>CM067378.1:69039148-70520297 GCA_034510155.1 Eucriotettix oculatus | reverse complement strand
ATAAAAATAAAATTATTTTTACAAACAGAAATATCACAATGATTCTTTTTATGTACCAGTTCTTATGCATGCAATGTACAATAACAAGCGATTATTTTACGTGTACCTGTCTATCCGTTTCAGTCTTTTGTGTGTGGTGTATCATTTCGAATATGACATTACTTTTGAAAGATTATTATGACATTACTTTTGAAAGATTATTATGACATTACTTTTGAAAGATTATTATGACATTACTTTTGAAAGATTATTATGACATTACTTTTGAAAGATTATTATGACATTACTTTTGAAAGATTATTATGACATTACTTTTGAAAGATTATTATGACATTACTTTTGAAAGGTTATTATGACACAATATTGCACCGAAAGATTCCTGTTTTGAAAATATGACTTTAATATATTGATTATAAGATACTCTCAAATAATAAAGTGTTTAAAAAATTTATGTCATCGTAAATTTTATATTATTTGAATACTGTTAGAGATGCGTTTGATACCCTGAACTCGTTGTGGGTACTACAGGGATCAAAACTTGATATCCATTACTTTTTATACATTATTGAAGATAACTTTTATCCGCAGATAATACAGTTTTTTGACATGAAATATAGTATTTATTCACCGAATAAATAATTGACATAAATACTTGAAAGCATTGTAATGTCAAGTGACATTCAATTTAAAAGCGAGAGAAAAGACAGAGTTATGTAAATAGGGATGTACATAAGATTGTTTACACGACTATTAATATTGGTTTAGAGTTTCAGTGGCGGTGATTTTTATCACAGAACTTGCGTTAGTTGGGGATATCAGCTAAAAGCGCAGAAAATATAGGAATAGTTTTTGAGATCACGTAAATGATATCCATGACGGTTGAAAATTCTGTAGTTGCATAGATAAGTGGATTTTTCTGACGTACAAAACGCTGTATGAAAATATAAAAAATTATGTTCTTTTCAATCAAAGTTGCGAGGAAATAATCATCTTAAGATTTAAGAAATCTTATTTATGAACTGTAAGTACATAAATGTGTATTTTAGAGGATTATCATTTTGAACTAAAATAAATAAGTTTATTCGTAGATAGATTATTTCAGGACTTTAGATTAAGTCCTGAAATAATTTCCTACTGAGTAAATAAGTTTATTCAAGAACAGAATAAATGCATACAATTAAGCTCAGGTGTGAAAACTATGAAACTGAATAAGATGATCAGTAAATATCCAATTATACTTAACGGGGAAATCAGCTTTCACTGAATTTCTGAACCTAGACCAATATTATCGTAGATTATTGACCTGATAACGACTCATAAAAATAACGTATCGATGAATCTCTGCACATTCCTAACAACAATTTGAAAACACTATCAATTTAGAAAATATATTAATCTAAAGGAAAGAACCTTGGTTTGACACTGTCAAATGTATGTATAAAAAGAAAATATGATAAAAGTATTTACATTTTATTTCATGAATTAGGGATATGGTTGAAGAATAATTAAGAATAGTAAGAGTTATTATCTATAAAATTTCTATTATGATATATTTGAGAATGTTCCCATTTCCAGTCTGTGGATTCTCAGGCTAAAATATCAGTGTGTGTGACAATTGGTAACGGAATATAAAAACATGTAAGGGTCTGCAGCTTGTTTTTACACTTTTACACTTTATTTTATGGATATTATACATTAATATCGTCGATTTTGCTGCAGCTAGCACGTGAAACATGATTATGACGGATTAACACTTACTCTATTCAGTGACAATAAAGTAGACTATAGCTGATGTGATCGTCAAACATGTCCGGGGCATGTAGAATAGTTGAGGACGAAACACGAAACCCACTCTACCGCTCAACTTTACGTTATCGTTGAAATTACATGATCATGCGGGGTTGCCATAAAGATTAGCTGCAATGACCATATTATAAACTCGTAATGTAGGGAATCCTTGAACAACTTTCCTCTGCCATACATTAAATGGGAACTACACGTTGCGTTAAATGTAATTTTCATGGTTATGAATAAATTCTGAATTTTTAACATTATATACTTATAAAAAGTAAAGGCATATAAATTTCTTACAATTAGATCAACTACGTATTCTATAGAATCAGACGAAAAACCAGAACAGTCTCATAAATGTATTTATTTATTTTACTTACAACATTTAATGAAGCTTTGGACTTTGTGTCATATTCATTAAGCTGAAAGCAGCATACGATAGCAGTTGACGACTTAATTACAAACATATATATTAGTAAATTGGCATAGTATACCTTAATTTTATTTGCCAGCTACCCAGTGCCTCGTCATTAGCAATTTGTATTCACATAATCAGATCTTCATAGATTCGTACAGTGTCATGTTAACTCTCTTGACTGAAAGGTTGTTTACCGTCATACAAAATGCTAATGATGTAACGTTGGATTAATATTAGAATAAATGTTCTGGGATCACTAATTGTTGGCTACGGTGGGAACATCATGATATGCATCAATAAGATTTTATATCTTAAACCATATGGAGAGATGTGGGACGAGTTCTTACATCTCACTACAAATTAGAAACCACTGAAGTATTTACACAAGTTCTTCCGTTAAATAAATTTTTTATTGACGTTTTGATGGAAAATCTCATTTTTGTATTAAGACCCCTGGAACCAACTGCCGGTAGCCTTGAGCGGTTTCAATGCTACACGGGCGAAACGGCGCAATCTCAAAAGTTTGCTAATTATGTTAGAGAGAAGTTTATGGAACAACTGTTGGACGTTCTAAACTTTAATCCAAACACATTTGTAATTATATTCCGCGCAGAGGCTTATTTGGGTCATAGACTCTTGAGGGAATGGAAGGAGTTTGTGCTTGCTGTGAGTGGGTCAGGGCGACGCCCATGGGAGGCGATGCGGGTCTGACATGGCTCTCGTCTTTACTCTGTTCTCGTTTAACACGCCTACAGCACACACTTCAAATAGGCTTAACGAGAAAAGCGTATCGTGCGGAGAATGTGATCAAGCTCCGCAACTCGTGGGATTGGCTATTCAAAGGGGCAGGCATGCCAATTACAGTTATTGAAACATTAAGGCTCTCAATATCAATGTTGACAAGTTTTTCTCAATGTTAGAAACTCTTTAATACACTTGAATATTATGCTGTAAGTAGTTTAACGTTTGAAGGTATCAGAAGGGCGAATGGTGTATATTTCTCAAAACAATTTATGAGCAATATTTTTCTTATTATCGACTGAATTGTTCCATACTTCTTATCGATTCCCAAGATATAAAAAGGTTTACATTTTAAATTATTTTGTTGGTACAGCTTTTGGTAATACCATCAACATTATTTCCAAAATCAATTTTCGTGATGAAAACATTATACTTAACAACATCTGTAATTAACTGTTTCTTAAACTTGTCCAAGTTATCTTCAACTCGATGAAACAAATTGATAATATAATTAATGAATTATTATTTATCTCTCATTTCTCCTACTTCAATTACTTGCCATCAATTATTAGACTGATTTTTATAAACTACTAAACAAATTTTTTATATTATTTATAGGTTATTTAATGTGCTAAAATATGGGTCAATTAAGGTAATAATACGATTATAAATATCACCCTTAAGTGTAACGGTAAATTTTTGAGGTCCTATAAATATTTATTTTAAATGGTACACAATATAAATAAGTGTTGGGAATCATCGTTATGAAATATCTTTTAGTTTTCAAATTATGAAATATGGTGGGACTACAAATATTGTTGTTGTTGTTGTAGCATTTACTACTATGACTGATCTGATATAATACTCCATGCTAACCTATCTTACGCTAGCCTCTTCATTCCCGCATAGCTACTACATCCCACATCCTCCCTAATCTGTTTAGTCTTGGCCTCCCTCTTCTTTTCTTACCATTTGTACAGTTCTTAATGAAAAGTTGAATAAAGTGCAGTTATTTTTGGATAACAGGCTACATGACAGTGATTCTGAAACAGTCAACGCCCCTTTAATAGTATAGGAAGGCAATTGAAAAAGGGGCATGTGGAAGGTAGAGAAAGGAAGCCAAGGATTGACAAGTTTTTCTTTTGGGTTAACAGGCTACATGAGGGTGATCCTGAAACAGGCAACTCCCCTTTAATAGGATAGGAAGGTAATTGAAAAGGGGGGATGCGGAAGGTAGAGCAAGGTAGCCAAGGGTTAACTAGGGCCCCCGGGCTATGGTTTAAGGATCCTACCCGGTGTTTCACCTAAAGAGATGCAGGGAAAACCATAGAAAACCTGCATCAGGTAGGTCGGGCATTGGGTACTATTCTCACGCCCTTCCGAATGACGGGAGACGAGTTTGCTGTGGGGTCGCAGCATTCCCTTCTTCGTGTCTCCACCAGTTTCAGGAGGCAGTTGACCGACTGATCCAATGGGATCAGCGGACAACTCTTGCCATATGCCCAAGATCTTTGAACCCAGTACATATACCTCCTAAAATTGGTGAAGGTGTCTCGGAATGTGAGAACTTTGATAAAAAATACCCAGAGAGAGTGCGAGGCATTCCCGACATGATCAGGTGAGCCCCGCAGTAACTCTGGGTTGAAGCGCCTGCGAGAAAATTCTCGCAGCGCCCGTTCGGGGACTAAGGTCCCTGGGTTATAGATTTAAGGATCCTACCCGGTGTTTCACCTAAAGGAGATGCAGGGAAAATCCTAGAAAACATGCATCAGTACCGTATTATAAATTTTATTCATACTTTTCGGTGAAACTTCTATGAGTAACACAAGATTCTACGTGAAGTACAAACATTTAAAAGCCGTGAAGATGTAGATGATGATCGCCCTGGACGCCGTAACACATGAACAACCGATGACAAGTGAAGATAATGATTCCTGTAAAATCGCCGAACACGATCAGAGAGGTTACTTATGACGTCTCTATATCTTTCGTCTTATACCAATAAATTTTTCGGATGTTTCGGAAACGAAACGAGTGGCTGATAAATTAGTTTAAAAATTTATTATTTCGAACAACGTCGCGGGGACATCGCTTAGGAATTCCTGAATGAAGTCATGAACGATCCAGAATTTCTTAAAACGGTCATAACTGTTGACGAAAAGTGGGTGCATGGGTATGACGTCGAAACCAAAGTACTACCGTTCCAATGGAAACACATGTAAAGGTTCTCCTCGCTGATTTTTTATTTCGATGGCATATTCCCGAATTTTTTTCAAAAGGTTTACTGTTTATAAGGAAAACTAACAGGAAGTTAAGCGTCGTTTGTGTGAAGCAATCAGACTAAAAAGGCCCAGAATTGTGGCAAAGCCACTCTAATGATAATGTTCCCGCTCACACGTCATTGTTTGTTCGTCATATTTGTAAAAGTATTAGTTTTTCTCAGCCACCGTGTACACCACACATGGCTCCCTCCAACTCATTTCTATTTCCACGGCTAAACAGAATCTTAATAAAACGAAGGTTCGGGACAATTGACGAAATAAAACTACAATTGCTGAAGAATCTGAATGCTTTACAGAAAAGTGAGGCCCAGAAGTGCTTCTCATATTGGAAACAGTGCTGGGAAAAGTGTATTATATCTCAAGGGAATTACTTTAAAGGAGACCAAATCGATCCTGATTAAAAAAATTAAGTTTATTTCAGAAAAACTAAATTTAATCTTACTTTTTTATCACATCTCATATTTGTAGATGAAGAGTAGTTGTAGTCAATAACGAGACACTAACATTCTGTGTCCTGTAAGTGATGGGAATTATATCAATACGCTCAAACAATTTACGAATAATTTCTACAACAGGGAGGATGTATATTGTAATCATAGGACATAGATTAATATTTTTAGTGCCTAACATTATATACCACTTTCCAATTCTAAGCAAGTGCACAGATTAAAATTTTGAAACGTAACTTTCACGTGTAGTCTGAATGTTTTTTTGTTTTTTATTAAAAAACTTTTTATTATTTGGATTCCCATTAATATTTCGTTCCTAAGCAACTTTCAGATTACTTCAAGTACGTTTGCAATGGCCATATGCAACTCAAGCGTACGCGTATGTTACGTGAGTGATAATTCCTCATATCTCAATGGAAAACACTATCGAAGCAGAATGCTAACGACAGCGCCTGTACGTGTGAATAATCACACAAATGTGAAAACGCTGAAACAACTTGCAGTCGCGCAGCAAAATATTTTTAAAGAGTTATTAAATAAATTACTTAAGTTTTCCGCTATCCTGATAATGGACAACGTGGGTAGAATGGACCAGGCTATTAAGATTAGAAGCAATGACGTATTACCGAAGAAAATCGCCTTATCGAATATTGCTACCATTATTTCACATCCTTATCATAATAGTGTGTGTTTCTGGACTCACGTGCATCAGAAAAAGCGGGTCAACCAAAATATATGATACACAAAATTCCCTCTCTCAAATGGTTGGCTACCCTTCTTATAATAACACAAATTATTTAAGCTAATTTTCACAGTAATACGTAACGTCTTAACAGTTACCTTTCAAAGTTACGACTAATGTAAAAATATTTTATGTATTTTTCTGAAAATTCAAATAAAGATCAGTCTTTTTTAAAAAATAACAGGCATTGACATGAAAGAGAACCCATATACTATTTTTCCCAAAATATAGAACGAAAATTATAATTCAGTTGAAGTGTTTATTATTCACTTACTATCAAATTTTGTTTCTAACTTTATATATCATAATATAAGCACTTCTATATTTCAAGAAGTCAAACAAAGTTTAAAATTAATTTTCCTTCTTATAATTTTGCGATATTTAATTAAAATGATCCTCTATTGATAATAGTTATAAATAGTTAAAATAAATATATTAGCCGGAAGGCAGAAAAGTTTAATGAAGCTAATACTAAAATTAATTACAGAACGTTTCGTGGTCAATTTAGAGTTCCATTGTGTTTAAATTAAAATAATAATTTTTATCGACGGAAAATATCAATAATTTAAGCTAATCGATATTTTGATAGTTTATAAATATATGTAATCCAAAAAAATCAATTTATAATAAATAAACCAGTTCACAGTCCCAAAACTTTTATTTATCAGTAGACGAGTATGGCTAAAGTAGCCGAAAGCTGCTGATAAATAAAATTTGTATGACTGAACTAGTTTGAATTACACAATGACTATCAAATTATTTGTTAATTTTATACAGTTCCATTCATTGGGTAAATATTTTCATATCCTGCTCCGTATTTAGGTTTTAAAAGCATTGAAATAAACCATTATATACTAAACCAAATGTCCCTGTAAAGTATACGACTATTAGAACTATTAGTATTAAATAACTGCAAAAAAATTATTCGCTTAAAAAACAAAATGGTTCCACATACCCTTTAAAGTGTGCTCCAAATTAATGTATAAATTTAATTAAATGTATACAAAATATTTATAATTATCCTATTCCAATGCACGTGGATGAGGTCCTAAATTAATAACAGCGTAATTATTTTTTTACAATTGTTTTATTGCACTTCTTCATGACTAATGGCAAATTTATTTTACAAATTTAAATGTTAAACAACTCTTTGGTTTTAATTTAATTATTAATATTAAAACGTTTGCGGTTGTTGGAATACCTAATCCATTAACAAGTCATGAAATTAAGTATTTTTTTGTTTAGCTACAAGTCTGAATACATTAAAATTCACTAATAAATAATATAATCATTATAATGCCTAAATACATACAATAAATTAATGTGTGATTGTTAATAGGTCTTCAGGTTACTTCCCGAACAGTTTTTTAAAGTTCGTTTCTGATGCGACAATGATTTATTTCGATTTATGTCGATTTATTTATATCTCATAACCATGGAATCGGCTCAGATAACTCATATGATAAGGGAGTACCATCTCTGGAATTTTAGTAACTGGTAGTATGACTTGGTCTCTAATAATTTCTTTATCCGTAAAGCGGCTCAGGCTTAACACGTTTAAACTACTACACGTCCTTGAACTACACTTGAACAAATAAATTATCCTAAGCAAAGCTGTAATTCACAAGGATACTTTTAATTACTTGCGCAAATTAATGCTAGTCACCCAACTCGTGCTCGCACAATCCTAGTTTTCGGTCGCGTAATATGATATGTATTGACATCGGGTTTCCGTCCCTTCTGTGTAAATTACATTTCATCTTTCATGGTCTGCTGACGCATCTGATTTCGTAGGTAAATGTTAGCTCAGCAAAGACTGTAAATACAGAGATGTGTTGCTTGGAACTACTTCTGCTAAGATACCCTTCGTTAATTTTGGTCGCTCTTCATCAATAGTGTTTCGGTTGAGAGATGGCGGGAAAGTAAATTAGAGTAATGAGTTGCGCAGTAACAATATAGCTGACAATTGCGAAGTAAATCAATTTGGCACAGTGTAAGGAAAGATAAACCTTACGTAAAATTATTATTAAATAGGAACAGAAATTAATTTATTTACTTCGAAAGTATAAGTATAGCACATGCAATTAATACTATTCGATGATAATTCACGTTCTTTAATTTAAAACCCTTACGTGTCGCAGTATTTTGCACCAAAGAGACTGCAGTAGTTAATAACCACTAAAGGTTATTTGATCTTAAAGAAAATATAATGACTATTCTGGATGTATGCCGACCTTTCATCGGGTCGTTCGATAACAATTACACGTAAAATGTTTATTGTTAGGGGAAGTTGGAACGGAACGAACATATATAGTTTAACTTTTTTTAAAAAATTATGGAAAAAGAAAATGACTTCATAAAAGTATAAAACATTAGTTTATTCTATTATTTGCTTAATATAAAACAACGAATTTATATTTTTTAAAGAATTCTTAAACAGATACAAATTTCGCGTTTTGCCCCACCCCTGGGACAGAACGGAATACGAGATTTTGTATTTAAAATTATTTCAATACAATTTAATTTAATAAAATTCTTATCACCTCTTATATTTTCTTTCTTGAACTTGTTTTGCGTCCGGATGATCGCTTTATAAATTTTCCCTTTCACAAAGAGAGTTTTTTGCAACTGCACAGTCATTGCTAACACTTTTTTGCTTTTATCCGTTCATTTTCTTTCTTCATATATTCTTTTTGAGTACTGAATCCTGTAACTCATTCGAATAATTTGAGTTAGCTACTTTTTCCTTTTTTTTTCTTGAGGAACACACAACATTTTGCCTTATATAGTAATATCCCTTTCCATACCACACGCAAGTTTAAGGTTTTTCACCGATCCTTAATCCAAGTTGACTTACACGTTACATGTATCTTATATGCAGCTAAAGACACCTAAATTAATAGTATATACCATTATAGAGTTGAAAAGCAAGGAGTTTTGAAAAGTAACTTCTGTCTAAATGCTTCAAAAATTATACAGATGTAAGACGCCAAAACAATAGTTCATTCACAAGGGGCAGTCAGAACTTGGTCAAGTTGGCTGCCAGAACTTCTTTCTTGAACAGTTACAATGTTCCAACCTATTTACTAACTTCCAGCAGTATCCAGTAAAAAAAAGTGCAGTACAGCTTTCTTCCCTGCTATCCCGTTCCGCTCCTATATTCCTAGTTACCCTTTTCCCGTGAGTATTTGAGTTCTGATTTAGGGTTATATAAAAATTTTCATAGTGTATTACAATAACACAGGTGAAAATATTATTATGAACACTTGTAAAAATCTTTTTAACTGTTTTTAACGTTTTTCCGTTGCTCAACACATTAGCGTTTAATTTATGCAAAAAACCTACCACCCAAGAAAATGAAATAATAAATTTGAATATTGACTTGTTTATAAAAAAAATTAAATATTTTTTAAAAAATAGTCCTATTTACATTGTGTCTGGATTTAAGAACTTAGGAATTTAATAATTTTATAAATAGAAGAAACGTTTGTGAGCGTAATGATTTTCGAGAAATTTAAATTTTCTATTGATGGAAAATAGTGTTATTGTATGAATAAGTGAATTAGTTTACAAAACATATTAAAATTATTTCATCAGCTGTAAATAGTGAATAATCAATAAATAAAGTGACAGAGCAAATCGGATTGTGATTTCGTATAGTAATTATAGTGAAAGTCTAGGTGAGCCAAATTAAAATAAAATATACAATTTCGTGAACTGGAATGTGATTTAAAATAGTGGTTTCAGTAGATAGACGTCATTCTCGTAAAATTTTGAACGAGAACCAATGGGATAGCACTTCATTTATTCGTTTGTGATATTTGTAAAGTCGTTCCGATAGTTTCCAATCCTTACTGCATTCAATACAGTTTTTTACCCTGAAGAACATTGGCATGACGAAAGGGTTGGATTAGGAAATGCCCTCAGACGCGTACAGCGACCCTCCATTAGGCCCCGCTGTGAGGCGACGACCTCGTTCTTCCTTCCTCCACCATCCACAGTAACAGAGTAAATACGGAAGTGTATCCCGGCCAAAATATAATTACAGCTCCTATATGCCACGAGTAAACCCTTTCATCGAACGGAAGCTGTTCCTTCTTTCCCTCAGCTGTCCCTCGAGACAAGGAGCTGAAATATCCGCAGGTGACAACCGCTCCGAGATCCCCACTTCATGGCGGCCATAAATTCACTAATATTTTATAGGCATCAATAATTAACGTGAAATACTCGATACATAGAATGAATCACAAATTAAATGGAATCCTAAATTATAAATAGGCCTACTTGCCTTAACATTTTGGAGACTAAATCGTTTCTCCGGTTTAAGTACCCAAACCTTGAAACACGTCCTTTGACGTGTTTGGAAATCAGACCAAAGGCTGTAACGTGGAGCCCACAAAAGCAAAGGAATTACAATCTGTCTGGTTATCCAGTCAAATCTTTACGCCTTATTTCCATCAAATTCAACATTTTCGGTAAACATATATTTCACCTATAATGAAAAACAAGGCTAAAAGTCAATGTTTTAAGCTGAAGTTTGAGTTAATGGTGAAATTTAAATCCGTAAACCGTAAAGATGACAATGAACTTAAAATGGATACTGATTTCCATGCTACAATTGAACTCTGCTACAAAGCTATTAAATAACGTAACTCTAAAAATACAGCAGTTATAAAAATATATAAGCTGATTAATTTATTCATAACAGAAATATACAAATTAATTGCGAAGAAACTCATTACCGAAGTTAAAATACCTATTTAATACGTCGTCTGTAACTGCCGTTCCAAACAAAAATTTGAAATATATAAATTTAAGGGGAAAGCCCTATCTAACCAATGTTAAAACAGTGATCTTTAGATGCTCTGTTCTCGAAAACAGATATTGAACACTTTTCACAGAGTATTTTTAACTTCATAATATGAGGGTTGAAGCAGAATAATTTTTAATTATTAGTTGTTGTGGTATTCAGTCCTAAGACTGGCCTGATTCAAGCCTCCATGCTATCCTACCTTGCGCAAGCCTTTTTATTTCAATATAACTATCACACCCCTCAACCTCCCTAATATGTTTAGCGTATTCCATCCTTTGCCTCCCTCTTCTGTTCTTACCCCACTGTCTTCCCTCTAATGCTAATTTTACAAGACTCTCGTGTCTTAAAACGTGGCCTATTAATCTATCCCTTCTCTTCGTCAACTTCCTCCATTTTCTTCACTTTTCCCATATTTTAATAAGAACTTCCTCGTTTGTGCATTCGCCAATACATCACATTTATAACAAACTTAAAATATTTTTCATAAAAAAATCTTGAAAAATAATTACCATAATTTTATTGCAATACAAGATTGATTCTGTATTCCCGCACATACCATAAGATTAAAAATAGAGTAAATTTCAGTTCAATAGAAAGGTACCTAATGGTCAATATTTTATTATTTAAAAGATATGGCCTTCTGACGTCGCTTAACATGTGCATTGCAATGGTATATGTATCCATTTTTTTAACAATATGCTAGAATTGGGAAAAAAATTTAGAGAATATTCAGGATCTAAAGTTGACAATGAATGCGAAACAAAAACTAAAATGTTTATTGCAATTTATATGGGTGGTCTGTTAGTACTGTACATTTAATTATTCCAATTCTTTATCTGATCTCTTGAGATTTATCTAGATAGATTTTACTCTGTAATGAAAATTTCAGGAAACCCATAAATGTCTATATTTTACCCAAATATGAGCTTTTTCGTTAAATATCCCAGAAGATGAAATAAAAATGAATTATTTGAAGTAAAAAATCATTTATGTGATTGATTAGGTGTAGCACAGTACAGTATATGAACTCAACGTTCCATTTGTAATTGGAAGGTCTTAGGAGAATTCTAAAATCCTAGTGATATCTGTTTTCAGAGCCAAGCAATCAACAATTGTTCAAGTTCCTGAAAGATATTAATTGTATTATAAATGACTTGATGTATTTGTTATTGAGTCGCCAATGACACCACCAGTTGATACGACTTAAAAAAAATATATTTTTTAAAATTCTCAAATCACTACAAATCTACATAGTACTTCACTTTTGTTAATTTCTTCTGTATTTTTCATAATGGTAACGTGAGAACTTCATAAAAATTTTATTACCTGTCATAATGTTCATAGACCTGAATTTGGTAAAAGAATTTACTGAAACGTTGGTATGAAATTAATGATTTCTAACTGACCTTAACTAGAACACTTTGTGTTTAAATATCTCATATTTATTTTTATGTATTTTTATTAATGTGTGTAAAATATTGGGGCAAACTTATTAGCAAGTAATAGCATTAGTAAGACGAACATATGTTGGATCCACGCTCTCCACCTTCATTCTCATTACTGATCAATGTACACACAATCGCAAAAATGTCAGAATGTATTGCCTTCGCATGAAAATTCGCTCAATGCTGTTGTAAAGTTGATGCAATTAAGGCCAAACACGTATGGAAGCATTCGGCACTCACTTGTTTATTTGATTCGTGGCTGTGTTTTAAAACAGATCACGTAATGTGGGTCTGGGTTCCGCTGGTTTGATCAACCTGCATTCGGCTCCGTTGAAGATTCGTGCCAAGGTGGGATCAAGGCTAGACACTGAAATCTTTTACCAACAACAACAATAGTGTTATCCAAGGCAAGTGCAAAATTTTATCTCCGATAGTTAAATATTTTTTATATTAATAGAAATTACCAATTTCCATAAACAGTCCAATTCTTTCCTCGCAAACCGTCGAAGGCTTATTATTTCATAGTTTGACAATCCATACTTATTTTTTCCTACCAACCAATTTATGTTTGTAGTATATTTTACATACCTTTAGGTCTAAATACTTCCTGCAGTAAATTTCTTCGTAAATATACTGACACAGGACATGAGCTCACAACTGATCCTGGCAGTGACCGGTCCAGTTCTAGTGGACTTAACTTTCATCAAATGCAGACATCTTCAATTGGTTCACCATTTAGAAATTTAGAAGCTATAAATTTCTTTCTAGTTAAATTTTTTAGTAAACCTATCTAGAGACACATTTTTCAAACATAATCATGGCCGGGATAAGAATCCTAACCTAATAAATAGGTCACTGAAACATCTACATGCAGAAAACTCTGGATGAGATACTAAAAATAAAGGTGGCCTAGAATACTGGGAAATAAAAGGTATTCGTATTGTCTTCGAATAGGGTAATTAGTATAATAATCACGAACACAATCTTGATGTATTCTTAACCTCTGTAAATAATTCGTAATCTTTCTTAGTCTAAAACCAATGAATCATTAAATTAGGATTTTCTCTGGACTTATCGGAAGTAGATCAAATGTCAGGTGGTTTTACGAGTTAGATACAAAGAGCGCTATGATTTTGACTCCGATTATGACTATTGTTACGCAGCCACTCAAACTTGCTTTTGCTTGAGTGAAGTTAAAGGAAAATACTAAGAAACTCGCTGAAGTATTATTTCACATATTTCCTTCCTATGCGTTTTTCGCAAATGATATAAAATTATGTCAACTGGAAATAAAACAATTTTAACGATTGTTATCTATTATTATCATGAGCTCCTCAAAGGCTTATATTTCATTATTGTCAGAGACCGATATGCGATATTTTTTATGCAAAGAAAATGGTACTCACATTGAGCTGCATGATGATTTTGTTGTAAGCCCAGTGCCAGCGCTCTCTGGCTGACATGAGCCTCCTTTCCGGCTTCTCAGGGGGTGGCTGCTCCTCATCTTCGAACGATACACTCTTGGACTTCGTTTCCGTCGGGGGCGGCTCGTCGCTGGGAGTTCTACTCAGAGTGATCGTCGGGGGTGGCGTCATGGGTGGCACGTACGGCTCTATGAGGCTGTTTTCCGGAACGGGGGGAGTACCGGTCACCTTTCGGGGCTCGTATCTGTCCATCTGGGTGCCCGGTGGGGACAGTCTTCCGCCGTATCGGTCCAGCTGGGCGTGGGTGGAGGCGGGGGAGTCTCTACCGGCGGCGTAGCGCGAGGACGGGGGCTCGTAGCGGTCCAGCTGCGTCGACGGAGGAGAGATTCTGCCGCCGTACCGGTCCAGAGGCTTGGGCGACATTCTGCCCCCGCCGTACCTGTCCAGCTGCGCTGTGGGTGAGGACACACGGCCTCCACCATACCTATCTAGATGCGACGATGGCGGTGTTGCTCGGCCACCTCCACCGTACCTATCTAGCTGGGTTGCTGGAGGTGTGATTCTTCCTACGCCATAGCGGCTCTGGGGCGAGTCACGTGCGTACCGGTCCGCGACCGTGTCGGCGGGAGACTGTCTGCCGTTCCCGTACCTCACGGTAGGCGGCGAGGTTTCCTTGCTGCCGGGATATATGGGAACTGGTGACTCGCGGTCGTTCCCATAACGATCCAGATTGGTCTCGGAAGGCGACTCCCTGTTGCTGCCGTAATGGTTCGACGTCTCCCGGTACCTGTCCTGAGAGGTTTGTGCGGATCCGGGATAACGTTCCCCGAGGATGGATTGCGTCGAGTCACGGCCACTCGCGAACCTGTCTGCCATGGTCGAGTGGACGGACTCGCGGCCTCCGACGACGGTTTGAGTTGAGTCCCTGCCGCTGCCGTAGCGACCGGACGGGGAATCGCGACCCGAGGAGGAGTTTCGGTGCTCGGTGACCAGAGCGACCTCCTCGGCGCAGCTGTCCAGCGAATCCTGCGGCCGGAGGTATCCTCGCTGCGGTGCCGTGGTCGTGGTCGCGGTCGCGGAACTGTTCGCCGTGCCGGAGGAGACGGTGGTTGACGCGGCGGTGGGTTGTACGGCGGCCACCGGAATGATGCTTGCTGCACCCTTGGACGTCGGCACTGCTTGGTCCCTGATGATACTCCTCTGGTTTTGCAGGCCGGACGTCGCGTTGGTGCTAGCTGCGGAGACCGGAGGGGCTACGTCGACCCCAGAACTTCCGCCGCTCATATATTCGTAGCGGCGGTGACTAGAGCTCAGGGACGACGCTGCCGTTTCGAAGGAGTCCCTCAAATCGTCCTCGCGGGACTCCAGGGAGTCGTTTTGGTGGCGCTGAAGAGGACGCGGCTGCAGACGTCGCTCCGAGGCCGGTGTGACGCTGACCGTGGGTGGCGCCTGCGGAGGTGCGTCCGTGTCCAGGCTGTAGTAACGGTCGTCCAAGCTGTCTTGTTCCGGGAGGGCATCGGTACTGCTCCTGTAGCCGTAGTTGTAGTCCTCGTTATACGTAGCTGGTGTGACTGGAACACTCTCTCCCGGAACTGTTGCGCTGTTGTGGCGGATTCGTGGCGGGTGCCGCTGCACGGGCGTCGGAGGCAGCTGGTGACGATGCTTGGCTCTCGGGGGCGGATAAGTGCTGTCCGAAGACTCGTAGTAGTCGTAGTCCTCGATGGATCTGCTGGTCGTGTGTCTGTTCCTGCGCCGAGGTCCCGGTGTGGACATGTACTCATCCTCAGAGTGGTGTCCCGCCGTGTGGTAGCTGCGGTAGTACTTCGAGCGACGATCGTTAACTCTGTTTTCATAGACATCTCGAGACTGGTAGTACCCCCCGGAGTCCCATTGGCGATCTTCTTCTTGCTGACCATATCTGAAACAAGAAAAATATCATTTATATATATGTTAAAACTATCCTCAAATTTGTGGAACAATAAACTTGTTTGTTTAATTTTTCAGATATTGTGAACCTAGATTACATAAATAGATTGGAACATTTAAGCGTTATACGTTTTTCGTTACATATTTTCCAAATTAAGTATATCGAAATATTACTTTCTACACCAGTAATGCAAGCTAAACAGAACATTAGTGGAAATTGAGATTTATGAGTTTAAAACGAAACAAAAATTTAAAATATTTCATTGCAATTACGTTGCGACGTTTTTATGTTTTATGTACGCAACGAATTGTATCTTCGTGATTTGGAATACCTGAAATCATATTGTAAGTATAACGACATGGTCTACGAATACGTGAAACTTTATAAACAAAGACTCAATTATAAAAGTATATAAATCACGCATCAATATTATTTAATATGAGAAATAAAAACTTTTCTATTCTAAAAAGTAAAAAATATAAAACATTCGACATTAGCTGTAGTTTTTGTAAAATGTAGCGCATTTTAATATAAAAATTTGATCCCATTACCTTCCTCTAGTAGTTTTATTAAGATCTCAAGTAACATAGTATGTTTATGGTTCGTATTACTGATTTACTTTTATATTCGATGAACATTATTTCATGATACTAAAGCTTCATCACAAAGAAATTACTTCCCCAGAAAGTCAATATAGTAAATATATATTTAAGGAGACCAATTACAATAAAATAGTATATCAAAATGAAAAGCCATTTGATAGATTTGGAAAAGTTAGATACAACTTTTTCTATAAGATGTGCAAAAATATAGATACAATTACTCAATCCTTTCTGAATAATTTGTCATTACAAAAACAAATATTTATATCGTTTAATAATAATTTATTACTTACTATACACTAACCAATAGTTCACTTTATAGATAATACAAATTCAGTTTAAAAATATAACAAATTTACCCTAAAAGGGGTATCTTACAAGAACAAATTTAAATATTTTAATATTCATATTAGGAGAATAATGGAAAACTGAATGTAAATATAACGTGGTCAAAATCAAACCAAACATAATAAGTAAAACTAAAGATAAGTATTAGTAATAATTAATTGATGTTGTTAGAAGAATAATGTCAAGTGATAGGAAATTTATAAATTGCTTCAGCTTCATAATAAAAATAATGTCTGGAAATATGTGTCACAGATCAGAACGAACTACGTCAGCAGGAGAAAGACTTTCATGGCAATCTGTATGCAGCCCAGAACGATACATGAATAATATATTCAGCTACCGAAGTGGAACGAACATGAGATATGCCAACAGTGGAAGGTCGGTTTCAGAAAAAGTGAAGTATGGTAAAATCCCTGGCATCAGGGAGTATGCGAACTCTATAATTAAAGCTACTGACGCATTACCCATCCATGGTAATGTAGAATTTGAACTTCCATAAAATTGCTAATAGTAGAGAAACAAATGAGCACAAAATTAAGATCAGTGTATTTTTATCAGCTGAATTTTAGCATGAAATTATTTTTCACTTCCACTTATTTTTACCAAAAGTGGAATGTTAAGAGTGCATTTTATCTGTTGGTTTCTCAGAAATAGTATGCCTGAGAATTTAAAAATACAACAACAGTTTTAATCACAGAATGATACAAAACTATCTCAATAAAATTCTGATAATATGACAATTATAAATAAGCTCAAATTGAGAAAGATTGGGGTTTTCAGATAGAATAACTCCTTTCATCCCTACTAAATTCAAAATTTAGGAAACAATTAGAAAATATTCTGTTTTGTTTCTTCCATTCATCCAAAAACAGTTGCTTCTACTATTTAATTTCTATTTATTTATATAAAACATTTAATTCATTTTACAAATATGTTTGAAATGAGAACATGGCCAATAATTTTTTTAAATGTTTTACTTATACGTATAGACTGATTAATAAATCGGGTAAAAATTAAGGGGATTAATTTTATATACTCAGATGATCATCAGTAACTAAAAGAATTTGAGAAAAAAATCATGTAAATAAAACTGAATACATGTTTTTAACATTTTAAAATGTTAATGTAACATGAAATATATACTTTTAATAATGATGCTTTATCTGACAGAAAACGTGCGGATTTCATAAGAAATTAAGTTCATAACTTAGTATTTTGAAAAACAATAACAAGTTTTACCGCGTTAGAGCCACATTTATTTCAAATGTTGGAGGTTGGAGTTTAATTTGAATCAAAATATTGCGTATTTCATAGTATGATAAAGATTTACAATAACTTCAATAAGCCTAAAAGCTACTCAAAATACCTTCATTTCACTCTGAATCCAAAATATTAATTTAAAAATAAAACTAAACGTTCAATTGTCTTATGTAAGGGGATAAACGGTGAGAAATCTTTTAGTAAAATGGTGACGGAAAATTATCAGGCTTAAAATTGCATGTAATTGAAGTTGAATACAAGTTGCATTATTAGTATTTTTGTGTCTGCAATTTACATGTTGTGTGCCTTAATATTTAATTATTATTAAGTTTATACTTGGAATTTCTAAACCATCAAAATGTATTTGATGTGTAGTTTATTTTCAGTATTCTCCTAACTATGTGTTTTATCAATAACTGACCAATGGGGTAGTTTTTAGAGGAAATGTCTTAGGTTGTAAATTAAATATTTTCTTTTTTCATTAAACGTTATGCTTGACTTATATATAACTAAAATGTTTATTCATTCCAATTTTTTGACAAAAACTTCCATAATATAAGGGTAAAACCCACAGTTTCCCAGTACCTACTTCCAGTTTCTTAACTTACAGATTCAATTTATCATTACCGTCTATAATTTGCCACTGTTATTATACAAAACTATTCTGTTCTTGTACAGTGTGTCTCAAAGCTTTTGGGTCAAAATTGGGTATGTGATAGTGGACACCAAGTGTAACATTTTGATATTACAGACCTATGGCATGAACGGCATAGTTTGTATTTTATTTAAAGAAACTTATATTTTAAAATAGATTATTTTACTCTGCCAGTGTCGTTGAATTGTATTGTATTATTACTACATGTGGGAATTTTCTCGGTAGCAGTTTGTGATAAAGTTAAAGTACAAAGATAAATTGTTGATGAAGGAAAATAACGATGATAAATTACAAAAAAAATTAAAAACCGAATTTAAAAATATTTTATGTCATTTTTTACAAAATAAGCACCTAACGTTTTAGTGTTTATTAGTTCTTTTTGAAGAAAATTGTATTCTTTGGGAAATTCTCTAGTACCCTTGCAGGCAAAGCATACCAGTCCCTTATTGCCCTCTTTACGAAGGAATATTTGCCCTTATCCGTTCTTTGGCCCCTTTCCTATTTTTTCTAAAAAGGTGAACGCTTCACGATTTTGCCTTTGTATCGTTCTAATTTTGGTGCATGTACAGCCGTAGCTAGTCGTGTTCATATTGAGACTGGTTACCGCCATTTTGAACAATTACTATTATCTGCAAGATTTTGCTATTGTTCTCTTATGTTGCGGTAATGTATTTGTATGGAACGTACACTTTTCAGTTAATAAAAGAAATGTTATAAAATGTACATTAAAAAATGCGTTTCCGGCCATTGGTCGCTTATATCAAATAGTTCAGCTTGGCGTCTTCTACCATATATTCAATTTTGACGCAAATGGTTGGATACACCCTGTATAAATGAAGTTAACTAATTTAATAATTATTTTAATTTCAATTGAAAATTATTTAAATGAAAATAAAGGTGTAACTAAACAGGAACGGAATAAGATATGTGAATACAAGAATTAAAATCGACTCATGCTTTATACCTCTCTTGAAAATAAGTGTCTCTGTGCGATTAAAGAGTATGTTTTCTCTTTTAAAATTTCTAATTTTGTCTGCTAGTGTAATGTGCAGATTAACTAAGCCAATATTTTAACAAACGAAGAAAATTACCTAAATGTTAAAATATAAAGTAAATATAATCTATTGAAAAAAGTCTTAGAAATAACTATAATTTCCCCCTAAAGCACAAGTATATTTAAAAACTTATTTATATCTTTCATGAAATTTTAAACTCCATGAAATTGTTTCTAATTCCCGTATCAACTATATATAGTAAATAATAATATAAAGTCATAACCAGCCAATAACAAAATATTCTGAAAGCCATAAAAAAATTACTTCATCGTAAATTCTTTGCCGTACAGTGTTATGTTTTTAGGTTTCAAATAAAAAGAGCCGTCTTCTTTTGAAGAGCCTCAGGTGCAAAATATAATTAAAATGCGTAAGGTTCGCCAATGATCCTTCAACCGTACGGAAGAGCTGTAATGAGGTTAATGTCATTAAACTGAACTTTGTTAGATGCACTAGAACGTGATTACAGGAAACGGGAGCGAGCTTGGCCCCTTAGCAACCGCATTTAGATAAAAGGAGACAAAAACTCGCGCCGAAAGAAAACTTTGCTTATTTTCTTCTTTTCTTTGTCTTTAATTCAGTCGCAGAATTTGTATGCGTAACTGACGACCTGTTGAAAAGTGAAAGAGGAGCTAATTAACCAGTGTCACAGAGATAAATGAGTCAAAATGTAATTAGCGCAGGAACAATCGCATCGTACGATCTACCTGCGTATGGAGGACAACATTCATCACGTCCCTTCTTCCACTTCCGTTAAGTGCATCAATTGCGACAGAGGACGCTGCTTTGTTCTCAACAATGAAGCCAATCAGGTGATGAAGCGAACACAGCATTTCATATGTGGAGAGAAAAACTCGTTCGTTGTTGAATTCGACGTGGATCTATTCCTTAAATGTTACAGTAATTGCTCGTCTCTATCCGTCATCGTGAATGTTCTCCTTCGAGCCGCTTTTGGTAGGCGTAGACATAAAAGAAGTCAAAAGAGGCGAAATTAGACGAACACGTTGGATGTGACCTTACTTCCACCTACAGTTATACAATCTTTGCTTCAGAAAGCGCACACGTGAACACTCCATTTTCCTTATGGAAGAACTCTTTTTTTCCTTAACCGGAAGGTTAACATTTTTCTTAATTTCTTGTTATCCCAACAACAAGGCATAATAATTTCCATTTCTATTCTGTCTTCTAAACCGGATGGCTTGCAAAAATCCACAGTTTCCACTTTTGTTTGTCTTGAAACCGTACTAGTCGCCTGGCGTTTCATCAGCAGCTATGTTTCTACGTAAAACATCGTCAGAATCGTTATGAAAAGAGCCATGCTAGTCACTGAACGACCACCAACAACAAACACATTTTCCAGATTGTTTTCTGAAGCAACTTTTCTCACAAATTAAAATTAATAATCCCTTGGATATCCAAGTTGAGTATTTTAAATTAAAAATAAAGTACTTAATTAATAACAAATGTTCGTGTGGAGTGTGGCTTTATATGGGTGTGAAACGTGGACTGTAGGAGTTTAAGAAAGCAAAAGAATAGAAGCATTTGAAATGTGGTTCTATAGGAGAATGACGAAAATCATATGTGTGAATATAATCACCAACGAGGAGGTTCTAAGCAGAATATGGAGGACGTTGATCAAGAGAAGGGATAGATTAATAGACCACATTTTGAGACATGAGTGTCTTATAAAATTAGCGTTAGAGGGACGTGTGTGGGGTAAGAACAGAAGAGGATGGTATACAATGAGCGGATTATGAAGGATGTGGTAGGTATGCGGAAATAAAAAGGCTTGCCCAAGATAGACTAGCATCGAGGATAGAATCAGACAGTCTTAGAATTGAATACCACAACAATTGGTAACAATATTGGTCGGACTCTATCAGTTCCATCTATTATATTTTGTAATTACTGTATGTTAGAGGTTTTCCGTTTCGTATTCTACGTGTAACACTATTATATTAATTTATTTTAGAGATTTGTTAATGTTTCACGCCCTCGACTAATATTATATCCCGGCTGTTTGCCATGAAAACAAATCTCAGGTTCTTGTGAGTCAGTGATATAATTATTAATTCTCTTTTTTCAATCCAAAAAAATGTACTTTTACCTCGGCTCCCCCGCCCCCTTCAAATTCATACTATTCTTAACTTACCGATGTATAATAAATTAACTTCTTCGATGATTCTTTTAAGATTAATCATTGTATTATAAGATATAAATTAGAATTTATAGTTTTCATAATGATCTAAAGTAATGCACTATTTTAAAATTGATTTTATGACAAGAGTGAACAGGGTTTAATAATATTTTTAATGGACCTCTGATGTTTATGCATAGAAAAATTATTTTATTTGCAACAACCATAGTTATCCAAGATGTTTACTCTCTTATATCCTTGTGAATTAGGAATTTGAAGAGCCATGGGTAATTTTTCATAATTATATATTATTGATGAATATGCAATTATTTTTACATTAATTTGGTTGAAAATATTTCGTTTTCAAGAATATTTATGTTTAGTCTTACATAATTCAAAATTGTACGAATTAGTTTTTTTGTAAATTCACGGAAAAATAGTTTATATAATTCAATAATTATTTTATTTGACTTTATGGACCTTCTCAGTTTTTATTAAAATTTAACAATTATTTCATGTATCTGCTGCAATGTCCGGGACCGAAAAAAATGTTTGTGTTTTATTAGTTAAATTATGTTTATATTATATTATTATTCGACCACGAACGTTGCAGTAGCAACATGAAATATTTGTTGTATTTTAATTTAAGTACTGAGGATGTCCAGAAAGTTGGAAGACGACACGTTTTAAAATAAATTATTCCATTTCTGGTTATTCTTTATGATGTATTATAATAAGAAGTCAGATTAATTTATTACTTCATTTACAATAATTATTTTGTTTACTTTCCTATATTTCTTTCAAATATTCAGTTTTAGTGTGCTTATAATAACGTAGTTTTTCTATTATTATTTTGTACAGACAATGTTTACTTTTACAAATAATAACTAGAAAATATAAGAAAAAATTTTCAATAAAAAATAAAAATTTAGAACTTGAAGATTAAAGAAAGAATAAGAATGAAATAGTTTTAACTATTTTGAGAGGTTTTAAAATATATAAAGTTAAGGATAAATATGGAGACAATTGTTATTAAAACTGAAAAATTAATCAAAGATTTTACAAGTATAATAAGCCTGATATTGAAGTTAACTGCACCTTTATATGACCCTATATATAAGTAGTGCATACATATATATCGATATAAAATGATTTTTCCAGCATAAAAAATTAACTATTTAGTCACAGATATGGTTTAATATTTTCAAGTTTACAATACAATGTTTCTATTAATTCTTAAATATCATTTTGGTTTATCTGTTCTTGGTTGCAGTCCATAACATAAAATTTGATATGTTTTGATCTAAATATTTGTCTATTTGAATGTTTTACTATATACTTTAAAATGGTAAGTAATCCAATTAATGTATTTAAACGAAATTATTTTTGTACTTGAAATTTGAATAATTTTTTCTTAACAAAATATGTTACACTAATTATTCTAATTTCTTCGTACAGTTTTTGGCAGTAGTATCCTGAACAAATTGATCTGATGTCACATATATGACAGACGTTGTAATAACTGAATAAGAAAATGGTTTGTATGTGAAGTGGTCTTTATTTAAATTTATAAATTTTATCTAATTTGACGGATGAATTAAAAAATATTGAGAAGACTAAGTCGTTTGAAACCATAATATGGAAGATTGTAGTCAGTGAGAAGCACTAAGAGAAATTCTAGCTGTTAAGAGTTAGTTAGGATGTGAACAAAATTATGCGGAATAAGCCCTGTGATAGTTATCAGCATATTTATCATGTAGAAAATTGCAGAGAAACAGTATCAAATGTTATTTATTTCATAAATTTCTAACAAACTTCCTAGCCTCCCATACTGACGTCAAAAAATATTATATGACTTCATTCTGTAATTTTAAATACATCTGGTATTTTACATTACAAGTAAAAATTAGTATCGACATAACTAACAATTGTCAACGACAATCATTGATTGTTGTATAATTAAGACAGGTAAACCTACACACCTACAGCAAAGTTACTTATGTGCTTGTTACTAAAATGAATAAATTGTAAACTAAATTCAATAAAACAGAACCAAAAATTTGAAATTCATTATTCATCTTTTTAGAATGTATAGAGAATACTTAGTGACATACTACAGGAAGAGAAATGGTAAAACAAGCACTTAATGGCCTGATCTGTCTTTTTACGTGAATGATATTAAACTCAATAATTTAATTCATACCATAAAAACCATGAAATAATATTTTTTGGGGACAAAATTATTGCATATTCAGATAGGGGGGCAAGTAATTCTCTGTGCTTAAATTTAGTGTGTTTTATGACATCCGTTTACTCCCATGACTATACCAAAAACACATTAATTAAAATAATATGTAATTACAACAAATCAAATGAGTATGTGGTACGTGTTATTTTTCTCAGTGAACATGTGTAAATATCTTGTACTATTAGACATGTTAAAAATGTGATTTATATAATATTTAATATATTAAATATTGTAATATTATTTAAGTTAGTGTTTAATGTAGTTGTGTCAGCTGATTGTCTAACCTCTCATCTTGGTAGGGGTAACTCTCATTGGAGTAGTAGTCCACGCTGTACGACTGGTCGTAATCCCTGAAACAGACAAAACAGTAATTAATTAATTTCACAATTGTTAATGAATTAAACAAAATCTTTACAGGTTTAAGATATTGTTAAGCATTCAGTATATAATTCATAAAGCATTCAGTGGACGTCTTGAAGAAGGACATATACTTTTCTTTTGCCTTAATAGATTTCTTTTGGGAGAAGCTAAAATGAGAAATGACAAATTTCGTTCAATGGTTAGAATGTACAAAAAATCAGGTTATAAGACATTAATATGTTGATTGAATGGATAAATTATGAAATAGTTAATCTTTTAAGAAAATTTCTTTTTCCTCTCATTACAAAATTACGATAGAATTTTTTGAGGATTTAGGTTCAAATTTAGAAATAATGTCTGTACTTTTTGGATTTAAAAAAATGTAACACATGCCTTTCTAATAGACAGACGTTAAATTATTGTAATAATTAAAATAGGCAAATAAATTACATACTTAAAATTTATTGTTCCGTTGGTAACATGAAACTACAAGTATTATATTAAAATTTTATAAAATGTATTGAATCCATATTTTTCAATTTAAGAATTCTTAAACATTACGTAAGATCATAAGAGTTTAATTGCGGTGAAGTAAGGTCAGGTACATTAGGTGGCTGCCTCTTAATAATGTGAGCGTCTTATTCATTTTTAGCTAATACTAATAAATATTACATTTCAGGAGCTATATTTAGTATTTAAATTATAGAACTTCAGGAAGCGCAAATATAAAAAAATATTAATTTCTATAACCATTTTTATGAAGTAAACGTAAACGATATGACGAATTATTACACATGAATTTATCTAATAATATTTGATAAGTGATCGTTTATATCAATCTGTATAGTTTTTATTTTATTTTAAATTTTATTGACTACTTAAAATTTAAGATTTGCAGTATATCCTGCCTTACAAAAGTGTTTTCAAATATTCAAAAATTTTGTAATCATAAATGTAGTTTAAATATACGGGACAGCATTGATTGTTACTATGTAAATTAAAATTTATCATACTTTTTCAATGTTTCACCTCCTGTCTGTGGAACTTCACTAATTATTTAATATCAGATAAACTAACCGTTTATGGAGGAAGGTTATTTCTTCGGTAATGGAATACCACCATTCTCAATAGTTCTTATCTACGGTACTGTGCTATGTATAATATTCACTGTACATAATAGCCCTGAAAAGCGCTCTTCATGAAACGCTCGGCTAACCACGGAAACGCTCGGCTTTAGCTTTGCTAGAGAAATCGCGTTTTAGAGAGTACACTTCAAACTAGTTTACCATAATGGTAGTTAAGTTATATTACTTAATGTTTATTATTTAGTTTAAGGCGAATTAAATGCTTGGAAGAAGTTACTAAATACTTCTCTTGCATATGGAAAGTTATTAATTATAATAACATGAATACTTAATATTGATAATTTTGTTTAAGGTGGTTGAACGTTACTTTTAGTTAATACTTCTGTAATCGTAACATATTGAAGAAGACACATGGCTATTAAATACAGTAGTTTTTTGAACATTGAAATAAATATCAAACGTTTGCTTCCATTATACATAGCAGGTTTAATTCAGTAGACTCTAAACCTTGTTAAATGGAAGTTGTAGGCGTGTGGCTTGTGAGTTATATGCCAGTAATTGCACAAACACACTGCGGGGTTTCCCTTAGGCGTTCCTAAACCATTTATCAGAAAAATGTCGAATTAAATACTGTAGTCGGATAATGTAAATGAATTCCCGGACGTCGCCGTGCAACCAGTTAGTTTACTAATAAGGTATACCATAATAGCCTCCAATTAGTGATACAGGGAATTTCTTCTTTGCTGTAATGAAATATTTCCTTAAGGCTGTTACATGCCCTTAATCGATACTTTCGAGATAATGTATCGAAAATGAAACTTAGTACTCATTCTCTTAATTAATTGACAGTTTCTTCTATTTTTTTTTCGGGTTAAAATATTAAAATAATGAATACAACCTTCAGTATTTGATAGAAATTGTTTCCCTGTTACAGGACTTCAGATAAACTTTCGAGGATGTTTTCCGTCATTCTCGTTGGATATTTACACCGAGCGAGGCGGCGACTGTCAAATTCCTTGACACATGCTGGATTTTTAATGGCAAGTCTCGTGATCAATGTGCCATTTTCTTTTCTGTCCCGATCCTAGCTCTCTTCCCAATTTTCAGAAAACTTGTAGGTCCACACTAATTTCTTTCCAAGCATTTATCTTGTCGAATATAAAGTATGAATTTTTATATTTTTTGCTTTATAAAAAGGCGTATGCATTATTTAAAAATGTTCATTTTACTAAGTAAAAATTATTTCTGTTTTACTTAAAATCTCGAAAATGAAACGTTTTATTTTGTTAACTACTAGGAAACGTAAGAAATTAATTACCATGATTCACTTTTGCTTTCACGTTTGAGCCGCTATGGTCTTTTAATTGTAATGGTGCTCTGTAGGGTTATCAAAGTATAAAATAATTGGAACTGTCCAAGGACTTTAGAATGAATCGCGATTGGAGTACTTGGTATGTGACCGGAGCTTACATTCATTACTATTATGTATGGTCAAGTGTTTTACTTTTTAAAAAATATATAGCAGAATATAATCATCAGTATGAATTTATTTGATTGACTTTTACTCAGACGAAACGTTGAAGGAGTTACCATTACCTGAAAGTCGTCTGTTGCGAGTCTTGTGGCGGATAATACTCGTCGGCGTAGTATTGGTCATCAGGGTCGTAAAGCGTGGTCTGTCGCTCCAGGCTCGGTCGGCGGTTGCTGTTTCCACCTGAAAAACAGGGCGGGAAACATCACTGATAATTCTCACGTAACTGATAATTGCAGTGTTATTACTGGCATTTTTATAATTTATTTTTCTTGCAAAGAGGCAGGTACTAATGAACGCGAAGTAACATATTAAGGCTTTCCTTTGAACTTGCACAATGGGAAATGTTTCATCACTTCAATAAATCTAAAAACCATAAACTCTGTGTTTTAAAAACCTGAAAATTAAATAATGGCGTGTCCGAAGACATAATTTGGTTGTTGAAAATAAATAACCTATCACACAACGTTTCATAAAACTATGTTGTTTTCTTCATGGGGAAAACTAAAAGATCATTAAAAACAGTATATATCTAATATATGATAAAAATATAAACAATTTTATAATGACGTAGCTTTAGACATAAAGTTAGATGGTAAAAAAATTGAAAACTTCCTGTAATTTACATTAATAAACAGCAAATATTTTAGGTATTGAGTTAAAAATTTAATATTATATTTGAAATGATTAGCATAAAATATAAAATTAGACTTACTGTTATATTATGGATGCTACGAATATGAGCAATAATAATCTGGTATTTGTGAAATTGCTTTTTTTCAATTTCATGAACTATGCTGCAAGAATTTCAGAAAGTTCTGAATGAAGAAAGCAACAAAGTTTTCATATTAATTTACATCACTTAGTTATTTTACTTTGTCTACATTATTATTTAAACAATAATTTAAAACTAATACTGCCACTTTTATGTTTTTAAAATAAATAATAATTATTCTTTTAAATTTCTGTAGTTTTGGTTAATAAATCAGAGTATCTTTATACTAAACTATTCAAGTTCTTATTTCATATATTTCTTTCTTATTTAGTTCTGTACTCGTACACCTCTTTCTTTAGAGACTTTTCACGAGCCCAATTTTTTATTAGAACCGTATTGGAATATTAATTACCTAATCATGTCTGCTGATTGCTTCATACGAGAGTAAAATGATAAACGAAGACAGTTTTTGAAACGCCACAGAGAAAATGAATCGAAAGTTAAGTAACAAAATGAGTAGACAAAAAGAAGGACGTTTAGAGTCAGAGATGATAATTGAGAAATTGGATGACACAAACAGGGAAAGAGAATTTAATACCAATTTTATAATATTCTTCTAAATAAAAAATTAACTTGTATTTATTTGAAGGATGAAGGTTTTCCCAAATTTTAACATTTCATTTTTCTTCGTAATGAAATAATTTTTTTGTTTTTATTGTTGCTCCTAGTTTATTCACTAACTACATTTATATTTAATATTGTCCTCTTATTGAAACTACTTGACGTTGGTTGATGTCGTAAACTAAGAAAATTTCCTTGAATTCTGATTATTGTGGTCTTTTTATTCACCAGGAGGAAACGACGGAGTTATTATTTCAGAACTCTTAATTTCCTTTTTCCTTCTTTGTTTCCTTCCTACATTCTCCCCATTAATACTATGGTGACATCCATAAAAAAAGTTGTCATATAACACAGGACTAAGTTAGGTCAGTTTGTCGTAGAATTCCTCAAGAACGTTGACATTAATTCAGTTTATATATTTTTTCAAATCTTTTGACAGTTGAAATATTTTGTATCCACAAACTAATAATTTCATAGAACTGGTTCGTGACTCAAAACCGTAGTGCAGATGACGGTAGTGGTCAGGCTTCTCTCATTACATTTTCGTCCCAAATGGGCCTCCGAGAATATCCAAAGCCATTATAAAGCTCCCTCGGGGCTGTATTCTCCATGGGTCGAGAGGCTCTCGTTGACAAGTAACCTCCACCCTTCTTCCGGCCTGCGTACGAAGTTTAGCGAGAGAAAGCTTCACCAGTTTCCTCAAGTATAACAATGAATAAGTAACACCAATGGGAAATGGATATTATTATGGAACATTTTTTACTTTACATCACTTCTTCAATTCGATCAACTCGGAGACGTTTAAGTGTCACTATTTAGCTCACAATAAAGTAGAGAAAAAAAATGGAAAATACAACTTCTTGCTTTAACAGTCCTTGGATTTTTCCTAGAGACAAATGCCTATTCTTAGCTACAGAAAGAAAGTCTTCAAGTGCGTTTACATTCCTTCTTTTCTTCATATACAATGATACACGCCCCCAAAACCTTTCTCAATTTAGAAATTATGGATTTAAAATTTTCAATACAATTTACATCAAACATTACTCTGGATATACGACAAATTTTTCAACTTCACTTTGATCAATGCTCCTTTAATTCACTACTTTAAGTTTACAAATAAAACTTTTATCTTCATCTACGCACAAATAGTCATTCCCAGAGCTCCATAATTTTATGATAATAATATTATGACAGAAAATACTTCCTTAAATACGAAGTCTATAAGCCTACAGCGTTACGTTTCGATAACAACGTGTTTATCGAAAAGTTTAACTTTAAAAAACTGAAAATAGATCGATTTTATTGAAATGCGATGAATGAAAAGATAATAAAAAAATGTCAAAAGACAGTTCTAATGAATACTGAAAGTCTTAAGAGTATCTATGACTAATGTTCACGCTATGTCGTATTGTCTTTGTATTTACTTAAAGATTTTACTCTTTATTTTTCAAAGATCAACATTGTGGTCATAACGTAACGAATATCAATATTTTACATTTTTAATCTCTTTATTTATAGCCGTTTGTGTCTCAGTTATTAAAATATTTAAATAATTTTTTTACACGTTTAACTCCAAAATTAATAGAATTTAAATGTTACTTTCAACACACACCAGATAAATGAATGATTTATTTATATTTGTTTTAATTGAAGTATCATTGTCTCCCATTTTTTACGTTCTCTTCAATGTCTTGATTATTTATAAATTGTGACTGTAACGGTTTTATCAATGCAGGTAAATATTATGAATATTATTATTATTAGTGTATTTCTTGGTCCACATATATTTTGATTGCTGGCGCTATCCGTTTACTGATAAACGAGGAAACGCATTCCTCACCCTGGCGGAATTTTGGGGCTGATGAATTGGGCCATTTCAATGCTTTATTTCCCGTGGTTTAGTTCAGGCTCTAAAGCCTCATTCGTTAAGATCTGACAAGCGATTGTTTGGAATCGGCGACCACATTCCGCCAACTTTTGCGACCAGATTCAATGATACTGGCGTTATATGTTTATTCTGGTGTACAGAAGACAGCTACGATAAAAATAACGCATCTGGTGTGAGTAAGCTTTCGATAAAGACACGACAAAGTATTTGGAAGCACATTTCTGCATCCAGAAAACACATCACTGTAAAAAAAGTCATTTCATTACATGATAATTGGACATATACTTTACATTTTGAATGCTGTAGACAGAATTAAAGTTTTCAAGAAGATCTAACATTTCTAAAGTGATAATGGAATTATTTGTATAAGAGCACGTTGGCTCAACAATATAACAATGATGGTTTTATTGAATTTCATAGGGAAACGCGCCCTATAAATGTTTAAATCAACAACAATACATTGATACAAAAAACAGAAACTTTCTGTTACTCCTATAAAACAGTATTTATTACTAACAATAAAATTTCAATTTCATCCTACAGTCCTCTGTGCTTCTCCTCACCGAAAAGCACTTCACTGCAATTATTTAAATATTACATTTAAATTGCAAAGGTCATTCCCCTTATTTAAATATTATTGTTTCAACTTCTCTCCAAAATGTGAATGAGGGTTGCCTATACTCTTGATCTATGCTTCGTACCGGCTTAACGGATTACAATGCAAATTTCAGGATTGAAACAGGAATTAGATATCTTGCAGACTTCAGAAGATGTTTATGTAAATATTTATAAATCCATTAAATTGCCGCGCTAATGGTGGCGTGAAAACCAACTGCGAGCTTAAAGATCTATTAGGCGTTCCTATACCATTCACCCCACTTACTGAGTTATTATAATTGTAATTTTGGTATCATGAGAGAGAGAGAGAGAGAGAGTGATGGAGAGAGGGAAGGGGGTGGTTGCATTCTCACTCTATCTATTGTTGCAAACGTGTGCAAAGGGGACCTGTACAAAACCAACTGCGAGTTATAAGGTTGGCCGTGAAGCGATCATAAATAAATGATACCGTACTTACGTTTCTTGGCAAAATAAACAGAGCTACTTCCGCGCTAACGATGTAACTGGGATAGCTATTTGTAAATATTTCTGTAAATAAGCACCTTGCGATGATTTTGTAAGTAATAAACGTCTTTACTTTAGTGTCTCATTTTTTATGCGTTAGTGCTCCGACTCATCATTTCCTACCATACATTACTACACGAAATAAGTTGTCTGTACTACCCCTCAGAGTTTGTCCCATGGCTATAGATTCACCCAGAGTATATTGAATACTTCTGTAAGAAGTTAACGCCAAGACAAAATGACATTTGTTTCTCCAAATACAATGCGTGTTGAAAAACTCCAGATTATATTAAAAGTATCGTGTTTAATCCTGAATAGTATTTATATTGATATATAAAGTATGTTTACCTCTGGATCGTTTGGTGGAACGGTAATAGGAGCTACTGTCTGGATACAAGCGGTCATCCAGATCCTGAGAGTAGCTCTGCACGTAGCTGGTTGTGCTGTACCACGTATCTGGGCTGAAATACAACAGTAATTACGCTGTAAAACAACTTAAAAGAAACAAAAATTAAATCCCAGATGTAAGGGTCCTTATGATCATTAAGAAGATAGAAAATTATTCTGAAAAGACTGTTTCTCGCTAATTTTCTTTCATCAATATTCATTCAATATTCGTTGTCATACCCATAAATTTGAACATATTTTTACAACGCCAGAATTTAAATTAATCTATTTCAATGCTTATAAAGTTTAGGTCTGCCAATTATAAAAATCCATACACAGTGCATTTTAATGTGGATGTCACTATATCAGAATAAAAATTGAAATTCAAGTGAATTGTAGGACTTTAATTAGAAAAATACTTCAGTGTGCGATTTACAAATCTGAATACAATTAACCAGCATACTTTATCTATAGATTTGGTTTAGAGTTTAACGCTATAAAGAGATGTAGTGTAATAAAGCCATGTGGTGTAATTGTGTAATGTTATTTTTACAATAACATGCATACTAGTTTTTGATATTCATCAATGTGCAGTTGTCAAATATAAGCTGAAAACGAGCAAACTAAGGAAAAGCACCTACGGACTAAGGCAAAGCTTGTGAGTTCACTTATATTAGTGATAGTAATCCTGTGTTCTTCCCTGAAACCTAAAGGTGCAAGAAAGCGCATTCCAGCAAGCAAATGAAACGTAGATAAGCCACTATTTTTTTTATTGCACTCATATGAGATTTTGTTTACCTGTCGGCGGAATCCCACGTGGAGGATTTCTTATGCCTATGGATGCGTTGCATGAAATGCAAAGAACACACCAAATCTAACATGCCCATTTATTTAGGAACTAGCTAGTTAGCATTTGCAACTTTACCCCCACTTACACAAAGGTTTATTAGTACTTTTGAGTTTATGATTATGTTTTGTACTATTAAAACACATTAATAATACACGTAAACTACAGCACATAACGCACGACAATACATAAAATATAGAATTAATTTTAAGAATATAATGAAAGACTGAAAAATGCGATTTATAAAATATAATATGTAAATTATCGTGTCAATTCGGGCCTGCGATGCTCTCAGGACGTCTACAATTTTAAAGTAATAATTATTTTTCTTAAAAATATATGTTTGTTAATATCTCCCTGCTTTGAGTTTATTAAACTTATTAAAAGAATTCCTCAATCCTGATAAAAAATGTATTGACAGTCTATAATATTTGTAATCAGAATTTTAATGAAGTCTCACTAAACAATACATAGGAATAAAATTTTTCAAAAATCCTTAACTTTTTTATGTAAATTTATTTTTTACTTATAAAATTATACCATTGTGTGTTTGAATTAATATCATTCATACAATAACAAAAACTAAACTATTTATCTGGTTTGATCATTAAAAATATAACAATAACTATTTGAAAACTTTTAACGATTGAAATCTTTGAAAATGTTGTAAACAAAATATTTTTTAAATAATTAATCATTTTTCTCTTATTTTGGAAGTGATCATGCTAAATATTGAAACTATCATGTCTAATAGTTTATGATCAACATTCACGAGTTCGGCTACATGCGCATACAGACTCCTACTCGTTAACATTGTAGCAAGTTGTTTGCCCCAAATAAATTACAACAGCATAATTTAAAAGGATGCTCATCATGCATGTAAATATTGTTTTGTTCGTCATAAATTTGAAATATTTTGAACGTTAGGTTTTCTTTATTTCGTTTATAAAGCATCTATCTAATTCTAGCACATGGTGTTTACTATATAGTTAACCATTCAGTCTGATTTCAATAACATGAAATGATAAATTTTTAAAAGTTCTTATCAAATATAAATATTATTATTAATAATACTATAATTACAGATTCACAGAAAATACACAACAATAACAATGTAAAGGTAAACGTATTCTAAGAAAAAATAATTCATCAAAGTGAATATAGACAAGAAAATATTCAACTGATCATTTTTGTAACTGTGAGGAATATAATTATTCGTTACGTATTAAATACATTTTACATGTAAAGGAATATTGACCCAATTTACAATTATATTTATTTAATAGTAACTTCCACAGATAGTGGTCCTGGGAATGTTTACTCAAAATTAAATTTCCAACGTTTATATAAATTTAAATACCACGGCTTGTATATATATATATATATATATATATATATATATATTGCAAACATTTTCCTAAATTTATCTCTACACGAATGATATTAAACTTTCTTTGAATGGTATGTTTCAGCTTTACTAAGAATAATATACATCATTAATTATTATTAAATAGCTAATTAAAACGTTAGTAATAAGTCCATTCGTCAATAATTGCTACCACAATGAATGTGGATGCTTAAATAAATATAATTTTAATATTTCAATGTCAGGTATCATTTTAATTTGGCAATTAGATTAGTTGTGTTTAACTTTTTGTTACTGTCATTTGACATTTCAATTCTCAGGTTACCAAAATAATGTTGGCACAAGGGTTGAAATTTTTAAAAGTAGGAGAATGATCCAAGTTATATATATCATTTCGTACTTGACATTGGCTCTCAGTTCAGACGAGGATATGTGAAAGGGAGGCGAAGCGCTGAGGAGGTTATTTACGGCGCATAAATTGGAAATTATCAGCGAAAAAACCCTCGCGGCATGAATATGCTTTTATTGAGTTTCAGCTTCGCTTAAAATTTATTCCGTGGAGTCAGTTAAGCGTTCGACATTCCCAGCAGTTAGTCTGCATAAAAGCCTTCCGTGTATCAGTAGAATGGTCTGTGGCCGCGTAAGTGTACTATCGTGACGCATCACCGAGCACGAAAATTGTGCCTAAATTTTTAGCTCAAATAAAACATGTTCCCATTAATTATGCGGGGAAAGAGGAAGAATCTGAAATATCATGCCCATTTACTTCAGCATATAATGAATCCTGCTGAAATTACCATTATACTAACGACTGTACACCGATGGCTGTGGCAGTAATAAGAAACTTGTCTGATTAATTTTGACGATTGAAAACATATTATAATTGTTACAAGTAGATAGAAAAATAAAGTGGTAAAATACACAATACTCAATGTTTCATAAATTCTTGTTGATTTAATCAGGTGTAAAATGTCGTATTAGAAACACCCAGTTCAATCTAAATGAACACCAATTTTGTGTTTCCAGGGGCTGCTTCATTATTTATTTGTATATTTTCATTTTGACTATTATTAAATTAATTTGACCCGACATATACGCTCAAGTTTAATAATCAAATTTATAAACGATTTTCGCTTTCGTATTGTCACAGTCATTGATATACACGAAACCTGAAAAATAATGCCCGATTCATCAAAAACATTTAATTTTTTTAAAGAAAATTAAAAGAGGACTATGTTAGCCATAGAAAAATCATCTTTGAATTAAGATTAAAATACTAATAAATATTTATATAAAATATTTTTTATTGAAAATATAAATTTACATTTTAATAATAATGAACGTGAATACCACTATTTTCAATCATAACGTCAATGAGAATTTCAAACAAACAAAATCCTCTAATATACAATAAAAAGAATCTGTGTAGAAGTTTAGTTTCTCCAAAATTTGGAATTAATTTTCATATTTAATTATTATTTGATTCATACTCAATGGCCAAGATATTAACGCAACTTAAAACAGAGAAGATACTTAAATAATGTATTTATTTCTAATTTGGAAACGATTTCTTCACCGGTGGCAACGTTTATGGACAGCGTAAGCAAAGGTCGTAAAGGAAGAACAAATTTGGTTAAATTTTCAGGGAACTAACAATTTTAAGAACTTCTAATGGACCTTGTTTCTTTGTAAAATATAAAACAAGTTGCCATATTTCTTCAGCCTCTTGAAAACGTTAATCATCACATCTCAAGATGTTTTAGATTTAGATGTGTCAGTAATTCATTTTCAGTCATTTCATTTAGTTTGTGAATGTTATATAAAAATTAAAAAGAGTTGACATGGTTATTCAGTATGTTTAATCTCGGATTTATAATTTTATTTTTTTTGGATCTTGTATCGTCTAAGCTGTCGTAAAAAAAAATTCGTTTAGTAACCCATACGGGAAAACGTTCTGAAATTTATTTTAAAAGTTTTCATCTTCTTCCATTTCACTTGCTAAATTTTCAGCTTCTAAGGTATTGCTGTCAAATGATTAACCAATAATATTTATTATTTTTTAAAAAAGAGTTGTTTTGTGGTCAATAAACCACAGGCGTTATCTACAATCTTATTTCCTACTTCGGAATTCTGGGAAAAATTTAATAAAGGATGAGGAATATTTCCTATTTTACCAACGAGTTTATTTCAATTATTTTGCCGCTCTTCAATTTTTCGGCCTAACATGCCTACCATTAAATTTTGTTGTTGTATTCAGTCCTTAGACTGGTCTGTGTAACCTTCCATGAAAACCTATTCTTCGCATGTCTTTTCACTACTATATAACTTCCACATCGCATATCTTCTTTTATTACCCCACATACTTCCCTCTAATTATAATTTAACGAAACTCTGTCTCAAAACGTTGCTTATTAATCTATCCCTTCTCTTGGTCAACGTCCTCCGCATTGTTCTCATTTCTCTTATTCTGCTTAGAAGTACGTAGTTAGTTACTCTACTTCAGCATTCTTCTGTAGATCCACAATTCGAAAGCTTATATTCTTTTCATTTTTGCAACTCCTACTATCCACGTTTCAACCACGCTTTATACGGGCATTTTAATAACGATTTCTTAATATTCACATTTATATTACCCGTAAGTAAACTCCTCTTTTCTGCGAAAGATTTTCTTTCCTGGCCTTACGTCTACCATTTCCTCAAGTAGCAGAATTCTTTAACTTCCTTCAAAATACTGCCAATACTTCCCAATCTAACACCCTTTAATATCCCACTGTTTCCCTCTTAATGCATATTTGTACTCTTTCTCCATGATCACATTGATTTATTACGAAGGCGAAAAATTACGGCCCGTGACAAGCCTCGGAGACAGTTCGTGCTTCAAATGCACATTTGTCAATAAATCTTTTTTGCAATCCGGGATTATACAACTTTTTTGGATTATTTTTCTATTGTTTTCACACCTGAGGAGGTTCCAAACAAAGGAACGAAACGTCTTGTTAAAATTTAATAAATAAATAATTTTAAATCTGACTAATGTTTGCCGTAATTTTTCGCCTTCATTATTCGAGCTACAATCAGAACAATTATATTTAAAAAATAAATTATGGTTCCCAAGTCTTCTTCTAACTCCCCTAATACTACAATATAATCGTCATATATTACAGTTTTTATTTCTACTCCTTGCAGCAGGATTCCTTTTCCATATAACTTTTTAACTTTCTTCATATATTGCTATATATAAGAAGAGCATGTGAGACAGACTGTATCCTTGTCTTACTTCTTTCTTGGTTTCTGCTTTCTTTCCTTGCTCTTCAGTTCTAATTACTGCTGATTGCCTTATGTTGAGATTATGGAGAACACGTACTTATTGACATTTTATTGCTGTTCTGTTCAAAATCCTTAGCAGTGTATATCAATTTACAGTTTACAGACATTTTTTAAATTTACAATGAACGTAGGCTTGTTATTTCTTATTCTATCTTCTAAAACTAGACAGAGTCAATATTATTTTTCTTGTCTCTACATTCTTCGCAAACACAAACTGAATTTCTCCTAATTCGTATTTTAATCGTCTTATATACTATTTTCGTTAATATTTTGCACGCATGGAATACTAAACTGATTGCCCTGTGAAGTTCGCATCTATCAGCGCCACTATTATTCGACATGGGTATAATTTTTTTGTTTATGAAATATTCTGTTATACTTCTTGTTTCGTAGATTTCGCAAACTATCCTGAAAATTATGAATTAGTTTCGTGAAACTAAAACTGTGCTATGTAATATAGTCTTTCCTTGTCTTTACCATGGAATATAAACGAGGTAGTTTTAATTTTTTGGCACAATATACTGTCGTTTTGAACAATGTGTCTGTTTTACATAGGTCAATGACATCAACGACCAGCGGGAAACAATTCGCGATGTAGGGGTAAAGTTCTCCGTCTCCAACCCTCCCCCACGTATTCCTAGAAGAGTATTTAGTATCGCGGTGCTTTTCCAAAGCACTACCAGACGAATTATCGTAAGTGACGTGTAACGATTATTGCGTAACTAGTTAGGCGAAACAACGACGCCGTGCAGAGCATGTGCCACACGCTCCGCCGACGACACCCATCTGGTGGGCGTCGCATGAACCAAGACGCGTCGCTTCACGCCCGAGTGTGCAGATGGCGTGACAGTGGACGTCGACCTAGCGCACGCTAGAAGTCGTGGTCGATATCGCCGCTAAAAATAGTCCTGGGGGCCACCACCTTGGCCCCTCCCCCGAGCCGTGCGAATGACCGACTTTCTCGTGTCAAATGTAGGTCCGCTCAGACAGGTAAACTGGACCCACATGGCTTCAACACGCTCCACCACAAAAATTAAAACTCCTGAGTAAATTACTCCCCTTGAGACTTAGAAACCTTTTATGAAAATATACTCGCAGATCATGTAAATTGTAAATAATTACAGGAACCAATAAGAAGATCAGAAAAAATTAGTAGTTGTCTGAAATTCCAAAAATACGTCGATAAAATATATATTATACACGAGAGCATCTCTACTAGTTTGATTTGTACCCCTCTTTATTATTTTAAATGATTATATTCTATATATTATTATTATTATTAATACATGAGTAATTTTAAAGTGAACGTGATCACAAATAACCACATCGGTTGTTGTGACAATAAACAAAAAATATATTTATATCAGAACCAAATACTGTGACAGTAAAATAGCTCTTATCTACAACAGGCTGAAGTTTATAAATGGTTTAATTTTTATAGTTTTTTTATGTACATATTTATACTGTCGCATTTTTGTATTAGATTCTTTGCTCATTAATATACTTTCCATGTTGGTCATTTATCATGGTTCCAATACAATTTGCGTGTGATACTTTTCCTTTGAATTTCCATATTTTTTCAATAAACGTACCAATGAAATTGTTAAATCAAATGAAATAATAAATCTATTGAGTGCAGCTTTGTCTTACAGTCTAAGGGACGATTGTGTCAATAGAATTGGTTTTCTACTAGAACTATCTTCTTTGTTTGGAAGAAAAGTGGAATTAAAACTGAAAAGTCATCGGTAATATCGTCCAATTTCTTATAACTACGAATAAAAAATCAACAATAAATGAGTTTTGCAATAAACAAATCTATTTTAAAAAAGGATAAGTGCTGTGTTTCTCTGTGTATATGCTTTATAGAAATTCAAACAGGTGAGAAATTTCATCTAACTTTCGTACTAATTTTTTTTAAAGAACTGATAAAAAAATTGGGGAAGGGGTGAGATACCCCTAGCAAAACCGTGTATGGAATTATAGTTAAAAATATGCCAATGAGTCAGCATGTATGAATATGAGCCGTTAAAGAGACTGAATAGCGCAAGAAAAGCAACTATAAATTTGTCAGGCAGTAAATAAATATTTTGTATTTTTGATGATTTATACTTACTTTAAGTTTAAAATATATAATTGAAAATACGGCCAATAATTCAGCAAACAATTTAATTAATACAAATACAACGTTTCATCGAACTTTGTGAATATTCTTTTTCGTAATTTACCTGAAAAAGTCTATAAAGTTGGATAAAACGTTGTAATTGTTTTAATAAAATAGTAATTGAATTATTTTCTGACTTATCGGGCGTCTTTTCATTTATATATGATGATTTATACTTTTTTCTGTTTCTAAATAACGCAGAGGATTTACAAATATTCATGAACCATTGTTCATTCGTCATAAAATGTAGAACACATTATTATTGGAAATTAAATAATCCAATAATTAATGGTCATACAAAACTTTCCAATTAACTCTAAAAGACCTCGTTCAGCCTTCACATTGTTACAAAGAACAGTTCCCTCTGGCTTCGTAACCGTTCTAATCACCATGTTAATTAACAATTTATTATGAACGTTAATTGTGTGTAGAATTTACAATACCGACATAGATAATACTGAAATGAAATGTTATGTTACATCCTAAGCAAACAAAAATAAATTTATGAACTCATTACGCGAAGTAATTATAAGCATAATAATTAGCCACATCTCTGTTCTTTCATTGAATTAAGGAAGTCGGCGAGAGTGAGAAATTTCATTTTTTAATTAAATTTAAGCAATGCTGTCGTTTCGGCAAGCAGAATAAGACTGAGAAACCACTCAGGTAATTTGTTCATTATGATAATTTATAACACGAAAAATTAGCAATCTGAAACGGATTGGAATATTAGAGAATTTAGACGATTTACATGAGTGTATGTGTTCTTATTGTGGATTGGGATAGGTTGTTTTGTCTTCAGATGGAAAAAATTGGTCTCTCTGCTATTAGCACCTCGGACGATAACGAGCAACATTTAGACAGATGAAACGAAGCGAGGCGAGGCGTTGTCACAATAGAATCGGCCCTTCCAGCTACGTGATGACAAATAATTTTGCTGTCGACGTTCGTAAACAAGCTACAAATGGCTTTCCCTAGAAAGTTTACGGGCGGGCCTTAATGGTTACAATATCGCGAAAGAAGGAGACTTCCTTACTTTTGGAACATCTCCTGATATTGCATGTCCACGGGAGACGCCTCGGCGAAACCGCCAAGACAAAATGATTGGATACATCCAAATATATGAAACAATAATAATACTGTAACTTTCGATCTTTTTAGTAGCTGATCTTGTTGTGTAACTAAGCAATGACATTTGAGTCATATTTAATTTTTACCACATTAATGTTTTCAAGATTAACAAAGGCAGAAGCTATCTCTTGTCATAACATCTTTAAGTTCATAATCAAGTAAATATCACCTCGGTTATCTGATATCCCGAACCAGATATTTAGTAAGCTGTCTTCCTTTCAACAAGTACGTTTAAGTTCTGGACACTTAAAAATCAAATCCGGCCGTAGACAGAACGCTTGGTTGGCGACTGCCTACGCCGGCCAAATTTAGCATCGGCTAAAGCGGCTCAATCAGAGTGGGGAAAAAAATATTTAGAAGGCATTAATGAAAACATGTCGACTGGACCCAGGACTCGAATCCAGGACCTCTCGCTTTCTGGTGGGAGTCAACGTTCCGAGGTTAGATTCAACATCCTTCCACACTTTACAATTTACTAATAACATTTTTCCATTCTCATCTTCTAAATATAGTTATACGCTCTTTATCTCAGCTTTAATTGAAGCATTTCTCCTCTCTTAAACTTGAAAACCTCAAATTTCATCATATTAGAACTGGCTGACGAATTAAGCATACTTTCCTCATTTTTAACAAAGAAAGAAGATAAAATTGATATCTTTTTACTTGAGTATTTTCCTTAAAATTGGTCTAAATCTGTACGTGTTATAATAATTTGGCTTACCGTGCTCATAAATAAATGCTGCTACTGGCGAAATAATATTTCTCAATTAGAAAATAATAAATGAATATTTAAGAAGCATGCCTATTAAAAATAGACTCAATGGGTAAGTCGTCTTGGCCTCTCAACATGAATTGAATAATAAATTAGATCTTAAACAAGTAATTCGCAATTTCACAAGATGTAAACTTTGAAAGAGATAATTCAATTCAGGATATGTCTGTTATATTTTAATTAACTATTTCACTTCATTGATTTAAATGCTATTAAATTATCTCCAAAAATACTGTGCCCTAGATTTAGTTTGTGTGTACATTGTTGTTAATTAATTAAAAATTAATTATATTTTCAATAAAATAATGGTGTGTATATTTGTTTATATTAGTATTAGTGTATGAATTCAATTAAGTCCCTTTATAATTTATTTCACTATTTTTTAAAGCTATGGAGTTGTCTGCAGCCAAAAGAATGTTATTCACTTTGGCTGAAATGTGTATGCAAGTAGTAGTCTTCTTCGGTTTTTGTTTTTTAAAAATATTTTAGAAGCATCAACTGCTGGGATAATTATCGACTTCGTTCCTATTATTCGGTGCTCATTTTTGGTAGCTGTGAGGGTTTCACAGTATCTAACACACACACAAAACATCTGTGGCACAAGGCAGAGAAGTTTACCACAACATAACAGGAGGCCGGCAGTATTTTTTCTCTCCTTTTATTTTATCAGAAAAATTGTATTATGTTTATGAAATCGTTTTTCTTCGGATGTTTTAGATTAATATAAATGCTCACATAGCCTTGAAGAGGTTACCCAGTAGAATCTATACGTCGTGCTACTTTTGATGTGTTCTAAATTTTTATTAATATTTCATTTAATTTATTTTCAAATTTCAAAATCTTTACTATTCCTAACCACCTCCTATATATAAATATATTTGTGATTTTATTTTTACATTTGTAACTAACCTCAATTTGAAATCCCTCGTTAATATAAGGAAAATTTGTAATCTAATATTTAATAGTTATTGTATACAAATGTTCATATTTCTAAACTCTTCTATTGTAACACATGCATGGTATCTACGTAATTGCACTTACGTCTGTGTAGTACATACAAATAATTTAATTAATTAATGTCTGTGTTATTCAGCTATGTATTGTAATTTAAGTCCAATTATAAAACTGAAAAGGTTCTATACAGGGCTAAAGAGAAATATATCTACAAATGATCAAAGTAAATATTACACGGCTTCATTTCAACAATTACAAATTAATTAAAATAATTATTTCGCTTTTTCCAGACAAATTTATTTATTCGAATTGAAGAATAACGACGTTTATTTCAAATATTGTAATATAAAAAAAGGTAACACTTAACAAAATGAGTTAAAAGGCCCCGGGCATCACACTACACTTTACAAATGAAAACAATTTGTCCGGGAAACCTTTTCGCAGACGTCGTAAACGAGAACTAATAACTGTCACGTTGTTTTCAGAAAAACGACATTGAACTGAAATAATAGAATATTACTTTGTAATTATTTAAAAATGAATGTAGGTTAGTTGGCCCGTGGAAAAGTCAGTTGTCCGCAAATGAGCTCTGGATAGAACGTGATGTGATGGAAATTGAAGGTTTTAAGGAACTACTAACCTCTCCAAGTTTCTTGTTTCGAGACTTTTTCAGATAATGAAGATAAAACCCTATTAGGAATTATTAATATGAACAACAAATATAAAATGTTTACAGATTGCGTATAAAATGAAGGAACATTTTCAGTGATTATATGACCTCAGCAGTGTATCTCAATTTATCATTAATCGTCTTTAAACGCTATTTAAATGATGGAAATATCAGGCACATCATATAAAGTACATAATACTGTGAGTTTTGACAGCGACAAGTGGTAATAAATGGCGCATATCCTTGCAACGATCAGTGTTTGCTTAAGTTGGCCGATGTATACCGAAGCTTCGTTCAGTGTCCAGCTCATTTCTGACACTATGTTATTATTGCTAGAAATAAAATATAAAGGAAATTAATAGTCGAGGCAGAATAAATGGGATAATATCTGCCCATGAACACCATATATATAGCTAATTCAGTGGGTTCTTAGATTGTAAGGATGTAGTGTTACCTGTACTCCTTGTAGCCACGAGGTCTGCTGTTGTAGAAGAGTGGCTCCGACTCGTCCTGAGAGTAGGTGTCGTGGCGTCTCTGGTACGGGGAGAGGCGTTCGTCCCTCTCGTAGGAGTTCTCTCGGCTGGTTTCTGGAGTGGTGATCTGGTGCGCCGCCGATCGGAACTGTGACGCAGACGAGTTGGCGTGTTGTCCCACGGGGTAGTTCAGGTCCGACGTGTAGTCGCTGTCCTCCGAGTAGCCCGCTGTGCCACAACACCACAACACACATTACATTGATCAACATCGCCACGCCAAAGAGCACAGTAAACAAAAGAGTAGGCTGACACACTTCCATCTAGTTTGGCTTCCCTGACACTACAGGTTTAAAATCTTTATCACTTACAAGCTCGCGTCATTAAGTAGATAAAATTTTTGTATGTAGATTACGTCTCTAGAAACAGAAAACTGTAATTATTTCCGGAATTCAGTTTAAATAACCGTGTAGTGTCTATCCTATTCCAAAAGGGAGCCTAATAGCTTATGGTATTTTATTATTTGCGGAATAAATGGAAACTCTCACTGATTCCCAATAACGGATGACGTGGTACAGTTCGGGAGATATAGCTAGTCGTGTGTAACACGATGTGCAACTCCGCCCATACCGTATTGAGAGTTGACAGGAGCTCACTTTGACTCTAAAATTTGTAAACTCAACTTGGTAGTGTAAAAACAATTCTGAAAACATTGACGCTATAAATCATATTGCAGTTAATTCGGGTCGTACGTCACGAAACTCACCATAAGTTGTAATAGCTTAGTGTAGGGCGTGTTAAAAGACGTTGTCGAAGTATTTATGTCCCATTTGTATGAATAAAATTAATGTTTTTAATAATGCTAGTAGCGTTCCACCAGTCCGCTGGAAGGGGAAGTTTCTTCTCAAAAGAAAATACTCCTCTTCCCCTTCTCCTTTCGGATCTAAACATACCATGTAGAATCTCACGAACTGTACTCCATCTACAATGTTTATTTTAATTTTTTTTAAAAAAACGTATTTATTCTGTGCAGCCCTCGTTTTAAGACTATAATGTGAAGCGTATGGTTACCTCGGGACAAACGACAAAATGCATCTTCACTTCAATCTCCGCCCGACCGTCAACTTGTAAATCTCCGGTCCTACATATTTATTGAACTGAGAGGATTCTCCCGCTGAATTCATCGTGGAAACTTTTCTCTACCTTTCCACCAGTCGTTTCGGTGACTTATTCGATTGACATATTGCTAATGTTGCCAAAACTCTTGCTTGAACTGCAAAACCCCTGATTGAAGCACAAGAAAATTTTCTATCCTGAATGCTTTATTTGATGTGTGGGTTGACAGAAGGTAGAGCTAGTCTCGAAGAACAAATATGCGCAGAGCAGTCTTTAGCTTTCTGCCTGTCAAATATGGAGCACTTACAAGGAGATCTTGAAAACTTAGCAATATAAAAAAATAACACGGGTTTACAGACAGGATAAAAATGGAAGAATAATACTTTTACAGAAATCGAATTTGAATAATTTATATTCTGATAGAAAGTAAGACAAGAAGGTTAAAGAAAATGAAACAAAAGAGAAAAAGAAAGAATGAAATGGAGAGAATAATGAAGAAAAAATAAATGAAAAGTCACGAAAAATGAAAGGAAAATAAAGGAAACAACAGAAAGAAAGGAAGTAAAAGAATTGAAGGAAGGAGCGAAAGGAAAATAAGAAAAGAAAACAGATTATAAAAGAACAAATCCAAAAGAAATTAAAGAAAAGAACTGAAAATAAAATAATAGAGAGGATTCGAGAAGGAACAGTAAAGAAGAGGAAAAGACGATAGGAAATGAAAAGTAAGGAAATAAAAGAAAAAATGGCAATGAAATTTAAATTGTAGAGAAAGGAAAGAACGGAAATAGGAAGAGGAAAAGAAAGTGAATGAAAGAAAGAGATTAAAAACGTATTCAGTTATTCTAAATTATGGAAATTTTGAGTAATCACTTTACAACAGACTATTTTACTTTTTATTATAATACGTAAGTAATTTTATGTATTCACAAAGTTAAAAAAAATGCTCGATGATCAGTACAGCATTTTCTTTTGAAATTTTGTTTTCCAAAACATAAAATTACTGACAAATTGTATTGGAAGGGAAAGAGTTGTTGGGGTTTTATGTCACGTTGATTTCTGGCGTTGTTGCCGACGTTTCACTCGATATTGCCGAGCATTTTCAAGGCTGTGTAAAGACTGTTATCCTATGTGCACAGTGAGGCTTAAATGTCACCGGGACGTTCAGGGTCACTCGCACTCTGGTCCATGTTGTGTCTCTCATTCCTATAATCTAACTGGTTAAGGAAAAATCGTACCCAGAAAGTATGAGAAAATACAGATATTTAAGTGTCCTAACAACTTCAACATGGATAAAGGCTACAGATTATCACGCAGCTGGGTTACATGCCTAAGTAAACAAGGAATGAGTGACACAACAGGGACCAGAGTGGGAATGATTCTGAAGGTCTCAGTGAAATTTAAGCCACACTGTGCACATCTCCTCCAACCCGACACCCCCATTATTGTCTAAACGTATTTTACTGACGAAGTTTCTTAATGAAATTTTATAAGACATGCTCGGAGATCTTGATGTGATAGTGAAAAAGAGGACTGACGTGCATAATACCTAAGCCCAACTACTAACTATATCGAACCAACACTATCCAATCGCATGTTGTTGTCCAACAAGAGCAGTATCCTAACTCATTGTGCTTTTCAATTCACCTAACTATCGATAAGGGTTTCTCCTGGTAAGGAAACCCTTCAGGTCGAATTGTCGGGACTTTTTTCCTTTAGTTCTACGCTATTCATTCTCTCTCCCACACAACGTATCTCCCTAAACGACCGTATTAAAGGGTATTATGCCCTCTGGTAAGGACAAAATACAAATTCCCTTTCCTTTGCTCCAGCTAGTTTATTAACAGCACATGCAGAGGGGGTAGAGAAAGTGGTAGATCCTCATGCTGGTGGTGCGTGCTTTCTCGGTGGCATGACTCTTGGGATCTTTCACACCATTAAAAATTAGGGTAACAGTCTTGACCTAGCCTTGAAAATTCTCGGGGTTATCGGGCGAAACATCGGCAAGAACACCAAAATCAACCTAACAATCGTAATATAAAAACCCTAAAAAATTAATGGCTGAATTTTGTTCATACTTAAATTAGATATCAATACGAGCATCTAGAGTCGGCAACCTGTCATTTTAATGAGATTTTTAAGTTTTGCTTTAATAGTTATTAACCTCGAAAACTATTAGAGATAGAGGATATCTTTACTCGCGATGTTGGTTTGCACCATATTAGTGTTTTTATGTAATCAAAATTATGACTATACTACATTTAGCAAGTATGAAATATATTTTGATGAGGTGTCAGTACTCACAGTGCCCGAAGTACTGCAGCTGACGCCGAGCCTGCTCAGCGCGAGCTTCTTGGTCCATGATGGTGTTGAGCATCTCCAGTTTCCTCTGCAAATCGGCCCCTTCGGTGTTCTCGGGATCTGTTACAATTCAACGAAATTAAACATACAGACACTCTCCGAGTCTGAAGGGACATGGAAAGCAGAAACTGCGGAAGCGAACTGGTATCTATCATCGATTGCGTTAGCCAGCTTATTAACGAATTATGCACACTGACTCTACGAAAGCTTTCATATTTTACTTTACCGGCGTCTATCAGACAAGCAGCCCTAAATTGCAAACTTTTGAACATCTTAAGTATTATAAGGGTTTTTAACCGTTGTGCCCTTGTTAAAGAGTGCAATCAATTTGGGATGCACCAACAATTATTTATATAATTTAAATTATTATACACTTATTTGGATAGTTAAAAATAATCAAATTATTGAGAAATATTTTTGAACAAATATCTCTCTTTAAACTTGTTCCCAGTTTTAATAGTGAAATATTATGTAAATGTTATATTTTGTTTATAAATGAAATATATTGAACAGATCATCATGTTGCAGTGCAAAATAATTTGGTTAGAACTTAGGTTCCATTTTCTCACTTTCTGAAATTAAAAAAATCTATGTTAAACTTTATTTAAATCAAATAAAAATATTCATTTATTTGTCTCAGCTTATCATTGTTTAAAAAATGATCAGGAAATATTAACAAACTTAATGTATTGAATTAATAAATTTATCATTATTTGTTTTCTTATTGTTTTGGTATGAAATAATTGTTTGTTTAATAATTTTTAATAGTAGCCTTCGAATATTTTATGGATTAAATTAATAAATGTCACTTTTAATGATAAACTTCCCTGTTAAATGAAAATGAAATAATTCCCCTTTACTTATAACTAAATACAAATACGATCAAATAAGTCAGAAAGTAAATTTAATTAATATAAATACAATGTTTCACTTTCCGTAACCGTCGCGGGAGACTAAATATACACGACACTAAATTTTTTACAATGTAAATATTTCATCCATTTAAAAATTTAACAGAAGAAGTCGACAAGTTTGGATGAAACGTTGCATATATGTTAATTAAATACTAATTAAATTTACTTTCTGATTCATTCAGCCGTATTTTCATTTATTATTAGTCAATGATGTTAAAATTTGCCTTTACATTATTATTTTTTAATTTGTTTGGCATATAATATGAATGGTGTTTACAATTTTCATCTTTACAGTAGTTTCTGAAAGATTTTTATCAAGAGTAAAGCCATTTGTAGTAGTTTCCCAATTATTTTTCATTAGTGAGGCGCAATATGGGATTCAGGTAAATGCATTCCAGTAAATCTTGAGACGATTAGACTCCATGGTACGATTGTGGTGCTTTAATCAGATAGGCTACCTTGATAATATCTGCGCTGTGCCACTCCTGCTTCAGAGGTACTGCATGCAAATTATTCCTGGATACATTGACAGTGTGTCACACTCCCTCGTCACACCAAGAAAATAGATATTTAAAGGAATATTCTAATGGTGATTCTTTTCAATTCATACAACGAAGGCAACTGTTTTTCTATTTCTTTACTGTCTGACTAATATTAATAGTTACAAAATCTGACTGTTTGGATATCAATGAATAAGACCACAGCCTATTCGTCATATATTTTTTAAGTAAGCTTTTAATTAACTTAACTTTCCTTAAATTCGGACCAGCATCAGGTGTGATCTTAAATAAAGCAATAGATTAAAGTGTCTAAACAATATTACTTGTTCATATGCCACTTTGCTTGTGCAAAGGGCACATAAAAATTTTTATACACTTCAATCTCTTGTTTGATTTGATATCACACCTTATGTTGTTCGAAATTTAAGAAACGCAACGTAGCTGTACTCCTCTTTATTAATATTTTATTATAATTTACTTATTTATTATTATTTGATAATAATAAGAAACCTTACACCACGAAAGACAGTTATAAGACCACCTAGAAGTAATATTAGTATTTAACGAAATTTAATAATTAATTATTTGTAGGCAGTTTTACAATACATACAAAAATGGGAATCTAAGGTCTTAAAAAATTGAAAAAATACATGAAAAGAGATAAAACATATTTTTTTCGTATATTCATTTGTGAAATGATAAAGATAAAATTAAGAAATAAAAACAGCTAATACGTCAAAACTTTTTATGTTACTATACACGTTTGGTTCACTGGGACACCTTCAGATAAAAATTCAAACATATGTGCACTCCGGCCTGGGCGCTAATATTTTACTTTTGGACCTCTTCTTTGTAAAATATACAATCCCAGCCCGAAATTTAGCACAATATTAAATTTTATGATTTACATTTTGACCTGAAGAAGTTCCAAAATTGGGGACGAAACGTCGTATCTAAAGTGATGATTAACACAAAATATTCTGAGTTATTGCATGTTTTGATGTTTATTAGTTAATATTACCCTTACCTTTTCGACTATATGCTCGAGAAATATTTACGTCTAACCATTTTCATGTACCTTAGATTTTTATTTTTGTGTTTATTGTAATACTGACATTAAATGTCATTATTAAATTTTGTTAAATACAAAAATGGGGGTATGGTACATTAAACAATTAATTATTGAATAATACAATATTAAATAATATTTTATGATAACTAGAACTTTATTCTTTTTTACAAACGTCAAATTGAAGAAAAATGAAAATAGTATTCAGAGATTAATCCAAAGTACCTATACAAAATGACATAAAATTGTGACAATCATATGTGTAACACGTTTAAAATTAAAAATATGTGGACTATTCATCTCTCGTGTACAAACGAAGATATTTTCAGGAGACCCTTTGTTATTAATATAAAATATGAAAAATTTATTTATTTGTTTTTCATAGATTATGAGCACTTAGTTTATTTGTTTAAAAATTTAACAAATGTTTACATATTTTACGGTAATATTAAATCTATTCATCAAATCACCTAATTTTAAACCTTATGGAGGGAAAAATATAATTAATTATTCTAGTATTTTTTCTAATTCCTAATAGATAACAATTTTTTTAAATGTATGATATACTTTGCAAATAAATTATAATCCTTTCACCATAATTTTAATTCTTGTGTGGTTTATGTGGAATGTTTTGAAGAAATTATAACGAAGTATATTATTGCAATTTTAAATAAGTATAAAATAGATCAAATGTTACTCATTTAATCTGAAAATGTTTAGAATTGTAGATAGAACTGTTCGACGAATACGTAAAGGTTAATTTTTTTATAAATTTAAATGGCTAAATCATTTTTATGAACTAAACACAATTTAAATAAGTACATTGATTAAGATTCGTCAGAACAGCAACTGTTAAATTTGACTTATTTTGCTCTCAAAATGCTAAATTTCTCTTTTTCAGATGATGTAAAAAATTTAAATGATTTGTTTCCGGTTAAGCCTTGATTTAATGAAAATTGTATTTGTAAATTAAGCATTTTGATTACAAAGCTGTAATGCTCTAAATTGCTTTTTTTCTGAAAAGGAGGGAAGTGGAATCGTGTGTAATTTCTGAAAGCTTCCTCTGCCCTCCTTTTTCTACAGACTACGAACATCGAATCTAAGGCAAGCTGCTTGCAGCTCTTCTCACACTTAGCAGCTCTTTCTCTCTTTTATTCGTTCCGGTCAACTGGCTAAAGCAGACACAAATAATTGCTAGCATCTACTACGAACGTGCGATAATCCTGCTGAATGACGTGGATAATGACCACTTGAAACGAAAGTAAAAGAAGAATTTAACAGCTAGTGTGTGAGGACAATCGTGAATTTCGGGGGGCTACAGAGAACATTACCTAAAAGACTTTGAGGAAAGAGATGACAGTGATTGTGCCTCTGTGCAGTAGGGAAGAGAGATAGAGAAAGTAGACAAGCATTCACGAAGAGGAGAAGAGACAGCGAGAGAGATAGATAGAGAGACAGAGAGAGAGAGAGAGTTAGAGATAGATGCATGTGGACGCGATAGCGACTCAAGCACAGAGAAGATGCCGCTCGCGCTGGATTCACAAAGTTGATGTGCTGAGATGCCACGGCGCCCTCACAGATCACAGAAATAAAAACAAAATGTGCTTAAAATCTTCGTCGTGTCAAGCTGTGGATGTGTAGTGTACATAACCTGGTTGTCAGAGAAGAACAATGAACCGATATGCGCTAATGAACTAGGCATAGCCGTGATGTTTGTCTTATCCATGTACCACATTTAATGATTATGGAATTATTTTAATTAAACAAGTGATAATTAAAAGTGCACGAAGAAATAGAGAAATGGTCCGACAAAGCTAAGTATTCGTCTATGACATGATGGGACAGTTTCAGAAATTTTTAATTTTCCTTTCCCGCCAGACGAGTATTTTGAAAATTTAAATAACTCATTCTTGGATTTCACCCTGCACAAAAAAATATTTATTCATTGCCCGTTACCTTGAAGTGGTAATTTTGAAACATTATTCCGGAAAGTACAAATCATCATATATCTGTAGAGCCTCCGCGTCCTGCTTACTTTATCCTTCCAGTAAATCACTTCCAAAATCATATATTGATATTTACATAACATATAATACCTCAAATAAAATAATTGTTATCCAATCGGAATACATTAATAATTGGCAATGGAATTAGAACCATGTATCACTACGTTTCGTCGCTAATTTAAAATTAATGAGGTGAAGACGAAGTTCTTCCGATGAATAAGCTCCTGGAATAGTTATCAGGTGTCATCACCAATTTGGAATTAATGAGATGAAAGGTAATTCTTCCGACGAATAAGCTGCTGGAATTGTTCTCGGGTTTCCAACCGGGTGACGTTTATTAAACACGACATTTCGTCGGCAGCTAACACCTAGAAGACGGTGTTAGTTGTCGTTGAAACGTCGTGTTGAGTAAACGCCTCGCGTTTGAAAACCCGCGAACAATTCTAGCAAGTGGAAAATTGTTGAGAAAAAGGGGGCATTGATATTATGAATGATTTTTTCCCTAAAGTCGGTTTGTATAAAGATAAATTAAAACGACCAATCTACAGAAAAAAATAATTCATGCAATTGTTAATACGTTCCGTCTTCGCATATTATTCAGGCACAAATAAAGTACTACGTGTTATTAAATGTTGAAATATGTAATTCAGCAACAATATTGAAAAATGAAAAGGTCTGAACATCAAATTGCTTCACGTGGCCACACGAATGCGTCCATGGACAACCGAAATATTTCATTGCACACTTCTTAAAATTTCTGAAGAAATTTACTTGTATTTGAAAATGTCGAAAATGGGACTACAACGCGTAGTATTAATTTTATAAAACTTCTGTTTTGTCCCTTAATTGGTTGCGTCCAATAATATCCTTCGATTAATATTATGATATGATATTTTTCTATGGTGATACACATTAAGCTTTAATCCTCTTTTCCCCATTTTCAACTGCTGTTCACCTTCTGAAGTCCTTATGAAGGCTGAAACGTAGAGATATATTTTTTCCAATTGAATTGTTAATTATTAAATATCTTCTGACTGTTACGTCGTTATATTTATTTATTCGCTGTCACCGCAAGCTGGATACAAATATCAAAATATTAATCAATTAACAATTACTCGAGTTATTATGCTATCTTATGTCAATGACTGTTCAAATTAATGCATACTCATGCCTTTACTACGTTTTATAATATTTTTTGGTCTTTTAGATGAAGCCTTAAACAGGTCACTTTTCTTGTTTATCAAATGTTTAAACGGAGCGAGTGGTTGCCCCTAATAATTTATGAACTCCATCAAGATAGTTTCTACGAGCGTATGCTCTATCAAACTCAACTTATGACGAAGTATAGCTTGTGAGAAGTAGCAAGTCGAATAAGTCAAGTAGTAAGAAAAATTGGAGGGGCGTAACGCTAGTACCATTTTTATAAATATTTATTACAATCTCATTTATTGACTGTAAGTACAGGCCAATTATCAATTAGTGAACAATTGATAGCTGCCTTGTACCTAGAATCAATAAGTGACGCATAAGTGTTTAATTTACAACCAAGAATTGTCTAAATAATGAATATAACTATGCAATTATTAAAGTCACCCCAGTTTTCTGATAGTTTTAACATATAAAACGAGAATATTCATGTATAAATGGATAAATACGATGTGCAGTCATCTATTGGCCTGAGGTTAACTCATGTTAACAGAAACCTTGTTAAGAAAAATAGAATGTAATATCTATATAGAAATATTGACGCGTACGTCAAGAAACCTGCCAGTAAAAGTTAAGGAATGATAAGTGCACATTGTGGTAATAAGACCTTGCTGATGTCTGCATTTCCCTGTTTGTGAAAATGTAAAGAATGTTCCTAAAAATGGTTACGTGACTTATGTATTACCTGGAGCTACGAGGTATCCTGGTCCAAGTAGTCAAAATTCCATTGCGTGTTTCTCAGTGTGTGCTTGTTTGTGTTTCCCAGTGTGTAAGTGACATCGTGTGTCCGTGTTGTGTTTATATTGACTTTTGGCTACATACATTTTCTTTTATTAATTTATTTTAAGATTATTTGTCTTTATTTACGTACCTTATTTTGTTCATTTGTAATGTATGACGTATCCTATTTCCTGACTCGAGGACTAATGGAAACAACAATAAATCTAAATCTATTCCACTTACTACTTCTCAGAAGCAATACGTCTTCATAGGTTGGGTTGGATACAACATACAAATATCTTGATGGAAATATTGAAAATTTCGACATTAAGATTATAAAATTTTACTGAAAAGCGTTGGCTATAATTAAGTATTCGGGTAAGGAATTATCCTGTTTAAAGCTTCAGATCAATGGCTAAAAATGTGATGAACGTAGTGAAAGCATGAAAATGGATTATTTTCAACAGTTATTGACATAAGATAACTCAGCTGATATGTATATTGATATTTGTTTTATAACTCATGGTGTTACCAAATAAAGACGCGTTACTGTAGAAATGATGTCACAGACGAATACTTATGCTGAGTGAAGCTGTTGTATGCAAATAGTGAATGAAGTTGTCGAAACAAATGGTTCGAGCCTTTGGCTTTCGTGCTTGTGACAAGAATAGAGAAAGTGTGAAGACGTTCGAAGTGTTTACTGAAATGAGAAACGGCGTCGTGGGGGCGCCGGGGCTCGTGCGAGACTCCATACCTGTCCGGCATGGCGACTGCAGCGCCTCTCGCCGCTGAGAGCTCGGCCGCAGACACAGGTCAGTCCTCCAGCCCGTGGGTGGGTCGTATCGGCCTGTGGAACCACACCGCATCTTTCTCTTCCATCACACTTTCCAGTACATTACGAGGGGATCAGAAAGGAAGCGGGAAACATTCGGACTAAAGTGTTCTGAAAGGAAGACCTGGATGTACACTCTTGATCCACATCATGATATCTTTCACTTCATCACCTTTCCTGTATGAATGGAAGCAGCAGGAATCATATGGGGACAACGAAGCCAATTCCTATTAGTCGTTACTAATCAGATCCGAGGACACTTCAAACTTTGTCAGCACCATAATTTAAATTTCCCTCAGAGACAACTCTAATGAAACGTTCACTGAATTTTCACTTTCTACTCAGAAAAAAAAATCGTTTAGGTGTTAGGAGTGTTAAAAGTTGGAATGGAAAGGGAAGAAAGAGGCTTTAATTGGTCCATACCTACTATTGTTTTAGAGTCAAGATAATTTTGAAAATGTTATGATCATGTTTCAGCCACAGCCTCGTAGTCTCCCCACTGACTGAAGTAAATATCGAACGTAGCCAAACTAACCGTTCCAAATTCAAATGATCGTAAAAGAAACCAAACATCGCTTTGAATTTCCACTGAAAGATTATTACTATATTTTCTTGACAATAAGAAAGATATTGACAAAAAAACTACGTGAAAAGAGGATCCAAATCGTGAGTTTTACACTATGAGTAGAAATGGATATGTTAATTGACAACTACCTCATGAAAATCACAATAGAAACTTAGATTCTTTGGAAAAAAAGTACAAAGAATGGTGAATTCTTGTAAATTTAAGAACTAGACGTAAGCTGAAAATATATTTAATAATTAACCGTAATTAGCCAGTTATGAATTTTAAAAACGTGGCACTACAAAAAGATATTCAATTAAAATTGACGTAGAATGAAGAGAGAATGATGTTACAAACACACAGTTTCTAGTTATATATATACACAAATTTAATTCTATGTGCGCATTTATAAAAGTGAGACAGAAGTCAGTGACAGACGAAGGATAAACTACAAATAGTGCTCTGTTTTCTCTTAGTCGTTGACACGAGTGAATCATGCTGAAGAAGAACCACACTGGTAACAAATACGTTGGCTTTTTTTTGTGTAAACCTAAAAGAAAACTAAAATGAAAAAATATATCAGTAGACAACTAATTACTTAGGACCCAAAATACAACTATGCCAAAGATCACGAGTCAGAGGATGATCTAGTTCCTTTGCTTCGTATTATCGACATAATGAAAAGAGAAATGAATAATAGTGACTACTAGAGCATGTGAAAGAGTTAGTGGAAAGGTGTACGTACCAAAAGGAAGCTCGAAGCGGCAGTCTACCAGCAGGGAGTGACCCGTGGGATTCTTGGTACCCACCACCTCTCCGTCCCTCATCACCAGCTCCGCCTCCAGAGACAGCCATTGACCGCTGCCTTCCTGCTCCAACGAAAAAACGACAAATCTTAAATTATAAACAAAACTATAAGGTTACAATTAATTTACGTCAACAACAAAGCGTCATCTGCATGTCGAAATAAGTAACATCGAAATAAAATCAGACAAGTTAAAAGAACACATCATATATTTATCACGGTGGTATACACTTCATTTATATGTACATACAAACTTCCAATCTTACATGTTTGCTCACATTTATTTTAAAGAAACCTGTATCAATAAAACGCTAACTAATTTTTCTACCCGAGTGGCTGAACACATTACAACGAATATTTTATAAAAGTACGAGGTCTTTCCCGGTGAATAAATTCTTCTCGGGTTTCCAACCGGTTCAACACGGGAGACTAGAGCATGAATAAGCAAGTGGACCAATGGGAGACGCCCTCGCTCCCGCGTCAACATCTAGCCAATCACAGGCGGTCTGTGCTTGCACTTATAAATGCTTACACTTACCGAATTTGACACTTCAGTCTGAAGATGATGGCAGAGCAAGCCATCGAAACGTCACTGTTAGAATATTTTATAGTTTGTACGATTTAATACCATGAAGAGTTGGGTTACAGAAAATCCGAAACAATTGAATTACTGACTGTGAATAACTGAATAAACTTTATTTACGTTTATCATGGATACTTCTTCATGTATTTAACAGTGCCCCAGAAACTGTTACGAACGGAAATTTAATGACAAAACGACATTTCAAATATTTTATAAATAATTATATATTTTAATTTTAAATAAAAGTATATTTGCTTCCAAAGTAGTACACGTTCCGAAAAATTGGCTTCGTCTTAATTCCAGTAATATAAAAACACAATAATTATTGAGCTATACTGTGATACTGAGAAATTCAATGTATCAGCACCAAATATTGGAAAATATTTTCGCAGGAACCACCTATTTTTGAAATCATTATTAATCTTCATACTTATAGTTATAGATTGTCAATGAATTACTTTTTATAGACGAACAATATATCTAGTGATACTCATGCCAAATCATCGCAAGGAGACATTTACGAGTGATCGAGAAGATCATTTCGATCGTCATATTTGGTTACATAGTTTATATTAACGAAAGAAGTGACGTTCGCCAGTATTCTGCGGATAGATCTGTCTATTTTTGGGAAAGTTACAGCACGCATGCCACATAATCGATTTTGCGAACGTATCGCGGTGGCGAACAGCAGCTAACTTGCATTGAGAGTTCGGATATTTTGGGATCTTGTCCTGTAGCCCCTCGTCAATTTTAGAGGAAGGTTACGCGTTAAAAATTCAGTTTTCGTGATCTCTTTGAGGCGGAATTGGTAAGAATGTTTCCAAAGATTAGTTTCCAATGTTCCCCGTATCAGTTTGTTACTCAACTTCTATTGGATACCAACAACAAAAAATTAAATCTAATAGTGTCTCTTGTAATTTTATTAATAAATATAACCAATTTTGATACTTACTCTCTATAATATTCAGAAACTTGATGAATTTGACGTTATTTTGTCTCCCAATTTAAAGGTATAGAAGGAATGTAAGTATAAATCTTAGTTGTTTGCATTATTTGTAAATATTGTATGATATTTATAATTGATTACATTGTAGTATTGATTTTTTGTGATATTTGTATTGTGGCGATTTGACGTATTTTATTTCCTAAACCAAACCGTCCGGTATTTATAGGTGTCACTATATATAAATATATAAATATAAATATATATATATATAATAAAAAATGATGTATTTTTGTTTGTATCTACATACTAAAAAAATAAACGAAACTAGGTATACATTTTATTCTCATTTAAATTTATATGATGAAAACTGTTGTGGGTTTGTTTGTATGTTTCTATTTTTTCTAAAAGTTTAAACACGTGATTAAATTTCAACCAAATTTCGTATACACGTTCTTAAAAACCCGAAAAATTTAGTGGAGGGAAATACAGGAAGGATTATAGTTAAAGAAACATCCTAATGTGTCAGCATGTGTAAGTCTGATAGAACATCGGAAAAATCCACCATATTTAATTGGGATAAATATGGAGGACCATTTTCTTAAATTCTGCTACTCTCAAATTTGATCAATTATATCCTGAAATACGAACATGGACGGATGATAAAAAACAAAACTTAATTAAAATGCGTATGTTTGAATACCTCCGTTTCATCGAGAACTGTCTTTTACATTATATATTTCACTGAAACTTGTCCCATATTACGATTTAACACTATAATTTTCGCAATCACATCCAGAAATACGATCTTCAGGAAATTTCAATGAGCAAGTTTTTAGAATCATTATAATGTTGTATAAAATTACAAACTATTGTGAAATAATATGTATAACTCTTGAGATTATGGATGTATTTAGAATTTCGAAATTTAACTAACTAATGTCAAGCGAGAACTCTTCATAATCTAAGGTTGTGTATGTTGTATAAAATAATAGTTGAACAGTAGAAAAAAAACTCAACCATTATGGTTTAATTGATTTTATTGACGATATGTTAAGCCTGAAAAAATAATTTCATGTGATAATTTGAAGTTATAACGACATTGCGGGTAATTAATTTTCTTCGGATTCAAGAGTTGTCATCACTAATTTTTTTCTTTTACAGTAGATCATAATTCGTAATTTAACCTTCCTAAAACGGTTAAGAAACGCCATTTTCGTGGAAAATGTGTAATTGTCCTTACAATGTTGAGGGAATTAAAAAATAACGGCATTGTTAGCGAGAGTATTTGTGGCGCCATTAAAAAACCAAATTTGTTACTTTCTTAAGGTACAGGGAATATTTTTCACCTCGTGTATTCTTGACACTCTCAGTATTTTTAACTGCATTAAGCTATGGCGATATTTTCAGCGTCTCTTTTAAGGTTGCTTATGTAATGTACCAGGATATTTTTTGAATTGATTAAAGTACCGCGAGTCATCATGCTGGTTATAATGAAATAAATATATCTGCAGTTAACTATTTTATGTTATTGTGATGAAATAAATATTCCGTCAGGATGGACGTGCACGGAAAGGTAAATAGTAAAATGAAATGAATTCCTCCATACCGATTAAATCACGTGTTGATAAAGAGGTTACTACTAACAAAGCAATGTACCAAGCCAGTACAAATAAAGAATGACAGACAATATCGGAAAATGGCGATAACCTAGATGGTCAATAAGATTAATAACACTTGTCATAAATTTGAGATTTTATTAATATGTAAAATAAAAGTTCACAAAATAAATAATTGTTACTGCCGTTGAAAGACTACTAATAAGTGTAATGGGCAGTAAACAACTGTTTATCGACGGGTGGCGTTCCATTACGTTTCCGTAGGACCCAAGTGCTTGCGCATTGTAGCGAAATGGCCGTTACATAAAGTTGAGCAGAACTCCACTTGCTGACCTTTGCAACGCGCTGGGGATGTTCTCTTCTGCACATCGGCCTCTGGCAAAGGTCACCGCAGCAAATTTCCGCTACATATTGCACCACTTCCGCGCCAATTAACAACAATGACCTCATAGGGGAAAACACTGAAAAACTTTTAAGAGATTAATCCTCAGCTGGTTGGGGCAACAACCCACTGACGGGCTCGACACGAGGCTAAAGCCGGGCTAATCACCTATTTAGCTATTTAGAAAGTCATTTAAATTTGTTCATAGTTCGTCAGTTAAGTACAGCTCGAGATACGTTGGAAAATGAAAATTAAATATCGAATGACGACAGTCAACAAGTCCTTATAGTTTTTATATCATAGCATCCTTCAATGTTATTAAACTATGTAAATAATGATGAGAATAAGTATATGTCAAAGAATAATCAATAAGAAAATTCAGTTGGTATTTTCAGAATATTTTCTTTCGTCCAGAAACACGGAAAACGTTGTTTTTAAAATACCTGAGATCAATTATTTTCTATAAAATAAAAAAATTATAACGTCACTCAAATAATATTACATCACCATTTTTAAACTCATATGGTGCACGTGATATGTATAATGTAATCATCAAATTTATTACTGCGCGTGACGAATACTTCTTTTATTGATCAATTAGAATAAAATATTGCTTAAACGTCAGTTTTATGTTTTTAATGACCCTCTTTTAGCGCTGGTTTTCAGTTTATTGATAATGAATTAATTGTAAGAAAAATAAATGTTATAATTTCAATCAAGAAAGTTAGATAGAGCGAAAGATTTCTCGGTGAATTTGTCCCAAATACTATTCTCGGGTTTAAAACCGGGTCCAAGATTGTTTACTGAACGTTTCATCAGCCAGCTGCGCCATCGTCGTCAGATAGCTTGCTGTCGAAAAGCTGCGTAAGCAATTTTCGACCCGGGTTGAAACCCTAAAATTGTATTTGTAAGAAAGTGACAAGAATTTTAATAAAAAACTAGCAATGTTTTATTTTCACGTTCTCACTTTCCTATATATTGGCAGAATATTGTACGATTTAGGCTATAATTTATATTCTGCAAAAATATGGTATATGATAACAATGTTATTTGATAGCTTAAAATTACAGGGTATTATTATATATTTTTTTGTAAATTCATTTTTCATCATCTCCTTTACTATAGAGGTAGCATAAGAGATTTTAACACATAACAATGTTAGCCCTTGCCAAAAAAGAACCACTTATGTACAGTAATTGTATATCTTATGCATTGAATTTCTATCAAGTAATGCTACTTGAAAATACTTTCTTGAAAATATTAAACCAGAAATAAATATATCGTGAATAACATAAGAACGAGTAATACAGTAAGTTTATAAATTGTAGATTCAGAACATAAAATTGTGGAATTACAAAACATATTCTGCATGTGCATTTTTATTCTTAAAAATGTTATCCTTATCGCTTTATAATATAGTTCAGACTAATCTGTAATTTTATTATTATTCAATATTCACAGAATTATTATCGAATAAGAGGTTAAAATTACAAAATGACGTATTGAAACTTCACCCAAAGTTAATATCACTATACGGGATCATAAAATTTTCATTTTTCTTCTTGAAAATGTAAAGAAGTACATGAAAATACAGATAATATATCTCAATTAAATAATTTATAAGAAAGATTCTAAACGTAAGTACATAAATCTATTTCACGTTTCATATATTCAATCATGTTGTAACTGTAAACAACTGTATACGTACAAGTTGCCCAATATTGAGTTATTATTCCAAAAAATCAATCTCTGGCATAAAATTAAGAAACGAGAATATATACACCACTTTCTGTTTAATTGAACAATGCAAATGCCATGGCATTTATACTAAGTGAATTTGTTTTTAGATCTGTCAAAAGTAGACAGGAAAAAATTCTGAATTTGACATTCTACTTTTCTTGATAATTTAAAAATAAAAATACGAAACAAAATATTATTGATAATGAAGATATTTATTCGATAAAATAACACATGGTTCTAATCCTTGCCACTATGCAAATTATTCCTCATTTAATTCTAACGCGCTCAATTCTTAACAGAACTGTTGCTAGCACTGAATATCATGGCCAAATCTTATCATCTGATGGGTGATATTGGTCAGGTCACGCACCTCGACCAAGTAGGCATTGTTCGTACAGAAAACCCGACACGCACATTCTGACTTATCTAGATATGGAATTGTGTTGCGGGGCTGCGTGTAACTCGAAGAAAGGCGTCCCCTTGTGGTGGAAAAATTAACATAACTTAAGCCTTTTCGTAACGTCCTTGAAGCCATTTAACGCATTTTAAGTGAATATATGAACATTCCCCACCTCATGTTATGTATATTTCGTTTTCCTGTGAATGTTGGTTGTTAAAATCTTAACTACATTATTAGTTATTCAATAAGCCACTGTAGTATTAATACATTAGACCGAAACTACAATCACACTGTTATAATCAGTAATTTTAAGTTGTAAATTGAGTTTTTATTGAAATATAAAAATAAAAACAATAGATCAATGAACAATATTTTTATAAGACATAGAGTACAGCTAATGAAATTTAAATGTTAGGTTTTAATATTCTTAATAATTTATTTCAACATTTTTGTAAAGAAAAAAAATAAGTTAGAGATTTATGAAGACTATTTGATCAATATGTAATTAATAATGTATATTCATGGGTCATTTGAACTATTTATATTTAATTTGTACAATTAATTCAATTATTAATGCCCAGAATGAAGTTTTACTGCACGTCTAAATAAAAATATTATTAACAAACTTTGTCAAGGTTTCGTTGTCGAAGATAATACTTTGTATGGGACAGAAATTTGGTGGAAGAGATTATCCAAATCATAGGAAAATGAATGACGCTTACTGGATGAAAAGGAGATGCTCGAACTGTCTGATGTAGGCTAGATATCAGAGCGACTCTTAATCGAGGAATTTCACTGTGTGTTGATCTGTAACCGTTTCAAATTTTAGACTACTGACTCTGTCAGATAGACTGAATATTAAGTTCTCTTTCCGAGTAAGCAGCGTAGCTTTGATATGTGAGGATGGCCCCAATAGCTAGCCATCAATCTGGGACCAGACATCGATATCATCTCGCGACTCCGCTAAGGCAACTCTGAGATTCGTCGCCGGTAGATGGACCTTAACTCACAGCGAGGCCCGACCAGTGGACACGCTATCCACCGTGCGTATTCAATGTATGAAGAAACAGCGGACTCACGCCGATACAGTAAGCTGTTTTGAACAATTCCTTTCTTCTCTTCAAAACTGGAAATGTGACTCATCTTCCATTACTAAGGCTTAAGGAATAATTTTAATATTACTTCTGATCTTTACTGTTTTTGCAAGTGAAATGAGCCACCATACACAGCAAAACACTAGACTCATTTATTTATCAGATAAAAATATAGCCAGAAAAGTTTTTCATTTTACTCTTCAAATGTGTTATAAAAAGAAAGAAACGTTTCTTCATATTTTTTTGTCAATTACTGGCTAGTGTAAATCATATATGAATTTGAATTATATTTACTTAGGATTGGTATTAACTTTTAGATTTATAAAACAATAAATAATAATGCTTGCTTTTTGTGATGCATTCTTGATGTAAAAATTGTTGTACCTTCATAATCTGCGTAATTTCATTTTCCAGTATCAATCAGGTAATCACTAATTTAAATGTAAACAAACTTTTATGCAAATAATTAATACAATCATGGTGACGACGAAATAAAAATTTGTATTGCCTAACAAACTTTATAATAAAGACAGCATATAACTGTGGACAAATAATCGTTTTAATATATTCCAACATATGGCTGGAAAATTATTTACAACATCCTTAGAAGTATAAAATTTATTATGAGTTTAATAGTTAAAATAAATTCAGTATTTTTAGGTTTAAAAGCATGGGTTTTGTATTAAAAACACATGAACTTAAAAAACAACATCTTTTTGTATAGCTTAAAAATTAAAATAAATTATCCCAGATTTTGTGTCTCAGAAAACGAGATTCGTTTTACAAATATAAATATTTAATCGTAAATTTGATACACAATTTATCGTAAGATCTTTTACTTATAAATTGATATGAAATTATTGTATATTTATAAAAAATATATTGACGCCAACATTAAAATTTTTATGGAAATACAAGTGACGAGAAAGAATTTAAGTGGTCAATAATCTATTTGTGCTGCGCAAAATAACGACACGTCTGATTTTTTTGTTTATTAGTAATTTGTGTCAAATTTATATGTGTGGGCAACGTTGACAGGTTGTGTAGCAATGCGGTTATAATGTGTGGTCCATGGTTGCCACGTCATATTTCATTCTGCGTGTGCTCTTGCAAATTTTTACCGTTTTATGAATACGCATAACGTTTGTGTGTAATCAGAGTAATCCGTGCGGATAAACATGATCACACTATATAGGTCATACGTTAAGAAACATATATGTTTACCCTAGAAGTGATGTTAATGTTCTATATACTCCAAATTTATATTTAGCTATGCAGTATCTAATTGAGATATTATTATTATTATGTAGCCTGTTTTAAATGTTAATATTTATTGTATATCTACTAATTTTATGAAACCTCGAATATGGTTTTTAGGGAAAGCTCAATGTTAATAAAGTGGGTAATTTATTCCTCAAGTATAAAATTTATTTGGACTTTATAATGAATCATTTCCGTTAAGTACACCAAAACTATTATAGCAAGCACAGCCAAATTCCATGAAATACCAATTATTGCCTCACAAATACATAAAACCTGTTATAATTTCATGTTGCAATATTATGAGCGATATCTCTGAACCTTCTTAGTGGAGCTTTAACACAGAGTTTTATAAGTATTGATCTGAAATAACAGCGTCGACTTCCGTCTTTTCCCCTTTATGGGTAAATTATTTCATGAAATCTCTTAGTCGCGTTTAACACCCACACACAAACATTGATTACCTTCTTCCTCCTACGAAATGGCTTCGACAAGACAATTAAGCGGTCTGCGGAGTTGGAAGCAATCTTTAATCTGGTTATTTTTAGCTTGGAGAAGGAAAATCGACTCCGTACAAGACGAATTAGAGTATTGGTGACTACTGATTTTTCATGGAGCGACTCAAAATTATTTTATGGTTAGACAAAAGCATCGTAATTGCCAAAAATTATACAGCATCAGAAATGAACCTGAAACCAGATATTTTCACCAAGGTGAACTACTGTAATTATTACTAATAAATATGGTTGAGTTTCTGTAATGCACTGAAACAAAGTATAGCGTTTACTTGTGAATATTTGAAGTAAAGGAGCTACTGAAAAAGTTTCAATACTAAAAAAATAGTTGCATACATAACGGTTTGTGAATTTTCACGAAAAAATCAGGTAAAAATGTAATTATTTAAGGACTTGAAATTATTAACTTCAACAGACGGATTTATATTAAATTCCGTTGAATCATTCAAATTTTTAGATTTATATCAGCTCAAAAAACGGAAGCATAGCTTTGCAGAAAATGAGAAATTTCTTTAGACTGGTAAATTTAACAAACAAGTAAAATTAGTACGTATTTTACGTTTTACATCTTTTTTTTGAGTCACATCTACTGACAGGGTAATTGGAGAATATCTACAATTAACTTAATTGCACGTTTCATTTTATTTATTACAAATTACTTAATGTTTACTATACTTGTTTATATTCTCAAACAGTTTAATGTCTCTGTCGCTGTTTTTTAGTGAATCAAGAAATCAAAATTTCTGTTTAAACCACTTTTCCTGAAATAGTCTATGCAGTCAGCAGTAATAAGAATTGAAGATCAAGAAAAAAAGCTGAAATCAAGAAAGGAATAAAACAAGGATGCAATCTGTTGCTCATGCTATTTAACTTATGTATTGAACAGGTGACGAAGAGAGTTAAAACGGAAGGTGGAAAGGAGTCATAATGCAAGGAGAAAAAATAAAAACCTTACGCTTTGACGATGGTATTGCAGTATTAAGGGAGTTAGAAAAAGACCCGAAAACATAATACATGGCATAAACGTGGTCCTCGAGAAAGAGTTCAATATGAGGATTATTAGAGGGAGAAACAAGGCGATGGAGTGTAGTATAGGAAAAAGTGGAACATCAAAGGATGTTAAATTGGGAAGGGATATTTTGAAGGAAGTTAAGGGATTTGCTATTTGGGCAGCTTAATAACTACAGATGGTAGAAATATAACACACATAAAGAGTAGGATAACACAAGCAAGGAAGTCTTTCACGAAAAATAGGAATTTACTTACGGGTAATATAAATGTGAATATTAGGAAATGATTATAAAAGAGGTTTGTAAGAAGTGTGGCGTTATATGGGTTCGAAACGTGGACGGTAGGAGTTTCTGAAAGGAAAAGAAATGCGGTACTATAGGAGAATGCTGAAAATCAGATGGGTGGAGGAAGTTCTAAATAGAATTGGGGAAGACCGAACAATATGGAAGACGTTGATCAAGAGAAGGAATAGATTAATAGGCCATGTTTAAAGACATAAATATGTAGTAAAATTAGTATTAGAGGGAATAATGTGGGAGGTCAAGGATGTAGTACACTCAGCAGTATAGGGAAGATGTGGGATCTGGTAGTTATGCGGAAATGAAAAGGCTTGCTCAAGGTAGCTTAGCATGGAGGGTTGCATTCTTAGCATTGAATACCGCAACAACAACAAATAATGAATTTTATTATTTCAATATTTGCATGACTTTTACGTAGGCTGGCAGATTTACAAATTTTTATACTTAAATAAATTAGTGCTTATTCAATATCCCGTTATTGTCTTAAATAAAATTAAATACAATTTAATACTTTTATATTTAAATAGTCAAAGTGCATAATAGGTCAGTTATAAACTGATAAATAACCTGAAAATAAATATTTATTCTAGTTCTTGTTACTTGAATGAGGAATAAAATTAATTTTCATTTTTATTATTCACATTGGCTGGTATTTTTAAAATATCAAAACTTATAATCTTCCTAATTTCACTGCATAACTGTAATTTAGCTTTGGCCATATTTTTTGATGTTAAGTCCAATGTCAAATTTTTAAAAATTACTGGATGCAGTATAGATGTATTCTTAAAGCCAAATGAAACGATTGATTCTGATGATTCAATTGAAATTATAGAATAAAAACAAACATAATAATTTAATGTGTACAAGATTTATAAATGTGTAATATTTAATATATGTTAGATATAAAGACTATTGTCTGTTAAACACAATCGTTTTTGAAACAATTAGTAGTCTGTGTAACAGCCACCACTTGGTTTTGATGCCTTGAAAGCTACCATTTATTTCGGAAAATTCTCTAAAATTTTCATTCAATCATTTTTACTTTAGCAGAAACTTTTATCTCTATTGCGCAGATTTTTTATTGTAATAATTTACCACGTTCCTTTGTTTTATTAATGAATTTCCTATTATAATTATATATATACTTATAAATGCAATTTTTACCAATTTTACCTTTCCAATTTAGTCCCAAGTATGCAAATGCATCAAACAAATAAAAAGGTTCTTATTGAGAGTGGTATTTTCAATAATACATTCATTAAAAATGTTGATAACTTGACAGAGAAGTAGATTGATTACCTTCCAGAACCTGAGTTATTCGAACTGTAAAGAATTTGATTACGTGTGATAAGGAAAATAAATCAGATTTATTTTTATTATCACACAATACCATTTAATTTTATGCATTCGCGGAAAGTTCTACGTTAATGGCAGGTGCCTCCTGGAGAAAAGTCTGGTACGATCTGACTGGTACCCGATTGTATCACTTTCATTCAGAGGGCATGAGTCGATTGTGACAACAGCCAGCATGATTGATGGCCGTAGTTCAAAGCAAGCAGCCAGAATCAATGGCCGCCCCATCCGCCCACCTCCCAGCGCTGAATAGAAGGTTACGCGAAATAAAACCGCTTCGGACCAAAATAGGAACCGAGAAAGAAAATGCAGACCACAAATCCCGGCCAGCTAGTTTCAGTCAACAATGGCAAACCAAAGTTAACACCTGAAATAACAGGACTCACCGTTAATCGGTTTTTCCACAGACGGAATGGAAGGTGAATGTAGGAAAGAGATAGTTGGAATATGTTAAAGGACAAATAAAATATGTTTTAACAGTAAAAAACGATTACATTTCAGCGTGCATATATTTAGTTAAATGTAAAATTACGTAGGGTTCCACATTTGCCCTACAATTCGAATAACAAAAACTGTAAAGAAAATGGTGAAAATTATTAGGATGACATTTTAGATCATTAGTTTGTTCTGTGATATTTATCGACTTACTGAAATATACCCGAGTCACATCAGTTTAAAAAAAATTATTTTCTTGAATCATTAGCCGATGAAATTATAATATAAATTAATTTACAACTCTCAAATTGTATACCCAAACCTGCATTTAGTTACTTCAATTAAGAATCAAAATGTGACCAATTTTCAAAATCGTAAGACTGTTTTTTTTAACTAATTACAGATATTCCACTAAAAAAACATATTTTATTACTACTTCTCCAAACATTCACCGCCGTTATTCCGTTACTTGTCGTAACCCAAACGTTTTTTAAGCTGCTTTTCATTTGTAACTGACCATGAATACCATCCAAAGCGAAAAATTTTATAATTGGTCATTTATTTTTGTCAGGATTAATATTTATTTACGTACATCGAAATTTCAAAAACTCGAAGAAAATTAGTGTATCTGATGACGCTTTAAAGGATAAAAAGTTGTCGTACTTAAACAAAACGTCTATTGTTCTTGTAAATTGGTCGTCTAACTTTATCTCAATATGATGTTAAAAAGAGAAATATTAATACATATGAATGTATATAGAACAACTAGATGCCGTTTTCTATTTATTATTATATTGTTTTGCACTTTAATGTTAACGAAAGGATAGTATTTACTGTAAATAATTGTAAAACTTTTTTAAAAAGTAAGATGTCGTTAAATATAAAATGATGCGAGACAGAATAGAGACAATGCACATGCCATCGAGTGAACCTCGACTCGCTGGTTTACTGTTCAACAGAAAACTAAGCAAATTTAGGATTTGCAATACAAGAATACCCTAAAAAATATCTGTCCGAGAAGGTTATTTATAATATGAAAAACTTTTTTGGAACTAAATTGATATGTTATATATTTAATTAGTATGTGTACACATAGAGTTAAAGATTTTATTTTATGAAATGAATTTATGTACGGTATAATATATTTTATGTATAATTTGTAATTAGTATTTGACTTTTTCCAATACTGTAGTCTATAATTCACGGAAATAAATAAAATTTCATCAAGTAATTTCTTGGTTCCTGCCCAGTTTTCGTACAGAAGAAAACAGAATATGTTTTAGAATATTATCGCAAGTTGTACATAAAAAGTTTGAAACTTGAAAAATTATATTTAACTTTTAAACTGGAAAATTGCACTATAAATGTTATCTGCAATTTCTCGATTGTAAAATGTCGGTTTCAAATATGTGAGAGTTCTACGTTGATTTGTATTATTATAAATACGTACTCTAAATATACAATTTTATAGTTGTGATAATACTAGTGTTTATTAGAAAATGTTACTCGATCCTTAAGGAGACTGTTGAAAAACGAGAACTTGGATCGATTATTTACAGAATGGAGCCTTTCATTCAGTATCAGCATCTCATTAATAAAACGGTACTGTTGTATTATGACTGCACGGGGAGTTTTATGTGGATTGGTTGGCAGTGCCGCCACGCTCAAGAGGGACGTCCAAGTGTGCATTATAGATGGCTTGCTATTGTGGTATGCCTTTCGTGACACGAGACTTGTCCCGTCAATCTTACTCAGAGCTTTCAGTTCACGCCCGGTAAATGTACCCTGCGTGGTATCCGTCGTTACTCATGAAGCACCAAACAAATTAAAAATTACATCTCACACCATAAAGAAAATATAAATAAATTTAATAGCATTTCTTGCTTTTAATAACCGTCTCAGTATAACGTAAGCTTCCATGCGAGAGTAATATTTTGGATTGGTATAAAATAAAATATTTAAAGTTTTAAAATATCAATAAACTACAAAAGATTTTGATTTAGCAATGATATGAAATAACCATAATGCACAACTTCCAGTAATTGTCAACAAAGCATTAATTCCCGTATAAGGAAACCAAATCGTATATAAGAAAATCTTAAAATGGAAGTTTAATTAAAGCCTATAGTATTCGTGTGTATAGTTAAAATACATAGGAGTATAATGATAATATATGATTTCTTCTTAACACTGAAATTCTGAGATAAACGATTATTAGGTCAACGTTTATCGCTAAATAAACTATTCTGAAGTACAATCAAGTACAGAACCTAATTGAACGCTACTTAAACGCAAAATATAGCAGGAAATGTTTTAAAGAACACGAAGCAACATTTTATAATGTAGTGGAAGACATTTCAGTGAAACTGTCAACTTTAAGAGAATTAAGTGTTCCGTCTACAACTAAAGGACAGTTTTTGATCCAATTAATTTTTTTTCGGGTACAACATTAAGCGATTTAGTTATAAAACTTTAGGAAAATCTAATTTATATAGTTACCTAATTGTTTAATCACCTCTTAACTTTAAACTACATTTATACAGTCACTTCTTTTACCCATATATTTAAATCAAAAAAATTATAATTTAATAAAATGTAATGTTCTTTTTGCACTCGAAAAGTTAAACAGAAATATCTGTATAAAAATATTGTATATATATAAAAAATCAGAAATCAAGAAAGGAGTAATACAAAGAAGCAGTTTGTCTCCCATGCACTTTAACTTATATAGAAAACAGTTGATGAAGAAAGTTCAAAAGGAATATGGAAATGAAATTAAACTTAAAGAAGAAGAAATAAAACCCTAATGTTTGTTGATAATATTTTAGTATTAGGGTAGTCAGAAGAAGACATATAAACCATAAAGTATGGCATGAATGTGATTCTGGTCGAAGAGTACAACATGAGAATTAATAGAGGGAAAACCAAGGTAATTAAGTGTAATATGTGGAACAGTGGAATAACAAAGGTTGTTATATTGGTAAGGGATATTTTAAAGGAAGTTAGGAAATTCTGCTACTTGGGAAACATAATTACTAGGGATAGTAGAAGTACAATAGACAAAGTGTAGAATAACGCAGGCAAGGAAGGCTCTAGCAAAAAGAAGTATTTACTTATGGGTAATATTAGTGTGAACATTACGAAATAGTTACTGAAATGGGGTATGGGGCCTGTCGTTATATGCGTGCAAAACGCGGACGATAGGAGCTGGTGACAGAAAAAGAATAGAAACTTTCGAAATGTGGTGCCATAGAAGTATGGTGAAAATCAGATGGGTGGATAGAGTAACTAACAAAGAAGTTATGAGCAGAATGGGGGAAGAGATAACAATATGGAGCACTTAGATGAAGAAAAGGGATAGATTAATAGGCCACGTATTGAGACATGAGGGTCTCGTAAAATTAGCATTAGAGGGACGTGTGTGGGGGTAAGAACAGAAGAGGGAGGTCAACCATGGAATACGCTAAGCAGATTAGGGAGGATGTGGTAGTCATGTAAAAAAGAAAAGGCTTGCCCATTATAGATTAGCATGGAGGATTGCATCAGACCACAACAACAACAAACAACAATACAAATTGTCTACCTTAAATTTACAAGTATTTAATGATTTAAGGTACAGTAAAGGCGATATCTACGGTTCACTATTGTCTTGTTGAACACATGTTAGCAAAATATAAATATAGAAATTCTTTAACTATATATTATTTAAATTCTCAAAAATACATAGTGTCTTAGGTGGTTTAAAAATATAATTATATGTTTTAATCCAAGTCTCCCCAATTATAAGTAGATGTTTCTGTACATATTGTAAAGATATTACTAATATTCACATATAACACAGCGGTACTGGTAATTATATAACTCTTTAAAATTACTTTAATTTTTGACATCTTTCTTATCACGCCCCTTGCTGCATAGACATCTTGCTTCTCACGCCTTCTTCTCTCCTTCCTTCAACTTCATATTCTTCCTTGCAACAATATTTCATTTATGTAAATATATTTCTACTTAGACATACAAAACCGATTATTATACTTTCACACAATACTTAGACAAGGAAACGCAAAACTAATTGCCCAACAGTACATGTCCATTCTGCCTTTCAATTTCAATTCCAAAGTACATAAAGTGTCAGATAAACCCGTCACTATGGTATTTTATTCCATATTTAAGGGATCAAGTTTCTCACATCTTGGTTGGAACTTTATGTTCGTGTTTTAGAAATATCGCATCGGCGGCTGAGTTGCGGACGTAAACAACGCACAACTTTCCGTCTGCGTTTCCCCGGAGTTATTTTGTTTTTGCTCCTCTGGGCGATTTACAGCATGGCCGTGCTAAAGTTGGAACTGCCGCGTCTGATTGCTGGGACCGGCGCCAGGTAAGGGAAAGTTTTATCAAAATTTGGGCAACGCGTTGGAATCGAATCCGATCTGCCCACAGATAAATGATACAGATTATCGACATGGATTTCTAAAGTTAGAGAATTATTGGTGACCAAGCACTCTTATAATTCAAATGTTTAGAATTTATGCATAAGAAAATAAAAATTGGTGGGTCTTTTTTGATATTCAATTTGTTCTTCACATGGTAAAAATTAGGACAGTTATCTAGTCAATGCGTGACGAAATTTATCGTGAGTCTGGGAGGTAACTATAAGTATAAAGCGAAAGTAGTCATGATAAGAGCATAAATGAGTCGTAGAATAGTAAACCAGCGAGTCTGTCAAAGATCTGCGGTGGTAGCCGTTCGCATGCGAATTACCCGTCACTGATTATGAATAACCAAAGTAATATTTTCACATTAATATGTTCAACCTCACTCAAGGTTAATTACAAAAGTGAGTGTACCTCTGCGAAGAGTCCACATTTATTTCTTTACCCTCACTCTTCAGTCCCTCACAGTTCTTTCCTTTACTCTTCCCTTCCTCCGCTCTTATTCTCTCCGTACTATACTATGCTACTCTCCTGTTATTCCACCCAAATGCGTATTTAGTTTTTTATATAGCTTTCTCTCTCTACACATTTATTATTAATTTCACAAACGCACTCTGTCATACTTCAAAAACTATAGTAACTAATTAAAAAATATCATTACAATATAATAAAAGTAAAGATAAAAAATAAAGTAGGAAATACTGTTTTGTGTTAATGCATAATTATATGTATCTTAAAAGCATTGTGAAGGAGAATCAGAACAAAAAATGATATAGAAACTATTCTAAAAACTAGTCACATTATTGAGTCAGGTAACTAAGTGATAAACAACAAAACTCAGTACTTTTTATATTATTTAACATATTAGATAAGTTACAACGTACATCAACAATTTTATTATGTTTTCAAGAAAGTAAAATAATATCTTTTTAGTTACAAATAGAAATCTAAAAGTTAAACTTTTGCTATCTGTGCTGCTCCCTTGAGAATTATATTCAGTTTTGTGTGTTTGTTGTTTTCTAGCATGAAATATGCCATAAACTTCTTTAAATACAAGTAATTAATTATTTTAATATCTTTGAGGATTTTGAAATGATTTTAAGAGGTATGAAAGCATTTCCACTAGTATAAGGTTCAGTAAGAGAAGGAAGCCATAAAAACATTCACAGATGATGTTTATACTCGAAAAATGTGTCTCTGTTCCATGTAGTGACAGTTTCATAAAATAGAAATTATAATTGTATGGAGAAACAAAAATATTACATTCAAGACAGATTAATATATACACTGAAGACTAATCTCTGTGTAATGTTATATATATAACTAACACATCATCTCATAAAAATTTAAAATATGTAAATATTATAATTTTCTGATAACGAAAATGGCTGTTACGGCGATCGCATAAATGCTTTTAATATAGAAGTACATTGATTGAAAAATGTCACCGTTAGATGAGCTTCGTGCCATTAGCTAAATAGCCATTGTTCGATCCAATGCACTGACGACGTTAAAACCCGCTCCATCGAAATGAGAGTCGGTGATATGTTCACTGTAGATAATCACACGATTTCCTTGTACTATTCGCGATTGAGCAGCGAGATACTGTTACTCCTATAGCTGTTTTACAGACTGCAAGTTTTTCAATAATGCAGAGAGTCGAAGTCGAAAGGAAATTGTGGTCGAGAAGATAGAACACACAGGCAGTATGCATAATATCTTTCCATAATTGAGTACTCATATATGTATTTATTAGCACATTTTTTTAAAATGGCCGGACAATAACGAACAATGACTTAATTTTTTTCTAATTCTTATTAAATTCCTTGGCTGGAGTCCGTTGCGAATGTCTTTGTGCTTGAGACTTTTTTTACTAGTGGCATCAGTTAAATTGATTACAATTTCCTTCAACAAGACACGATCCCTTCAAGGAAACTGCATCGAATAATAAATCAACGAAACTTATATTCTCGGTCCTTTTAGTCATGTTTTGATAAGTAAAACTATAGCTATATTCGAACGGGAGCCGATTTGACCTTGAATCTCATCCTTGTGACGTCAAATTAAATTCGTGCGACGTTTCCACATATTATTCTCCATGCATTCATTATCGATTTGTGACATTTTTATATTTAAAATTTAAAACTGTTATAAATGAAAGTCCATGTATTTGTCTCAATCCTCTATTACACATAGAATAGACTAATCAATATCGTATTATTTTGAAACATATGTGTATTAATTTAATTTAAAAAACTCTCCAAAATGTTTTATAACCGTCTACTAAATTACATATAACTATATAATGCTGTAAAGAATTATAATACACAACCTTTTGATTTACTCATCATTCAGCTGATCTCTATAGGAAGATCTGTTCCTGTCTTAAAATATCCAGATTTTTTCACTAAAACTAATGCCCATTCCTTTTAAAAATATTTTGTAACATGCTCCAGAGTTGTATTAAGCAGTTATGAGCTTAAATCGCACCAAAACTGTGGCAACCATACAAAACGAGAAAAATTTATTTGGTAATTTAGTACATTTTATTTTTTATTATGACTCACCTTTGGTCACTCACCGAGTTTGAGTAACGACAGAACCATAAGAAATGCAGCCTATGTATATCAGTTAACTAGACAACGAGACATCCCAATCAAATATCTATCATTTCATCCCAGTCATTTTTAGCACTTTGGCATTTTTAAGTATTTTCTTTTTACGTATAATAAATCATTTTTTCTTGAAATTACTCCTACCGTTACAGAGTTATGAGTCAAACGTAAACACATATCTATAAAATTGCATGTGAGTTTTCAACACTGTTAAACGTCTTCAGAAGTATCATGGTTCGGGTGTTTTTTTTCTCATTTTTCTAAGCCTTTCATTGTTGCTTCAAGAGTCGTGCGTGTCGTGGTGACAATGTGTCACTGTTGCACACGAGCAGGATCGATAGTCGCCGTTCTTGCACGCGCACTGCGGAGCTTAGTGACGTCATAAGCGTATCTTACGCTTGTTGCTTCGCAGCCTGCATGTTGTGAAACAATATTTAATTGATGTTCCGTTACTGAGGGCGGATCCAGGTAAAAAAAACTGGATTCATTAATCTTATATCAGACTGGGCACACTGAAATCCGTAATTAAAATATTATTCACTTCCAAATAATTTTATTCTTATCAACCAAATTCAACAGTACTATATCTGGTACATACCCTTTGAGTTATGGAAAATTATTTTTAAGAATTTAATATTTTGTACCTCTTTAACTCTTGGTGCGTAATAATTCTCATTTGACAGTGTTATTTAAAGTAATTTATGTAACATATCAGTTGTAGGCAATTTCATAGTTTCCTTATCTTGAATAGTACATTTCTATTATTCCTATCAAACTAATCATAAACTGCTTTGTACTCCACTTCATCAAAAAAAACTTGCCTTGCACAACTTCGACTCCCAGGAAAACTACTGCGGTGAAAATCGATATTACCACTAGGAGGTCAATTGCAAGTGCAACAAATTTCGCAATGCATTTGGATTAAATTAAAGACGACAGAAATTCATATGAACGACACTCGGCCTTCGTTCATTTACCTATAAGCATACATAAATTTGCAAATTCTTCACGTGATACAGAAAAGCTCCGTTTCAAAAATCTTTGCAAAATATATATAACAAATGTAAAAGAACCTTAAATAAAATAAGATTAATAAAAAATATAATTTTAAGCTTTTTATTCAAAGTGACGAAACTATCAATTTGATATTCCCATTTCCTCAAATTATTTTACAAATATACTTATTTCAGCTTTAATTAGGTTAAATTTGTTATAGTGAAATAATATTTTTTATAATGACGTAAAGCAGTTATTTTTTGCTGTCAATCGAGTTATATTGTCTGTAAATAAATTCAATACATCTATTTATAAATGTTAACAAAGTTGGGTGAAAATTTTAAGGCCAAGCATCAAATAATGAAAATTCAATTGTCTGAAATTAAGTATAATAAATATAAAATACAGCCAAATTAGTCATAAAATAGTTAATGATTAATTATTTTATATTATTTCATTATATAAAATATCATCTCGGGCGTCACAGGCCGTAGTCCAGATCACAAACTTATCCACATTGTAAATTAGTCCTTTTTTTTCATTAAAAATTTACCTGATGAAGTCCAGAAAGATGGACGAAAAGAGGCAATTATATTACATATATAGCAATTAAATTTTTGTGTCAAATTTGGCTGTATTGTTTCTTTACTTCTTTTTAGTGTTAAATAATTTGTTACTATTTATAACTTGGAAGTTTGAAAGGAAGTCGAAAAAAGTTAATGATTTACGGTAAAAAAGCGATATACAACAGTTATAGCTACGCTTGAACTTTTTATTTATATAATCCATAATTTATATACGTTAAATAGAATTTATTGTTAGATAACTTTTTATAGTATTTAGTAGATGAATCAGACATTTTAAAAACTGGTTGATTTTATATAAAATAATGTTCCTAAGTGTTTTTCCTCATTAAAAGTCTATATTGTATAAAATGATGCAGTTATATTTCGATGTCTGTATTAAAATTGAAGCACCTGGACAAATTTCAAGTAAATTTATGTCATATATACTTAAAAATCCGACGAAAAACATAGCGGAAGTATGTGAGAAAAAAATAATTTAAAAAAGTGTCAGCAAGAGTAGGTTCGTTTTGTCACCAAGAAATGAGAGTGATTGCATATTAGGAAATTCGTCATATTGAATTGTATCCAATATGGCGACTGTTTTTTACATTCTCATACTCTCAGGTTTCCTCTATTATATCCTGAAATAAGGACAAATAGGTCCCAAGGAAAGATGAAAAATAATATGAAATATTTTTAAAAATACGTAGGCATTTTATAGTGATTCAATGAAATACAGCTATTCCCAATTAATGCATTACCGTACGAAAGTTTGAAGGAAACCGGTCACATGCTAACTCAAACATAATTAGAGTTTATTGTATAATAATTTAAGAAATGGATAAATAGTTCTTGGGTGTTTTCACCCGGGTTAAATTAAGTTTAATCCACGACGTTTCGATGGTATCCACTGCCATCTTTCTCACTTATAAAAATTGCAGAGTACGCCATCGGAACGTCGTGGCTTACGATTAATTTAATCCGGGTGAAAAAAAACAAGAAATATTTATCCGGAATATAAACCAGGAAAATCTTCGATCTTAATTTCAGAAATATTGGCGACAAACATATCTAGATTCAAATTAACTAACAAAATTTAAATAAAATTTTGCCTATTTTTTTTAATTTTTAGGTTTGTTTTACAGGATTCGTTTCATCCCAATAATTTTAACATACATGCGAAACATAGGTATTAGTTTTTTTTAACAAATTTAGGTGTTTTATATTTATCTTATATTCCTCTAGAATCCAGTCGCCATCTTAATATATTTAATCATTCAGATCCAATGCTGGTAATTGAGGACATTACAATTTTTAACCGTAATTCTTGAATTTGGAAAAGAAATTCTCTTATGAAAATGTAATAGTGTTTACATGAACATGAAAATCAACAGATATGCGTGTAAGTTGACAAGGCAACATGGCAGTAATATAAGCCACAGCTCTATTTGCATTTCAGCTTTTCGCAGCATCGAATTTCACAGTTTAATTACTCACAAAAAAAATGAAATCAAGTTACGAGAAAGCAAACTTTCAATCCACGGTTCGCGATTACGAGAACGGCACACACGTCGCTGATGACGCAACTCTCCTCTATTACACGTTCCGAGTTCCGCAGAAAATTAAACCTCGCGATAGAACAGAGATCGACTCACAAGTATAATGAAGAAGGGTGAGGAGAGAGAGAGAGAGAGAGAGAGAGAGAGAGACGTATCACAGCACACAACGCGATTTAAACGACCTGATAAGAACGGATTCGCGCTCACGCCAAGCGAGTCATTACCCACAGCCAAGTTTGATTAAAATATTTCCTCCACAATTCTTTACAGAAACGTTGCCGCACAAACAGTAACTGGTAAGTTCGCCTAAAACTCGACAGTATTTAGTGCCTCGATTCAAGTACAAGTGATAAAAGAATAAAACAATGCATTTGAAAAGAAACGACTGTTGCAAGAGGAGAAGAAAACTGTCTTGGTGTAACGCAAGGTTGCAGCTAATCGCCTGTTGTCTTTCGTGTATGTTTTAGAAGCTTAGAAAATTTTCAAATCCAATTCACACCAGCAAATGAACGACTAGAAGAAGTAATTGCTCAGGTCAGAACTACATGTGGTATTCTTCTGCTGTAGTAGACAAGGCGCAATTATTCTAAATCTATGTAGCAAAATATGGGTCAAGAAAATCAGATATGGAGAAAAGTCAAATTAAGAATAACATAAAACTTAGGAATAAAATAGGCTCCAATATGCTAGAAAACATGAAGGGTGACTGTGGATAAACGAAGAAAAGATCTTATAAAAAAGAGAAATTCACATGCGAAGAGAGAACTTACTTAACTACTGGAGCTTCAATGATCTTCCCCCTCGAACGACAATGATACATTGTTAATGAACTACGAGATTTCTGCACCAACATACCCATTTATTTAATAACCACTGTTAAAAATCACAAAGTAGTTACCTTATTATTGTTCATTTCTTGTTAATATTGTAATTAAATTGCCGATTATTATTGCATATCTATAAAATAATATAACACTCTTCAAGAGTATTAACATTTATTTTTTTCTACTTCGGCTCTAACGCCCATTCAGGGCCTTGGCCTAACAGGTCATCTTACATGACATATTCCAACAGTCTTTAAACCCAGTCTCCGTGACCATGACGACACAAACATCCAAGCCCATGTGCCAGGGTTCGAGCCCGGGACACCTTGATTGTGACGCAATGGCGCTAGCTACTAGACCGCAGGAAGTCGGCGAGTATTAACTTAGGAATAAAAAACTGTACGGTTTTGGGATAAACTATCATTAGAAATTAAGTAGAAACGAAGAAACTCAAGAATTTCCCTTTCGAACAAGCTTAGAGATTTAAAAAATGTTGAAATTATTATATATGTTTGCATAGATTTCTAAAACCACGCCGAATACTTCAACAATAAAATGACTAAAAATATTCTTTCAGTTTTAACAAAATATTTCTACACCACAGATGTAATTTTCTTTGGGTTAACAGGCTACATGAGGGTGATCCTGAAACAGGCAACTCCTCTTTAATAGCATAGGAAGGAAATTGAAAAGGGGGATGCGGAAGGTAGAGCAAGGTAGCCAAGGGTTAATTGGAGCCCCGGGCTATGTATGGTTTAAGGATCCTACCCGGTGTTTCACCTAAAGAGATGCAGGGAAAACCTGCATCAGGTTGGTCGGGCATTGGGTACTATTCTCACGCCCTTGAAAACATCGGTTCTCGTCCGATCAACGAAGTAAAGCAATGTTGGGCATGGTTAGTACTTGGATGGGTGAAAGATGTAATTACTATTCAAGACATAATGATATTGTTACACAGTTCTAACAATGAGAAAAAAGGGCAATCCATATACAAATTATTTTTATGGAGGATTTAGGATAGTATTAAATAACAATAAAGATTAAAATTTCACCAGCATATAAAGAAAATTAGGGTATTTATCATTAAATAAATAAATAAAGAGAAAAATATATTAAATATTATTTGTGGGCTGTAATAATTATTATTACCAGAATAAATAGTGTGTTTAGTAAAGAATTATTTTGAAATTCTTCAATTTTCAACAAAAAAAAGTTGATAATATTTTATGAAACAAGCAGATTCTAGGAAAGAATTAAATTCTTCAAAAAATCAACAGAGAATACAATACCACTATTAAATCTCGATTTTAACCTTCCAAAAATCAGTACTTATTAAATTTGTTTATTCAATTTATTTTATAATGAAAGACCATTTTTAATTATCAATTTTATTGAATTAGTTTCAGTAGGACAATTTTGGGAGAGATTGGTTATTTGGCTAGAAAAAAAATAAAATAGTTGCACTTTATTATTACCTAAAATTACATGACTGAGAAAAATGTGTGAAATAAGAGGTTTTTAAGATAAGAAACTGTAAAGATAATAAAATTTAGCTATAAGCTATTTGTAATTAAATATATAAAATAATTTTTTACTTTAAATAAAGCCGTATTGTGTAAAAGTAAATTTTCTATACGCCCACTATTACTTATTATAAAGTATACATTTAAAAATGGAGTCTCACCTATTTAATTATTTTCTTCTTTATAGATTACATTACTTATAGTATTTCTTTTCATAAAATTTATTTTATTTTTACTAATTTTTATCTACATTTAACTATTATTTCTTTGAATAGTATATACTTGATTCATTAATCATGGCACATAAATAATAAAAAGAGTATATATATGTAATGATCAAGTGTGATAAATACTTTAAACTACATTTTAATGAACTTTAGTGACGCCAGAAGTACTTGTGCACGAAGGAAAACAATCCTAGTTAGCAGCTGCCACACTGCCACGCTATTCAAGTAATTAGAGTACTCCGCCAAGGAAAACTTAATATTTACGTTAATTACTGCAGTAAATCGCGTGATATTCAGTTAATTATTTTAGGCAACCTTTGAGGAAGAAAGCACGATCTACACAATTGGTTGTAAAATATTCATTTCAGTTCAAAGAAATGGTATTGCGGACGAATTTGAATGTGTGTCCTACGAACTTAATATCTGCTCATACTGACAAAAGACTTTTGTTCAATATTTAATCCCCCTCTTTCTTTAAGAACAATACGAAATATGAGTTTGAAAAATATGGGAGCCGATGTAAGGACAGCATTGTAGTAGGCAAAGTAAACGCCTTTATCTGTTAGGAAAATTTCTGCATAAAGCATTCTATCTCACAGAGAGGCTGTTTCCTTTGTTGTGCACAGCAAAATTAATTCCGAGCGAGATGGCGGGACGAATGAGTAGTATTACCCTTAGAGACGTATTGTCTCCGTTCACGAAACCAGGAGCTGATTTTCGTGTTCTTCGGTTCCATTCAAAGAGAGAGGGAACTTCCTCCCAACAAGAACATCGATCGAGCTAAGACAAAAGAGACTTTGTATCCATCTCACGAATTATAACTTTATTTTATAGGACCGGAATCCACTACGATCACCCCAATAAAACCGAACAAATTTGTGGTCCTTCCATAATGTTATCCGCTGAACACTAAGTTCCATCTTAAACAGAAATTGTGTTATTGGAGGTTTAAGGTTACGATGTTGGCGGAGTTTCATCTAATAAGTCACACACGAGTACTCGTGAAACATACTAGATGCTTTTACTCCAAACAGGCTGCTGTGACCAGGAAATATTCCAACTAAGTACCCATCCGTCCAGAAGATTCATTTACATTCTGAATATAAAACATAATATACTTTTCGTAAAAAAATACATTGATTTGATAAATATTATGGTGTATTCCATAAATGAATGTATGATCATTATCTTTCCTATTGGACGTTGTTGTGGTGGTATTCAAATCTCAGACTGGTCTGATGCAACCAACCATGCTAACCTATTCTGCGCAAGCCTTATCATTTCTACATAACAACCACGAGCAACGTTCTCCCTAATCTGCTTTGCATATGCCATCCTTCGACTCCCTCTTCTGTTCTTACCCCCTCACCTCCTTCTATTGCTAATTTTACAAGACCAGCATGTCCCAAGACGTGGCTTTCTTTTATTCTGCTTAGAACTTCTTCGTCAGTTACTCTATAACCCCATCTTATTTTTAGAATTCTCCAAACTAACATCCATTGTTATTCCACTGTTTCCCATACAACACTACATTACCTCTATTAGTCCTCATGTTGTACTCTTTTGCCAGGACAACGTTCATGCCACTTATTATTGTTTCCGAGTTTTCTTCTGGCTCGTCTAATACTACAATATCATCTACAAACCGTAGGGTTTTTATTTCTTCTCCTTTAAGTATGATTCCTTTTCTATATTTTGTTTTAACTTTCTACATTGCGTATTCTATATATATGTAACTTAAAGAACATGGGAAACAGACTGAATCCTTGTCTTATTCCTTTCTGCTTTCTTTTCTTGATTTTCAATTATACCTACCGCCGATTTCCTTCTATAGAGGTAATGGATAACTCTATTTTCTTGATATTTAATTCCTGTACTCTTCACTACTAAAGGCTTTTTTTCTAAATCTACAAATGCCATGAACGCAGGCCATTTTTTTCTTATCCTGTATTGTAAAATTAGTCGCAAAGTCATATTGCCTATCTCATCCCTACATTCTTCCTAATACCAAACTGAACTTTTCCTAACTCGAATTCCGTTTTACCATCCTCCTATATACTATTTTCGATAATATTTTGCACGTATAGGATACAAAACTAACTGTCCCGTGTTGTTCGCATGTATCAGCCCCCATCTTAGTCGATATAGCGATAATTATGTTGTTCCTAAAATCTTCCGGTATTCTTTCTGCTTTGCAGATTTCGCAAACTACCCTGAGCACTCATGATAGTGCTTCTTCGCCCGATGATCTTGTCAACTCTGCTGGAATGCTATCAATTCCTGGCATTTACAGTCGCTCAGATCTGTCAGCGACCTGTAAAACTCCGACTTTAAAAGTTTGTCACCCATCTCTTCATAATAAACCTTTTCTTCTTCTTCTATTACTGACTAATCTAGATACAGCCCTTCTAGATATTCCTTTCATTTTTCTGTCTTATCTTCTTCATCTATAATTGGCTACGTGTAATATTTTTCCTCTCTTGGAATGTTCTCTTTGTTTTTCCAATAAACTGCATCTATTTTCCCCTTCAACATGAAAAATTCAAGCGCTTTTCTTTTATCTTGAAGCAAAGCCTCTTTAGCTGCTTTGAACTTTCTATTTATCTCATTCTTCAGGCGTCTGTACTGCTCTTTACCATTTTCATCTGTTACTTTTTCATTTATTTACGCATTTCATCAGTGTTTCTTATTATTTTTTATGTTATCCATGTTTTCCTATTGGTATGTGCTATTCTTCCCATTTATCTCATGCTATTTGACGTAAGATATTATATTTTGAAGGAAATCACCAGTAAAAGGGTGAATTTATATTCCCAACCAAACGCTTGTCGGAAACATGTCACAGTAGTTCCTAATTTCCTGTCATCTAGAGATCAAGAGAAAAGTATTTTCCGTAAGTAAATTAGAAAAATTGCTTTAACATGGAAAATAATCAGGCTGGTGAGACAGTAGCGAAAACTTATGTATGACAAGTAATAGGTTCAAACATATTAGGAATAAGCATTGCGTTCTGTACAAGTATGATTGTTTTTCAACGCAATTATTTAAAAGTTTTTAATGTTTTGTTAGATTTTATAGCTGCGATGCGTTTGTGTTAGGGAGGTGACTATAGCCCTTGCGGGACTTCATCACATCCGTATCATTATAATTATAAATAGTTTGTACTTTTAATTTAAATCACAGTAACCATAATATTTTGTTAACGTAATGTTTTCTCCAACTAAGGTTGACTGTGTTACCATCATCTTTCTCTGTAAATGTTCGTCTATTTTGGCTTAAATGTAGATGGTCTACGCCGCGTCGTGTCGTCACTCTTGTAAAAGGAGCATACTTCAATCTAAAAATATCAACGCATAAGAAACCCCTGTTCACCATTCATGAGGCTTTTAAAAATCTTTTGTTTCTTACACTTGCACGTTTTGTGCATACGTACTCTCAACACTAAAGTTTCACCAGATTCACCACTACGTTTTTCTTTCAGGTAATGTTATGGCTCCAAATTGTGTTTCAATTTATGAAATCGTGGAGAAACAACACACAGTGCTTTGATAATCGTTCTTAATGTTATCTTTACCTTTGTGCTTTTGTATTTACTTCGACTGTAAGGTTTTACTAACTGAATACCTTTTAACATAATTAAAAATACATATAAAACTGAATATTACTTCAATTAGTTTTTATTTATAATCAAATAGAAACGAAACTTATAACATAATTAATTATATAAATATTTTAATTACTTTGTTGACACAATTAAAATGACAATGAAATTACATAAAAATATAAAACAGTAAATGAAGTACAACTTCTTTTGGGGTTAACAGGCTACATGAGGGTGATCCTGAAACAGACAACTCCCCTTTAATAGTATAGGAAGGTAATTGGAAATGGGGAACTGCGGAAGGTGGAGCAAGGTAGCCAAGGGTTGACTAGGGCCCCCGGGCTATAGTTTAAGATCCTACCCGGTGTTTCACCTAAAGAGATGCAGGGAAAACCCTAGAAAACCTGAATCAGGTAGGTCGGACATTGGGTACTATTCTTACGCCCTTCCGAATAACAGGAGACGAGTTTGCTGTGAGTCACAGCATTCCCGTCTCTGTGTCTTCGCCAGTTTTATTAGCAGCTTGTATTCAATGGGATCAGCGGACAACTCTTGTCTTATGCCCAAGGCCTTCGACCCCTTTATATATAGCCTGTTATCTCTTGAAAAAATAACCAGAGAGAGTACGAGGCATTCCCGACATAATCAGGTGAGCCCCGCAGTCACTCTGGGGTGAATCACTTGCGATAAAACTCCCATAGGCGCTATTAACAACTTTTATCCAATATTTATAAAATTAATTTATCTATGTTATTATGAAACTACCTGAATCCTGTTTTCAGCTATGGTTTTTCAGGAGGAAAATGTAACATACAAATGTAACATACAAATTATATCGGCTCCACTAACGTTTGCCTGAGAGAGACAGCAAGAACGTAACGTATCCGACAGTTATAATCTGTTTGTGATAACTACTGCCAGCTAGGTTTAATGTTTAAATAACTGGAATATAAATAACAAAATTAATTGAAGAACTTTATCAACACAATGTAGAATTAATAATCACAAATATAAAGCAAAATAACAAACGCTATAGATATTTTCAGCATCCAGCATACTATTTGTGAATGTTTTATAAAACAAATCTGATTCTTTCTAATATAACATATTGTGCCATTTACACTTTAAGCCCTATTTGTTTTTATCATTTAAATGTTGTCCTGTTGAACTAATTCACTGCCCTTGAGGAAAAGATACTCCGAGCCGCATGAAATGATGAATTTTTGGTGCTAACAAATACATTTTTCGACAGTAAATGTCTTTCCATTCCACTTAAATTCTCACTGCAACCGAGAAAACTAATTTTATTCTATTTTTCACGTTTTTATCGTGAACACTATATATATATATATATATATATATATATGTGTGTGTGTGTGTGTGTAATCGGCTTGAACGTTTTTAATGAAACTCCTTTTTTGTATTTATGGGATCACTTTAATGGCTCTGAGCTATAGTTGGACTCAAAATTTGTTTTAATTTCTCACATAAAAAAACATTTAATCCCAAATTTTCAGCCTGACCGTTAATCTGTGGTATTTGACCTGAACAAGTTAATTGCACCGTAGTTTTGAAATTTATGATTCCTGAGTTCTGAATAATCTGTGTGTTGCAATTGCGTGGATACTGAGTGCATTATTTATCCATTAATCTGACATTGAACAAATTTGTAAATTTCAAATAAAATTTCGTGTAAATGTGAAAAGTACAGCTTTTTAATAACGATTTATACACACTCAGTCGGAGGCATTCCATATAAACTCCTAAATAAAACGTTTTATTTTCAGTGCTCATTTGTGCGATTTAGATTATATGGAGTGTAAACAAGTAAATTGTGAAAAAATGTGATGGTCTATCTGATTGTTTAATCACATGTTGGGAAAGAGATTACTGTAGAATTAAATGCTGCAAAGGGTAAATTAATTACCGCTTAACTCTGGGTCTCAGATAGTATAAAAATATATAACAAATATTTAAGAATTTCTACTATAAATATTAGGTTACTTATTTTACTGGTGTTAAACTTACCTAAGTTGAAATTATTGTGTTCGAACTATTGAGCACTCATTAAAAAACTATGTATGTAAGAGCTTCCCAAGAATGTAAAAATATTAAACTCTTTCTGTCCTAGTGACCTTCTGAATATTTTCCATAGAACGTCGTAAATACTCCAAAAGACAACCGACTAACAAATGGAAACGGAATGATGTGGTCCTGCAGAGAGAGACCAATGCATGTTGAATATTTGCCAGTTGCGATGAAACAAGCAATGATTTATACACCACTAGTATTGAACGTTAGGTTGTCTCGGACTGTCTGAGCGATTGGTTCTCAGAAATTTAAATTACATGTTGTTTCAAAAAGAAACAATCTATTTGAAGAAATTATAACTATTTTATTTTTAAACCGATGTAGTTTAATGCTGTACTGTTCATATAACGTTTCACGTTGTTTCAATGTACCGCAAAAATTTATTCAAGCCTTACGATATTGGCCTTCAAGTTCTCCGGATCTCATTGCAAGTAATATTTTTGTGTGAGTTTTTGCAAAATTATGAGTTCATGTGCCTCTATTTCCAGCGTGAACGATCAGGCTGGGGAAGCGCATAATAACAACGGTAGACGCAGTAACTAAAGGTAACAGTGTGGAACAGTTTGTGTATCGCATAGACATATTCCGTGTATTTCAAGAGGATCACATCGGGCAACAATGAGTTTTTTTGGAAAATATTTTGTATTTATCTCCTTAAAAAAAATTAATTTATCTATTTTTCAAATTGTACCCAAATCAAATCAGATTATTCATTTTTTAAATACTCTGCATAATGAAGTAGACTGATAATATGAAGGGACTGGGTAAATACAACAAAGAACAACGTTACTGAACACGTCAACTTTTTCAGATTGTGGGAAGGTAAGCGTATCAAATGACTGGACAGACATCTGAAAAGCTTACCACAAGAATCGTAATTTTATTTCATATACCATATGATTACATTATACAACAACTTTCTGCAAATTTCCAAATTTAATTCCATTTTCTCGACTTAAATAAATTATAAACCCAAATTTGAGGTTGTGAAGTAACGCCGATATTGAAGAGAAAGTTACAATTATTATTATACGTTTTCGTAGACTACATTACTCTTGAAGTTAAATTTAGCACCTTCATGGCATTTAAGAAGAACATATTTAGATAAAGAATTGAATGGGTATATGAATAAATATTCAAATTGAGAAATTTCGCGTAAGGTCATTTATTGTTAAGGCAACAATTTTTTCTAATATCAAATAAGCGTCGAATTTGTCCCCTGCACAAAATATGTAATACTTCTTTAATTTCAATGTTCAATGGTACGTGCAATTTTATTGGGAGAGAAATGCTGTCCATCTATTTTAAATTTGTTTTTAGCAAACAGTAAATGATAATAGGAGAAACGTAAAACACCGACACAAATGTTATTGAAGTAATTTAACTCGTCTCTATTTAAGATCTTATCCCCGAAGACGTCGCGTTGAGAACGTAACGCTTCTTTTAACATTAGATGAAAAACTATACATTATTTATTAGCCTTTAATTTATGCCAATTTATACGCAATAGCTTAAGAAATAATTTCAAATCTTATAAAATTGGTATTATATACGAGTATATAAATCAACTTATTCACTGGTCCTTCTAATGAAAATTTTGTATACAGGACCTCTTGCAATGATTGAAAAACCGTTGATATAAAACAGACTAAAAGAACAATAAGAATAATTAGAAATTAGAAATCAGAAAATGCTCCGTGATGAGTAAACATCTAATTATTTTCCTTTAATACTGAAAATGCAAAGTATGTTGACAATGAATGACGTTATAAGGCCTATTTGATTTCTGAAATTTTTCAAATTAAATTGTGTAACAATACGATTAATTTATAATTAACTACTAAGTTGGTTATGTATTTTTTATACTGACATCGTCCATTTGGATCTGTCAAATATAGCGTCGTTACCTGATGTCAGAAATTTTTCAGGGTCCCCGGCGATGCAAGGGATATTAAAATTTAAATATAAAAAAACTTTTATTCAAGTTATGACGCTTTTTTGTTTATCGCGAACATCGTAAACGCCGCCGCCGAACGCATAATGTAGCCTGTAGTGAGTTCCTATACGTCAGAACGGTAGGACGGATACAAATAGTGTCGTGGGAAGCACCGTAAAAGTAATTGACCCCGAAAAGTATTTATTCGACGGAAATATCGGCCGATTTTGCATATTTAAATATTTCCGCCCACCCTCTACAACCCCGCCCCTAGTGGTGATACCTATGGCTTAGCCAGGCAGTTCTAATTTCCGAGTTGCAAAGAACATGTGTGCTAAATTTGGTTGAAATTCCTCCACTCGTTTAGATCTGTATATGCTATTAAAGGGGAGATTTTTGTTTTTTTAAGGATCACCCTCATGTAGCCTGTTAACCCCCTCCCCCAAAAAACCTTTTCAATTCCCTTCCTATAAAGGGGAATTACCTGTTTCAAGATCACCCTCATGTAGCCCATTTCCCCCCCCCCCCACAAAAAAGACAGTCAATTTTATTTTGTTTAAGGTTTTTAAATATTTAATATCTGTAAGTTTCAGAATGTATTCACATTTCATATTAATGTTAATTTTGCGAATATTTACGTTAATGGGACGAGAAAAAACTATGAAGGAATACATTTTCTCTAAAAACAGTCGTCTGTTGATCGCATTATTTTCTTCTCTTCAAATATCATTGTAAAGACTGTATCAACTGGAATAATACAGTGTGTCAATTTTTATTAAATACTAAATTGTTAAGTGTTAATAAACTGGATACTGATAAAACTATACAATAAGTTAACTCCAATTTAAATCCTAGTGCGATATCTGTTACGAGTTCTGTATCTTTATTTTCACATTTTTGTGAAAATAATTTTAGGGATGTAAAAAAATAAGATTGAAATGATATTAGATAAAATATTTCAAGTATATTATGTAGGCCTATATGTAAAAGAAACTCAACACGTGGATAACCTAGAATTATTGATCACGAGTAATTGGTCTTCCTAAGAGTTGCGGTTATTAGTAAGAGTGAACCGGTCTTTCCTCTCAAATATCTACGGAAAGAAATGCAAAGTGGTCGTCTCCGCCTCCCTATTCACCCTCAGTCAAATGAAACGAGGCCTCAATTATGGGAAAAGGCCGATTGTTAATAGCGGGATTTCTTCCACAATCTGCAAATTATTCTTACTTATGGAAGATTCTTCGTAAAGGTGAAAGACGAGTCTACGTAAAGGTGAGGGATTGGTAAACTACAATCCATAATATTAATAAAGTTTAAGTTCTGATAAATTAAAAATGTGTGTGCAGATAAACGATTCAGCCTTACATCACTGACATTCAAAATTACTCATTTTCGGGTATTAATAAATTTGTAATGACAGCAACATATTGTAAGAATACGTATATCACATTTCAAACATTTGTCAATTGAATATGAATAGTAGTAATACGTCGACGGTTCTAGACGCAAATCTGAAAGCCATTTAGTGTCCACGTCAGATATTCTAGCCGATAAGGAAATGGAAACGGACCTTATCACGAAAGTACCATTAATTATTCGTAAAATAAATACTCCAATAGAAGACGCGTAGATAGATTTGTATTTCATATGAACTAATTCATCATATAAGTAATGGCTGACAAATAAAAGTAGGTCAGATTATAGTTTCAGTTATACAAAGATAAATAACCGAATTAAATTGTAGGATATGGCTGCTTGGCTACCAATTACCTTCTGTATTGGTTTAAAACTTAAAAATAAAGACGTTTAGTTTTTTAATTTCATATTGTTTCCAGTTTAAGTGAAAATAGGTAAAATAAATACGTATATTGTTCAATGTTCACAATTAAATTCTAACAAAAATATTATTTAAAACTGCACCCGCCGAAACGTTTGATACCAGTTCAGTCTTAAGTATTTTGCGACCTTTAAAATAATATATAAATTTAAAATGTAACAAAATACATTTCAACAGTTACTCATATGTCAACAATGCAGTTTTTGAAAGTTACTATGAGTGACGAAAACTAATAACAGTTGTGAATAATTTACATTGTTGTCACAGTACATAATTTAAAAGATGTGAAGTTAGGAACTAATAATTTAAAAAATACCAAAAAATTACGATTAAACAATTCCGTGGATTTCATCAGGTGTGCACTAAAAATGAAGTGAACAACAATACAAACAAAGATATACATAAAAAGAGACAAAAGAGATGGTTTAAGAATATAATCATAGACGTTGCTCAGATTATTAATACCATTTTTACATTAACTGATGAACAATTAGATTTGAAATGTGACATTACCGTCACATATCTAAATAATATAGGTAAACAACAAACGAACCACAGAATTCATTTAATTAATGTTACTATATTGTTAAAAACTAATCTTAAAACTGATACAGCCATCTCATAAAAACGATGAATGCATTGTTATATAAATTATTTTATTTCGTTTTATGTAAATTTTTGTTTCACTTATTTGGCAGCGCACAAGAGTAGTTTGTTATTAATTCTTTGTTAATATATTCTTCTTTATAAATAATTAATTCATTGATACCCACTAAGCATTATATATTGTGAATTATGAATAATCTGTTCAATTCATTTTAATCCAACTAAATTAATTAATTAATTATAGGTTTACGTCTACAAAAAAATTACTAATAAAATAGACTTGATTAAACAACTATAAACAAATTGAATATAGTGAATAAAAGTAGAAACTACTAAATAAAATTAGTTCAGAAAAATTTAAGTGAGTTTTAACTTGTTTTAGTTAAATACTTTATAATAAATATGATTTAAATAGAGTATCCTGAAATAAATAGGATAAAACTGATTTTAATAGGATAAAAATTTAATTTTTTCACCAAACATTGTGCATTTAAGTGAAGGACGAATTAACGTAAAGATCACGGATCAGTAAAATCAAATTTATAATACAAATTTTTAATTAAGAATAATTATAACGGTTTTCCGAAAAATATTCCTTTTGTAACGACCATAAAAATGAGCAATGAAAATGAAAAATATTCTAGGTATTTTAAAGGATTTAAAATTCCCCAAGAGAGTCTAAAATACATTTGTACATTAGAGAAGTATAAGGTAGTCTAGGAGACTCAAAACACCTGAAAATCATACATGTATTTTAAGGGAGTTTAAGAAGCACCCGGTATAATAACGGAGTGAACGATGCTCCCGATACATTAAGGAAGTAAAAAAAATTCTTGGTAAAATGAGGGACTCCTGGATATTTCCGGTACATTGAGGGAATAAAACGATTGCTAATTCCGTTAAATTCGATTATGGGTATAACTGTGAAATGATTGGACAACATTTTCGTGTACTAATTAGTTAGCTATTATTGTTTTTCCTGATTTTGAAACCTTCGTTGGCATTCATGCTCCATCTGTGGTAACATTTTGGTAACAGTGATGAGAGGAGACCTTTTATTCAACGGAAAGTGAGGGGGAGGGGAGGTTTCAAAATGTTGGGAAGATCTAAGGAAACCTTTCGTGGGTGAGCACAAACAACTCACCACAGTTACAACGCAATCAGATGAATGGAAACGGGGACAAACAAAGATACGCTCATTTTTATTTATAAAGTCGATACAAAAAAGAGAGGACGTAGTAAACGATCGCAAGCCATCTTATTTGGTATCTGTGTCATATATTTTTCCCATAAGGATGTAAAAATGGACCTACATAAAGTTATTACGTAAATGAAAAACACATCCTGTTTTCAAGAAAAAAAATTGTTTTGAACCGGATAAATTAGATTTTAACAAGCAAATTTTTTATCATTATAATACTTATAAATTATGCGGAGTGGCTATGTATATATGACCTGTATAAGAGTTTTATGAAATTTGGTAAAACTACATTCAAATGCATCATCATATAAACTGGTTTAAGCGAGATAAAATGTAAAATTGGTTCAAATTGAATAAATGAAGTGTTAAACCGTTTTAAAACTGTATTAAATAGACAAATTTAAAGAATTTATCGAATCTCAGTCGACCACAACAGTGCATAACGTGGTTAATTTCCGAGAAGATTCTGATTGTGCATAGAGAAGCCATATTTGGCGTGGAATCTAAGCTCTTCCTTTGTTGGAAAGGAAGAAGGTCGGAGATAATTCCGCGATCCTAAGGCACCATGCAGGAACGCGAGGAATCGTCTCGTTGCTTAATGAAAGCCTGGCAGGGAACTCTCTCACTTGCATGATGTCTTCCACTCAGAAATCATCGTACCCGACAAATTTAACGACTTCACAACTAACGTAAGAAAATAGTCCAATCCGTAAGCACTTACTAAAGTTGAGCAATGAGTAACGTATTCGCTTTGCGCAATTATCTCTAGAGATACGGTACTGAAAATCGCACAAAAAATTATAATTTAAATACAAAATATGTCGATTGGAAATAAAAACTATGACTAAAGAGATGAGCACTGAAACAAACATCTGTTCCAGCTCGACATATGACAGTAATTTAATGTGATAAAGTTTATAAACGAAAAACGTAAATATTCTGCGATTTTTAATATTATATAGTTAACGATTTAGGCAAACACATTGCATCATTTTACTGTATTTTAGAGCATTTTTCTAACCAAACACAGGCGATAAATGAAAATGCGGGGTGAATTTATTGTTTTAATACAGAGCAATAAGATAACTAACGATTTACAATCATAAGTTTTTTCAGCATTTGTAGGAATAGAATTAATAAATATTCTCACAAATATAAACTAGAGTTTTTTGTCTTCACCAATATTTACAATTATTTTCAGTCATTTTGAATAAAATAAATTAATTTACTTTAAAAAATACCGTACACTGTACCATTTTTAATTCTGGAATTCAATATATTGGTATTTAATATTTCATTCTATTAACAAATCAAAATAGCAGCAACCTGTTAAGTCCTTTTTTTAAAAAAAATCCATTCCAAAATATTTCAATTGAATAGTGTCAGAGAAATATACATACCCTTCGTCTATGGTTTTTAGAAAAAAAATGATTCTCGTAAGTTGATTTCTGAATTCTCTGCAGTGAATTGGTTCGCAGAATCTCCAGGTATACACAGAATAATTCAAAATTAAGCACTCACTTATTATATATATATATATATATATATATATATATTAATGCATGAGGGCAAAACTATGTACCCTTTTTTGAGCACATTGCGTGCAAGGAAGAGCCTTATATTTGGCATAGTTAAAGTTCATATGGATAATGGGTCCATAAAGATAATATTTATACATAATGTGTTACAAATTAAATAAAAAACTTTCATTGTTATCGTTCCTAATGAACGTCAAACACGTAAATGTCTCTGCTCAAAGATACGCACTGAGTAAGAGATATCGGTGAAGTATTGCTAATACAATAAATTAAATTGTATATTTTTGGTTTATATATTAGTGAAAATATAACGTGCTTATTATTTATTATTGGTAGTTTCAAAATGTACGTTCAGATATTCGCACTTAGTTCTATTATGCCTCTACATTGAACATTGAGGGGTATATTTATTCGCGTACGGATAATAATGGGTCAAACGTAAATTTAAATATTTTAAATAATATATAAAATGATTAAACTATTCTGAGAAATACATTTAAATTCGCAATGAATGTCACGCCAATACTTTTGATTGTTGATTGATGGATTTACAATGCAGATTTTTGAATAACGTTCAAACTTAAAAATTTATTAAATTATGGTCGATTTGTGACCAGAAACAGGAATACTAGGGTAAATTAGCATAATTACTTTTTAGGTTTATCAGAGGACTTTATGTAGCTAAGGTAATAGCCATGTGTCAAAAATTGAAGGTGACGATGATTGTCGTCTTTCAGGAGTGATGTTGCTAATAGTTAGCTTGAGAGGATACTTACCTCGTTGGAGTACTTGACCGAGGGTAGCGGTACCCAGTGGTAGCCCAGTGCGCGATCCCACAGCATGCCCTTGCTCCAGGCCTCGATGAGCAGGCCAGTGTTAACGTCGTTGGTCTCGCTGGAACAAACACCAACAACGTAACGTCAACTTCAGTGCTCAGGCGGACCAACTGTATTAACAAGTTAGCCACGTCACAACACTCACACAGGACACTTGTCTCACGACCGTATAATAAGACATTTCGTATTTTATGTTTATCTTTTGATTTATATATCGAAGAGTAGTACAGATATTTTAGCTTTAACCATAGTTTAATTTAAACTGCTTCTATACTTTGCAGGCATATCCTAGACAACTTAAAAGAATTATTGTGCATGACACAATTTAAACTTTGTATAGGCATTACAAATAATTCTTTTGTGGAATGGTGACACAAAAGACTCTTCCTGAAACGGCATATTTATTTTAATAATTCTGATATTACGAATAAATAGAAAGTATACATAGGAACCCATAATATATCATTTGAAACTATATGAAACATACATTTTCAAATAAAAATAGAAAAGTAGCGATACTTTAAAAAAAATTCGTTTACTCTACAGAATAATTTGGTCTTTTCACGTATTATACTATTACATAGAGATAATAATATTATTAAATATCTTAAAGCTGAAAAAACTATAAAATTCAAGACTTACAAATTTTATTACAACAAATATATATATAAGAAATTTTAGAATTATTGGCAATATTCATCTGTAAAATATACACATATAAGACTAATTATGAGAATACAAATATATAAAAAATTAAAAGGGATGGATGTTTGTATGTTATCAAAACTTAAACGATTGGACAAATACCAACAAAACTTGACTAATTCATAAAAAAGTGGGTGGGTGAGAAACTAGTAAAACAGTGAAATTAATTACAAAATATGAAAATGAGACAGCATGTGTAATTCTTTGACAAAGAGACATACAATACAGAAAACACCATATTTAATTGTGCCCAATATTGTGAGACTGTGTGTGTTATATTCTGTTAATGTCACATTTTATTAACTATACATTGCAATACAGACACAGTAACACATATAATAAGAAACCTACACGAAAGATTTTTTAAATAATCACAAATGATAATTTAATATAATTAAAATTTAAACTAAGAGACAATGTTGCATTCTTTTGTTCAGGGAACAATTCAGTTGTTTATAATAAACAAAAAGGGTATGAATTTTAATTAACCTTCTAATAGATAAAAAAAGTCTCAGCTACACCTCAGTCCAAAGGTAGGTTTATTTAAATTCACATTCTACTGGAAGGTCCCGGAAAGCGGGAGGTCCTGGTTCGAGTCCTGGGTCCGGTCAACACTTTTCCATTCTGGTCTTTTAAATATATTTTCCGATTTATTTCTTAATTGTAATTTTACTTCGTTATCGTATCTACATTTCCAGTTCCTCCGTTTTAGACGATTTATTTTTCCTTTGCGAGTTTTTACGTGTTATAAGTGTATTTCGTTTATTTATGTATTCACAAACTTTACAAAATTCCTACGGATAAATTCAATTTTCAGCGTTTGATACAGTATTATAGTATATTTACTTAGCTCTCTCTAAAATTTGTTCTATAGATATTCGTTAAATTACCTTTCTTCTTATATTCTGTCCATTTTGGTGTTCATAAGTACATTAGTTTATAGAAGTTCTCTTTAAACTGAGTACAAATTACAATGTTTTGTATACATTACTATAGCGAGGCCATCTGCATAGAATCATACCCTCCAGAAACTGGGGCAGAAGGTCCGTATGTTACCTAAGCGTATTGTGATTTTGCGTCTTTTCCACCAGTTTGGTCGTGAGTGGCAGATCTTTACGATGATGAGACAGGTATGATACTTACGGCCTTTTGTTGTGCTCCATTTCCGCGACTATCGCAGACCTCGCTGTAATGACGGTGGACTTAATATCAGTCTTCAGCAGAACAGTCTCCCGAAACTCCGCCTCGTGAGCGCAACCTAATCGCCAGAGCCTCTTCAACGCATATTACCGTCAGTCTACCTATTAGAGTGCGTTAAGCCGCCATTATTCCCGTCAGACTATTTTTGCCGCAGTCGGTGACCTCATTTCTTTTGTCCAACGTAGCCCTATACTCAATTGGAGGGAAAGTCGTATAATGCTGACCGTGTCCGGCCATGAAAACAATTGTACATTTACTTTAATTTCGGTTCTGATGGATATATGGTTTATATAAGCGTAAACACTAAAAGAAAATGTGTGTCACAACTTACCGCGTCAACTTCGCGCACCAATCAGAAACCGCCGCGTGTAGATTTGAACAGAGAATCAATTATAACTTCCGCTTTTCACTATAGTCACATACATTTGACAGCCAATTAAACTTTTTATTATTAACAGCCAGACCAGAATAACGTTTATAACTTCAAGACGAGCATTTCAATTGGAACCGCGCAACATGTAGAGGGTACAAATAAGTACCGAAATGTAGGGTTGTTAAATAAATTTTTAAAAATTTCATTAAATGTTTTATGGAAAAATTTATATTAAGGGTGTCAATGCTAAAATTGTTTAAATGTTTAGGAATAATATTACATTTTCTACAATTCATTAGAAACTCTAACTGTAACCTTGACTTGGTTAATTTGTTAGAGAAATTTAACCAAAATTTAAATGCTTGGTGTGCTTCAGAAAAAATATCTCATTATAGTACCAAAGTCAAATAAATCATCAAATTCAGTACACTTAAATTTTATATCACCCGACGCTTTATCAGAAATATAATAGAATCTTTCGTTCATTAGTCCACAATCATCTGTGAAATATTTTCAGACATTCACACCATGAAGTTGAAACAATTTATTTCTTACCAGATGAGTGCCTGGCGATGTTCATTTTATTATAACCAGCATGATAAAATTACAGTTACTAAATAGAGTGCTTGAACATATCATATATGAAGACTACCTTAAAGAATCTAAGACATTGAGAGAGTGAATTAATCCCTGGTAACTTAATGTAGTTTAGAGCTTTCCAGGTACATTAAGAGAAAAATACTTCCTGTAACTTAAGTAAAATATTTGCCTCATATTTTAATAATTTATACCGTTATTTATCTAATTTCCTAAATATTGCCACGTCCATTCATGCGTTTCTGAATATCACGTAATTTAGCGTACCGTGAATTAATTAAAACCCGTTGCGTAAAGTGAACATTAAAATCGGCGGAGGCACGAGAACGTAAAAATCAGTGAAGGACGTCACAGATCTGCACGCAGAAAAATTCGTTCCTTAAAGATGAACCGAGTTTCACTGTAAACAGCATATGTAAAATAATAAAATACCCCAAATATTTAATAGAATAAAATATTATTTATCTGTGATGTCCCTAATTAATTGCAATTTTTCACTTTCAATTATTTTGTCTGCCTTTACATATCGTCTATAAAATCTAATAAATTATAATAATTGAATTTTTTAATATAAAATATTGTTATGATATAAAATTAATGTGTAATGAGTCCAGAAACTGGAAGGCCCCAGTTCTAGTTCTGTGTCCGGTCGGCATTTTCCACTCTTCTTTTTTAAATTTAGCATTACGCTCCTTATCTGAGCTTCAATTGAAGTCTTTCTATTGAATTCCATGCACCTTTGGTTAATTTAAGCAATGTCTATCTTCACTGAATTCCTAGAAATTAGGATGTGAATAATGTGATTGGTGATTTGTAGGTAAGTCTAGCTTAAGCTAGGATAATAGGGCTGTCGAATCGGTCCTTAGGGCGTCGACTTAGACTAGCTCAGTGGTATATTGCGCACCCGGGAAGCGGGAGTTACTGGGTTCGATTCCTGAGTCCGGTCGACAATTTTCCATTTTTGTCTTCTAAATTTAGCAAAACGTTCCTTATCTGAACTACAACCAAATTCTCTCTCTTTGACTTAGAGATTTATTTTCTCAAGACTTTGTCCTCCGTTTATATTTAAACTGGAGCTATTTTTGGACTTTTTGGATAATTTATATAAATTGTCAACTTTTTATATTGATATCAATCAATAAAAACAATAACAGCGTGAATAAGTTTCCCCTTTGTTCACGAATCACTGTTATTAAGCTGTTAAATCTGAGAATATTTCGTAATATATGCGAGGGATAAAAGAAAAGAAAAATCAAATAAAGAAAAAAGGCTCTGAATATTAACTTGACACCGATAGAGGCAGAAACGCTTTTCATAGAAACAGAGAATTTGGCTAATGACCTCATCTTGAGAACGGATCAATATATTGGATTAGATTGAAAGAAAAAGTAAATTATCGCTGGGAAAGTATAAAAAGCGCCGCGAAATTTGACTAATGAGCTGCTAAAGCAAAATACGAGACGGGAGAATAGTTGCGGCAAAAACTGGGACGGAAGCTCCTTTATTTGTATAAGCGACTACATGGTAAAAAAATATCAGTGACTATCATTCATCTACGGAAAGGGAGTAATTTTACATGATTATATGTGCGTGAGAGTTCTATCGATGTTTGATAAATATCTCTCATCATATCCATGCGTTGTATCCCTTTGATAAACAATTTATTTAGTAGTGAAAAATAAATAACAGTAAAATAAGTTATTTATTCACATAATTTTTAGAGAGACATTTCAAAAAAGCTTTAAAGTTAACACCAATACTGTATAACTTGTTAGTATGTGTAAAGTAATTAAAACGTTGTTTACTAGAAGAGAATCGAAAGCCATACAGGAACAGGTGACTATGCAGGGGGAGACGGAGTGAGACTGAGAGAGAAAATTTATAGTTTTTAAACCATTAGAAATTTCGACAATTGGAGGAACATATGTATTTAATTTATTTCATTCATGACATGCAATGATATAGTGGGAAATAGACGTAAATGTACTGCCGTGAGGCACTAACAGTCGCGTGTTCTATTTATAAATCATATTTAAGTATATTACCAGCATGGAATATTATGTGGAAGGTTGACAAACAATATTTTTCTGTGGTCAAAAATTGAAGTTTTTCTTCTTATTTTACTATTTACAGAAATAGTAGCTTTCGGTTCTATTCACCATTATAATTCTCTAAAAATATAAATCTTAAAACAAAATTGACTGGAAGTGACGCAACGCACTATATTAATATGGCGCAGCGTGTATATCTCAGTCGAGAGATAAACATTTTTGTATGTTTTTTAAATACTTGAAAATGGGCATAAGGCAAGAGTTGTCCGCTTCTCCTATTGTCTCAGTCGGTCAACTGCCTCCTAAAACTTGTGGAGACACGGAGAAGGGAATGCTGCAACCCCACAGAAAACTCGTCTCCCATCATTCGGAAGGGCGTGAGAATAGTACCCAATGCCCGACCTACCTGAAGCAGATTTTCTAGGGTTTTATTTGTATATCTTTAGGTGAAACACCGGGTAGGATCCTTAAACTACAGCCCGGGGCCCCTAGTCAACTCATGACTACCTTGCTCTACCTTCCTATCCCCCTTTTCAATTCCCTTCCTATGCAATTAAAGGAAAGTTGCTTGTTTCAGGATCACCCTTATGTAACCTGTTAACCAATATATATATTTATATATATTGTTACTTAAATGTTCATTAAATTTACTAGTTATTTCGTGCTGAACAGACCCATCCCATTCTTATAAGTAAAATTACTTGTAAATGTGTAAAAATAAATGCCCAAATTACGTGCGTGTGTTTTTGTGTATGTTCAGAATACAAATCTAAATGCCTGAAACATTTCAACCAAATTTTTCACACTCGTTATTTGCGACTCGGGAATCATCACTGTAGGGGTATGCCACAGCTACAAAACCTACATCCGGAAGTGAAGGAGGGGGGGGGACAATTTTTAAATATGAAAATCGGCTAATATATCCGTCGAATAAATTAATTTTATGGTGTTTTCCGCGGAACTAATTCTATCCGTCCAGCCCTAGAAAGACGTAGAACTTACTACAGGATACATTATGCCCTGCGTGTATGCGTTTGGCGGCGACGACGACGTTCACGAGAAACAGAAAGTATCATAATTTGATTAAAATATTAGTTATATTTAATCATGAATATCCCGGGAATCGCCGGACACCAAGCTAGTTATCTATAAAATTATAAAATTTATTTTAATTTTTTTTTCAAGTAAAATTAACACTTTTTTACTTAACTTCTCGGCTAGGTGTTATTTATGTAATAATCTATAATAAACAAAAATGATCGATTACAAGAAGGCATGTAAAAGTGTCATTTCATTTCCATCGACATATAGTAAATTCTATAATGATTTATGTATTAATAATTTTACCAAACGATAAATGCGAACACAGTCAAAATTTCTTGTTACTGTTAATAAAAAAATAATGAGAAATACATTTTTTATTTATGAGTAAAAAAATAAATAATACTTAATAAACTATTGTAAATAAATAAAATATTTTTGAAACGAAAAGAGAACTGAAGTTTTATAAAAAGGTTTTAAATTCATCTACGCTTCTAGTTTAGAGGATAAACATATACAATACATTTAATTTAATGTTTATGACTTTTTAATTTCTCGGAAATATTTACTCGTTTTAAAATACCGTTTGTTCAATTAGTTAATTCAGTTAAATGTCAGTTTGAATATATATTGTATTAATGTAATGACAAACATGGTTAATATTTTTGAGGAAGATAGTAACGCCGCAATATTTTCACCTGGTATACAAGAGCTACAAGAAGATTTCATCGTGCACAATTTATAGGAATTATCATAGGCCAATAAAGTGTAAGAATCTGTGCTGCAAGGAAATGAGGCACTTTTGATAGAATGTGTGTGGCGGCGCTCACGTGCGCGTAATTACGAGCAAGCATAACCCCGTCGCGTCGTCTGCGCCAATCTCGCAACCTTGGCGAACATTTACACGCCGAGATTACTGCGACTGTCATTTCAAATCCTTACCGTCTCCTCGTTATCTTTTACGATTATTATTCACCACGCGTCAAGTGCGGATCTTCTACAGTGTAATCCCGTGAATGAATAATAACGCGTGGACGTCAAATCCCCCAGGAAAATTTTTATTTATTTAAGTCGTATAATATTAAAGAAGCGTTGCATATATATTTCGCAATTAGAGCAGTCCACTATAATCCCAGATTTAATTAATTTTGGAAGAGCAGCAGAGAAATAAAGAACTTCAATTTATCGTGGTCTGTCCCCTTTTCTGTTTCTCCGTTTCTCCTTTTTTTACCTTACCCACAACAATTTCAACTAGCTATCTTCAATTGCTTCTTTTCATTTTGATGAATGTATTCTTTTTGTTTCTAGAATCAAGCATTACTTCGTAGGAAACGGTCTGAGGAATGGCTTATGGACTTTACTTCTTTTCATCTTACTGTAGATACTTTATTACACTAGTGGTGTTTTGCTTCCAGTTATCTGTAGACTTCAGCATCAGACACACACAGAGTTATGGCTTTTATCAATTGTGTTTGTCTGTGTGTGTTTAAAATACAATACAATTGATAAAAATGGGTGTTTATAGATCTTGACCAACGCTCATCCAGACTAATACTCAATCCTCAGTTGTTTCTATTACATTCACAGTCTTATACATTCTTGCATTGAAATAACAAAACTATTCACAGAATATTCGATGATCTATTTTGATCGGGTTGATCATGCACGAGACTAAATAAAAAGTACTACTAATGTTTAGAACAGTAAATATATTTTAATTTTTCAGCGGTAGATCTCCGCCATGAGAACAATAACATTCCTACTGACATCCACTTCCGTCATGAAAGATAGTCTGACAGTCTTCACCCAAGGATCTAAGAGCTAAGGAACGTTAATAAATAGTTTTAGGTTTCAAGACGTAAGACAAATTGAGGAACGTATAATTCAATCTCGCTGTTCTCTATTAAAATATTTGGAGAATATCATGTAATTGATATAATTAATGAGATTAAAATCTTAAATAAACTCAACATCATCATACTAGACGCCGTTCAAATAAAAACGAACAAAAAATTGTAGAAGAGGAACCTAAGATTCATGTTAGGTTCCAAGGGGAACCCTGCCCTAGCATGTATTACTGCCAAGAAAAGTAAACGCATGGAAGAAGCGAGGTCACGTAAAAGCGTTGAGTCAACAACACGACACTGAATGACGCGTTAACAACAAGTTGGGAAAAATTCATATCCATATAAAAGGGACTCTACAAATCTAGGAAATCCCTTGGCAGAAGATTATGACAGGCCATGTGATTGAAACGTCGATATACGTTAATAGCACGTCCAAAAATTGTTTATGTCAACAATGCACCGAGAAAAACTTTACTTTGTATTGTAAATTTTGACGGTGCGATATTTTTAAGGATTTATGACTTTATTTTCGGAAAAGAAAATCACTTACAGTACATTCTAGAAAAGAGTTAGCATAGTGACCACAATCCTTGCGAACACTCAATAAGACAAAGACGAGGAAAGTACTTTTTTTTCAAAAAAAAAAATATGAAGTAGTTTAAAATAGTTTTTCACCTCAACTCTACGGCCTCTAGCAATATATTATGGTATGCAATATAATCGTCTTTAAAAATATTACGTCTCTGTCTTGTGGTGCGGTGAATGGTGTAATGTTACTTTACTCAGGAAAAAAAATCGAGGTCGTCCCGCGTCAGAACGTCTTCACTCCTCCCCAATTTATTAATAAACTGGAGATAGTAGTGCGAATATTTTTTATGTAACGCTGTAAGGTAATAGTAAATAGAAAGTCAGAGTTGGATGCATATGGAGCTGTTGAAGATTAAAACAGTGAGCCCGTTAAATAACAACGGTGGCGTACATTTTACTCTTTACTCTTGTCTCTCTCTCTCAATCTATTATATATTTATATCACCTTTCTATATTACACTTTTATAAAATGTAGTGTTTTCAATAGAAGAAAAATTATTTTCTATCATTAAAATTATAAACTAATAAAAATTATATTATCTTCGAGTACAACAAATTAATAAGTTTAATGTTGTCGAGCAAGTTTGAATTAATATGTACTTCTCAAAAGGAAAATAATTTTAAGTCACATGCTACAGTATTCGAAAACAAAGTTTTTTGGCACCCTCCTGACGTAATTAAAAGTTTTTCTATTCATCGCGTAAATTCATATACACTTTTTTTTCATAAATTCACATCATAAAAGACATTTTATATCAGGGAACAAATAAACAATTTACTATTGCAATAAAAATATACAAGTTATAGAGACATTGTGATAGTAAAAAACGTACGTCTGATTTGTTTTCTGCTGTTGTAAATGTATGTATGCTATGTATTACAAGCGATACGTATTCCTTGTGTAAATCTAAAAAGATATATTGATTAGAGAATGTAGGCTTTCCCGGTGGATAGACTGAACAAGAAGTTCTCGGGATTTCACCCGGGTTATGTCAATCATTGGATACGACGTTTCGAAGGCTATCTCCGCCATCGTCTTCATGTAACAGTTACCTGAAGACGATGGCGGAGATAGCCTTCGAAACGTCGTATCCAATGATTGACATAACCCGGGTGAAATCCCGAGAACTTCTTGTTCAGATATATTGATTTAAATAAAAATTTCTAATAATTGAGTCATAGAAATTTTTCCATCAGAGTACGTGATCGGTGACAGAGAGAAAAAGAGCTGACTAGACTTTTTGAATGTAAAGTCCATCGAAAATATTATGAAGTAGTTTAAAATAGTTTTGCACCCCAACTCTTTGGCCTCTAGCAATATATTATGGTACAATATAATCGTCCTCAAAAATATTACTAAAAAAACCTTCATATATATATATATATACATATAGGTTTATATATTACCAAAATTCTTTTATTAGTATTCTCGTGTTCAGTATTCGATTAAATCAACCATTTTATTATAATTGCTGTGACTGAAAACATCTTTTTGGAATAATAATTAATATGACGTTTCTAATTCAATTCATTAATAAAATTAACTAACCAATTGAAGAGAAGGTATTTTTTCTCTAAGTATTGGCAGGCAGGTTGATTCAGAATTCCTTATAGCATATAAGATGGTGAAAGCATTGGAGACTATTGTGTCTCTATCTTGGGGTGCGGTGAATGGTGTAATGATATAACATGACTAACCACTTTTAATACATTACTCAGGGAAAAAAGTCGAGGTCCTCCCGCGTCGGAACCTCTTCACTCCCCCCTAAGCTTCTAATCCCAGGCCGAAAGCCCTTCCTCTGAAGGAAACATAAACACACAGCACAAAGCAGTGGCAGTTGTGCCTCCAGCGAATAAGCTCCGAGGCCTGAGGCAAAACGAAGCGCCAGGACACAAAGGTTTCACATGCTAGAAAGACGCCTTTATCTCCTTCACAGGCACAAGACGCTCTCGCTACTCGTAAATACCTTCGCAACCGCCTTCTTAACCATAATTGTTCTGTCAAGTAATGTGTTTAAGGCCCTCGATTTTGAGCGAAACTTCACTGGTGTCTACTGCCAACGTAAACTCTGGGACACCAAAGGAAACATTAATTCCTTGGTACAAATGTCTGTAGAAATCGCTAAGTGAATTTAGAAGATCAGCGCTAAGAACATTATACTAATGAGGATTTGAAATAGCGGTCACAGTAATTTATGTTTTAATTTTCCTTCATTGTTGCGACTTGCTTATGTAACTAATTATATGCACTTGACGTTTCATATAAGCTTATTATCGAGAGGGTATGGCTTCTTTCCAAATAGAAAAGTACATGAACTTGAATGTCGTATATTGAGTCGTTTAAACATGAATGAGTTACACCTCTATTATAATTAGAAAAAAATATGTGAACGCCGAGAGTTGCCGAAGTATATTTTTATATTCTTTTTCTCGCTAGGCTCTGCTGACCTTTCAGGACCTTAGCCTACCGGATCGACTGCCGATTGTCATCTTACATGACACATTTCGAATCTCCAGCAGTCTTAACCCCAGCCTCCGTGACAATGACGGCACAAACATCCAAGAACATGCCAGGATTCGAGCCCTGGACCTGTGTTGTGAGGCGGCGACGCTAGGCACTGCACTACAGGAGGTCAGCTACTTTTATAATCAACATAAATTAATGCGGCAATAACTGCGACCAAGATTCAAATTAACCGAAATTGTGTTGGACGGTAGCTTAACGTAGTCAATAATTTGTATTTCATCATTTTTAAATTCATTTAATATATATAAGACTTACAGTGTTACAAATAATAATAGGGATGGCATAAAATTTTTAATTCCTAGATTACTCGAATGTACACCTGCTGAAGTCATAAGAAAATTGAAATGTCTGGAAACTATATTTGACATGTTTTATTAATTTGTTTCGCATATGTGGACAATTTATTTGCTATTGTATACTTATACAAATTTAAATGCCTTGAAATGGTTGTAACATAATTATTTGTGAGGGTAAAACAAAAATAAATTAAATGACGATATTATAGATTTTTTTTAAAAAAAATGTAACGAAATCAGTGGTTTTATAAAATTTAAGGGTCTGTCTGTATGTATGTCTCGAATATGCTCCGGAACGGCTCAACCTATTTAAATAAAACTTTAAGGGTTTAAAAACAGGGAATATTTCATTTCGATATATTGCAGAAGATATTAATATGATATAATTTAATATAAATATTAATTCTACGGGAGGATGTATTTGCATACGTGCATTAGAGTCTTAAAAAGTAAATGAGGGTTGTCTATACTGTTGATTTGTTTGTTCTCCAAAACGACTTAACACGTTCATTGCCACTGACGTAATATACAACAACTGCTAGTGCCATCTTACTCCACTGAGTAGAACAGTAATGATCGTAAAATGCTTAAAAGCATCACTCACACGTAAGTCTGAACTTGACGCTTTAAAACTTGATTGGCAGTGAGTGTATAAACGGATTTGAGTGAAATTTTTGGGGATTGAAACCGTAATTCAACTTAAATTTTCGCGTATATTTCGTTTCGATATCGTGAAGAGTTCAGAAGATATTAATATTTATAAATCCATTGAATTGCCACGCGAAAGATGGCGTGAAAAACCAGCTGTGAATTATAAGTCCTTTTAGGAGTTCCTATAACGTTCATTCCACTTACTGTGTTATTATAAATGTAGTTTTGGCAGTACAAGGGAGAGAGATTGGAGGGGGGGGAAGGTGAGTATTCTCATTCCATTTATTGTTGCAGTAGGATTCTTGGCAAAGGGCTTACTTCCTGAGAAATAATAAACTTATATGGATTTTTGATACAATGTATATTTAAATTGGTTTTAATTGCCACATAAAGTAAATTTTAATTAAAGTAATTTCTCATTTTTATTTGTTCCAAAACGTGTGAAAGCGGAACCTGTTCAAAACCAACTGCGAGTTATAAAGTTTCCTCTGAAGGAATCATAAATAAATTATATCACACTTTTTACATATACCATTAATTCAAGTTTATCAAAATTCCGTACGTGTTATTTCGCCATTAGGGTAAAATAAAAAGAACTATTTCCATGCGAACGAAGTCGCGAACAGCTAGTTAGCAATAAAGTTGTATTGGGACGAAAAATTAAAGCTGCAACTCAAACCTGAGAATCTAAATCAAAAATCTTACTATACTTGCGTGTTCACTCATATTCATTTTTTGTTTTGTGGTTTAGTTTAGTATTAAAGAAAATTAATTAAAATCAATATTTTCGTATTAAGGTTTTGTTGTACTACAACAATTAAATTAAAAGGAATTTGTAGCAGTTAATGGGGAAAGTAAGAGTCTCATTAATCTATAAAATAAATTGTAGTATATGATTTCAATTTTATGCAGTGTGTTTCAAGCGAGACAACATGTGCGAAATATTTATGCGTGGATAGTTTCAGTCTTCGGATAGCGAGATTCTCCATGACGATTTAAAACTCCAATAAATCTATGCCTTTGTAAGACACACGTACCTCGGCGTCGTTATTAGTTCCGAAGCTACGCGGAGTACGCAGACTTCAAACGGAGCCTGTAATTTAGAAAGCGTTTACGGTGGTTCAGAAAAACAAACACGGACGCGTAGGGTAACGCACAGACACTAACAAAATTGGCCATTCAATGAATATTCATGGGGCTCACTAATGCCAGTGTTTATTACTCTGAACATAGGTTCGTGTGATGCACAACGGAGCAACAAACTTGCCAGCGAATATACATTTAGATGAATTCAAACATGCGACCGTATAGGGCCATGAGGAGATAGTGGTGTGATATAGTGCCGGAGAAAACGATTCTCGTATATGCTCGTTATAACTCTCTCAACTGTGTACATATACGTATAAATTTCATATTTAATGTAGATAAACATGTCATATTAATCAATATACTCTTTACGGTAAAGAAAATACAAAAAATTACAAACGACTGTGTGAACTTTGCTATGTTAAACCCTCCTTAACCTCAACGTAACTTTTACTTCTACAGTCTAACACTGATTTGAGGCAGATTAGAAGATTTTTGGTTTATAGTTTTTTTCTCATTTAAATTAAAGCCATTCATAAAAGGGTTTTGTCTAAACACTAATTTAACTACTAAAATATGCAGAGTATGGAGAAGTTTGCACCCCTATTTATGCTAGTCAGGTACAGTATTCAATACAACAATAATCTCTTGGTCAAATTATCGCAATAAATACTAACAGTTTAAAAAGTACATTCATTCTCTTTTAAATGTTATTTATATTCGCACGAACTGCTTAAGTTCATTAGTGTCTGTCATAAATTAGGGTAACATTTCTATATTGAGGCATTCCAGTATGAAAACACAATCAACGCAATGTAGAAGTCCTAGTCAGGAATCATGATTCGGCGATGCTTGCTTGTCTGATTTAAATAGCTAGCTCCCTCAGCGGAGTGAGTGATCATTGATTCAAAGAAAAGAGAGGTAGCTCTTTCGATTCACTCCGATCCTGTAATCCGACTGCTATCGCCTGTTTGAATCACTCACTTAAGAATCATATCGCTGGGGCCGTGATCCCAAAGCTACGTGCTCTGAATCACTCACTCGTGAATCAGATCCAGCGGACTGAGATCCCAGAGCTACCTGATGCTTTTAATTGCGAGCATTCAGCATATAATTTATACTCAGGACATAAGTGAGAAGAAATAAAAATAATGCTTAATACAGCCAAAATAATTTTTTAATTCCAAAGCTTTAAGAAAGTTGACGCAGTTAATGGGGAAAGTATATTTCAAAACTGTTACACATTACACTTCTTTTCATTGAGTGACAAGCTACATGATGGTAACCCACGTAGTCGTAACACCTCTTTAATAACATAGGAAGGGGTTTGAAACGGCGGATGCGAGAGTACAATTAACAGTTGCAGTATGAATATTTCCAGTACTTTTGTTCCCATTTTAAAAACTTATAAATCCATTACTAATTAACAATTGATTTATAAAATGTGTTCCTTCCTTTAATTATTTTCAATATAAATGATCGCATGTGCCTAATAAAAATTTATGCTTTATATTCGCACTAATAGTCATCAATTCTTGCAAATCCCATATAAAATACAAGATAATTTGGAATAATAATGGCGTAGATTAAATAATATAATATTAATATATAGACTTCGCCTCAAACACAACTACACCAAAAATTTCTGTAGTTTTTACGAATGCGTAAAAATTTTTCGTTGAACTAGTTCGTTAATTAGATAATTTTGAAGTGCCTCTTCTTCTAGCCGCTGCTTTCTATCTAATAATCCGAGGCTTAATAATATAAAAATAAAGTTTAAGTTTAAAAACAATTGTGTATATGACGTTAACTTCTAGCAGAGACACGAAAGCTTGCATTAATTAAATGAAGCTCAAGTACTGAATGTTATGAGAAGTCACACCGCTCGCGATTATTAGAAAGCATCTGGAAGCCTCGTAACAAAGTTTCCTTTCGCTTCTGCAGTTCCGCTATTCACTGAGATTAGTATTTTCTGTGTTATACAGTAAAGGTCGTTAACAGCCAACTTTCAAATTTACATCCAGGATTGTAGACAAAATTATTGACTTAAGTCAGAACTGAAAGGAAAGTAACGTTTCATTTAGTTATTGTGCTACCTGAAAAAAATGCACTCATTAATTCAACCTACTCGTTCGTTCTTCAGTGTATCTATGAAATTGTGTTTAAAAAAGGAGTTATATGCCTTCATTATAGAACTTTGCAATGAAGACTATGGATATATTTCGAATACAACGCTAAGAAGTGAAGCTAACTCATGTTTCATCCAGAAAAATGTTTAATGCTAACAGCTGAAAAATAAACTCCAATTTAGAATATTTTGTGGAATCATTTTCCTTGTTGTGAGGTAAAGAAGTAATATACGTAAAATGTTTTTTTAAAAAAAATTTCAAGTAAAATCCACAGAGGTTCAATATGTTATCAATGAGGCGTGAATAGGGTCTTTCCTAATCCTATGGGCACGCGAGCTCCCTACAACCTAGGACAACCCAGCCACAATCGATAGATAATGTTACTATGGGCAAGACAGGAATTTAATCTAACGAGGCTCATGCATTAAGTTTTCCGTTTTTTGGGGGCACGATAAAAGTGTTCATCTATTAATTATTCATTGGTGAGTGCAAGCTACGAATCCAGAGACCGACTCAGTTGCTGTGGCTGATCAGTGAAATATTATCGTGTTTTTACGCTACGCCGGAAAATGTCTGACTCGAGAAATGATCAGCGCGTTAGTGTTAGTTTTTTTGGAAACTTTAAAAATTTGCAGAAGACGTTTATCAAATGTTATGGAAAACTGGTGAGTTTTAATTTCAAAGGTCTGGACGAATCTAAAGGGATTCAATCTATTAGCAGTAGAAGAGGTACAAAAGAAACCAGTGGAATACCTGAACCAACTCATAGCAAATACAGAAATAATCTGAGATGCGTAAAGATTGTGCTAAGTAGTGCGTTTACTAATTGGAAGACAAGCACCAGGAAAGAAAAAAAATTTCGCTAGTTTAAAAATTAGTGTACTACGATTATGAGAGTCATTGTAATTATAAAATTATCTTGGTCGAAGTTAAGCATATGAATTATCCTGAAGTTTTGTTATGATTTATATCTTTATTAATATTCTCAAGAAATTGTGAAAAAGATTCCACTGTTATTTCACGTCTTCCTCTTTGATCTATGCAATCAAGAAAGTACTACTATTTCCTACCCACACAAGCACATGTTCCTTTCTAAACGAGAGTAAAATGGTCCAAAAGGGTCCATTTCTTCAAAGATATTCAATAAAAGCCATTTTGCTCGTCTGCCATTTGCGAGGCTAATACCACTGAACTAGAAAGCTCTCCTAGCTTCTATTCTGAAAGTAGATGTTCTGCTTTATCGACAGAGATAGAACCGAAGACTTCCCAGCCATCTGGCGGGACATTAGAGAGCTCTGGCGATATTGTGATGGCATCCCACGTTAAAAAGTCATTTGTTAACTACAGCTGTAAGCCAGGATAGTTTTCCACAGGCGAGTTATCAGTCCTGAGATAACGTGAAACTTGGTTGGGACTCCTAAACTGGCATTTTATAAATTTCATTTATAAAGTTGTATAAATAATTTTCCATGATAATAATAATGCAGCAATTGATAAAATACATTTTATAACTACAAGTTAAAAGTTAAGTAATTGCTAAGAATTGTTTATCTTCAAGAAATTAAACACAGCTTCCTTCTCTTCCTCCCCCCAAGTTTTAAGTTTTTGAAATTGATTTTCCTTAGACGTTTGAGGAACATTTTCCTTATAATTTCGTAGGAGTAAAGTATGAAATAATATGACTCTTTTTTCAAATTGATTAATACTCAGTTTTTTTAGATCAGTCTTCAGCACCTTATCAGAACTGAAACCCCTTATATATAAACATAAAAGTTTCTTGCAATGTCCAATAATAGAAACAAAAACTCATTATATTTTGAATTCTTACTTCCACGAAAGTAAATTATGTGTAAAGGTTGGGAAACCCGAAATTGCACGATATTTGGCAAAATGATACGCAGAATTAATGTTCTTTTCTTTTCTCAAAACTTTTCAAACCTGTGTTGAATTAATAATTTTGTCACTCTTAGTTCAAATTAACAATTAAGTTCACATTTAATGTCATATAATAATTAATATCTAAATTTCAGCAAACAATTAAAATTCTTCGGTGTGGGAGTGGGTATAATTGTTAACAATTATAAAATATTGAAATTTCGTAAGTATTTCGTAATAATGAAATCATTTGTCACAGAAATAAAATGATCACGATGGTCATAACGTCGCATGGCAATCTAAGTGATATTAATAGTTTGTTATGGGGTCTTAAATTCAGCTGACTTGTTCACACAAGAATTCAAGATGACCCGTCCTACCTATTTTTTTTATTTGACGTTTGTAATTCTTTATAGAAATTTCAACGTGTTGAGAAAATTCGACCAAATTTTGTACACCTGTGTCTTGCAGCTGGCTACAAACCTGTCGTGGTAAGACACGTGCACCACTCCCAGAACCGCTAGTGGAGGGGCGAATTTTTTTAATATATAAGAAAGATAATATTTCCTTCGATCGATAGATCTTTGTGTTATTGCTGTATTATTTCAACACCGTTCTATATAGAGGATTTGAGGGACGTTATATTAAAATAACAAGAAACAATCGAAATTGTTGTTGATACCGGTGTAGTGTAAGCCGCTGAGAGTAATGTTGGTCAAGGTGTAGTTCAGCCCCTATGGACAATCTTAAACGCTTCAAGTAATTTCAACCAATTTTTTTTCACACTGTTCTTTGCGATTTGAAAACAAATACTGTGAGCGAAACAACGGCTACGACCTCTAGGTGTAGAGTGCGGAAATTTGAAGAAAAAAAAGAAAAAAATGTCCATACTTGCGTTGAATAAAGCTTTTTGGAGTTATTGATATACATCGTGTTTCTTGGTTAGATATTTGAATATACTTTCACGCCATTCGGCATGGTAGTGGAGCACAAAAAGTAGTGAGGTGTTACATAAAAATAACGCGAATATAATCGAAATAGGCGTCTATTCCGGGGTTATGGAAGTCACGAGTTTGATTTTAACATTCAGTGCGCAACTTAATTTGGGGGAACCGGGCTGATATAAATAAATATCAGAGCATCGGTGAGCACCCAGATAGAAATAAATGAAAGTAAATAAACATAATAGTCAAATATTCCGTGAAATAATTAATTCCACTTCAATTTATGTGCAATACCTTATTATAACAACTCTTCATTTTACAGTATACAATTAACCATTAACACAATACAAATTCCGTTACAATCTTAAGTATTGATCGCGATCTCGCCATGAGCTTAATTATTTTAAGTAAGAGATCGCAGAGGAGAGTTATAAGTACGGGGGTTCCCAGTTTTAACGAGCAGCACATTGCAAGTTTTAGGAAACGGCGTGAGCTGCCATGTTCTTTTAATGCCTGTGGGGAACAAACTCCACGTGCTTTAATTAATAAGAAAGCGCGAAGCAGCGAGTCACGTAAACAAGGAGAATGGATGCAATTAAGAACAAGCCGTTTGTGATCGTTTTGGAGAATTGTTGAAAAAGTCGGAAACTCACCGCTGCCATTTGGTTCATTACAAAGAACAAATTTATAATTAATTCATCTGGTTTCACGTAAGACGTCTTTAGGGAACATATACGGGAATAATAATACTGTGATGTTTGAGTTCCAGCCTTAATTCAGTGGAAGCCGACAATTTAACTCGGAATCATTTGCCGAAATATAACTCTAAATATTAATCTACAGATGCAAATAAAAATTACTTCTGATTGAAGTATGGTTCACAAATAAAATATATTCCATAATTGGCTATATATATATATATATATATATATATATATTAATGCATTTTACGGTACGTTTAAGTCCACATTTTGGCCAGGAAATAATTTTTACTTTCTAAAGTTTCTAAGATGGGTACATATTTAGCTATACTACTCTAAATAGCGCATGCGCAATAAGCTTTCAGGGAATTGGATTCCGATTCTCATTTTAACGATTTCCTTTCGGCTTTCCCGCGGTTCTGTAATTGGCAAGTCTCTTAAGCGTAAAGCACTAAAATGAAGTATACCGTTGCGTTTATTTCTACACACACACACACAAATATATTTAATTTTAAATAAATTGTATATAAGAGAAATAAAGTAAATCGAGAGTTTATTTTTAATATTTTTACCCAAGTTTCACGTGTTAGTGGGCGTGTACTTCTATATTAGAAGGTCGTCGACCCCAACGCCATAGGTTTTTAACGTTGCCACTCCCAATTCAGAATTCCATCTGAACATTTTACAGTAGAGCCGTTTGTCAAATTTTTAAAATTTCAAACCGCAAGCAATTTTAACGTATTTTCTTTACCCTACGAAAATTCTAACGCAATAACGTATAGCAAATTTTCTGCGATTTGTGAGTCCCTGCGATCTTAAAAATAATTTGTTTTCATCGCAAGGTTCAAATACATACTATAATTTGATTTATTATTATTATTACGCTACACGTCACCGATTGGTAACCATATATCAAATATAATGAAACTACCCATCGTGACATAAACAAATATGTTTGCTCTTCCTCTACGAAAATGACCCGTATTCTATTTGTCCCATGTGTTTGGATAAACCATACAGCTTGTAAAATAAAAGGCAAAAACCCAAAATATTACCGCTCACGCACGCACACATAAACACATTGACAACGTGAGATAAGAATAAAATGTAAAAGTACGTTTGTTAATTATGAAACTGTTCTCAGATATAACCTATTTCAACAGTTAGCTTAAGTTCAACTTTGTTTCCCGAATGGATAATTCGACTTTAATAGATGATTTGTCTATTTCGTCCAACGTTTTAGGAGATATCTTATATTCCGTACATGACATTTCGGTTGTAGTTTAGTCTAAATAATCTCGTATAATTTATTGAGGTATTTATTTTTTCGCAAGAGAAAATGATACTGTTTGATAAGGTAAGTTACCCGTTTTCCGAGAGACGAGTAAGAAATAATCGTATGTATTTATAAAATCAACTGAGTAAACCGGACAACTCTCCTTCAATTGCATAAGAAGGGAATTGAAAAGAGGGTAAGCGGAATGTAGTCGTGCCCGGTGTTTTTCCTAAAAGAGATGAAGGGAAAACCTTGAAAATCTGCATCAGGTAGGTAGAGCTTTTGGGTGCTACTCTCACACCCTTCCGAAAGACGGGAAATGAACTTGCAATAGGGTCGCTGCATGCCTTTCTCCGTGTCTTCGCCAGCTTTAGGAGGCAGCTGGCCAACTAAAGCAATGGGACCAACGGACAACTTTTACCGGATTTCCAAGGTCTTCGATTCCAGTATATACACCTCCAAAAATAGATGAAGGTGCTTTGGCATATGACAACGATGAAGAAACCAGAGAGAGTACGAGGTATTCCCAAAGGTGAGTCCGTAGTCAATCTGGGGAGAAATACCTGTAAGAGAAAACTCTCAGAAGCATCCTTTCCTCGTCGGTAAGGATATTTTTTTGGTTGACAAGCTATCTGGGGGTGGTCCTGAAACAGACGTAGGAAGGGAATTGAAAAGGGGGGTGTGGAAGGTTGAACAAGGTAGCCAAGGGTTGACTAAGGCCGCGGGCTATAGTTTAAGGATCCTACCCGGCGTTAAACTTAAAACAGATGCAGGGAAAATCCTAGAAAACCTGCATCTGGTAGATAAATTAGGAAGTAATATATATCCAAAATTGTTTATGTGAGAGCTAATTATCGTATTTTGAACCTTAAAGTATAATCGTAGGAGGCTATTCACGCGAATGTTGTCTTCTTAACTCTGTATTTTAACTATGGTTCCCATAGACCAATTGGTCTGTTTCAGTTTTTAAAGGTGTATCTTCCGGGATCGCTGATGTTACACTTTCGACAAGATTATTCCCATTGGAACAGTCGGAAAGCTACCTCCGAATATTGTACTCACAGCAAACTAATCATTAGTCATGGAAAGGGCGTGAGTAAGGTACCTTGCATCACACTGAGGTGACCACCAGGTTGAATACTTTAACTACCACTAAGAAATTGGATTATAACCAAATTGATGTTTATTTTACTAAGCACTAGGAGAAAAGTTTTCCAATACATTTTTAACTCAGTTCATTCAATATTATTTGAATCAACAAATCAAATTGGAGCACTTAAGATGTCTTGAAATAAAGTGGAAGAACAGTTGTTCACATAATTAACGAATAATCAGATGAACTTAATTTCTGACATGTTTTGTTTCGATGGTTCTTGAAGGTCATGATGGCTAACTCAACGAAGAAGAACTTGACCTCTTACAGATGTAGTTGGTGTAAAATAGCTCTTAACTTACAAGAGGAAGTCCTGCTCCCAGCACGGGTTGGCGCCCTTTACTGTCACGGTTGTTGACTTGACGTTTTGTAATTTCAGTGTCACGTAGGTGTTGAACTGGGCGGCTGAAACAAGGGAGAAAATATTTTTTTATTCACAAAATAAACTCATACGATTACGTTGCGTGTTGGCAGACATCAGTTTGTAAATAACGGAGCTAAGGTAATGTTAATATTGTACAATAAATTAATGAAATTAATTATTAGAACATATTTTATGTAACATTTATTTTACAAAAAAAAAATTATTGTGTCAGGACCAGGAGGTTATATGACCAAGGTAGGGAACCTGGGATAATCAGGTGTCTTTGAATGGATTTATGATGGTCAAGACTTTCAAAACACATCGCTGCTCCCATTACATCGTATATGCGTTCCAATGGTCCTGGAATTAGATATGTCGTCACGTAGTGAGAGTTGCTAACGACAATACTTAATTTTTTGGAGGCACGGATTTTAATCTCAATAACGTTATTGAGAATTAAAAATTTAGTTCTCGGAACATGGGCTTACCGAGGTGTCCAGTTGACATGGATGTAGGTAAGAATGGAGTCATTAATGAGGGTACTAATGTGGTAGTTCTGCAGTAATATAGTAGTCGGGAAGAAGGAGAAGCAGGACATGGATGTAGTTTCAGGGAAAGGCGTTTGGAAAGTTGTGTAGAAGGTTATTTGTTCAATGATCGAGAGAAGCAGCGTATTTCAGTTATTGGTAGTGGATTAATTTTATAAATGGGAAAGAAAGACATTGGAGTAGAGAGTACGCATTTGAGACAGTCTCTGAATTAGCTACGCGATTCCGAACACGAGAAAGGCTTCAAGGTGGTACAACAAACGGTGAGACGCTTTTCCTGGATCGCAATGGTGGCTGTCCAGATGAGTCTGCGGCGCGCCCCATGGCCATCAGACCGGCTAGATTATTATAAAAGTTCCCGAATGTTACAAGCAATGTATTGAAAAAAAATTCCCGACAACGTATTAAAGTGCCATAGCAACTATTTTGAGACGCCAGTTCCTTAAGAAAAAGAGAAAATTGTTTTATTATATTTACATAGCCGGGAATTCGTTTTCTCTTGAAGCAAAAAGATAGTTTTTTGAACTATTTTTGTTAATATTATATATAAATTTCAACGGCTGTAGTATTTACCATTCAGTTTTACTCAATTCAAATTAGTAATCATTATCCTCTAGCTTCCGGTGTGAACAGTTAAACCATTACAGTGTATATAAAATGTATTTAAACCACTGAAAATATAGAAGCCGTAAATTTGGAAAGTTTAAAATTCAACCAAAATTACTCTTGAGAAAATAAATTTTACTATCAATATTTTTTTAATAAATGAGACAAATAAGCTAGAATATTTTAATACAAACAATGGCTATATTTATATTCAATTAAAAAAAGAAAAGAAAGCGAAAATCACTACGTTTCGTAGATTTATGACGTGAACATAACAGTTGACAAAGAAGAGGGCATTAATAGATTTTTTTAGATGAAAGTTATTTAATTGTGTATGATCTACGATTAGCTTTTTCCAACAAAACTTTTATGTGATAGAAAATAATTTTGAATAAATTTTAAAATTTGGCGTTCAATCCAGAAGATATTTCCTTGTCTGTTCCCGTAATAGTTGAAATTATTACTCTTAAAAAAGCTTGTTTATACTTTATTTCATATCTTACATGGTTCCTATTTAATTTTATCTGTTTTTTATAATGTTTGTTTCATACCCGGTTTATAATTATTATGTGACGTAGACTTTTATGTCGTTAAGCTCCGACGAGTGACTTGTCCACCGTTTGTATATATGTCGCTTTTTGACATATTCTTCAATTTGTTTCGTTTTTTTTCTCAGGTTGTTTTATTTGTATTGAAGTATTAATTTTTTAATGCGAAATGTTAACAATCTAACAATCCTACTTAAATGTTAGTAACCTTTGCTACGTTAAGTCAATTATTCGGGGTTAAATTTTAGTTAGATATTTAATTGTATTTTATTGAATCTATATTTTTTGTAAATATTTTATTTAATTCTTAATTTCATGATGCGGCGATTTTTTTGTTTCTATTTGTAGCGACGTTTTTTTCATTAATAAAATACTAATGGAGTTTAAAAATGTAAAAGGAAATTGATAAATAATTTCTAAAGTTTCCCTCTAGCACTTATTCAGAAAATCCACAAATTCAAGGAATGAAGTAATTACGCTGAAAAAGTTACACTTCAATTATGTCTTAGAAAATATATATTTCTTACTCATTTCCCGCTATCTTCGTCTTTAAATAATAATGAAAATCGTGATAATTTTATACAAACATTCAATTTATTTGAGTTAATAAAGAGAGAGAGAGAGTTTCTTTTTCAGCTTAAGTATTATTTTCCGCGCGATGTGATGTCACAAAGACTGACTCGATGGTGAATACAGCGTTTATTGTAGCGCTGCCATGCCATCATTAGAAAGGGAAAGCGTGAGTCCTTCATTAAAGGAGCACAGTCCCCTCGCAGCTGTCTGGATATTAACTTACCGACAGACAATGCAGACAGCTCTGCCAAAGAAACCTTCATGTTCGCTCACGAATACAAGAGGTAAGACACTGCCAACGACCATTAACAAACAAAAGTATGAACGTCAAATTTTATCCGCTGTCAGAAGTAAAACAAAGGTACAATTCGACACTCGAATTATTACGAAACGCAATGAAAACATTCGTGAATCATCGCGTCCTTCTATAAAAGCGGAGAATATAACATATTACTGTATTAAAAATATTAATGTTTTTCACTATTTATAAATTGTCATCTTAAACATTTAAAAATATATTAAATTAAATTTTTAAAAATTCCAACCCTGGATTAATAATTATAAATAACTAATTGTATATATACTGGATTAATAATTATTAATAATTATGTATTGTAGCGGATTCCGCGTTCCTCCGTATTCGAGGATTTCTTATTCCTTTAGGGCGCCAGGTATTTTTCACAAAAAATACCAAAAGATGATTTTAATAGTTTTAATTCCTTTCAGAGCATGAGAAAAAATTATATATGCAGGGCGGGGTTTTTTCTCGTCGTCCCTCCGACACAACCTGCTCCTTCCACTACCCCATGACGACTCTACAAAGTCTCGCCAGACTACATTGTTGGCCCAAGTTGCGTCAGTTCCTCAACAATTGCAACTCGCAAGCTGGCCTGCATTGTTAAGTGTAACTTTTCATGTTACAGTATAAATATGGCACAATAAATAATACTATTAAATCATGTAATTTCCGTAATTTACGACTCATTTCATATCCAGTGACACGATAACCTCTGAGATAGATAACATTGTAATATTATACTCAACGTCTATATTTCTAAAATATACATAAATGAACTATCTGTATTCCCGGCGATGCCCATTAATTCGTCAGTAATCTTATACCACGAAAAATATTCATTCACCTTAAATTTCGGCCGAATGTGCATATTTAAAAATTTTCTCCTCCATGCCGCCTCTTTTACCCTCGCCCATACGGGTTGCGTGTGATAGTCGTGTCTAATACCGACAGTATTGGTACACTTGATGTATGTGTGTTCAAAATAAGATCGAAACAGCACGAAACGATTAATAATGTACGCGGAACTTTGTTTTCCTCCTCCTCCATCCCATATGGGATGCAATCCAACTTACGTTGAATTTTTAAAATCATTAACAAGCTGATCGACTGATGAAACCGTGTTTTCGATGTCAATCTTCATTGTTTCCTCGATATTTTCATGTAACTAATTTCCGCCCAAGCCCCATGACTATTTCACTTAGATGCAGAAATATGTTGAAACTAAACAATAGTAGTGGATAACACTATCAAAGTAATTGACCCAAATGGTGGTAGCCGTGTCTTACCTCAACAGTGTTGATTTTCGGTCGCTAAAAACCTGTGTTCAAAATTTGGTCGAATTAAATTTCTATCTTCTCCACCCCTACCCATAGGAAGACTTACCCCGTCAGTGCTGATTTCCAGTAGCAAAGAACACGTGTACGGAATTTGGTCGAGTTGATCCAGTCGAAACATGCACACAAACACATTCATACAGGTAATTTTATTAGAGAGAGATTAAAACGGCATATTTACAATAAAAATATATTTATTCCACCTCTTTCGATTTCATAAGGTCACGGTTTAGAAAACAAAAGTTTTAAATTCAAAAATTATTTTTCTTGAAACTTTATTATTTAAATTTCAAGTTTATTAATCAACTGACGAGGAAGTTCTAAACAGAATACGGGAAGACAATACGGAGGACGTTGAGCAATAGAATGGATAGATTAATAGGCCACTATTTAAGACATGAATGGTTTGTAAAATTAACATTAGAGGGAAGTGTGTGGGGTAAGAGCAGAAGAAGGAGGATGTGGGATATGCTAGTTATGCGAAAATGTAAAGACTTGAGCAAGATAAGTTAGCATCAGACCAGTCTTAGGACTGAATATCACAGCAACAAACAAATATTAAATGTCTAAGTATAAAATTGAGTAACATTTATAAGACTTCATTTTCAACTTTCTATATCTTTTCACATTACTTTAAAATATTTTAGATATAAATTGCAGAATTAATATTAAAAATTTAGTTTATAATTACCTTACGATTGTATTTTTTTGTAATATATATCTTAATGTAATATTTATTGTTCGAATGAGAAAGGTTGTTTGAAATGCTATATTTTATTAAATTGGATTCTTTAAATAAATCTTATAATTTACTTTCATTTATCTTTAATTTTAATTCCCACAAACTAACACTGTCTTGTTTAACTATGTAATTGTTAAAATTTGAATATGATTAAATATTTCAAAATCCAAATAATACATATTGTCATTTTAACTTACTACAATACATTCTTTATCTGTATTCTTAAATCATTCACAATGTAACTGTGCTTTATACTGTCCACATGAAAAAATTATATTTCGGCCTTTGATTGTTTATTACATACTTCAAAATACTAAGATATAATATTAGTTTGGTTTAACGAAATTTATTACTAAACTGAATACTTGTATATTTAAGTTTTCAACGAAACATTTGTTTTTATTTTACTAATATTTAGTACAGTATTTTTGCTGTTTATTTGACCTAATAATTCCCATGGAGGTAGAAGTACCCTTGTATTAAAAGGATGAATATTACATTTCTCTGTCAATAGACTGTTTAATCTATCTTTATATAAATATAACTTAATGTGAATAATAGTAAACTACTCCTCCACTAAAGTTTTAAACGATGTTATGGTTTTAAATACTGTAAGAAACGGAAGTTGACAGTTGAAGTAATTTACGTACGTCCAACCACCGCATAATAAAAAATATAAATCGCAGTCTGTGATCTGTTTTCCCTTTTCCCTCTGTATTAATTTTTTATAAATACATATTGGGTAACGCAAAAGACAGCCTTGCTATGTTTATTTTACTTTATTTAAAGTTGTATACGAGGATTGGAACATTGTTATCACAAAGAAAAGAGTAAACTTAGATTTTAATTCACATGGGAGGATATACAGAACATTTTCTCCTCAACGAGAACCTTTGAATTTGGCATTTAAATTACAGAACTGAAATGTCATAAGGTGACATCTGAAATTTGCTTTTATAAATATTCTGAAATATACATGTTGAAATACTAGCCGTATTTAAGGAACACAATTCTTTTATATTTAAAGGAAATTGTGGTAAAATTGCTCCTGAAACGGGAAACTGAAATTAAGTCAATAATTCCTAATTTAAACTTATCTTTCTGATTATAAATTGTAAATGTTATCGAACTGCACCAAAATATTTAACTTTGAAGAGTATAAAATATTTACTACCATCTTTTTTTACAAGCACATATACATTAAATTAATATTAATTTTAAAATGTATTAAATTTATATGTCTTGTAAAAATTTTTTAATTAATTATTCCAGAGATTGTCACACTTCCCTGTTATTAAGTAATAATTTGAGTCTTTTTACTGAATTGTAATATCCTTATGGCTAAACTTCAAGTTCGTTAAACTGAAACTTAGTTCTACAGTTACAGTTTTATGCCATTGTCTTCTCTATAATCAAATTGCCTGTTTGTGTGATTGTATGTATGTTCTAAATGCTCTAAATGAGAAAACCAATTTCGAGCGAATGTAGAACGCATGTTATTTGCTACCACTAAATCAGTACTGTTGGGGTAAGACTCGCCTACTAACATTAGGGGTGGGTGGCGGAGGGGGTGGCAATTTTTATGTAAGCAAATATTGCCAAAATTTCCAGAATTTATTCGTTAAATAATTTTATGGAGTGAATTCGGATACTGTTAACGTATAATTTCAACCCCATCCATAATCAAAGGGGAGTATTCTTAGGGGCGGGAGTGGAGTGGTATCTCATAAAAATAACAGTAAAACAATCGATATTGGGCTCTAAACTGGTGTAATGTGAGCCGTTGAGTTTAATTCTGACATTAAGGAAGTTATAGTTCATCCCCTTAGAGGGGATTGAAAAATTCCTACAGATTTATGGACACGTGATAATGGCGACCAGAATATCAACTCTGTTGCGGTAAGACAACGGATACCTCTACTTGGGGCGCGGGTGAACAGGGTGGATATTTTTCAATATCGATTAATAGTAATTATTTCCTTGTACTATACATTTTTATGGATCAATTTTTTTTTAGTGGTGGAGGAGAGGTCACATGAAAATAAAAATTAAACAGTCAAGCTTTGTATCGAAATCGTTTCATGCGAGTCACTAAGTTTGATTCTGACATTTAACATACGACTTAAATTGCAGTTCAACCCCTAACCGCGTGATAGAAAGGAATAATTTTGACTACTTTAAGAAACTGGGAGTATATTTTAGGTTGATATTATGACGCTTTCTATGCCAATTTTATCATGTCTAGACAAGGAATTAAACAATGTACCGGGCTAATATAAGTAAATACCCGGGTAACGCTAGTTTTGAATAAAGTTTCGTCCAATTCTGGTTGGTTATTTAAGGTTTACTTTTTTGATTGTGAAGAACTATTACATAAAAAAAATTACGTTATTCTGAGGTAATTTTAAAATACCCCGTACAACCAAATGTATAATATCTGCTTGAAAAATGTTTAAAAACTTTAAGTGTATCGCTTCAACTCCACTGATGTGAAGTACTTCAAAGAATCTCTCACCAGGAGTACGAAATTTTGTGAGAGAGAAACAGCTATGCAGAAGCTTTAGAGCTTCCGAACTTCCTGGAAGTAACATGAGGCAGTCGCAAAGGGCATAAAAAGGTGGAACGGTATTGTAAAAATCAAGCACTTTAGGAACCACAACCACAGAATACTAATTCTGGAGTAAAATACAGAGATTTACATGAGTTAAACAAAACAAAATAAAATGTGAAGTATAAATATTTTGTAATTTATTATAAAAAATTAACAGAAATACGTTAAGCTATCAAAAATCATTAATCGAATTGTTTGAAATAAAAACACAGACATAAAAATCAACAGTCGTGATTCAGGTGAAATACTTTATATATATATATATATATATATATATATATATATATAAGATGTTGATAATTTATCAGTCTAGATAATAAATAAAAATATTATTTTTATTGATTTCTTTCTACGCACTATACAACCGTGTATACAACTACGTAGTTTATAAAAGATTCTATATTTTGATTCTTTTAAAAATAGAAAATTTTAAAATAGCATTTTTTCGCATTAATTACTCATATTGTGGCTGAAAACTATCTTCCTGCAAGTATTATAACATAGTAGGAACCTAAATTCGTCAAGAATACTTCAACCAGAGTTTATTAAGAGAATATATATTTGTTTTATTTTTAATGGTTATGTTATTGTGATTCTAATCTCGTCGAGGCACAAATCCAAGTGTGAACTCTGTTGTCCCTGTATTTATTAAAATCTCGGTTCCCAATTGGTACAAAAAGAATTAAATCGCATTTCAGCAACAATATATTTTCATTCTCGTCGCTCGTGTAAAACATAATTTTACTAATTTTAGAGCTCCATATGTTTGTTGACGGCAATGGGATAAATTGACTCAAACTGTGCTAGTTCGTTAAAGCTCGACATATTATAGGGCAATAATCAAACTACGGCCTTCATAATTTTCCCAGAATACACACAGAGCACGATACAACTGGGTCACGGGCGAAAAGCTCAATTCCATTGCGGAGATAATGCATATTATAATCTCGTTGTAAATATTATATTTTACGCAAAGTATTCCCGACGTCTCCAGCTTAACAGCTTATATCCTTCGATTAGCAGACTTCTATTTTTAGCCTTTGAAGCTAAATGTAGTCTGACCTAGAAAAACACTGCCTCATTACAACGAACACCCCTGCTGTAGTAAACAACTCGGTTTAATCAAAGCGATTCCACACAGACTCGTTGTTATGAAATAACAAACAGCAATATCCCAAATCAATTCATACCTGATTTATTCTTCACATAAGGTTATAGTATCCCTTTTCGTAACGTATATAATATAAATTGTTGAATGTAAAATCGTTTTAAAATTTGAAAACTGATTGACGGTGGTTATATTTGAAATTTGAAAAACACCAATTTGAGTTTATTTTTAAAGTAAATTATCTACCGATTAATCATTCAATGTGAATTATCATTATTTTACACATTCGGGAAGATATTCTGAATATTAAACTCCATTATGAGAAAGTAATTAAAATATTTGAGTTTCCATTCATATCCAGTTCCGTTTAAATGTAGAAATTTTTTTAAGATTAATATTTCATTAAAGCTTTGTGCACAGCGGCCCAATTTACTTCTGCGGAGATAATATAATAAGTTGAAAGTTTGAAGAATATTTATTATGAATCCAGACTTAATTCTATCGACAAACCAGAAAATTAAGTCGCCAGATATCTTCATGCCCTTTGATGAATCCAGAAAAAGAAAATTTATAACTAAAATTAATGAACAACGTAGCCTTTTTGAAATATAATTTTTAGATTTAATGACAAAATTCCACAATATGGTAAGCAGTGAATAAATTATATGTATTACTCCTTATAAAATTATTCTGGTTGAGACTGGAACTAATCTTTGCTAATACAGTTTTCATATTTTTAGAAATAATTTTAAGGGCAGAAAAATATTTTTTTACGAAATGAATTTTTTTAAATGATTATCGCGAAAAATGACAGTTTTGTGGACCGAATTGTAAATTACAGCTCGCTTCTTTGTAACTGAATGCTCAGATAAAAAATTCAGACCACGACCTCAAAAGGTTGGTTTGTGGTACCAATTAAACTTAAAGTTACGACGATTGCTCCGGGAAACTAAGACCTCTAAGACACTGATGGAATAATTTTGTTCACATTTAAAATTAAATTGTAAATGACGATGCTAACTATTATTCACAGTTAAAATTTCATCTTTACAATTATAAGGAATAATACAAAAATATTATCCACATATCTGTGGAGAATAACAGGCTTCAAGTTATCTCATTATTTTACTAAGAATCTGTTAGTAAAATTTGTTACTAAAAATAAAGCATGTGGAATCACGTAATTAAGACTAAGATTTTTTTTATTCCAATCGATAGGAGTTGGATCGCCGTTAGTGGCCCATCTGGAATTTAATCACTTGATAACCTATTTAAAGGGATACTTCTAAACAAGAAAATAATAAAAAAAGGAAGAGTTTATCAGGAATTTGCAGATTTGTGACCTGAGTAATGAAATATAACTAATTAATTACAGAAACGTGACTTTATTTTTTCATCCTTACATAAATTACTTTTTGTAAGGATGAAAGTTGACACAAACCACTGTCTAGTGAAGAGAGAGTTAAACGAAAGGAAAGTATTTTAATGGATTTTGAGTGTGTGTATGCTTGAACATAAATTATTGTCAAGTTGCATAATTTGAGGAACGATTCTCTCGCGACCATTTCCGATTTTTATGAAATATTTGCTGTTTGTACTACTATCACATTTTTAATGATCATTATCAAAGGATGAAACAAAATAGCCTGAATCTGAAAGGATAAAATACACTAGTTACCTGAAACAAACAAAAATTTCCTCTACCAATTGGTAGACCTTATTGAATGCACGATACAAAAGAAATTTCTTTCAATTTCTACCAATTTGTAGAGGAATCATTGTGCGTTTCAGATAAGTATTGCATGTTGTCTGTTTATATTCATGCCATTTTATTGCATAATTTAAAAAATTATAGAGCAGACGTAATTTATTGTATCGGACATCTGGAAAATTTCAGTTAGATATATCTATTTCTGGCCAAGAAATGCTTTTGTCATCCGAGGAAAACGTCGTATCACAAATACTACTTTAGGGGTTGAATATTGTGAGAGTTCTTAAAACATAAACTCCGAAAATTCGTTCCCTATGTGAACCTATTCCTAATAATCAAAAGTGTTAAATACATCATCCCCGGCCACCATGGCCCCAAAAGTTGCCAGAAAATTTTAGTTTTATTATTTTTTTCATATATCCAAGGAATCCTGCTAGGATAAATGAAGGAGGTACGACATCACTTCTTTTTTAGTTCGCATGTCAACATAGCTGTCTACAAGCCAGAGAACAGCTTCTCAGACATTCTTTGTTGAATTTGGTACAGAACAACTACAGCCAAACTGAAAAACGCCAAAAAAGAGCTTTTAAAGATGAAAAAAATCATTTAGGAGGACACCAGATATCGTATTCTATTTTATACAATAGAAAGAACAGGACTTTTTGTAATGGAAACCGTATGTATAGTTTTGGTGGCTTAACGAATAAGGTCTCAAATATTGGGTCAAATTTAACTGTAGTGTGCTGACGACAAATCATTCATCGTGTTTCATCGTGCAGTAGTCGCTAGAATAACGTGCTTTTAACTGCTATTTCACGTTTTTAGGTGCATCACTCACGTATGAAATAAAATTAAAGGTTTTTTGCATCACTCGCATGTTTGGTATTTCCACGTGGTCAGCAAAAGCCAAAGTATTCCTTCCTAGAGGCGCGATTTTCTCTTTTAGTGCTGTAACAATAAACGACCTGCTTTAAATTTCGTAACTCTATGAGTAAGAATCACATGCAATACATACAAATCTCCTTGCGTAGGTTCATGGTAGCTGTAAAAATTCATCCTAATGGTAAATTGTTGCGTGGGTACCTCAAGGCTACTTGACAAGGAAAGACTAATTAATAGATCTAATGAAAGCGATTTGTCGTATTAAAACTAGTCAATCATGGGTATTTTTCGTAGCAGCGCTCCATTTCTAGGTTCAGCCTTCGTGCTACTATTATTGACGTTTGCATGATCATGTTGAAGGATTATATTTTATGTAAGACTAGAAAAACATTGCTCGCATTGCTCGGGTATTTATTTACATTATCCCGGCACATTATTTAATTTTTGGTAAACGCATAACCAAACTGACACGAAAACGTCACTGTATGAATCTCAGATATATTCCAAGTATCTCGAGAGAGTTTTATTACCCCCCGGTAAAATAGCAGGAATTAATATATTTTCAGTATTATAAATTAATAAAATTTTTCACCACTTAATGGTTAAATTTTTACTTAAATCGCAAATTAAATGTCATTATGAAATATATAAAAACTCGACATTCACATTTTTATTTTCATATTAGCATTTACTAAATTTTAAAATTTATCTGACCCAAGAAATTTATCAATATATGTGTACATCGTATCGACGATCCAAACAAGTTCATTTTTTCTCAGTCTGCTGCAACAATAGATAGTAAGTGGGATGAATGAAATAGAACTTTTAACTCGCAGTTGGTTTAGACGCCGGCTTTCGAGAGGCAGTTCTAAGAAAATTTCCCGTGGAATTCATATTTTTATCTGTATTCATTTTACATTAATACTAATATTTAAATTAATTTTCCTTTTTTAAAACCCTCAAGTTTTCATTGAAATCCGTTCAGCCGTTTCAGAGCCATCTTTGACCCAATATTTGAGACCAAAACTATACATACCGTTTCTATTACAAAACATCGTGTTATTTCTATTGTATTAACTATAAAACAATATCTGCTGTTCTAAATGATTTATCCATCTTTAAAAACTCATTTTTGGCGATTTTCAGTTTGGCTCTAAGTTTGCTACACCAAATTCACCAAAGGATGTTGTCCGCAAAGCTATTCGGAGCCTATTCGAGACAAACATATGAACAAACGGCAGACGCTTCAATTTTATTTATTGGCATAGATTTACGGGAAACCTTTTTATGAAATATATTAAATTGTAAATTAGTATTACAATATTTGTTATTATTTACACCGGATTACTTAAACAATATTATTGCCAATTAAGTCTTTAATAGTGTTGATCAAGTATGTATTCTCAATGTTTAGGCTCATTATTGGTGTAATTTATTGGTTTCTGTAGTATAAATATCAATAGTTTTAATATGGTTGCGTAGATTATCAATAACATCGAACTAATCTCCAACTTGATTTCTGTTTCCAAAGTAGCCTTAGATAATAATGTATTGATATTGTTATGTAATTCTCAAGGAAACCCACCTTATATACACTCTAAAGCATATATTTTAAAACATTTACGTACTAGATAATACCCAGAATGTCTTGACCACAGTTAGACATAAAGTTCCAATGTTTCTGTGGAAGAACTAGACTGTAAGTAATTTTCTTGTAATAAAAAAACGTAAGATCTATTGCCAGACCTCTGCCCCTAAGTCTCTACTCCCAACAAAACTTTCTTGGAATTTTGCCAATAGGACAAACTGGGCGGAGAAATTAACTATAGTTTACAAGAGAAACCATGTAAAGAGAACGTGAAAATAGAAAGTTATTGCACATAGCCGGATCGAAAATACTTGCCTAATGGAAAATTTTGCATCGCTTGTTAAAAAAAACTGATTCACATAAAAGAAATCCAGATTTACTTGTAGTCTTTATTGACTATAGTTTTAAAGGTTAATTATCCATGATTTTCTTAAAACTGAACTAAATATCGTACGGAAATGTTGAGGGAAATATCTTTCAAATGCCAAACAGTAAATTAATTTCATAGGGATATCAACTGAAGGTGAATCTGTATATAATTATAGTTTTAATTTTAATTCCATAATAACTCCAGTATAACATCTATTAATAAAACTTGATTTACATATAGACCGTAAAAACAATAAAAAATGCTTATTCATAGTCGAATACAATTAAGCCTGAATAACAAGGGTAGAGAAAAATGCGAGGACGAAATATGAAGGAAAATCTACGAAGTTTCGGCGTAACAACCGTAGTAATTTACAACGCAAGACTATGCAAATTCTACATGCCTGCTATCAGATACAGAATATTTATTCCTCGTCCTACAATGAAGTTACGTCATATAATCTGCATCTAACAACAGCGTTGTTACAAAGCTTACTCAATGAGTATAATAATTTTCCTTACCACTTTTGTACGTATATATTGACGACTGAACAATTTTACAACATTTAGAATAAATTGGCCCTATAAAATATTTGAAAATGCCAGGCAATTAAATTTCCACGTGAGTTGTTTCAATATTACAAATAGCTCTATTAGCGGAGCAGTATTAATACCTAATTTGAAAACAAATCAAAGCAACCAATTTCGGAATGAAAATAAATATAATAGTCAATAAGTTAGAACAAATGTATTTTTAAATAATTATTTTTGTGTATGACTGCCACTGAATCCAGTCCATTCGCTTTAAATATTATTCAATCTTACTGTCACTAACAATAAATTACAAGAAAGTTATGAATTTGTTTGGAATAAAGTTGAAAATTTATATTTTTAATAAGAATTATTTAAATGTAATTTATCTGAAACTTTATTTATTAAACACACAAATACACGTGTTGATATTTTGAAATTTGGCAATTTTTATAACCTTTTTTATCATTTGATAATTATATTAACAAATCATTACAAAAAATGTTGGAATAAATTTGGTTATTAATATTAATTTATTATTAGTAGCATTTAGTTTTAAATTGAAACAGTTTTATTTTAAATATATCTTGGTTTGGAGTAAACACCATTCGTAATAGTTTAATATAATGTTTCTGTATTTATAATAATTTTCACAAATTCACATTAACTAATTCAACTATATAATAATTTAATTTCGTATATCCTTAATTATTTCAATTCCAACATTCACATTTACAAGTTTAGCGGTATTGAAATAATTGTTTCTCTGAAATCTTAAATTGTTCTTCGGTTGAAACTGTCCATTATGCAGCACAGGAAAAAATTTAGACATCAAAATTGTAAGTAGTATATAGTATAAATAAATTTACGAAACTAGAAATTTGAAATTTTTATTTTCCAACTAAATATTATTTGTTTATATTGTTTTTGAGTCTACAATCTTGCCAGACGAATTTCCAAAGGAACGACGAAACGTAGTATAAATTACATAAAACTTCTATGTTGTCTGTGAATAATATAATTTGGAATTATATTTCGAGAACTTTATTATAATAATATTTCTATCACATTGAATTTTTTAAAAGTTCATTTTATACTATAATATCCATACAAAAATTCAATATCATAGAATTAATATTTATCACGAAAATTATGTTCCTCATCCTCTTTCCACTAATGCAAAACTTAGTATTTTTCTGTTTATCTATTTGTAATTATTTTAATCAAGTGGGTATTTTATATTAAAAATATAACTTACTTCCACAGATCTATCGATAGTGTAATTATTATAATACTAGCTGGGGACACAGCGTTGCCCCGGTTTTTATTTATATTATGCTCGTACATTATTTAGTCAACACATAACTAAACCAACATCGAAAACGTCATAATATGAACCTCAAACATACTCCCCGTATCTCGAGAGAGTCCAAAACACCCCCGGTACAATAGCAAGAATAAAAATATTTTCAGTATTCTAACAGAATAAAAATTTTCCCCCACTTAATGGATAAATGTTTACTTAACCGCATATTAAAGGTCATAATGTAATGCAGCGACTCGCGTTACACCGCACCCGTTAGTTTGCTTTATATTTTCGTAATAGCAGTTACTTAATTTCAACATTTAGCTGACGCGAGAAATAAAACCATGCATACATCGTATCGATGATATAAAGAAGTTCATTTTTCTCACTGTGCTGCAACAATAGATAGTAAGTGGGATGAATGATATAGAAACGCGTAATAGGACTTTTAACTCGCAGTTGGTTTACACGCCGGCTTACGAGGGGAAATTCCAAGAAATATTCTCGTGGAATTAATATTTTTATTCGTATACATTTTATATTAATATCTTCTGCAATATATCGAAATTAAAATGAAAGAATATTTAAATTAAATCTTTTTTAAAACACTCATATTTTCATTGATATTCGTTGAGCAGTTTCGAAGCCTATTCGAGACAAACATATGGTCAGGCACACTTCAAATTTACCTATTGTAGAGGTATACATGTTATACAGTTCAATTATAAGGTCTGCTGTTGATCACAAAGTTCTAACTAAGCAATGTAGAATATACGTACTCGCGAATTGGACCTCTGTCCTGTATCTTTTGCATCAAAAGGTCCACATTTAAATGATTTACGTTTTGTATTTGCAATTATCAATTGATGTCCGTCATGTTCGTTCTCTAAATAAGGAAGATCCGGTTTACAAAAATGGGTTCGAAGGCAATAAAAAAGTTTTTATATTCTTCCTATGCATGATTTTAGAGATTTTAATTGTGTTTGAATTTCGGCTGCTGTTTGCATCTGCAGGATATTCCGACGTCGCAATGCTAAGCAGGAATAAGGAATTCATTGAGCGTTAGACATAATGGAGACTGCACGTGCTGGTCGTAGCTGCTGATGTAGGCTACCTCGGGTTCGCCGACGCCGCATATCAGCACTACGTGTTTCCCAGAAATCACGCAGATGATTGCTGTGTTGAAGACAATTTCACGGATGCTGCTCAGCGCTTGAGAAACAGGATACCTCTCATGAAACGATAGCTCGACACGAAAGAGCTATCTCCATATTTCAGCCGCCTTAAATGACTTCACATTCTTGTCATAAAGTGTTGGTGCATTATGTCAGAATATATTACCTTTCTCTCCGTAGACATTTTATAAATATTAATTAGCACATCCACTCGAAATACATCGTAACTTCAAATGTAATCCTGCAACACCTGTCTCAGTACTCATCTTTGTCTAATTAAATTTGTAACCGACCATAATCAGATTTACGTGAACTGAATAATTGAGAATTGCACATTAAAATGTGCTGCAATATGAAGTAGTTATCAAAACCATAAAGGTCATAAATTAATGACAATTTTTAAATTCAGTTTTATTTCATACAAAGAATACAAAAGTAATAAGTAAATTAATACATGGTCTATATCCGTTTTTTATAAAATAATCATTTAATTTAGTTTATTTCCAAATATAATAAGATGAAAATGTTTTGGAACTTCTAATATACGTTGGGTATTGTTGAAATAAGCAATCAACTATGAAACTTATCTCTACGTTTAAAAAATAAAAATTAATATTTATAAAACAATTCTCTCCTCCACCATGGTTTTCCTTTGTAAAAAATATTACGAAATGTTTCAATTAAAGCATTTTGAATGTGAATGATTTTTATAAATGAAGTCAATTAAATCTTGTCTATTAAAGAGTAAGGACCTTACCTGTGTAAATTGTGGATAAAACATTTTTGGGATTCCAAGTGGATTAAATAGTTATTACTATAAATATATAAATAATTCAAAATGTTTCAAATGTTATTAACGTATTATATTTGTCGGCAGTTCAGCTTTCTTGTCTGTCATATAGTCAGTAATATCCCCAGTCAATGGTTATCATTTGCCTTTAATACAATATTAAACCTTTCTCAAAAATTAAATAGAAATAAATGACTGATTTATGGGTAGTATTTTATTATAAATTATTTTAAAAGCCATTTCTGAAAGTATTAATTTTTATATCTTTGAGTGACAGGAGGACGCAAATACAACCACTGTGATTAAAATTTTTTGCCAGATGGCGAAATTAATAACTTCAATACCTCTTGTTTGTAAGAAGTCGTTAAACTGTTAATTAACTTGGAAAATCAAGCGTGACGCATGAAAGTATATAAGTGAAGTGACTGGAGACAGGCAATCGTGTTCATTAGCCACATGGCTTGTTCATCAGAATTGTCGAAAAAACTTACAAGATGAAATTACAGTCAAATATTGATCTAAAAGTCAAGTCAATCTCTTCTTGTCTGCAAATAATCCTGTTTCGCTGCAGCGGTCGATTAATCTGGTTATTGACAAATATTTTTAAGTACCGTTATATTCGTACATTTCACACTAAATTGGCCTACAGTAAATGTATATTAACGACTGGGTAAATAATGTTCAGCAATCAACACTCATTGCTCTGGGGAAAGCAAATTGTTTTCAGCAATAGTGCCAACATCATGTGACCAGGGCAAATATCAATTTCCTCCACTGTGCAGTTCCGACTTGCGGTATTCGATAAAAATAATTGAAAAATTTACTAATTACAGACACAGTTATTTCTAAATGCACGATTTATAGATAGATAGAGGTCTTGTGATGTCACTAAGATACTTGCGGATACTGCGAAAGTTATGTAATTGTATAACAACGAAGTGAATGGAAGATCTGACCCAAGGAGAAAGGGTAAACTTATTGTTGTATTGGCGTAATAAAAGCATATAAATAATAGTGATGGATAGTCGGAGATCAGCTTGTATAAGTACATATGGGCATATGTCAAAAAACAAGAACACAATTCTGCAGATGATTACAAGTTTATAGTAGCAGGTAAGTTGATGTCAGTCAGCTAGCTCAAGTAGATGATCAAGGTTCTCGACATAACGTCGGAGTTGCTCATCGCTGCCAGCTCAACGATCGCCATGTATCAAATGTTTGGGAGTTTTACATAACATATTATTTTTCTTGCCGTGTATACATTAAATATTAAATGTTTTGATAACTATAAAAATTTATACTTGAATTTCTTAGTTAAAAAACTGTTTTAACGATTTCAGGTGTCACGTATTCAGAAGGATTGCAGTGAAAGTATTTATTAATTCTATGCACTGTCCATTAATGGTATTAGGTAAGTAGACGAACCCCTTAATTCCATTTCAAACCAGACATACAGTATCAGTATTTGTAGAAATGTTTCTCGGGTTTCCAACCGGGTAGTCTCAGTAAACAGCGACGTTTCGACATCTTCCAGGCTGAAGTATGTATACGTTATAATTTTAACTTAAATCTTAACTTTAGGGCTATAGTTAAAAATTCAATTTAATTAGTTGTATACGTTATAATTTTAACTTAAATCTTAACTTTAGGGCTATAGTTAAAAATTCAATTTAATTAGTTAATTGTATACGTTATAATTTTAACTTAAATCTTAACTTTAGGGCTATAGTTAAAAATTTAATTAGTTGCATACGTTATAATTTTAAATTAAATCTTAAATTTAGGGCTATACTTCAGCCTGGAAGATGACGGAGTTGCTATCTGTCGAAACGTCGCTGTTTACTGAGACTACCCGGTTGGAAACCCGAGAAACGTTTCTACATATTCTTCACCGGGAAAGCCTTCGTTCTTTAAGTATCAGTATTGGTTTATAAAAGCTATGAAAAGGGAATTGATATTTAATAAATATATCTCCTATTTCTTGAACCGTGGATCATTATTACTAAAATTCTGTATTTTAATGCTGTATAGTTATAACTGTGAACAAATTTCATAAAATATACCAAACTAATATATTTTGAAAATTCATTAGAAGATTAGATTCGTATGGAATAAAAGTTGCAAAGAACTTTTCTTAAAGGTTGAATCAAGTTTTAAGAGTTTTATTTCCCAACGATCGAAAGACTGTAATCATAGAAGCTTAGATATCCACCGTCTCCTATACCAAATACCGCATTTCCATCGACTCCTCCCACGCCTTTAAATTTTAATGAACCTCCTGCATAAGGTCTGCGTTGTTTGTGCGTAATTTCTGTGTATTTTTAGCTGTTTTGAAAGTATAATTTGCGCCTTGATTACAATTTTAAATAAACGCCCGTCCCGCTTTCAAAACGACTTACTTTTCTTCGAGAGCTTAATGCAGCGAAAGTGAATGTAATACAGCAGTAATTCTTTAAATTACTCACAAACTAGCTCGCTATAGTCGCGATGGAGGGAGTAATTTTTACGTCTGGATTTTACACACCATTACTGCAACTTGTCAACCTGAATAATGTTTCCAAGGGAAGAAACCACCTCGTGGGTTGAAAGAAGTTTCCACATCAATGAGTCTGCTTCCATTAGCTCCTCTAAGCAGAAGCACTCAACAAGGTGGCAAAAGGGGAGGATAGAAATGGAGAGAATCGAGATTTAAGTCCCAAACCATTCCGATTTATCGTCCCTTGGTTTCCATGAATTTTCTACGACGGTGCTGTTATGATTTCAGCGTTGCTCTCTTCACAACATTACGTGGCATTGACATCGATTTCAGTGCTTTATTTTCAGTTTATCTGGCATTATATCATTTTCCAGAAATTTTAGAGTTCTAATTTAAAATTACCACAATGAGATTATAGTATAAAATCCAATTAAAGAAAGAAGAATGTATTTAAATAATTGTCACGGTGGTCGCTAATAACCAGGCAGACGATCCGACCATTATAAATAAGGAAAAGAAAGGAGAGAATATATTTGCAAAAATTGTTACTTCGTCAATAAATCGATTTTTAATTATTTTCTGAAAAATAGAGCTAATTGTTTATTTATGTATATTAAATATATAAATTCATAGGTTTTAACAGCCAACAATTTTTATATGCTATAATTATGTATTTATTACCTTTTTTTCGTAGAATCCATAATTCGTGTACATTTTTGAAACACTGGTGTAACTTTTAAAATGTAATCCTTCAGAGAATTCAGGAGAGCAGATCTTCTATATTCTTTTAATATCCAATTGTTTAATGACAACTTTAAATGCTTAATTATTTTTTTCAGAAAGAACTTGCATAGTCGTAAACCTGATTTTACGCATCTCTAAGCCTATATTGTGCAGTTGTTCTGGTAGACCAAGGTCCTTAATGGGCTGCAGAGCCAACGAAGATGCAAAAGCCTATATTTCCTAATTTATTTCGTTTTATTCCATTTAAAATTTCCTGTTTTCCAAATTATTCTGTTCATTTATTGGACATATGTAGTTAAATAACATGTCATCGTTGTAAATCCACTGGATAGGGGAAGTCGAGATGGAGCGGGACACAGTTTAACAATTTCTGTAAATTTATGTAAAAACAAAAATAACTTTATAAAAGTATAAAACAATAGTATACTCTATTACCTACTTCATCTAATATCTATATACCTTAAAATATTGAATTTAAATTTTTTTATAAATTTTTAAATATAAACTTGCAAATTTCCCGTTCTGCCACACGTACGACGACAAAACGAGACAGGATATTATAAAATTACAATTAATCAAAATTTAATTTAAGAAAAATCACTATACCTTTTGTATTTATTTACCATATATCTGATGGCTTTATCAATTTTTCCTTTCCCCAAGAGAGCTGGTTTTTGTAACTGCACAGCCTTTGATAATATTTTGCTTTTCTTCCGTTCATTTTCTTTCTTAATCTATTTTTTTGAGTACAGCATCCTGTAACTCATTCTTATGAGTTGAGTCTGCCAGTTTTTCCTTAGTTATAGGTTTTATCCCCGAAACTTAATGCAGACACCTAGTTTACGGTAATATACCATTAGAGAATAAAAAGCGAAGAGTTTTGTGAATTATCTTCTGTCAAAATGCTGCAAAAATTATAACATCACACATGTAAGACGCCATAAAAATAGTTCAGTCACAAGGCGCAGGCAGAGGTTGGTCAAGTCGGCTGCCAGTTCTTACTTAATCAGTTCTACCCCTATTTACTAACCTACAGTACTATTCAGTAAAATAAAATTGGGTATGCCGTTGTACCCCGCTATCCCGTTCCACCCCGACTTCCCTTTATTTTATGTTATACTTAAATGAGTTTTTAGTAAATTTATTACCAGCGAATCTATGATGCAAAATTATTGTGTGAAATAAAATATCCACCATTATAAAGTGCTTATTAATAAAAGAAAATGTTATATGATACGACTAAAATACCTCCGTAAACGCAGTTCAGACAACCTAAATATAAACTTTTCATTCACTGGCGTGTTCACTCTAATCACGTTTGTTTTAAATATAATATGAGTTATATTGAACAAAGTTATAATTTTAAAATACTTAATAATAATTATTGCCTGATACATTACGCAATTAAAAACCTTTAGTAATTTGCAATAAATAAAAAGACTGTCAAAAAGTCAGCATTAAATATATCACTATTTATTCACAAAAGCGACGTTTAATCTCCATTTTAAGACTTCCTCGGGCTGAAAATTTAGTAATACATCATATTTACTCCTTGGCTCCCTCAGCCGAAAAGATTATTGAATTTACATGTGAAAAATTTGGTGTCGCGCATGGACCATCTCCAGCGACGGTCACGGCCGAAATTATCTAAGAAAATTTATTTTTAGATTCATTGTTTCCAAAATGTCTTAATTCTGTAAGTAACTGTCTCATAAATTTTATAATTTGTAGCACGAAATTGAAGTCTATACTTGTAGAAGTAAATGTAATCATTAATGAAACATGATGAAACGATGGTTTACCCCCGTAATAATGCCAATGTTCTATATTATTATGAAGACCACGGTAGAATATTGATTACATATAATTGTTTAATTCCGTGATACGTACGTCACCCGCGAAATATTTTCCTTGATGGATTGAGATGTATCACTCGAGAGAAATTAACTTTATAGTCGTTTTTCATTCAGTGCCTACGCCCATGAACTCCAGAGGATATGAATAGCTATAATGTACGGCAATAACTAATAGTTAGTCAGACAATTAATTTCAATCACGCAACTTTTTATGCAACGTGGCCCATAATTTCCTTAGATATACAAGGGAGAAAAATAATCGAGAACGAAATAAAAATATTATTCAGCGTACAATAAATGCAAAAAAGTAATTATAGTCACTGTTACTCACATGTTATGGGAAGTATTTGTAATCAGATATTTTAAAATTTTAACGGAATATTACTTAAAGAAAAATACGTTTATGTCGTATAAAACGATTGGTGGAAAAACGTGTGTATAACTACAGGCCATTTAAAAAAATAGCAAGTTTTTTGTACATATGACTGGCAATATTTATTGCATTTGTATGTAGCTATTTACAGACGTTATATTTTACCTTGTTTTATAATTTTATGTTATGTTATGTTTCTTCCTCATTAAAGCTTGAACCCTATTGGGTTTTAAATTTCATTAAATTAAAAATTCATTTCATACATTTAATAAGACATATTTATCAAGTCAGGAAAGGTTTAGAATAGAAAATTGTCGACCGGACTCGGGGCCTGAACCCAGGAACTTCCGATTACCGGACGGGTACTCTACCACCAATTCGAGAAATAAGTTATGAAGAAGGTGATAAGTAAATAGTATTTGAGGTCACAAGAATAGTGTGATGCCGAATCGGTCTTCGGAATGTCGACTGAGACTAGGTTAGTGGTAGAGCACCTACACGGTAAGCGGGACGTTCCGAATCTGGATCCCGGGCCCGGTCGACATTTTCCACTCTGATACTCTAAATTGAGTTTCACTCTCTTTACCTTACCTTCAATAAAATAATTTCTTCTCCCTTTGAGTCAAAAATTGTTTTATTGTGGAAGAAAAATACTTATAAGTTCATATTCGGCATTTTTATTATGAGTTCAATCGCAGCATACTTTTTAATTTCATAAAATGAAGATATAAGTATTATAATTAAAAAATTTAGAAGAACTCAATTTTATTAAATGCTACACGAGTCCAAATGAACTGTTTTTAGCGACGCTGTTCTATTAATATTCGCCTCACTATTTTCTGTAAGTTTTGGATTATTTGGCATTAGGAGTGTTTATATATTATGTATGTGTGTGTGTTAAAACTGTGTGTCTGACTATCGGTCGTACTAATTTATAATCTCTTTGCCATTATTTCCCGTATGTATAGGCGAGATAAAATGTTGGAGATTGATATAAACGATCTCTCTCCTCTTTCCTTTGCCTGTATCATATCAAAAGGCCATTGTAAGTGTTTCTTCTAAAGTTCATTCACACGGAAGTTATTCCGGAGGAATTTCCAACCGTCCATCAAGTTTTAGATGTGCTACTTTGAGCCAATACACTTCTGCGTGTTCCGAGTTATTCTTAGCGGGGAAGTTTCATTTGCACGCAAGGGTAAAGCTTTCCCTTGCAAGGAATAAACGGAGTATGAACTGAAGATTGATGGGTTAATTCGTCACTTTATAATCAAGAATCACGATTAAACACTGAGTACTAAAAATAGTTTATATTTTTACAAAAAAAATATGAGGAACTTATATCCAAACATATCAAATAGTAATTGAAGCTAAGGGATGAAGGAACATTTCATAAAATGAAATGATCCACCTATCAGCGTGTCAAAAATTTTTGACAGATAAATTTCCCGTTCTCAAGAAACAGTGGCGCGGAGAATTTTTTTCACAGCGTCAGTGAAGTCGCACAGTACCACGATAATATCTATTATATTATTTTACTTCTTCAACTGGTCTGGTCTTGAAACCTTGCTATATAAACTGAAATTAAACTTAACACTTGTTAAATTTGTCTATACAAGCACATAAAAATATATTACGTTTAACTTGATCTTCCTCCATGCCTATATATTATGTTAATGTTTTCATTCCAAACACTTTTAGGGTGGGTAAATTGTATCAGCTTTCATTTATTTTTCTTTTAATCGATGTAACTTAAAATATTTGTCAGTTTGAATGTCCCAGCTACAGGCCTCCGGTTTTGACAAAATTTTGCACACGTGTTCCTCAGGGTTTCAAACTACCCACGACAGTTAAATCTTTTAAATATACTGAAGTTATATAGGTAAAACAAGTGAAAAAATTTACGTAAAAGAGTTCCAGATCAAAAGTGATTGAGGGGTTGCCTTTATTGTTGTTCTATAATCCTATATATTTTGTAAATTATAAACATTCCGCGTCGTAATTCAGGACTAACTCTCTGAGAAGTAAAAAACTTTGCATCATCGATACGATGAATCCGTAAATCAATTTTATTTTCCGCTTCAGGTAAATTTAAATATTTAGTCATTCATTTTTTGTAAAAGAAAATGAACATTCGATACCAATATTCATTATAGGTAAAATAACTAAATTTAAGAAAATAAATAACAACTATACTGTGTATTAGTAAAAAAGTGAAAATGTTAACAAACCTCCATTTTTTGCACATTTTGAAACTGTTTCTTCGGTGGTTTTCCGCATTAACGAGTAAGGACTTATTCTCTTTGTCTCACCGAGATCTATTAGTAGATATCATTATTTCCAAGGTGGACTAACTCCCCCGCCCTCTTCCCCCGAGCTACATCCCAATACAATAAAAACCTCAATTTTGATTCCCCCCCAACCCCAAACTTGAGGGTCGTGTAGTTTAACAATCGGGGGTTTCGGAAAAATTTTGGGGACACAGTCGATTGGAAATTCGAATCTCTACAAATTTTCTCACGTTATCTTTTCTTCTCAGACCACTAAAATGGGCCAAAATAACACCTATTTGTAAAAAACTACCATTTTGACGACTTTTCGCCATTTACACAACCTAGAATTGAAAATAGTTTGGATTTGCGAACAGAAATTAGTTTTTGGCAGCTGGAAAACTTATAAAACGAATGTTTACACGACGCTCTAACTAAAAAGGAGTAGCACTATGAATGTACTGTAAGAAACTTATCTTAATTAAATTCCTGCTTTATTATTTACATGAACCCGAGCAACACCGGGTATTTGTAAATTATAAAATATTCGTTACGGAATCAAACATTAACTCATATATTAAATTGTAATAATTGTGCACGCTGATAAATTGTGCAAACCAAACGTCCTATGGCAATGAATATTTGGGTAATGGGCGGAATGCTTCCTATTGTCCGTGGCGGCAAAGAAGACTAAATGAGCAAGGTGTTCATTGTTCAACTAGGAAGTTAAAGGATTCCGCTGGAACCGGTACGTCATCTTTGACTGGGTAAGACGATCCTAGCTAAGCTGAAAAACAGTAATTACTCTGTTTGTAACCTTTTGCCGATTTCCTCGTTCTGCCAATTCCGCGTAGGGTTTTTATCTACAAAGATGACAACATAATAAATTTCATGAGTTTAGTGTTAATCAGTAGAGAATTAAATGTTTGTAAATAGTGTATAAAATTAATAATAAAATAATCAAAAGGACAGCTTTGTACATTAAAATTGATTCAACGATGGTATCGTGTAAATTATTGAATCTACATTCAATATATTCCCATTATTATATCATAGTTATTTGTTTTAAATATTTAAACAAGTAATACTCTTATATTCATTACAAACTACTACCACAAAATGTTGAGAGCAAAGTTTCGGCGTCACGAATCGGAAGGTATGTCATTTGTATTATCTTTCGCATACGGAAAAGTCTAGTTGTCGACAGGATATCTACAAAATAAATCTCTGTCGTCGAAGCCGCGTCGTAATGATTGTTGCTGGAATTTATTCATAGTGCCGGCTGGTTATTATTCATATTTGCTAGCGTGCAGTTGTAACACACGCAACAGCATTGCCCCGCCTAAACGACGACTGGAATCCTCATACTAAGCCAACAAAAATTCCACAACCGCGGGGACAAATTATAGAACATTCCATAAGGAGGTATCTGCATTACATTTCATACAAACCTACCTTAATAAACAGTTTCAACAGATTCAAGTTTGTGAATATACCACAGAAAAATTTTTCTTTAGAATTTGAAAAGTAAAAAATATAATTTTCAAATTCTAAATAAAATCTTTTTCTGTGGTATATTCACAAACTTGAATGTGTTTAAACTGTTTATTAAGTTAGGTTTAGTTAGATTTAGTACAAATTATATATATATATATATAACGCCTTGTAGGTCAATACAGGCTCACAATCTGCTTTCAAAATAAGTTTTCAGCTATATAAAATTTTGAGAACTAGAAGACCTATTAAACTATACGAATATTGTGTTTTATTTTCACTTTTGATTGTATTGATATGAAATTGATTTAATTATTCCCGTATTTAACAAAACCTTATTTAAAAAAATAATATAGCTTGGATTAATAAGCTCCCGCTCGCCTAAATTCTCATTATAAATGACACATAATTAATATATTTATTTAAAAATGTCGACAAGTTTTCTCCTTTACTTATCACGTAGTTTTATTATAAGTAAAGGTAAATATAATTATATATCATTATACGTGTCGATGTTTGAGTTACTTAATTGCATATTATTTATACCATTGACAGTGAAGTGTTTATGTATTTTTCATCATCAAAATATTAAATCACCAAGCATATGATTAACGAATTAAAGACCAGTGGCTTACACGTTTATTGGTTTACTAAACCAAGAACCTATGGCTTTTCTTACTCAGTATCTGTATGATAATTGTCTTCAACGCTCAACGTATTGTCGAGCGCGTTATTGTTACGTCGCAGTTAAGGCCGAGGAGACTATTGTGTGAAGATGCATAGAGTCCGACCGCAGAAATTTAACGGCGTAAATTGCTGTTGTTACGTTATTGGTTAACTATCATACTGAATTGGGACACTTGACAGGAATAAAATACACCGTCTCTATTAAATTCCTCGGTTACCTATTTGAGTGCACACATTTACTGATGGCTTATGGGAGAATACGTAAGTGAAATAAAGCATTTCTCATTGAAAATGCGAACAATTTGCTATCATCATGAATAAAAATGGGTATATTTTAATCCATATATAAATATATTATTTACGTCTAACGGGCCATCACTCATAATAAATAAAAACATGAATCCCTGTAACATATGGCGAGATACTAATTTCTAAAAGACTATTACGACAGAAAAGTTAATAGCAAGGCTTCTATTCTAATCGGAGAACAGTTATTGAATAAACTCCATAGTAAATTAAAGAAACATCCGACTAATACATTTGTATTTATGTTGAAAATTAATTAAAATAATTATAACGGAATCAACCAGCCAAGTAAGCAGACACTTATTTTAAAAATTATATCATCTTTATAACAAAAATTATGTGTTTTTGTTTGTGCGTTGTAGAGTTTTATGTTTGTTTATTATCAATAGAAATTAAAAATCGTTGTTCACTTTCAGCCAAATGTTTGACCCGCAAGAATAGAAGATAATCTTAAGAAACGACCAACATTTTCGTTGAATATATATATACTTATTTATTTCATAGACAATAACACTAACAGTGTATCTCCTGAACATGATTTATGGGTAAACTACTCCTAAGGAGCGGGTCGCGATAGTTTAGACGGTTCTGAAGGTGCGAGGAGTATGATTAGAAGTACCCGGTATATTTTAAACTTTATTACGTTAACACGTTATTTGCACATTGAATAATTATAAATAATTTTACGGACCAATATGCATAAATACTCAGGAAATCAGCAAATAATAAAATAAACAGTGGCACGACGTATCGTTCCATTTTGGTATATATGTATAACTGTTAGGAGTATATATATATATATATATAATTGCATGTCAAAAACTGACATATTTCCTGAAATTTCAGGTATAAATAAAATTTGGCTTGAGAAATTCTAAAACAGCACATTTTTTTGACAGATTTACTTGGATTATGAATTTATAATGAGGTCAGAAAAAACTAACAACTACGTTGATTTATAAGTAGAAGTAATATAAGGAAGTTTTTTAAACAATTATAAATATTTTTACATAACTTATAGTGGCCAAGTATTGTTAAAAAATAAAATAATTATTAACACTATTATTTAATGTCTATGTCCCAGTCAATTTGTTATGAGGTTGTACTACATTCATTATTACAGAAAATATTACGGCGCTTTCATACTATTATCAGCGTAACACGTTGCTTCCATGAAACAGAATTACATCAGTCACATTCATCCTAATTAAATATTAATTAGGAACCAAATAGCACAGTTAATTATCGTCGTGCGCCATAAACCAAACTTGAGCCAGTGCTGCTGCTGCTACGAGTATCTGTAGAATTATTGGTAGATAGATTTGCGATTGCGAACTGCTTTGGTTTGACTTATTGTCAATATATATTTACAGTTCGCTACAGGTTTTTATTTCTTTTCCAAAGAAAGCAGATGGGATGCCAATTATGGATAAAGAAGAAAAGGCAGAAAGATAAAAGGAAATTCTGGAAGAGTTGTATCACGGTGGAAATCATTATCAGTCAGTTATAAAAGAGGACGAGGAGGTGGATGATGAAGAGGTGGACAAATTTTTAAGGTCACAGTTTGATAGGGCACTGACAAACCTAAGCGATTGTAAGGCGGAGTTATAAGATCATCGGATGAAGAAGCAATAGCATGGTTGTTCAGGAAAGTTTCCGAAATCTACAAAAAAGGAAGAATACCAGAAGATTTAGTAAAAACATAATTGTACACATACCGAAGAAAACTGGGATCTGATAAATGCGAAAAACACAGGACAATCAGTTTAGGATCTCATGCAAAATATTAATGAAAATAGTATATGGGTATTGAATGACAAATAGAATGCGACTTAGGAAATGATCAGTTTGGTTTTATGAATAATGTAGGAACAAGATGCTATATTGACTTTGGGCCTAAGTTTGGAAGACAGGATAAGAAAGAACAGGCCTTCGTTCATAGTATTTGTAGATTTAGAAAAAAGCGTCTGATTCTGTGAACAGGAACATTATTAAATGTTTTGAAAAGCACATGAATAAATTATCGAGAAAGAAGACTCATGTATAACCTCCACAGAAGGCAGTAAGCAGTAATTAGAGTTGATGATGAAGAAAGAAAGCGGAAATAAAGACAGGAGGAAGTCAAGGATGCAGTCTGTCGCCCATGCTGTTTAGCTTATATATAGAACAAGCGATGAAGAAATTTAAAATGGAATATGGAAAAGGAAACATACTACAAGGAGAAAAAATAAAAACTCTGTTTTGTTGATGATATTGTAGTATTAGGGGAGTCAGAAGACACCTTGGAAACCTTGATAAATGGCATGAACGTGGTCGGGGGGTCGTGGAGAAAACGTTCAATATGAGGGTTAATAGAGGAAAACCAAGGTAATGGAGTATAGTATGGGAAACAGTGGAATAACAAAGGGTGTTTGATTGGGAAGGGATATTTGAACGGAAGTTATGGAATTCTGCTACTTGGGAAGCGTAATAACTAGGAATGGTAAAAGTATAGTAGACATAAATAGTCGGATAGCAGGCAAGGAAGGCTATGGCGAAAAAGAAGAATTTACTTACGGGTAGTACAAGTGTGAATATTAGGAAATAATTACTAAAACGTATCTATGGAGTGTGGCGATATATGGCTGCGAAAAGTGGACGGTAGGAGTTGCAGAAAGGTAAAGAATAGAAGCCTTTGAATTGTGGTGGTATAGGAGAATGCTGTAATCAAGTGGATGGATAGAGTAACTAACCAGGAAATTCTAAAACAGAGTAGTGGAAGAGTGAACAATATGAAGGACGTTGACCAAGAGAAGGAATAGATTAATAGGCCACATTTTGATACATGAGGGTCTTGTAAAATTTTCATTAGATGGAAGTGTGTGGGAATGCGCTAAGCAGATTGGGGAGGATGTGGGATGTGGTACTTATGCGAAAATGAAAATGTTTGCGCAAGTTGTTTGCATTAGACCATCTTAGGACTAAATACCACAATACAGAAGGTAGACTGTTGGAGTGATTGTAATGAAGAAAAAGAAATCCACTTCAAGTCTCAAATAAAATCTTTTAATAAACTTTCTATGACGTGTTGATGAGGTGTCCTCATACATAAATGCATATTGGGGGAATAAGACTACTGATGTATGTTGTTGAAATATGTGAATTTAATAAAGATATATAAGAAAGATGAATCGGACTTTTTAAAGTATAAAATTTCATAGAATTTTTTATGTGATTGAATTTTGAGACTGACTGGAATTGGGTGTCGTTTCCTTCTGTGTAATAAATTACGTTGTGATTAATATCAGTATATCTATAATTCAAATAAGTGTTCCTTCATTATGAGTTCCAAAAGAAAATTATGTTTGAGCATTTTCTATTTGTTACATAATGCTGCGTGTTAGGGAAGGGTGAGTAGAATTCAAACGCACAGTATACGTTGCTTTGGAAAAAACGTGGAGGCAGGGCAGTGACGTGTTGGAAGCCTGTGTTCCCTTAACAAAGCCGGGGCGTTTATCCGCTAGACTCTGAAGGAGCATCCTTTCATGCTTAAAATTAGTCCTCTCCCTGCAGGGCGTCAAGAGCTTCGAATACGTGCGAGGTGAAGCCACTGCCAGTAGATATTCCGCAGTAACGAAACGAATGGGTCTTCCTTCTTACGCCCTGCAGTTCTCTCACAAAAGTTCACTTTACTCGCGAGAAAGCTGCATATCGCATCGACAGTCGTTCGGCGGAATGGTAGAAAAATAGAGAAGCTTACAGACCTCGTCACTTGATCTGGAGCCGTGAATTTGTTTCTGGCTTGAAAAACTATTAGCTTTCCGCCATCGAAATAGTTTTCGTCCACACCGATAGAGGTCACACTGGAACCGCATAAATTTCTGTATTTGTCGACAGAAGCCGTGGCGAGTTTGTGACTTGTGGGGGACATAATTTATTAGTATAAAAATTAATTCATCGTCCGCAAATAATTGGATATAAATATTGTTAGCGAACAAAAACTAGAAACTCTTGACGTGTCTCTTTTTGTTGTGGTATTCAGTCCTAAGGCTGGTCTAATTCAACCCTCCATGCTAACCTATCTTGCGCGAGGCTTTTCATTTCCGCATAGCTAGCACATCCCACACTATCCCTAATCAGCTTAGCTTATCCAACCCTTGGCCTCCTTCTCCTTTTCTTACCCACACACTTTCCTCTAATGCTAATTTTTAGAAGACCCTCACGTCTTAAAACGTGGCCTCTTGGTCAACGTCCTCCACATTTATCGCTCTTCCCCTATTCTCTTTAGAACTTCCTCATTAGTGGTTCTATCCACCCATCTGATTTTCAGCATTCTCCTATAGCACCACATTTCAAAAGCTTATATTCTTTTCTTTTTCGCAACTCCTATTGTCCTCGTTTCACACTCATATAATGCCAGGCTCCATACGAACAATTTTAGCAACGATTTCCTAATATTCTTATATTATCCGTAAATAAATTTATATTTTTCGCCAAAGCCTTCCTTTCCTGTGCTATCCTACTCTTTATGTCTACTATACTTCTACCATCCCTAGTTATTACATTTCCCAAGTAGCAAAATTCCTTAAAGTCCGTCGAAATATCTCTTCTCAATCTAACACAGTTTGTTATTCCATTGTTTATCAAACTACACTTCATTACCTTGGTTTTCCCTCTATTAATCCTCATATTGAACTCTTTCTCTAGGACCCCGTTAATGTTATTTATTTTTATAGAAATCATAACTGGTTATAGTATGACTGAAAATAAAAAAGTAAACATCTTTCGCCTTGTACGGAGAAGACAGGATTATAATCTTTGACGGGGAGGTGTGTTGTCTCTGGACATCTGGTGGAGGATATAAGAAGTAAAGTTTTCTGCTTGTGAAATTATAATATAATGAAAGAGACAATTGATAAATATAAAATATTTATGGAAATTGATTGCAATTCATAAAAAACAATAATACTTAACACTTCACCACGACTAAAAATATTTGATTCTTCAATTTTGTCGACTGTATTCGACAGTTAAAGTTAGTTAAAATATTTTGGGAAAAATTATGGAAAATTTATTAATTTGGTAATACAGTAGTTTACTTGGTTGCAAGTGAAATCACTTATTAACCCTCAGAAAAAAGGAAGGCGTTTCGTTCACATGACTCATTATGGCTCTATCAGCGATTTGTTTCCATAACAACGACCCTGACATAATTAAAGTAAATTTGAATTTGGGTTAGGATTATTATATGATACAAACGGGAACTGTTTTTAATGTAAGTAGCGTTTTAATATTGTACCGTTGCAGTGTTGCAGGTGATATTTGGCGCATGAGCCAGCCAGTCGCACCTGTAAAGCATCATCAATTTTGTCGTTTTCTTTTGTAAGAGCGTTTCAAAACGTTCCAAACGATGGAAGGATCCACCAACTGATTGATTCGTTTCCTGAATGCAAACAATCATCGGAAATTGTGTGAGGTGTATGGGAAAGCAATAATGAGGTTTTGAATTAGACAGCTTAGCAAAGGTCGTGATGATGATGATGAGAAACAGGAAATGCAGACTTAGCTTTAATCACTGGTGGCATCTTTTTCGGACGTGAATAACAGCGGTGATTGCATGGAGAAGTAGAGAAGTGGAATGACTAATAAAAAACTACTAAACAGTAATGTTCTGTTATTCTTTAAAAGAATATCGTCCTTTAATTTAAAAAATATATATTCCTCACCACTGATGAATTCTTCCCCGGACAAAAATTTATTAACTGTGATAAAAACATTTCAACTATCATGCAAATTATAAATGACAGTAAGGAAAGTGTTAAACACGTAATATAAAAATAATAAAATAGGTATCCGTCATTATTTGAACTATAGCGACAGTGACGAAACGATGAAATATTTCATATAAAAAAAGCTGATATAGAAATGGAAAAACAGTAAAGACAGACTGATCTAATTATAAAGAAAGTAAAAAAATTTTCGTTACTGTTCAAGTCTGAGTCTTATAAGACGTCGAACTGTATATACTTAAAAACATTTCATTAATTTTAATTGATTAAAATACAAACTAGAACGCTTGATATTGTGCAAACAATTTTTCTTTCTAGGCCGATTGTCAACATTTGCTGAGAAAATATTCTGACGAAACTGACGTTTCTTTTCATTGAATGGTTTGTCTTCATTTCACAGAGAAAATAATTTCTCCGCTTGATTTCGTATTCTGTCAAACCCTTACATGTGTTCATCTATACAAGCGGGAATCATAGACAAACATTGATTTTACTAACGATTTGTAAGCAATAGTTATCGTTTTCCTCGAAACCTCGTGCTCCAACTAATGGGATGATATGCAAACTATACATATTACAGCGCTTGGTAATTACGTGGAATGGAGTGTAGTTACGAAAACTGAACGATTGCTTTGGTCTTATTCATTACTAATAAGATAAAACGTAAAATGTCACTAGTTGACTTCAGGGAACACAACTAGAGCTATTGTAAACGATAACTTTAATAATAACTATAAATAAAATTAAAGCATACAAATTAATACTATCGAATTATAGAATGGTGGAACATAAAAAATCCTGTTTCAGATATTTTAAAACGGATATTTTCATAAAATTTCAATAAATTAAAACCTTTTTTATTAGACTCTACTAATAGTAATTCATAACAGTGAAACCGTGAGAAGGAGAGATAGCCGATAAGAATAATTTTGTCAAGACTTATTAGGGAACACTTCAATAGTATGTCTAGATGCAGGAGGCGTATAAATGTTTGGAGTGGAGGGAGAAGTTATTGTTATTTAAAATAATTGTCATTCTTTAGACGTGGGGAACGCACTGTAAATAAATCTTAATACAAAATTTGTAGACGTGTGTACAGGACTGACATCTTACTTCCTGACTCGTCACTCGGTACAAGAATACTTAATACATTTTCTTATGATGTAACGAAACTCTTTTTTTTACTCATTTTTAGTTCAGACCTCTCGGGTTGCCACATGGTAGGTAGGGATAAGCGAAAACCAAAACACAATACAAAAACTAACAAAGGTTTATACACGGGAACATAAAAAAGGAAAACATTTAAAAGTTCATTGAAATTAATACGAATCCAGTACACATTTCCAGACTCGCACAACCGTTCCCTTCACTCGACCGTCCAAATTCTCTGCGCGAAGTTATGCACTCGCCACACGCTCGCTCCTCTCCACCTTTCCTCCAATGTCACACGGACCTCCATTTCTGGCCACCAGACCGCTGTGATATATCGTGGCAGTGGACTACACAATCGAGGTTCTTAGAAAACAATAAAATGGGGGACGTGGGACAATCACTATATATATTTTTTACAGAAACAATTACCCTGTGTTCTGTATTAAACTTTGACTTTGCGTTAAGTGTATATGATTGACTAGGACTTTTTCTTTTCTGAAAAACCATGAAAATAATATGTGGGAAGTTTGATAAATGTGAATTTGATTTCACATCCTCCAAATTCGAGTTATGGAAAGACGAGGGTAACAGTTTTGCATAGGAAATATTTAATTATATTCCGTGAGATCGTCTATACATAAAATTATCCCAGAATTAATTTCTCTTTATGGAAAAATTTAATATTTCATTAGAGCGTCAGATTTCACATTTTCATTCTTATTACTATTGAAGCGCGAAGAAATTAAACGAGTGCACGAGAAAAGTTGAACGTCTTTTGCGACAAGAGACGAATTCGCTAATAACTTACAGTATTCATTCGCAGTGCAGCATAACTGGAGCGCGGAGATTACAACGTGTGACTCGCTCTCTGGAAGAAAGATGGCGGCTGCAATTGAGCTGCACCACGTGCCGTGATGGAGTGCGCGGTAATTAGCAAGGATGCATCCGCCGCTGACATTTCAATAGCTAAATGTCGCGCCACCGCCGCAATCCGTTTAATTAAATTGAAGTAACGTGGGGCCTTGTTATGGCAACGCACATTAGATTAATGAGCGGATGCGGCGTCTCCAGGCTAGCCTTCGTTCCTTTACAATACGTTTAAAATCTTACGACTGCTAAAATCTCGGTACCTTACGTTACTTTGCTCCAAATATTTCCTAGAGTTTCAAATACTAAGGGCGTTGAAGAGGAAACAAAAAAAGATAACTTAATACAAAATAGGAGTTTTTACAGGAAGTAGGTAATTATAATATTTTTATTTTACTATCACCATTTAGTAGAGAACGACATAAATATTTCGTGTAACTTGCTTGCCTGATTAATGAAATGTCTAATATTCAATAAACTATAGAAAATACGATAATCAGCAACTCGCAGTTTCCGGCAAAATAGCTAATATACTACTCAAATATGACTTCATTTCTTCATTAAACACTCCGTTATTGCATAAGAGACTTATTTTTTGGAAAAATAATCTTATTTTCCTATTTCAAAATAATTTACGTTGAACACGAATATCAGTTTATTGAAAATTTCTACTTGTTCTACTATGCAGGAAGTAATATATGAAACTTATTTACATGTCCAAGGCTTAAATTTATTTATTTTTTTAACACTGTACTTACAAAATATAAAATAATTATTTTAATATTGAAATATGTTTAAGTATAGATTAAATTTTTTATATCTTTTCCGTTCTCATTTATAAATTTTCATTTTTACGCAATAATATTTACCTGGAAATTTTTCGTAATGTATTTTCTCGTCAAAAATACTCAAATTAATATATATATAATGAGATAAATCTGACTTAATAAGTAAATACAAAAAATTGCCAAAAGTCAGAAATGGAAGGATTTTCATTAAGTTTTGAATAATGCACCAAAGAAGAAACTTCTATAAAAATTTTATAAAACGAGTAATGCTGTAGTTACTATTATGAGGCAAAGAGATAATTTAAATCGGAATGTTCCTAATGGAATCTCCCTTCTTTAGATTTCAATAAGAAATTTTTTTCTAAAGAAAATAGGAATTTAAAATCAAAGATTTTGGTTGTAAAAAAAGGCATCTTAATTTTTTCTACTTTGTACTTTCTCACATGTTACTTGTAACTTCGTTTCTGATCTACTGTTTCGGTAATTCTACACGAACAATATACAAACAAAGAATAGTTAACGTTTCACTAATAAGTAAATTAAATCACTACTTATGGTTGAAAAGTGTTCTGTTCATTACAATACGAAAAATCTGACATATTGCAGATATTCTTGAATCCAACAAGTTCATTTTCTCATAAAATGCTGTTAGGTCTTATTCCACGTAGCCAGAAGCAGAATTAAACAATCTCTTCACCTCGTCTAATATAGCAGCTATAATTGACGATGGAGAAAAGTTGACATTATAAATTGAGTAAATATCATTTAAAAGCAACTTAACCTTAAAAACGGTATCTTCGTTTGATGATGTTTTACATGTTTTGCGTTGAGGGAAAAAATAAATATTTGAGACTATTATCATTTTATAATAATTAATAATAATTATTTTATGTTTTTATATTTTTCAATATTTTATTTACCTTATAATCTCACAATGTTTATAGTACGACGCAGTGAACAGTATTTCACCACCGGCTGGCTCGTTCTTAAGACAACACACTGGGAATTATGAAAACAGCTGCACTTTGCCAGGTTACATTATCATTGTACAACCCAATCGTTGAATGAAACATTCAGCCGGAAAGATTAATATTGACCGTTGAGATACTGTGTTGTTTTGAGCGGAAAGAGCAGCAGGTGGCGAGTGAGTGATAAAGCAGTAGCCAGTTGAACTCGTCGGAAATAAAAATACAGCTGAAACTTCAAGTTACGTCCGATACGCATCAAAATGATCCGAATACGAGAAATAAGGAGCAATTTAGGTGATTAAAGTAGCCATTTGCCGATACAATGTTATTGAAAAGAATCTGTAGAAAGTAGGGGAAAATATTCCGCGTGCTTTATTAATCCGGAGGAAATATTTTTAATATGATACTGAAAGGTTAGAAAGCGAAACAAAGCCTCTTAACCAGTACCTGAAGAAGAATTTTGTTGAAAATTTATTGTTAAGGGAGTATTTCTGGTTAAAGGCTGGAAGGAAAAAATAAAACGTCTTCGTTTTCCGAACAACATAGCACTGGTTTTAGAGAATAAGGAAAATTTTATAATAATTCAAAAAGTATGGAATGCGAATAAACTAGATAAAAAGTGGAAGTTTTAAGTAAAATGGATGAAAATATGAAGCGGACATAAATATGAGAATTGTATTAACTAAGATAAACTTTAATTGTACGATGGGGTTCCTGGCACGCAGAAAAGAAATCGGATGGTATTTATAAGTGTGTCCTATTGAATGTTGCTTCTGACACACTGAAATCGTAAGAAGGAGACATAATAGATGAGTTTCAAATGTAAATTTCAATTATAACTGAGGGGAGAAATTCTATGGCTTGCGTCAATGAATATAATGTTTCAAATAGCGGATGCGACATGCCATAAATAAATTTATAAGGGTGTAACAATTTGTTTTTGTTTCAAACACGCACGTGTAGTATTTAGAATTATGTTTTACTCGTTTTATTATATGTAATAAATTTTGTGAATTTGTCTTGAAATCTAATAAATCTTCTAAACATTCTGGAAACATAGTCAAGTGTTCCGTGGGTTTCATTTTACCGTCGACGTTACCGATCTTTTGCTCTAAGGAATTTTTCGGTCATTAACACAAACAGAAGTCAAGATACAAATTGTCTCTAGTGAATGTCATCCTGAGGTTGATTTGTGTGCCAGGAGACTGCGGGAATGATGGTTGCCGAAGATCAGAAGCGAGATAGGACGTGACGCCATATTACGCGGTCGAGACGAAGAGACAACCGGGTGCCATTATACGTAAAAAAAGTTTATAAATGCGAGTTTTCGATTAATGCAACGATAGGTTGCGTCCATGATTAATTGAATTCAGTTTTAATGAAGCTATTACAAATTTTATATAAAATTTTACACCACTAACATGCATTACAGTGGTAAAAATTCGACAAATAATGCGCCTTCTTGAATATAAGTATGCATTTCGGACTTTGTTTATAGTGGTTTGTATCTCTTTTCGGGTTCTTGACTCTTAAATAATTCGGTAAACCAATAATACATTAATAAAAAATAGTTTCGTTTTGTACGTAAATGAATTTTTCTCGTTTACTTCTTCCCGTATTTAAAACATTCCCCAAAATCATAAAATTCATTTAAATACCTCAAAAACAACTTGTAATAAATGATTTAATTTGTCTCTTTGTCAGTAGTTTTATAATTTAAATATGAAATATTATGACGTTTCGTCTCTCATTTGAGACTTCTTCAGGTAAAAATTTAGCTTTACATAGAATCTCACTCCATGACTCCTTAAGCCGAAATATCGTAATTTTTCATATTTAAATTATAGAAATACTGACAAAGAGGCTAATTAAATAATTTATTAAATATTTTACTATCAGAATAATTATTTATCAACTTGTAATGATATTTATGTTTTCCCCTATATTACTGTTTACACTTCGTATGTGTGTTCCTGGCTCGATACTATTCTAAACAAACATAACTGACGTCATAACGACACGTTTCCGAAACGTTACGTATACTCACTTATCAGGGCTCAAATTCATGGATTTTGCAATAAAATAATTTGATACAGCTTCAGATTAACAAGGTTCATATACCTTTATCACAATATATTTTAACATCAAACCACTTAAACGTACTATTCAAACTTTCTTTGCCAATATTTGAAAACAATAATATTCTGACCTAGTGCATAAACATCTCTATTATTTATTCAGATATCTCATTAATTAAGTAAGTTGTTTTTTAATTTTTTCCATTTCAAAAAATATTATTATTTCCCATCTCCAACCAAACAGGATGATACAGCGACGATACCTTCCCGCCGCCAAAGGTTATAATCTCCTCTTCCTCGTAATATCCAAAGATGTTTTTCCTTTGTAGTCATACAACAAAATTAACACTTAATCTCTCTATATCAAATACGCCACTACTTTAATATTTAAAAACCCTTATACGCTTCAATTTTATACATAACACATCATATTTACGTGATACATTATGCTCCCAAAAGAGGTTATCATCACAGATATTCAATATGGCGAGCGCAAAATAGTTACGATTTGAATTAAATGAAAAGTCATGTTAGATGGTAAAGGAAACAAACTTCATAAATTTAAATCGAAACAAAATTAAGTGAAGGGAGCTTGGCATATACAGTAAATGTGGAAGCAGAATGAAATTGTTAAATTATCCGAGGCTGGAATGAAGAGAAAGACAGGAGAGGGAAAGGGTCGAAAAACAGGTGAAGGGGTGAGAGAGAGAGACAGGGGAGAGAGTCTGGAAAAAGAGGTAGGGGTGAGAATGAGAGAGTGAGATGTAGGGAGAGACGGATATAGAGAAAAAGCGAAATGCGGTAAAACGAAACGTTGGGAGAGAGAGAAGCACCGCAATGAGAGAGGGAAAGGAGAGAACAGATGGGAGGACAGAAAGAAACTTCATTCATGGGACTGTACGATCTAGTCAAATTTATAACACTAAAGAGAAAGAAGAAGCATTTCATATGTTATAAAATATTATATTTATAATTATTGTCTTTATCAGATGAATTTAACACTGCTATGTTGCGACAAGCATACATATTTATTAAAATTACGACAGTGAAAGAGAAGATTGTCTGAATGTCAACGAACTTGGCACTCTTACAGTTAATGAGCAGTTCGATGGCTAGTTTACCGATCGACCTTCAGCCAGACTCTCGGAAATAATGAGCAAAGCAGAGAAACGAATTGCAGCCCAGTCAAGCAGATTCATACGATAAACAAAATTTTTAAATAACCAGTGACTGAATGCTGTCCCAGTTATTATGTCGGATATCTACTACGTCTGTCATAACAGTTTCTTCACCTTGTAATGCGTGTTGTATACTTAACATATTACCTGATGCCAGCAAAATCACTTTAACATACAAAGACGTTTCATTAACGCACATACTAACGTGTGCCTAACATACGAAAATAATTTTATCAATTATTCAACTACCTGAGAAAATTATTATCAGAAGCTATTGGCGAAGAAATCATAATAAACAATTGATTACATTCGGGTTTTTTATATTTTAAGTCTCATCAACAATAGGACAGTTGCCTCTTTTTGTTCATTAACAAATAATAATCTTAAAACTTATTTAAAGTATTAATGTTAATATAATAATTCAACATTTTCTCTTTTTAGGGTTCCGAATAGATACCATTCAATGCTACTTATTATTTAAGCGGTATCGGTGACGCCCACGGTCTTTAACAGCGTTGGTATTTCTTCGTGCAAACCAGCAGGCACGTTGCCCCTGACAGCTGCCATTCATCTCCCGTAATTTTCGTGTATATCATCCATTTTGTTTTCCTTTCTCGTGTGGTATATTTTATGACACACAATATCTCATACTTTATTCCTATTTTCTCCGCTGCTAAGGCCTTCCGCCTGCAATCTACCGAGATTATCAGCCAAAGTTAGCCACGCCTCTCTGGGCAATAATTTTCTCGAATATAAATATCCAGGTGTAAAACATGAATTTAATTACGAACCTTAAATGTAATATTCTTGTAATTATTTAAATAAATAACTTAATAATTCATAGTGCTGAAAGTTTGAACGGTATAAACTTAAAACCCAGTGAAAAAACATTAAATAATTTTTTTAATTATTATTTTACATTCTCACGGAGGTCCCAGAAACTTTGAAGGAGTTCAAGTAAAGTGTAATGGATTAATCGAAGGTCAGAACACATTTAAAGTATTTTCGTAGGATTTATAATTCTCTTTCCGTGTAAAAAGTTGGTCTTTACTTATAAATGTTAAATTCGACTACGTAAGAAGACAATAATTGATGAAAAACAGCTAAATTCGAAAAATTACCCAAAAACTTTAAATAAAAAATGATGCACGATCACAAAATCTTCATTATCATATTTAAACATATTTTGTTGATTTTTATGTGCATTTCAGAAATTAATATTTTATTATAATTAAGCTCCCTGTCCAAAATATTGGTGTTTCGAGTTTTACAGCTTAAAATTATAATAAAGTTCTTTAAGTACTGTCCGCTTTGTTTGGTCGATGTAACAAAACTAACAATTACAACAACTAATTTGATAAACAAGATCAGGAGTGGAACACACATCGTGAGGATCTTTATGTACTTTTATAAATCCACAAAAATAAGGTGACGACTTAAATATTACATAAAAATGTAGCATTAAAACAAATGTGATGAATGACAAAATAAGGTAATTAAATCGTTATAGTCATTAGTTCTTAAAATATTTTTCCAGGTGAAATTTTAATTAAAATTAGCTACTTCATGTTTATACATTTATTAATATATTCAACGCAAATAATAATTTAAAAACGTTCACCTCGAATTTGGGTAACCAATTCGTTCACATACAAGTTTAAGAAACAATTACAAAAATATTTTTTATAAATATTTCGATCGAATTAAGTAGCATTTACTAGTTTGTGAAGTATAGAAGGAGGGTCACCCGTTGTAAAATAATAACGTCCTTTGAAAATTAAACTATACCTGAGTGTCTATATCGTGCTAAAAGTTAAATAGTGATAATTATATATTCAAATCATATTGGTATATCTATTTGAAACGCGGGATCATTTCAAATTCCAAATTTATGTGAAACAATGCAAGTTCATGCGTTTTAGATATAAATTTTTTAATTTAATTACTTCAGACCGTTGTAAAGTATAATAAATATTCAAATATTTTCCGTTATTATGTTTAAACATTTTCATTGTAATGTGTTACTAAATTATTATTCTATAAAATTGTAAACAATATCTGGTACATATTCAATATTTTTCAATTTATAACATTCTTTGAAAGAAACATACATATGTTCGTGTCAAATCATTTCATTTCCCAATGTAAGATTTAGAAATAATTCATGAAAACAATTTCTTCCCTAGATTATGTGATTAGCATTATGTAGCCTCGATAACAATGGCTTCAAAGTTTCCCCAAGTACACCTAATCCTGTTAATTCAAAAGGGATCAAGTAACTACGAGCAGCACTGGCCTAACTTTGTCAGCGTAAAATGAAACTATATAAAATAAAAAGCGTTACCATCAAAAAATCAACAGCTGTTGTCTATTAAAAGAGATTTACACGTCCAGAGCACGATATTTCTGATGTAGAACTCTGGATGTCGTGAAAATCATATATTTCACGTCTCGCGTTCTATATGATAAATATATTATTTAATTAATTATTAGAAACTGTATAAAACTTCATAAAAATCGTTCCCTTTTTACAGTCAGAAAACCATCCAAGCTACTACCTGCTAAACTTTTAAAGAATCTGAAGAAAATTCCAACAAATGAAGAAAGAAGAAATGTTTATTGCCAAATAATTTAAAATACATAATTGCTCCTTACGATATATTTCGAAATATTAAGTGGAGTTTTAAAATTTATGTTTTCAATAATATTATATACATAACAGATATAATTTGAAAATTTGAAAATATTCAAAATAAATTATAAAGGAATTAAATAAAACTTACTGAGATATTTACATATTTTTATGGAAATTATAGTTTATCATCCATGAAAATTTCTTTCATTAACTCTTTTTAGATTTCTGTTAATTATATGACGTGTGAACATCAGTGTAGTTTTATGTTGCTTTATAATACTCGCTTATTGTGTTTATTTTGTACAAATCATGAATTTTGTATTCAAAACGTACTTTAATTAGTCGTTTGTCTGAGATTTCAAAATTTTTTACTGCTTTGTTAAAGGGCCGTAGTGGATATATTTTTTCGGCCTACGAGATCCAATAAGATGACCTCTCCAAAGAAGCTATACAGTTCTCTATCAGTTCCTAATCTCAGCTGTCACTTGAGTAGAGACGCGCTACAAGACTCTTCCATACCTCAGTAAAATTAAAAGACCTCGATTTCCTCTCTCAGGATCTTGGCCTATTTCCGGAGCGGAATTCGATCTCTAACCCATCATTTCGAGAAATAAATTTAACTGACTAATTTTCTTAGACTACTCCTCAAAATTCGTGGTCAATAGTCTATTGAATATTTTTAAAATAAACACTGTGACTGATAAAACAACTTTCAAGAAATCCGAGAGAGGAGAGTTACGAATCATCAAAAAGAAGATATAAAGATTTCTACTCAAGCCGGTAGAATTAATTTCAATTGAATCTGAATTATTATAACTAAAAATTCCAATTTAAAGATTTACATTACAAATATTAAATAAACAATGATTGTAATAATAATATACATTCTCGTAATGTAAAAATTTTATCATTATGTGACACTATTCCTTAGAAACCATAATTTACTAAATATTGATACCATATCTGCCTTAGACATCAATAATAAATCTATGCGTTACTTTAATAAGTCTTGAAATTAGTTATAATAAAGTTACCCGAAGTTTGTACATCATTTAATTTGAATCTATTTTAAGCTGGGAGATGGATGTGAAAAATCAGAAACTTCGCACTAAATAAGTAATACGAGAAATATCTACAAGATGAAAATGAATTATATCCGAGAGGTCGTCAACTTCAAGTAAAACATCAATGAGTTTTTTTAACTTCATAAATCTTCGGAATCGAAATTAACTAAAATGTAAAAGATAAAAAACCTAGACCTGATTCAAAGTTAATTCGTTAAGTCAATTAAAATATCGTTCATGTATACTTTTACAAGACTACTTATTAATCTCTCGGTGACCTTATTTTATAATTAGGTTTAAATTGCATCGCCTAACTATTCCTACCTGGCTTCTGAATTAAATGGAGCATTAAGTAAGTTAGTACTCATGTTTATTAATAAAACGACTGGGGTGGTGAAGTCAGTTAGTTTAATTGAAAATATAAGAGAACATGCGTGACCAAACATTACGTGTCATGACTTAAATTACATTACAGAATCGAATTTAAGAGACGGGAAAACGAAAAAAATACAAAAGAAACTCAGAACTGATACTTAAAACCCTGTAAGGAACAATTAAACTTTTGCGTCATCGATGAAGTGATCTCTCATTATTTTACGATTTTTACTCTATATTATAATACTAATCATATTCCATTAAATCGACGGCTGTAGTGAATAATATAAAAATTGTCACGATATCTAAATTTCCAAAATACGACAAATACGCGGTTGGTTGGCTTTGTGAGTAAAATATAGCGTGAGTTATAAAACAAAGTATATTAATTTCTGTGTGAAAATTTGTGTTTACGTATCCAAAACAGTTTTTTGGTGCACATTTAGAGAACCCATCGGGTTCAAAGATATATAGTGTAGCAAAATGATCTTGAACTTTTATTGCATTAAATATCGAACATTAATAATTGAGCATAAAAAGAGCCAATGAGGAAGAGATCCTTAAAATAAATAACAAGTTGAAAATTCTTTACTTTCGGAACGTTTCGTTGGACTTAAACGTAAATCGCGTGTTAAATATAGTGACTCCGGCTACAGTTTAGTGACCTCTATGTTACTTACGTGACACGTTTGGCCTTTATAGCATGAGAATTGATTTAGCCCTTAACTATAAAAGTTATCATAGTATATTATTCAAATAAAATGAGAAAGCGAGTAAGCCAAAGATATCGTTTCACATTTTTCAAATTCTAATTTTGTTTTAATTATAGATCATCCAAAAAATGATATTTGCTACACCTAATACAGCTGCAGTCTACAGCAACGACTTCAATTGACTAACAATAAGTACTAAACGTGTGACAAGTAATATGTCACATATATTGAAAAATCACATTAATTTTTCTTAAACTTTGGTGATACATGTATGATGAGAAATTTATTAGGGAATTTTCCTTAATTGCCTTGTTTAACGTGTTTTCAACATAGACTGGGTATTTTCCGACTGACAAATATTTGATTTTACAGAGGCACCCTTGTCGATAATATTCCTTTATTGGGACTAAATTTCTAGCAGTTTTGAATTAAAAATTCTATTCTTCTTACCTGGACAGTATTAAAAATCAACCTAAATTATCTAGAGACTAAAAGTCTGTTCTGAAAAAAATTGTCTTTTTTATTCTCAATTGTCTTAATAACAATTTTTGAGATAATTAACTGTACTCGTTGATATTACTTAAAAACATAATCTCTGTTAACTGCAGTCGTGGCTATTGTGTAACTACTATCCGGCTGCAAGATGTCAGCAGCACTAGTAGTCCCCGATAAGCTGAGCTCATCTCTGGGCGTGTGGGCTATGCTTACCTTGGGCACCGACATACCGCGCCTTCTTCACTGAAACAAAAAGGAAACTTATTCAATTTCGGTCATGAAGCAGTTGCTTTAATACGACAAGAATAAAAATAGCAATTGAGGAAATCAAATAAAGAACACACAAAGAATTTATATTTAGATATAATAAAATGTAAGCATATGTACATAGATGCTTTTTATATATTAATAACCATCTTTAAAAAACATAAAATATTATATTTATAATTTTTCAAAAATTTTTCCTTTATGATTTTGTTAGAAAATTTATACATAAATATAAATTATACAGTTTTCGAAGTAAATAGTTCCGTTTATTTTAATAATACCTTCTTAGCCTTCTTAGTATTATTTTCATAGGAAACTAGTTGAAACAGAGTTGTGGTGGCCCTTTCAACAACGAAATACCACACAACAATATCCATGATTAGTTTCTGGTTTTAGCAGAATATAAAACGTAAATCATGTATTTAGTCACTTCCAGATACATAGGATCACATTTCTACATAGATATTTCACAAGGAGAATTTTTATTCCCTAGCTCATACAGGACAGGAGATTTTTTATTGGCATTTAAGTATGTCTAAACCCTCGGAGGTATTCTATGTATAATGTACTCAGCATTGAGAACTGATGACTAAAATTGAAGGACCTAAAATACTACTGTTATAGAAGTAACATTTTGAAGGAAAATTAGTTCCGTCAATTTTCGTCTGAACCAAAGGGGGATTAATTTACGAATCCAGGAATTTCTAATTGTTTCGGTACCCGAAAAAAGTGATAAGGAGAGGAAATCCAACTGTAAATAAATACCAGGATATCCCTTTGTTGACTTAAATAAAAAAATTATATACGTATGAGGAATCTAAGTAGACTGATAAAATCCGTGATTAAAATACTAATGAGATATCTTGAAGAAAAAATTATATAATACAAAGTAGTAATTATTTAGTTTCATATATTGTAGAAGTAAGCAGTAATGCTTGGACTATATAAAAGAATAACGAAGCAGTTCAAATAATTTCAAAATTTTAAAGCAGTAAAATAATCGAAGTATTATGTTGGATTTCGCTAGAAAATCAACATAAACATGAGAATTAAATCAGTAATTAAATACGGATAGCAGTCCGTAGTTTGTGTAAACGAAAGAAAACTACGAGGGCATAGATATTAGCTGAAATTAATATTAGCAGTCAGTCGAATTTATTAAGAAATTATTCTTTGGATTATATATATGGAAATTCATAAAAATTTCTTATATAAAAAGGAAATTGGTTTTTGATTAATGGAAAATCTCAAGAAAATTTTAGAACTGTAGAACGTTGTGATTATATATTTATTCCATATAGGTCTTTATAAAATCTTTCAGAAAAATAAACTCTTGTTTACGCCACGCTATTTTTTATTTAAAACAATTATTACAGAGAGATTTCTGAGTTTATAGGAGTCAATCACTTTCATATAGAGTACATTTAACCTTTACGTAAACTAATATTAGCTTGGTTCACAGTAATTGAATTCATTGAACCAGTATATTTGGAATAACTGGGACAATGGTATGCAAATTACTGTAATTATCTCTCTAAGATTTTCAGATCAAATTGCTAACTTACATATAAATTGTTAATAAGTAATACATTCAGAAAAAATAGATTATTAGTTCAGGATGTAGTAGCAAGTCCTTCCCTCTATATCCATTTAGAATATAATGGAATTTTAAGTTCATATAAGTTCCCATCATAATGTGAACCTTGCTCCAATTTTTGTTAACTGTTTCAAATGTTTCATTTTCTATTATGAAAAGAAAGGAGATTAATTCGAGTACAGTATAACATTAAAATAATTTAAATCACATTCATGACATGTACTTGGTCTACTTTTAAGACAGGAATTTCCAATATTTTAATTAGTACTGGAATCACCGAAAGGTTTAATTTGTGAATTAAATAACGATGGAAATGACATAAATTTTATAATGTGAAAATCTCTTTCCTCGAATGACTATTTACGTATGAAATAGTAGAATTGAGGATAAAAAGATTTAAAATGATTATTTTATTCATTACTAAATAATTATTAACACACTGTTAATTATTAATTGGTCTGTATTTACCAACAGAGCTAATTACTTTTTTAAATCAGTCTGCTGGCTAAGAATTGGAATAAACATGTGAAGAGCCAGTCACCTCTTTCCCTTTTCCGTAGAGATTTCTGTCCCGGCACACAGAAGAAAAGTATAGATTTTGGAAAGCATCACCGCATAAAAGCCAGCATAACAACATCCGTCTGTATAAAGCAATAAAAGCCAGAGGAGACGCAAATAGACAACTGTGGTCACGCAACACATCTCATGCATAATGTATTCACTTAAGGGTGAGTAGCCATGCGGTCTTCTAAAATACCTGGGATGACTCGGCTCTCACTACACGCGACTTCTACGTGTCGCAATTACCGTGCCTGATTTACTGGGATTTCCACTATGCATCTGCTGCTCATTTAAAAACTCTATGACTCATTTCATTCAAACAACGAGTCAAGAAAAACTTGAGGTCAAACATTTTACAATAAAATAAAATAATTATAATTCTTTTAAGTATGTACGTTCTACCTATATAAATGTTAAATGAAATAAATTGAACTGTAATAATTATTAAAACTTAATAGTTTCACTGATTATTTCCGGCACACAACCGTATTTATTTAACAGTTATAAACTCGAAAAATTAAGAAAAGTAAAGATATCTAAAAAATTGAAACAGTAAACTAGTTACCATATAATGATGATAATTGTTATACATAGAAATTAACCAACTACAAATATATATAAGGCAGAAGCTATATTCCATTATGACGTTATATTTCAAATTCGGGACTCCAAGGGATACAAGTAATTTTCAACAGGTTTAAAAAAATATTATGTAACTAAACCTTAATACTGATAAAAACAACTGAACATTCAATTGATATGAATTTAAAATTCAATGTATATCAAAACTTAGAGTAGATAAATATACAATTTGACGTGAACGTTGGCAATTTTAAAAGTGTCAATTGAAATTTGTTCTAAATTCTGTTTCATTCTTTCAAAATTTGAAAATATATAAAGCCCGGACCGTAGAAACGCATTATAACGTTTTACAGGATTACGGTAAATCATATTTGAATCTTACCAGGTGCAAAAGACGTACTTGCTATTTGAATCTAAAGAATGAATTATAAATATAATGTAATTAATGTCTGGAAATTTGAAGAGTTATCGATAACAAACTAATTTGTTATCAGTGATATTAGAACAAATTATTTTATGTAATTTTGAAAATTTTGGATTTTATTAATGTATAGATTGAAAATTATATGTCTTAAATAATAAAAAATTTTGTTTGAACTTTACCCAAGCTAAAGAAAGTTGAATTCTTCCATTGAAGCTCATTGATAGCTTACAGCAAATTTAGAAGAAAGACAAGAATGAAAAAATTGTCGACCGGGTCACTTCCTTTCATTTTAATTAAATGCACCTTTGATCAATTTACACAATTTCCGCTCTTCACTGTGTTCTTAGCATTATTTTGTGGAGAATGTGATTAGTAAATTGAAGGTGAGCCTGGCTTACGTTACGGGAATGGAGGGATGTCGAATCGGTCTTTGGAAGTCGACTCTGATTAGTTCAGTGGTAGAGTAATCCGCCCGGAAAGCGGAAGGTCCGGGGTTCGAGTCCCTGGTCTGGTTGACATATTTCCATTGTCTTTCTTCTAAAAAGCTTTATATTAATTGAGGACTGATATAAACCATCAAAGAAAAATGTGCTAATAATTCCTTTACAATTGCACTCTTTTTTTCTTATTGTTAAGTATTCATCTTGTATAATAAAATGCATTATAAAGATCGTTATTTATTTGTGTCTGTTTATCCTCAACCACCAAGAACTTTCTTTAAGATCTCCGATATACTCTAGGATGACTTACATTTTCTTGTAATAATTTCCCATTGTTATAACGCAATTCTGAAAAGTATATGTACATTTTTTTAAATTACATATATTTTTTTAGGATTGATTAAATATTTAATTTATAATTCCATTTCATATTCACATTAAACGATTTTTTGGAATGTTTAAAATGTTCAAGTTCCAGTCCTTATAAAAATTCTGACGTGTTCCTGTAATCTTTTTCCTGTTATGTGTAAAACAAATCCATATTTAATAATCGGCCTTAGTAAATCAACTTTGCTGAAGAATTTCACAAAATGTACAGCAGTTGTTTTGTGCAAAACGTCCCTAGAACTTTAATTTACTTCTAAATTTACAAATACTATATTTACGCGGTCGCACAAGATCTTATGAAATCAAAATTATTAATTACTAATTATTTTTAATAAAAATACAACAAATTATTCTGTATCCAGAAATTAAGTAGGGCCTGTAGTAAATTCAAATTACGAGGTTTAATCTTGTTAAAATGGCGGTACCGTAGTAGAATTAGTTTCTTAAATTAAGATTCCCGTTCTTTTCTGATGTTATAAAATGTATGGATAATTTACATAGGAATTTTTCACATCTACAAATGTCAGCATTGTTCTGAAGACAACTATAATATTCATACTAGCAAATGTTGAATTAAGAGGAATATAATTTGTCTTTGTTTAAAAATGTTCTCTCTTATGATGTTATTTGTTTAGAATGCTTTTCAGTTTTATGACAATATTATTAATCTTGTACGATTTAGTTTCAACTCATGCAGTCTACTGAATTCATTTTTTATTTAAAAATTAAGTTCCTTTGCTTATTAACAATTCTTCTACTTTCTGACTAAATTATTTTGTCGTGTTTGTTTATCGTGTTTCATTATTAATTTCTTCTCATTGATATATGTTCATAGTCATATTTTATTATTTATAAATGTAATAGCGCTTTCAATTGGCATATTTTCTCATTAGAGAAGTAATAGAATCAAACAACAAATTATTCTGGGAGCTATGTATATTAAAGTTTCAATTACTTTTATACTACTAACAATAGAAGTAAAATCTAGATCTCTACATTAAAAAGGAACAGACAACTGACATTTTACCGTACCATATTTTTTAATAGTTCATTTTTTGACCCGTGTTAAACGAGGTAGCACCCGTTTATCAACATTTCCTGTGCATAATACAAGTAATACCATTTTCGATTTTCGTTACTCACATAAATTTTCGCGGTTGGAACATCTTGGGTCTCGGGCGGGCGGCCATTGTCTGAGTGTTATAGTTCCGGCCGCTCCCTTTCATAAGCTAGATTACAGGCTCTGGATGGAGCAGAGCGGGGCTTCCCTGGGCAAGCCAGACTTTCCATTCCAGAACCTCTATCGTGGCTATTATATAACTCAATAAAGGTCACCGCGACATGGAGCAGCATCTTAAATAGCTAGTTGCCAGTTGCACTGTGCTACACCCACGCCCGGATTTACTAGCTCTGCGAACGAGGAATTATGAAAGATAACGTAAAATGAGTACATATTCGTTTATTTTGGTTTATGCTTTGATATCAATGTTGTATATTTCTCTTACATTTAAATTTCTAAACGATATCACTATTTACAATTATTATGTAGCCACATTTTTGAAACGTATATTTATTTAAAATAAATTTATTTACAACTTTTACATAACCAATCCTTACATTTTAATAACGAGATAAATCCTTGACCTTGTACGAGTATTTATTTATAATTAAGAATATGTGTACCAAGTTTTGTTCCATAGTCGTCTTCCTCTAGCTGATGACGAAAGATCTTTATTTAGTACTCGAGAGCAGGAATTGTTTACATTTACCGCCTATTGAAAATTCGGGGCAGTTAACAAGCAGGCAATCAGTCTGAAAATGTAACTTATTAATAGTAAGTGCGTTGACTTACTTTCTAGTGAGAATAAATAAAAGTTAGAAGGAATCAAATCCAAACGATCACTATGGATTCGACACCAGCGTTCATAGCTGAGTATGTAAAGCTGAGTATGTAAACTCTTTATCACTAGTATTTAAAATAGAAAAAATATTTCTTAAGGATTAATAACAATTGAATATGAGTTCATTTATTATTAAGGCTTTATGTCGCACCAACCCGAGGGTTATTAGCGACCATCCAATTATATTTTAAAAATATTATTTTATAATTAATTCTTGAAAAACAATTTAACAATTGCAAGCGTACAAAGACTGTTGCTTCGTATTAAAAATAATTACATTAAAATTGAATTTAATGAAAGAAAAATTAAATACATTTGATAAATTAAACTGATAACCTAAAAATATATCTAAAACGGAAAAATTAACTAATTTAAATTTAATTAAAAATTCCTATTTCAAAAATAAATTTTCTGAAATTTTAAGATAGTGTCTTTCTTTGTAGCCAATTATTTGGGATTTAGATGTCCCAGAAACTTCTCCCCTTGTGATTTGCAAATTTTACTTTCCATTAATGCGTGTGGAATCATCAGGTAAACATTACAAATCCTGCCATTAAAAATTATGTTCTACAACTAACTAATAAATATAAAAATGTAGACATAAATAATACTAAGTGTTGTATTAGAGCATTGATATCAAACATAAAAATAATTATAACTCGGAAATGTTAAAAATACAAAATAGCGAACATATTAAACAAGTGGCGAATGTTATGTATATTAAATCAATCTCTAACGATCCAAAATTCAGTCACATTATGAATTTCAAACGGCAATTATATTTAGAGCCACAAAATATCTTCCAGATACCTACAAATATTTTACGACTTGTATGTATGTATTTATTAAATCTACAAATAGGAAGATGCCAGATGGCAGATACATAGAACTTAAACAATAATTAATAATATGGTCGTAATGACAAATTTAACCTATAATTAACTATATAACTATATTTAATATAAATCGTATATACACCTAATAAATAAATACATATGTAATCATATTATTTGAAGACAAATTTTGAAAAAGGAATAAATTGTTTTTTTCTGGAAAAAAAACAAAAAAACACTGGAAATATATTTTACTTTAGTTTATTTTTATAGACTTCTTAGCACTAATCACTTCACTACTCTGTATTACACTATTCTTATCATAGATTAAGTCTAAATTTTCGTTCTGTTAGAAGAAGTTCCCCAAACACTCCTGCAGGCAGATTGTTCCAGTCATTAATTGCCCTATTTAAGAATGAGTATTTTCCAACGTCTGTTCTTGGTGTGCGTTAATAATATAAATAAATCCCAAAAATAGCCAAAAGGCATATATATATATGAATTTAATTTTAAAAGTATTCGTTCCCATCTTTTGAGACATCATTTTGGCCTCGGACACCGCGACAAAAAACACAAAAATTTAAAAAATTTTAATTATAAGAACCTATACAAAGGTTTATTTATTTATAATCAACTATGTATATGTAATTTAAAACTTAAATAGGATAGTTCACAGCCATGATGCACTTCAGAACAAAGAATGTATAAACATATCTTTTCGAAACCACAAGAGTAAATCGTTAATTTTAATGTAAAACAATATTTAAATATTGGTTTCTTATAAAAATTATTTTAAGGCAATAAATAATAATTTATTACGAAGTATTTTAATATAATTTTCTGTTTATAATTTAATTATATTTTTTGTGTATTATATAATTTTTATTAACTTGTATTCATCTGATTTGTAAAATTAACGTCTGCCTGACTTATTTAGGATTGGAATATTTCATTTTATTTTTTTATCAAGCACTACGATTAATTAGATGTAAGTTATGTATTTCGTTATAGTATGTCATTATATATATAAGATTACTACATATCTCTAAATTCAATCGTATAGTCTCATAGGACCTCGTGTGCTATGCAATGAAGCCTAGCGAACCCCTTGAATACTGCCTTATTTGCATGACACGTTTTGCCTTTATAGTTTTATGATTATCTTTTTTTCATAAAACGTCACAACTGCCTAAAATAAATGAACTATTAACTTGGTCTTTCTCACAAAAATTAATTTAATTAACAAAACATTAGATATGAAAAATTTAAATTTCCACAGTTCTTGTCTAACGTTATTGCTTGGTCGCAGTGACGTTAAACTGAAATTCACGTATCTGCGTGACAAATTCACATGTAAAATTTTGCACGCATACATAAAAGACTTTTAAGCGTGTAATAGGGCGACAGTTATTCGATTTAGCGATCCGTATTAATTGTAGCTTTATATATTTTATCTAAAATGAACACATTTATATTTCCAAATTCCCCCTCGCAAAGTTTTATTCACTGACTCGGAACAACATAAATCGCCGAGTGTATGTTTTATAAATCATTTGAAATATTCACAACGTAGTTGCTTTAAAGCTACAAAGTAATATTACAATTTCCATGGCATAAATTTATTGTCTGAATTTCTTCGATATATTTAGGATCCACTAACTCACGTCAGCATGAAAATTACGTCAACGAGATGGTATATTTCGGTGGCATGCCCAGTCATCACCACACACAGGTTACATATTGGTCATAGAAATAAGTTGATTAAAACTTTTGAGTTGGTTGGTTCCAAATAAAAACTCGGTAAACTTTATGCATAAAAATTAATCCTCAAACTTGATTAAGTATCATTCATATGTGACAAGATACAAATATTCCTTTTATCGTGGTTCCTTGTATAACATTTCTCGTTGTGTGTAGACATCGTTGAGAATAATTATATTCACGAACCATCTTTCAATAATTCAAAAGGAATGCAGTTATCCGTAGGTCACAAATCGAAAGTGTTTTAAATTAAATTTGGCTTAAATTACTTCGCTTATTCTGTGCCTTGATAAAGCTAGAGAAAATATTAAAATTTAGTTTAATTCAATTAGACTGTTCAATAAACAGACAATTTACCGTTTGAAGCTCATTAACATGTCATAATATCATACAATTAGTTTTCTTCAATCATTACGGAGCATTTAGAGTGTGGTAATATTTTCTGTACTTTAATGCAATTAAAAAGTCTCCCAATCCGCAAAGGAGTAAAGATTACATGTGGCAATAAGTACTCCTTGTACCTTCAAAAAAAAATAATTCTACTAGTACCTTAATGGTTTCACAAACGTATACTTTTTTATATAATTACCACAATCTTGCCATGACAATCCTGTCTATTTGCTTCCCACAAAATTGGTCATACAAACAAACGGTGTTTCTTAAAAACTCAAAATTTATCATCGAATAAATTTATTTAATAGTCACTGCGTATCGTAAAATTTAAAATCTGTGCATGATGTCACAGACCTACGCGAGCAGAATATTTGAAGTTGAAGTATACGATGGTTAAATTACTGGAAAAGTATGTAAAACCGTCAAATATCCAACAAATATTTAATAATGGAAAAATAATTAATAATGTATAATGTCTACAATAAATAAATAGACGGCCTATTGGTTTATTAGTTAATAATGCTGACTTATTGACCGCCCTTTTATTTATTGTAAATTTTAAAGTCAGAAAACCATGTAGTTCGTTAATTGTTTTTAATGTTTAATTTAAGATATTTCTTCATTTTTGGAATCGACAAGGATTTTCTTAAACGATAATGAATAAAAAAATTAAGTATTCTTTATTATCAACAATTGAACCTGAATTTTATATTTGATGACATAGTTTATCAAATATAAGAGTAGCGAAAGGGAAACAAATATTCACTCCATGTTAACCAAAGTTAAATATGGTGAATTGCCCTCTATTTTATATAACTCACGTCTCGGACTTAAAGATACTGTAACATACGCATATTCTAATAATTATAATGTCTTCAGCGTTTGTGCTACATAAATAACAATTACACATGCAATATTTTTAATATAAGAGTATAGTTAGAAAACAAAACTGATGATTTATGTGACTAATAAAATAAATTGTTAGCTTTAAAACTCAAAAGTGCATTTCTTTGAAACAGTTTGTGTTTGTACTCTAGTTAAAGAGGTTTGTCTTTCTCCTACGATTTTTTATGAACCAACAAGTATTTACTTATACGTGTTCATTTCCATCTACTTTGTAAAAATATAATTATGTTGTCCATAAGTTTTCTACAATTTTTTAACACTTATCTTTTGTTTTATGCAGTTTTATGCAGTCCAATTTCTTCCCAAATCATTCTGTCTGCTTGTTTACTTGATAATAATAAACGTTCAATATTAAAATTAATCTAAAATTCATACAATTAGGAAAGAACACCAAAGTGGCCAATAACTCATAAATCGTGCATTATTAAACGTAATAGGTACGTTAAATCGTTTCGTTCATAACTGTCACTTGTTCAAGCAAAATATAAACCTCGAATCGCTTTGAATGATAATTTAAATAGATATATTTTAATTACTAGAGACCAAAAAGTGAAACATTTTGAGTCCAGGACTGATTCCTTTAATTGATGAAATCCCTAAATTGTGGACGAAACGTTGAAATATATCTAATGCGTTGCATAATATAAAACATTTCTGATTCATTGAATAATTCTAAGTTAATTTGTTGCTATTAAATATTACCCCCAAACCCATAAATATCTATAAATCACGTAGCATTCTGACTCTAATTGGCTTAATAACAAGAAGACTCAATTATTAAAACAACTTACACCGCTTTTATAATGCAACGACTTATTTGTTTACAAGTTGGAAAAAAAGATGTAATCTAACATGACAGGACATAAAAGAAAACGGCAACGAATTGAATGGAATATCACCTCAGTTCTCGGTAGACGTGATACTCGTGGAATGAATAGGAAAACAAAATAGGATCTGCTATTCAGAAGTTAAAAGATCACGGCTTTCACTGAAGGTGTTCACAGGAACATCATTATGAAGGCCATGCTTTGAATGAAGAAACTACATTTACAGTATTTCCCTTGATATTTAATTGAATCCGTTATTGACTGGGTAAAATTTATTTATCCCGTGGAATCAATGGTTGGAGAACCAAATGGAACACTGCTAACATAAACTCTGCACAAAAAATGAGCCTAAATATAATACGAAATATTCGTTTTAAAGTTAAGAATTATTATTATCTAAAAGAGTCGATTTCGTTAATATATAATTTTGAATCGCCCGTAGCGATTTTATACAAATATGGGAAAATATTCACACCGGAATTACAATAATTAAATAGATAATATTATTAGCTCCAACAATATTTGTTGAATTAAAATAATTAAAGTCACCGGTTTAATAGATTAATTAAAATATGGCGACTATATAGAAATTGCCTGGGAAATTAATTATTTTACGACCCGCGTTGAATACTCTTTTCAAAAGCATTAGCACGAAAATAATGAGGATATCTTAGAACTTGAAGACGCCCTTATGGGAATAATGTAATATACCATAATAATATACTATAGTTATCAAGAAAAGACTGATGCTATAATAGAGAAAAAAATTGTATATTGATATTAATTACTTTTATCTGGCTGTCCGACGTTGCCCGGGTACTTATTTGCAGTAGTTCAGTACAGCATTTAATTCCATACTTATCTCTTGGTCGACGTCTGATTTAACTGGCATCGAGTTTACCTTTTTATTAACCAGACGGCATTATTAGTTCATTATAATCAGAATGATGACCTACAGTCTCCAGTCCAGTATAATTTTAACTAATTCTCCAGCCACATTGGTGATAGAGGTTTTTCACTCCCCTTAGTGTTCTAATCCGAGATATTAAGCATAGATCTACAAGAACCATATTTTTTGCTATTTATTCAAGCGTTCATGTTATTGCTCTACAATAACATACAATAACAATAAAATGATAATATTCAAACAAGCATACGTCATTTCTTATTATAGAGATGGATGTTCTTAAATGAAACCTATATATGTAGATTAGAGAGATTAATATAATTTATAATATCTAACGAATGAGGAATAAAAATAGCATGCAACGACAAAATAAGAAGTGAATGTTTTACCAGTAATAAAACACTCTCCATCAAATAATTATTATTATTTTTAATTGAAAGAAAAACTAAAGTAACAAAAAGCTTTACATAGATATATGTGTAAGGGAAGGTAACGGAACAAAATTTATCTGGTGGTCATAATAAATATTAGTTGCTTAGACTTTTTAAAATTTAATATGTACAACTTTAATTATATAAGATATAGTATAATCTTTATTAAATGTCAGGTAACGAAGATTTAACGAATAGTCGAAAAAATAGGCTTAACAGAATACAGGGAAAAAAACTTGATGGGAAAATCTCGGCGAAACCAAGAATCGAATGTGGGTCCTCCACATACCGGGCAGACGCTCTCTGATCTGTGCTATCCGAGTCGACTTCCTACTCCGGTGAAAGCTTTCTCCTTCCATTGCAAATATCTCCAATCTTGATTTTTCTGTCCTCTTCTGGTAACACAATTTCACAGCCTTCATGGTTGGGAATCATGACTGAAAATTTTACATTGTTGGATAGGCTGGAAAGTCGAATAAATCTGAGACAAATAATTTAATTTCCAACGTTTTATGCTTTTTTATTTTGGATGAGTGTAGTGTTAAATATCCGAGTGGAGGGCAAAGAAGAACGAAGGAGAAGGATTAGAGACGGAGTCGGCCGTATTGGTACCCTTGAAAAAAATACGAAGGAAAGATCTATTGAATGGCCGTTCCGACGTCGCATAGAATATGTAAGAAACGTATTCGTTAATTATATTGGTAATATACAAAATAATCTTAATTCTATTCATTGTATATCTGGCCTCACCACCCAGTTCAGTGGAAACGACGATGACGTTTTAATGACATAGGTATATGTGAAAAGGAATTATCACACAAATTACAACTAGTGCGTTTCTGATATACAATATTCTTAAAACGTCGCTGGTGTAATCTTATAGTAAGAAAACAACCAAGAAATTAATATTCGACGCTGCTTAATAAGAGAAGAAGTATGAATTTTTTCACTGGACTAATCGTTTGTGACGGCGGATGCTGGCTCTGGTAATTCAGCCCCATTTCCGTGGCCAGGATGAGCCGGCCGCCTTCATTAATCTCTACCCTGTTCCGAGCGACATAATTTCCCGTTCATGATCGTTTCTGCAAACAGAGTTTTCGTTCCCTTGTGCAAGCAAACATATTTTTTTTTTAAAAAAAAGTAAAATTTAACAACAGATTTTGCATGACTTGCCTATCTCACGAACTTCAATACACTTAGAATATTATTTTGTTTAATATATATAACTTCAGCGAAAACTAAACTATAAATATTTTATTAAACTACATTTGGTGAAAGGTGAGATTTAGAGAAAAACAATTTCAAGATATCGCAACTTCACGTTAAGAACAACAAATATATCTGAAGAAGTTCGCTCTAAAATATAATTGTCTAACATGATGAGGACGGGTTAAATCAAATTCATTATTACCTGGTACACATAATTAACGGAAAGAATTAACAATATAGTCTATTTCCCATAATTGGTTCCAAATTTTCAATATTTTTGGATTTTTTAAATATGATAATAAAAAGTTATGTTCCAGTTAAAGAGAACAGTTACTGAGTTTGAGTTTAATCTCGTTATTGCAATGTTACTTACAAGATTAATTATTTTAAATTTTAAAACAAAAGATGCCATTTTTAAGTATGAAAGAAGCTTTGGTTGCGTAGATAAACTGAACAGCATTAGATTGAATGTTTCTCTCACTTCTTCTCGTCTTTGTATTTGTGCAGTACGTTTATACGTAATTAATTTGACACCAAAAATAGATCAAGTACTGTAATAAACTTATCGTTAATTACATTCCTGCTTTTCTTATTTACGTTTACGCGAGCAACGCCGGGTACTTCATCTGTTGTTGTTGTTATTGTGGTATTCAGTCGTTATACTGGTCTGATACAACCCTCTATGATAACCGATCTTTCGGAAGGTTTTTTCATTTCCACTAATTACCACTTCCTTCCTAATGTACTTAGCGTATTCTATCCTCTTCTGTTCTTACCCCCACACACTTCCCTCTAATGTTAATTTTGCAAGATCCTCAAGTCTCAAAACGTGGCCTATTAATCTGTCCCTTCTCTTGGTCAACGTACTCCATATTGTCCGCTCTTCTTCTCTTCTGTTTAGAACTTCGTTAGTTACTTTATCCACCCATCTTATTTTCAGCATTCTCTTATAGCACCGCATATCAAAGGCTTCTATTCTTTTCCTCTCTTAAACACCTATCGTCCACGTATCGCACCCACACTCTATACGAACATTTTAGCAATGACTTCCTATTATTCATTCTTATATTACCCGTAAGTAAATTCCAAAAGAAGGGATATATTAATGGTCACGTTTTAAATCACGAGGATCTTGTAAAATTAGCATTAGAGGGAAGTGTGTGGGGTAAGAACAGAAGAGGGAGGCCAAGGATAGAATACGCTAAGCAGATTAAGGAGGATATGGGATGTTTTAGTTATGAGGAAATGAAGAGGCAATATAGAGGGTTGCATCAGACCAATCTTAGGACTGAATACTACAACAAAAAGTAAATTCATTTTTTACGAAAGTCTTCCTTGCCTGTGCTATCCTACTCTTTATGTCTACTATACTTCGATCGTCCCTAGTTATTACGCTTCCCAAGTAGCCTAATTCCTTAACTTCCGTCAAAATCCCCCATCCTAATCTAACACACTTCGTTATTCCACTGTTTCCATTACCATGGTTTTTCCTCTAGCAATCCTTATAATTAACTCTTTCACCAGGGTCACATTTGTGCCATTTATTAAGGTTTCCAAGTCTTTCTCTGAATCCCCTAGTACTACAATATATTAGGAAAACAGTAAGGATTTTATTTATTCTCCTTTCAGAATGATTCGTTTTCCATATTGCGTTTTAACTGCCTTCTGTAGAGGTTATGCATAATCCTTCTTTGTCGATATTTTATTCCTGTCCTCTTCAAAATGTTCACAATATTAAAGGTTTTTCTTATATCTATAAATGCCATGAACGTAGGCCCATTTTTTATTATCCTGTCTTCTAATAAACGCAGTCAATATTGTTTCTCTGTTATTCCTAAAACTAAACCTAACATGCATTTAATTTGTCGTTTCTTCCTCCTGTATTCTAGTTTCGTTAATATTTTGAATGCACGAAGTACTAAAGTAATTGCCCTGTGCTGTTCGCATCTATCAACCCCAGTCTTCTTCGGTATGGGTATAATTCTGTTTTTTACTAAAATATTATTGTATTCTTCCTGTTTCGTAGATTTTGTAATCTATCCTTCAGCTATTTACTAACGTTTTTGACTTTTCCCATTCCCTCAGCAGTGGATTAAGAGAATTAATAAATCTAATCCTAAAAGCACGTTTGCAAAGGACATTGTGCGAGGTGTCGTTTATCACGGGACAAAAACTAAAATACAAATAGTGAAACCAACTATGTAGAATGCTGAGTTTGGGTTATTTATTCTTTACATTCACAATTTATCTTTGTTTTTTGTTCCAAAATCTAAGTGATATGGACCCGAGTCTCGTCCAAATTAGCCATTTGAGTCGAATCCATTTAAAAGCAAATTGCTTCACGTTTATGGCTGGAATAAAGAGGTTAGGGCTAATGAATTGAAGACGCAGGACGCAGGATGCAGTGATTCCAGCACGTGGGGATAAGCATTGGCAGGACTCCGCAGTCTCGGCACGTACGACCAGCTGCCTCGCTCTCCTTCGTATTGTAGGCTCTGGCCACCATTAGATACTCACCAACTGTCGAATCATATAATATTCCAAACAACCACTGCGGTGTCATCTAATCAGCATACGTGTTGCCACTTTGCCCAAATTCAGTGTTAACACCGTTTCCCCTCCGCGACAACGTGACTTCCTACCATCTGTGTCCCGTTTCCTAATTAGAATTTGAATTGAGTTTTCAAATTTCTTGCGGCATGAAAAATTTATAAATTAGACCTTCACTAACAATCTTACGGCCTGGAAATAAGTATGTTACCTTATAAAATCCACCAAATTATTTTACAAATTGTTACCAAATTAACCAAAAAGGAGACCAACACACAGAGGTGAAAAAATGCCCTTGTGTGAACAGAATGGCCAGTGACCGACCTGATTAAACGGACGAATTAAAAATATTTTAAGCTTACTACAAAATATTTATAAATAAAATATGTAATTTCGAAGCATCAGTAGCAGTCTGTTTAACTAACAATTCGTTATGTAATGGTTAAATGTAGTGATGTGGAGGAAATGATTCAGCTAATTATAATCTTACGACCTGGAATATAATGTATTGAAAACGAGAATATTGTTTGAGATACAGTAAAAGAAACCAAATATGTTAAGTTGGCGATTTTCAACTCTAAAATACGAATAAACAATTATACATTTATTTCACTTAATTTTTTTCTCTTCTAATTATATGTTTATAATATTCATCAGGGTGTCATTATAATTGCAGTAACAAATTAGTAAATGAATAATTCTCTTGTTTGGAATTCAACTTCAGCGTCCTGTCTTCCTCATTTTGTAATAGATTAATTTCTCTTCACATGTGTCGACTCCAGAAAATTAAATTATTTTAATTTCCCTTATTTCGTAAAGGTGCGTTTCTTTCACATAAAATAGTTTATATCCATGTATATAGTCAACGTCTTTGAACATCGTAACTGTGCAGTAATGATTATTATTTATAATTTATAACCATATGCAATGTTGTAAAAACAAACAGATAAATAATGAAGTAGAATTTCCCTGTGTACAATTCTCACAAAATCTTGACGGTTAACCAAAACAGATAAAAAATTGTTGGAAAAATGAGCTAAGGTTTGGCGCCTCGGCGTGTTTTGAGAGGTGTATGTTCTATGGATGGAGAATTTTGGCATACTATAAAAGTTTGTCCATGTACCCATTGGATTAATCCGCCAGCTGCACCCTAAACTGGACAAGGCATGGAGAAAGGAATTCTGCGTACCCATAATCTCCCGTCGACGGAATGGTGTGGACGAAGCTCAACCTACATAATGTAGATTTTCGAAGGTTTTCATCTGCATAAATTTTAGCCGAATTAGGCTAGATGAACTTAGTTAAAATTCATTTAAATCGTTATTAAACCTTCTAGGAGTTATTCTGCACGTAATATGCTATCTCAATAAAAAGTTGATAGTTAAAAATATTTCAAATACCAAATTGTTTACTCAACTATGGTATATATATATATATATATATATATATAGAGAGAGAGAGAGAGAGAGAGAGAGAGAGAGAGGACTTATTAATGAGTATTTCAGAATTATTTCGTAATTTTGATCACTTATAAATTTTTTATAATGTTTTAAGTTTAATCAAATAAATGTTTCGATGAATTGTTTCATTTCAGAAGCATCTATTTATTATTTACGAAGCTCAGTACAACTTATATATTGTCTTTTACGTTTTTTTTATTTTTCGTCTTCATAAATTAATCCTAAATCCATTTATTCATACTACATTTCAGTTTTTCCATTTTCGTTTGTTTACGTTCCTCCTGAATACTAAATATTTTGTTTGTGAGTAGAATATATTCAGTTTCCGAATTGTTAGAGGAAAACCTTCAAGACTCCTCGCTATCGGTGAACGGAATCCAAATATTGATTCTTGACGGCGACTGTAAGTGCCGAGACAGAAACGGCGGCTCAAATAGCAATGAATGCAAAGGCAGGAGGATAGTCGTAAGAACAATATAGGCATGTGAGGCGAGACACGGCCGTTTGAGTTGATGGGACAGGGTGTTATGCGTCAGCGGAAGGTGGTCGCGATGCTTTTAGCGAGATTGGAACCCGTGCAAGCAAAGTTCGTTTATCGTATCGCACACGTGTGCGATCCAGAAGCGACAGAACCACTTTTCCGCCTCGATAACTCAGCACAGGCAGTTATAGAAAACCTTCCTACGACACGACTCGAGCCTAACTTGGTAATTACACGGCCAGGGTTTTGTCAGAAACTTCTCTTTTCTCCGGAAACATAAAAGACAATTAGTTGCTAACTTTTTTCGCTCATAAAGAATGAAAATTAAATACGACTCTTTCGTATGAAAAATCAAATCAAAACGATACCATTATATTTTTAATTATCTAGTTCAATTACGTTGAATTTTGTACGTTTACACACGCTTTCATTAAATAATAAAACATTTCTTACAAATTCATAAGCAATTAACTAAGAATTAAACCTCCCTCTTTATGTTTTGTAAACGTTAATTTTTATGACACTGCCTCAATAGTAAGAATTTCTGCGATCGTTTATCTTAGTTATAACCATTTTTCTTCAAGTGTTATCAATTAAATACTTATTGTTCTTTTTAAAAAAAGACAAGTTGCGAATTTTTTCTCTCAAATTAAAACACAAAAAAATAATTTTATCAAATCAATGGTTTCTTTTCTTAATTAATCGTTCTTCATTTAAACTGAATTGGACTTTGTACGTTTTAAAACATTTTATTTCAACGTCTGTATTGAATAGCAATATACATTTAACAACCTATTAAACGATTTAATAAACGGAAAGTTCTTAATAATTTTTAAAAGTTAATAACAATATTTTACAATTTTTTGTACCCTGCGGTCCTAATAATTTTTTGTATATTATAAAATTTTTCATAGTCTAGCTGTAAATATTACTTCCTATATTTATACGGTAAGGAAGCATAAAACTATTGATAACTGTGCTTCACACAAATACGATTTTATTTACCTTAATAAAACATGTTACTAAAACCTATAAAAATTCTATCATGATATGTATATAATTTTTTTAATGTTTATAACATAAAATTTCCACTGGAGAGTAGCCAGAAGCGGGTCCATAAAGCAAACGAACCTGATAAATAAAAAAATTCAGAATGTAGGACATTAAATATATCTTATTTACATAAAAATTCAATATACCTCATTGAACATACTAAGTAATTCATTGTTCCTTATTTTAATTTGGTATTTATGTACTGCTACGTGGGTGCCCGATATTGCCCAAGTATTTAGTTATATTATCCCTGAAAAATAATTAAGTCAATATTAATCTTAACATTGGATTTAATTGGCGGCAAACTTTGACGGGCACACAGCAACCTAATTATACCTTTCGGCTATTACAAATTGAAGTGGAAATCAAAGAAGATGCGTATGATACCTATTAACAATTAACATTTCGCTATCAACAGCACACACAAACTGAATTGTCGCAAAATCTATTTGATTCAGTTCAATTCTGTCCAACGTGAGTATATATATTATAAAAATCTTCGTGTTAATCTCGTGACGAATTAATTAAACTGTCTTGATGGGGACTTTTTCTGACCTGAACCTGAATATTTAAAGGTTCAACAGAAACGTTCCCTGTGGTGATCACTACAGCTCACCAAAATTTCGTATAAATCGGATGAATGCTACTAAAACACATACGGGATAAACATACAAAAAATTCAGACATACATTTATTTTACTTATGTAGAGATAGAAGAAGGCAATTTCACTAACTTCAGTTATCCTTATTAAATAACTAAAACTGTTTATAAAAGTGATTTACAAGTATTGAGCGACGTTTACTACAAAATATTTTCCAAATAACGACACATTTTCCCCTAAAGTCAAGCAAACAGCTTTCCATTTCTACATTTGTTATATTCTGAATCTCCGATACCAAAACAATCGTTTTAACTCTTGAACTGGGGGATATATTTCCCAGATAGTGTTCTAAAAATTTCTTGGTTTATATCCAAACGACGAAATTCTTATCTTCAAATTCTTAGTGTTTTACATAAAATCGACTACATAAATGCTTATGTAACCGTCTCCGTTTATATAACTTTCATTTAATGTGAGGTACGATATAATTTGTAAATCGTTTATTAATTATCACGTAATAGTATATAACTCATGCTAACACTATTTAATTTAGAGTTTCAAGGATATGTTCCGTTACTCCTTTAAACGTCACTGATGACGCCAGACAATCTTGTTACTAATGCTGACTCATACCAACTATACGTGCCATGTAACTGTTTTCCAAATCCCTCAATCAAATAAATTTGGCTTATTATAAGATATTTTTTAACCACGCTCACGTGGAAATTCTGATGACAATTTTAATGCAACAATTTGTTATTCCAAAACTTAACGATTCTTTAATTTCGCTACATCAATCATTCGTGTGAGATAATCCACCTTTAAAAAAATAGATCTACTCAAATATTTGAACTTTAAAACATGCTTCGGACGTTGTTTATATTCATCCAAATTATAACCATGGTTAATATATTTTTGGCTCTCATTTTATCAATATTTCCACATTCAATTCATCAACTTTGAACAAATAATCTTTTTTTAATATACATAATACTTTTTCATGATCATCAGATGCAAACGTTCATCGTAACACAATCTTCCCTCTCTTTCTCTCTTTCATTTCCTCACTCTCCACCATTCTCCCTCTTTCCCTCCCTTTCTGTCTCTCTCCCACTCCCTCTTCCTCCCTCCCCCTTCTCCATCCATCTCTTCCTCCTTCTCTTTCTTCCTTACAAAAACTTTTCACAAGAATTTTTTTTTTCTAAATTCGGCGAAGGTTACACTTAACATATTGGTTATTTCATTGATTGGCACAGGTAAAAATAATATGGCACTGTGCAATTTGAACTATCAAATTAAAACTTAACACAGTTATTGTTTAGTGTGAAATAAGAATTCCTCAACGAGTTTATGAGATAAACAAAGAGAATTATGAGTTCCTAAAGTCTTGAATTTGTTTTCCAGCCAGTGGTTTCCACATGCGTTTAACTAGGGCCTTTCGATTCACATTAAATGATTGATATGACTTTTGCAGCCAGCGCTCACATTGAAAAACGGACATTTCGAAGCGAAGCGAGCTTGACTGACGCAGGAAAAAGGCTGGTCATGTCTCTTTTACATACACGCAGGATGTAAAGGCTAAACGAGCTTGTGATGCCACCACTACAAACAAATTTGTGGCCACGACACGAGCATCGGGGCGTATAAAATACCGCTCTTCGTGGAAGCCTGTTCGACAAACTGAAAAGGCGAAGGAAGTTTCAAGTATTAGGCTTTTTGTTCAGCGCTTCCCGTAAAATGTCATTTGAAGGTACTTTTATTCGAATTTAATCTGTGTCTCATGTAAATCCGGTTGGTGTACCTAAAATAATAGTGAAGTAACCTAAAATTAAAATAAATGAAATAGCCTAGCTCCACAAGTACTTTTATTTTTTACTAAATATTTTCCCTTTTTAAGTGTTTGTATTAAATTGGAAGGATTAATTAAAAACGTTATATATTCTTTTGCATTTTAATAATAGTTTAATATAAATGAGCCCATCCTACAGGTTTATTCCAAATCTACACACTGCTTCCACAACAAATGTTTGCCGCATTAAAATAAAAGAAACGTTTCAACTTTTACTTTTCAAAGAAACGTATCGATACTGACGCAAAAAACGGTATAGCAGAAATATATATCACCACCAAAGCGGCTCGTAAAAAATGTTCGATCATTTATATAGAAAATGTAAATATCATTTACATGCTCTCAAAATTTTACAAAATAAATTATTTGGTTAAACAATATTAAACAGGTTTCCCAAATAAATTATTCCACATATATTTTAGAACTGCTCATAATTGAGATCATTAACATCTCATATACTTTCACCGCCTCAGTGTAAAGATTGCAAACCAAACCATTTTACTCATACTGAAATTACTAACATGACGCTGAAACATAAGATGCACATACACCTCTTAAATTTTTCAGTAAATAAAACTTTTCTGCAGAAAAATAATAACCTGCAAATATTTCAAAGTTGAACGATAAGCAACTAATACGAAACATTATACAACTAGGCAGCCACAACTCGTTTATAAGTTACGTATTAAATAACTTTCAAGTTAACAGTTATAGGAAAGAAAAATGTTTTAGGCGGAGAAAATATAGCAAACAGTCTTTGAAAAAAGCGACTGTAGGCGTTCTTTCAGAGCATAAAGGCCCTGTCGCTGTGTACAGGGTCGATGCGTGTTAATTTCCGGCCATCCTCATGTGTTCTCTGCGTAATAACCAGACGGTTCCACAAACTTGAATAAAAACCTGACTGTATTGCAATTCAAAAGTTCAAGCATATTACAAAATTCACTTATTTTAAGAAATATCCCTATACGTACTAGAAATTATTATCCAGTTATTAGAGAAACTACTAATATTAAGCATGTGAATTAGTTAATAAAAAACTAACAAATAATAAAATTATTAAAAAATTCTTCAAATTGCCCTGATAGAAAAGGACTACTATCCGAAATCTGAACTTCAATGGTTTTAAATAATAATTATAATAATTCATTCAGAAACGTATTCACACATTATTTGCTATCCCTATGAAGCCAATTCAGAAAATTCGTTTCTGTTAAAATATTTTCCTCCTACAATGTTGAAGGCAAATTATTTTGTCTCTCTTCATAGTAAATAAGGACTACTTTTTCGATTAATTCTATTATAATTTTTTCCAGCAATGTCAAGAAACTTTATCATTTCATTAAATTACCAATTCCTTATTTATTTGATTCCTGCGCCTTTCATTCCTTTACTTTCTACTTCATCCCCATATTCCATTTACTATAATTTTATCCTTATAATTAAAATATAATTTTACGAAGCCTTTACTGAAGTCACAGCATTTGTCCAATGGAAAATCACTTTCCCTTCATATTTTACGCAAATTATGATCGTTGTCTAATTACCTCAGTTCCAATTTTCCTCAATTATTTTAAACGGACAAGTTAAAGTGAGAACCGGTACTATATTAATTTTCTCTTATATTATTGTATGAATTATTTCTCAAAATTCTTACTTTTCAAATATTTTTGAAGTGTAAAACATACAGATCCCTACTTTAAGAAATTGAATAAAATACTTTTATATTTTCTTCTCGCATACATAGGTATTTTAATTACTAGTAGCCATCGTTATTCTTACAACAGTCATCGTTCTAAATTCCAATAATGTTAAAGATAAACGTTAAATTATGAATGTTACTCTAATACTAAAGGAAAAATTAAAAAACAGTAACTAAATAATTGAGACTAGAGCGTTGCATCAGTCTAAGGACTGAGTACAATAAACATATTTTATGAAAGTTTCCAATGTAATAAAAATCGTCATATTATATGCAATTCTATTCAGTGCGTAGTTACTTCTGTAAAATCAACAATAGCTTTCCATCATTATTATTTTCCTTAAGCGTTAGCATAACAATTGATATTACACAAAGAAAATGCCGAGTAAAAACAGTTATAATTTAAATAATTCTATAAGCAAAAGAAGGAGAAAACATTTCAAATTATAAAATTTACGGTTTATTATATCTCAATGATAATAAGAAAAGACAATATAGAAAAACCTTTAGACGAGCTAAACTTAATATATAATAGGATAAAGTTTACTTACGAGTTGGAACAATGAAATGATATTTTTAAACTTAAATGCGCAAATTATTAGAAAAAGTTCATAGGGCACACTCGTACAAATATTAGTACCAGGATACAAAGCAATAAAAGCAATGTGTGCATTGAGAACATAAGAAATTTTATCATTTTGTATATTTCGAATTAATTATTTTACTGAATTTAACGGAATTTTTCTTATTAAATTTTATTTTAATTATGACTAAGTAGGCTGTTTACTCATCAATTTTCAATAAAAAAAGACAAAAATAAGGTATACCGCTCTTTTTCTGACTTGTAAAATTACTTTATTTCTAAAAATATAATCGTGACATTTCTCCTGTGAAATATAACTGTTATTATCTTTTATGATTATTTCCGAAAGTTTGTAAAGACTTTATAAAAGTGGCTAAATAGTTTATATTATTATGACTTTTACTGGTTTGTAACATATTCAAAATAGCATTAGATTCAAAAATTTACTTTCACTTCACAAAGTCAGTAGTACATTCCTTTCTTTGAATTTTGGCTCATTGCAGTTACAAAAGTTAGTTAATACCTAAGTCAAAAGAAAACAATATCGGGTGTTGCATGTTCTATAGTGGAAAAATGAGATGGTGGAAAGAGAAAGAAATAATCCTGCGTTTCGACAAGTCCAAACCTCTGTTCCACTTCAGGAAAAGGGATTGAGAACCAGTACTGAACACAGGAGTTCGAACGCTCCTCAACGAAAACTAACCTTATTCCAGAGAGTCAGCTATAGAGACTTAGCGTCTGATTGAAGTGTTTTTGACATGCTGCTAAGTTTGTATTTAATTTTAAGTAAGCCAAAAATCTATCAAACCAAATAATTCGGTTTTGTCCCCCCCCCCTCATCTACTAGTTACTCGCATTCGTCTATAACTAATTTTTTTAATTTATCTTAGCAGTTTTAATTATATTACTGTCAGTATTCAGTGAGAGTAAAGATCAAGTTTGAGTTTATGAAGCGTAACATGTATTAAATTTCATTATTGAAGGAATAAATAATTCAGTTTAAATTACCTAGATTAATCATATGTCACACAATACTAATATCAAAACTTAAAAATCTTTTCTGCCAATACCACTGTTAATAACTTTTGACGACCGATCATGGTCTCAGTGCATCTGAAAGCATTTGATGTTTGGCGGAAATGTCAGAAAAACGTATCTGGTTTTCGAATTTTCCAGAGTGCATGTTGAGAAAATGTCAAACTCGAGAAATGACTCAGAGGCCAGTTGCCTCGTAAAACCCAGCGTAAAGCTTTTACAGGCCTCCAGACGCAGAAAATTGAGATAACTGTTCCTATGATGGTCTACTAAACCTACGAATCCTATGACAGTTTCACGAAAATTGATTTTTACCTTTCGTTTACAAAAACATATTTTTTTAATAACGTACAATTATAAATTTTTCATTTTTCCGTGCGATAAAAAATGGAAATTATATCATTCTCAGGCTTAAGTTTTCAGTTATTTTTCTCGTAACTTCTGTGTGTTAAGCTGCTAATGATAATGAATAACGAAATTGTATTTCGTCAATTAAAGCACACTTTGGTTCAATTAAAATATGTCTCTCTCTTATTTTACAACACTAATACAGTTGTAAATATAGAAAAATGAAAATAATCACGTTTAGGAAAAGTAATTACTAGTAAAAAGGTAATATTAATCTTTATAAATCATTGTAATTGCTCTTAGTGCTTATTTGAGGTAGTTTATAATATATTTAATAACTACACATTTTTAAATGAGAAGGGCATATTAATGTTAAAATAGTCATTAATGAGCAATTTTATATGTTAATAAATAGAAGTACACATGGTGACTCGCGATATCGTAAGCTTTAACTGAAGTTAATTGCCAGGTATAAAATCGTCGAAGGATTGGAATAAGATCAGTTATGATATCTCGTCACACACAATAGCGTTTTATGAAAGACCTGTGCTTCTTGCAATAAATAAAAATTAGTATCGTATTTAATGGAATGAGTCCGAGTAAGACAGGTCAATTAGAAGAGTATTAGCAGTCTTTGCGATAAAGCCTACTTTGATATCAAGCCTCGTCACAATTTTCTCTCCGACGAATAAACGATTAAGTGAAATTCTAATCGGATTAACACTGATTGGAAACTAGGCGCAACCATCGCCCGTCCCGGATATTGGGGTGGCAAAATCTATTCCTGTCTTTTCCTTGTTATATTGGTAAATACAACCATTTTTAACCGTGTCTCTTTCCTTTCAATTAATTATATACAAGTAGTTATTCATAATTCGTAATCCCGGCGTGTACCAGTATTTCACTTATATTATTGATTCAATTGTAAATACGTGAGTAAATTATCAACAAATGCGTCACTTTTTTACGTCCCCTACCCTATGATACCTGACGGAATGTTAATTTTATCATAACCATCGCTATGTCTTACAGGACCTTAATCGAGTCAATAAATCTGGTACATTAAATAAAGACGCTACCTTAAAAGAGTCTAAAACATCCCAGAACACCGAGAGTGAAAATATACACTGCACTTTAATTGAGTTAAAACTTGTGCCAGTACAGAATGTATATAATATGCGAAAATAGTGACGTCATATTGCGTGCTGCTAAATAAGGTGGATTTCCCATCATTCTGTCTCAATTACGTCACAAAAATACACATCCTGACACTGTCCAATATTTTTTACTATAATTACTTCTACGTTTGTCATAACTCAGCCCCACTATTCTCCCTCTTTCCCTTTTATCCGGTTTGTATCAAGTTGTTTTTTTGTTTTGTTTTTTGCAATTGGTCCTCCCGTTTATATTTTTTGAGACAAACATATAACCTCTTATATTATGTAGAATAGATCATGAAGCAAACTAAAATTTAATTTATTAGCCTGTAAGTAATGTAAGTGTTGACGTTATTTGCTTAACAATTAATGTGGATATGTCAAGGATTAAATAATTAATAATTTTTTATAATACACTTTTGTTACTTAAATTTTGCATTCGATTAGATTTATTATGCAATCCATTAGTTCTCGGCCGAGGAAATAGGGTACGTCAAATATAATATTAGAATAAGTATACAATTTTTTACAATTAAGAATTTAAGGACAAAAAGAGAAAAAATAGCTATATTGATTTTCAATTTTCGGTCGACGGAGGAGGAATCAGCAGTTCCTGACGAAAATGAAAAAGCAAATAAGTCGGCAGTTAAATTATAGGGGAGTATCGTTTTAAAATAATATGAGAATTTGATATGACACCAGAAAACTGTTTTATCTATGAACGCTCCATTCATTAACAGGGATTTACAACTATTTATAAATAATTTTTGAACTTTTATACTTTTTATTTCCTTTAGATGAGTATTGTATATATTTATACCGGAATAGTGAACTCCTGTTTCAAAAAGGCTTAAGCGATGTTCATGGACAATGTTTTAAAAAGTTAGAGAAACACTTTTAGTTAATTTTCAATCTAGAATATGTTTTCAATCTTATTTATGAAGCTGAAACGGATTCAATGATTGTGCGATTCGTGATTGCTGATGCTCATAACTAGCTGAAAAGGTGAGAAAGTCCGTTTGGACGCCACCTTGCGTAATATTTAGTTACTACGAAGAAAGGCGTCAAAGAAACATTCGTTCTCTTCATCTTCAAGAGTGACACGCTTTCGTGTCACGTGATGGATTTTCCGACTCATTATTGGTCTTAAAGTGAATCATATTTGTTAACACCTTCAAAAGTTTATTTACCATTTCTTCTTGTTCATTGATGGGAAACGCAGTTAAAAAATGAAAAGTTAAAAATTAAATTAAGTTAGTCAGCATATTTATATATTCACCTAGATTGTACTTCTATTTTTCCAGCTCTCAAATTCCCAAAAACAATCGCTAAACTTTCTCATCGAATTTTATAGATTTGGACAATCATTATTTCTTTTATAATGTTAATTCATAATTCAGCTTAGACACTATGCACGATAATTTCGTAGTATTAATTCCAACAACTATCTTTCAGAAACATCGTAAATACATAAGCGAATATAATTCAGTAATTTGAAACACGTTAAGCAATTAACAAAAAATATTAAGTAAATGTTCCTTATTTTTTTAAAAAAGGTCTGAGTAATAGACTTCAAATTTTTATTTTTAATTAAATGCATGGTGAATGACGTTACAATAAATATCGTTCTCAATTAGTGGGGTCGATGCGAAATAAGATCATATCTTTAATACGCGACGCCAATAGATTAGTCACTGTGACCGACGGCTTTGCTCCATACGTGTGTTCGGTTAATAATCCGCCATTTACATCTCCTGTCACTTCAAAGGAACCGTGAATCAGTTATGAAATTTCTCGCACTGAATTTCATGTTAATCCACTTTAAATATATATTGTTGCATTGATATAGGTTCAGTTGGAAGTTAATATTGTCAATGATGAAAGATCAATTGAAATTTTTATTGATACTTTCGTTAATGGCACTTAATGTACTACAAAAAAGTTGTACGAACAGGAGTAACTAAACATAAATAATAGAATAAACTACTTACATTAAAAAGTACTCCACTGTCAAAGTAAAGGATTCCTTTCATTCTTTCCTTACGCTGAATTCTACTAATGGTCTTAATTTTCTATAAATCTCTGTTCTAGTGAAAGAAAATTAATTAGTTGAAAATTGGTTTCTCAAATCGAAAACGTCTGGAAGGGTCATCAATTTTCTTCTAAGCAACCATTATTTCTTAAAGTGGCTACGGTATACAGTTCATTAGGAAAAGCGGTTCGCTTTTCTCACTCGAAATTCTAAGATAACAACATGTTGATGAGTTGGACTGTTAGATGACCTACATTTGAAGGTAACCACTACAATGTGTGTTATTTCCGTCATATTGCATATTAGGGAGCTTTTGACATTCATTCTATTTACTTAAGTTCATTTTACGACACGCAGTGCCTCGTCATTTACATTAAAAAAACAGGGTTATATATCGTAAATTTCTACCATGTATACAGACATGTTGATAATACAATAATAATTCAAATACTTTGTAGTTACTGACGGCTTGAACTACCGATTTCTCGCGCAACTGAAGACAGGAAATGACTTATTGATTAAAAGTGTGGTTATACTGTCGTTAACGACAAACAAAGATGGGTTCACCGGACTTCTAACTCATTTCTATATAAAACACCACTTAACCCAAAAACATGTATTCACATTTATGTAGTTATATCCATTTTAGAAGATATTATAAATGAAGAATAAACACCAGGATTTAATAAATGTAGGCAGTGCTGGATTAATAATATATTTAATTGATTTTAAATTAATATTTTATTGAAGACATCTGAAAAAATTTCAAAGAAAAACTTGAGCATTGAATTTTACAATAATAATAAATTTTTATGGGCATCAACTATCACATATGTCAGTGGGCAATAAATATATTAAAAAATTAAATTAACTGTTAGTGGCATATTTATATCGTGCAACACTCGAGATTTTTAAACTAATTACTATGCATTGTTACTTAAATAAAACTTCCATTAAATTTCCAAATTAATTTCGCGCTGAGCAGACAAAATGGAATGCATCAAATATCATATTCTTATAAATGAATTTCAGTGCTTGTGTGTAAAAACAGTACAAATTTATTACGTATGTTTAGTGTTAGAATATATGTTCCGAATACAAATATAAACGCGTGAAGCAGATTCGACCAAATTTTGTAGACGTTATCTTTGTGCACTGAAGGGCCGAGTTGGAGGGTGCTGAAATTTTTTAAGTGTTAAATCGGCCTATATTTCTGTTGAATAAATCCTTTTCGATGTCAGTGTTTCCCGCGAAACAATTTGTGTATAATCTCAACCTCTTTCAGCGTGGGAGGGGAGATTTCATAGGGGTTGTGGTGGACAGGTGTCACTCGAAAACAAGTAGAAAACTATCGAGTTTAATATTGAAACTGGTGTAATTTTCGCTGCTGAGTCTGGTTCTGACATTCAACAGGCTGGTTACTTTGAAATTCAGCCCCTAAGAAAGGTAAGCAAAATTCCGCGCTCTGAATTCTACCCACAGCGAGCGATGGGGTAGAGAATGTGCAAATTAATAACATGACATCAAACTATACAGGTCACTAATTCGTTGCTATGAAAGTCTCTGCAGGTTAACCTGTACTCGTATCCCAGTGTCGGGAGGAAGTGCGGGGGTGGATGTCAGAGGACCAAGTGATTGACGGCAATAACACTAAATCATCCAATATTCCTGACTATTCCAGGAATATGTACTTGGCTATTATAAATAAATAAACGCCAAATAGTTATATTACAAAATACATATATTCGAGCGTGTTTCAAATTCCAATTTCAGATAATTCTGTTTTTAGAACTATGTCAAATATCAGAGCAAATAAAATTAAATGATTTTGAAGGATTATTTTTCAGAAAAATATTATTGTTAAAGAAAATACTTAGATGATGAGTTTTCTTATGTCAAATTAGTGTATTTAATACTTATTTCAATTTGTCATAAATCTTCCTCACCCTACTTCACCTACCGGGTCGACTGCGGATTGTCATCTTACATGACACATTCTGAATTTGCAGTGATACGAGGTCAGCGTATCGATTCACCAACAATTTTAATCCCAGTCTCCGTGGCCATGATGGTACAAACATCCAAGCCTATACCAGGATTGGAACCCGAGATCTCTGGGTTGTGAGGAAACGTCGCTTGCCACTAGGCAACAGGACTTCGGCATTTGTCATAAATGATAGTCATATATTGACAGGATTTTCAGACGTAAACAATTTCAGTACTACGAAAAAACTCAATCTAATACGTCAAAAATTCTAATAAATTGGTAAAGTAAAAAAAATAATTATTAGAATTATGAACATACTTTAAGCATAGGGGCTGAATAGGGTATATGTAATAAGGTGAAATAGTACGATTTGTAACGTAATTAGGTACAAGGCATCTGTCTGAAGCCATGAAACGAACTTAAGATTGGTACGTCCTTTGAAAGCGATTGGCATTAAGATCAACAACGATCTCATTATTAGAGACCAGGACTTCCACTTGAACGCGGCCTGCAATCAATTAGGGAGCGGTATACGGGGGAAAAGAATCCAGCGCCAGCTTCTGTGCCATGCTCCACGCTGAGAAGGTCAAGTGTTGCGCAGAAATAAAGTCCGTGAACAGTTTTATCCTCATGCAGGGTCTAAGCTTGCAGAATCACTCATGCTGGAAGTATTTTAGGGTTTCTCATTAACTCAGCGTTCCAATCGACCTTAAATCTTGGAACAGGGGTACTTTTGGTTACGTTAGGAATTCTTACTAATAAATAAGTATGCAAGTCTCTTATTAAAACAGAAATGTCACATATACGACAATAACGTATTTTTAAAAAGTGGTTTCCGTGGTCTCATCAACTGTGTTAAGCAGGTAGCATATAGGGCAAGTCGGGGCGGATCGGGACACATCGTTTTAACAATTTTTGTAAAATTTTCGAAAACGATAAACAACTCATAAAAGTATAAAACATTAGTGTATTCTATTATTTACATAATCTAATATCAATATAAAGTAAAGCAACGAATTTGAATTTTTGGTGAATTTTTGAAAAGAAACATATTTACTGTTCTGCTCCACCCCACGGGGCAGAACGGGACAGGATGATTTATAATTACAATTTATTCAATATAATTCTATTTAAATTTACAAAAGTCTTACCACCTTTTTGTGTTCGCTTTCTTATATTTATTTTGCGTACGGGTGATCGCTTTATCAATTTTTCTTTGCCCAAAGAGGTTTTTATTGCAACTGGACAGTCTTTCCTAGTATTTTTCCTTTTTTCCCGTTCCTTTTGTCTCTTTATCTATTCGTTTTTGGCACAGCATCGTGCAAATCATTTTTATAAGGTGTCAGGTTTTCCTTTTTTTATTGGGGAACACAATACATTTCGTTTTAAACAGTGTTATCCCCGCTCACAAATTTTAGTTTAAGGTTTCTCACCGAACCTTTATGCAAGCAGATGTATAACTAGTACGTAAATTATATGCAGTTAAATACTTTATGAGTATATACCATTAAGGAGTTAAATTCTGCAAAAATTATAAATTCACATATTTAAGACGCCAAAACAAATAGTTCATTCACAAGAGGGAGTTAGAAGTTGGTCAAATCGGCTGCCGGGTTTCTTCCTTGACCAATGACAATTTTACACCCCTATTTACTAAATTTCAGCTCCATCCAGTCAAAAAATAGGATATTCCATTCTAATCGTTACCCCTTTTCGTCTCGAGTTCCCCTACTAACAATTCGCAAATGCACTTCTGTTTCGTCTTTTACAAAGTATTGTTTGTATTACACTCTTAGCGTACTTTCGTTAATTTTGAGACTATGGAATTCTTATTCTAACAATAACGTCAGTAGAACACAACTTTCATTGTTCTTCACCTATTTAATTTTATGATGTAATGATAAAATAATAACATAACCTCTACTTCTGATTTCATTTTCTGTGAATATCACATTCTTAGATATGTTGAGTTTCGGCAGAATGAACGACTACAAATTTTGAAATAAGTCAGATTCACAGTTCTGCTCCAAATAAGAAAGCCAAGCATAATAATAAAAATATTAATTGGGGTTGTGCAATAGGCAACACGCCAAAAACCATGCTTCATTACGTATTTGCGAAACAACGTGCCCGCTTACTGCAGGGTAAGAAAAAATACAGGTGCCCGATTTAGATTTCAGTGCATATAATTATTCGTTTGGTTTATTATTTCCAAACACATCCAGTTCGTAATAAATCGCTTAATATCCATGTACTATATGTGATGCGTAAAAATAATCCCCAAAAGACAAAGTGCGAAGTAGATTAAGAAATAAAAATACATTTATACCAGTATTATTTCAGTTGTTAATTAGTGAAATTATACAAGAAATCTTAATTCAAGTATTGATTCAGAAGATATAACAATCCAATTCCTCAACTTCCTCAAATTGAGTAAATGATCTGGTTTACTTTGAATTAAATAACTGCTGTTTAAATGTACACAGAAGACACTAAAGGTCAGATAAAGGTAGAGAGAACCAGAATCAATAGTTTTAGAAGCAAAACAAATGTACGTTTAGAAAGAAATAAAAAGTTATTCTCTGTAGTTATTGGTAAAAAATACAATTTTCTATAATTTAAATTTTATTACATTATTAACGAATTTAGCACCAGCACTGGGTTTGCCTTAAGCAGCCGAAATGAATTAATTGCTTATTGACAATAAATGTATTTCCCCGGAGACCAGTTGGTAATCAATTTTTTTCAGCCGGCTGACGCTTTATCAACTCGCATCGCAGAAACGTTTAGCCTATTTCTCGATAGTCTTTAAAACTGTCAATTTTATTTTATGACTAGCTGGGTGTCCAGCGATGCCCAGGATATTAAAGCTTAAAGGTAACAAACATTTTACTTAAGCAATGATACTTTTTGTTTCTCACGAACGTCGTCGTCGTCGTCGTCGCCGCCGCAAGAAGGGAATAATTTATCATGTTCTATTCGTGATTATGGCAGGACGGATACAAATAGTGTCGTGAGAAACACCGTAAAAGTATTGACCTCGATAAGTATTTATTTGACTTAATTATAGACCGATTTAGCAAATTTAAATTTTTTTGCGTCCGCCACCTCCGCCGCTATGATTTTTGAGGCGTAAAGAACCTGTGTGCAAAATTTCGTTGAATTTCTCCACGCGTTTAGATTTGTATGCGGAACATACAGAGACAAAAACACACACGTATTATATTTTAGCTCTTTTTACACAGAAACAATTAATTTAATTTATAATAATGTTTGGTATGTTTTAGCGAAATAACTTGTAAATTTAATTAACGTTTTATTTAAGTAGCAATATATTCTAAGTACTTAAAAAACATACAAAAATATTGATACCCCTTAGTATGGCACACACGCTGCGTCATATAAAAGCGACGATTTGGGTCGTTCACAGTCAAATTCATTTTGCTCAAGATTAAGATATTCATTACTATATAAATATTTAAAAAATATACACTCAATCGCCCCTCGTAATTTTAGGCTACAGAATATAACTAAGCAACAGCTCATGTGCACTCCACTGTAAAGTAAGCTTAGCAGGTCACGCACCGTTGTACTGAAACATCGACGGGCATGTAATCATTTCGCATAAACAGACAATCTAGATTCAAATATTTTGTTTTAAAACTATTGTATAACGTATTTATCACATTTTCCATATTGAACATTAATTTAAATAAAGTCCAACTATGTTGCTTAAAAGTAAACTTTAATACACACGGCTCATTTCCTAATATAAATATAACATTTAAAGTGATACTATTCTGATGTTGCATATATGGTTAATGTACTTTCGTGACAACAACACAATTGATATTTATATTTACAGGCAAAGTTACCAATCTACTATGAAAATAATTGTACAGGTTATTTATAAGGGAATATCTTTGAAAAATGTTTAAATACAGGAAGTACAGTGTAATCGGGGTACGCTCGGCGTGAAACAAGGAAAAAATAATTTTTATGTACGTGGAAGAGTTGAAATAATAAATATTTAATTGTTAGAGAGTTAGAAACTTAAAGTAAATTATTATAAAATATAAACTACACATGCTAATTTTTATAATTAATAAATAGTCTTATTTCAAAAATGTTTCGTATAAAATCAAACATGTTAGCCACAAATGTTCAAAATGAAACCAAATATCTCAAAAATATATGTGAAACAATTATTTCCAATCAACATCATTGTCATTGCTTTTTCGGGAAGGTTGGTAATGTAATATTTTAAATAAAACATTTTTTGACTTTTTCCATCAATATATGTTAGTAAAAATATTATGGGCTCTAGTTTCAAACAATAATACACTATGTTCAAAAAAAATTTAACAGTATAAATATACTAATAGAATTATGATGTGGTTCGTGTTCAAACAATATATATTTTCAGCTTTTAATGTAAATGTTTTCGTTAAAGCGTAGGAGTTCTATTCAATTATGAAGTTAAATATCAAAACTAAAATGATTTAGGTATATTAAACTTTTGTCGATTTCAGTTCGGGGAGGGGGGGAAGAGAATTTTGTTATGATAAAACCGTGTTTCTAATATTAATTCATTATACATAAATAAACTATGATACTTCATGAAAATATTGTGAATAATGTTAAAAATTGAAACTGAGCTCTAAATTATTGAGATGGGTTATTTGGTCAAATTTCTGACAATCTAGGCAGTTTATTCATTACGCTACTCGCATTTGATTGCTTTTGCGGATAAAAAAATAATGTCTAATATTTACATTTAGGCAGAGAGTTGTGAGGATAATGAATAAAATATGTAAGAAAAATCTGGCCGTCGGGAAGAAAGGTGGCATTGGATATGCGTTGGTCAAACTATACGGAGCAGTTGAGTGAAGATCCATGAATATGAATGTCGCGGTCTCTGCTCGTTGAGGAAGACAGACTAAGAAATACAATGGGATTTGAAATATTCGATTTGAGAAACCCATAAATTTTGGATGCTTAGTGACGGTATCACCGTTAAAAGCCGATAGAGAAACCTGGGAAAAACCTACGTGAACCATTTAAATCCGTGGGGGATTCATGTTAAGCAATAAAGTGGACTGACACTGGCCGAAATAAATGCCAAGAAACTCACTTTGCAGCTAACGCGAATCACCAAAGACACTAGTTTACTTGTCTTTGAAACATCTATATCTCATATAGAAGTCCACAATATCCTCACAAAAATTCTTACTTAATTTTATATGAATTTCAGAGTCAGACGTAAATAAATTATAATGAGCTAATAATTCAGTTCTATGTACCTTTTTAAAAAGTAATTTTACTCAACAAATAATTAGTCAATCAATCTATTTCTATCTCATTTACAAAATAATACATTTATCAATTCTCATTTTATACACATATATGTATGTTTCTATATGAAAAGGTATTAGAAGATAAAAAATAATATGGGAATGAAATAAATATTTAGACGAATTAATATTTTAATGGGCAAAATTAAAGGCGTAGATAAATGTTATAAATCTTTTCAGATTATTGTATATGTATTGTTATTTTAAATGCAATTTACTATTGTCACCTAATTCGGAGCAATACAAGGAGGTGTATAGATCTTTTAGTGACATAAATTTCAGACTACGCACATTGTTTACGGTTTATTGACACAGAAAATTATTTTTTAATCTAATTATTACTATATATATATATATATATATATTTCCATTGACTTTTCTGGAGCATGGTTTGACATTTTGATGTACATTGAAAGCAGTGCACTTGTCCGTTTATCTGTAGCTTTGAACTACAACTTCCGCAACTCCTAAATGTATCGTCGATAGTAGACTGTTTACAATTTTAGTAAGACGTGCGTCATCAGGAATTCCCCTTTTTGCGGAAAATTCTGGCTTACAGTCATGTCTTTTCCTTGAAGAATATCGACCTATCCGCTGACTTTTTACTTGAATTCTGGAGCTCAGCTGATCACGCTTGGCTATATTTCATTTGTACAGTTTTCAAAAAATAAAACTTAACTATTGCAATATCAATCAGAAAATATTATAGTTTGTCCCACGATTTTACTGTTTGCCGTAATATTGCATACGATTCTCAGATCGTGGAAGCGGCCTAAACTTCCCATGGTTTGGTTGAATGTTTATACTACGATAGGAAAATATATCTTTAACTGTGCCAAACCTATCTGATTTACGTATTCTTACGCGGATTATAGACTTTTTTTTCTTCTAAGATGTGACTGAATGATAGTTCAACTATTTCACAGCAGCAAGTTCATCATGATTTTCAAATTGAATTTCCTCCATTTTCAGTTTTGTATTTACCTCATCATTTCAGGGAGGGTTTTTGCAATTAAACCTCGCAGATATGCAAGAAAATATTTCTTCCCTGAATAAATATTTCACTTTATTCTGGAGGTGAAAAATAGTCAGATGAAACAAGTGCGTCGGTCATTTTCACAGATCAATTGTTAGTTTCAAATAATATCAATAAAAGTAATAACAATGTAAAAAAAGCTTTTACACAAAGAGTGACTTTAGAACAAATACTGCATAAAAAATTGGAAATGCAATATCGTAATACAATGGACACTGAAGGAGCCCTGGGAAGTATTCTTCCCACCTAATATAAATCATAATATTTGTTCAACAACGAACAAGAATTTTATCAAAGTCACTAAAACATAAATGAAAAAATACTGAGTATGAAATTGCTTCTACATAAAAATATCTCCAAAAAAAGTTAGCTGTAACGGCTTTCATTTCAACACAAAACAGACGGCAGACAAACTCCAACGTTAACAGATTCCAAGAATGAGGAAAACAGACACTAAAATTCCATTGAAGTAGTTCCCAGAAGTATACGGAAGATGGAAACAGGGATGTAAAATACTTATATCCTGAAAACAAAAAAAAACTTTTCTCAAGTGGGAATATACTTTCCACGGCACGAGCAAGGGTTAAAAGTGAGCAGAATAATCAAATTTTCTAGGAATCAATTTTTTTCTATTCTTCAGTAGAAAAATCTGAAATTTTGTGATATTTAGTTAATGCCGTCTACATTGTGACCATATTATTTTTAAAGCCGTACAGTTACTTTTGATGTTATGAAAAGCACCAAGCTGGCCAACATTCAGCACACACTAAGGTGGGAGGGCTAATGTTCTTCCACACACACACGAACAGCAGATGACAATTGAGGGTTGACGTCAGAACTGCCAAGTCCAGAGAAGCGCTGTATCAGACGCGCACCTAACTGACGCCAAAAGCTACGCTTCACTCTATAATTGGCTGCTATTGGCAAGACGACCCGAACACGGGAACTACATTTAATTGCATTAATTAATTTGGCAAAGTCTGCTGTGCGCAACAAGCACGGCCATCAAGTTTTCGTACAATAGCATTGGCGGTCTTGGCAGCTCTTGTCGCATCTGGGTGCTTACGGCTTTACGCACAAAAGCTGGGTAAATGTGAATGTTATTGTGGAAGGCTGCGCGAACGGAAACCGGGATAAAATTGGCCTCGGTCCAAAATCTGACGCGGCTCGCCAAAATTCTTCGTATTCACTGAACCTTGGCCGGGGGAATGGGATCTATGGGGAATGGTGTGGGATTGTGGGTTGTCACCAGGCCAAATCGTCGGAAAAGGGGAAAAGAATATCGCTAGAGGACAAGAAGGAGAAAATTTCTGTAATCGACTTATCAGGAAACTGGTATACAAATTAAATGTCAATATTATATTTGGTCGTAAATGTCATGGAAGCTTAACTCTTGAATGTTTTTAGAACAGTCATGGAACTATTTATATTATATATACATTTATGTATTTTAATTCACTTATATAAGGATGAAGTAGAAAACGAAGAGCGGCAGTGAAAAATGTCAGGAATGAAAATTATAAAAATTCTGTTGAAAAAATCTCATTCTCCATTTTTTAACCCACTATTCCTTTACTTATCCTCATCTGATCCCCCTCCTACCCTAAACTCTAATAATACTCGCCGTAAAACACTCGTCAATCAAATATTATAAACTGCAATAACATAGTTACGTCCACAGCTCTGTCGTTTCTTTCGCTTTTAAATTGATAGTCAATGGATTATTCAATTTATACAAGCATTCATGTCAATTATTTATTCTGCGAATAAATGTGTATAACATGTCAGATAAACTGTAATATCTTCGGATAAAAGTTTGCAATAATAATAAAAAAGGGAATTAGATATAATTGCCATAATACGACTTTTCTTCATACAATGTAAGATTTTTCATTTATTTCCCATGCATATGTTGATTTATTTATTTATATTGGAAACTAAACTGAATTTATACGTATTCAATAGGGTTTCTCTGATAGGTGTAAGTAATGAAACTGGGAAGTTTACGCATTGAAAAGGGATCATCGTAATGAATCTTTCTGTAACTACAGTCTGCGGACTATTCCTGCTACGTAGCCAACCAATATTGTGTCCGATTTCAGACAAGCATGGCGAATATACGTTAGCGGGTGGAGAGAGTGGTGCACAATCTGGCAACATCGCTGGAAGAGGGTGAGACGCGGGTCGGTTAGTTACATGTTTCCAAGATCCTCTACATCTCATATGCAATAAATTATAAAACAAGTTCCTATGTTCACAAAGTCATTTAAAACGAACATCACTAAATGGATCCCTTATATTGAAAAAGACAATTAACATCCTTTATTGGAAACGGCAAAAATATTAAACATGCGTAACAATTCATAAGTTTCTAAAGAAATTTCTTGTTAGGTTAAATAAAGAATCGACAGTCATGTTAGTATGCAATAAAAAAATTTCTAAGAAAGCATTCAATAACTGATGGTTTAATTTCGCTCATCCTTGCTAATTTTGTACGAGTATTCAAGGTAAATACAGGTTTATTGGTTTTATTAATACACCGCTGAGAAAAAGTTTCAGTTTCATACATACAAAATAAATACGGTAAAAAGTGACGCACATCTTGATAATACATCAATGTGAAATAAATTAATAATGCACATAATAAAATTTCACAATTACGAATATAACAAAACTAATAAAACAAAAAAAATCGTAATTACGAAAATCTTTAAACATATTCAAACAAATGGGAGAAAAATGTAGTATCGGATTTTTTACTGTAATCAATTTAACATATAATTATTACTATAATTAAATTAATGAAAATTCCAGCCAATCTGTCGCCAAACAATATTAATATTTACTTTATTTACACTCACGCCAAATAAATGTAAATTCTTTTTTGCTGACAGATTGGCTGGATTTTTATTTATAATTGTACATAGACTAGAAGGACTAGAAGGAAATATAACTTTGTAGTAACGATAATTAGTAAAGCGTACGTTAAGAAAAATTGTAAAACACACGCAGAAAATTAGTGTTAAATTAAGTTACAATTTGTAATTATTACTTGTTTTTCAGAATACGTTAACCTAGAAGTTTTCATTATCATAATATTTTTCCGCAGCCTCTCTATAACTTTTCAAATAATTGGCAGTTTTTCTCACCAAAATCCGTCCCAATTAAAAGTCTTCCGGAGCGATCTATTGGAATTTCCGGTATAACTTCCACGCCTTCATCTCTGTCTGTATAAAAATATTGAATCCCTTCACCAATTATCTTGGGGTTGGCAGACGTGAGAAGTTCCGTTTTTGTTCGTGTGATCTTTATATGCCATCTCTCTGAACACGAAAAGAATGTCTGTCTCACTTCGAAATATGGATCTATTATTTTAACTCTCAATTATAACACTTCCATACCGGAATAAGTCCTGTAAATGGAGGTTGAAAATCGTATGAGTATTTTCTGAATTGCTTTGTAAACGTAATTCTTAGCATACTAATTAAGAGGTTGTAGTATGACTACAAAGAAAAAATGCGTCTTTGTCCATAGACGAGGAAGAAAGGCGAGATGTGTATCGCCTCTGGAGATCATGTGATGGATATTATAACGAATTTAAACTGATTCGAGACAGAAATATACGGAGAGAGACGAGTTTTAAACGGCAGAGATTGCTGGAAACACTTTTGTTGCGAAGCCTATAACAGTTAATATTAAATAATAATTTTTTCTAATAGTAAAAACGTTTTATTTGTACAGTGTGCCGATAGTGTTGATTCATTATACTTTTCATAATATATTAAAAAGGTATATAAAGTTTATTCGTGTGCATATTTACTAAACTATTTGATTGCAACTAAAACCACGATTTTGAACCTTGAGAGAAAGAATAGAAATTTTGTTTACATGACACTTAATGACGGAGCATGACGTCATCAACGTGTTGTTTTCTTATAACATCAAACCGGATAAAATGAAAGTTAAAGTAGTCTTTATTTGGGGTTGGATTATTACAAAATATTAATCGTATGATAAGTAACGCAAAAATGAAATAGTATACAAGAGTAACTGCAGGAATGATTTGACGGAGTACAATGAATATTATGAGCCAGTCACACGAACATACATGACGTGTTGTTATATAAATTATTTGTTGCGTAACAAATTTATTTTGTTATATCAGCCGTCTAAAATTAATGTCAACTTAATAATGAAAAATTAATTACCCCTATTTCAACATAAAAATGAATACAAAAGTGTAATCTAGATTTGGGAGCGAACCACGAAATAAATTAGTATTACGACTTCTCTAACCACTCTCCCAACGTAATTATAAAAATGATGGTGTAATCATTTTTCATACAAAAAATGTTCACAACGCCTCGCTAAGGGCACTCAACTGTAATATATATTTCACATCGGCGCGGTGTGGAATAATGCTGATTACCGGAAACACTTCACATGGAATCTGTTAGCATTAATTTACAAGTGGGTGGAAGTTCCCTGAATCATTGAAATATCGTTTTAAGTGATCATAATTTGGATTTGTCGATTTTAATGTCAACTTTTCATGGCTTTACACTGTAAAAATTATTACTACTTGGTACTATTAGTCGACCCCCAAAATTGTATACTGATTTATTACATGTTCACTTTGATGGTTATGCCAGATGATTTGTGTTGATACTATTGTCATGTAAATGTATCCATTATAAAATAACAGAATTCATATATTTATATATTACTTTCATGAATAAATTAAAATATACTAATAACTTTCCGCACTGTAATATTTTTTAATTTCATTGCTTCCAGCAAATTCAATTCATAATATTAATTTAAACGTCAAATTCTATCAACAATGATATACAATTTAAAATTATAGTTCGACTAATAACTAACGTTCTTCTCAGATTTGTTGTTTCACGCGATGATGTGCAATTTGACTAACATTTAATGACTAACCTAATTTAAAAGTTCTGGGTACTCGAGTCGTTTATAGCTAAATTACATTTTGGGACGAAAAATACAAAGTTTCATTCCTTATAATTTATTACCACAGTAAAACGATGGAGCAGAGTTGTTATAGATATGAAAATTAATTTTGCATTAATTTCGTTAGTATTTTTATGACCTAACGCAACAATAGGTAATTAGCTCTTGATTGTTCCCATCGGAGTATCGCGAATAACTGTCCTGCTTCGTCATATAATGACACGAATGCAGAGGTTAAAACGAAAATAATGGATATGTCAGTGGCTCAAGCATATGATATATGAAGCCCAATAAATAAAAGATAGCGCCTACGCACAACCACTCACGCAAGACAGCTCAAATGTCAAGAGTGTCACAACGCCAGCTGAATAAAGGGTCTGTTGCAAATCCTGTTTAATAGCGTATATAATGTTCTCTTATTTTTATAGAATCATAATTATAACGATACACGCGTAAAGAAATTACAAAATTTAGTTAAAAAATTTAATATAAAACATTTTAACCACTTTTACGATTATATTCTGATAGGTTAATTCATTTTTACCAACTTCAATTTAAAAATTTTACCGTATCAAATATTCAGATTCATATTTACAAATTTCAATGATTCTTAAAAAATAAAAATTGTATACGTTACGTTCATATAATGAGCATAAAATGTTGCGTTATCAATATTCAGTGACATTTAATTACATGCCGAATATACCATTTTAATGTCAAGCGCTCGTATTTCGGACATTTGGAAAAAATATTTTTGGGTCCTGGAATATTGTGTTACAAAGAAAGGCGCCACAGTTTAAACAAATAGTTGTTGGTTAGAGGTATTGTAATTTATTTTTTATTTATGGGTTTCTTTATATGAATGGGCTACATTGATTTGGTATTTTAGTAGTTAGTTTAACAATAAAAAATACAAATTTAATTTATTTTAATTCAAAGAAATCTTTCTTCCAAAGCACTATTTCGTGGGGAGGTACAGGAATACTTTTGGGTGGCAAATATGTGACCAAGCTCTGTAATCAAAAGTTTATTTTGACTTATCTGTAGTCCAGATAGTTAAACAATTTCCTCCTTCGGAGATTACTTTCACAGACACACACAATAAACAACAAAATACTGTACTCTGCTTTTGATTTTAATTTCATTACACTTATATTTCCTCGTTTATAAATATTCCTTCCGTCGTATGAGTCTCCCAAGTAGCTCCGCAGTTAACTTCAAATTTTTCTTCGTATTTCCTCCTTTCACAGCCTCGATCCCACAGCTACTGCCTCTCTCCCAACAACATTTTCTCAATTCTTACATATTAAAATTTAATTCCTTCCGTTATCCTGGTACAGCATATAACGGCTCTCAAAATCTTAAAAACATACTGTGGACTTTGTGTCCGCTCTGCTTCAGTTGTCATTTCCACAGCAGACGCGGAAAAATAAGTCGCCTAGCCACAAATTACGTCAAAACTCTTCTCCTTGGCCTTGGGACATTCCTCTTAACGGAGCCAGACGATGAAAAACAAGCATTTTTGCAAGACAAATTCAAAACTGATCATCAAGGGCCTTCTCCATTTCACCTCATTACAGTATGTTAGTTGAAGGTTCATATTGAAGTGTTGTAGATAAGTTTAATTATTAAAAATCATTATTAAGTTGTAATTTTTAAATATACAAATGATTTTTATTGCCTAAAATTGTTTGGTTATATCTCAGATTTCTTCTCGCCTATGTAGATTTTTAGAACTTAAGCACACACATTTCTACTTAACTAATTTAGTTTAACTTTTATACGTATATTTTTAAAATGTGATATACGTGTTCCAAATCTGGTACAGTTAAGCAATATTTTCATATTTTCAATGGGGGCTTAGTTCCCACCCTTCATAGTTTACAGCGCGGATAAAGTGTGTGACACGTAGGCTTCAAGGTAAATCTCGCTGGTTTCAGGGACCCAGTTTTGATGGCTGATTTAAAACAATTGCACTTAAAGCTGCAATAGTGGATAATTTCGTAACTCACGTAACATATAGCATTACGTAGCTGCGAACGGAGAATCATATGCCACCAAAACTGTATTTTACTTTTCTATCAGACCTTTTAAACCTGCTTGGAGAGATCGGTTACCCGAACCGAAATAAAAAATAGAGTTGAAATAAGATGAGAATAGTTTTGTACAATTCTTTTTTTAAAAGCACAAACATACCTGAAAATTTTTGTTCCTCAAAAAAGTTTCAGATGTATCATAAGCTGAAACAGCAGAATCCTGCTCTAATTAAGTTAAGGTAATCATAAGAACAAAGAAGAAAGTGAAAGAATTAGAACTAAGCCTAAGAAAATGTTACTGTAAATTATTTAATGATCCTGAAAGAGTTCAAAACTATGAGAAAGACAAAGTATATAAGAAAATTGATATTGAAAAAGTGAACAATTGAAAATAGTTCATTAAGAGATAATGAATATCCTATCCAATGTTTCAGCAATGAAAAAAAATTTAAAATTTTACCTGAACTGTAATTAGAGAATCTGACTACCATGTTATAAATCGTTAGAAAGTGAAAAGAACTTTTAAAAACAAATGAGCATATTGCTCAAAGAAAATAATGATAAGCAACGAAACAATATGAATCAAAAATGAATAACATTGAAAAACATATCTCATGATAATTTTCGTCTTAAAATATTTCTAACTTTAATAGTTTGTACCCCACGTAAAAATGTAACCGTAAAACCACTTTGAGTAGATTCTAAAATAAAATATTGGATTCCTGTGCTGTCTCCGATCCGAAAGGCCATTAAAAATATTTAAATCGTGAATTTCCGCCTCACGAATAATTACTGGGAAGTTATTATATTTAATGGCATATATGTAAGAAAAATAATTGATTACAAATATTCTATCATAACATATTTCGATATATGCACTCCCATCCGCATTTCCACTTTCTACTGCTCTTAAAGCAAGACCTGCCGCCCTCATAAAATTTCTACCGTTTCCAATAAATTATTAAGCAGACTTCCACAGCTGTTCATTTACAATTTCCCAAATCACAACACAAAACATAGAAGTTTAACATACAGACTCAACTTTCTAGACTTATTTTGTTATTGAATGACCGTCTTCTTAAAAAGTATATTCGGTTAACTTTCTCCAGAGGTAAATGTAATAAGTATGCACTTTATTTTTTTAATAAACTTCTCTTTGTCGTTTTTTATCTGTAACTAATAATTAGGTTAAATTTAAGCTGAAAAAAATTCAATGCTATTTCTGTAATGCTTCCCGAAAACATGAACGTATTTTAACATTTGAAAGTGAAGCCTTCTGATACCCATTACGCTATATGTGTAAACATCGTGTTAGATACTTATTAAATTGCATATTAATCTCACGGTGAAAACACAACAAACAATAATTTAATATTAATGAAAAGCACAGCTAGAAAGTATTTTACCAAATCGTTATTTTCGACTAAATGAATACGCAAACGATAATTGATAGTGAAATTACTAAAATATATATTAAAATATAATTATTGGTGTTCATTTGTTTATTTTCTCTCCCTTTTGCAAGTAGTCTCAGCGAATATCAGACATTTTAAGTACAGTTGCTTTAAGATAGTTTTCTGTAATGAACTTAGTTTTTAATTGGTAAAAAATTATTTATAGCTTAGAATCATATGTGTCGTACATTAAACGCAAACAATGTGAAGTGTACAAGCGATTTTATTCCGCAGTCAAATGATTTGAATAAAGTACATAATTCTGTTTAAGCTCAGCTCTGCTAATGAACTTATGTTACGATATCGCATTTTCAAGTGAGCATAAGCTCACACATGTTACCGTAGGTCTTCACTGAAACATTTGAGCACAACAAAAGCCACCTGTTGGAACGAGGAGTAAAGGTCAGAGGTCAGGAGCTCTCGTGAATATCCGACAGGCCCAGCCCGGCTCTCCGCAGAGAGCATTGCCAATTAAACAATTTTATTCCGGTAATGAGAACTACGGGAGCTCAACCTACAATATCAACCCGCTTATTTAGCGGGGGCAACTTTTATTGTTAATTAACTACAGCGTTTCGCCAGGTGTTCTCAACTGTCGTATTTAGCATAAGAGCCAAAAGTAAATAGATACAGGCAATATATGCTTCATGACCGAGCAGTCGTGAAGATTACGAGGGACAGCACTAACAAAACATGCAACATGCCAATTAATACTAGGCGACTATACCGGTAAATTAGCGTCAATATTTAGAAATTTCAAAGTCCACCATAGTTGGAACCAATTTGGCTACTCATATACAGAATAGATACGTTTCGATGAAATCAAATTAAAGAGACTGAGATGACGCTGTAGTAGGAATTTTATGGAAATACTATGCATGCATATATACACATACAAATAATCATTAGGGTGTGAACCAAATATAACTGCATATTTACAATGGTGATAAAATGTTTGCTCCATAAAAATCAACGCTTGAGCCAATAATAAACTGTCTTGAAATATTTATTTAATTTTATCTGAATTTATAGACAATCATTGGTCGCAAAATTAATATTTTTTTCTTCAATTTTATTATTTTTATCCGATGTTATAATTTAATTAGCTTTCTCCAGTCTCATACAAAATTACATACGCTCAATGTTAATATTGCTCTTTACGTAAAAACTACTTACATGTATTCAAACATTTCTTTACGTTTTAGATTTTAAACACTATTACTATTCTCGTATTTCTTTAAATAAATCTGTTTTTCAATTATTTGCTTGCGTTTTATCATTTTCGAATTATCTCTATTGTAAATTTTCTATATTCATGTATTTCCTCGTGCTTGTATCTCATCTAGTGTCTATTTTATTTTTCAGCAGTCTTCTTCCGTACCAATATCCGTATAATGCATGTCATGTTGCTACAGAAATTAATGGGATCAACAATTCAAAATAAAAACTATTTCGCTGATTGCGACGGTCATTAAAAAGTTATCACATAGGTTATAAATACTTCAAAACATTAATATCTATCGGTATTATAATTATATTTTAACCATTACAAAAAAAGCATAATGTGTTGATTCTTTTTTTGTAACACCTTAAAAAAATTATTTTTATACTTTGACCCTTTTTTAGAAACATACGGCATAAAAATGTGGGCCATTTTTAAACCTTACAGTAATTTAAACTTTATAAGACATTAAAGACAAATTTGGAAAAAACGTGTTACATATAAAATTAATTGGTTAGCTTGCAAACCTTGAAAACTGAACGCTTTTAACGTACACAAAAAAATAAAAATTCAACTATCAAATATATACAGACGTTTCAAAACATATCTAATGAATCATATAACTATAAAGAGTTTAGTTGAAGAATGTAAATATTACTCAATATTCAATAGTATTTATTCGTAAACTATATCTCTATAGCTGCATATAAGCTACGTATAAGGTTTAAATCTACTTGTATTAAGGCTCAGTGAAAAACATTATATTTACACGCGTGTAGTATACTATTAATAAATGCAAAACGTTTTGTTACACAAGATAAATAAAGAAAAACTGGCAGACTCAACTTATAAGAATGAGTAACAGGATTCTGTACCCAAACAAAGTAGATTAAGAAAGACGAGTAGATAAATAAAAGACCAGGGAAAAGGAAAAAATATCAAAGACTGTGCGGTAGAAAAAACAAACTCTTTTCGAAATCAGCACTGTTTCTAGAATATAGTAGGTAAAATAAAATTAGGAAATTTATTTTTCTTGCGTGAAATGTGGAAATAACATACAGTAATACAAAATAATAAAATTGAATCATATCACATAAACTTCAATTAAAATTGTTCTAAAGAATTTTATTATTTAACATGTCTGAATTATCCTGATTAAGAGGCATTTAGGATTGTCCCATTATTTTTTCCATCTGATAGTCTGTAAATATTAATACTTGTAAGACAAATAATAAAAAATTGAAACTCTTACGATTTATAATATTTTGCCAAAAATAAAGCCTCTTTGAAAATTAAATCGCTCAAAAAACATTTTGTTTTGTGTTGTTATAACAATAAAATCTCATGTACACAATGACTGATTCATACTAATTAGAACAGAATAGAACTAAGTCGAAACTAGTTGCAGACAGTGAAATATGATTAAATCAATGTAATTAAATTTTCAAACTATTTGAACCACCAGAGAATAACATGGTTCCTCCGGGGAAGACGCCTTGTCTCATTCGGCTGCGTCCAGTTCGTTGGAACTATTTTCTCATTAGCGGCGAAGTAATTAGAGCACGTCGAAAAATACGAGTTAATTTCGTCGTGGCAATGATATAGCTTCGAAAGTCCAAGTAATTGCGAGTCCCGTCCTTCTCCGGGAACCCTGGCGCCTAAGTGATTCTGTGCTCGTGACAGAACGCTTTCAAACTACGATACGAGTATGCACACTCAACTATAGCACACAGTTTAATGGGAAACGCTACCATTAAAGTTATTTTCAGAGGAACACTTAATGTTTAATTGCTTAAAGATTATTTTTGTTTCATTCAGAACATTCAATTAAGTTTTCGGTGTGGCATGTTGCCCAATTCAGAGATCTCTTAATGGTATTGCATCATACAAAATTATTAGTCAATTTTATTTTGAATATTTTGTTACAACAAGGAACACTTTAAGTTTAAGCTAGAATATCACAGTGTTCAACTTAATACTTTATTACTTTATTAAACGCACTCATTCCCATAGTGGTTCTATTTAAAAAAAACATTCGTCCAGAATGGTGTTTATAATTGGACTGAAAAAATAATTTACTTGGTAATTTTAATTTCATGCAATGTACGATTGAAGTTACAACTTCTTTTCATAAAGCCCGGTATATAAACAAAATATTTATTTACCTAATAATATTGTACATGAACTCTTTGTGACAAAAAGTTATCGACAGAAAATGAAGAAAATTCATTTTACTTATGCTAATTCCTTCAAGAAAGAACCGTTTGGGAGCCTCAATTTCTTTCACATATAATATTAAAGCCACTTAGTGAAAACTACCCACGATAATTTTTTTCAAATTTTGTTGGGAAGCCAGATAAAAATTATAAGTTGTACACGTAGCTGAGGGAGGAAATAGAAAGAATCTGAAAAACTGTATCTGTTTTCAGAAAATTACAATCGAGACGGCAAAGACTTAGTGATGTGCGTTAAAACGGGAGTCTACTTCTTTCAAGCCATTATTATGCTTTCAACGAGGAAGAGGTTAGAAGTGAAAGAAAGTTATAATGCGAATTGATACATCCATTGTTACAAATAAATTTAACCCTTAAAAAGCCTTAATTTTAAAAAACTAATATTAAAACTGTAACTACTTTTACAAGGGGTATTCAAATATGAACGAACCTTTTACTTTTGAGGACTTGTGTCGGACCTCTCGACCGCTCGACCGGTTGAGTGAGTTGTCCTCACAATGAGCGAAAGAGTGGGTTATCCGTCGATTGCACGACGCATCATAATGAAGTTCTTAAGAAAAATATGGGATCCAGAATCATCAAGAATCAAAAGTGATGTCAACCGTTTTCTTGGGCCTCTCAATGATTTCTGCTCGTTAATTTTCTTCATGATCGTCACACAATTAGCGCTGCCTACTACTCTGGCCTTCTTGATGAGATACGAGCTGCATAACGATCAAACATATCTTCGGCCCATTCGAGACGTCCTTCTCTTGCATGACTATGCAAGACACCACACTGCAGCCGTAACAACACAAAGGTTGTCTGAAATGCACTTAACCACACTTGACCACTCTTCATATGGCCCTAGCCTTTAGCTATGCGATTTTAAATCTTTGGGCCTCTCAAATAAGCAGGTTGAACAGTTTTCGCGCAATTTATTGGATACCCGCTCGAAGTCATTCTTCGAAACATGTATGATAAAACTACCTCTTCGATGGGAAAAATACATTATTAACGAGGGAAATTATGTAGAAAATTAATTATAAAGTGTGTTTTATTATTGAAAATAAAAAAATTCTTTTTCAAAAGGCACGTTTTATTCCTGAATAACCTTTGTACATTTGGAGTGAACTGGACGCCAATTATTCTTCTCACAAACCATTAGTATTCTAGTTTTTACAGTATAATATCTAAAAAATATTGATAAGATAAATTTAAATTTATATTTATGTACATAAAGTAAGAATTAGTGATAAATAATTGCAACAACTTTCCTCACAAAAAAGGTACCCATTATCAAGTTTATAATATAGGTGAGAATAAAGTAGAGTATTAAATAATTGACAGTACAAGATTAAAGTAAAATTCCGCAGGTTTATCAATCATGGCACTTTAACAGTTTAGTTGGGAAAAGATAATTGTTTATTTTGCGGGAAATAATAATGTCAACTAAAAACTAACGGTTTCGTAAATACTAAAACAAAACCTTCAACAATTTCTATAAAGTAATCGTGACTAAAATCTGAATAAATAAATTTCACAAAAAACACATGTTTTCTTAAACAGCCCAACTCTTAGAAACTGTTTACCCTATAGCGACGCTTTTGAACGATAAACAATTTCCGATCAATGCCATACTGCTACCGAAATTAAATTAGAATACCATCGTTTACCATTCTGCCACGGTTTCCTGTTGAGATTGTTTATTTTCGTAGCTCAACGCCTGCCTTAGAAATGAATAATGCAGCGTGCACTCCTTCATTGCCTGTAAGAGCTTACTGAATCCAATATTCAATAATTTCATGGGCCGTAAATAAAATATTGGCTCAGCAATTGTATTTCGCAGAAAGTGTGATTCTGTTGGGGTTGGTTTCGGATGAAGGGAACATAGTTCTTTCCGTTGCTATAAACAAAAAATTACGAATAACTCCTACGGCGTGTCGTCATTTGCAGCGGCATTCGATGAACAGGGTTCTTCGGCAAACAATGGTAGCAATCTCTCGCTGCTCTTTGTGGGGCCTGTTACGAGGTTTGCAGTATTGACAAACGCTACAAATTGTTCCTAACCGCGGTTTGTCCTCAGTACAAGTCTCCCATCTCCGATGAGAAACGAATTGCTGTTCTTTCCATAATGATTTCAATATTATTTAACAGCGCGTACCATTGACAGCGTCATCAGATCAATTATTCAGAATCCATGCGAAAGAAAACTATCAATTCATTAATTTTTTCTCCCGTTACAAATGCCAGGAAAATCGAGCCCATTACTCTATTGGTAAAATGAGAATTAATGATTATACATTTTTTATTGCACCTATGTTCATTTAAAAAATTCTCTTCTGCGTGAAATACTTTTATAAAGTTGGTTTTGGATTCTTATAGAAATGTTCATTTTTTCTCGATTATAAAAAAATAATCAAGTCCGATGAGCATGAATGGACAACAAATCCAGCAATTCAAATGTTTTATACATCAATGACACAGGTACTTTAATGATTTCATTAACTTCAATAAAACGAATTGAATCATAGATAAAAAAATCGCTTACTGGCAAAATATTTCTTCATAAACAGAATGTAATCATTTTGGAATTAACAAAACCACGTTCATGTTTGCTTCAATTTAAAGAAAATTGTGCGTTAATCGGATCGCCAATAATTTATTTCTATAGAACAATTTTGTTTCGAGTGATAAAATGAACTCAGATAAATTTTGTTGCCACTACTTTGAATTTATAAACCACAATGTTCAATTATAAATAATTCTCACATTAAAACGTTGCATAATTAGCATCAAGAGGTTACCCTGACTGGAATTAAAATTATATTACATTTTGTCTAGAGGTATTCATGCTTTAGAAATTATTCTGGTTTAAACATGTTTAATATTTAATAATACTTAATATTAGTTTGCAAGGATGCCGTTTTTAATGATTCGGAATGGCACCTCTATTAAATCTGTAGATAGAATAGGTGGATGCCCGCCGTTACCCGGTAATTAATTTGTATTAACTAATTAATTCCACAGTGTTCTCTTTGTCCGCACGTGAGTAAACCATGAGATATGTCGTCAATTTTAAAAAAAATCCTTTTCACGCCTCTAATCATCGAGTTCACATAAATTAACGCTGAAAATAAAATATTTTATTTAGGAGGTCATATGAAATTCCGCCGATTGACCATGTGTATAAATCGTTATTCAGAAAACGTACCTTTTACAGTTGCACAAAATACTTCATGTGTTCAATGTGTAATTAATCGATACATTATTCACTCATCATGCACACAATTGCAATCATAGGAATATATAAGAACTCAGGAATCCAATATTGAAATGTCAAAACAATGCCAAGCTACAACGCAATGAACTTGGGCATTTATTGATTCGTAAGTTAAATTATTAAAACGGTTAGGCTGAAAATTTGAGATTATATGGTTTTCTATGTGAGAAATCGAATACAAATTAAAATACGTTTGGTCAGAAAATTTAAAAAATAAATTTGTATCTCGACAGGGTTCAACTATAGCTAAGAATATCATTTAGATGACATCATTAATACAAAATTCATCAAAATCGGTCAGGCCATTTAGGAGGAAAATAATTGCGAACACACGCACCCCGGAATTTTGTACATGAGGATCATTGATTTCATAGCAATTCCCGGTGGCAATGATTAAAATTCAGAAGGTGACTAACTATACAGCAATATACAACAATAATAAATAAGGGTAGCAAACGCTCCATTACCCCTATAAAACGTAATAATAAATATTAACTAATAATGGCGTCCTACAGTTTCTCTGCTCATCTTCGTTTTCCCTACAAGTAACTTCACTGCAATTACCTAAATCTTACATTTAAATATCAAATAGCAAACCCTTTTTAAAATATGATTTTATTCTCCAGTTTACTTCATTTTATTAATTCCAAGTCTATTATTTCTCAATGCATCCCTATAATAAGTCATTAATCTTTCCATGAATTATTGTAGTGTCTGTGATGAAACTTTCAGATAGGCTATTTGAATTCCAAATTCATCTACTTACGAAAATATCCTATTTCATTACGTTGTATTTTCTGTCTATTCTTGCACTAATGATCCATTTTAGATAAATCCTTGTCATCCAAAGAAGGATTTACCAGAAGAATTCACTGAAAATGACAATCACAACCACAATAATTCATTGGTATATTTATTATATTGCACGGTCTCTAACATTTCTCAGTACCCGCAGCGGTTACACTAATAATAGGAAATGCGGGAATTTCATGTTCAGTTCGATGGGAGGATTCCTGTATTAATAAGAAGTCTCTCCAAACTACTGTCTGACTACATATTTTTATTATGCAATTCCAACAGAAACAGTTTGATAAATTTTAATTGGTCTTCGTTAGAAGAGCAATTATCTTCTCGCCAGAGGTTTTGACAAATGAACCTGTAAAAAGTTTAGTGTACAGTTTTCTGTTCTGGCTCTTTTTGCAATTATTTCTGAAATCATTTACGGCGTCTGTATCTAATAAATCAGAATTCAGATATCCTCGCTTTTTTAAATTAAATAAATAGCTATTTTCAAGAGGAGTTGAAATTCTTTAATCGAAGGTGACAAAGTAATGAAGCCGAATCTAAATTATGAAATATTTATTGTTCATCATTAATGGTTTTTCAAATGTTAATTTTAAAATAAAGCCCATTATATTATACGATAAATAATAATAACGAATGTAAAACAAGTAAGGCTATGACAAGACACGCAACCGAGTTGCTCCGTTAGAAGAGCAAGGATCATTTTATCTTACAGTCCGCTCGTCTTTAACCGAGTTCAACGTCACCCATAATTGTCGTCATAAGAGATACCATTTTATTACATTTTCTAAAAGTCAGTCACCTGATACTTCTGATAAATTTAGAACAAATATGTATAGTTTTACTGCATTTAAAGTCCAAGAAACGCAACCATATTTGAGCTCGGCTCGAGAACGCTTGTTTGAAATAAAAGTATTGCGAGTTGCAGGAGGAGTTTAATTAAGGTTTGAAGAACTTGGAACGTGTGTACTTAAAGTTTGCTGGCCGTGGTGCGTGATGCAGTTGCTAAATCCCTAATGTTAGTGGCACGGGCGATCTTCACGTTAACCCCGTTCGTAAATGATTCAACGCACCATCGATTTTGTTTCCGGCGGCTAGGCTCGGCTAAATACAGATTTGTGTTTGCTTAGCCAGGTTCGATGCAGGAATTTCGAACATGTTTTCGTGCAATCGGAGTTTTCCATTGTTCGACAGCATAATTAGAAATTATTTCACAATAGCACACGAGCTGTTCGTTGTTACAACGTTTCTAACCTTCAGGGATTTCAATACAATAGAAAACACCTACATTTTCCTATTTATACCTGCAGAAATGGTGGAAATTTTTTTTGGGTTATGTAGTACTTGAAATTACACCACAAATAGCCTTTAATGGAAAATTACACTATGTCATTAAAAATTCAAGGGCCTAACATAATACTAAGTCACCTCATCGTTTCTATTATTTGAAAATTAAAACGAAGTTTAATTACCACTTTATATTTAGTGCGTTCCAGTATCAGACACATGTGAAAATATTTTCTTCCTAACAAATATTGACAAAAGCTCTAAATTTATCATGAAAAATATAGCACCTGGAACTGAAAAACTACTAATACATATTACGAGACGAATATATATTCTGTATACTGTATTACGTATATATATATATATATATATATATATATATGCAGTAGTCAACTGTCCAATGGTTGTAGTATGATACTTTAACGAATTCTCGTTTTCGTCGCTACAACATAGGCTTGGTGGATGGACGCATTCCTTAAGACGCTTGCAATACAGATGAACAAACGTGGCAGTAGCGTATAAATTCTGTCGAATACCGAAATATCATCGGTCCTACATATTAGGGAAATGACACGGAGAGTTCAAGCGCAGTCGATCACGTACAGTTTAGCCGTAAGTTCATTTTTTCGCTTCCCTGTTATTTTTCTATCCTAACAGCCTTCCTTTTATTTCCTACTTATTACTGTGTATAATATTTTCTGTACACATATCTAAAACTGCCAGTCTGTGTATTAACTGATAAAATCCCAACCTTCCAATTCTTACCTGACCAGACTCAGGCGTACCTACGCACACTACCAAAATTTTCCTGATTTTTCTTGCATCTTTACAACCCTTGGAGATAATCCTTACTTCTCATTTCCATTCTACGTCCCGATCCAGCATTGATTGAAGAGTGAAGGCCAAATTGTACGACTTGGAGAAGCAGCAAAGGATCCTTACTTTTCTTGTTTACGACTCCCTGGGGACCTGCAATCTCAGGCGAACACGTGACAATACTTTTTTACGTCAAGTTAGTAGTGTAAATGAAAACAATAATGCAATGAAATATACTGTGTTCAGTGCGGGATACGTTGTATGTTAAAAACGTCACCTGAGAAAGTTGAAGGATGACGAGTTCAGATTGTGATAAAATGACTTAAGTGCTGTTTGTATATACGATTATTGAGAATAAGCTAATTTTTTTATAAATGATAGTTGTTTCTCTTCAACAGCTGTTAGTCCCTCTCCTCCGTCACACCTCGCACGCTTTGCTAAATCTCGCAACACAGAAACGAGTCCACTACAATTGTATTACTTTATTTAATAAATCACTAATGCATTAAACAGTTGATAACTGGACAATTTTTTATTTACCTCGTCTAAAATTCAATTATACGTGACCCATAAATTTCAAGATATGTTTGTGTCTTACACCCTTTATTCCCTACTGGTTATATCTTCATTATTGCAAAACTTTAAGTAAATTATTTTTTCAATTAACTTTAGAAACCAAACGGACTTATGTTTACATACAAAATCATTGTAAACCTGCAAATTATGTTGCTACCTGGGTTCCAATAGAACATTGTGTAGAAGTACCATTGGAAATCGTGGATCAAATCAGGTAACCTAAAACCTTAACAAACCACAATGTATAATAAACATATATCGATCAAAATCAGTTGTTTTCAAAACAATCATAAATAAAACAAAGCATTTCTCTGAGAATCTGCGATTTTGTTGTAATGTATAGAGTTGAGCGCAAACGAGAGAGTGGCGTGTTGTCCAGGCATTAACGTAGTCGCTGCGACACACGCTCCATCAATAGCTGAATTAATTCTGAGTAGCTGGATTATTGCGTGCTCGACACGTGCGTCATTACCGTTTCATTGCTTATTTTAATTGAACTTTCGAGTCGACGAGTGGAACAGAGCAACGCTCTCAATAACGCCCCGTACACAACAAAGCTATTTTTGTATTTGAAAAGTTTATTGCGTGTGTAACAAATATTATTTTTATATATTTCCAGGATTCATGGCCCTGAGTTGGGTCAACAAGTTTTATAGCAATGCTTTCTGTTGCGCAAAAGCAACTGGCTCATTTTAGTTCGATCCTGCGTCTCTGGGAACAGTAAGAATCGTGTCGGGTTGTGGCTTCTTGGAACTCTGCCGAATTGCCAATTTTAAGTATTTAAGAGTTTCACAGTTGATAAGGCAGAGTTGTGAAGGCAGTTACGGTCCCTGTGACATTTAGGGTATTTATTGCAGGGCTGTGAGATTGGAGGGGTGGAACATCTTTCTGGTTGAGATGTTTGCTGTTTGAACAGTCTATACATAAATACTCTGAATATGCTGACATATTTTTGGAATTTGGGTACGGTTACCTATGCATGTCATCTGTTACTTGCTATCGAAACTCTCCTCTCCAGTCTCTTCTTAACGAAATAAGTGATATCTTCTAGTTTTCATTAATGTAGTTAGTTCCGTATTCTGATAGTAAATTGGAAAAAGCTGACACATATTATTTTCATTTATACTGTGTTCCACACAAATGTTTGTTTTCGCAGTCTCCCACAAGGTGAGAACTGAATAGTAAGTACTATCATAAACCCCGTGTGTTATGTCATATTATTTCATTTTTAAATCTGACTAAACCCACGGACAGTAATGAATGGATGTTAGATTAAAAAATGATGACATTGAAAATATCACCTGATGGATTATATAATTAAGAAATACGTCGACCACAAATAGAAATAACGTTTCGTCCTAGATTTAGATCTTCTTCTAGGGTACATGGGAATTGAGTTCTGTACATACTGTACTTTTTATATATAGGAAAACTAATCTATTAATACCAGAAGAAAATTGATGAGATTTATATAAATTTTGAGAGGAATTTCAAATGCATGCTCTGTTTGTACATTGTAATTCAATAACGTAACTGACAAAAATATAACTACTCAAGGAAATTTTTAGATGCGCAATGAGTTTGGAGTTTTTATTTATAGCAAAATTATTTTATCAATATAAAGCAAAAATTGAGATTTAAATACATTTTGAGAGGAAATTCATACGCATGCTCGTGTCTTACACAGTAGACGAAACGTTGCTCAGTTATCATTCTGTCAGCTTCTTTATTACATTTTTCTGATTTTTAACTGATTTATTTCAAAACTGTAATATACTTCTCTAATGAGAATAGGGGATGGACGAACAATACGGAGAATGTTGACCAAGAGAAGTTATAGATTAATAGGTCACGTTTTCAGATATGAGGGTCTTGTACAATTAGCGTTAGAGTGAAGCGTGTGGGATAAGAACAGAAGAGGGAGCCAAAGGGTGGAATACGCTACGAAGATTAGGAAGGATGAGGGTTGAAAAGGCTTTCACAAGATAAGTTAGCATTGAGGGTTGCATCAGACCAGTCTCAGGACTAAATACCACAACAGCGCATTATCTAAACTGTAGGAATGCTAATTTCATCGTAACCCGCGTAATAACTCATAATCGCGTCAAGAAATCAATTGGTACCTTACATATGCACAGTAACTTCAAAAAAGTTTAATATAAGAATACGTTCAATTACAGGTAATTTAAGAGAGGCAAAAATATTTTCGATACCTTTACAGAGACAAACATTCCGCCAGTACCATAAAAGATCCACAAATACTTCTAATGACCTAAGGATGGGAAAATAATCCCGTTACTATTAGAGAATAGAAAATATTCCCGTTACCTTAATAGACTGAATAATACTTATGCACGTTGAAGGAGTAAAACATACTTCCAAAACATAAAGAGTAAAGTTACTCCCTGTTCCCTCATACAGTGTGAAATATGGGCTTGAATTGAAAAGAGTAAAACCAACCGGTACCTGGAGGTAGCTTAAAATACTGTGGGTACCCTATTAAAGTGAAAAATACAGCACTTAGGAGCTATGGGTAGTTAACCCAATACAATGTTTTTCCTGTGCGGTTATTAATACGTGTACATAGTATGGTAAAAAGTGCCACAATTCTATGACAATGTCATGTTTTTACAGACCAATTTATTGGGCATTGAACTGCAACTTAGCAGAAAAGTTGAATGTCATAATAAATCCCTGAAGCGTCCATAAATTCGGATTCAACACTAATTACTGTACTTTTCTCGTTATTCACATCCCATTCCGAATGGGTCTGAAGTGATTCTCAGACAACATCCGGGAAAACTGATTGATCCCAGAAAAAAATAATTGAAGCCGTTTGTGTGTTTCATAATTTCTACCTTCGTTGACCGCCGCCCATTGAAGAGGTAGTGGTGGTGTCTTACCACCACAGATCTTGTTTCCGAGTTGTATAGAACACATTAAATTTGGTTAAAATTTCTCCACGATTTTGATTTGTATGTGGAACATACGTACTCAATTTTATACAGACCTGAATTATTTATTTTGGTAAATAAAAGAATTAGATATGGTGATGTAAATCCTATCGTTAGCAAAACAGAGAGACTTACAGAAGGTATATAATTTTCACCTGAAAATCTCCGGTCTCGTTAGTAATTATTCATTCTAGTTGACCCAGTATGTATTCAGAGGCAGGCATCTTCGTATTCTCTTTATTCGTTCCGCTATGAATGAGTTTCCACATTCAAAAAATGAATGTAAGTGATTTATCTAGGAGTAATTAGAATGATTGCATGTTCGTGGAGACCTTTGCCCCCAGTCGCGTCGCGTCGTCACCTGTGGAAGGTCTGTCTTGTGTGTTCCGTCTAATTACTCCTCGCCAGCGCAATCCAATTATTCTCAAGTCTTAGTCTGCTCCAGGCCACTACGAGACTCTATTCTGACAGTGTTGCGACGCTATTCCTAGTGTGAGAATGAAATATTATTCATGCGTACATATAATTGGAAATTCTTAAATACTTCTATGTAAATAGTTCGGTAATTGCCGAAATCCATGTTGGAACGAAGACGCATGTCGATCTAGAATACAAAATCTATACAGCATGAAATGTACCAAAAATCTGATAATTATAGGAATTGTAGTACCAGAGTATCATTGTATAACCAAAATAACTGTTAGATTGATCTTCGTATGAGCAATTTTCAAGAACGTTTAATAAAATAAAAAAACTGATTTCTAAGACCAATTGTTAACTTTGGAAAGCATTGAACAGCTTCCAAGATGTATCCCAGACTACAAACACCAACTTGAGACTGGCAGGCTTAGACTATATGTAGAAATTATCAAGAGAGTAAGTACTACAGTACTGGCGCAAAATCCTGAAGATCGATTAGAACCGTTACCCTCACTTTATATTTGACTCAAGCACTTGAGCATCAGCTATCCAGATTAGTTTGACTACAAATAAAATACAAATGGGCAATTACAATCTACACCAAAGCATATTGTATTCGACTACCTTTGGAATCACGAGAACTACTAGACGATTAATGGAGTACAGAAAAGACGCAGTATTGCAAGTGACTGGGCTGATGTATCCAGTTATTGTCCACGATATAAAATCGTAAAAGACTAAAAGAAGTAACAACAATAATTACATTTGATGTTAGCCATTTCATTCCCTCAAAAATGGATTGATAGCGCAATGTAGACTCGCTCGAAATCCAAAATTAAATCTAAGCCAGGACAAAATATTTAATTACATTAAGCAAAAAGATATCTACGTGGTTTAATATGAGAAAAGACAAAACACTTAAACATGTTTTAAAAGATTTTTTTATATAACACTCTAAAGGTGAAATATTTTGACCAAATTGAAGCGAAAAATATACTCAAATGTAACGATAAAGTCAACATTCTAAATTAAGCTATTTCATTATTGGTATGTGTTCGCACTGAAGGAGCAAAATCATCTTATAAAAATATTTTCATTATATTATTGTTTTAAAGTTTTATAAAAAATATACTAAAATTCGTTGTGATTCGAATATTTTAATGTTTGTTATTGTTCAAATTATAAAAGATTTGAGGGCTCAATGATAAAAATATGTGGACTTGATGTTTGTATGTGAACGTGTATCCACTTAATACAAATAAAATTTGAAATGATTTCATCGATACTATTGTTTTACTTACGCGATGGTGAAACGTCCGAATGGCACGAGGGAGGTATTTAACCTACGCAACATAATTTAAATTTTCGAGGGTAAAAATAATCATTCGAAAATTTTCAGATGGCTTTCAATCGTATTATAAAAACAGAATGAGTTGTAATATTAAGAGATAGACTAAACTGAACAAATTATCCTAACACGCGGGTCATTCAATGATTAAAGAGACCGATTGATGTACAGGGTCCTTGGCACTTGCACGAGTTTATATTAGCATCAGAGGGATGAGCTGAGAACATCTGGTAAATAAAAGTAGTTTTCTTTACAACCTCAAAATTGTATCTACGATAGCATGTGCGTTTGAAGTTATCACATTAGTTGAAAACGTTTAGCGATCTGGATTTTCCTTTCTGGAGGTACAAAACTGGCATAAATCTCTTACAGAATGATTTTAAAGTATTATGAACCTAGTATGAACCGTTAAAATTTATACAACTGGATAAAACAGTTAGAAAACGGTCGATTCTGAGTAATTGATTCGCAAGGTCCTGGCCGGCCAGTTGAAGTGTTAAATCGTTCGCTTAAAACCTAAATAGACGACATTATTCATAAATGTCCACTTATTACTATTAAAGATATGGGAGAAATAGTTTCAGTAAGTATTGGCCCAGATCATAACGTTATCAGTAAGAAGCTCAAATACTGTAGAGCAAGTTCAAGGTTCACCAAGCTGACTCAAACACCATTGAAATAATGGGCTGAGAGCCGTCCTTATTATATTTTACTACCTCCGATTATCATTTGTTTAGTCCAGTCGAGAAGCATTACGCGGAGAAAAGTTTATTTGTTATCGAATTCAATAGTAGTCAGGGTATCATTTAAAAAAAATCTATTTCTTCCTCGACCATTTTGTCTTCTAAATTATAGAACGTTCCTCGTTACTATAGTCAATGCAGGTAGTTTAGTTTAGCAGCGACGTGTAAGTGTTCGAAGCATTTTTAATTTAATTTTGTTTTAAGCTTTCAAAACTTAGAAAATTTTGTAAATTTTTGTGCGTTTCTTCACTTTTGATCCTTGAAGTATCTTTAGTTGCATCAATACACCGCAGTCCAGTCTTCTTGTAAATAAAGGCTAGTTTCCAGAATCCAACTTTTTAAAAATATTCTCGTAATAAAAGGTACCGGTGAAAGCATTATTTTCGGGATTTATTAAGCATCCACTTTTTATTGTACAGAGCGTAGTTTTAAAAGACAAAAGCGTGGTGTTTTGCTAAAATCAGTTTTATCCGAAGCCTTGGCCGACTGGCGCCTTTCATTCCCTTCACCGCCCCAAAAATCTGCTGCGACGTCTTACTTGTTTACAAACAACGCGTTGGAAAACTTTCCGCCCGTGAGAAAGTCAACAGGATAGATCACCGTCACAGGCTTTCGAAAAACTCGTGGGAGTATGCCAACAAGTGCCTCTTCAACACCCACACTCGAACACGGCATCCAATGGTAAAACTAAGTAGTATTTGAAAAATTTTGAATAAGACAAATATGGTCACCAAATATTTTTATAAATTTACTCGAATTTATAAATTTTTATTTAAAATTATTTATAGATTAAATTCAAAATAATTAATTACAATATTTCCAACTGAATTGATTTGTAACTAATAAATTAACAGCTCGCCTTGTAAACTAGAGACAGTTTAATCCTCTATTTATAATTTTTAAATTCCTAATACATCTTCACTATTTTGAAATATAACGGTTAACTTTTCATTCTCGTTGTCTTACAATGAATTACTTTAATTTACCTGATCTGATAATATCTGTATCTCTATTTCTGTATTTCTGTATCTCTTTAATTCTAAATTTTATAAAAAAAGTTAGGAATTTTTATTGTCTGTAACAATACCTTGTAATAATTTAAATGACTTCTGAAAGTGATACTCATAAAAGTATTACAATTTTTATATAATTCGTATGAAATAAAAGATTCACTTTTCTAAAAGTTTATTTTGTTTAAGAAGCTTTCATCAATTCCATCATCAGCTTCATTATTGTCAAGTTACTAAAAGTTTATTTTATTAGTTCCTAACATTTCAAATATCATTCTGATTACATTTGGGGTCTACGTGATTTATTAATATACACCCTGAGAAAATTATTGGAATCGGGTCAAATTGGCTTTAAGGAATTTCTACGAAAAATTAAAAATTTATGAAAGTTTATTTTCTGTTATTGAAAAAAATATTTTAAAAATAACGTCATATAACTTAACGAACTATTACATTTCCTGACAGCAATGAACTTGAAAGAAAATACCGAAATATTATGCGCTCTATGTTTTACTGAATTAATTAAATAAACTTTACTTCTAGCTCGTGCCAGGATATTTAATTTCACATAATTTTGTTTTCAAATAAACTATACAAATTATTTATAAATATCATTTAGGTGCGGATACAAAATTTACTATACGTCTTTTTTCAGTCACAAAATAAGTATTACAGCTTACAGACTTCAATTTTGTTCCCATATTTTATATATTCTTATTGTAATAAGCTTTTTCAAAAAACTATGGTTGGAAATGCGAAATAATTTTAACATAATATTAAAATAATGAGTTGTCTCTAAAAACTAACTTAAATCTTAACTCAATGCATTAAAAATTAATCCAGACCTAGATATATTAGTCTGTAAGATAAAAAAAATGTTGTCATACAAACAGTTTCAACCCATATCCGTAGTCTAGTTTGTTTAAGTGAAAAATTTGAAAGTATTATTAATTTTTGTTTTATGTTTATAATAATAACATAACTGAAAATATTATAATTCGATTTTCTTCATTATTTTTGTTCAAACATAGTGCATTTTTATTACAATGGCTATTGTAATCCTTAAATTTTGCTGAATTTCATTCCTAATATGGAATCATAACTCTGAACGCAGAACTTATTTCAATTACTGCCAATCACATTTGAGTTTACCTTTTAGCATTTACATCTTGCACGAACGCATTTGAGGATAAACATGGATATATCGGATATGAATTCTTCAAATAGTCTGGAACTATTTCCGCCTGTCTGTAGAGCATTTGCACGTAATTCTGTAACACGAAGTTTCCACGCATGTCCGATAGTCATTTCGCAGAATCTACCAAAAATAAATGTAAGGATAAAAATATATTTAAAATTATGCATTTCTCACATATAAATTTTAATTAGATAACGTTTAAATTATTTCTGGTTAAAATTCAACTTTGATTAACTCTTATATGCCTTTATTAACATTTAACGAAAATATGCCCGTAAATGATTTTGTAAAATTTAAATATATAAGACAGTTACAATAATGATTAAAATATTATTTCTGGTGAATTTTAACTGTAATTTAAAAAAACTAAACTCATAAAAGTTCATACAGGTATGATTTTGAGAGAACAAGAAGTATTTCAATAAGCCATTCCAAAGTAATTCTTGAACAATAACGTTTCTTCTTCAGCGTCGGAATAAATGCTTCCGTAAATAGCACTGTCAGGTTTTTCATTATGAACAGTAAACAATTTTTCATCTCTTTTTCAGGTATATTGTTCTCGCGTTCTCAAATCCGTGCATCTTTAAAATTAAATTCGAGAGTGACTTATTAAGAATTTTAATTTCACAATTATTTTTCTTAGCACTGCTTTTAAAATACTGTATGGCTAGTCCTATGAAGTACAAAGTTAAGTTCTTACACGTTGTATATATCATTACCTGTTTTTTTCTGAATAAATATTATTAGCTTATAATTTTATCTTCGTTGCAACTACAATTATTATAAAAATTCTCCTAATTATTTGAAAAATCTATTATTAAATGAATCCTTTCAAAATATAACGAAGAGTTGTTTAAAGAATATAGTTAACTATGGAACATATTTTATATCATGAACAAATCGTTATTTTACATTTACTTGATGTAGATTCTGAAGCCATTATAATCGCGGATATTTTATTATTAAGGAAAATCTCATTCGATTTAATCGAGAGACTTTGTAGGTTATGTCCCAATAATCTCTCCGTTTACAAGCTAAAAATAATGCAGCTGTGACGGTTGTTTTAGTGATAATTCCACTAAGTATTAGAACATCGTTTGCGCGGCAATTTCCTCTTAACCGTTTTCGTTAATTCAGCAGGCGAGAAGAACTTCCGTAGCTAACGTGCATGTTGAATGTTCCAGAACGGCGGCAGCGAAACCAGTTATGAAGTAATGAGAAAACTCGCTTTGATCGACCTTGTGAATGTGGAATTTGCATTAATGTAAATTACTTAAAGCTGTCCGTCTGTTTAAAGTGGTCGTCATAAATTCAATATATACTGAAGTTTTTTGGGAAATTTACGTGTTCAGTAAGCTGAGAATTACTTTTTCAGATCGCTTGCGATAGTGAACGGAAAATTAAACCCGGTTTGATATTTTAATTTCGACAACCGTAACTGATCCATAGATGAATTGTATCTGTGATAAAGCAACGCGTTTAGCAGCGTCAGTATCTTCAATATTAGAGCTCAGAGAAAAATAGAAAAAAAACTATGAAACGTCAATTGTAACTCATTGTTATGAGTTTTGGTTTTTAAAAGTATCACTCGTTTAAAAATGATACTTCCACATAATATTTTAATATAATATCTGTGCTTAAAAAGACAAACGTGTCTATAACTAACGCAGGGACCAAATCTACTCCCTTGCTGATACGAATTTAATTCCTTTAATTGAGTAATTTGAGAAAATCGTGAATTCTCAGTTCACACCCGTGAGACAAGTAAAACGCTCGGTGACTAAGGAATAATCAAGTGTTCTGATTCAGAGTTTGTATTGTTCTAATTACAATATGTTATGAAAGTACTGTGATACTCACGCTGGCTATCGCAACTCAATTATATAAATTATCGGGAGTGTCTTTAAATTCAGTAGAAATTCAAACGTTTTATAAAAGCTGGAACACAAGCAAAGGAAAAATTGGGAAATCCTTCAGCTGCACTGTAAAAAAATATCGGCACAACAGAAAACCAAAATTTCTTGTGACGTAGTGTGTTGAGCAGGGAGGAGATAAATTACGGGAACTCCACCGGCAACACTTTGTGGGCTTGAAAGGGCAAGTTGCAAGATGCTTGACAAATAGATCTGAGAACCTGGCAATATTGGAGCTAGAGGAAGAAAGCATTCTTAAGTTTAACTTTACACGGGATTCTTGAGTATGACTTTGTACGGCATTCTTCAGTTTGATTTTCTCTTCAAGAATAGTTATTTCCGGAGAAGGTTTTCTGCAACAATTATTCATTTGAGAAGTTTATTAGTGGAAGACGTTTATCTAATACACCGTCTCTACAACTAATGAAGTAAGCAGTTGTCACTACATGCTATGGTGAGGGAACTACAAGAGGTCCAAAATCCTACGAGCAGGATGGTGCGTTGTTGATCAACGAGGAAATTCGTTTATCGGAAAAAAAGTCTACTATTCCAATTCAAGGACACCGGAGGACGCAAGACGCCATGCAGGGTTACAGTCGCCAATATTCAACGGATACAGCAGTGTGTGTATGACTTTAGTATGCTTCTGCTACGTGGTATTGCCATCACGATCTGATTGAGGTACTATTTATTTTGCTTTACGTAATTTCAATGCCTCTTATTTGTAGCTTTGAATATAAAGGTTCATTATAAATATTATATTTAAGAATTTATATAAATCATAAAGGTTAAAATATTAAAGAACCCTGTTAAAAAATAAATAAAATTATTGTTATTAAACATCATAAATGAATAATAATAAATCCAAAGCGTCACATATACTGTTAATAAAATTAAATATGATTACTGTTATTATACGGATAGTAAATAATAATGAAAACAAGACGTCACAGTAATATACCTGAAGGCACACCCCTAGTCATGACTCAACTAGATAATTGAGAAACGTATAAAGTATTCTTCTTATGAAAATGAATTTTAATAATTCATGGTGCTATATTATTCAAATCAGTCCTTAAAACTTTGAGATTACCAGATTTTAGACCAGAGATGACATTCTCTCTCTCTCTATCACACTGACACTCAAATATAAAAATTTGTTGTTATATAAATAATTCAGTAATATTCTTTAGAAATAAATATTTATAAAACTGATACGAACTTGACTGGATAAATATTTTGTGAGTGAACCATAATGTTTGCATTTTTTGTGTTTAAAAATGTTAAATACATTGCTGATGTTTCCGTGGAATATTATAAAATTATATTCACTAATTAGCTGGTTTTCAGTAGATGTCACGGTACTTATTGGTACTAGCCCGGTAAAATATTTAATTAGACACTAATACTCGTATGTTGGTCAACATGTGATTTAACGCGCACCGAGGACGTCATTTTTTGAATGTTTAACTTGTCACGCCAGCCTATCCCGATGGGATGTTTATTTCGTCATAACCAAATTGATGCATACTACTTTAATCTATTCAAGAAATCTCCTGGTACATGAAATAAGAACGCCACCTCAAGAATCTGAAACATCCGCGGAGGATCCAGAGTTTGAAAATGTACCCTGCACAATAATGGAGTTAAAAATTCTGCCGGTACACTAATGGAGTCGAGAATACAAGCGGTGAAAAGTACGCCCTGTACCCTAATAAAATATTCTCCCTTTATTTAATTCTCCCAATTTTGCTACGAAAGTCACATATCCTCCCATCAAAAGGCGTCTTTCAAGAAAACGAAATATAGAGTCGCATCTCTGTTGCGTGAAATTTAAAACTCAAGACGTACAGCAGGTGTGAAGATCAAGTTATGAATTATCGTTTGCTGTATGAAACAAATACAAAAATATCAAATTTCGTCAAGTCATCAATATAAAAAATATCGTTATTTCTTTGAAATTCTCACTAGAGACTTTTTCATCAGACTTAACAGACCGTTATTCAAATCTGTTAAATCATAATGATTAAAAACCCTTTTTATCTTAATATTATAAACTACACAAAATTCAAAATAAAATTTTAACGTAAATTTTCAAAAGTTTGCTTTTATATAATTTCATGACTTTTTTCAATTGACAACAAATCTATGAAATTATTAAATAACAAATATAGCCTATGGTTTTTATCCAGCTTTAATATTTCCTGTAGTTCCTATTGCAGGTTATAACTGATAAAAATTCAATTTTGAAGGCATGACCATTAGGATCGCGATTCTGTAAAATATTTACCGTTAAAAGGAGGTTCTAAACAATCTGAAATACACAATCTTACGTTTTCAAAATGAAAAAAAAATCCTTATTTAACAACAATCTTTCATGTGTTCATATTTTTTATGATATACTTGCTCAAATATGAGCTCAGTACCCCGTAAGTAAATATATACCATGTTGCGTTCCTTTAAATATGACCAATTTTCCAGTTTCATGTATGTCTGAATGCATGGTAACGTCATAGACTACAAGGTGCTGACACATTTTCATATTCTTTTATTTGAACTATAATTCCCTTCACGCTTGTTCTACGGTTTTCTCACCCCTTCTCCGCCCCCGGCTACCTTACTCCGTAGTTTTCGAATATATATACCACATTTTCTAGATTTTTACGTCAGTAAATCTATATAAAAATATAGAAACAAATGAACATTCTTTTCAATATTTATAAGATTTATTTCAGAATATCGGAACTCTAGCTTTTTAAAATTATTTAAACTTTAATTTTATGTAATCGATACTTCTCATAGCTTACAAAAAAGCTTAATTCTCTCTTAAAAATTCTGTTATCCTAAGGTTTTTATTCCAGACTTCTTGACGTTTTTGGTTCTTCTCACTATCTTACTATTAATTAACAGTTAAATATTTTGTGTCGTATAAAATATTCTACATTAAATTTATTCTGTATTAGAAAGGAAAAGAACTAAAAGAATGAAATGGCACATTTATAGTAACGAGGGTCATAAAAATAATTCCATAAAAATATTGACAATTAAAGTATTACAAAATTTCATGTTGTAATTGAATATATTTAGAAACTTCGTTCGTGTGGAAATAGCTTTTAGCTATTTATAAATATATATATTAAGTTTCATTTTTAAAATAATTTATATATATTAGTTGTAAAGACCAATTGATCACTATGTATGAAAGATAAATTGTCTAGTCCAGTATGGATACTGTTAAATTTTTAACAGTGGAAGAAAATAATTTTTAAAGCTTTGAAACTTAAATCCCCGTTTCTTTATTACGCTGATTGAATTCCATCCTTAAACATCACTAATACAGCATTTCTTCTGCGTGCTCACGGTGGGAAATATTTATCTTCCAAATCGTGGAATAAAATATTTATCCATAGTCTTCAGTTTGAATAAATTAATATTTTATCAGTATTTGAAAGTGTATTTAATAGAATTTCAGTATAACGTGGGGACACGTCAAAGCAGAATGTCGTAATAAACCTTTTCTATGCATTTTGGACTCAGGAGAAAAACTTTAGCTTATATTAAAATTAGCAATATAAGGATTAAGTGATGAAGATATTAGCATTAAGCATATTTAGCATTAATGTCATGTAATAATTGTAAAAACAGATTTAGGGAATATAATTTCTAGTGGTACTTGGTCCAGTTGGTAATGTGATTGCGTCGCCAAGACTCCACAGCCAAATTGGCGAGAGAATGCGGCCATCTATCTTAACAGCGACTCCACATTTTATTCTTCTTCTCCGGAATGTATAATGGTTTAAATTCAAATAAAAATACTCCGTCGGGAATTTATTTCATTCAGCGATGCTTTCTGATTCTATCTCTACATTTTAATGACACTGAATCTTGGAAGATTTTCCACAATGCCGGAGCAAAATATCCTCCTAATTCTATATTTTGTGAAATGTTACACCACATAAACTTTCAACTTAATCTTATTGAAGATGTTACTTTCATGAGTCGGAAAAATTAAGAAATTCTTACCTTTCCAAATATTATATTAATTGACGTTACTGAAAACGCTTACATCCCCCAACTTTCGGGGCTTCCTCAGTTCATTCTATAAAACATTTATGTAATTAAATATACAAAGATAAATATAAATTAACTTAGTATGTTGAAGCTACTTACAATTACCTTATTACAAAATTTCATGTTGCTGCTGCAACATCCGGTGCCGAATTGAGTGTAAATAATGGCAAGGAAACAGATCGTAAAGCTTACATTTTTGTAACGGAATATATTTAGAAACTAGCTATGCCCACGACTTCATTCGCGCGGAAATAATTCTTTTTATTTTTCCATACAAACGAAACAAGAAACAACAGGCAAATAATTTTGATAAAGTTGAATTCACTGAATATATAAAAAGTAAGGTGTCATTTATTTATGATCGCTTCAGAGAAATCATTATAACTCGCAGTTGGTTTTGAACATTTTCCGATTTCACACGTTTTGGAGCTATTCCATACAATTTTCTTTTGGCTAACAGGTTACATGAATGTGATCCTGTAACAGGCAACTCCCCTTTAATAGCATAGGAAAGGAAAACTTCCAGACAGACAATAACTTCAGTTATACTTATTGGGATAAATTATATTTATTTTATTTGCGTTAAAAATGAGGAATTACTAAATATTAAAATTTACCTGACGCAACAAATAAAACCAATTTACGTATACGTCGTATCATCGATCCAATTATCTTAAATAATATAAAATTTCATTTAAACATTACTGTAGTAATTAACAATTAAGTATAGCCTCTAATTAACATAATATTATAAAATAAGATAATTAGTGATGGTTAAATTTAATATTTAACAAACTATATATATGTATATACTATTCCTACTATTAATCAAATTATTTTTCCAACTCCGACTGTTTTGATCCGTTATCCTTCACTTATATTTGCAAAGACGGTCAATTATTTAATATTTATACTTATTTCATATTCTACATTTGAAACTAGTAAGACAGGGATACAGTCGGTCGCCCATGCTGTTTAATTATATATAGAAAAGGCGATGAATCAAGATAAAATGGAATGTGAAAAAGGAATCATACTGCAATGAGAAGAAATGAAAACCCTACGGTTTGCCGATGATATTGTTGTATTCGGGGGAATCAGAAGAAGACTTTAAAGCCATAATAAATGGCATGAACGTGGTCCTGGAGTAAGAGTACAACATGAGAATTAATAGAGGGAAAACCAAGGGAATTGGGTGAGGTATGGGAAACAGTGGAATAACAACCAGTGTTAGATTCGGAAAAGATATTTTGACGGAAGTTAAGGAATTCTGCAACTTGGGAAGCATAATAACTAAAGACGTTACACATAGACAGGCTAGGAAAGCTTTCGCAGAAAATAGGAATTTACGTAAGTGTGAATATTAGGAAATCATTGCTAAAAATGTTCATATGTAGTGTGGCGTTATATGGGTGCGAAACGTTAACAGTAGGATACAGAAAGGAAACGAATAGAAACCTTTGAAATGTGATGCTATAGGAGAATGCTACAAATCAGATGGGTGGATAGAATTACTAACGAGGAAGTCCTAACAATATGGAGGACGTTGACCAAGAGAAGTGATAGATTAATTGGCCATGTTTTGAGACATGAGGGTCTTGTAAAATTAGCATTTGAGGGAAGTATATGGGGTAAGAACATAATAGCCAAGGATGGAATATGCTAAGTATATTATGAAGTAAGTGTGATGTAAAATGAAAAACCTTGCGCAAGATAGGTTAGCATAGAGGGTTGCATCAGACCTATTTAAAGACTGAATACCACAACATATTTGACGCGATAAGTACGAAATATATGCATAGATATTCGTACAATATAAGAATTAAAAAACAAAAAATTTAAAATGTTACAGAATTGGTAGAAAACAATAAAAATGATAAGAAGAGCTGAAATGATTAACTGCCGTTTCGAACAAATCCCTGGACGAAACAGGCAGTGTATACTCGATTTCCCATGAGTGCCAGTCAACACGCGAAGGGGAAACTGCCTGAAAGTTTTTTATAAACATTCCAGAACGATATAGATATTGAGTATGAGCATCAAAATTAGCAGTAACGAAGACCACAGCTTTTAATCGAGCCGACAGAAAATACTAATTTCTTTAATCATCAGTTAAGCTACTGATATTATTTACCTTAGTATCATAGGAATATTAGAGTATCTTTGATATCCCAATTTATTTTTTATATAAACCGTGAGCCTTAATTTCATTCCTCTACCATTACGCTTTTGTGCAACTACAGACTCTAAAGATATCTGGAACTCGGCTTTCACACTGAAGTCCCACGTAATTATTTGCTAAAGTCACATAATTTTCTTTTAAAAAAAAGGGTATTCTAAATGGAGACATAAATCGTTGGTTCTAGTTAGCTTGTTACACTGTTAAAGAAACTGTGTATTTATATATTAACAAAAGTCTATGTGACCCAATCATCAGTTTGCAAATCAGGGATAAACATTCGTGTAGTTCTCAAAAGAGGGCCGAGGTAAACTGTTTATTTGCATACAAACAAAAAAAAGGAAACTCTAGACTGACTGAAATATACAATTTTGTGTGTTTCAAAAATTCTACTAATTTTATCAGCGTGGAATATGCAACCCAATGTCTGATTCTCTGCAGCATAGAAACGCGCTAATCTTATATCATCTTAGTCCTTTTTTCCAGTTGATCACTATCCCATTGCGTTTCTGGACGAGCTGTCAGCATCAAGTCGGAACTGGTCAGAAATCCGCATTAACGTAAAAGTAGAATATTTGAGAAAGAGCCAAATAAAAAATTTTTCTCGTCTATTCACTTAAAGTAATGAAAAACAAATTTATAAAGGTAGTGAACTTAAAGAAATGTAGGGAAAACCCTAGAAAACCTGCATCAGGTAGATCGGGCATTGGGTACTACTCTCACACCGTCCGAAAGACGGGAGACGAGTCTGCTGTGGGTTCGCAGCATTCCTTTCTCCGTGTCTCCACCAATTTTAGGATGCAGAAGGCCGACTGATCCAATGGGATCGGCGGACAACTCTCGGCATATGCCCAAGGTCTTCGACCCCAGTACATATACATCCCAAAATAGGCAAAGGTGTCTCCGCATGTGAGAACTTTGAAAAAAAACTAGAGAGAGTACGAGGCATCCCCGACACAGGTGAGCCCCGCAGTAACTCTGGGGAGAAAACTCCCACAGGCTTCTAACTAGTGAACTCAGAAATATGTATATAGGTAAATAAAAATGAGAAATGCGAGTTGATAGGATAATACTTAAATAAATCTAGATGTCAGCTGCGAAGTTATATAATTCAGGCGGTGAGAATAAAGATGACAGCTATTAAATATCTTGTTTACAATTAATCGAAGAAATACAACATAACCGCAAGATGAATGCATACCATCAGCATGATACTCGCAGAGTGCATCAAATTCGAAAGCTTACGTGAGTGTTAGAAACATAAAAGGTTTCATAACTAACGTCTACGATTACACATTTTCTTTGGTTATTTCTACATCCCTATAATGATACCACCAAAACCATAACGGAGAAACAAACACAGTTACATTACACCCATCAAAAATAGTCTAATTTAACTAAAACACAAATACACCAATGAACTACTAAGCCAAACGTTCATTTTGTGTCGTCAATTATTAAAAAGTTGTAGACTACCTAACCATAGTATTCAATTATTTTCTAATTAATATTTCTGTATTTATATGTTTGGGAAATTAGAATTTTTTTGTGTTAAGATGATTTTAAAAGGACCTATTGACAGACTCTCCAAAAATTTTATTCGCGTCCCATAACGCTCGTCCTCACATGCGACACTTTATCCTGGAAAATTAATTCAGACCGAAATGTGATTCGAGAGTACAGAGAAACTCTATTACTTATTTTGCCAAGTGTATTCTTTATTATTAGATTTTGTCGGGTATTCTACATATAAAATATGTAAATAAAGAAACAATCATTCTGAGTATTAAATATATATTAATATCAACCCTTCAGCTCGCTTGGCACTTGAGTCATAATTCCCACAAATCATAGAAACATATTATGAAACATAATATTAAATCAATTAACGTCTGATATTAAAACGAAATAATTTTAGACCGGTTTTTTCAGAGTTTTTTAATCAATAAACGTCTCTACGCATTTCGCACCTTCTTCAGTTTTTTTCTCTTCAAAATCAAATTATTTTTACATCAAAATTATAAAATTGTTTAAAAATTTAAAAAATCATAAAATGCTATAAAATCTCATTTTTATATTTTACAGAAGACTATCAGTCAAGCTGTGGCTAAATTAGTTTCGTAGAGCTGCTTCGGACCTCTCTGTATATCAAAAATTGGTGTATGTGACATTTTATAAAATGTTGAATTTTTAAAAATTGGATGTAACAATAATTTTATTGTGAAGAGAAAATTTGAATAAGGTGCAAATATGCGACGAAACGTTGGTTGATTAAAAATAAAAAACTGTCAGAAAAAAACGGTCAAAAATTATTTTACTTTAATGTTATGTAACAGCTTAACACATTTAAATGCCAGTAAGGGCTTAATTTTATGATTTGGGAACGCCTACAGTACCGTATCGTTTTTACCAGATCTTTGGTCACAAATCTATTTTTCCCCTATTCAGTTGTAGTATGTCTTTTATCATCTTATAATTATCCGTCCACAGTGGAAAGTAAGGTTCGTAGTAAATGTATTGATTCGTTGGTCCACATGGAGTCCAGGCCAGGTGGTATGTACGGGCTATGCGCTGTATCGACCCCGCGCCACGTGGAGCCGCCTGTGACGTCACGGGAGTTGTAGTCTGCTGGACCGCGACCGCGCCAGGATTTACTCCTGTCTGCTGCAGATCAAAGTAAGGCAGCCAGCGCACCCACATAAAACAGTATTAAAACCTGCCGTGGCTTTAGCGCGATTTACAGGTACCCGCAACACAACGCTTTTTAATGCCATGAAATCCGAGCGAGAGATAGAGATGGAACAAAATTTAGTGTGCGGAAAAAAAATGACTGCATTTATCTTCGTCCGTTACATATAGCGAAACATATATATATATATAGATCACCTTCCCATATTTGTAATGCCAGACACGATTTATCGCTTAATCACTCTAATTTTTTTTTTCAAATGAAATTTTGCGTAATCAAGGTTACGTGCATGTTGGGAACGACCCGTTATAAAAATCCCTAAAGGTAAAATACATGTGATTCTACACCATAGTATATACTACATAATATAAATTATTTTATCCTTGAATTCCCTAGTCCTTTTTAACATTAACTTCCACTTTCAGAACAGATTTATTAGTCTAAGGTCTAAAAAACCATATTAATACAAATATCCTCATTATAAATAAAATATTAACCGCTTTTAAAAATAATAACGGGATAGTTATTTTATAAAATTATGTGCCATATATGTATTCTTCTTTGTAAAAAAAAACTTTTATTCATTGGGGAAACTGCATGTCTTGTAACTCAGTTCCTCCTCTTAGTACCTGAGACGCACTGTCGTGCTACCAGCGCTGGCTGCCTGCACTCAGTCTCGTGTTGGGGTTAGTAGCTTGTGGAACTCGGCCCACTCGTGTAGTTACATATACACTTTTTCTCGTTTTGCCTGCATTTTGGCCAGGTTTATTGGGGCTTCCATCACCGTTTCACATTCACCGTTCCAATCTATTAATGTCTGCGCCCTTATAATTTCTTTCCCATCATTACGAATAACGGGAGACAAGTACCAAATAGCCTGCCTAACCTGATGCATTTTCTAGAATTTTCCCTGCATCTCTTTTAGGATACAATCCTTAGTCCTAGTTAATCATCCGCTGGCTTCCTTTCCATCTACATTCCCAGTTTCAAATATGCTTTCTGTGATATTAAAGAGGTATTTTCTGAATTATGACTTCCATTTTGAGTGTACTATTCCCTAGATTTACACATTCTCTTTTTAATTCCTTGCAACGTTCGAGTTATTTATCGTGAATTAAGATGACAGTTATTCTATAATTCAATAATTAGAAAAAAGGTTTTGTACTTATATTTAATAACATTTATATTTAGTGTTTGCTTAATAAATTAAAAATAACTGTTAAACGAGCAAACATTAAATTGGCCTTATACAGTAATTTTTCGATTAATTCCCTTTTTAATAGTGTTCCTCTGAGCAATTACGTAAATATGTAATCCGAGTGTATTATTCAGGAGCTCATCCGTGAAAAATTACATCGACTAAAAGGAGTAACCGAAAAGAACACATGAGAATTAATCACCTAAACGAGAAAATTCATCAGTTACACTGGGTTCTAAGTATGGACAGTTATGGAAAGAGTTTCCTGAAACATCACACAGGAAAGATTCTAAGAAGTTAGCACTCTTATTATTCCATTTCGGGGCATAAAACATTACAATTTATTGTGTTAAGTAATATTGATGATTTCATAACTAATTCAGATGTACATCATCTTAATATGCATTAAGAAAATTACCTTAGACAAACAGAAGAAACAAGGTTAATTACAAAGAAAGGAATTCATTATAATTTATTTATTTAGTAAACTCCAAGATAAGTGTAATATATTAAAACATTTTATACCAAAAAAGCAAATATCACCACCCCCTTTAAATCGATTACTAAATTGACATAATCCGATTTATATTAAATAATTCCTTCTCTATAAATATTATACTGAAAGCAAAATAAAATTTCAATTAAATAGGGCATTATTTTCTGTTACATTTATTTACTACGCAATATGACGTAATACGATTGGCACAAGGAACGTCTCAAAATGGTCCTTGGATCAACTCCAGGGTTAATGATTTGAAAACCGTCATACTTAAAAATGTGCGAAGGCATAACATGAAAATTATGGGAAAATTTATTTAGTTTGGATAATGACCAAATGTAATAATTCTATTCCACATTTTTTTATCTCCCAAAAAATTTAAAAACAAATAAGAATTTTTGTTGAGAGTAATCGTATATGTTATGGTTTTAAAACGATGCCTAGCCTAACGGTACGGTTTTACAAATCCATCAAAACTCATGGAAGATGCCAATTTTTTTTATATCGAGTAATGTTTTCATGAAATCAAAAATCTTATATATTTCGTACAAATGGATTCCTCTAACTCAGAGAACATTTTAGATGCCAGTCGGCGTCGAGAGGGTCGATGAATGACTATCGAGAAATAAATATTCTACTGGAAAAGTTCTAAGATTTTTTTTATTGTAAATGTTTGAGGAACCCAGCTTGTAAGAAACGCAAGGAGCAGTCGGGGAAACAAATTACTATGCGCGGGAGGCATTCAAATTTGTCACCGTGAAGAATGTGCTCCAAGAAGTATGTTATCTATATGGATAAGAATACATAAGTTCGTTCGTGCGAAAGATGCGGCCTCTAACACGTGTGTTCACTAGCATTAATATATTTAAATTTCCTCCTTCACTTTCGGTGAATAATATTTTTTAAATAATTTAATCAAATAAATTTCTACGTTCAGCTAAAAATATTTTATATTAGGAAAGTAACAATTATTTTTTTTATTAATTCGACTTGGCGATAATTCTCTCTAGAAACATTTGTGTCAATATTTCCATAAAACATTATTCTCAAAAGTGATTTTAGATTGTCGTGTAGCAACTACATATGAATACTAATGCAGAAAGTTGTATAAATACTTGAGGTATTCCAAAATTGTTGAAATAATAAACTTCCTGAATTGAACATTAAACTATCTTTAAGTATTATAATGGAATGTTAATATGCTATTATTTGCAAATGTTGGAATACTGTATTAAATCATGGTGGGAAATTTTTGTTCATATAATTTCTATAAAGTTATTTTAAAATTAATCATAACCTAAAAATTATTAATTAATATAATGGTCTACTGTCGATTTAGGCAGAAAAATATTATTTAATAATAACTTCGTTTCATTTCTAAGTTATGCCTCTTCAGATGTAACAATACAATGAATTAATTTTGTAACTTCTGGTTTTATACTAACTTCAAACGAGTTGAAAACTTCTCGATAATTTCATAAAATGATGAGTTTAAGTATAATGAAGAAAACTGGTTTTTTATACAATGATCATTTACTGAATGAATTAATTATAACAAATGAAGATGTCTCAAACGTATGAAACATTGGCTCGTTTATTATACATTAAATGCTACATTATCAACTGATTTAATAATTTTTTCTCACTAAAATGGTCATAAAACATTTTGTAAAATTGTTAGAAACACTAGAGTTTTGGTTCTGGTCATAAAATCAGGAATGTTACACTAACATATATTAATAAAAGCTTGCTTTATTTAAGTCGTATGAATCATTTCCGTTCGTCACGATAGTACATTTACCAGAATCCTATTGATACACTATAGAATTGTGAGCACATATAAACGTATCACTGAAAAATCTACTCTGGCCTAGTATTCCAATTTTAGTTTTAATTGTAGTCGAAAACATCCATAAAGTTGTTCGTACTCTGAGATATAATCCTTCACTTCATACTAATTTGTAATTTAATGAATATGAATTGATTCTATAAACAAGTTACAGAATATCTTGTTTCATCACTGGAAATTTATGTTTCCCCTGCGATACTAGTGAGACAGTGAAAATTAGATTATTGTTTCATATCATTACTTCTACAGGCCCATATTCATTAACTTAGCTACAGAAAAATAAGTTATCACCACATTATGGCCGAACTAAATTTTTGTAATTATCAACTACTACTTTATAATTAAGTTATCCTACCAGGTGACATGAAATGATTCTTTCTTAAATTTGTAAACAAGGGACATTAAAAAATGTGTCAATATTTCAACAAATTGTAACTTCATCAGGTAGAAGCAAAACGAACTAGATTTTGCTAATTTTAGTAGTGTCATCTTTAATTTGTGAGTATCGTTTATAACAGTGATATCATGCTGATTGTTGTTTACTGTAAAACATTGTTGGATGTTGGTTTGTGAAGGTTTTATTATATTATTTCTATCATAATTAATTTCAAGAGAAGGATTGAAAAACGTGGATAATTTATCTAAGCATCTACTAATACCATCAACAATAGGTCTAATTTGTTATCCTACTTTATGTGAATTAATTAGATCGTTTAGTCATAGATATGTGTTATAATTATTATGTAATGTTTCACCTATCTCCTCATCTATAAATTTATGTACCATTAATTTTTGAAGTATTTGTCAGTTTCGTTTTCTAGTTCTATCCTTGGATTATTTATAATTGTTTTGTACGTGCTCTTGTCCTTTAAGTGTGTTTCCGTTTTTGTGTTGTAGTCATCTTCATACACAATCAAAATTTATTTCGTTTGATCGGTTTAATTGATTGATTTTTCTACTATTGTTTGTATTTAGCAAAATTATGGCAGTCTCACTGCCGAAACCTACCATTATAACAAAAAAATCAATGCAAAAACATGAACCGTCAAATGGTTTTTTATTTTCCAAATCAATAATAAAAGGTTAAACAATCCAATGTATAAGGCGTAAATTAGCTTATCTTTTCTTTAAAAAACTGTATGACCCGCATATGAATTAAAGAAAAGGACATAATAAAATTTCCTATGTTAGGACGTCAATAAGGGGCCTGGAAATAAGCTATAACCTATCTATAAGATTACTTATGTATTTTAGTTAGTATATTATTAATATTACTAATGTATTTTATCAGGTATATTATTAACAGTACTTAACGCAGAAATCTGTTTAATCTATATATCAAAAAAGCAGTGAAGTTATAGTTTTAATAGAACTGAATGATCCCATGACTAACTCTGTTGCATACTTTTATTTTTATTTGCTCGTTTCTAAAACTTTAACCGCTCTAATTCCGATTTGTGATAATAAATGTATACAAGTAAATTTATGGACATTAGTAGGCTTAGTGACGCGAAATTGAGAATACGTCAATATTGATGTGGACGGCGTTTCGCCCTCTAGTTAAATTCTTACTAATATTCTACCAAATTATTGTATATTATTCCCTGACCTTGCTTCAATGCTACTTCTTTTCTTCGTAAAGAAAAGTCAGTTCATGGAAAGGCGATATGCAAAGTTATCATATTTGTATTGAAATGTCAACTTGGTGGCATCTTTCTCCAATCAAATTCACTTATTTATGTTATCGTTACGTCTAAACCTAATGTAATTGACCGTAATTGGTACCTCAATGTCGATTAGTGGTTCCCAGTTCCCTTTTGACTTGCCGTCTGGTCGAAGGAAGTTAATAATGCAACTTAAAATCACAGACCTTAGCTGTTTCATCGTGATCCAGTCAGTCATGATTAGTTCACAGAATATTGTAATTTGCTTGAGTATTCAGTTACATTACCGGAGGAGTCCGGAATTTCAACCACCGTCAGATATGCCTCATTCCATAAAAATTTTAATCAAAGATTAACTATTTATCTTATAAACGGTTTCCCAAGGGCGGGTTGATGTTGAAATGGAATAAAACAAACTGTGTGTGACGTATTAACGAAATACTTTTTTATTTGAAAAGGCATACATGTTTACTTCATACACAGCTTGTTTTATTCCATTTCTACATCGATCCACCCATATTGGGAACCCCTCACACACATTTGACACATCTATTTTTTTAAGGCTCACTACTCCTTAATTTAAATTGTTTTAGGCCGTAAGTTGCGGTGGATAATTTCGGATCACTCAGACTGTGGTGGGGTAGATTCCCTTCCTATCTATATGCAAAGCGATAACGACTTCCCTCTAGCCAGAGTGAATCCAGTTATGGCTGCGCTACTTCCGCGGGTCTGCGCAACAATCCATCTCCATTATTCTCCCTAACTGCCTAACCTGCGACGACTACGGTATCCGAACACTTTCGCAAATTGCGTGAACTCCAGAAAACAAACACAGAGGCTAACAACTATCACTTCATAGAATCATTATCACCTTCAACTGACTCATTATTGACACACAAAAATTTTAACAACTATCATAGAATAATATCAATATTGTCCTAAATTCCCGCCATCTACAAATACATACCGTCAAAAATTTAAATAATTTGTCTGATAAATAGCAATTTGTTGCATTTTCTAATATTAATAATACAGGAGAATGAATAATACAGTGTGCGGAAGCTTACTTAACCACTATTTAATTTCCGAAGTATTTGTGTGTGGGTGGGAGAGACATATAGAGAGATATGGCACGACTGCTGCGTGTAGGCACTGTTTTCACTTATTAGCATGCCTTGGGGGAACACAAACCAATTTCCTGCCAAATTGGTCCAAAATTGTAATTTATTTCAATAAAAAAAAGGGTCGTTCGATTCCTCCAGATAGGAAGTATGAACCCGAATTGAGTGCGTTGATTAAAATGTATCCAATGGAAAACAAACTCAATAATCAATTGACCCATCCTAGATTCGTAATATTGAATATATTAAATACAAGGTAAAATGTAATGAATTCAGCTCATTTTATTTGAAACCAGAAACTACAAAGATTATGGCAAACCGTAAAGCCATAAAATTATCACTTTTAATTATAATAAACTGTAAAAAATACTTTGGAATTTTTCACGCATTTTGCAAAAATTTATAAACTCAATTTTGGTATTAAAATAAATATATGTATATTTTTATTTTTCCAACGTTCAATGTTATAGCAAATTCAGTAATTAGTTAACATTTACAAAAAAACATAATTAATGAGAAAACACGCAAATATACAACTTCTGATTGCCCTAAATTGAGGTCCCACTGAAAACGTCATCAGCTGGGTTACCACTTATTTTAAATCCGCTTTTCCTGTTAAAACGCTTGTCTTGATTTCCCTTGAGTATTCGTATAAAGTTTGTAGCAGTCTTCAGAGTGCCTCCATTTTCTATAACGCCTTTCTACTCAAAGTGTATTCATATATATGTAATTTCTCTATTAGAAGTTTATTATATTATATTTACTTTTATTATATTGGCATTTACAGTCAAGTATTCCTAATAGACTAATAAGCTATAAACAACAATTATCTAAAATGTCACCTGAATTACTTGCACTAAACAATTAATATATAAGGAATTTTATTCTGCTAGTAAATTAAAACTTAATTATGATGTTAAAATAAAAACGTTCATTTATAATATTCCAAACTATTTACTGTTTCCTCTCAAGCTCTGGCTATAAGAATTGTACAGATATACCAACATATAATAAATCACGGCTGTCAATTTCTATAACGAAACCTTAAAATTAATTTTACTTACAGAATGAGTTAAATTTCTTATTTAAGCCTAAATGAAATAAAATAAGAGTAAAAATAGAATCCTTACCCCTACGTATATTCAGAATGTAGCACTGCCAGACTAACCTGAAAATAAAGAATACAAAGTTAAAGCTTGAGAAAGAATTAGTAAAAAAAAATATTAACATCTTTATTCTGTTCAATGAAATACTTCTCTATTATAGGAAGGGATAGAAAGAGGAGTGCAAAAGGAAGACAAAATAGCTAATTAAATATGATCCCCTGGCTGAAGCTTAACGCTTGACTAAGTTTAGTAGAGATGAAACCTATGGGAATGTATTTCCTCTTTCTCTGCTGATAATTTTCGAGACACCGAGATCATTTTAGAGAGGGGAATATACAACACGATAACAGATGTTGGATATTCGGGAACAGTTCCCTGCTGTTCCATTTGGAACAGTCGACCAGCTGCCTTCGAATCTGGTCGATCTGGAGCTACGTAAAAAGAGAGAAGACACACTTGAAGTGAAGATAAACGTGAGGAACAAGTAACGAGAGTCCTTCTGGCAGGTTTATCTAAAGGTGCTCCTGCATGAAATGTAAGCGAATGCCTAGTAAGATCCTTTAACTTCAGCCACGGGTTCTACTTAACTATTAGCTACGTTGTTTCTGCTACTCCTTACTATGCTATTATAGAAACAGAAACATTTAAGCTTAATCTAAAGTAGAATTAAATTGTATCTGTTTAATTCGTAGCAATTATTTCAGCAAAGGAAGGAAAAATTAATTTTTTTTTTTGCAAATGTAACTGTATGTTACTCATAAACACCAGTGATTAATATCCAGGTTACTGTGAAAGTGAATGATAAAGTGGTGATATATATGGCCTCAGTTGGCGTGGTCCAAACGTAACACAAGGAGCCGCAAATGTTAAATAAAAATTACCAAAATTTCTTTAATAACCGCAACTTTATACTCGAGCACTGAATGTCATAAAATCCTCAGGGCGTGATTATCAATTAAGTACAACAACCACTATATGCCCTGTATCTCCATGGGCTATCAAATATCAATCATACATCCGTGTCGCGTCTCACTACCACTAGGTTTGGTACCAAGTCCGAGACCACTTCCAAACATACGTCGCCATGGCTGGCCGTCGACTACCGATTTTTTTGCGTTCTTGTATGGTTTTCGCACGTTTCGCCCCACAATAATACAATGTCGGCTTTTCTCAAGAAAGCCGACAACACTGCCCCCGCTATGACACCAGCTGAACGTCCACGATTGCTAACTATTCCAGGCGGAAACTGTGTGCCTTTCCAGTGGCTGTTTATAGTCTACTTAATTTTGTTGTAGAATCTGGAGTTTCGGAAGGAATCAAAGCAGTTTATATGTGCCGTTGTGATCGTTTTCCTCACTCATTGCATTGTATTATTCGCAATTTCTATGCAATTTTCTTTTTGGAAATATTTTTGTATTCGCCAAGAACGTTCACTGTTGACGCGAATGTAATTTCAATAAAAAAAATACAGACTCGAATCGGCCCGACTGCCTTTAACCACAGAGCCTTAACTTCATGTTACAATATATATGCGGTAATACGAGTATTTTCAAGTATTATTTAAATGAGACTACGAATTTACGTATTTACTTATTGTTTGTACATTATTTTCATGTGTTTTAGTTATAATTTAGTAATCTTTATTGCTTTTTACTAGTCGACTGGTATGCATTTGCAGTTTCATAATATCAATATTAATTTTTCGTTGTGATTTTCATCTTATGAAACGATGCTTAATATATATTTTACCTCAAACTCGAGCCCAGTGTAGAATTAAGTAGAAATTTCTGCCGAGATTGAAAGCTATGCACAATCTGTGGGTAATGACCCTGTTTCCTCTCCTTGACCGATGCCGTCAAATTTTGCTCTAGCGTCCATAAAGCTTTTATGGCTGGCAATGCGCCAACATTGTTCGATGCGCATCTGGCAGCCAAACTATCAGTCACTCAAGTATGTCAGGCTCACATGATTAAATAATATGGGCTCCTTCCACACCGCTTAAGAATTCGGCCACCCAAAACAGGCCGTCTCCCATTATGAATGATCGTCGGCCTTTATTAAACAACACTAATAATATTAGAAAGTTCTCGTTAGCGTCCGTTTCAGGAAAATTCCGATAGAATATGTTCAAAATTATGTATTTTGCCTATTTAGTTAATATAATAAAAGAGTTGTAGCCTTGTTCCAAGACACTGACGCAATAACGTCTCAAAATACAGTTAGGCTCCTTGAGAGACATTTCAATTTATTTTTAGATTTACCTCCGGTAAAAAACATTGACGAATTATCCAAAGTAGTAGATAAATTACCTAATATTTTGTCACAGTGAAAAAATAAATACACCTTCCTAAGTTCATATTTTACTATACAAATAAGATAAGTTCAGATCAAAGGAAGTAGAATGCAATTGAGGCTAGTGGAAGAGGCGTATACATTTAATTCAGTAGAATGACAAGAATAGGTTAGTTTTTTGGACACTACATTGTAAAATATTAAAACACATTAAAGTAAAAAATATTTTTAACAATAATGGATAACACAGTGAAATCATCATCTTAAAGATCAGGATGCACAATATATGATACAATTAGTCAAGTCTGGTATTATATGAAATTAGACATAAACCATAGTAAATACCAATGACTGAGAGAAAATAAGCTGTATCTCAAACATGTGGCTATTAATATCTCACTTACATAGAGTCACTATTTCGTCAATCTATGAATATTCCTTTCATTATTACCAAAAACTTTTTTATTACCCATCTAACATTCAAGGTTTAGCATTCATAAAATTTTGACTTAATATATCCGAAATTAGTTGGAAGATAGTAAGTTGTTCTTGATAAATTTCTCTGCTTTTTTATATACCCTTTAATATTCAACTGTAGAAACGAATTGTAAATTAACTTTTTTTTCTCTAATTCTCTACGAAGAGTCTTGTTGACTTCTGTTATGTAAGGAATAATTTTTGTAGTGTGCGTTCTAAATTACGTACCACAATAGCAATTAATAAATAATGAGAAATGCCTTATTCTATGATATATATTGGTTTTACTCAATTATATTATTCTGTAATTTTCATTCACACCATTCCAATGCATCTATATGCATTGTGGAAAATATTGTTCCACCATCAACGTTTCTCCGTCGCACTTATAGAAAAAGTGCATCTTATTTTTGTCTTAGAAATCAGTGTACACGTTTACTGAATCCAAATTTTCATAATTTATTTTGCCGGTGCTACAGTTTTATTTTGGCAGAACATCTTGTAAGATTTTCAACATGTCCATCTGTACGAGTACTTTGTTGCTGATTATGCACCAGAAAATGCCACAAATTAATTTTGTAATTATTCATGCCACCAATATATTTAAGTGACTGTCTGTTAAGGTGAACCGTTACTGTTTCCTTAAAGCCTTACAAAAATTAAATGTTACTAAAATATTTTCCTACAATCGTTAGGATAAGCAATGCAATGCAATCAATTCGTCAAGTTAAAAAAATCGCACTTAGAATTTCCATTTGTAAATTACAACTTTAATAATTACTTTAAGCATGGTCTTCCAAAAATCAAAATAAAGTTTGGAGTAATTTTTATTACAAGCCAAAATAGTGCAATAAAAAAACATGAAGTACTTATATTTTCTCCATTTCTTAGAATAAAATTTAAATTCCGATTTGGAAATGTAGGAGAGGAATTGTAAAGATAAAAACCCAAATTTAGAAATTTATTTAACATAATTTGAAAAATTTCAAAACTTCTTCTCAGATTAACAAACCGCGAATTCTTGTCAAGTTTTGTGCTAGTAAGTACTGGGAATTTATTTATTTCTATATAAGAACTCTAGCTGAAATTAAAAATCTGGAAAAATAAATTGCTTAGTTTACTATTTAATTACTTATGTATTTGTTTTAAAACAAAAAGTACTAACATTTCTCTAAACGAAAGGAGAAAACAATGTTTCTAATTAAATGTGTTTCCTATTTAACACTGTGGAATTTTCTCAAATAAGATATTAAGGTAATGAGCTCAGTGATATATATATTTTACGAACTGTTGAACTGTTCCACCATAAGACTTCTTCGGCGTGGTTGATAAATAGCTGTAATCTACCAGGACGCATCTTCGCCTTATAGCTCATAAAGTTTAAGGTGCTAGTTTATTATAGGTGTAGAGGTTATCTTTTTATTCTGATAGCATCAAATAAATTTCTCCGAGGGTCACTAACCGCAGTGAGTGCATTTTCCATTTCACTAAGCTGCTTTATTCAAGTTTATTATGCTCACTGATTTTTCATAAATTTCTTAAATTTATATATTTGAACAGCAAGTATTTTCTTTGAATATAATTTGCATTTACTCTAAAAAATATTTTGTTGTTAATTTGAGAGGCTACGTTAAAACTATTTTTAATACAAAAAAGGTGTTAGTATTAACACGAAAAATTAACTATTAAATAAAATATTTCATTAAATCAATTAACACGATATTAAAATAATCAAATCAAATAATTTTACGACCATTTTTCAGACAATTATCGTTTTAAATTAAACGTTACGGTCGTAAAATTATTTTATTTAAAACATTTCATTTTTATTAATTCACCACTCAACAAATATAATTCCAATTATTAATTATTTGATTAAAAGTACTTTTAATTTACCAAACCTCATTTCATTTGATAATTTACAATAGTTTTAATAATTTAATTTACTAATGCTGCAGGGTATTGAATTTAGTTTTAGTTGAATTAAATTCGCATCTTCTGTATGAATAAACCTCTATTAACCAAGTATGGACAACACACACAAATTTTAATATAAAATAAATGTTTTCGTATAAAACTTCTTTTTCAGTTTTCTAATAATTTAACACTTCATTGTTTGCAACAAGAATAAAGATATGAAAATAACCAGACTGATGAATGTTGTCGAAAGAAATCGAACATTTTATATGGAAATATTTTTAAAATAAATGTCAAAAAAGTTATATTTTTTAAATTGACGGAGATTTAAATAAAGATTTTTAAACACAGTAGTTAGTTATAAATACGCCTGTTTTAACAAATATACTAATTTTTTCAGAGTAAATACTATTTATTTTACAATTTATAAAAAATACTACTTTCATATTTTTTCTCGCGAATTTTTACGACATAGATTTGTGAAATTCAAAATTATTTTGAATAATACTTCTTGAAAATAATTATGACTACGTCTAATTTGTTGCTTCTATTGCAGTTATTATACAAATAACAATTTTTACAGTGATTATTCAGAGTATAAAATTGGCAACTCAAGCACACACACATTATATATATAATTTTATTAATACAGTTATGAATTAAAAGACAAATAAAAATTTGAAATGAGAGTCCTTCAATATATTCCAAACCATATTCTATCGACACTAAAGCAAGAAATTAAATTTAATCTTGGACAGTGAACGAGAAACTGATTATTTAAAGCCTTATTCATTTTCACTGAGATGTAATTCTAAGTAATCGAAAGGGTTTTGTAATTATTTAAAATTTTCGAACCATACTTTTAGTCATGGAACGTAAAATCTTTTATTACGAGGTGATATCCTATCGTCCTCATTCTTCTTTTTATGTTACATAATAATATTTCAGATCTTATGTTAATGTCATAAAGATAATATATATCAAAAAATTGATTTCAAGGAAGAATGATTTTCTGGAACAACATCAAAATGGCATATGCGATTTATCAACAAGAGGAAACGAAACTAAGTATTGGCGAATTCACGTCAGACACATGTTATCAAGTTTGAGCTCGTCCCTTAAGTGGGAGAGCTTTCACAGGACTTGGCCCATAAGCCTGTCAGTTTGTGGATCTTACATGAATGATGAGCAAGCATCGAGGGAGTAGAAACTACAAGACAAACAGTCACGGAAAGAGAGATGAGCCAAAGGTTAACTTTAGTTGATCTCGTGAAAACAGTATTGATTAGACGTAAATAAGCATCTTAAATAATATTTCAAGAATTTTCAAGAATTTTAAAAAAATAATTAAATCTATAATATAGTTCGGAAGGAATAAATATCAGTTTTGTCGGTAGTTATTTTTATATTATTTAATACACAAACACAAGGTCGTACAACGTCTTGGTTCTGCACATAATTGAGGTACCACATTTAAAAAATATCTAGATATTAACAAATTTCATCTCACAAAAACTTTTGAAGTGCAGGAACACATGGCAACAGAAAAAAAATTAATCTAATTCTTATATGACAGAAAATTAGATATATGTTGCTGAAACTCTGAACGTAACATATATTTCCCTAATACAAATTAAGTCACCAAACTGATATACAAGCCAATAATTCATAATGTATCAATTTAAATTATTACTTTCAATGATTATATTAAGATTGAAAATTATAATATGATAAAAAGAACTACTTAAAAAGACAATTAATAATTTTTATTTAAAAAAACCTTTCATCCTCAAATTGTGACTTCATTAGGAACGTAGTTTGTTAGGTTTATAACTAGAGACAAATTAATGTACAAAAAGAAAGTAGAAATTTAAAGAGACAATATTTCGTTAAAATATTTTTCTTGTACTCAGTCTCTAGACTGGTCTGATAAAACCCTCCATGCTAACCTACTCTGTGCAAGCCATTTCATTTCTACATAACTATCACATGCTCCCTAATCTGCACACTTCCCTCTAATGTTAATTTTATAAGACCCTCATGTCTCAAAACGGTGAAGAATAATCAATTCCTTCTCTTGGTCAAAGTCCTCCATATGTTCTCTCTTCTCCTCTTCTGCTTAGAACTGCCTGGTTAGTTACTATATCCACCCATCTGATTTTCAGAATTCTTCTAAAGCACCACATTGCAAAAGTTTTTATTATTTTCCTTTATACAACTCTTATCGTTCACGCTTCGCATCCATACAACGCAGCGCTCCAAAAAAAAATAGTAATGATTTCTTAATATTCGTACTTATATCAACCGTACGTAAATTCCTCTTTTGCGAAATCCTTTCTTGCCTGTGCTATCCTACTCTAGTAATTATTATGCCCAAATAGCGGAATTTCTTAAATTCCTTCAAAGTATTTCATCCCAATCTAACACCCTTTGTTATTCCACTGTTTCACATACTTCACCCCATTACCTTGGTTTTCCCTCTATTAATCCTCAGGACCCCGTTCAAGCCATTTATTAAGGATTCCAAGTCTTCTTCTGACTCCTCTAACACTACAATATCATCGGCAAACCCTAGGGTTTTCATTTCTTCTCATTGCAGTATGATTCCTTTTTCACACTCCATTTCATCTTGATCCATCGCCTTTTCTATATATAATTAAACAGCATGGGCGACAGACTGCATCGTCTTACTCCTTTCTTGATTTATGCTTTTTTTATCTTCTATTCTAATTACAGCTAACTGTCTCGAAATTTTATATCAGTCCTCTTCAAAATACTTAATAGTGTGGTCCATTTCACGTTATCAAACGCTTTTTTAAATCTAGAAATGTCATTAACGAAGGCCGGTTTATACTTATTCTGTTTTCTACAATTAGCCGTAAAGTCAATATTACTTTCTCTTGTCCCTACATTCTTTCTAAAAATAAATTGATCTTCTCCTAGCTAGCATTCTATTTGACGTTCCATCATCCCATATACTATTTTCGTTAATATTTTGCACGAATGAGATACTAAAATAATTGTCCTGTGCGCATCTATCAGCCCCAGTCCTCTTTGGTATGGGTCCAGTTACGTTTTTACTAAAATCTTCTTGTATTCTTTCTGTTTCTTAGAGTTCCTTGCTATCAGTAAATATTATTCTATGTCATAAATTCGCCAAATTAAATTACGGTATATACTAATTACGTACATTTCATATTGTCCCCGCTGTAAAGTTATCAGTTTTGAAACCGATACATGACAATGCCTTTAGTTTGTCCCTATGGTATTACTGCATTCTGGCGTTTCAAGCATGACGTCATTCCCTCATTAAAAATTGCTCTGCAACCCTCTGTCGACCGAATTTCCTATTTCCGACACATGATTGGCTGATATTCGCCCGCAGAAACTCGCAATTGCGATGCCTAAAAATCACTTAGTCATTTACAGTTTGTAGGACGTATTTAAGCGAACGTAATCTAGTTTGACATGAACGAGTGACCTAATTTAATATCTTCTAATACAATTTGTTTCTGAAATAATTTTTGCTCCAATTTATAATTGTATTCGATGTGAGAACATAATTATGAATTATCTGCACAAGTTGCTATTTGCTTAAAACTTGTAATGTCGTCAAGATAATGGTTACATGTTTTATTTAGCAGCGCTCGTACTACGTCCCGATAAATAATTAGCAAACTATACAAAGATTGATTAGAGACACAGAAATGGCTATTCGAATATCAAACATTACTTATAAGTTTCGTCAAGTGCATAAATTTAGTAATATAGAAAAGTGGAGCGTGAAAAATATAAATTACGAATAGACGACTGAAAAAAACCTTATATTCAGTATCTCTAAAGAAACTTTTTCAATTATATTGTCACGTTTCTGAAGGGTCGTGAAATACAGTAACACACGCTACTAGAGGTTATAGACGCTTATTAAACACAAAGTGCAGTACAAAATCTCGTACTGCGAAAGACTGTCTCAGCTTCGAGGTCCAGTACAATTTATACATTTCTGGAATATTCCAGAAACAGAACATTCTTGAAGCATAAAATTATAGAAACGAAAGGTAAATAAAGTATGCAAATGAAAAATGGCTGCGTTGAGTGGGACTCGTACTCGAGTCCACATTTCTGCAGTCCAGCTCTCAACCCCTTAAATATGGCTGCAGGCTCTCAGAAGTGGCAATGTACACATGCCTCAAGATCTTTCAACCTAGTCAAATTTATTCTATATAAAAACAAACGAAAACCAATTAAGAAAATATATAATCATTTTTAAGGAATTTTATCATAATATATCCTTAACATACTTAAAAAAGTTATATTTAAAAACAGTACACGAAAGATCTCACAGTAAAAAATCTAGTTAATAAATAAAAATTTATAGTTATGAATAATATTATATTCTAAGAATAAAGTCATTCCCGCGTCATTTGTCTTTATGATTATAAAAATTCAAAATTAAATTGATAATTGTGAAAGTTAATATATGATGTTTACGATTTTATAATCCCAAACATTCCAAAAAATATATAAACTTATAAATTCACAAAGTAACCACATTTAAAAATCCAAATCGCAAAAATACCGGAAATTTTGTATATTTAACAATTCTAATAAGAACTTTGTTATTTTTGTCTACTAATATTGCAAAAAAGTGATGATTAATAGTAACAAATCCTTAATAATTAACATCAATAAAAAAGACCATTTTTATTGTTATTTTAAGTAACTTTGAATTTCGTCATATTGTGCTCCTTCGCTTTTGTATTTGATAATTTTATCTCTTTAGAAATAATAACTTTGGATGTTCTTAGTTCCCATTTAGAATTATCTTTATGCTTTTTTATTTTCAAAATTTTATACATTTAGACATATGTTGATTAACCTCTGCAATCTTTTATTTTGCGGTTTAACTCTTTTTATGCTTTCACACATTGAGGAATAATATATATATATATATGAATTTTATAGCTAGCCATATACACCATATATTTATTTTTAAAAACCACTTCGCTTTAAAAGGGTTAACCAATCCGTATGTATGTCACAGCTATAGGCCGCCAAACTACTAGTCCGAATTTGACCAAATTTGACGCACGTGTTCCTCAGGACCAGAAGCGACCAATTTTTATATTTTTTAAATATATTGAAGTAAAATATATGTGAAAAAAAACATTTTACGTAAAAGTTTTAGTGACTAATACACGTATCTATATATCCTTAAGTGAATGTGGGTTGCCCATATTCTTGATGTATAATACTATATATATATAACTAACATTTCGCTTCGTAATCAACCTATCTTAGGCAGAGCTAGCTCCCTGAGAAATAATATAATATACATAATAATATACATCGTCGATACTTTGTATACGTAAATGAGTTTTAATTTATCCGTCAAGTATATTTTAATATTCAGTTATTTCTCATTTGTAGAAGAAAATAAAGTATTATGCATTTGATAGTGACATTCGTCACAGATAAAAGTTTTCAATTAAATAAATTTTAAGAACAATATGTGAAAAAGATACAATTTCAACAAACCACTTTCTGAAGGTGTTATTTTGGTGGAATTTAACTTCTAGGAAAGTTCGTATTCAACTTGAAGAAACAAGTAAGGGTTTATTCACTTTGTCTCAACGATACCTATCAGAATATATCTTTATTTCCCTGAGCTACAAAATAAAAAACTCAACTCTGGAACCCCTCCAACTTTAGGCTCCTGCAGTTCCAAAACCTAGGATTTTAGAAAACTTCTGAGGACACAGTTTGATTCTTGACAATTTTGGTCATATAACCTTTTCTTCTTCACCAAAAATGGGTCAAAATGTCACCTCTCTCAAAAAATAGCTACCATTTTGATGTTTTATGCGAATAAATCGTAGATTTAAATAATAGGTAGAAGAATACAAAAATTATGGATTCTTACAGGTTAGCGTCCAAAAGATAAAAAATTTCTGGAGAATTCAAAACGAATTAATAGTCTAATTGAAACAAGTTGTGTGTATGAGACGGCCAATTTATTTTTCACTGTGACTACTCATCCACTCACACGCCTTGAGTTTCTATGATTCTACACCTCTTTCTAAATCCGTAAATCTCGCGCTCTATTCTATTTCGATTTTCCCTGTAGCACCACAAAAAATTGTGTAACGATCTCAGCTGCTTACAGGCCAAGTTCCCAAAGCACTTAAACAGAATTAAATTGTGATAAAAGCTTTCTTTCTCAGCAGTCGATATTTTTCGAACTTTCGTCGTACATAATTATATACTGCAGGTGATGCCATTTATTTTTTTTATTATTTGAAATGCTACTCTTTGCATAACTTAAAATAATTTTTATTCCTTGGTAAATGTTATCAGGGAACCATTTAGTTTCCTGTTAGTCGAATTACTGAATGAGACAATCTTTCTGTGTTTATCTTAATGAGCCAAGGAATTGTCCAAGTGGTGTAGCGAGATCTTAGTGAATGGGTGAAATTGATTAGCGCGTAGCGTCTGGCGTGGGCGTAAGTGGGCCGCAATGCGGGAGCCCAGCTCTAGCTCTGCGGCGTGCGAGTCCGTACTCACAGCAGCCAGCCACTACGCCCCCGCGTGCGTGGGCGGCCTCTTTACAGACTCCACGTCATCCACGCTCTCTTCAAATAAATGCACTGCGAGATGCAATACAAGTAAAAGTCCTCAAGAGGATTTCAAATAAGACTAGAAACGTTAATAATGGTAAGTTGTTCAAAAGAGCTTTACTTACTTGTGAGAGAACAGACTCAATTCCACTAAGCTGCTAAACTTTTCGAAAAAACTTATCCAAGAATACTACTACGTATAAATAAGAAGTAATCATGGCTGTTTGCAATGAATAAGAAGCTTATCAAATAAATATAACATTTATTGCCAAAAAATACAGCAATCAAACTCACTATTTGCCCAAATTTATACCTTATCCCAATAATTCACTAGGTATAATAACTTAATTTGTTAAAATTCTGAGATTAATATTATTTTCCCCCACTAAACTACCTACCTCACACCCTTTTTTTAAATATGAATATTGAAAATATCGAAAATGAAGGTAATAACAATTAAAAAAAGAAATGTAAATTTGTATTAATGAAACCTTAATGTTACATTTAAAAATTATTGAACTCTTAAAAATTAGAATGTATCCGTAATTAATAGAAAAATTACATTATAAACGTGTTTTGTAACTCGTCAAACGTTTCGTTCTGAAGTAATATTTACAATTTTATGAAGGTCAGTAATTGAAACGTGTATCGTGCCATTATATTTCAAAAAATGGACAAACACAAAACACCACCTATTTTCCACCAAAATCGTTTGTAAGCAATACTAGTTAAAAAAACAAAAATAAGTTGACGTGTTAAAAAATATAAACTTGAAGTGCCAAAAATGTTTTGCGTCGTATTTACCATCATATTGGAACATTTTAAAGTACAGAGGTGTGCTGATTTTATTAGCATATTATCTATGTTTCAGTGTTCTTCCTCATCCATTAGCAAAGCTGAACTATTTTCCGTCACTCCGGTTCGTATTATTCCCTGGGACACATTGGCACGTTCACTCCTGTATTGCGGTGCAGTATAAGCACATGCACGGAATACTTCAGAAGATCAAGCTTTTTAATATACAAAACAAAACGTAAGTTTATTCTTGATTATTCATTTATTGGTAAATAAAATTTAATTAAAATAAAAAATAATAATCGCTTTAATTATAGTAAACCTTTTTAAAATAGTAACAAGGCCCATACTCAAATGTAGTTAAATTTACAGAGATATTTATTTAAGGTCGATTAGATCGCTTATTAGATGCAAAAATCAACTAATAAATAAAGGTAAATAACCTTATAGTGGCCACTGGTATTCAAAAGGATTTATTTTATATATACAGTTTTATACTGGACTACATGTTGTCAACATGCGTGCAATTTAATACGGTAAAGAAGTATTTTCTACGGAACAACCCAATTTCTTTAAGATTATATCGTAGTATAAATCGTATATGGAACTTAGAGAACGGATGAATATAGCCATCTAAGGTCAAAAGCTCCTTTATAAATAAGTTTCCATGATATGGATATTTTCGTCAACGGGAATAAATAATTATTATAGGGTATTAATATTATTTATTTGCCGGCCTCCTGTCTTTTAGTGTTCGGCGTCGTTGCCACGCATCATAGAGGGTTCGAGTCCTGGCCGGGGTATGGATTTCTATGATCGTCATGGTCAAAGGAAACCAAGGTGAAGACTTTTGGAAATTCAATGCGACGACCAAGTAAATAGGTATTATTAATATGACAGCCCACAATCGTCTCGGTTACAGAGCCAAGAAATATAATAAATAATGATAATCTACAATTTATGACTCATTTAAACCCTAGAGTCCAAAATATGAATAGATTCTAGAGAATAAAATAATTATTTATACATATGATTATATCACTTTTTACTGTGTTATGTTTCTACTTTCCCGTCTCTATAATTCTGAAAGTTAAACATATGATGTGTTTAGTAACGTCTCAAATATATTCATATGATTCTCAAATGTTTGAACTAATGGAATTCTAATTTGTCAGTCTTCGATTTCATTCATTTTATTCTCTTTGCTGACAAATTGAACCCTTTCTAATTGTTTTTGGGCTCCAAATAATATTTTTAATTTCACCTCCCAATTATAGAAAATTATTAGTTTATCGCGAGGGGTCTCAGAAGTGTTATTCAACAAGAATCCGATAAGATTACTCAAGTTACTTAGCTCAATTTCCTGAAAAGCGAAAATAACCTGTATCTGCGTTACAACGTGTGATAGTGAATTCGGAAAATATGCAACACTCATGTTATGATCCACTCGTATGCCTTACATTTAATATTTTCCGCAAGTCTCTGTATCCACTGGAACAAAGCAATGCAAGCTACAACACAAATGACATTTATTTGTCATAAAAAAACAATAATCACGCTAACAGAGAGAAACACAGAATAAACAAAGACTCGAGAGGTTATCAGATATTTTGGTCACGTTTAGTATACACCAGACTTCTTGTACAGTTTTAACGATCCATTATTCGTAGACCAATAAAACTAAATAAAATTTGTAAATAAATAACCATAAAATAATTATTCACAGCAGATACCCTGTTCTCAGTGCGCTTAGAATTTTGGTTTTTTATTTTTTTATATAGTTTCTTAAAACATTAAGATACAATGAAGGGAATACTTTACTAATATTAATTCCAAATTTTACATTGATCACTTTAATAAACCATCATAATCATTTCATTATTACTTCAGGATACAATATGTATGTAATGATTTAGTATAATTCTATAAACACAAGAAGCAAACATCAGAATACAATAAGGTATTAAATGTTATTAAATATATTAACTAACTTTTTGATTAGTGAAAATATTTTTTTATATATTCGATGAAAGAATACTTATTTCATATGTTCGACAAACATTATTTTGAACATTTTGAAACTTAATAAATTCAAATTACAATAAAATATTATTTGTCTTTTCTCGTGGTGTATCACAGCATTCTACTTATTTTTATGAAATTTAATGTGATATTATTTTATTTCTACAAACGTATTATATTATTTGAAATTTATAGAAGTACTTTTATTAAACACTGAAGTGCAAAATTAATTGATGGCGTAGGTGGTCTGGTTTCATTACGAGTTCGCAACGAGCGCACTATAAGAGGTCTTCTCAGAGTTTAGAGAGTTTTTCTGACGTAATGCAAGGGCGGCTAGTGATATCAGACGACCAAGAAGTTGTGTGCAATCAAAGTCGAGCAAAGCAGCTGCAGGCTGTGGCAATATCGGAAAGTATCGCCAACGTACAAAACTTGTCCTCGTCTGTATTTTCATACAGTCTTCCCATAAGGGATTCTGTCACCGGCTGTCTTATAAAATTTCCAACACAGCGTGATGTAACCAAAACAACTCACGTTTTCGAAAACAGTTTTGGAAAAATTTAATGATCGCAACATAAATTGAAAACTTTTACTAAACCACACAAACAAATTAAAATAATCTTGAATCTTTGCCAATGACCTCAATACACTGCATTTCAATTAGGTAAATTGACACAATATCATAATTTTAATTAGTAGACTTCACTTAATTAGATTTGGTGTAAAATTATAATTATTCCAGGAAATTTTTCAATATTTTTTCAGTGTAATAAATTGTTTTATAACTTTTTATAGTTCCATCAAAACCTTAGGTAACATTTTTAAACAATTATTGTTTAGATATTCATTTTAGAAAATTCTGTAAAAAACGAAACAATTGCATAATTAAACCTGCACAGTAACAAACAAGTAGATGATCCGTTGACGAGATGTTCACGTAAAAGCTTCGTGAAATTTATTACCTTAAAGTATTTCAAAATATAGTATAAATATTTCTGTTAATTTAGTGTAGCTTTACATTAAAAGTTCAGTAAAATTCAAAGATGTTTCTTTTTTCTATAAATTCTATATAATTAACTATTTTCTTCTTGATGTAAGTGTTCCTTTTAACGGAAAGAATAAGAAATAATACTGACCTTCGATTGGTATCTTAATTTTATTTTGGACTCTAAAAATCTGAACAATTGTAATAAAGGATGGATTTATGTGTTTATATATCTCTACGTCTGCATATCTGTGTACAAATTCATTTCCATTATACTCGAAATAGTAAAAAGCAAGATACCTTCTTATTTTGAGATAGTAATGAGAAAATTCAAGTTAAATCATCCATAATGAACTTTCAACAGATATGAAATTAATATCACCATATATAATAACAAAAGCCCTGAGTAACTGTCTTCATGAAACTCTCGGCTTTAGCTTCGTCATAAACAACCACGTTGCAAAGAGTACACTTCAAAACAGTTTTACATGGTAACAAATACTTTGGGGGGGGGGGGGGTTAACAGGATACATGAGGGTGATCCTGAAAACAGGCAACTCCCCTGTAATAGCGTAGGAAGGGAATTGAAAAGGGGGGATGCGGAAGGTAGAGCAAGGTAGCCAAGGGTTAACTAGGGCCCCCGGGCTGTGGTTTAAGAATCCTACCCGGTGTTTCACCTAAAGAGACGCAGGGAAAACCATAGAAAACCTGTATCAGGTAGGTCGGTCATTGGGTAATATTCTCACGCCCTTCCGAATGACGAACTCTTGCCTTATGCCCAAGGTCTTCGACCCCAGTACATTAACCTCCCAAAATATGTGAAGGTGTCTCGGGATCTAGAGAGTACGAGGCATTCCCGACAGTCAGCTGAGCTCGAATTACACATATACACTGTGAGTCATAATGTGTTTTCTAGAAAAATATATTCATCGAATGGCTCATTATTTGCCGTCACAACAGAGTTTCTTTCACAAGTATCAGTGCTTGCCTCTTCATGTTGTTTGCACAAGTAATATGACGACACGATTAACACCCAGATAGCTACAAAGTTACTTGAAAATTTGTGTGTATTTAGATACATTAAAATAATTTAACACTTCAATTGTTAACATATGAATTTTCGTTATTATTTGTTAATAATATCGTGTCAATTTTGTTTTCAGATTTACGTGGAGTACTTCTTAACTAACCAATTCCTGAACTATGTATTAAATGTTATAATTTTTATATTTATTTTCATCCTTCATATAGTCTGAGTATATGAAATATTTGCTGTTTCTATAATTATTAAATTTACCATACGTATGTGATGATGTTTGTAATTGCCCTATATCTTTGTTTGGGTTACTGATGGAATCGACAAATTAATTTAAAACCGCCGTTATTACTTTAATTTCTTTCAAAATGATAGAAAGAGTTTTTCTTTTACACTTTTTAAGCCAACATCTGTTTGTGGCTCATGTTTCACAATTCACTTTTGGTAAAAGTTTAGTATTACAGCTGTTGTATAGATGCAATTTTCTGCGTTAAAAAGGTAAAAACAGAGCACAGAAACCAAGTAACTGGACGACAAAAGAACAGAGCACAGTAACATAAATGAACACAAAGGTAGTATAGTTACTCATGAAACACGAAGAAACAAAGAACTTGGAAGCGGGACGCATGCGGCATAAACTCGGCGTTATTTACAGAAAATAATTTATGCATTTCAAGACTACTAATTCGTACAAATAAATAAAGTGTAATTTGCCTCTAACTTTTTGAAGAATTTTAAGTCAATGTTATAGCTGCAAACGTTTAGAGACGTATTTGAATCTGATAAATAATGTGGGGTTCAAATAATAATTTATTTAATAAAACATCAGTCAGGTTAAATTAAATATCTGAAAGATAACTTTTATACACTTTTATACACAGATGATGAAGCATATGTAATAAAGTATCTGGGAATCCAAAAATAAGTTATCTGGCATTAAGTATAATAATTCAAACAGCGAAATTTATCAGAATAATATTTAATTAATATTTAGTTAGAATAATTAAAATTACGACGTTAATTTCTGTTTTTGGACTTCATCAGGTAACTAGAAAAACGGATTTACATAATGTTTGGTGTCATGCACTACTTCCAGCGACGGGTACAATTATGAATCTATAACAGATAACTATAAATTCCTAAGAATTGCTCAAATTTAACGGCATCTTGTTTATTTTTATGAATTATTTCGGCCGTAACAATCGCTGGACCAAGTCCATAACACTAATACAATCACACTATGTAATGCTTTTTTTCTATTTAAAAATGTAAGTCTGTTATTTATTTTTATTATTTAATTGAAAATTATATTTTAATATAATATTACGTACCCAACATTAATATTGTTTTGTAATAAATTGATTACCTAGTTACCCGATGAAATACACTAAGACGGTCGAAACTTAGTAATATTAACTAAATAGCAATTAAATATTTTACTGACGTATTTGGTCGTATTTAAATTAGTACCCGAGAATCACTTGCTTGCAACAATTAAACTCACAACTCGTTTATACTCAACTATTTGTTTCTGTTTTTAATTTAGTCACTTCATTACTGGAATGTTTTATAGCAGATGGCTAAGTCTGCCGATAACGTTAATAAAGATAACAGAAACAAAACCACCTTCTTTATCTGGACTTCATCTAATAAGTACTAATATAAATTTGGCAAATATAACAACAGACAATTTTGGAATATATTGAAAGAGACTTGTTCACTTCATAAAAAAGTTTATGCTTTTTAAATTTAAGGATTAGATTAAAATATGCTTACAATATTTAAGCTGCATATTAATTGGATTTCACTCGGCAAATGCATTTAATGAAAGAAATAAACTTAAGATGTTGCGAAACAGCCATATTTTCATTTCGTTTTATATTTTAGTAGCACATTACATTGATCGCTACCACTGCGAAAGGTTTGGGTTTAGCATTAACATGTATTACTGTACCTTGAATTTTATTTGTTTGAATAAATGGTAATTCATGGTGTGAGATCGTATTGCATATTAGTATCGCAGCGCCTCCATGCGCTGTCGCATCAGGATGAATGGTGTGGTACGTTGAATATAATGGTATTTTAAATACTGTTCGGCCAGTAAAATGTGTTTCTGATATGAGCATTATGTAGTTAAAGAACACTTATTAATTCTGTTTTGTGGTTTTCCAAACCATTTGCGTTCCATAAGGCAATACGTTAAGACGAGAGATTTATTAATGAGTTAATTTATTTATGACCGTTGGTAACATTTAATATCATACTGTTCTGATTAATAAGTTGATTAAACATTGCTTTAAATTCTTACAGGAAGGTATTTAGTGGATTCAAATCTGTTTTTCAAAATAAACAATAATCAGAGTTTTGGAACTGGTAGGATTTACATTTATTGTTAATGGATTAGGAAAATCCGTTTTAGTCCGAAACCAAGATAGAGTTTAAAAAATTCCAAACTAGGGCTCACCTCGACAATCGTTTGTTATTATGAGAACAACCAAGTATATTGTTCAATGTTTATCGAATTATCTGTAATTCATTGCTTTATTTACTGCTGACCATAAACGTCCATCATCGTTACCACTTTTCATCTTGTATGACTTATGTGAACATACCACACGCGCACTGAATATTTGGAAGTGGAGCAGGTGAATGTGTTATTAACTTGGTCAATTGACTGTGCAAAGTTAACGAATAGCAATCGAGAGTGCACACTTATTATATAAATCGAAGTATTAATTAATTTCACTGCGAATAATGAAGCTATGACAGGGAGAAATAAACACGTTTAATTGAAAACAATCATTAAAAAGTAAATAAGATGTATTGTATTATGATGAAATTAACACAAGTCAATGTACCGACATTAAATCGATTAGCGTTGCTGGCACGTCGAAACCATCGTCCCTATGAATTAATTAATCAGCTTATTGGCTGCCATTAAGGTTACACTAGGTGTAAGCCATAATGTAGAACAAAATAAAATTGACTGTGATATGCCCAACGAGATGTATAGCTAGTATGCTATCGTATCCAGGGACTGTTCTTAAGTTCTTTTAAAGCTCTTCTTACTTCCTGAACACTTGGGGGTGCTATTGCCACGTCACTTCCTCTCATCTTCACACACACTACTAATTCTTAGAGTCACAATTCACGTCTTTATACATATAATAAGTAATAAAAACATTTTTCATTGTAAATATTAAAATTTAAGTATAATCATATAACTAATTAAAATATCAAAATATATTATACAAAATTATATCTATATGGGGCGATTATATTTTCAAATGATTGCTGAAGTTGTTATCAACGTAACCAAATAGTGATTGATGGTAAAAGTTGTGCTTCAGAAAATATATAAATACAGGGGTAATCAGTAGTGTGATAAACCATTAGGTGTTATATTAATTATTATATAAACAATGATAAATTTCACCTCTTCCGTTCGTTCCGCCAAGCACACTAATTTTTTATTTACTTGGGGGATAAGAATATGCTTTCCATATTCTTCTACTTAGGAGAACGAAATTTTCCGTCCTCATGGGCCAATTTTCTTAGCAAAGTCTCAACTCTAATACCAAAGTCAACGTCAAGTGAAAATGGCGTTGTTGGACTCATTAAACTTCCGAGTATTCTTACGACTGTGGTACAAGGCGAGGCAATAAATTTTGACAGTCTCCTCTTCTTAACCCCGCACTTTCTCCAGCGCCAAGCCGTCCCCCTGCGTCACCGAGGGAGGGCAAAAAGCGTAGAGATTAATCTCGGAACTAACGGATGTGAATGCGCTGCGTTTCCCGTATTGCAGATAGTGCGAGGTGCAGGTTAATTACGTATGCGCTGCGGCAGAACGCTTTAACTTAACAGGAATAGAGCCCGAGTAATGAAACACGGAGCCTCTGTAGCACTTACGGTCTATTTTTTATTCACAATGTCGCAAAATAACTGGAATAGGAAAGGAAACCTCAAAGTTATTCATCCAACGAGACACTAATGTTTTGTTTTCCTTTTAAAAAAATACTTGGAACATCAAACTCATTTAAATATGTACTTTTAATTGTAAATATGAGTCCCCTTCCAGAAAAAGTTCTGTCATAGAACTTTAAAAAATTTCATGACTGGAAGGAAATACACACTCGATTCATCGCCTTTATTGGTTGCAGGAGTGTCGTCACTAAGATACAGAATTTTTTTCTTTCGCAGCCCCTAAAGGCTGTACACATCAATAGGGTTACGATTTCAAATATATATGTAGTATATTACTGCCACATTTAATAAAAGAAAATGTTGTTCAAAATTATAGGGGCTTTCTTCTCTAGTCCTCAAAAGTATTTATTTCAATATTAAATAATCATAGCTATGTATAAAAGCACATAAGTAGCTTTCGAATGTACAACCAGAGTCATCTAAAATTATAATTAAAAAGTAAGTATTGCAATTTTTAATATATATATAATCAAAAATAAAATTTATTAAATATGCATAAAACATCAAAAACGTAATCATTGTGACAAAAGCATGATTTTAAGAATAATAAATTGCATCGTATGATTTACTATGATTTTTTTCTGTATGTTAAAGAAAACATACTATGTAATTTTAAATAATAGAACTCGCAGGTGGAATATGAAAAATGGTTGCATTAGAAAATTGATAACTGTTAAATCATATCATTCACAGGCACAGCGCTGCGGGAGTTTTCTCGCAGGCGCTTCAGCCCAGAGTGACTCCGGAGCTCACCTGATCATGTCGGGAATGCCTCGCACTCTCTCTGGGTACTTTTTATCAAAGTTCTCATATGCCGAGACACATTCACCTATTTTAGGAGGTATATGTACCGGGGTCAAAGACCTTGGGCATATGGCAACAGTTGTCCGCTTATCCCATTGGATCAGTTGGCCAACTGCCTCCTGAAACTGGTGAAGACACGGAGAAGGGAATGCTGCGTCCCCACAGCAGACTCGTCTCCCGTCATTCGGAAGGGCGTGAGAATAGTACCCAATGCCCGGCCTACCTGATGCAGGTTTTCTAGGGTTTTCCCTGCATCTCTTTAGGTGAAACACCGGGTAGGATCCTTAAACCATAGCCCGGGGGCCCTAATTAACCCTTGGTTACCTTGCTCTACCTTCCGCATCCCCCCTTTTCAATTCCCTTCCTATGCTATTAAAGGGGAGTTGCCTGTTTCAGGATCACCCTCATGTAGCCTGTTAACCCAATAAAAAAATTAAAGTTCTCACATGCCGAAGCACCTTTTTTATTATAGGAGGAATAAGTACTGGGGTCGAAGACCGTGGACATACGGTAAAAGTTGTCCGCTAATCTCATGGGATCAGTTGGCCAGTTACCTCCTAAAACTGGTGAAGACACGGATAAGATAATGCTGCGGCCCCACAGCAAACTCCTCTCCCGTTTTCGGAAGGGCGTGAGAAGAGTACCCAAAAGCCAGACTACCTCATGCAGGTTTTCTAGGCTTTTTCCTGAATCTCTTTTAGGAAAGACACCTAGCAGTTCTCTTAAACTACAGCCCAGGGGTCCTAGTAAACCCTTGCCTACCTTGCTCTACCTTCCACATCCCTCCTTTTCAATTCCTTTTCTATGTAATTGCCTGTTTCAGGATCACCAAAATGTAGCCTGTTATACTAAAAATAATAATTATTGGTCAATTGTCACTTGACAGTCACTACCGTCAATATCTCGCTTATTCGTTGAAACGAGTAAGTCGTAAATCTAGGTTTATATGAAGACTGAAGAGACGTTAACAAAATTTTTAAATACTTAGTATGTATTTCCCAAGCATTTACCACAACGTAGTAGAAAAAAGTAATGATCATTTACTACATTCCACTCGAGTGATTAAATTCTAATTACCATTATTGTATAATTTACAGTTGAATAATGTTAACATTTGACTATACCAAAGTAACGCATTTCATGTTTCTACTGCACCCAAAACCGCAGCCGTATGCCCACAAATGCCGTATAGGAAAAACAAATTGAGAAAACCTACGAAGAAATTGAAGAAATAATGAAGTATGTCGAGGGAAACGAGAATTTGATAGTAATGGGTGACTGTAACGTAGTAATAGGAAAGGTAAGAGAAAGTTATGTAGTTGGGGACTATGGACTAGGGAAATGAATAAAAGGGGAGATAGGCTAGTAGAATTTTGCATTTAACACAGATTAGTCGTGACGACACGTGCAGGTACCAATTGGAAATCAGGTGCTAAACTGCAAGACGTACCCAGGAGTAGATATAAACTCCGACCATAATCTGCTGGTTATGAAATGCAGACTGAAAATGAAGAAACTCAAGAAAGGAATTAGAACAAAAAGATGGGAATTAGAAAAACTGCAACAACAGAACGTACTTCAGAGTTTCACAGAAGATATCAAGAGTAGTTTAATAGGTAAAGGAATAAGAATCAATATAGAAGAGAAATGGCCCCTCTTGAAGGAAGACTGGTCTGATTCAAACCTCTATACTAACCTATTTTGCGCAAGCCTTTACATTTCCCAAACCCTCCCTAATCTGCTTAGCGTATTCCATCCTCTTCGCCCCTCTTATGTTCTTACCCCACACACTTCCCTATGGTGCTAAGTTTACAAGACCCTCATGTCATAAAACGTGGCCTATTAATCTATCCCTTCTCTTGGTCAACGTCCTCCATATTGTTCGCTTTTCCCCTATTCTGTTTAAAATTTCCTCGTTTGTGATCCTATCCACCCATCTGATTTTCATCACTTAGGTAACTTGATTAATACTATTTATTCTACAAGCAGAGAAATAATAATTTGTTGTTAAGCCCCAGCATCGGTTTTTGTTTAGTCAGGCTAACGTGGCAAACCTGATAAAAATTCCACTAGTACAATTTATCATCAAATACTTAACGATTCTTAAACTTAACTACATCCATTTCTCTACTCAAATATTGAACTGTAATACAGGCTACATATATAAATTCATCCAAATTAAATCCTTGCTATACTCGAGGTTGCTACCTTTCTGGCTTTAATTACACAAATAATATTCGTTTAATATGCGCAATACTTTACATTAGTTACAACACTTTATCTTCTGAACTCTTTCCACAAGTATGTATTTTTTTTTATAAACTCGACGACTGTCACAAGTTGGTTGGCGTCAGACTGTTACTATTCCTGGAAGTCCAATGCAAGCTTTCTTCAGCTTCCTTACATCAAACGATTCATATGAATCGTATCAAAAGCATCTTTTCAAGGCTAACGCGTCTATTTATTTTTAAAGACCAGGAAAAACAAGCGAACCACATTCACGTTTTGTGAGTAAATGTTGACAAACCTAAATCAATTATCACAAAACATTTTCGTATCTAATAACAAGAGTATGCAATTTTCAAAGGCGAACCACCCAACCATTGTTATAAAAATTTTAATAACGGCCACAGATTTTATCAAATAAAAGGTTTGAAGCTGAAAGTTACACTACATGTTACAGTACTTATCATTTAACATAATAAATAAAAAATTAAAAGTAACATTTTTCCCATAAAACGAAACAGCAGGTACAGATTTTTGATAACGTTGAATTCATTGAATATATAAAATGTACGGTACCATTTATTTATGAGCGCTTCAGGGAAAACCTTATAACTGGCAGTTGGTTTTGAACAGGTCCCAATATCATATGTTTCGGAGCAAAAAAAAGTTTAAAATCAAAATAAGCGAAAAATAAAACCAATTTACGTATACATCATATTAACGATCCAAAGAAGTTTATTATTTCTCAGGGAGTTAGCTCTGTGCCAACAATAGGTTAATTACGGCGCGAATCCTACTGCAACAATAGATGGAATGAGAATATTCACCCTCTCTCTCTAATGCTTACAAAATTACGCTTATAATAGCACAGTAAGTGGGATAAATGGTATAGGAGTTCTACAAATTATTTAGTCCTGTGCTAACGAAACAAGATCGGCAACATACATCCACGAGTAGTCAATATTTATATTTAAAAAAACATTCAATGAGTCCATAATGTGGGTTAAAATTTAACCACATCGAAATTTAAATCGCCTAATCTTCAAATCTACATATCGAATCTCGTAGAACATAGAATTACTTTATCTACTCTAAAACTTAAGCTTGATGTTTTGATATGTCTTCACTTTCCTAGTTCATACCGTTTTCATTTTAATAATGTATATTGTTTCTAAAATCTTCCTTTTAATTCTATTATTCTGTTTGTATAATTTTAACATTTTCATAATCAATATTATGTTTTAAAATTAATTGATGTAGTGACGAAGAATAATTTGTTTTAGCACTGCTCTTAGTATTTATATATATATATATATATATATATAATTAAGATTAGTTCTTTATTAAAATCATTACAATTAATTTTATACACTACATTGTTTTGTTTTATCTTTTAGTTTAGATAAATAATTTCTTATATTGTTTTCAGTTTTTAATCAAAATTTTATTTCATTACAACCATTATTTTTAAAAACTTACTATTTTAGGTGTTACCTTTTCGATGTATGTTAATGATTTATATCTTATATTATTATCTGTGTTGTCACTTGTTTCTTCTCCAACTGCTATTTCATTTTCATCAGTATTATTTAATCAAGGTATTTTTTATCTATACTTATTTGTTTAAAATAATGTTTGATACAATAGTTCTTAATGTGTTTATATGTTGAAAACTATTATCCACTTTCTTATTCATATTATTATAAGTTTTATTTATATTACCATTATTTTTCATAACAATAAAGTATTTATCAATTTTTTGGGGTACAAATTATTTAGTAATATCTCATATGCATTGTTTATTTATTAAATACTACATGATGTGTCTAATAATTTTCGGCTATTAATAAAACTTGAAGAACCCAGTATTAATTTTCACACAATGTTCCATGCAGTTCCCCCTGTAACACGTTCCGAAAGGTACGCACAAATTTGTAATGGAATTGACTGAAACAGTAAACATAAAACAGAGTTTTGTTAACAGAATTACAACAATCATAAATTTCGGCTATTTCATTTATCTTCCGATACGACTGCGGCACTCGGGCCCGGAATGTTTGTTTTCAACAGGCAAAAGTTGATGTAACAGCGAGGTTGACATTTTCAGCCCTCCATTGTGACATTTGCGAAGCGGATCTCCGCCGACTAACACAATACACCAGATGTAATTAGACTCTGTACGTGAAATTGGTTGTGGTCGAGCTCATGCTCTAAGTAGATTCGCCCCCACACGGGCGCCTAATTACGACGAACGACGCGGTTTCAAACAAACACAATGTTATCTATATGCGTCAAACTTTATCGTCGCAGTTCACACTCAAACAGATGAAAAGGGTCTCTGCAATTATTGTTAGTCTTCCGTTAAGAGAATCAACTAAATTCTGCAAAGAGAGACCTGAAGAGCGGGGCAAGACTTTATAAGAAAGCACGTGATAGAGTTCAATAGCTTACCGGATCTGCTAAATGTAATTTAATACTAATTCACAATAAAGTCACTGGGTTACTATTATTTTTAAGTCAGAGGCATTTATAATATGAATACAGTCGAACTTCCCGAAACGGACACTTCTAATAACCGAACATCTCTCATAGCCGGAAAATTATTTCCCTCACCATTATTCCATATAATTTACTATAAACTGCTTCTAATAACCGGGCACACTAAAAAAACTATTTTTACATATTTTTTGGTAATAATGTCTCTAATAATCGGACAGAAAGTCGAAAACAAACCAGATGGGGCTTTGATGTACATGATCTCGAAATTTCCCAATACCGAAGCACTTTCACGAACTCTTCTCAGTTCTCAGACAGCCGTATTTTGTCTCATAGTGAATTACGTGTGTTTCAGGTTGAAACTATTTAAGGAGATGTCTGAAAAAATATTCTATTTATTAAAGAAAAGGCGGAGTTAAGTGTATAAAAAAGAGAAAAATTGGTTGGTTTTTTAAGATTCAAAATTGAGAAAATCCAAATCACTGAAACTTTAAAAATAAATGATTTTTTTAAAAAAGATAGACAACGGTAACCAGTAGATTTGTATACTTATTTCAGGCCTTTTAATGAGGGAAAAGGTTTTTATAAATTTCCAAATAATTAGACAATGCGTACTTGAAGGCAATACACGGCATTACGTGTAAAAGGCGTTAAGTGGTGAAGCGGCGGCTGAGGACACTAACGTTGTGGTAGAGTAGACCACGAAATAAGTGGATATTTGTAAAGACTACTCGAAAACTAACATATTTAATTGTGACGGGTCTGCACTACTTCTTTGAGCTCTACCAAAGAAAATGATGGCATTAAAAGACGAAACATGCAATGGAAGGAAAACATAGAAAGAAATGTTGACAATTATGCTATGTACAAACACGGAAGGCGATTTTGAACCTCCACTACTAATAGGCAAAGCCCCTAAAGCCTAGGGGATCAGTTTGAATAATTTCCGCAAAGAAGAATGAGCAAATAAAAAAAGCATGTATGACGAGAGATATCATGCTGGCTCAAGACTTTAAATTGTAAATTTTTGCGACAAAGTAGAAAAGTTTTTTTTATGGACATCGCTGCCTCTCACACCAAAATTGATTTTACGAACTTTAAAATCATTTTTCTACCACCAAGTACGTCAGCCGTGTGTCAACCTTTCGAACAAGGCACAATCAAAAACTTTAAAGTGAACTACAAAAACTGTATTTTGCATCACCTTTTCGCCCAAATGGAAACAAGCGAACTTGCAAAGGCAATTAACGTTTTAGACGTAATTTAGTGTATTACTTTTATCATAAACAATATAAAGAAAGTATTCAATTGTTTTCGGAAATCTAATTTTCCTTTAGGCGCAACCTCGGTTTACAGTAGTAAAAACACCGAAAATGAACCTAACTAACCTACCTACTTTGGTATTGTATGTATGTATTGTTATGCATGCTGAATGATGCAACCTTCTAATAAGCGGACACTACTAAAAAGCGGATAAAATCCCGTTCCCCAGAAGTGTCCGCTCATGGGAAGTTCAACTGTATAAAAAATAAAAATATATCACTGTTCAAGCATCCAACGCTATAAATAAAACGAGACATTAGCACCTGCACAAGTAGTTCTGTAACATCTTAAATATAATTCATAAAATGGAGTAACATTAGCTTTATAAATTAGATTAGGTTTGTCTTCAATGAACTTACTGTGCCTGTGACTAAAATATCTTCCACAAATCTGAGGATTGGTCTGCTATTGATTAACGACGTAGTTATCATAACTTACCATTGCACCTAATAGTCTTTCGGCACGAAAGATCTATTGTGAGTCTCGGGAGAAAAATTGCGTGAATGTGTAATCAAGGGCTCTAAAGGAGTTCAACAATTCAGTGCAATTTCAATGCTCTCCTCTAATACTAACTAACAAAATTATTTTTAACGTATATTTCCAAATAATAGAATAACGAAAACGTATGTTTTAACTTGGTCTGAAAAGAAATATTAAAACTCTTTAATAAAGATTTGAGTATTTTTACAGTCTAAATGTAATATAATAAATAAAATCGAGTCTACGTGCGTATGTGTGTATGTATTTGTATTTGTTCGGCACAAAATTTAAATGCGCGGAACAATTTTTACCAAAATTTACATACGTATTCCTTGTGAAGGGTAAAAAGAACTGCCAATTCTAAGGGCGAGAAAATTTTAAAGCATGAATAATTCGTACATTTTTCGTCAAATAAATATTGTTTTACGATTTTTGTAGTTCTAATAATACTATACAAAAAAAAGTACTTAAGCCATATTAACGACTACTTTATTAAGTAAAACTTTACTCTCTGTAAAAGTACATTTGGTTTAATGATATCAACAGAAGTCGCCTATATTAATTGAACTGTTACTTCAATTCGTTCCAAAAATTCAGCTTCAGATTAGTAATGTTACAATGTCACTACATAATACGTCAAATTGTCACGTTCCAGTTAATATGGATGAAATACGAGTTATTTAGTTAATAATATTGAATATTATACTTTTTCACGGTGCTATGTTAGTAAAACCAGAATTTAAGGTAAATTACAATTAATATATTGAATCTCTTCCTAACTTATTATGATACAATTTGTTCATATCTTTGGTTTGCTTCTGTTAATTATGGTCTTAATGCTTTATTGTGAATTTACGTTAAGAAAAGCACTAAAATTCTAATAATAATTTACTTTATTCGTTAAAACATCGGATAGATTTTTGGAACGTGTAAGAAAAAGAGGGTGCAGATACTAACGGCCTTAAACAAAAAAAGAAAAAGGGACTCTACTTAAGACCGAAACGTTTGTATTCATTGCTTTTTAGTGGTATAAAATTAAAACAATTATAGTATATTTCTTTTATGAAATACCGAATCTAAGATCAAATTGTATGTACTATCCTAACTGATTTTAATCACTACGGTATAGATATATATATTTATGGAAAGAAATGTCATAAATATCAGTTTTTGATCTCTCATCAGAAATCCACATTATACAAAAACCAAACAAATCGTATCTAAGAGCTGTATAATAGGTGGCAATAGCTATGAGAAACTTCTCTATATTTTTAATTTTAGTATCTATTCAGATATATACATTAGAAAATTGTTTTCATTCTGCAAACATTTAAATATTTTTATCGACGTTTTTTCTCTCTCCAATGACGTAACACTTCAGATGCTTGCGTCAAAATTACGGTGAAACCGCAAACCGTGATATATGGAGCAATGACCGTCGGAGTCTTTATATGAACGTATAAAATTTCCTTAAATTGACTTCCTCTTTAATCTCTTAGCTCCAAAATAAAACTGATGTTTTCCAACACAAACTGCAGTCGCTATTCGTTCTGCCAAGTATTGTAATATCTAACATGAGATGCCTGCAGACTGTTGTCCTACATTCGACGCGGAGAAGAAGAGTGCGCTTTATTAAATAACATGTGGCTGGGATCAAACGCAGTCGAGCCAAACAGCGCAATGCTGCCACCGTCTCGTTGCCATGGAAACGCGTGCAGCTACGAGAGGTTACGCTCCGCATTAACGCTCCCGGAAAAGCTCTACAAACAGTGGCTTCGGGACGTGACCTGCTTCGGTGATAAACGGCTGTCAGACGCGGGACTCGTGGACAATGCGCAAATGAAATGAGGGAGAAATCGAACCGACAGAAGTGGCTGAACACGCAACCTGGTACACATCCTGCCCGTCCTCGGGCTCTACATGCTCCCAAACACACTAAATAATATCCACGGTAAGTGTACGTCTATTACACTATCAGCTATCAATTAAAAATCGTAATTAATTCACAAAAAATAAAAGAATACTGTATGCATTAAAAATCAATTCAGTTTCATGTACTGTCAAAAATCACTTAATTCTCTACGCCACCGAAAGCAATATATGGCGAAAATTAATTTTATAGTTCGTATGAAACTGTATTATTCTTCTTAATAAGAACGTAACTTTAATAAGTAGCCTATACTTAAAAAATCCAGCGTCGTCCTGAAGTCCATCACTCTCCTCCATTGTGGTAGTTCATCTCTCAAAGTACTTGAAAAGATAACATTAATTATTCTAAAACTTTAATTTTGAACCAATTCACTTTTCTCATAAAACCTACCGTTAAATTAAATAAAATTTCGAGATGTTTCAAGATGTGAAGATTACCTGTACTGCGGTACAGCCTACATAGTAAATTAATTATTAAATTATTGTTATGCAGTGTTCGTGTATTAGTTGCCGTTGAATTAATTTTCGTTTCCCAAAAACTCCATTGTGCGTTTCAACCCTTTTTGATGGCACCATATAACAAATTCTTCAATGGAACAATGGAGTGGTTGAGAATCATGCTATTATTTATCTTGTTCAATTTACATAATTCGAAACTAACACAATGAGTCCTTACATCTGGACTAATTCAGAGTGAACCAATCTATGGTACATAAATAGATGGTTTCACTTGCACACTCTATTATTATTTCGCAAACTATCCTGAACAGCCATGATATTGCTTCTTTGCCCGATGATCTTATCAACTCCGCTGGAATGTTATCAATTCCTGGCAGTTTACAATTGCTCAGATCTGTAGTCGTCATTTCAAACTCTTATCTTAAAATTTTGTCCCGCAACATATCATCCACCTTTTCTTCTTCTATTACTGACTGATCTCAATTTGCATCTTGATACAGCTCTTTTAGATATTCCTTCCGTCTTTTTCCCTTTTCTTCTTTATCCAGAATTGACTTCCCATCGACCTTCCTGATGTTATTGCTAATATTTTTCCTCTCTCCGAATGTTCCTAATCTGCTTCTATTTTCCCTTTGACCGTAAAATCTTCAATCGCTTTGCATTTCTCTTGAAATCAAGCCTCTTTGACTGCTCTGCACTTCCTATCCGTCTCCATGGTTCGAGTCGCTGGTCTCGGTGACGTTTTTCCATTCTTTTCTTTCTTCTAAAATTACCTATATGCTGAGCTTACTTGAAGCATTTCCACTTACTTATACTAGAATTCAATATGCCTGTGATCCATTTACGCAATGTTCATTCTTCACGTATTTCCTAGAATTACGGTGTGAAGAGTGTGATTATTGAATTGGTTTAAGGGAATGGAGAGATGTTGAATCGGTCCTTGGACGTCGACTCGAATTATCTCAGTTGGTAGAGCACCCGCCTGGATATCGGGAGGCCCTGGGTTCCAGTCCTTGGTCCGGTTGGCTTTTTCCATTCTTGTCTTTCTTCCCATCTTTTTGTTTTAATTCATTTCTTGATTTTCAGCCTGAATTTCATAATCAGTAGATATTGGTTGGAGATTATATTTGCTCCTTGGTACTTTTTCACCTGATTTCTATATCAATCACGCAATAAAATCATTAAAACAACACGAACCTCATCAATGGAGATTTAAATTTATACAATATTACTCAAATGCAAATAATTTCATTTTTCAAAAAATGAATTGCACGCATGTCTTCATCGGGCAACTATAGACTTTATTTAAATAGTTTAAATATTAGTTATACACAGGTAGGAAAACAAAAACTATACTTAGTATTCGTATTAAAGAAGAAAATGGCATTTTCAATTTATTGAAAAAAACGCTTCGCTCCTTGTTTAAACATTCGTCTCATATGACACAAATAAAAAGCAAGAAATATTACCAAAAAAGGGACAGCAGCAGTGAGACAAACGTTAATTGTTCTGAAATTAATAGTTCAATCAAAGACAGGTTAGGAGCCTATGTAATGGAAACCTTCCAGATGAAGCTGAATTTGCTGATGGTAAGCCACCTGTGACAGGATGTTTACACAGCTTATTGTGAAGTCATTACCGATGAGCGCTGACAGAACCTCTCCTGCAACGCAAACAGTCGCAGCTCTGAATTAACGTGGATGGCTTCATGCTTTGCCGCGTCACAACGTCTGTTGAACCAGCGGAATTTTTATATAAACGTCTAGGGATTTACTAACTACAAGGACCTTAAAAAGTAATTCCTTAGATAAACAAAATAATTTATATTCATTCTAATATCACAAAATAAAAATATATCTTAAAGAAATATTATGCACATGCTTACAATTTTCCGTTTAACGTGACTAAAAGTAATATATCTATCTCTAAAAATGACTAATAGTATCTATGGGAGGTATCGATACAATAGTAACTAATTATGACACTAAATTTTTTGAGCTAGAATTTCACAAAAATATGTTTTAAATATAAATGAATAAACCATCTATCGAGAGAGTCTAAGATTAAAATATAATTTAAAAGAATGAAATATTTTCTGGCAATCTCATTAAAAATAAATTTATTTTTTATACAAAAATGTAGATACATATTAGACAATTTTTATTGTTTTCTCAATTTGGAACTATCCCATAATTTTTCTTGTTTTCTGTAACGACAGACGATTTTATGGTTACTACATTACTTTGTACGGAAGTGGAGCATCACTCGCTACATTCCTATATTATCACGTTAATGATGCCCGAAATTAAATCAGCAAATCGAGTTTTGATCGATCCGTTGCATGGTATTACGCGGAACTCGATCCCGCTCAAAATCCACTTTGAAAGCATGTGAGTAATACAGATATCGTGCCATCAGCTAAAGAAACAAAAGGAACGGTACGATAAAAAATAGAGCGTTACGAAGTAAAGTCGATAGTAGTTGATATTTTCACTTTTTTTAAGTCACACACTGAAGAAGGTGTTCAAGCATAGTAAGCAAATATCGTCACTACATAAATTTATCAAATAAGTTAGTAACTAATTAATTTTTAAATGCACAGAATTTCGTGTACAAAAACCCCTATATTACACAGGCAATTCATCCATCCATGTGTTGTTCTTCTGGTGTGATCACAAGTTAATATTAACCCACTATTTCAATCAATATCTCTATCAATAACTACAAAGACAAATTGAAGAGGTACACTAGTTAATTTATATTTTCATAGCTCCTTAGCCGTAAAATATTTACATAGGGTGAGAAGTAAAGGTAAGCATCTGGTGTCTTTAAATTACTTCCCGAGGGTTTCTTTAAGCGGATGGCTGTTTGCCTTGTTGGTACCGGTTTGTAAGTTACCAGAATATATGAAGTCATATCCTCTTCCGGGAGCTGTGCGTTAGCGGCAGACAGAGTCTCGTCGCTCTGCGAGAATATTGCAAGCGACGCCACTGTCTGCCAGTTGTCACACAGCGGAAATGTTACAGCGCCAATGCAGAGATGCCAAGCTTCCATTTACAGCTACAATAGTCTAGCAGCCGCCTACGTCACATCCCACGACTGTTCTTCAAACTCCATTGTTCTCGTTTTCTTTCTCCGAATGACAAAACCTTGGCTAGTACCCGTTCGGCTCGCGGTTCAAAACACAACCCTTACATCAGAGTCCGGCTGCCGAGTAATTCTGCACCGTGCACTTTCTTAGAATGCTTAAAAGCTTTCGAGTGCACCTGAATAAACATATTCATTTAACTGAGCACTCAGTCACAAAGTTGTCACATTTCTCCAGCACTCACGTGGCTCATTTCACATTTCCATCTTTTTGGAAAAGTTAAATTTACATACTTTATTCAAATGGAAGATAAGCAAAGGCTTTTCTCTTGTAAGGTATGTATAATAAGCTCTCGTGTGTTGCGATTTCTATTTGACTACTGTTAATTCAACGCACAATATTCTTTGAATTTTTACTTTTTGTTTATAGTCGCATCAACTGCAAGGTCATTAGCGACTGTGCACGATTAGGAGAACTTATATACATGTAGGGGTCTCAAGTTATGGTTTCTCAAACAACAAACATCCAAGCCCATGCCAGGATTCTAACCCGGGACCTCTGTGGTACGAGGCAGTCTTTGATTTATATAGTAGGGTTGTATCATTATGCCAATACGTACATTATTCCATTATAACGTACTGTGACTGAAGTGTTTGCATATTTTGGTTGCTCCACTGTTACAAGGTTTTATTTTAAAAAATTTAAATTTTTAAGTCCTGTAACTGACGATGCCATATTTTTCTCATACAACTAGTTTTAATAGAGTAATTTTACTATTGTATAAGGAGTATAGTCATATCATCCTGGATTAAAACTTTCATGATGTAGATTTTGACTTTATAATGAAAAGAAAAATAACAATGACTATCCATGTCACGCCAAAAATAAACAATTTTATGTAACATGACATGATATAGAAAGCCACCATAAGCTAAAAAAATGTTTCTCGTGTTTGCAACCTAGTAATATCCGTGAACAGATACGTTTCGATTGATAGCCCTTCCATCATCTTCCAACCAGTAACAATGAAATGTTTATGTTTACGAAGATTATCCGGTGGCAAACCCGAGGAACTTTTCTTAATTTTCTTCACCGGGAAAGCCTTCGATTTCTAACACCATAAGCTGTCATGTACTATTTTTAACTAATTAGATAGTACATAGACTAAAACTTTCACCATTAATCTTTCGGGTCACTACGTGAAACTGTAACATTTATTCTAAAAAATAAGAACGTCAGTTCATACATTTCAATGAAACAATAATTATACGCCCATTAAGGAAACAGGGGTTCATTAATACTTGAACTTGCCTGTTTCTTTAACAGCCGTATAATTGTTTTATTGTAATATTTATTACTTTATTTGTACTCTTACAAGACTTAAATATATTTATTTGCAAATTAAATTTTCAAATAAATTTACAATAAATAAGGAGTTATTAATTCTCAAGCCTCTGTTTCTCTGATATTTGATTATATTTGTCTGAATTTGTTTCATTCGCTCTGATCAATGCTGTTGTCCGATTTATGTAAGCTGCTTATATTATACTGCTGCACGACGGCAGCTCTACCAACTTATTATCGTCGTATATTCTTCGTTACCATGCATATTAATCACCCTTATATTGTCGGTATCATCTTGCACTGCAAAACCCCTAATTGAATTACTTTATTGCAAGAGGAAATGAAATAAAGGTTGATTTTTTTCTCCTCCACGAGTCTATCATGTTAAAATTTATAAAAACCCTTTACTTCCATATCTTAAAATTCCTCCTGGCGCAGACAACTTCAACAATCATATTTTTATCCATTACTTCGCTCTTACTGTGGTGTTCATACGAACCAAACCTTAAACGAAGACAATTATAATGTTTACCGTGCTTTTATTTAATTTAATGTGTATATATGTATATATCGTGTTAGATCCAAGTAGCGGACTAGGTTTCTTACCAAACGAACTTCAGAGCAGTAATGAACGCAATAGGTCAATTTTAACATACAATTAAGGTTAAACATGTAGACAGAAGAGAAACGGCAATCTTGTACCATTACTACTATTAGTTCAAATACAGTTGACCTATATCGACGCGTATGGGCTTCAATTGACAAGGTCACCAATAAATGAAAAATAGATCACTCCCATTTTTCTGGAAAAGATACACCTTCAACTCTCGCCAGACAGACGAAGACGGAGCAAAAATTATAAATACTGAACTTCGGAGGGAAACGGACAGTTAGACATTCATAGTCATACATTTCTTTGGCACTCATACTTTTCGGGCATACATTCATTTCGTTGTCATCATATTAAATCTGAAGCGTTGCTAGTTTTCGTACAAGTGATAGTAGACTTTTAGTTGGTTTCTACATAATTTTGTGACTACGTTTTATTTCTTAGTGTAATGCTAGGCTTTGTTTAATATTTTAGTTTTGAACTTTCTGCAACTGTTGATTAAAAAAGTATTCCAAAAAATAATTTTCCCACACCTTTGTATTATAGAAACAGTTAAATTCTCACCTTTATGTGTATTACGAGTGCGTGTTTCTTGGTTATATATTCAGTACGTAACATCAAAAGAATATTCGGCTTTCCATAACAGTATTTCAGATGATGATTCAAAGCGCTCGTCTTGTGCAGGTACATAATGATGGAGAGTCGCTTTTTGTTCTCGTGGTTGTTCGATTCCCAAAGCGAAAGCGTGAATTCGCGCCCGAATACTTCCGAATAAAGCCTGGCTTTTAAATAGGCAGCTTTTCGCTTTATATCTCTATAGATTCCCATAATGGAAACGGCCGGTGCCGTAGTAAAGACCAAAAGCCGTTCACAACTTTTCCTAGCCATTATAAACCAATTACGTAGACTACCACCAACAACTTTCCGTGCACGATTTCCACCTGATTTTAATTATTTTTATGTAAACGCAAGTAGGTTCGTTTGATCTCTTTATCCATCTTAGAAAAAAACTATCATCTTAAATAAAATTTCTCAGACAATTTCTTACTTTTCCCAAACGGATATAAATTTTATTAAATAACAAAAATATTTAATTCTCCCATAATTCTTATTTATATACATTTTTAATGTAATTATTAAACTTACGACTTAATTTTAATGAAATAAACACCTGCCTACTTATTTTAGACTTAGTAAGATCTAGAAAGTTCTTGACGAATGCAAACAAAGAGAAGTGAAATTAAATTTCATGGTACTTAGTTTCAACTCTGAGATAAATAATTACTGGAAAATCAAATAACAAGAAAATTGTGACATTTCATCTCCCAAATGGAACAAATTCATTTATTTTGAATTAGTAATCCCGAACATCAATCACCAGAAGGAAGGATAGATACAATATTATAAAAGGGACTGCAAATATTCTGAAGGAATACAAGTCAGATAAAGGAAAGATTACATTATGTCTTTGCAAAAGTAACCATTTAAATTTTTTTATTTACATATAATCTATTTAGTAGCTAATTATTTGGTTTGAATATCACCCGTAAAATAACTCTCAAACGGAGAAATTATTATATAGAAAGTACATGTGATTCCGTCTTAAAAGTTCACTTGTTGGTTTTTGTCTCTGATTATATACGAACTTAATAATTTTATGGACATTAAAACATATTACAATCAGTAGACAAAATTATGCGCACCGTCTATCAGTTAACCAGAACCTTACAAATATGGGCGTGAAATGTCCATCGGCATAATTCAATGTTTTAATCTGATATTCCATTGTATAAGCAGGGGGTGTCTGGTTGTAGGCATGGTAGGCGACTGCCTACGCTGGAAAAATTTAGGAGCGGCAAAGAAGCTTCAGCTAAAAGCCAAAAAAGTTTTTTCCTGTGATCTCAAAACGTAACATCTAGCTGACGAATTTAGCCAAGTTTCTCCAGTTTTAACAAATGCAGATCAAGTTGACGTTATTTACTGGCCTTAACATTAGGTCAAATTTAAATAATTCTTTAAAAATTTTGCTAAAGCCGCTCATAAGTAACGATTCAGACGAAAGTTTTTCTTTAAATTAAAAACTACTTAAGAACCATGTTTTCTCAAAATTATATTAATGGACTAACCATGATAGCTATTTAACGTGAATTTGAGTAATAAATTATACATAAAAGAAGTTATTCATGATCATTTTAAATTGTTAAAATTTTTTATATTTTTAACTACTTTATTATTTTAATATATGTTTCCATTTTCTCTGAGAAAAGTAGGTAATGGTTGTATTTTGTAATCTCTTTACCGTTGCCTCGCTAAAAATATATATTTTTATTTTCAATTGAACAACCTTCTGTAAATCCATACTAGTATTATTGTTGTAATTAACAGTTGTAGTCGTTGGTTAGCTTGGTTCTTCTATATTATTTAAGTTTTTTCGTTCCTGAAGTTTAGGGGCAGCAATTTTCGGGTTTGTTTACGGCGGCAGAAACGCTAGGGCCCACCCTGATCAGAGTGAGAAAACAGATCAATAGACGGTGTACAAGGAAGATCAATAATAAAGACATTAACTAAAATAAACCAAACAGAAGAATTAGGCGATTGATAAACAGAGAAGCGTGGAGTGTAAATTTCAAGTAAAAATTACTCAATCGTTTCGAACTGCATTGCAAACTTCGTTTTCAGAGTAAAGGACGAGGAACTATAGTGTAACACAGACTTACTAAATTCGTCGTAGCAGTTGACAGTTTCCATCGGAATGTAACACCATAGACGTGGATATAGATGTTCATTCCAATTTATTAGCTTTCTGACCACCACTCAAACTGAATTTTTTTTGTTTATTCTTCTTGTTATTTTTTTTCTGTTTGTGGTCTTCGTGTCGTTACGAGTATTCTTCATTCAATTCCTATTGTTGATCTTTATATTTTATCTTGTCAGTTGTATGTACTTGGACAACGGAATTCCAAATTATCACTTTCAATGATATTACTACAAAATTGTAATCAAATTTCAAAACTAGATTAGTCACTATGTGAGGCAGATAATTCATATTTGTTTTATGGATTCCTTATGATAATTTTGAGTATTTATACGTGCATATTCTTTTCATCGAGAAGAAGTTTTGTGGTACTGAATACTTCGATCTTCTTTAACGTAAAAGAGTTTCCGCGCGTCCCCCCTCCCCCTCTCTTTAAAATAATCCCGTGCTCTTGTAAATGAAGACGCATAAATGTTTGATCCTTTTGTGAGATTTTTCTTTTGATCTGAGTTTTCTTTATCGCTTACACGACAAGCTGTCTGGCAGGCGAGGTTTTGCGCTCCTGATAGATGTCTGACCGTGCGTCATTTGGCCGGCTTCTTGCACCTCGAGCGACATTACTCACATCATCGCCAGGCTACACTTACACACAAAGATCCCTCAGTCAATACTTCACACTCCTACGCACCACGTTCTCCTTTCAAATGTACGGTATTCGTAAGCTTTTCCTGTGTTCACCTTACTAGTTCATTATTGGTATGCCATTAGGTGCGTTAATTAATGTATTGATCCTGCAATCGTGCTACACTCGGCGACAGTTCCAATAATCAAAAACGTGTAAAAATAAAAAATATAATGATACACATAAATTTAAATAAAATATCAATTGTTTAGACAGTTTGTAGCCCCACTACACTATCACTTCACTACATTAAAAATTACACTTCCTTATTCTCCCCCAGAAAACCTTACAGTTCCGAGGAAATCTTTCAAAACCTTGTGCAGGAAAGTTGTTCCAATATCTTATATTCCGGTTTAAAAACGAATAATTTTTAACATTGAATTTAGAGTTTCTTATCCTATTTTACAATTATGATTTGTTTCTAAAAACCTTGATACCGTATCCTTCCAGGATTTTTGACCCAAATAAACTATAAAAAGACCCTGAAACATAATTTATGTCATCGTTTTTCTGTGCCTAGATAGGTTTTACTTAAAGGAGGTTAATAATGAAGAAACTGATTAAATGGGTGAAAGAAACCGAGAGGTCTAGGACTGGACCAAACCGAAAAGGGCCAAATCCACAAATCCGTTATGCTTATTACCCTAAGATGAACAGAGTTTTCACTGTTTCAAACTTAGGTTTCTTAATTTTCCTTACTACGCCTATTTTTCATCCTTCTATTTCTCATAGTTCTCACTGTGTCATTCTTAACCTCCTTTACTTAAAATCTATCTAAGTAATGGAAAACACGGCAACTGCTTCTATTAATGATTCCCTACCATTGCCACAAAACTTTCATTCCAAAATGAAAACATTAAGTTTATTTAAAAGCTACATTAAACAATTTTAATGAACCGACAATAGTATACTGAGAAGTTCTGTATTATAATTTTAAGTAGTTTCCACAACATTGCTCACCGAGATCTTAGGGGAGAGTTTGGGACGTAACAAGAAATGTAAAGATGTGCGCTACTTTTATCCTAAACGTTAAGTAATATGTTTATGGAAAAAGATCGTGTGAGATTCAAAACGAGAGACAGTGCAAGTGCTAGCATATGCAGATGGTTTTGTCATTGATCCAGGAAGACGACGCAAAGAAATTCATAAATGCGTCGCTAACAAAAGGACTTACAGTGAAACATCAGAACCGTAAGTGTACTGAAATACCAAAACTCTTAAAATGAACGATCAAACATTTGAAAGAATTAAGGAATTTAAATATTTTGTCACAATTGTGGTAAGACGAAGAATATCGACGACAAATAAAACAAGTTACTGCCTGATGAAACAATTAATATCAAGATATCTGCAACGACATACAAAATGCCTTGTGTATAAAACTTTGATAATGCCAGTATTGACTTACTGGAGCGAGAGCTGGCCTCTGGTAAATCAAAGCGAATATCAGCAACAAACCTTTTAAAGGAGAGTATAGAAAAGAATTTCATGGTCAATAGGTGCAAATTAAATATAGAGAATAAGGTATAATCATGAATTAAACAAACTATATGCATATATAACTATATAGAAGATCCGGCGTTCCTCTGTATTCGAGGATTTAAATGCTTTTTGGGCGCCAGGTATTTTTTAATAAAAATACCAAAAAAGTGGATTTTAATAACTTTAATCCATTTCAGAACATGAGAAAAATTATCACTACAGGGCGTGGTCTTTCTCCGTCCGCAACTGCCGACACATCCTTCTCCTCTCTCTACCCCATGACGACTGCTCGAGTCTCGCCAGACTCCATTGTTGGCCCGAGTTGCGACAATTGCAACTCGCAAGCTGGCCCGCATTGTTGCGTGTAACTTTTCATGTTACAATAGTAAAAGACTTATTCTTCACAAGCCAGACAGAAACCGACTAAAAGGATAGCCAAAATGAGGTTGATCAATTTAATGGAGTGAGACCTTAAAAAGATGATGGGATGAGGAAGAAAGATACAGGATCATGGAGTCTGAGAAGTAGTCATGCTGGACTGTTGAGTCATAAGAAGAAATTAATACAAACAAGAACTTTCATTACACTCCTTAGTACCCCAAATAAGTAGACTCAAACCAGCACACAAGGGAAAGTATTACAAGAAAATCGGAAGAGGAGTTTACGCCGATTGTGATTTCTGGCCCAATTAAAAAGTCCGCTGGGAAGGAAATATTGTGAATGTTTGACTTACAGAAAAGAAGATTTTACAGTTATGTTGAAAATTTGTAGACTCGAGATGGAGCTCAGTCCCATCCGCCACATTGTCGCAGGACTCCGGCCAGATGCAAAATTTCTAGCATTTGAGATGTTCGTAATTTTATTGAAGCACCTTTTCTCCAGGTTCTGAGTGGCTATTTCAAAGCTCGTCAGGTGCTAAAGCATGGAAAGTTTACAGCTTATCGGATTCTGAATGTGACACATCCTTGATCGTGTCTAACTCATACTTGATGAGGTTACTATTCCTCATCAAATTTCTCGTATTTTTTAATTCTTTTGGTCAACAGTAGTATTTATTGTTCAGAATAACATGTAAGTTTTAAAGAAACCACTGTTTTACAATTCACTTGCTCACCTCAGAGAATTTGAAGTGGAAACATTTTCGTTTGTCTCTCTTGCATTCGTTGTGGAACACTGCCAGAAAACACAATATAATCATTTAAAATGGGTCTTTATTTATGTCATTCTCCACTGGCATTTATTTCTTTGAATACAAAATCCTTAAATTTGTATCATTTACTGCCTACTGGGTTATCTGGAGAGAACAAGGGCTATTATAATTGTTTTTTGCATTACTAAAAATCTCATATCCCGAAAAAGAACTTCATTCAAGAATTATTCATAACATAGTCAAGTTGATTTGTTTGATTTTTCACTTAAATTTACCGACAGAAATGCTGGCAGACTCAAGACGAGAGATCAAAAGAAGTCTTCAGCTCTTCATGCCATTGTGCGCTTCGTACACGTAAATCAGACACTAACTCTTACCACGATGGCTATCGATCACCCAGGCCTTGAGGAGAGTAACGGATTGTTTTGTCTTTCAGCTCGAGGCCTTCGTTAAGAATGAGATACAACTCCTCGGGAATCAATGAAAAGCAGTGCCGCCGGAGCCACTGCAATAAATTATTGTTGCAACGGTTTTCGCGTCTCAAATTTCCAGCCAACCGACATTAATACTCTCAGGATAAGAATACTATTCAGGATTTTAAACCAGAAATAATATTTATCAGCCCATTCCATTGTCTGATTTTTTTATGTCTAGCATGGTTAATGAAAGGAAATTTACATGACGTGATATAGCTGAGAGGGGAAAGAAAAATGGAGGAGAGATAATGGTGACAAACATACGAGTGAAAGAACACAATTCCGTACAATAAAAATACTCCGTCTTTCTTCTGTCTGGAGACAAATCAATTCAGACTAATTTAGTAACTAAAAATATTGGAAATTTAATAATCACTGTGTTTTACGCCATCGGAAGCCTTCAAGAGGAATCTTGGGTGATATTGGCGCTTTATTTATTATTTCGTTTAACAATTTTCACTCTCCAATCACTTATTTACAGTACACATTTGTTTTCTACCTTCAAATTATTTTTATCATAACATAAAACACAGATAATGGAGCGCTAAGATAAATTCCTTCTCTGCATCAATGTGATTAAATTTTATTACTCCCACTCTAACTTCGAATACAGTTGAAACAAGATTTTAGTCGTACTGAGTTGAATTTAAGATATTACAAATTTATTAGTTTATCAGATTCTTGTCTAAACCTTAATAAAGAGGGGAGCCCCGAAGGTCTGCAATTCATAAGGTTACGGGCGCTGACGTCATCTGCCGAGCCAGCAAGGCTCCATTCTGCATTAACAATGAACTTCTCGCAAATCACACGGCCCCAGAATATCCCGGCCCAACTTTTCCCCCCGGGCAATAATAAATTATGTAATCAAGTTAATTAAAGGGAAGCGTTTTCTTACTATTAACCTAGTTTTCATTTATATATAATTTATCTTGACCACGGTCAACGTCCATTAAAATTTCCTCTTACGCAGGTTATATCTATTCAAGATCGTTATTTAGAAAATATACAGTATATATGTCCAAAAAGTCAGTTATTAATTACTTATTAAAGAAAATATCATTGCATTAATTGGTGTTAAAAACTACTAATTCAATCCGTTTCAACCCTTAATCTACACTACAAATAAAATGAAACAACGATACGGACAGAAATATGAATAAAATGAAACAACAAAGCAGTCAATAAGATCATTTGTATCAGTTTTTATGAACAATTGAATTCCATGTGTAATATTTCTAAAAATAAATGTCGCATTATATTTGGTTTTGGCATCTAGCACTGTAACTGTGGTTATATGAGATATGTTTACGGTGAATTTAATTTCACTAGAATTTCTTTTAATTATAACCACAATTTAATGGTAGTTTTTAATGCACTCTGTTTTTCCTTTATTACATGCAGGGAATTTTATACATCTACCACATTTTCTAAATTATTGATACAATATTTCCAGCTTTTTTCTATAAAAGGTAAAGAATTAGTTATTTTATAAGTAAAATTAATGATGTACGTTTTAAGTAACTCGGTAAATTGAAAATGTATGTTTTAAACAGTAGGCATGCTTGGTAGGTTATTGTGGCATTTGAATTTGAGCAGTTTAATTATATACATTGGTTCATTAGCCATCAAAATGTATAAAACTATTTTAAAGTTATCATGGAAATTTTGATCTGAAAAGCGTACCGGCTTGTCAACAAAATTGAAACAAATGCTTTAAGTAAAAGTTGCTTATTTTATAGAAACACGAGAAAGTTTCAGAAGCTTTTCAAAACAGAGAACGCAAACTGTCAAGTCCAGGTTTTTGGGGTTCATTTCTTCTCCGTAGTTGTCCTGAGGCGTCGAACCCGAAGCCGTCACCTCTGTGGACCACAATTAATCACCAACTACGTACGCCAGAGACGCGCCAACGGAAATGTCAATACTTGTGTGGTAAACAATGGAAATGTTCGACGTGCCGTAATTGCGTCTTCGTACACCGGCTCCGTAATTCAACTTTCACGGAGTAGCTTGTAAAGTAAGAAAGCCACGTGTAATAAATTAATCTAATGCTGGTTATTTTGCTTACAAGCGACCCCGAAGTTTTCCTTTTGTTCTTAAATCATTCCCCTTCCGTCAGAAATTCCTCTTGATATTGATAGGTTGGTGGTTCTTGCGCAGTTGCGGGACCCAATACAACTTGAAGAAATTAATTTAAACAAAGTCTAAATCATATGCAAAGGAATCTCAATCTATTTATTTCCATATCGACCGCAATATTAGCAATACATTTTATGTCATCAAATTGGTAAATAATCCACGCGGTGTGCACGCAATTATAATTCACGAAATATCAGAACTGGGCGATCCGTAATCTAAATGTCAAAACAATATCAAGCTACGACGCAATGAACTTGCCTAAGTTAAACGCTACAGATTATTCAGTCAGGATGAAAATTTGTAATTACATTTTTTATGTGAAAAACAAAAATGTGGGTGGAATATTAAAAACAAAAATTCTGGATCTCGACACAACGCCACCTACCGGGGCTAACAATACGCAAAAACCATTCAGATGGCGCCAAAAATACTACATCAAAATCTGTCAAATATATAATATATATTGCCCAAGAATCACATAAATGAAGAATTGAGACCCACCGCTAGTCTTGTTAACACTTCAGTATACAATCTAAAAAAAACAGCAACCCTACGATGAGGTTCGTCCTTCATAATTGCTTCCAGGGGAGGGGGCGGATAATTTCCTATAAAATTTGACACTAGGAGAGACGTTCCCACGTTTTGACCTTGAAATACTAACTACTAAACGGAACTAATCTATCCGTCATTTGAATGATTCTTGTAATTCAATTGCGATCAGGAAATTGTAATTTATAACATTAATAAAATAATATTTCTACCAAACTTAATTTTATTTACATATGTTAGGTGATTTTTTGTACAATAAACCAAGGAGTTCGGATCAGAAACGGCCCTCGCCAGTTCTTTCTTTACTTCGGCAACAAATTCCTTTACTATTAGCCAAAATTAAAAGAGAAAAATTATAATAAACGTAAGTAAACTTTTAAATGAGGTATAACTTTCGTTTGCTTTATATTTTATGATTCAACGCTTAAATACAATATGAATATATGAAAGTATAAAATATTCTGTAATAGAATTCCTGGTGAAATTTCAAGATTTGCCACAATAAATAGTTAGTCACAGATTTTTCAAGTAGCCACAATTCGCTGGTGATAAAATTTAGTGAAATGTGTAGCATGCGTTGCGGTGCACTTCATTTTAATTTATATATATATATAAACACATAGTTATTGGACATTCCGTTTTCTCAAGTAAATGATGCAATTTTTCTAAATTTGAAGAATAGTCTTTAGATTTATTGTCAAATTTGAAAGCTTGACCTAATGACTACCAGTAGGGACCAGTAAGTAATTCTCTGTCAGTTTGACGTAGAAAAAATGGGGACAGAGAACTCTGAGGAATAAGGCGCAAGCCTGCCAAACAGAGATCGAAACGGCTTCAGCCATGGGAATTGGGCTATAAATTTCTCTTAGCAGTTGCTGGAACACTCGCACGGAGTGGAAATTCTTTTTCTTGCAATTTTGTTGCCTTTTTCATTTTAAAGAATCTATAAGTTCAGTTTCCATAACAGTACGAATTACTCTATAATATCAAAAATTATATAAATTAATGTGATATAATAGCTATTAAGGTCTGTAACTTTAAATTAATGTCTAAATGAGGCCAAAAAGACAATAAATTAGTAAAACACAACCAACTATAATTTAATAACTACATGTTTCGGTCCTGATCTGGACAGGACCGAAACATGTAGTTGTTTTTAAATTATATTTAAATGTGTTTTACAAATTTTTTGTTTACTTTTGTTTTAATATAATAGCTTCACTTCGCTGAAGATAATATTCATTTTTTGCCGAGAACAAATAAATACAACACCTTACGTTCTATTCCTGACTTATTATTCGTAAAATTCACTTTTACGATTAAATTGCGAAACGTGGGTCAAGCCCTATTAATATACATTTCCGTTGAGGCGAGAAAATTACAAAAAAAAACATATTCAACTCAGTGACGTTGGGATACACCATGTCCTTCTGTAACACCGAAATCCACCTAAACTCAAGAAAAAATATTATTTTACTTTCTCACTTTATCTACTCAACGTAGTAGGTTTTTAACTCACGAAATACCACAGCCAATATCACATCAAATGGCGTTTTTATTGATGTTCCCTCAACAGAATCTTCAGCTCAAAAGTGTTGAATTACCTCAATTAATAGAATCTTAGAGAAAACTATAACCATATGTAAAACTCCTCAATTCTCGCAACCCATCTGCTTAATTTATATCACACGTTTCTTATATTATTTCTGTTGTATTTATTTTACGTTGCAATGTTTCAGCTTTACGTTATGGGTTACAATCATTTCCTTTCAGGAACACATAAGCATTGTTTAACTCTACATTCTTCACCTTTTCCGGCGTTCCTGACAACACTAGGTTGTATTATTCACGTAAGCGAAATATGTAACTTGCCTTCCACTGTATAAATATTATTTACAAATTTATATATATATATATGTAAATTGCACATACTGTGTTTATATCGTGTCGTAGTTTTATCTCGTCGTATTTACCGCAAACCAATTAATATTATCATGTAAATAAACTTCAAAAAAACTAATCAAAAATCACAATTATCAACGAGTAATTAATATCATGTGTTCAACTTACAAGTAAATGTCATTCAAAAAATAATGGAGGAAGGAGAACCGTTCCTTGTGGCACGACAAAAGTATTTTTTGGTCGATGCAGTATTGTCACTTTCATAGAGCTATACTTTTTTTGTAAGAACATGGTCTGATACTATATTTAGAATCTTTTTTTCCCGGAGTATACGTATTATAGGGTTTTCGTTTAGGGCGGTTCGATGTTGAAATGGAATACAACAAGCTGTGTGTGAGATATTCACGAAATTCTTTTTTATTTCACACGCATTTTGTTTTTTCCATTTCAGCAATGGTTCATTACGCATGCAATTAAATCTGGATCAAATTTCCTGAATCGTTTTCTAAGTTTAAAAATTTGGCTTAAATATCCAGCCCATAATAGACCGTCCCTTGTGTTTGTGGTGTGCAAAGAGTTTTGGCATGCAAGAAGACATCGCCCAGCCAGCGGCGACACAAAGATAAATTCTCGTGAAGGTCGACTGTCTCTACCTTCCCCTACCAGTGCTTCCGGGGAAGATTAATGGATTATGCCAACAAACATTTTAAACGCCAGAATATTTTCTCGGTTTCTATTGTGCTTCTCTGCGCTGACTTAGCAACGTCCACCACGCCAGAGCGACTGCCACAAAAGTAAAATGAAAAAATATGGCTAACGCTCATAAAATGATTATAAAGCTTCAAAAATTAGCATAAATAAATTTCTAAACCATTTATATTAAATTCTCTCGAATATAGACTATTTCAGCGTGAGATCTCTGTTCCAAATCGTCAAATTAAAGAATTTGACACCGATGCTTACATGTTGCGCTCGTTACAGCGTTTTGAATGAAAATGAAAGTATGTTAATTGTAGAAGTTCACCTCCTCCTGTCTTACTAAGATGAATCCCTATACCCTAAACCCTACTACTTCGCTGATACTAGTCCCAAATTGTCTCTCACCTTAGGCATTCTTATGCACAGATAAACGAATAAAAATCTCATAACCTATATAATAGCCTAAGAACATAATTCAAATCGTTCTGTTTAGCAGGCCATATAATTAATAACAGGAATCGAATTAAAAACATATCGAATTATTAATCTGAGATTATGAGCGAAAAGTATTCACTGTTTAAATATCATTAATTCTTTGTGAACAACGCCTCATTTCAAGGCAGCAGTGTCAAAATAACTAAATACTTCAATTTTCAAATAACACGAACGCACACGCAACGCTTACCGATTAATAGACAGATAATCGGTTATTGAGCGTAGAGTGCCTTTTGGCTATTAATTCTGAACGGCTATTTGGTCGATGAAACGTTTCTCATTAAATTTCACGTAACGTTATATCAGTGATTTTTATTCTGTCGTGTAAATGAGACGCTTCTTCAGCCACCAATAATTATTTTAGGATACAAGATTTTATCACACATTCAGTTAAGAAAGATTTATTGAAACGTTTGATCTGCTCTTGAACATTTCCGAAAAGCTATCATTAATAAAATTTATAAAAATTAAATTAACTTTTATGATATGTTATTAATTTGACAAATTCTCAAAACGAAGACCTTAAAAAATATTAGCATTAAATAGCCATAATCAAATAAATTCCTGGCATTAAATTTTGAAAACAATTCCTAGAGCCTTGTTCATATTCCTTAATGAAAAATTAATTTCAGTTATCATCCTATTCTCCGTCGAAATTATTTTTATTGAACGTAAAATAGAAATCAGCCTGACTTTATATTTCTGAATTAAAATGATATATTTACTGTGTAACACATTATTCAAAATTAATTCAACTAATACTCATTACCAATAATTTGTGTATTAAACTTTGAAAGCTAGTTAATCAAAACATATAAAAGTGAAGATGTTCTATTTATTCAAATTTTTACTTTAGCGTTAATTTTTCCATCACTATTTGCGATAATTGAAAAATTTCCCGGTATGAAATGCTCGGAAGAAGAAAACAGTCACAGGTATTAGTTGAATCTACGTAACAAGAGCTTCCGATAGAGATTATTATAATTATGGTCCAGTGCTTAACACCCAGTTTCATCGAAGTCAATCTAATAGGTAGTTTCACACGTGTGGTCGTTATTTGAACATTATCAGTTCTTTTTTATGTAAACTGTATATTGTTAACCTTTAATATGCTATTCAGACTTAATTATTAAAACATGTACGTGACAAATACATTTTATTCAATAACGAAAATTATATACAATTAGCATTTACATTCCATTAATAAAATCAAAATGTATATTAGTCGCTTTCTTAGAAAGCTCTCTAATATTGAACGACTCAAACACGCTTAACTTCTCCAGGGAGTATTACTTCTCAGTCCTAGTATCGTTCTAATATAAGTGAATAAGAGAATATCATATAGCTCAATTTTTTCTTCCTGCCAGAAGGGGAATTCAGCTCTGAAGTCTGGTAATTGCGTTAGAGCTCATAGAACCCAACTTCATCGCCTTACTACAGCTGCTAGGAATTCTGATTAAACGTTAAAACTAGATTTCCGAAAGAATATGATCTTTGACAAAAATAAAATTAAATAATACAATCGGTTACTCGAGAAAAACCTTCTCCTTCATTTTTTTCTGATAATATGAACAGTAGATAAATTAAATTTCCCATATGTTAGGATATTTAAGAATTTTGTTTAGTATAAATATCCACGTGCAGAGTTTTTAATACATGTTTACTCTTAGGTACGTTTTAAAGCATGAAGATCTTATAAAATTAGCATTAGAAGGAAGTGTCTGAAAAACAAAACTCTTAGGAACAATGCATATTGAAAACATCACATGATCAAGTAAACTAAACCTTAACTTTTTTATTTAAATATATTATTTACATTATATGTTTTACTTACATGACTAAACATTAAGATAAATATTAAGGGTGAACGATTTTTACGTTAAATTAATATTTGTAATGCCACATGTTCAGACACATCTGTCCTGAGTAAAACCAAATTAACCTAATCTTATAATTAAAAATAATAAAAACCATTTTCGAACTCTGTATTCTATTTACATATTTTTCTTTAAAGCTTTCAATATTCTCGATCATAATGTATATATATTTATCAAATAATTCATTTTCTTTAGGATTATTTTAAATAATTTTTCTCCTCAGTATTAATTGATTCCTTAAATTAAAACAACTCATTTAATTTATTTTTAAAATTATTTTCCAATTTCTAATTTTTTATTTTTATAAACGTTAACGACGTTCTATTTCTTTCTTTAGACTTCTCCCATTTAATTTTGATAATTGACAAATAAACCTAATATTTTATTAATATATAATATTTATTGTAGTAAAACATAATTAATAATTAATTTAACAAAAGCTCCTTTAACAGTAGAACATCATAAAATATTTCATCTAAAAATATTGCCGTGAATAGTGATTAATTTTTTTTATTTTATTGGTCATAATCACTTATTTGATTCTGGATCTTTAGAGTGGAATAAAGGTAAAAGAATAGCTGTACAAGGAACGTTCTTGTGAAACGATTACGTTTCTAAGACCCCGTGAAAAATATGTTGCCACTTTAACAGGACTATACTGTCGGTCGTTCACAATTCAGACCACGGCTTTATATACGACAGCTATTGTACGCGAAAGTGCTTTCGTGAAACAAAGTCTGGCCTTATGAGAATGGAATGCGATGGCTGTCTTGGTTACGTCGTCGCAATTCCCCGGGTAAAGGAAGTCCGAAATCTAGGGAGGAGTATTGTCAGAAACATTTTAAGCTTATTCCACTCTCCCTATACTCTGTTAAATTGGTGCAATAAATAACCAACATCTCACTATCACCGCAAGCATAACTTAATAAATCTAAAACTAGGCCTTTCTCCCAGAAATATGACATAATTTGTACTTAATGTTATTCTAATACTTTTATACCTTACAAGTCAAATAATTTTCACCTATCATTTATCCAAGCGAATAAGACCAATTGCTTCTATCGAAATTCAAAGAAACACCACGTGACAGTGGAACCCTCAAACAATTTATTTCAGACTGTAAAGTCACGCCTGCCATTTTGTGACTCTTTCGCAGTATTTGGACAATATAATTCAGTTAACTCAATTATGATATAATCTCGATCAATGCTAGATTATTACCATCTAACAAGGGCAATGCAACAGTAATACTCTATGTTTGTATAAAAATATTAATAAAGACCAAAACAGAAAAACAATGGATTTCTTAATTCATAAGATCTTTGAAAAGAAACGATTAAAGATTTACAACAGAAAGAGCCAGCACAACTTCGAATCTATGGATTACCAAAGGTCCACAAAGAAGGTGTTCCACTTCGACCGATTGTAAGTAACATTGGTTCCCCTACATACAACATAGTCAAATTTTTATCCAAGAAACTTGGCATAGTGTTTAACAAAATTGATAATTATGTAAATATTTAGTTGAATTTGTGCACACGTTGGAAGACTTGGAAGAGTAACTTCAGGACCTACTTGTCAGCTTCGATGTGGTTTCCGTATTCGCCTCAGTACCTGTTGCAGACACGATCCAATTACTGGATGGAATGTTCTCTGAACGTACGTCAGATCTATTTAAACACCAACTCACTACCGCCTATTTTAAATATCAAGACCAATTCAATGAGCAAGTACACGGTGTGACCGTGGACTGTCCACTATCACCGGTTGTGAAAAATTTCTTTATGGAATATTTTGAAGTTAAAGTTTTAAAAAAAGCGCCTAAAAAACCAAAATGCTTCTTCCGATATGTTTATGATACATTGTTTATCTGGTTACACGGTCTCGACGCATTGAATGTTCCTACATCATCGGAATGGTATAAACAGTAATATCCAATTTACTATGAAATTGGAAATAGATGGCCGTTTGCCATTTTTAAACATTATGATATACCTGTGGGAATTTAGGGCACGCAGTCTTTAGGAAGCCTACACCTATAGATTTATATGCAAAAGGAGGAATCACCGACCAGCTCAGAAAAATGCCGTAATGTCCACTCTTCTACTTAGAACCTATGCCATATCAGATTCCGTTAACTTGGCGGAAGAGTTAAATAATCACTAGAGAATACACTGATGCACAGATTAGGAAGGCATTCCGGAAGGCAAATAATAATAAATGGGCAAAGGATTAATTAGCACCGATTCTAGCGCAATTGTTTCTTTTGTTGTCCGCCAACGACGAAAATTGGAAAATTCTCGCCAAATATAACATTAAAACGGTTTTCCAGCCTCAAAAAAATCGAGACAAATGCAGGGCTCAATGGAAAATGATACTGGGTTAAAAACTGCCAGGGTTAACAAAATAACTTGTACCTGTGATCAGGAATGTATCGGATAAACAATTCGGACCACCGAACAGCGCTGCGTTGAACACCAATGGCATATTAGTTTGAAACAATCCGATAAATCTGCGGTGGCTGAACATATACTCATGACTGGACAGAAGACGGATTTTGAAAGGACTAAGATTCTAAACCACGGGATACGTTGACTGGATAGTGTTTTAATGGAAGCCGTAGAAACTAAGAGACTTGAAAATATTATGAACAGAGATTCAGGCTTCCAAATTAGTACGGCATGTGATCAGATCATTATCGGCCATCATCGACTGACATTAAGACAGAAAGAGCGATGGTGAATAATTCGACCAATCAGGACATAGAAAATTGAAATTTTACATCACTTTGGTATTTTCATTGGACGGCACCTGCAGTACACTACCTAGGATCTATAAGAAAGGGAAAATCGTCTCGAAAGTATGCACTGTGCATTTGATGACGGACAGGAATTGCTCCAAAACGTTGCGTTCAAACGTTGACTTCACCTGGTTCATTAATCGAGAATCTTACATTAAATGCTATATTTAATGAACAAATCGTTATTTTTTAAATGTATTGAAGAATATGCATTTAGTTAATATTTAAGGACAACGTCGGTTTTTAGTCGTGAGAAAGTTGATTTAAATGAATCGAATACCTTCGAAAATATTATGTCAACGGTAATCTAGTGACACTCCAAACCCGGGTGTGAAGTTGCGAGTCATAGCTTCTGTGGGGGAAAACCACTAGTGTCGATTCACTCTGTGGCGATTAGGAAAATAAATAATAAAATAGATTCTGCGTTAACGTCACAACATTCTGAACACAAATTCAGTCTAATCGTTGATCATGTGCAGTCACTGGCTGGTAGCTACTTGTTTTATACAATCTTCCCCCTGCCCCCTCCCCTAAAAAAACGACAGAAAATATCTATAAAAGGATCACTTAGCCAACACTGCGGACGTCTTGACATTGCCTTAACATACACGTCATAAACTTAAAAAAATTCGTCCAACCAAACGCTTAGATTAAATTCTTCTTCTTCAGATATTCAATATAATTTCCTTGATGATTACAAAAAACGTTTAACAGATTCAGTTATTTTACGTATTGAAAGTACTAAGTTAATCTAACCTCATTCCCCTTTTAGTTTATTGTTTACTTTTGTATTGTTATCAATTTTATTATACTTGTATTTCAAATACCTGGTACCTACATTAAGCTGAAATGCGAGCTACTCTTTTAAAACAACGAAGTTTAGTTCTAAAATATTTAATGATGTTTAACAGTTAATATGACTGTAAAGCTTGATGGTCTGTTATTACTAAGAGCAGCGTAAACAACGCATCTTTTCAGGGCTTGGTTTGAAGTGTAGTCTCAGAGAGAAATGAACCGCTTGAGGCGTCCTGTCCGTGTACGGAACACAAGACTAATGCGCTTACACGGGACGGATGCTGTTGAGCATTCTCTAACATGAAACGAGTTAAACTGATAATGCTCAGACGGCGTTTCCTGAAGTATAGAATTACCAAACGTTTATGTTTCATTTGCTATCAATATTAATCTTCAAAGCAAAAAAGTAATCACTGTGTTTGGTTAATTCTCATTGAAAAGATTATTTAAACCAAACTTAAGCTCAATAAAATCAAGAAATTGTATTAATATAAATCTTATTTTTGTAAATTGAGAATTATTGTAAAAACAGTCAATAATTGCTGAAATAAACTTTCCCAATACGAAGCTATAAATATTAATATGAATATTTTATTGGAGGGTTAATTCAGATAAATTGGTCACAATAATACTTTTATGTATATTTCTGTGGTCATACGTCACCTTACTGATACTCTAAATTTGATATATATTCTCTTTGTTCTAATATTCCATGCCATGTGGAGTTGAAACACAATAAAACATAGTCATGTTACCAGCTGTAAGGCTTACTTTGAAAAAAGTTAACCACTTTTTTAAATATTTAAAAATTAATTAAATTCAGACTGACAAACTAAATTTTATTAATTTATGTAAACACCAGGTTCAATTCAGTCTCAAATTAGATATTATTTTATTCTGGCGTTGATTTGATTTATTTTATGCTAACAGTTTTCTGGTTTTCGCCATAATCATCTTCCATTACGTTCAATGTTGTGGGCGTGCTTTTTAGTTATCTCATTCTGGTAAATCCGCACAAGTAGGTATGTATATATATAAACCTTATACATATTATCAATGTCTTATTAAATTCTAAATATTTTCTAATGTAAAATAGTTTAATGATAGTTAAATCAGTACAATTAATTGTTCCATTTCAAGTTAATTATTGTAACCCTATGAATTGTATATTAAAATTTAATTATATAATTAATGCAAAGTTTATATTTTTACAAAAGAATTGATTATGTCGTACGATTAAAAGCTATTCCAAAAATAAATTAAATAAAATTATTTGTGACAGATTTCTACAAATGAATTAATATAAATGCTGAACTCTGTGTATTTTACGTGTTAAAATAGCGATATACTGGGATAGGCAAATCATGCATAGATTTTATTTTGTTTTAAATATCATTAATTATATTTTACGGAAAACAAAAACCGATCTAAGAGAGAAAATGGAACAGGAAGGAATACGACATGGATCACTGATTTACGGAAAACTCACCATTAAAATATTTATTTCTAAAGCTATTCCTACCGAGTTAAAAGTAGGAAATTTGGCCCATTTCTAGTGGACCACGGAAGTATCAAATCCACGAGCATATGAACGCCATAGGTGACGGGATTATTCACTTCAACCTGGAGAAGGATTGGCTTCGCAAGCCGCAAACATGAGGAATCACACTTTATTCAGTCAACAGAAGTTAATCGACCGATTTCGGGATATTTATTTAACAATTACAAAAAATTGTGAAGCAACTACACCGAATTTATAGTATGACGAAAATTCACTTCTTGATTAAACGTTGCATTAATCTTCCAACATTACTCATGTATTAGCCTAGGAGGACAAACATTGAAACTTTTATTGAACTAAATAAAATAGTACGTGCATTTCAATACAGAAATATTTACGTGTGAATCAGATACTCTTAGAAAATAACATACTTCACTATGAAGCAATTGTTAAAGTTGTCTTTATTTATTTTGATATGTCATATTTCATTACTCTACATTTCCTAACAATTGTTTCAGAGGAATTTATCCAAGACTGAACGATCGGCGAGAGAACGAAACAACTGGCTGAACTTGTGTATATCTTTGAATGTTAAAGTTTTTAAAATAAAATAAAAATGTTTAGATTCATTAAAAACCTGATAAGATTGCAATTTGGCAATGTTACAGCAAAGAGTCTATTTACATAAATTTTATTGAAACTGAAGATTAGTAACAGAATTACTCATGAATATGCGTGATACAGAAAACTAATTCAATCCTCGAAGTGACCACCGATGCCATTTGAAAATTATATTTGTGGGTGTTTCTCGGATAGCCAGAGAACCAACTGTATCAATTTATTTTGTTAATCTCAGCATGTAAGGTGTGTTGAAATGCCGCAGATAATTTAGAGTGTGTTCACTAATTCCTGGTCAACATTTAGCCCTATTAACGTTTCGTATTAGTTGCGCAGTGTCTTGGTCCAGTGGTTATTGGCGGAGTGCCCTCAGCCTTCCTCGAGAGCCTGCTGAGTTACGTCTTCCGCAGCTCTAATGATTTATCGCCCAGACGAGGAGCTGCTCCAATACTGCTGCCGAGATCGTCAACCCGCAGCTCAACTTGGACATAGATTAACTTTCTGTGGTGTCATAATAAGCTCTCCGGATATGAATTATGACCCTCGGCAGATGGAAATCCTCGCACTCACTCATGGTGGCAGATATTGTCGCGAAAAAAAAAATTATTCAGATAATTGGAAATTCAATGAAATTTTGATCGGAATTTTTTGTTTTAATTATATTTAATATTTTTAAATCCAAGTTTAATATATTCATAGTTCTTGCAATCTTGTTTCTAGGCTCAACAGTTCCCAGCTTAAGCCATATTTGACAATTTCTATATTCTTTTATTGCTTCTTATCTAACATAATCGTAGACATCGATTCTGTTAACGTGAGTGGAAGTAGAAAAAATATTGACGACTCTCTGAAATGTCAGTTTTTACAGCAATAAAAACAGAACGAGGTTAACGAATCGCAAACACACTTAATCCTAATGGCAGAGATGTAATTATAAACATAATGTAAACCTGTAGGTGAAAACATTGAATTCTACTGTCGTTTACCAGTGTAAAAATTGCATTTTCGTTCCGCATATCAAGATCTATAATGGACGTTCGAGATACATCATTTTCAACAATGATGCATTATGTATAACTGAAACGCGAATTTCAATTACGTTACGCAGAGACTCCTCAAAGCAATGTTGAAGTACAGATTAAATTGCTTGATATTATTCAGCATCATATTCGTAAATCTAGAATGTTTGGAAAAGCATTCAATGCAGTCTTGTTGCTAAACGAGACCCAGGAATTTACGTAAGCAATTTAGATACAAGCTCAGTCGTCTGATGCACTGCAAATTATTTATATCGTGTGATACTCTTACAGCTAGAAACTTGAAACAATATTATTTTTCCAAAATAAACATTCTGTGTGTTTACTTGCAATATCTTCACTTTTGAAACTATTGCGTAGCTGATAATTCGAGTTTCCACCTTAAAAGTAAACACAATAATGTTCAAAAACACATTTTGTTATTTGTAGAGAATTCTTCATTTTCTATTATATATCCACTGAGCTGTTTGCTCGTATTATGTGTATTTGCTATATTTATTAACTTTCGTCAAAAAGTAAATATTGTTATTGAATATGTTTAAAGTGTGGAAGTAAAACAATAATAAATTATTGAAGATTGTAGATGATTCCACACAAAATATAATTCTATTCACAATTATAAATATTTGAAAATGTATTTTTTGTAGAATAAACTTTAAAAATGAGTGTGTCCGTCGATGCGTCACGATAGATTTGTTTTACACATGGTCGTATTGCGGAAAGTGAGTAAATGGTTAGAGAATGAAGACATTCTAGACTGATCTTTGAAATACATGTAAGCATCTCAAATATTTTATTTAAATAGTACAAGTTATTTAAATTTTCACTTACTATTAGTGCATTATACGTAATTATTATTAGTCAAAACCTATCCTACTGTATGGTTTAATAATTTCGTGAACCAATAGTAAAAATTATATAAAATAATAAAACGTTCAACATATGTTTTATAATTAACCCTTCATGTTGAAATGTTTATTGATAACTATTATATTGGTCTACCATTTTTAAAACTCCATAGCTTCAATCTGAACACTATGGGTATGAAATAGTTTCGTTAAATTAAATAATAGAAAGTAGAGCAATAAACCGATTCTAGATTGAATTAGATTTTTCATATGAATTAGTAAAAAACAAATAATACTTTTAGTAAGTTGACCAGAATTTTAAAAAGTAAATTAAATATGTATTTATTACGATTCTAATTGTATGAACTATTGAAAAACGAATTACACTTTATCATATATTATATTATAATTATAAATAATGTATATAATTGTATAGTAATATGTAATTCGTTGCTACTGTGGTCGTTAATGACCACGCATTCCATGTGACTTATAAATAAATGGGAAAAAAGGCATAATGTTATATTACTGTTGCATCAAAAATTATTTATACCGATCTATATTGCTCAATAATTTACATATATATATTCAAAACTGATAATTATTTATGAATATATATATAAAACAAAATATAAAAGTCGCAAATTAGTTGTCTGTCAATATGCAATGTATTCTAGACCTTTTAGTATGACTACAAAAAAAATAACATATTTTCACAGTACGTGAGAGTAAGGAGAGAGGTATAATCTCTGGATATTCCCAGTTATCTGGACATAAATTTTTTTGTATTCTGAATTGCAAATATTATGAAGGAAATTATTTGTTAAGATGAGATATGCAGAGAAATATTTTTATTGGACGCGATTGTGTAGTAATATAGTATTAATATTGTTTTATAAATTGGCAAAACTTACTGATTCGTAAATTTGTATATATATAGCACATGTTAGAAAGGCATGTAAACTTTGTTCGTTTTAAATTTAATAAAATATTTGATTGCAAGAAAAATAAAAATTTAGAACCTCGAGAGAGAGAATCTAAATTTGGTGTGTAAGACTTTTTATGACGTGTTATGATGTCAGCGACGTTGTCATTGATGATGAGTCAGGCATATTTGTATTTAAAGTAATTGAATTTGGGATAAGATTATTACTACCGTCTTTGTACGCTAAATAGGCTGAAACATAAAGGATACATTTATATGAAGTGTATAACAAAGACCGTTTCCTCAAAATAACGAATCAATCGCCATTTGTTTCAATCAGGCTAATTTCACCAGTTTAGTTGTCTCTATATATTTTTATTAATTACTGGCTAATACTTCATTCTTCATTCAAGTTAATTGTCTTGGGAAAAAAGTTAAGCTCATTTCGTACTTCCAAGCGGTCGCCTGGAGCCATTGTACACAATTTTATTACTTTTCCGCAGTCTATGAAACCGAGACGTAAACTTTTATTTATCACACTGCGTTTATATCATTAAAAACCTCATTTATTCTCGCTTCACGTAATCATTCAGTAATCAAAGCGAGAAGTACCGACGTTCAATATTGAAGTTCATCAGGAAAATTCATGGTCGAAAAATTAACTTTGTGTCACGTAAACACTGAGAATTATCCCCTCCTTCTACAATTTTTACACTCGGTTTATTCGAAAATAGTAATAATAGACAGTTAAACCATTTTCTATCAATTTTCTCAAAACAAAAAATCTTAGCAAGTTTTTGAACAAATTTTCGTTCATATATTCATGCAGAACCCATAGATACCACACTGGACAATAGAACCATGCGCCATAATTAACGGATGTTTTAGAAAATATAATATATTTAAATGAACAAGATTTTGAATGATATAGTAAAAAATGGAGCGGACGGAAAGACAAGTGGAAACTTTGATGACTATCATATGAAAGTGTTCCTTTACAGGTGGAAGAAAAATATTAGAAATTTTCGAGACTGAAAGCCCGTTCAATTATTTCATTCGATTGACGAAATTTCTAGAAGAACGAAATATAAATAAATAAATAAAGATGTCTGCAATTTTTCAACTATAAATCCAAAGACAATGGATTTATCTGTAGTCATTAATTGAATTTAAAATTGGCTTACCTCTAAACCGTCATTTCAACAAGCCGAGAGTTATTAGGGATCGTCAATTGAATTTTATTCGTATTACATTACAATAATTTATTAAAACCATAGAAACTGCAATAGTACCATAGTTAATTCATATTATACTATTTACACTTAAAATTTGAATTCAATTATACATATTTTGTAACCTTTTTAAGCGAAAAAAATAATTACATTTTATAAATTAAACTGTTAACATTTGTCTGACAGAGAAATTTTACTTACATTTAATTAAAAATACGTATTTAACAAATATATATTTTAGGCCACTTATAATAAACCGTCATTCTTAACACAAAATAATGCCAACTATGTAAATAACAATCAATCCTGGGGAAGTAGAGGTACAAATTTTTTAATTCATTTTAATGTAAATAACCTTCTGAAGGTAGGTGGTTAATTTTTGATATTGGAGCTTTGGAATTTAGTTGGCCATATTAATCCATTACATATTATAAAATCAATTAATTACGTACATTTAAATTATAAAATTAATAAAAATATTGATAATTAAATTCATTTTATACGTCCCTAATATTAATATACAATACAAATGTGTACATGTATAAAATACTTTAACTTATGTGTATCCTAAATTATTACTATTTATTAATCTAATAATTTGAATGTATGTAATAAGTTTTTTCTTATATTATTTTAATAAATAATACCAGTATGAGAGTCACTATGCCAAATTAAAGCCGAAAGCTCCCGTATAGAATAAATCATTTAACATACCAGTGACCGCCATATAGGTTATCTATTTTAACATTCATCTACAAATGATACTCTTGAAACTATTCCGTTCTATTGGACTAATAAATTGCTGTTGGTGTTTTCTACATATCTGCCAATTATATTGAAATAATTAAAACTAACTCATAAGTGTAATTAATTACACACCGTAATGAAGTATGTAGTTTGCTCTTGCTCTTTTCCTACGTAATAAGTTTTAATCTCACAGTTCACTCTCCTGATATTGTTGAAACAGATATTGAGTTACTCCGAGGTGTCCCATAAATGAAAAAGTATTTTTGTGCGTTATTGGCTGAATTGAGCCACGCTACATACTGTTGCTCTATATTTCACGTGGTGCCTATCCTACGTATACCTCATTCGGTCTCATCCCTATGCCTCACAAAATATCGTAGATATGGCGTCTAAATATTTTACAAATAAGAGACGCGGAAATTTGTTAGCGCAGTTTATCACATTTTCAAGGGCACGTTCGGCCCATAAATGTGGACCGAGTTGTATGATGAATATCCCGTGGCTGATAGGCCGCTTGACAAACACGGCTCTGTTTGCATGGAGTAAGCTCCGGGATCCGGCCGCTGAGTCGTTGGTTTTGCGGATGCGGCCACTGCTCTTCGTAAATAGCACCTCAAAGGCAGAGTTACGCACAGCAAAAAAGACAGCAGACGCCATCGACACTCGGACAAACAAAAGGTGAACCTGCTCCGACAGTTCGCTCTCTATATCGCTCGATAGTCTTGAATAGACGAAAAAGGGGCACGCGTTTCACGCCTTATATAAAGCGCAAAATAATTAAAAACTACTATTGAAATTAAGTGGAGATTACAAAATAGTTCTAAACGTACGGTGACGTTTAAACCTCTTATAAGCAGAAGTGCAAAATATCATAAGTAGGTCGGTTTATTCAGTTTACAGGTATTTATATGAAATGTATCACTCTCATTAATATGTTCGACCTCCAATAACACACTCATGAATATGTATACAAAATATATAATTATTCTTAGTTCAACTGTCTTATTTACGATATTTTTATTACTTTTCACAAAATTAACATTGTCTAATTTTATTTAACAAACAATGTTTCTCGGGTGGTGAAATTATTTAGAATAATTATTTTATCAATTATTATTTACATGGTTCATAACTTTATAGGACTGTCATAATCTCGAGACTACAACGACAGGAAATAAAATTTAGTAGAGTGGCAATTATATCACAGTATCTATGATACTAAAAACTTTGGTTGCGTCCGTCAGTATGTATGTCTCAGCTATAGCGGTCAAAACTACTGGTCAAAATTTGGCACACGTGATCCTCAGAGCCCGAAGCTGTCCATTATCTTAAAATATTTTTAATAAACTGAAGTTGTACATGGGAAAAAAGTGAAAAAGATTTCCCCGTAAAAGTTTGTGTCCCATGCAGCCATTGAGGTCTCTAGCAGTGAATGAGGGTTGCCTATACTGTCCATTAAATGACATATTCAATACTGCAAACCTTTGTCAGTGCGTCCGTCACAGCTATAGATGTCCAAACTACTGGTCCGAATTTGACCAAATTTGGCACACGTGTTGCTCAGGGACCCAAAGATATCCATGGTTTTTAAATTTTTTGTTTATACTGAAGTTATATATCTGAAAAAAGTGCAATTTTCCGTCCTTAGCAAAGACCGTACCCAACTTGAGAACACTAGTAAGAGCTTATTCTCTTTTTCTCATCAAGACCTGTCAGTAGATATCTTTATTTCCGAGGTGGACCAATCCCCCTCCCCCACTGAGCTACAACAAAATGAAAGACTCAGTTTTTGAACCCTTCCGATTTTAGGCCCCTGTAGTTCAAACAATGAGGATTTTAGAAAAATTATGAGGATACATAGTGGAATAGAAATTCCATTGTCTGCAAATCTTGTCACATGACTTGTCCTCCTCAGACCACCGGAAATGAGTCAAAATGACACCTCTCTGTAAAAAAAAATTATCTCCATTTATACAGCCTAGGATAAAAAATAGGATGTATTTGACAACAAATAGATTTACGCTGTTGGAAAACCTTAAATAACTAAAAGTGATCCCTCTGTAGTAGGACTATGAATGTAGGGTACACTCAAGTACTGTAATCAACTTTTCTTTAATCATATTATCATCTTCACTATAATACGAATAGTGGACAAGTGCTACGAATGCAATGAGGATGTTCACCAGGTCTTTGTGTATTTCAAACAGGCTTATGATAGCGAGAAACAACTGTGTAAGACTCGAATGAATATGGAGTGTCCATATAAACTGATAAGACTCATACAAATGACTGTCAACGCAAAATGTCAAGTTAAAGGAGAAGGAAAACTTACCAAAGAGTTTGAAGTTAACCGAGGCTTCGGACAGGAAGATGTATTATCCACATTACTTTTCAACGTAGCACTGGAAAAAGTGATGCGAACAGCGGAGAACAACAACCATGGAGCCATTCTGTTTATCCGCATGAACCAGAATCTAGCATACGCGGATGATGTGTGCATGTTGTCTAGAAAACTGAATGAGCTAGAGGAAGGGTTGGGCAGGTTTGAAAAGGAGGCAGAAGAATGGGGGGGTGCGAGTGAATAATGCCAAAACACAATATCTCTTCTCTTCCAGGAGAAACACTGCTATGAAAAACAAACTCATAAAGCTGAATGGAGTCAACTATGAGAGTTGTGAGAAGCTTAAGTACTTGGAAGTACTGGTGACTAATGATATGAGCATAAATTCATAAATAAAAGCAAAGACTACAATAGGAAATAGAGCTTTCTGGGCCCTGAGAAAAAAATTCTTAAGTCATGTAGTCTGAATCGAAAATTGTGACTGTTTATCGAACGATGATAAGACCGGTGGTCACGTATGGATTGGTGGCATGAAGAATGACCATGGCAAAAGAAGACTGACTGAGAAGATGCGGAAAAAATATTAAGAAAGATTTTTGGAGTGGTAAATGAAGCAGGGCAATGGAGAATACGAAGAAATAGGGAACTGGAGGAACTATATGGGTATGCAGATATATTATCGGAAATAAAAAGTAACAGACCGAGATGGCTGGGCCATGTAGAGCGAATGCCAGAGCACAGGGTCGACAAAAATATGTACAATGGAAATCCAGTTGGTAGAAGGCGCAAAGGAAAACCACGGAAATGATTATTGGACGATGTGGAGGATGGCCTACGAAAGATGGGAGTCAAAAGAGCTGAGGATCGGAAAGATTGGGCTATGATCGTCAGAGAGAGAGCAAGGTATCGACTGTAGCGCCGAGGAGTTGGTTTTATTATTTACGTTAACCCGAGAAACGCCAGGCACTTGAGATTGTTATGTGAATTATATTACAGACACTTAGTGAACATTATTATAGATTATCTGCAATTTAAAACTTTGTGCTTCCGTTTTGTTTTCAGAAATGTCCAAAACACTTGAACGACCCGCAGACTGTCAAGCAAGATCAGTGATTCGTTTCTTAAATGCAAGAAACGTTACGCCATAAACATTATTTGCAATTGTGTGAGGGAAAAAATAATGAGTGATGAAATTGTGGGAAAGTGGATTAGACATTTCAACGATGGTCGTGAAAATGCGCACGGTGAGCCGCGGTTCGGCCGAATATGGTGTTTCCTTTCAGTCAATCAGCAAATTTAATCTGATCACATCCAGTACAGTTTTACTTTAAAAAAGGCCCGATATTACTGATTCAGGTTCTGCGTTTTTCCATGTCGTGTATTCTAACGGAAAATCTACTTTCCTCCTTAGAGCGAGATTATTTTACACGTTTTTATATCGTAAAATGTCATCATATACGGGATTTTGATTTTATTGAAATTGTATTAAAAATTAATGTAGCTGATACTCAACTTCCAGGAATTTACTCTAAACAGTACATCACGCCATACAGGTGTGAAAAAACTATGTTAAAGGTTTCATTGAATTAATTATTATGATTGAAACGTATTTTATTCAAGTACAGCATATGTTTAGTGTTACTTTGTGTCTAGTAGTATCTTCATTGGAAAATAATTATGAAAATAAGAAAATAAAGAAAATTTTTACAATAAATGGGGTCCTTTGATAGCCTGTTATTTTATTATTGTAATAACATCATGAGACCCTTTTCTCTAAAGTTTACTCCGGGATAACGCGCTTTCCTTCATTTTTAAATAACTTTTCCGCAATCAACCCCATCAGATTAAGTCACGAGATTAAAGTAATCTTCCTGAACGTTTCTTCCCGCTAATACATCTCATAACTCTACTTTTCTAATGTTTCAGTGCAACTCATTTAAAACTAAGAGCCGAACATCCTCTTGTTCTCCAAACGCCTAAGTTTGATGGGGGGGGGGGGGACGCGTAGGCTTTAATTTTGTTTTAAGTGGAACTCTTGATGTGGGTTATTAAGGATTTAATTATCGCAGTTTGCGACTGCGGTTTTGCGGACTTCCGCAAATGCATCACGAATAACCAACCCTCTCCTACCTCATACAGATTTAAAGACGGAAAATTTTTCACTCGATTAAACATACTAAGTCACAATATGAAAATATACTCGATGTTAATTGATATTTTACACAAAAATATCTAGTTCTGTAATAAGTATATTTATAAATAGTAGTCACTAATTTTTTTTGGCTAACACCTGACCAGTAAAATCTTTTTCATACAAAAATTTTCTCATTCAGTGTATCAAAGTATGCAAGCTTGAATTTAGTGGGCTTATTTCTGTAACGAGTGTTCTGACTCCTATGATTCTTAATATTTTCCCACAAATATTTAACTATTCTAGTTTTTTCCCATCCTTCTTGCAATTTCTCCCAGTTTATTCCATTGCATAAAACGAGATAACATCTTCAAATGTCCAAATGTTTCAGAACCAGGAAAAACTATATAATAATACTAATAATAATGTACCTTTGGCAAACTTCTGTTAATACTTGATCTTTATCGTCACCTTACGAGTCAAATTTTGATTCCATTGTGTCGCATCGCCACGATTACAATTCCTTTCAGAGACATTTTCAGCCCACGCCCAGCCCTACACGAAAATGTCCGCAAAGATAAAGCACGTGTTTCGGTCTGCTGCCTTCAACTTGATGGTTTTTCTTGCGCGTCTTCCTAGCGGCTGCTGCTCTACAGCTTTCATTTCAATTTTTATATCGTGTTATACTGCGACACCGATTAATTACAATCCTGTGCCTTCATAAAAATTAATTGCCCCGATACGTTCATCTATCCCAGACTTATGGAGAATTTCCATAATTTCTTACAGACATTTTCGACATTTTTTCGTTTCAATGTTTTTTGTAAAAATATTCATAAAAAAAGAAAAGACCGAGAAAAAATAACGCAATGGTAATGTTTGCAGAACAAGTAAGCAAAATAGTCTAGAAAATGCTGCCAATGTTACACTAATGCAGGTGCTTCACTGGTTCTCAGTCAATGGCTTGTCAGTCTATTGTGATAAGGCTCTTTTCGTGCAGTTTGAGACTAACAATGCTACATTGAACTCTGTAACACTAACAACAATCAAAAATAAATGAAGTTGAATGCACAAATTGTTTTGGTATATCGGTAAGCAACAAATTAAATTGGAAATATCACATAAATGTTCTCATAATATAACTAGGATCGGCAACATTGGTGAAGTTATAATAGGGTATTGCGTTAGATACAAAGTTTTCAATCTACGAAAAAAGTTGTCAGAATATTATGTCAGGATCCGCCGAAAACATCTCCCATGGGATTCTTCAAGGATATGGGAATACTGTCTCTTACGCGCCAGAATTTCAATCACTGAGGTTATTTGTGATTAATAACAGCAACCTATTCACAACAAACTCAGACCTGCATTGCTTTGATACCGGAAATAAAAATAATTTACAGAAGGAAAGGAAGTCTCTGACTATAAAACAAAAGGGTGTTCATTATAATACTATTAGCATAGCTAATAAACTTCGATCCTCAATTAAAAATAAATAAAAACAAGTTTAAGCATGAACTAAATTTTTACTTAGTCACTCCTTGTACTCCGTTGAAGAATTTATGGAGTTCAGAGTATCTTAATATTGGCTTTACCATAGAAATTTTACATTTTTCAGACACTAGTATAATACACTTTGTATTTATCAATATTATATATCAGGTACAAATTATATATCCTTCTTCTCTGTAGTACTTAAACATATATTTTTGTAATTAAAACTTAATCAAATGAATGTAAACAGTAACATAGCATTAACAGTAATTAAGAAATCATAACCGTTTATGTACAAACTCTGACTCGTTCCACATCCCTGAAGTTCTACTTCTCTATGGTATCAATGTAATATGATCTAACACTAATACGTGCAAAATTATTCTCTTTGTCATAACTATACATTCTGTTTTTAGAGAACACGACAATGCAAATACCGTTCCATAACAGTTCACCACTAATCAGCTTTCGTCTGCGTGTATGACTCAGTTCAATCTGCATGTAGAGAACGTGACCCTGACAAGAGATGTGTCTCACATGTGTGCTCACCAGTTGTGTCAACTTCGTCTGGAAGTGAGTGGGTTAAGTGCGTAATGAAATTAACAACCGATAACGTGAATAAAATTCGCACTGCATAATTCTTCTGATACATTTTCCTTTACAAGATAGATTATAAAAACAACCGTGGAATTTTAGAGTCAAAACCAAATTCTAGTAAATTCTTTATTCACTAATTCCGAGGCTCCACGAAAATTCACGTATTTTCCATTCCACAAAAATAAAATTGTAAAGCAAGAAGAAGAAACAGTTTCTTCAATATTATTGATCACAAATCCTTCAATTGGCTTTCAATCACTCAATCACAATGTAATATATAATGATAATCAATTATTTAAAACCTTCTGAGAGCTTTCGTCCTTACGTACATATTCATCGCGTCATTATTTTAAATCGAGTTAAACAATAATTCATTCTTATCCTTTACCGTATCTGATAAAAAATAATTGTTTACATATTATCATCTGACAATTTACCATTGCCGCAACTCAATAAAATTAAAAGTTCAATACCTGCCAAATTCAAATAAATTACATATAAGAATACTATTTATATAATAATCAAATTTTAAGAAAGGATTCTCAAAAATAAAATAAAATATCTGAAATTTAAGAAAGATTGAATTTTTTTTTCATAGTTTAGAAATGCCGTCATTTTATTCTCTGTACTTTATTAAAATTACGTGCAACTTTTATATTGATGGATATTCAGAAAATAGAACTATTATTCATTCTATTAAATAAGAAATAAATTATTTACACAACTTAATTTTATCATTACAATAAATAACTATTTTCAGAACATAAGAAACATTAAAATTATTAATAATTAATATTTCTACGTAAAATAGATTAAAATTACATTATAATCAGTATTATAATTAGTTAAATTTATTTAAAATATACATCAATAATTTAACGTGACAGAAGACGTTTATAATTTTAAAATTTCGTTATTGTATTAAATAAAAATAATAATTGAATTTCTCAATACAGTTATGCTACAAAATTATCATCCATTAAGTACAGCAAAATAGAATATATTAATAAAAATATATTATTTTATATTAATAAAATCCATAAAAATATGAAAAATTAATTTTATACTTGTGCTCTGAAATCATATTGTAAAATGATAAAACTCTATATTAATATGTTTACTTCATATAAAAATTCAGATACTACGCAAAAAGCTCCTGATATATATTTTGCAGCGCTTTATAACTCAAATAGTTCATTATGCTCACAGAATTATTGGAAATATTTCAAATACATAAGTTGTATATACTTCTTGCCGTTCATTTAATAAATCATCCGATTAGATTACCTATCAACTTTAAGATTTTCACATATTGTAATTGGAAAAACTTAAAAGCGACCCGTACATAATAATTTGACTTTAGGCCATAAAAATCAAAGAGATCCATCAATCATTTCCCCTTTTTGTTGTTATTAATCAATGGAGCCACTTATTAAGCAGCTTTATAACATCAAAATAAAAGGTATTTAGGAAGTAAAATATTATGAGTAGCACAGTTTTTAATATTGATAAATTCTGAATATTAACTTCTGATGGTGACTAGCAGTTTTATTTTAAGTCTCTTAATATCCTTTGAAGTTTTTTATTAACAATAACTGGTCAATGTGTCTATGTATACTACACATAAATTTATAATACTCCTTTTAATTAGTTAAACGGTTCGAATCCAGGTACGGGTTTGGAAGTTTGTGACGTCATGGTCACGGAGACTGGGATTAAGATTGCTGGAAAATCAATACACTGATCACGTACCACTCCAATTTCCAGTTGGCCCGGTAAATGAACATTAAAACATCCCATTGGTCGGAAAGCCATTATTTTATTCAATACAGATGGACACACCTTAACGTTTCGTCCAAAATTATTAAACATCTTTCGTTTGAAAGAAGACAAATAATTTTCTTCAGGTGTTAAATATCTTAATTTATGCACTTATACATATCTCTTGTAAAATACACACATATATATATATATATATATAATGAATAGGGACAGGAAAGAGAGAGAAAAGTTGGTGACTTACCTGAAGTTCACAGATGGCAGGCACCATGTGGGGTTTGAGATTCTTGAATTTTCGGAGGCACTGCCCCCTTCATCAGTGACGGCCAACAGTCTACTTTCTGTCTCCCTTTCCAATCCTTATTAATTGTTAGAATTATCCAGACAATGTAATTTTATGATGCATATACATATATATATATATATATATATATATATATAATTTTGCGTCATTGACGGTTTCAACCAAAATTGGAGGATAATTATAAATAGAGTCAATCTATGACGAATCCACTGTTAAGGAGTTTATTTGCAAAATTTAAACGTCAGATTAATTGAAATATTAAACTCAATGCAATAGTATAATCAGTTAATCAAATAAAAATATTAAGAAAATTGTCTCATTACTGGAGCATTCTTTTTAATGATGAATTTTAGTATTTATTTTTGGTGGAGAGAGTTTGATGTGGATAAAATGAAAAAACGTATGGCATTATCGCTTAATATAAACAATTGTGCAAGTTCTTTTGGAAAATAAGCACAATACATGGTTGATATTCTGTTCTTTCCATAGTCAAATAAATATAAATGAATTCCACAATTTAATAATAACAATATTTTGTTACCTTAAAATTATTCCGACCATTAATATTATTTTACATTAAGTAACAAATTAATTCCGTTTTCTAATAGAAATCATGCTGGCAGAAGTTCGAAATTCGAGTAAATTTGCCTTCCACGTTGAGCAAACACCTTTCCCGCGTCTGTGCGTCTGTGGCAGTTTCTTTGAAGCGAGGAGCTGCTCCTTCTCTGTAAGGGCGGGTCCTCGGTCCTCTTAACTCTCTGCAGGACGAGTAGCCGCGTAAAGTTCACAGTTGACGGCGACTAATTTGTGCATCCCCTCGCACACTGTTCAAGTTGCCGGCGATGTTGCCAAATTGCCCGCATGACACTGTTCAGCTCACTACCAGCAGATCCTTGTTCTCCTCCTCATTTACTTTTGAAAGAATACCGTGTTCGTTACCACTGCGGTGCGATCGATTTTAATGTAGACTCAAAAATATCACATAAAACCTCTGGAACTAGCATATGAGGGCGCCGAAACTTTTAAGTGTTTTCCTGGATAAATAAATGAAAAAGATCACCAATCATGTTGGATACTCCACGTTACAATTCATATTTCTAAAATTCTTACGATGGACCCTGGATTATGAACTTTAAATGTAGTACATCGCTGGTAACAAACTAAAAGTGCAGGAATACCGGATAACATTAGTTAAATTTCAATATTTACTTTCCGAAACTTAAGATTCTTTCACCCCTTCCTCGTCAATTCCTCTTTCCTACTTCACTCCAATTATCCTCACATATTTCTCAACATCAGACAATGATAATAATAATTTCAATGGTATTATGACAAAATTACCATGTGTCAATAACAACCAGTGTTGAAATAAAAATTTTCCTCGTTAGTTCTATTTTTCAACACGACTCTGTCTACACAAATACTTCTTGGGCGATTGTCTGGGATGTTTGATGGATTTTTTATGACTGACTTCTTGTACCGTTGGAACTTTTAAATCTGTATCAATCTGTGGTTCGTTATGTACAATGGGGCGTTTACAATTTGTCGGATGATCTTAAGATTGGCATCTTTTAATAATTGGTATATTTGATTTTGTTGCACATCTCCATAACTCTATCCCATTATTGGTTTGATTACAGCTTTATATATCACGATTTTATTGTCCATAGATAGCCGCGGTTTTCTTCCTATCAGCCGTAGTAGTTCTCTTGTCTTCACCTCAGCTTGTTTCCTCTTTTTTTACTAAAACTTTTTCCAAGTCAATTTATAATCTCAGTTTAGTCCTAAATATTTTACTGTTCTTGTTTGTGGAATTTGTACATTATTTATTCTGACGGGAGCCAACTTGTTACCGGAGACTGAATGTGATATGATCAGATTTATTTTCTTTCACGTTTATTTTCCAATTTTCCAGCCATTGTTGTAATATTTGAGGTCGTCGTTGTAGGAGAGAGTGGCTGTATCATCGACGAATGTCCGTGTATTGCTTTATCTTGCACCAGTGGTATATCTGACGAGTATAAAACATGCATGAGTGGACCAAGGACATTCCCTTGTGGTACTCCAGATTATATCGGAAAGAAGTCAGATTTTTCTCCGTTTACTGTAGTTTGTAATTTTCTCTCGTTCAAATATAATTTTAGGAGGTTAAAGTATGCTAGTGGAAACAGTCTTGATTTTATAAACTAATCCCGGGTGGTAAACTATTAAAAACTTGGCTGATACACTCCACTGCAATAATGTTTATTTTAAAAAGCTCTATGGTTTGAGTAATTTCGTGAATTTGTTGCACTGTAGAATTTTTATGAAGGCAGGTCTTTTTATAATCTACGAAGCACTAGTCATCGAGTATTATTTTGAAACTTAATCGGTCTCAAGACCGGTATAATGACTGAGTTGAAACTGCTTTACTGTACCGCAGTGTTGTTTTTAAAAAATAAACCAATATATTAAGTTTAAGAAAAAACTTATATACAGATTGTAATTTTTTATTAATGATATTAGTTAATTGTTAATTATCGAGTATAAAAAGCAAATTTGTCAGAAATGTAATTTAATAGAATTAAAAATTAGTACATATTAATAAAAAAGTTCTTGATGTATCCTGTCTTTTTAAATATAAAAAATATAATATTTTTTCTGAATTTGACAAAATACACCTGTAAAACAAATTTTCAGCTATTTACTCCACAAAATTATAAGTATGAATTGACATTTCAGTAAACAAATTATTTTCAGATATTTATTTAAATTTTACCTGAAGAGGTCTCAATAAGGATTCATACGTCTTTGCAGATTTTCTTAAATTAATATGATTTAATATTTAATTTCATATAAATTTGGCTGGTTTATTCATTTATTAAAGATTTTAAAAAATTCTTGTAAATGTTTTTATATTTTTTCATTTTTTATTTTTCTCTTTATAATTTCAAGTATACTTTATAACGATTATTGTTATTACTACATGTTATAATTTACCCAAAATTTTATTAACTATTAATTAATAAATAAAAACATTTAAACTGTTTACTACAAATTTATATATTTATCTATGGTACTGACCTTATTTATTGGATCTTTAAAAAATAACATAAATTTGTAACATCTGTAAAGCCACGAACAGAAGTTTAAATCGAAATCAGATTTAATGATGTATCCAAATTTTTGCATTAAAATTCACTTTAAACAGTAATCATTACACGCCGTAAAATCTACCCTCGTAAGTATTTCAGGAAACGTTGTGTGTTCTTAATCCATACATACATTAAAATTTCTTCTTGAAACTTTTAATTGTGTAATGATACAGCTCACCAATAGAAAAATGTCAATTTTACTGTAATATTGCAATAATATGTAATTATTAAACAGCTATAATTACAATAATAAATAAGTCCCGGCTAGATAATCAACTCTTCTTTAAATTTTCACAGATCGTTTTCAGTAATTGGTATGGCAATATTAATATATTAGCAGTTAACTTGAAAATGTAATGAATTATTTCAGTTTCATGATAACAACAATTACTCTCTGAAATACTACGCTACCGTATGTCTTTTTTATCTCCAATTTCTTATGTTTTCTAGGCTCATTGGAGGCAAATATATTAATCAAGATATAACATATTCCCAATAAAACTTTCGTATTCAACAAATACAATGTGATTAGTTTAATCATTATAAATTACCAAGAAGTTCAAATTATTTGTCATCAATAATTTGTTATTTAAGCTCTAAACATTACGACGATAATTACTTATGAGTAAATTATGGTATATGATTGAACAGTTTTAGATAAAGTCGACATGAGGTAAATTATTAATTGCATTAATGATTCACTGCGTTCGTTAGTCGCACGAACAGCCGTGTTTATAAATATGTATTTTATCTGAAATTAAATAAAAACAAAATTACCCAATATGTCAATCTAATTCATTGTTAAGTTCAATTATTAAATTACCAAAAATAGAAACATACTACATTTCGACTGTAATTAATTTTCCGTGAAATTTATGATTTCAGAATGTGTTATGTATCTCCAGATGAAGTTTAAATATATAAACTTGACAATTAACTTGAGATATTCTGACTTATTGGGTATATATTCATTTCATTTCTTAAATTTCTGTAAGATTTAATAAAACAATTTTTTATATTCCTGCACGGACAAAATAATTGAATATATTGACGTTATATGCCAAAATGTTTCGAATAGTTCGTGCTTAAATATACAATTATAAGTTAAAAGTGATTTTGTACACTTAAAACGGTAAATATAATAATTACTTCGAAAAAATCCGCCCTGTTAAAATAATTCAGCTCCCTGGGGTTTATTTACAGAATTTAAAATCCTGAGATCTTGGTGGTTCAAAGAGTCAGTTTGGGCAACCATCCAAACTTGAAACAAATTTTCATCCATAAATATTTATAACTCAAAGATTCCAGTGTGTTGGAGGTTTTTTGTGAGACTGATCTGTCTGGTATAGTAAGAATATAATTATTAAATTGTGTATTAAATACCTGTTCTGAATTACACTGAAAAGATTTAACGTTAGAAATTCCTAACAGCTTTCTGATGAAAAATCATAATTATAGTCGGCGTATCTCGAGATTGTGAAATGCTGCCTATGCAAGGTCACAGCCAGATAATGCAATTTAACGCCATCGGTGCAGACACTCGTGGACACCACCAGTCCATCATGACGTTAGCATTATCTAGTCGTTCACAATAGCTCGCTCGCAACTTGTTTTGTGCCCGTGAGCAGACGACGGAGGTTTCGAGGGGGATAAACAGCGATAGCGATAACGCGTGACGTCAGCACGGCCACGCACAAAGGGCGACACTCTCTCTCCTTACCTCCTCCGAGACTTGCACACCGTTACTAAAGGTGCTGCTGTTTGCTTTCAAACTTCTCCCGTAATTAAATGCTCAGTAGTCAGTACTTTTGCAGAAATATTAAAAACGGAACGAAATATTAAAAACACGTCAAAAGATTATTTTCAAATATTCTATAGGGTGAGACGTGGAGGACTAAGGTAGGCAGGGAGGAAGCGGAAGTATGAAGAATAATTTAAATCCAGCAGAAGGAACACTGACGATCAGTGTAAAGGAATATGATTCAAATATATAACCCATGCAATAAATAATTTTAACTGTGCATTTTCTGGGACAATTTTTTTTCAGTTTTATATTAAGTAATAGAAACTAATTTACCATTTTGGTAAGGTTATTCGTTTTGAGAACACAATTAAGCGCACAAACACCCCAAGCCTTTGCCAGGAATCGAATCACTGTGGTACGAGGCGGTGGCCAGTGGATCACAGAGGCTGGAAATATGATATTAATAGAAAAATAGCAACTTTAATGATGAATTTATTTTTTCATTAACTGAAAATCTAGATATTACCTAGCTGAAATACCCGGCGTTGCTCGGCTTCACATAAATAATAAATCATAAATGTAATTAAAAATGAGTTTCTTACAGGACTTGAGAGTACACTACATTTATAGTTCTGATCCAGAGTGGGGCGTGTAAACACTCGTTTTAAAAGTTTTCTGACAATCTAAATATATTTCCGTTGTCAAATAAAACCGGTTTTCAATCCTAAGGTTTATAAATGGCGAAAAATCGTCAAAATGATAGTTTATTACAGAGAGGTGTCATTCACAGTGGTCTGAGAAGAAAAGGTCATATGACCAAAATTGTAGAGAATCGAATTTACGTGACCTCGGAATTGTTTCAGTTTTCGAACTATAGGGGCCTAAAGTCGGAAGGGATCCAAAATTGTATTGTTGGTCCACCTTGGAATTAAATGTATCAAATAAAAAGTCCTGGGGAGACAAAGATAATAAGCCGTTATTCGCTTCTTCAAGTTGACTACGGAATTTGCTATAAGTGGAAAACCATCGAAAAGCAAATTCAATTTAATACTTTTACCTGTGATAAATGTTTCTAGTTTAAAAATATATAGGTCAAGAATATAGGCAACCCGCAACTTCATTAAGATACAAATTTTTATCAAAAATGAACAATACTATAATATGTCCTGTTATTTTACCTACTTAAATATTTTCCTTTTTAACCTATTAAATAGTGCAGATACGAAATATCTCTCACAGCCCACAATTGTTATATTGTTTGGAATTGTATTGCCTTTCCATTCAAGAGGATCACGCTCTTGTAGCCCGTTACCCCAATATAAAAGTACGCAATTTCACTTCTAATGATGGAATACTGATTATTTTTACGTAAATATTTATTCAAAATTCAATATTATATATTAAATGTGAATAGAAAGTAACAGGTAAAATAAAAAAGGCTGAAAATATTTAGGTTTGGAATGATTAGTTAATTATTATACTAATCAAATATAAATTATTAAATATATCTCCCTCTCTAGGACACTTCCCTGGATCCGCTACTGATTTATACATGTATGCGTTTCAACTACAAATGGGCAGTTTTCTCGTTAGCAGACACATGACCTTCCTATAAATTTACCACGGACGAAATTACAGTGAATTAATATATTATTACTCATGGCTTTCTTAAAACATTTATAATCTGGTATTTATAGTTTATAGCCACACAGGTGACAAATAATTTAAAATTCAATTCTAATAATAATTTAAAGATATTTTAGGACAGACAAAGCCTATATATCTCTTAGCGTCTCAAGTTTAAAAGTCGATAATACCTTCTAGTACAACTTAAGTTGTTATAAGTAATCTAGACATGACATTTAAAATAAGGTAGTAAAATTAAATTGACAATTTGTATTTTATATTTCTGACAGTTTTCGAACGTGAGACAATATAGAACGACGTATATCTGGACTATAGATGCGTAGTCAATTATTCTTACAGAGTCTTCCTTGGGATAGACACGTAATCCTGTGGAACCGATACACAAAGACAAAATCTATGAACTTCACTTTGAGAAGCGTAGAAAAAATATATTGAAAACTTGACGGTAAGTAATTTTTTTTAAAAATATGTGGTCATTCTGTTATGCTGACAAATTTAATGCACAGGATTTTTCATTAGTTTGTTTGACCGTTTAGTGTTGATATTGAAGAGGTAATAAAAACCAACTGTAAAGTTCTTTTTGTAAAAATAATTTATTACTACGGTAGCATTCGGCAGACTAAACTGTCATATTACTCCTATTATATTTAAAACAATTCTACTTAACCAGACGAAGTGTTGAGAACAAAATCAATTTAAATTTGAAAATGTACGCTGTATGAATAATGTTGTTAAGTAGAATTATTTTAAATATAATATGATGAATAAGGCAGTTTAATCTGCCGAAAGCTACCGTTGTTATAGATTAATTTTAAAAGACAACTGTTACAGTCATAGGGTTTTTATTATCTCCTCAATATACAGGATTTTGTAACTTGTAAACATTTTTTATTAATTACAATTTGTTTCATAGATATTCAAGTAAACAAAGATATGAATATGGAAAAAATATCGGTAAAGTTACAAAACTTTTAAAAAATGGAGCTTTATTTATTCAGACTGACTAAAGCATGTAGGAATATAACACAAAAATACCATATTAAAAATTAGTAAAGTTAACTTTCTAATCCTAGAAGAATTTTCATCTTCACCACCGTCCAGCTTCTTTATATTATTTTTTAATTTTCTTGAGATTAAAAATTTAAAGTCATTTATTTTAATTTTTTATATGGTATACATAACAGATCAAGTACGAGAAACGCGTAAGAAATTATAAGAACATGCAAGTAGGATCATAGAACATGACAGAAAAAAAGTCTCACTGTTCCCAAATAAACCATTAAACAAAAAAATAATTGTATCAGGTAAGAAAAATAAAGGAAAATTATCCAATAAAGAATTTTAATGAATGGTGTAAGACAAATTAGAGACTTAAATACACGTACAGAGAAAAGAAGAATATTATTATTAATGTAGTATTTCTTTTTGGAGATCGATTTCGACTATTCCATCAGGAATACGACGCCTTTGGTCGGGTTGTTAGTAAGGCACTTAACGATTGAATCCATAAACCTAGCTATAAACTTCGATCACCTTCAAGCCGGTCGCCGGCCGATAAAACTGCGCTATATGCCGCCCTTTAAGTTATGGAATTGTTCCCGCCAAATATAAAATTAAATCGCCTACTTTATGTTTTATTATGAATAGAAATAATCGTGTTTATAGAATAATCTAAGAATATACCACGTACAAACCTATTTCTGACTTGAATTTTAAAATTAATAAACGAAAAGACAGCCTATAAGTCGTCAAATAATTTAATTTCTATTTATTGAATTCAAATACAACGTTTCATCCAACATTGTAGACTTCATGTAAATTATTCAATGAATGAACTATGTACAACAGAGAAATTTGGTGTCACTGACGATTAAGGTCGAAAAAAATTATTTGCTGACTTATTGGCCGTAATTTTTCTTTATTTATATAAAATAGCAGGTAATTAATATATTTTTATATCTTGTGCAGAAAGTAGTTTTCAAGAATTTTGGTTCGAATGAAATGGGTAAAAGAATACGAGATCTCTTACCGATTGTTACTGAAACACTGGGAAACGTTAATTTTAAGTCAATGTAAACGTAAAAATATGAGTCAGATTCATGTAAAACGCAATTCGAGATCATTACTCATTAATACGCTTCTAGTTCCATAATATTATACAAAATATTGATAAAAACCAATACATTAACTTACTAAATATACCTACTAATTATGAAATTATATAATTTTCATAATTACTTTGCTTTCAAAATCAACTTTCTGCACCACAAGTTCTTCAAATTTAAGTGAACCTTCAGTGCAGAAACGATTTCCATGTCAAGTGAAACAGCCGTGGTAGCTTGACCATTTCAGAAACATTTTGCTGTTTTTGTGCATTCTCTTACTTTTTGGAAGTTAAAAACAATTTCTTTTCAATTTAAATGTCTGTTACAGACAATATTTTGTTTTATTTTAGCGTAATATCGATTTCTAATTGAGAAAATCTCATTTTTTTAGTCCTAATTCCTCCAAGAAGGAACAATTTAGGAGTCATTCATTTTATTCTTTTACATATACGATTGTAGTTACTTCCCTTAAACTATTAATAGTAACTATCATGACTTTTAGAAATTACATCTATTTAAAAATTATATTTTCTGAAATTTTTACATGCACGTTTGAGTCTCAATAGCTACTGGGCAAGTGGGTGTCAAACAAATTTAAAATTTGCTCTCAAGAAAGTGTTCTATAATATTAATCTTAACTAAAAAATTTATCTTTGAAATTCTAATTGTGGAGCAGAGAAAATTATGCCCGATTTCCGCAGTGTGTGTAATGCCTTTCTTCGCTATAGAAACCGCATTCCTTAGGAATATATTAATACTCATTCAATATTCAAAAATACGTTATGATGAATTGCTTCAGAAATATTTTTACAGTGACAATAGATATTCGTTACTGTAAGAGATAGTTATTATTCATTACTCTCCAACTCGTACTCTCCTGTCTCTTATCCCTTATCTATATGCCATATTTCTTTCATAAATTTGTAGGATGCGGCTCTGTAATTTTACTGGGACTTCATCCCATTAGGTTATAATGATATCAAATGATAACCATGTGTGTGTTGTAACACATACAAATTTCGATGATACGTTTTTGTAGCAAGTCATTGCAATATATAATTCACATGAATATTTTCATAGAACTTGTAAAAAATTTTATATCTTGCAGCTATATTAATAGTCTTCTTATGCCCCGCTCCTCCCGTTCGAAAGGCCATGATAATAGTACCCAATAGCTAGACCTACCTGATGCAGGTTCTGTAGGGCTTTCCCTGCATCTCTTTTAGGTTAAACACCGGGTAGGACCCTTAAACTAAACCCCGGGGACCTCAGACAAGCGTTTGCTACCTTGCCCTACCTTTCACCCCGTCCCCTTTTCAATTCCCTTTCTATGCAAGTAGTAAAGGGACGTCACCTGTTTCAGGGTCACCCTCAAGTAGCTTGTTAACCCAAAAAATCTATGCGATTATAAAAATAACGACGATGACGTCATAATACGTCACGTATCTGAAATAAAAATTCTAATCTTTTTCTCGGGGTTAATACGTGATTCTTCTTGCAAACAAATGAATAAAGTTAAGGGCTGCCCAGTCAAAGTATTTCCATCAATCTCTGCAATTTAATCCTCGTCTCTCTCCACATATTTTTTGGTTTCAAATCAGGTAAAGTTCACCTCAATATCCGCAATCTGATTTCCAGATAGGACAAGAGTGTTATATTTTCTCCCTCCGTCTTACGCAAAGATATGTTTCCTTTGTAGTCACACTACAAATTCTTTCGAAACTACCACTTTTCCTCTGTCTGAAAGCCACGCCAGAATGAATAAAATTATTAATAATATACAAATAAAATGAACAATGTGAAGAAATTCATGGCATGACACTTGCAGATTTAAATATTACACAATAAAGCGTTCAGAATATTTTCATATTTTTCCGTAGCGTGACTAGTATAGCGTGACTTCTTATTAATAAGCAGAAAAAAAACTTGATTAAAGAGCGACAATAAAATTCAGGTCACTTAGCCCAGTAGCAAGCTTTATAATCATTAATAATCCTGGAAAGTTCCCTTTCGCTCATAGAAAGTATTTTAAGACGTCGCAGACACAGTAGACTCAAATAAGAAAACATTAAATGAATTCGCACTCCCGAAGCACTACGTCGTTTGCTCTTTTGAAAGAATCGTATGAAGTACAAAGCTAGGGAATCATTAAGCAATAATTACACAAAAAATTTATATTTACATAAATAAATGACTATAATGTAGATAATTCCATAAAATAATCACGTTGTTTTAAAATTTATGACATACTAGACGGTAGGATCACCCTCATGTAGCCTGTTACCCAAAAAAAACCCTGGGCTACCTTGCTCTACCTTCCGCATCCCCCCTTTTTCAATTCCCTTCCTATGCTATTAAAGGGGAGTTGCCTGTTTCAGGATCACCCTCATGTAGCCTGTTACCCAAAAAAAAAAGTATGTCGGGAATGCCTCACACTCTCTCTGGGTACTTTTTACCAAAGTTCTCATATGCCGAGACACCTTCACCTATTTTAGGAGGTATATGTACTGGGGTCGAAGACCTTGAGCATATGGCAAGAGTTGTCCGCTGATCCCATTGGATCAGTCGGCCAACTGCCTCCTGAAACTGGTGGAGACACGGAGAAGGGAATGCTGCGTCCCCACAACAAACTCGTCTCCCGTCATTCGGAAGGGCGTGAGAATAGTACCCAATGCCCGACCTACCTGATGCAGGTTTTCTAGGGTTTTCTCTGCATCTCTTTAGGTGAAACACCGGGTAGGATCCTTAAACCATAACCCGGGGGCCCTACTTAACCCTTGGCTACCTTGCTCTACCTTCCGCATTATTATTTCAGGATCACCCTCATGTAGCCTGTTACCGAAAAAAAAATATTGATATCATAAACCCTTTACGGGGAAATGATAATCAGACTAGAATAATAATTTATTGAAAAATTTCGGAATTTTATTGAAAATTATAATCTTAAATTTCCTATGTTTTGCGTATTGATAAGATAATATTGAAAATCTGACTTAATTCGGCCTTCAGCGCGTACCTACTTATGAAAGATTTGAACCCCCATACGTTGACACTTTAATAACAAAAAATTTAACGACTGTTCTCTAGGAAGTCGGAAACGATCCTCACTTTGGAATGAGGACTATGATTAAGCCATGCAGTCTGATTGCACATGCAGAATCGATACTTCATTTGCAAGCAGTTTCGCTGGTATAACTCCTACTCGCGCATACGACCACTTATGTTCACTAATTTCTCGTATATCTCTCGCATATAGTAAAGTAACCATTACGTAAACCTAAACAGTGGTCAATCGTTAAATAATATTTCCAGAGATACTGAATTCGTTGATATATATTATGAAGAAGCCAAATGTCTGTGGAAAGAATCTTATATAATATAAATAGGCTTTTACGGGACGTATCACATTTTATTACCATCGCTTCTTATACAAGGGCACTGGAATATATTTTTTGCAAAATTCCCGACGCTACCGTTCGCATAAAAGAAACTTAACTCCATTCTTGAATAAACTTTTGTTTCATTTGGTTTAAAATAGTGATCCATAGATACTAAGTAGAAGAATGCTATGCGTAATGTACAAGTTCTGAAGCTTCTTACAGTTAACACTATACGTACCGAGACATAACATGTACCTATTTGTACCGCAACCGATCAAATGACCGGTTTTTTTTTGCATATCCCGTTGGACCTGGTTCTGTTATGAAGTATTGGTCTTACAGGTATAGCATCTATTTTCATTTATTTCCATACAGTTCCATCAATTGAAATATGTTAATCATTTTTTTCAATCTCTTCTTCGGAACTTGAGAGCAATCTCATTCTTTTTCGTCCTCCACGTTTATTCATATTTTCTTCCTCAGATTCAGATTCGTTGTCTGCAAGATCGTTATCATTTCCAAATAGTATTTCTTCTTTTTCAGAGACTTCATCTGTTCCCGAAAACTCTTCGCCTATGTTATTTCTTTCTTCTAAGTACTTCGACTGCCTAGATTGTTTCGACATTTTTCTGGGTATACGGTAACACTAAAGTAACGTAAATGGAGAAACACTCTAGAAAGCAAAATATTAACTAGCTACCAACATATTTCGTTTTTTATTACCTTTCTTTCCTCTAATACTACATTTTCAACTTGACATTTTAAGCACTTTATTGAAATACATAACTATTCTTTACAGAGCTTACCCAACAACAGTCTTCGCAGAAGTGTACCCACAAAATCGTGTAATACTACAATACAAACAAATGAATGCTCTTATAAAAGGCTCTCGGTCAAATGGCCTGTCGTGGTAAATAACGGCTAGGTTACACGTTCTGTTCAGATTTAATAAATAAAAATATAAACAAATCAAGTAAATTAATTGTGTATATTTAAAAGAAATAAACATGAAGTCAAATGAGGAAAAGTGATAACATTTTGAGAATTTTTTAATAAAACGTTTACAACCGGTAATGGTACATTTAGTATAAAATCTACTTAATGTAATTAATTACAAAATGCATTAAATAATATAATGTTCACTTTTTTAACAATTATATAAATTTTGTATGTGACATTATATTATAATTTACTTACATTAAATTATGTTTTTACCAGTCTCCACCCATTGTGATTAAATAAAGCTATCTGTAACCATTTCAACCCTTAACATTTCCAACGTTCAGCCATTATATGTGAAATTCATTTGAATCTCGAAGAATGTTACGTCTCTGCCAGTACGTATCACTGTGCGTTTAGTCAGTTTTAATAAATATATAATTGCAATCAAGTTTAAAAGTAAACTGAGAAGTCGTTTAATAATAACGGGATTGCTTTTATAGTAATGTGTTGATATTTCTGAAATTATAATAGAATATAATGTAGTATCAATTTGTCAATTGGCGTGTGTCAATTTAGAGAATTCTTAAAATTAAAATTGGTTAGATTTTCGTCATAAACATACACTTTTTATCCGTAAGGATCACAGTATAACAACATGTTGACATCTCGCAAAACTCACAACTGCTACCGGAAAGTTACGTTATGCGTTTAATAAGAACATTATAATATTTTGTTGTTGTTTGATTAAAATTTATTTTGATTAATAATAATTTTTAATGGGGGCAGAGGTTGTGTAGAAGGTGAGACTTGAGCAGACAGCGGACTAAAATTAAATTACTTTTCAAATGGGAGCCGTTTTGTCGTTCAGCGAATAAGAGCAACTAAATAGAAAACGTCTCCACGTGGCCTCCCGTCCACCTCAGCTGCATGGATGATAATGTGTGACACATTTATTTCAAATGAATGGATGGCACAAAATAGAGCTGCAAGATCAAATCGGCTCCCATTTGAAAAGTACTATATGGATACGAAATACCACGCAATATTCTCGTATTACACTAGTTTATCATAATCATATCGTAATCATATAAATTAACGTACAAAGGTGCATCTATTGATTTTCAAGTCTTGTAGCGAATTTCTCGAAGAGTGTTAATCTATTCTGTGCAAGCCTTTTCATTTCTACAAAACTACCATATCCTCTATAATCTACTCAACTTATTCCATCCTCACTTCCCTCTGCTGATCTTACCTCATACACCTCTGATGCTAATTTTACAAGACCCTCATGTCTGAAAACGTGTCTTAATAATCTAGCTCTTCTCTTTGTCAAAGTCTTCCATATTGATCTCATCTATCTAATTCTGCTTTTAACTTTGTCGTTAGTTACTCTATCCTCACATCGAATTTTTGAAACTCTCCTATAGCACCACATTTCAACCCCTACCGTCCACGTTTCGCACTCATATGCCATACTCCATACGAACATTTTTAATAATGATTTCCTAATATTCGCACTTATATTACCCGTAAGAAAATTCCCTTTTTTTGCAAAAGCCTTTTGTGCCTATAATATTCTACTCTTTATGTCTACTATTCTTCTACCATCCGTAGTTATTATGCTGCGCAAGTAGCATAATTCCTTAGCTTCCTCCAAAATATGCCTTACCGATCTAACACCCACGTTATTTCACCGTTTCCCATACTACACTTCATTACTTTGGTTTTTCCTCTATTAATCCTCATGTCGTACTGTTTCTCCAGGATCACAATCATATTTTCCAAGTCTTATTCAGACTCCCCTAATACCACAATGTAATCAGCAAACCTTAAGAGTTTTTATTTCTTCTCCTAGTATTTGGATTCCCTTTCCATATTCATTTTTAACTTTCCTCATCGCCTGTTCTATATATAAGTTAAGCAGCATCCTACACTTGAGGTACGCTCCCTTGTGCTGTGGTTTTTCACAAAAATATTAACATACATAATGTCATGAAAACCATTTAAAGGTTTAAATTTTGTTTCTGTATTACAGACATTTTATTGTCAAGCATCATAAGAATCATATTTTCCTTAAAGGGAGGGCAGATTATTTTTGTTATAGCAACATCAAATTTTATTTCGATACGTTAGCCTTTGTTCTCCCTGTAGGGTTTGATCTCATACATCGTTGCTACCGGAACGACCGCATCCGCACTTCTGTGCTTAGTCGTAGAGGTGCCTATACTTTCCAAGGTGCATTAGTTTAGCAAGGCCCTTGTGTCAAAAGCAAACCGTATTGTGTCACGGAAGTTCGGGGTAGCGCAGCCTTAATACAATAGCTCTCAGTGTCCCGCTACGCCAAACTGCCGCAAATAGCGCGGAAATTCAATAGCTCTCCAAGAGTTGTTTCCCGCTGTCGAAAATTGAATTACAAATCACACCTACTACAGCGTTCACTGTCGATGCCAACAAACGCCACGTAAAATTAGCCTTTTAAAAGAGGGGGGAAAGCTTTAGGAACTAAAGCTCAATCGTTTTTCAAACGCGAAAGTTGACTTCAATTACACCAGAGCCGAAACTCACACTCAAATTCAACGTTAATTTTGAATCCTGTTATAAACTAATTGAATCATGAAAGAAAACCCCAAACTCGTACACAAGTCGCAACAGATAGTGATTGGCTATTTAACACGCTCAATCTAACATTTCTAAATACACAGAAAAAAATTAATTTGCATTATAGACACCGATATTTTACTCTATACACTAAATAAGCCGTAAATTTATTTCTATGAGAAAATCTCCAAAAATATGTAGGAAGAAAAATATTTCTTTACAACAATTAAAACTAATGATTCATTTACAGATGATACTATTTCTTTGTTAAATATGAAGCAACTGTTGCAAAATACTTCGCAAGTAGTTGGTAACTTTTTCAAAAATAAGTAAAGTTAACATATAATCAGGAGAAAACTGTTGTAATGATTGTCAGCAAACAGAAAAATAATTATTTACTTATGCTATTAGACTTCGTCGTATTTTTAACGAGTCTCAACAATTTCACAACTTCATTAGTACTAACTTTCTTAAAATATTTTACTGAAATTATGTCAATCATCTATATAAAGAAAAAATTAATAACAAAATTTACAATTACAAAATTTGTCAATATTTAAATGTCGTTTTCAATAAAATAAAATCCAATAAAAAAATTTATAAAGAAACCAAAACGGTATTCATTTGAATTGAATGCCGAAATTAGACTGATAATTTTCTAAATAGTCCTCAGTTCTCGGTTTTCAAAGATAAACTTGTCTATACTACGGAAATCCTGTAAGAATGAACTCACCTCACATTGGAACACCTTCAGATTTTTTAAAAATTCAGACCGTCATACTAATTCTGCTTCTATACTCTAAAAAATGACATCTTAAGTAACTTTTACATAAATTTAGTAATTATTGACTCTTTTCTATTTTTATAGGAATCGATATTTAAAGTGATGCCTTGAAGTTAGTTAACCTTATTGTTCTCAAATATTTAAATAAATTTTTTGAAGAATGAAGTGTTCTTGAGATTCCACTCGGGTATCGACGTTTATTTGCCACAACGTTCCGATTACTGTCACCCGAAGATGGTGGTGACAGCAATCGAAACGTTGTGGCAAAGAAATACCGATACCCAAGTAGAGCCCCGAAAACAATTCATTCAACACCTACACTGGCAAAACAAACATAATTTTTTTGAAATTTTAATGCATTCTTATCTATAATTCATACCATACTTTTACAGTTTTTTCTATTCAGTTGTTTGTGTAGAATTTTTACGTTGATTTAATTTACAAATATAATTGTATATTAATTTATTAAAAAGTAAGTTTTCATGTTGATTAGATAATATATCAAATTAAATAAAATTTATTTTTTTAAATATTTATATAGATGATTAATGGTACAATTTTAGCCAAAAACTCCAAGCAATGTTAAATTTATATTTCACAAAAAAATCTTTTTCATTCTCCTTGGCGCTACAATCCTGTTTAGCGCCTGGGTTTACCAGGACGACTGCCAGACTGTCATCTTTCATGACATTCCGAATATTTTTGGAATTCACCTGATTAGTGAAGTCTTAACCCCATATTTTCTGACCATTCCATACACACACACCGCATTCAGTGACTTAAACCTTTCTGATGTAAAGAAACCTACACCACAGCAGGTTAACAATAGAAAAACGCAATTAATTTAAAAACAATTTCCAATTTGCTGAAGCAGATGGAATATCGCTACTTTTAAACAGAGATTACTAAATGTGGAAAACCCGGATTAAGTGAGAATTCATAAAAATGAATAATTCACTGATATTTGAAACTGAAATCAGATTATTGAAGAAGTTTCCAAAATTATACATGTGGAGTACGTGGACAGTTTTGAAAACGTAAGAGGAGTAGACTGGAAATTTTAGAAATGTTATTCTACCGAAAAAGTTTAATACTAAATGCCAGAAGTAAGAAATACGATGATTAGGAACATTGGTGGTGAAAATATCTTGGAGCACGTTATCAAGAAGTCGAGCCAAGTTGATTGGGTGGAACATTGAGGTATTAGAGTTTGGTAAACTTATTGATGATACGTAAAATTGGGCGTAATAATAAAAAGAGAATGCGGTAGTTACAATATATTAATCAAGTACTTAAGTATATAGGAAATACTGTGAACTGAAAAAGATGGGTAAGGCAAGAGCTACATCGAATCAGTCAGTAGCCTTAAAAGCAGACAATAAAAAGCAAAATCCTTAAGCGATAAGAATATGTAATGTTATTTAAACAAACTGCTATCACAGATTAGGCAAAATTTGCCACACACTATACGCAAAGTTTTATAACAACAGCATCAGAATCCAGTAAGCTGTAAAAAGAATTTCTGTAGTCTTAAAATAATTTCGTGTCATTGTAAAATGTAAAATATAAATGTTTTTATCGAATTTTTACACGGTTTTTAGAAGCAACGCCGGACCTTACGATTCAAACGGTAAAAACTCCTTGTCTTCATGTTTGTCCCTGAAGAGAAAGTATTTATTGTTGCAAGCTTTGGAATCTTTCTTCCGTTTAGAGAGTGGAAACCCAGTTCAATAAAATTTAAAATTTTATTTAATCATACTTCAATTATAAGGTGTAACGTATGCAACCAGCAACACAATTTTCGATGATCGACCGCATAGTGTTTTAAGTAGTTTTAATGTGGCCAAAATCCACTTGTCCATGAGGATATTGTATATCTCATTTAATAAAACATTAGTCGTTTTACAGAAAGTATATATAAGGATCAACCATGATTGAAATTTAACATCAGTGGCAGAAAAACGTCAGCTATTCATGTCAACAATTTTAGAGAGGGCCTGAAAGACTTTACCCATAGACTCGTGTTTTTATGGTAAGAATCTTTTTAAAAATACTTTCAATTCGAAACTAAATAAATACTTTATTAATTATTGGTTTCCACCCACTGTCTAAATTCTTCTACGCCCACTAAAGTGTAAAAACAAACAAATTCAAAATAAAAAAATAAAAATTGGTACTAGAGGTTATGGAAACAATATCAATTAAAGTCATAAATTATTCAATTTATATTAGCTTAATTAAGTCCACTGCGATTGAAACAGAAGAAATTTTTTTACGAAATTATTATATGTAATTTAATAAGGAAATTATACGTAAAACTGTTTTGATTTCTTTCAGCTACAAATATAGCGCTGTAGCAAATATAGTACTGTAGAATCACCTTCACTTGCTGCATACGCAATACAAATATCTGTAGCATAATTTATTAATCTCCCCAGAAATGTTTAATCTGTGAGGAGGCATGCGTGAAAAACGTCTATAATCAAAGCTTAACAATTATTTATTACCCTGTTTAGAAGTTTTCGAATATTAGTTATATGCTCTTCTTATCCATTTATTTTAAACAAACTAGAGTCCTTACTTAAATATGAAATTTAAGCATCCTAACAGTACTACAGTATATATATATATATAATTTTAATCACGATGTTAAACCTTAAAGAGTATCTATGTATAGTCCCTTTAAATAAATAATTTTCACCTTATACAACATGTAAAACATACTTATTTAATTTCATTGTCAAGTTGTTCCCCATCATCAAAAAATATTTTTTCAAACCTCAATACCACAGAAATTGTTAATCACCCTGTTTAAACTGTTATATTTCAAATAATTAAAATAATTTTGTAATTTTAGAGACTTACTTTAATTGCCTTTACCATCCTCAAAAACATTGTTTATTATTACTAGATAATTAACATCATTCCGTCCCTCGAAATGTAATGATTTGGGTAATGTTCCAAGTATTTTTAAAATGAATCTCACAAGTTGTGATAATTAACCAGCGACATTGAAACTTTAACTTTCACCTAAACTTGAGTTAAAAATACTATCTTTGAAAACGTTATCTTGGGACCTTAATGTACGTGAACTTATTAAAATGCCTCTTCAGTCAGATTTCAATGCTGCATCATTTTTTCCATCAGAAAAAATTGAGAGTAATCGTAACCCGGTCACTTAATCAACCTGCATACATTCATTTTGATTTCTTTAAATAATAAAATTTACCCTGTCAAGTTGTCTACAAATTATTGTGGATAGTTTTTACTTGTAATACACATAAAAGATATAAAACTTACAATGATTTAAAATTCATTTCACTTAATTATACTCAATATATACAGCTTTTTATTTCAACAATTTGTAAATGATAAAAAATAATGGTTTAGATCGAAGTCATTAGTTTTTCAGACACGAATAAGGAAATCATATTTCCATTATTATATTAATCAGACGCGTGACAAAATATCGTGACAATATCAAAACTTTCCGACTTCTACATCTTTATGGGGACAACTTGAAATTGTGTTTTGTGTGACCATACGTACGTGAGATCTAACCAAAAGAAACATCCCAAAAATCTCAACTAGTGCATAATTTAATTTCCGGCTAGGGGACACTTCTTGGATGAAAGCAAAGATATGCCAACATCTCCATGTTACGAGTCTCTCGAGCCATTCTCCTGAAAATTGGATCTCCAGTTTTGTGGTCCAGAATAGGTTTTATCTTCGTTGATGGGCAGAGTTGTTGGAAGATATGAAGATGAGATATGTTCAACAGGTCGTCCAGCAGTTCTGTCACGTTCCCGCATTACTACGACGAATATACATTAAAGATATAAGCGTGTAAACAAGTAAACTTCGAACTTGTGAACTTCTTTATTTGAGATGGAACGAAGGAAAATACTTTTAATTATATTTTTCAAAAAAGTCGCAAGCAGACAGAAATCAACAGAAATTGGAAGTTGTCTTCAGTTCCTATAAGTTGGATTGTAAATGATTGCATGTAAAATGTTTTACACTAATTTTGTTAACCGGTGATTGATGTTAGAGTAAAGAATGTATTAAAGGAGTTAATCGAAAATCAGGGATGCGTTAACTTCTAAGAACAATTTCTGATTTATAAAAATACTTCCAGTAGTTTTGCAATTGAATATTAGAAATACATAATTATAAATATAAAATAAATTTTAAAATATTTAAATACAAACTAAAGAATATTTCTCAATAAAAATACGATTAACATAAACCTGGTTAGTTAAATACTTAAGTTCACAAACCGCTTTCTTGTACTGATGGAATATATTGTACTGATCTAAAGGGTTTAATTTTATGAGCTTTACACGAATTTTTTTATTAAAAAAATCGTTCCATTTATACGTAGCAGTTACGAAATGAAAAATTTGCGATACGTGTAAATCCACATTCAGATTTATTGAGTCAAAACATTTAATTCATTAATGGAAAACAAATTCTTCTAAGCTTAACAGTTTTACGCATAACGTTTCGAAAAACATTTTGTAAACACGATAACAAATTTGTTTGTTATAAATTTAAAAGGTTAGCATTATATAATCGTTTCAATGATTGAAAATATTTTTTTAGATTTATATAATCGTTTCAATAATTGAAAATATTTTTTTAGATTTATGATTGTACATTTAAAATCGTCAATTTTAATACACCTAAAGCTGCTTCAAATAAACGTTTTAATTTTGCTGTAATTAAATACCGTTAGATTTGTTGTTTGAATTTACATTAATGTAAATCAGATTAAAATATTTAATAAACCAGTATAAATGTAGAAATTCACAATTGCTTCAAAACTGATCAACATCTCCCTTTCACAGTCTCAGACACAGTTCTCATTATTTGTTATAATATTTTTAAAGATTCGCTGATTGATTTGTTTTCGTTATGTTTTTTAGAGTATGAAGTTTGTACTAATCCTAAACTCTAAATCAATGAAACGTGTTGTCATTGAAAAATATTTCGTTGCGTAAAATTACATTATTTCTGTAATATAGCAAGCACATTTTTTTGGTTAACAGACTGCAGCAGGCAACTCCCCTTTAATAACAGAGGAAGGGCATTGAAAAGGGCGGATATCAATATTCTTTGAACATTTAATTATAAAAAACACTGAAATGGCCATGGGTAAAAAACGTTTCGAGATGTGTATATGACCGATCAGAACACTAGTGTGCATAATCAACAATATTTTTACAGTCACTTACGACAGTAAAGTAAGTAATTACTATTGACTGGGTTTAGGTGCTGCCAGACGTTATCACGGTTAATTTAAAGCTAACCAAAGATCGATATAGGTCGGGGTGTCCCCGCCCAGAAGTTTACAGCCCCCAAAATAATCAAAAACCCGATTCAAGTTATATCACGTGTTAACCAAACCATTCGCGTGAAATTAATATAAATAAATACGCTGTCAACGCGGAGAGCTCAGTTAGTAAAAATAAATAAAAGGGAGCCCTAAATTAAATCTATGTAATACAGCAAAAGATTTTCACGATTCAAAGACACTATAAAATTGTAATGTTAGGTTCCAAAAAGATTTTATTTTCATGTAACATGTTCTATAAAAATATTACAGTATACGGCCGAAAAGTTTCTCCTTTTCGTACATTTTTAAGATTACCTTTAATTTATTTTATTAAATTCAAAATATTTCCACTTAATTGTTTAATTCATTTATGTTTTATCAGCATAATAGCGAATTTGCTTCCTAAAACTCTATATTAATATTTTATTAAAGTCAAATTATTCTGATTTCATTTTCTGATTCATTAATATTTGGTTATTATAATAAACAACTTTGCTTCCTAAAGATACTATTTAATAAAATGCAAGATTTTGCAGCCATGGAAACTGAAAAATTCATTTCAAAGAAACAAAAGACTAATAATTAAACGAAGTAATTCTGAAATCCTGTATCTAATAAAGCGGAGAGATAAAAGTTCACTTTTATTAGATAAAAGTTCGTGTAGATAACAGGCTTCCCAACGTGTATCCCAGATCTCTAGTGACGAAATATAGGTTTGGGGTGTAGGACAGTTCCAATATTTCACTGGACATAATTTTAGAAACGTCGATTTGGACCCGGTTTCCTTTAGCAAAGAGAATGATTGCGATGGCACCACCGCACAGGAACTGCGACATTCGTTTTGTTTTGTGTCGTCGTGAAGTTGCACGTGTTTCACAGAACAAGGTTCTCTCGTGACTCGTCGACCACAGAGTCAGTGTACCTAACTTAGATAAATATTAGGAGATGAGGAAAAATAAATGTGTCTTGTCAACACTGCGGCATCAGTCAGGCCGTTCCAGAGCAGTTGTAAATGTAAATGCAACCCAGGCTGGCTGTTCAAATACGTAATTAAACAAACAACAGAGATAAAGCTAAAAAAATCGTGACTAACTTCCTAATGAAAACTAGCTCGTCCGATGCTACAAACATAAAAAAATTATTTCATTAATACGCTGGGTTTTTATAATATTCAAGATGCTGCCAGAACATGTTTCTCTCTGTATTGAACCGCAACTAAAAATATCTCATTTAACATTGACAGCCTATAATGAAGTGATGTCATTTATGTAAATAGTTTCATATATAGCATTAAATACAATTATCTCACATAGCGAATATTCCTAAAAAGCTAGAAACGCTTCAAAATCATTGGTTATAACCTCCACAAAGTATACACGCAAAAGTTAATTAATGGTCAGCAATTTTGCAAAAGGGACAGATTCTGTTGATTAAATGAGAACCTTTGATAAATGTGCCATAATATACAAATTAGCATAAATACACATACAGTACTAATTACACACAAATTAACCAAAATAAGAGTTAAAATAATACCCAAATATAATTTTCTGATTTTAATTTTTATAATAAATGAAAAGACTACCAATAAGTCAGCATATAAATTATATTGCTATTTAATTAGGCATAATTTGCCACACGAAGTCTCGAAAAGTCGAATTTATATTAATTAAAGAGCCATAAAATTGTATGCTGACTTATTGGCCGTTTTTTATTTATTAAAATAAAACCACCCACACAACGTATGAAATATTAAAATAAAAGAATGAAAAACTATGGGGCGGACCAGGTATAGATTTTTTAATTTTGATAATTTAATTCTAATTGCATAGACTCTATGGCACATCATTAATGAAATCACGTCTTAAATTCAAGATTTTATTTCATTGATAGCCCATGGTCAATTTACATATAATATCAGTTCTTCATTGCGATTCGAAAATTTAGGCCACGTCAGAATTTGCGAATCATAAAATTTTAGACGAGAGTGATACAGGTCTACATAATGTATAGACGAATCTCAAAGTCTGGGCTAGCTGGGACATGTCAGTTGATAAAGAGAAACTCATACTAAGGGAGGTCCCAGGTTCCATTCCCGGGCCGGTCGAGATTTTTGCATCCTGGTATTTTAAGGTAATTCTTTATTCAATAACAGGCATACTATTTCTTCTCTTTAAAGTAATAATATAAAGAATCAATTCGAAATGTTCAATAATTCTTCTCCTAAGAGCTTTCTACAGCAAAGAGAAAAATACAAAGGTTATATTACGATAGGTGGTATACATATATATATAAATATATATATATATAAACTTTTATTTTTTGTCAGTAATTTTGCCTATTACTTAGTGAAATTAATTTATTTTTAACGTAGACAACCTTTTTTGTTCGATTCCCAAAGTAAATATTTTTCTTTCTAAATCGTACCTATAATTAAATGCAATACTCTGTTTTATACAAACTAATGAAAATCTGTCTACTTAAACTAAAGAATAAACGAGTTCCACGTTACCGTCCAATCGAGAAACCGATTTAATTCACTTCAGTTCCTTATGATTATATTTTGTAATTTCGCTCAGTTACATAGTTTAAAGAATATTTTTAGAATAGTGTTGAATGTTTTATTTACAGCTTTCATTAACAACTAAAATAAAAAAGAGTTCTTGGCGTTCAATCTGAATATTCCGAATGTGAAAATCTAGAATACTATCTGTTGGATTTTTTCTCTTTGTAAATCTTACATATGAATCAAGTAACTATAAAGGAATACTAATTCTTTTCAAAAGAGCGTTCTACAGCATGAAAAAGGTATAGACGCAAATATTAAATTACTTAAAAACACTAAATTGATATTTTGAGAAAAAAAACTTTTACGATATCTGTTCAGGTGGACATACTAAAGAAATTTTCTTAAGATAAATCATTTTTAGTAATTCTTTTTTAAATAAATTCTTGAAACGTAAAATACACCATACGCAGGATAGGTCATATAAGGGTTGTATATTTATTTCTCTTTAATATTATCAAACTTTTCTGTTTCAATTTCTGAACGATTGAAATGTTATCTATAAAAAAAGTAAGTTAGATGTGACTGACTGGGGAAATCGGGACACTGACCTCGTGCAAGCAAAAACAGATATAGAACGTTTCGTGCAGTTTCCTGTCCGTCAGTCGCCTCGTTCTACTCTAACTGCTGTACAATTTGCGTTATTGATAGAATAAGAACCGCGAAGCGATGTTCTGAATATCGGAAAGTAACATTAAATAATAGCACTCCCTCTTCGTACGCCTTTAATAAAATATAATTAAGAGGAGCGGAAAAATTCCATATATAGGCATCAAAAGATAATGTATAAAGGATCTTGAGTGCAGTTTGTGAGATCATACATTCTACTTAATGTATATGTATCACTTTGTACATATTTAGTAAAATATTAATCATTTCAGAGATTCTGTTGTTATAGCTTGGTTCAACATCAAGAATTGTGGCATCAGAACAGTTGACTATAGTTTTATTATATCAGCATTTAGATGTTTCTTCAGATACTAAAGTAACTCCGATCGAATACATTCGAAACCTTCTTCTTGCAGTTTACTAACATGAGAAACATTATCTAAGGAAAAATTTTCGTATTAATAGAGAACTCAAATCCCAATATTTCACTAATAGAGGATGACGTATACAAAGAGACTGCGGGATATCTTTCGTCGAAGGGAGGAAATTAGATTGTGAAAGGCAGAAAAGAGGCCAGTGTAGACGACAGGGGTCAAAGTCGTTAAACAGGCAAGACGAGTCGTGTCCCCCTGAGAAAATCCCATTACTTTCTCCGCAAAGCGGTCGAAGCACGTGGGGGGCGCGTGGCGGCGCTTTCGGTTTCCGCCAGAGGAAGTCCCGACACGTCCGGCCCGGGCTTCGTCGCAGTACTCACACGGACTGCGGACTTCCCGCCAAATGCAAACCCCGGGGGGAACACACACAGACGCACACACGCACAGATACGAGCACGGAGCTCACCACTCGCGAATGAATCAATATGCGACAGCAAAATTCAGACGATTAAATAAAAAATAATAATCAGTTACGACGACAGTACATTTATTCAAGAACACGAAATGTTGAATGCAGAAATGAGCAGAATTTCACTCGGTCAGCACGCTCGCCGTGCAATCAATCTCTCGTACTACGATTTCAGACCCGACAGCGCGTATCGCAAGCCAGGTCACGCGCTCAGTCAATTATTTATCACTCAAACAGGTATAGACACACGTCTCACTGGAAATTTCCTTGCCAGCACACACGTTTTTTTTCAAAACATTTAAGATAATTACTTGTGATGGGATAAGGTAAATCGTTCGTAAAGTATACGGGATTGGACCGTGTTGTTTACGTTTGATATCTATCCATACTCCATTCAAAATTTCTTTCCCCCAAGGCCCAGGTGTTATTTTACAGAGAGGATTTATTTTTTGGGAAGGCAAGTGACAACCGATGAGGCAATTCGAAACACTGCTATGCTTCGGATGCACTATTTTACAGATTTCTGGCTGTAAAATAATAGCTGAATGACGAGTCTGGGTGCGTTGTATACTTTGCGTTTGTTCAACAATCCACGAGCTTAACTCGTGATTTTGATATTAAGTCCACAGTCCCTACGCCAAGTAGGTTGTGGGCGAACGACTGTAAACGTTGATTTGTTGGCACTGGAAGTCACTCACCTGTGACGCTGAGCAAAGACATGTTCCCGGCGGTGGTAATCCGAGGCCTGCAGGTAGCCTAGACTAGCACACGCCCGCGGCGGCTGGCGTGCGACCACACAGCGCCTCCGCCGAGTACGCACTGCCGGCAGCCATCACTGGCATGTGCTGCCACCTCTCCCTCTCCCTCTCCTCTCCCCGCGCTCTCTCCTATTGATTACTGTCCCCCAGAATCCAATCCAACACACTTTTTGTGCATTGCCCCGTTTGTGATCAATAAATGCTGTATTAGCATGCGCCACTAGTTCCCCGCTCGGCCGCGACGCTGGAGGCGCCTGCCGTCTCGCCCTGACATCTGCCGGCAAGAACCAGTGCTACGCGGGACTCCCAACCCGGCGAGACGCTTCTCGGCGTCCTTATAACCCAAAACCACATCGATAGAGACGTCTTGTACATTTATGGGTTTATTACCCTACCTACAGCAAGACAATTCACTCTTTGGCAAATAACACAGTAAGCTGAATTGTCTCTTCCAGCACATATGTGATAACGTTTCGTACTGAAGAGCAATACAGTCCGTCCCATGGGAAAGGTGACTGATTATATACTCGTATAACTATTAATGTCATAAGAATTAACTAGCGTGGCACTTCGACTATATTCCGCTTTAATTTTAACAGCGCTGGCCACACATACTGCTAGTAACAACAGAATATTTGACAGCATGCATTCAACTTCGGTTGTGAAAGGAGCAACGTGCAAATAGTAAATTTTGTTTCACTTTCACTTTTAACTGAACAAAAGAGCCATCAAAACGTTTTGAAGTCGTATTAATATTTTGTGGTGGTAGCATTGAAGATTATCCACGCAGCATCATCGACTATTTGCGTCGAAGATAATGTTCCAAAATTGGCTAAAATGCTTCGATATATTGACAACCTTTCTGAAATTTCAGTAATAAGTCTGAATCTCACTCTAAGTGATAACTTTTGCAAGGTTGGGAGTTTAGCTCAATAGATTTCTGGGATGGGACCAGCACTTGGCCGCGTGAACACCGATTAGGCTTTACGAGGGTCCAAGGACCCGTCACCGAAGGTGCTCTGAACTTGTAAATTGCTCGTTAGGAATGTATCATCCAAATCTGCGTGCGGCTTCCACGGCTGAGTTTTTGACCGACTTGTGGGAAATGCACTCCCTCCGCAACAACGATGTTCCCTCAGGGCTGCTGCCTTCCCCTAGGGCCGTAGGCTTCAGTATCGGGTCTTTTCCGCCCCTAATCTTAGGTTTCACATACCCAAACCCGGAAAGCTAGCACCACCTCCATGGGTTTGTGTGAGAACGTCACGGCCCAATCGTGAGCAGAGCTGCTGTCCAGTAGAATGACGGCTGGGGTTAAGCTCACCCCTGTCTCCCCAAATTTGTTACTGAAGTTTCGTTGTAAGCCTCGTGTGAGGAACAATTCCTCGGTAGCCAACCGAAGTAGAACTCGCACCTCCTTCTTCCCGGGATCTAATATCCGGTCTGGGTGTAAATCCTCCCACCGGCAGGCGAGAGTACTGACATTGAACTTGAACTTCCTCCAGCAGAACAAAACGGCGACACCTCCGTTGGTCAGACAGGAAACTATAATCATTGGATCCTGAAAAAGGTTGATCACTTCCAATCTCAACATCTTAGCCCGAAAGCTCGATGACTGCCTTGAGATGGTCTCTGTTACCAGAACCATAGCGCTATGATTTCGAACCGACATTTTCCATCTCCCATGCTCTTAAAGGATAAGTAGATCCCAGCGAGCCTTCCCCGGTTCACCCCCTACTCACAAACACGGAGACGACCGTCACTAAGGCACCTGAGAATTGCGCACTGCTGCCCCTCTTCGCCGTGATCTGTAAAAACTATGAATCTCACTCCAAATGATAACTTGGACCATAAGAAGAACTGTTGTCGCTTTCTGCCCCATTGACGATCAAAAATAATGCTGTGTTTAACACCGGCACGCAATTTCTTGGCTCAAGAACGCACCGTGGTACAGGTTTGTCTCTGTGAGACTTCTGGTGATTTCCAGAATTGAAAATGATAATGAAAGGAAGGCTTTTCGAGACTATTTCTGATATCAAGAAGGATATGACCATGGTTTCAAGGCAATTTCAAGTTTGATTTCAAATTTGTTTCGAATAATTTCCCCCAAACTTCCAGTTGTGTATTGACTCACAAACAGACTGCTTTTAATAAAATGGCATGTAGCTTAAAAATGAACAATGTTTTGTATTTTATTTCACATAAGTCACCTCATGAAGAACATTAAAAGCAGTTCACAAAATCATTCCGTTTTATCTAAGCACATAATAATGAATAACCACCAAATTGATTGTAACCATGTTGAAATTCAGGATGAAGAACAAAATTATTTCTCGAGAAAAATGAGCGAAATGCTCCACATTAAGAAAAACATTAATTGTATCAACGTAAAAAGTAATACCAATAACATAAATTGTATTTATGATTCGTTACTGTTATAGTCCATTGTTAGTTTGAACTTGTAACGGAACTTCGCCCCTAGGTTGGATTTGCGGCACTAGCTTGGAATCATAGAAACTAAATTTTGTAAGTGTATAACCATGTATTTTATTTTAAGAATTTTTCATAACATATTACCCAATGTAATCAATTTGTAAATTTTTTGTACTTGAAGAAGTCTCAAATGAAAGACGAAACGTAATATTTAATATTTAAATTATACAAATACTGCCAAAGTGGCTGATTAAATCATTTATTGTTATAAATTATATTCTCCCAAAGTAGTCAACCCAAACAATGGGTTCACCCAGAAATATCCCCTTCTTTACAGGAATCAGAAAAATAAGGACTTCGTACTGTCAGATATTGAACCGTCTCCAAAAAGACATATAAGAGAAAGCAAAAAACTAACTCAATCACATCGCAATAGCAAAGAAAGGCTCTCCGACCACTAGAGTAGACTATCCCGCATGACACGAGTCTATTGGACTGGGACGCAACAAATACAAGGGCACGATTGCGACCACGAATTCCACTGTTGAATACTAAAGTTATCACTGAAATGTCGTAGCAGTCTCCTTTTACCAGAGTCACAAGAATATTATATAACTTTTTATAAAAATGGATGTAAGAAACTTGAATTAAGGAATTTTATTTTATGCTAACAGGAACGGCAAGGAGTCATTCATTTATTCGACAGAGAGATTGAAAATACGTTTTAAATAAACTTACCTGTAGAATAGTAGTTGTTATTTATTTCTACTGACTACCACAGGATGACTATATTACCGACAACAATGTACGGGATATTGAAATGGACTGAACAAATGACGCATGTTGTATTTGGGAGTTCACAGTTACCTAAACACGCTGTTTTCTCAATATCATCGAGTGATAATTGTTGAAAATTATTTTTCTAGACCTATTTCTTTTGAAATATCCGAATGTAACAGTGCCAAACAAATCGACGAAAATCGTAAAACCGAATCTAATAACTGATAAGCATAACTGAGTGACCGTCCGTTTTGACTGACGCTAAACATTTGAGGTTAGAAATATGATGGTGATTTCGCCTTTAAAGTTCTTTCGAAGACTATCAACAAATCTAGTAAATAGTGTGATCAAAATAGCCAAAACAAATTTGCATAAAAATAATCAATCATAAGAGGTTTTCTCTTTTCTTCGGCAGACCTCATCAGTTTTTAAAAAATAATTGAACTACGTTATTAAGCACCATACAGGACCAAAGATAATATCGCGTCACGGATCTGACTTATAACATTTGTATTACTCTGGAAATTTCTAGTAAAATTCTTGGGTTATTAATTAACCGTTTCAGAAAATGTCCTAGTATACCTATCCTCATTATCTAGAATTTTTTACGTTATCCCAATGGAAATATTGTCTAGTGTCTTCACCATTGGCCCAACAGCTCGGTGTGGGACTTAAGCCATTCTTCTCTGTGCATGGTGACATTCCACCAATTCACCACCCCTAAGGTTTTAATATCCTGAGTCACACCATCTTCCCACCTCAGTTTGAGTCGTCCAGTTCGTCTTATCCGTTCCCGTTTAGCATTAAACACAACTTTCAAGGTCCTGTTGTTGTCCATCCGAATTACCTGGTTCGCCCAGCCCAATCTGTTAGTAAGTGGCGGCTGGTGCATATGTGTTAATGTGCTACATGAATTAATTTAGCAGAAATTAGTTGTTTTATAATTTTAATAAACTCTAAAATAATAGTATCTTAGAGTGTGAATTTTTCCTTTGATTTCCAAGACTTAAAACTGTCCGACTTCCAGCGCGCTCCGCCCCGTATATATCTTGGCTACGTTCTTTATAGCACGAGAATCTTGTCTGGAATGAGAAATGCGCAAGCGCAGTATTACTGTTTCTGTCCCCTGCTCCTCTACCAAACACAAAGCACTGCGAGAACGAGCATACTGTCACAGCTGTAGCAGCCTCATCAGGATACAGTTTTTAATGTTTTTGACGAATTAATAAAAAGATTACTATTTATGCATCTCTTATAACCTTCTCAAGTGCTGAACTGAAGAGCAGATAAACTAGATCATCTCTGTGTCGGAGTCCATAATTAATCTCTATTGACCTGGACATCATATTCTGTATTTTAATTTGGCAATGCGTATTTTACATTGTACCTTTAAACGAGACAACAAGTTTCTGTGGGATGTGTCTTGCTTCGTATTGATATGTCATTGTGTTTATATTCAGAGAGCTTTATTTTGGAGCGATGTTCGTTAATACTATTTTTAAGGCTCTTTTTGTTTGGCCGATGTAAACGTTGCATATCGATAATACTATATTATCTTTGTAATTTCTTTGGTTCCGTATGTTCTCTGCATCTGACACACGTGTAACAAGTTCAGTTCATTTTAAGGAACAAATTATTGATAATTGTTATATATTTTTTGTTTATTTTGACCATAATACATACTAGATAGATTCAAAACAATCCATTTCATATAGTAGTGCTATATATACCATTTAGTGCATATCGTGTTCATAATGTGCTGGAATTGAAAGAGCCAGGTGAAGAAAAAAGATAAAAATTAAAGAAAATAGTGGTCCCTATTTTCATTCAAACTATAATGAACAGTGTTGGGTACCTCGACATTAATTCAGCTTATTTTGTTGCTTGAAATCCATCATTGATGGATGCAGCAGTACGGTGCCATTTGTCACCCATCCAATGAAGAAAATCATTTCGTACGCAAGATTTTAGCAAGTTTATAATCTCCAATGGTTTCCGCGTTCTCAAGATTTTTTTGCTGTGGAGTTTCCTTAAAGGAAAGGTTTATATGAACTGGCCACTCACACTGTATGATGAACATAATAACGGAGATTAACAATATCAGTGTAGGCGTACTTCACAAAGCAACCTCTTAAATGATAAAACGACTACGTGCATGCATTTATTATGCAGTCATTGTTAACATATTGTAAATGTCCGTGCATATTGGCAAGTTTTTCTAACCACCATTGCATATTGGCAGATTTCTAATATAAAATACTCCAATATCTTCAAGAAATTTTTAATTCATAATAAATTACTGAATTTAATTTTAATGATAATGATGAAAATCCCTTGATTTTAAATCAAACATTTAATAAAACCAAAATTATATTTTAATTTTGATTGTAGATTTTATTAAAATTTTAGAGGTCCTTTCGGCACATGACAGTCATCTACAGTTTAAAAAAATTAATTGAAACATTACAAAAATAATATATATGAAATTTGTAAAACTAAAATTTTGATAATATATGTAATATAATATATCGTTTTCCGTGGAATTTATATTATATCAGCATGCGCTGGAACTCTTAAAGTTCAAAGACTTTTACCGCTTCTGATCGATCATTAATTTTAATTTTGTATTTCACATAATAATTATCGTGAATATCCTGGCTGCTTTATCAAAATTGATAAATATATTAAGCTTGCACTAAATATTTTGAATAAGATAGTCGAATCTAGTTAACATATCATTTTATGATCTTATGTGACTATTTCTCTTCTGAAAAAGAATTAATGATTTTGACCGAAAGAAGGCGGCTCGCGCTAAAAATCGTAATATTTAATATTTTTTTCTATTACGTTTAATTGGATTATATAATTACGAATGTTCATAATTATCGTATATTAATATCCTTTTACAGTATAGTTACTTGAATTTGGTAATGGCAATGCACAACATAATAACGATCGCCCCTACAATCTGAGATCATTATGCAACCCCCTCTACGTTTGAAATGAGGCCGAGAATCTTGGGGGAACTTTGTGGCAATCTTTCCAGCTTTTTGTTTTACGACCTTCTAAAGCATTCGCCTTTTATACTGATACCTAGCCTTCTTTGGCAAAATTTCGTCAATTCAGAGAAAGGATTTCTTTTACGAGCAGTGACACACCATATCACACGTGACATCTAATGTAATGTTCTGTCTCCGGGGAAACGTCGTGAATTTGATCTATATTTCGCTTATTATCACTATGACGTTCGGCTTACTAGTGTCAGAATTCAAGCATTTACTGCCTATTTATAGTAAAAAAGAATTTTGAAATTCAATAAACCAAAAAATTAGACGAAATAAAGATATATTAGATGCCATATCCATCTTTATCAAGTTGTTAATATAGACATTCCATGGGTAATTAATTGTGCATTTCTTGAAAAACCATACACATTTCTCAAATGAAACAACTCCACAAAAACACAAATATTAAATGCATTGATTCCTTCATATTGATTAAAATGTTAAAAGGGAAATATTTCCTCTTGACTATGGTTCCCGAATTAATTCTTACACTACTTCAACATTTATTCATAATTACCTTTCATTGCTTCAGTTTATAGGAAAATCAAAGAAACATTCGGAGAGAGAAAAATATTATCAAGAACATCAGGAGAGCCGATGGAAGCCAATTCTGGATAAATAATCCAGAAAGATGGAAGAGCTGCATCATGGTGGAAATCTAGATCATTCAGAAATAGACGAAGAAGAGGAGGTGGACGATGAAGAGTTTGGGGACAAAATTGTAAGGTCGGAACTTGATAGGGCGATGACAGATCTCAGCAATTGTAAAGCGCAAGGAATTGATAACATTCCGACGGAGTTGATAAGATCGTCGGGCGAAGAAGCAATACCATTGCTGTTCAGGATAGTTTGCGAAATCTACGAAACTGGAATAATTCCAGAATATTTGAGTAAAAACATAATTATAACCATAGCCAAGATGACTGGAGCTGATGGATGCGAACAGCACAGAACAGTATCTCTTGCATGCAAAATAGAATGCGAGATAGGAGAAGATACGTTTGGTTTTATAAAGAATGTAGGGACAAGAGAAGTAATATTGACTGTGCGTCTAATTTTAAAAGACAGAATAAGAAAAAATAGGCCTACGTTAATGGCATTTTTAGATTTAGAAAAAGGCTTTGGTAATGTGAATTGGAACACACTATTAAGAATTTTAAAGATGACAGGAATAAAACGTTAAAAACGAAACCTAATCCATAAACTCTACAGAATGCAGTCAGCAGTAATTAAAATTGAAGATCAAGAAAAGAAAGCAGAAATCAAGAAAGGAGTTAAATAAGGATGCAGTCTGTCACCCATGCTTTTTAACTTACATATAGAACAAGCGATGAACAAAGTCAAAACTAAATATGGTAAAGTAATCATAGTTTAACGAGAAAAAATAAAAAAACTCTACGCTTTGCCGACGATATTGTGGTATTAAGGGAGTCAGAAGAAGACTTGGAAACCATAATAAATGGAATTAACGTGGTCCTGCATAAAGAGTGAAATATGAGGATTATAGAGGGGTAACTAAGGTAAGAGACTGTAGTATGGGAAAGTGAAATAAGAATGGGTGTTATATTGAGAAGGGATATTTTGAAGGAATTCTCCTACTTGGGCAGAATAATAACTAGGAATGGTAGAAGTGTAATAGATAGGTAAGGAAGGCTTTCGCGGAAAAGAGGAATTTACTTACGGGTAATATAAATGTGAATATTAGGAAATCATTGCTCAAAATGTGCGAAACGCAGAAAGGAAAAGAATAGAAGCCTTTGAAATGTGGTGCTTTTGGAGAATGCTGAAAATCAGACGGGTGGATAGAATTAGTAACGAGGAAGATCTTAACAGAATAGGGGATATGGTGCATTATAATATAATTTATAAATATTTCATTTGTAGCCAGCACAAAGCCAAGAGTTGGAACTTTCGGGACAAAGGGTGACGCTGGAAAATCCCTAAAGGGACAAACACGTCTATTTTGGCCCCCTTTCTCAGAAAGGGCTAAGGAGGGGATATTGGGTTTAGCCATAGGCTGGCCAATAAGAGGATGGAAAAGTAGAGAAGAAGGGAGGAAACGTTTACCGTCATCTCTGAGATTTTCAGAGACAGACACTTCTGGTAAAGACAGCGAGAGGGATGGTCCTGTTAGCGCAACAGAACCAGCGACGTCCGAGAGTTCCTGAATGTTCCGGCTTTTGGTTAGTGTTGGCCACGAATGATCACGCGACCGCGGGTTCGTAACCGAAATCACCACGGTTATCCTTGGGAAAAGGAGTCTCATTTTTAGCTTTCGGAATTGGTAAATTTTTAGGCCAGACGGATAAATATTTCATATTTAATTTTGTTTTCTTTATAATAAATTCCTCTTTTTTTCTTTACGATATTTATTTTATTTATTTCCTGCGTAAATAACCTACGCAGGTGGCGCCCAAAATCCCTGACCACGTGGTATTCCGAAGCGTACCACAGGGAAGAGCGACCAATATGGAGGACGTTGAGCAAGAGAAGGATAAATTAATAAGCCTCTTTTGAGACACGTGGGTCTTGTAAAATTAGCATTTGAGAGAAGTGTGTGCGGTAGGGACAGAAGAGGGAGGCAAATAATGGAATACGCTTAGCAGATTAGGGAGGATGTGGGATGTGTTAAATATGCGCAAGATAGATTAGCGTGGAAGGATGCATCAGACCAGTTTTAGGAATGCATACCACAACAACAACGACGACCTTTCATAAGTAAACTGAATTCCAGCATGAATTTGGCTTCCTACATTTTCAAAATAGTAATTTACATGTAAAAAATATATATTCCGTTCTACATATATGACATGTATATTTAATAGACGGCGATTATTATTACAAAATAACGGCAGCGGAATGAAACCTGATCTCATCTCTGAAATCCACCCTGCATTTTGATCGTGAGTAATGGCGTGTGCGTTGGTGGTCCAAGTGGGACGTATAGGTCAGTCTTCCATAGCCCTGTGGCCTTTCAAACCAGCGTGGGAGTTACTGTAAATAACGGCATTTTTACGAATTTCACAAACGTACATCACACCGCCCTCTATCACAACACGATACATGTTTCACTCGTTATACCCGCGCGCACACACATATATACTCAGACTTCTATTACTTGAATTAATATAACAACGGGCATTATTCTGGTCTCAGGAGTTCATTTTACTGGAACAATACAGATCGGAAAAGATTTTAATTAGATTGTCGACATCATTTATACTTTGTCTTTCGCTGATTACTTTTTCACCGTGGTACCAGTATATTTCACTTAATCCAAAGAAACTCTTCCCGGCATCCTGGTAACTTACATAAATTGAATAAAGACTATAAAAAAGCAGAGAAACATATTAACTTTGACGATTGTGTTATGTTAGAATCGTAATCGTGCTTTTACCCTTATTTAGCGCCACAAAGGATGAAAGATAAAGTTAATCATACCATTAATCTGACATATTAATGTTAGCATCAGAATAAATTAACAGCCCATAAGTGGGACAAAAATGAACAACTGACAATACAATTAATACAATGAAAACATGTCATCACTACGTTTCGTCTTTTTTTTATACTTTAACAAATTAATTGTATAAAAGAAAGATATATAATACCTCAATTATTGATAAAGCTACTTAAATTTCTTCAATGGGGTGAATTATTATGAATAACTAGCAATGCCCGCGATTTCCTTCGCGCGGAAATCGATATTTTTATTTTGTCCTACAAACGAAACAACAGGTACAGAATATTGATAAAGTTGAATTCATTTAATATATAAAAGTACAGTATCATTTATTTATGATCGCTTCAGGGCAAACCTTATAACTCGCAATTGGTTTTGAACAGGTCCCACTTTCATATGTTTCGGAGCCAATTCGATACAAACTTCCAGACATAAACTTAAATTATGTATTTATTTTATTTGCTTTCAAAAATTAGCAATTACTGAATATTAAAATTTACCTGGCGTGACAACACCATTTGACGTATACATCGTATCGAAGAACCAAAGATGTTTATTATTTCTCAGGGAGTTAGCTCTCTGCCAACGTTAGGTTAATTATGGTGCGAACTCTGCTGCAACAATAAATGGAGGGAGAATACTCGCCCCCTCTATCTTGTATGCTGCCAAAATTACGCTTATAGTAACACAGTAAGTCCGATGAATAGTAGAGGAACACCTAATAGGATTTATAACTCGCAGTAGGTTTTCACATCGCCTTTCGCTCGGGCATTCAATGGATTTATAAATATTTATATTAATATCTTCAGATCTCTGCAAGATATCAAAATAAAACATACACAAAAATTGAAGTTAAAATTCCTGTTTCAATCAATTAATTGAAATCTAAAAAGTTTCGGAGCATAAACAGATCAAGTGTATAGGTACCCCGCATGCGCTTTTTGTAGATTTGAATGCGCGTTTGCCAAGAAACTTTTCCCGTCGAATGTTTTATATTAAAATTTATATTATATTTATATTTTCTACAATATATCGAAATGAAACATACACGAATATTTCAGTTAAATTTCCTGAATTTAAATCCTCAAATTTTCATTGAAATCCGTTGTGCCGTTTCGGAATCTATTCGAGGCAAACTCCAGACAAACAGACGCGTCAATTTTATTTAATGGTATAGATTAATAAACAATGAAAATGTCTTCCAGTAATATTATATACGATGGTCATTCTATAATTAAAGAGAGAATAATAAATAATACGGCCAAATACGTCAGCAAATAAATTAGTATTTAATTAATATGAAAACAACGTTTCATCCAACTTTGTTGACTTCTTGATGTAAATAATTTTTAATTGCATGAACTATTTACATCTTGAGAAATTTGGTGTCGCGTACAATCTCCAGTAACGGTTACGACCGAAATGATATGTAACAATCCACATCATCGCGGAAGATTGTTCGCGCCACCAAACTTCTCATCATGTAAATATTTCGTACAATTAAAAATTAACCTGTAAAAATCAACAAAGTTGGATGAACGTTGTAATTATACTAATTAAATTTATTTGCTGGCTTATTTGGCCGTATTATTTATTATTAAACTTAATGTCAGAATATGATGTTTGTATTAAAGAGAGAAATTGTTGTAGGGAAAAAAGTTTAGTAAAAGATGTTTAGTACTTTCATGACTTCAGATTTGCATGATGCGCTGAGAACACCTGACAGATAAAAATGGTTTCATTCATAATCTCAAAATTGCATTTAACGGTGGTGTATCCATTCGAAGTTTGCATATTAATTTAACAATACTCAGCGATCCGCTTTTTGATTTCTGAAGGTGAAAAACCGATTAAATTCTTTTCTCGAATGATTTTATAGCATGGTGAAAGTTATATGAACCGCGGAAATTTTTATAACTGGGTAGAAGAGTTCGCAAATGGTCGAACCTCAGTGACTGACGTGCAACGTCCTGGCCGGCCAGTTGAAGAGTCAACTCCTACCGTTGAAACCCACATTCTGGACATTATTCAAGAATATCGACATATTACTCTTGAAGATATAGCAGAAAAAGATGCAGTAATTGTTGGCACAGTGCAGCAAATCAAGCGTGAAACCTTCCTACAGTCCATATTTGTCTTCTTCCGGTTTTCGTTTAGTCCACTCAGTGAGGCATAACATCGAAAAAGTAAAGCAACCACGAAGAGGTCAAGGAATATGTGGGAAATTGTTTCGAGCAACAAAATAAACATTTATTTGCACCAGTTAATCGTTAGGACAAGTGTATTAATATTCATGTGGACATTGTTGAGAAGTAATTAGTCTCATTTAATAAAAATACCCTGATATTTTCTACATCTGTCTCTGTAATGTCTTGCTTACCTGCCTGTTGTAACCATAATTCTTCGGTCAACATGAGGGAATCAATGTGTCCAATCCCAACCTTTTTGAAGTATAATGACTGACTTAATTTGATAACATAAATTTCTTCCAAATGTATTTCACTTGTTCTTCCACTAATTGTTTGGTTTAGCAATCACATTATGTCTGGTTCTTGACAGCCTTGCAAGGAAATGTTAAAGGGAAGGTGCAAACTGAGCTTCAGAATTGTTCCTTATGTAAGCTTCATGCCTGACTGGGGTGGTCATCGAGAAGCTTCTTCGACCGAGAATTTTCTCCACAATGAGAGTGGATTCTTGTGGTATCTGGATGGAACTATCCACCATTGGAGCTGTTCTCAAAGTCGTAGTAGTGACCGAGTCGTTTCACTGTTCACAACGCATTCAAGTCGACACGTGTAGGTACCAAGATGTTAGATGGATGACTGCACGACAGGGTCCTGTGAATTAGATAATGAATAATGCCAAAGGCAGTCTCGCATGGTACTTTTGAAATAGAGATGTCAGAAACGACTCTCCAGATGCAAACGGCACTGGTCAAGTCTAAAATTAACCAGGTCAAGTGAAGATGGAGAAATAATCTACCAATGCTGACTGCCAAATGGAAAGTGAGCTTCTCATCAGGAAACGGATTGACATCATATGTCACATTCAGTCTGAGAAGGTATATAAAGCCCTCATGCTAAGTAGGCGAACACCAAAGGTCTTTTTCCAAGCAAACACCACTTCCAGGTGACTATGTGACAAAGTTTCTACTGAACAGAATCACTTCATACACAGAAATAAGCTAAAAATCCTAATTAATTGATAATGCCAAAGTTAAAAATTAGCTGAAGATAATTATGTAGCCTACATAAGTAGGCTTAAGCTGTGTTAAAAACTAACATTCTGTGATGTTATTGTTGTTGAAGTTGGGCAATGGTAGAAAGCAGCACCACTCTGAAAAAATGAGTGAGGAGTTCCAGAGAGAACTGATGGGCATGTTAATGTGTTTGCACTTTTCATGGATTTAAAAACATTAGCAGCATAATGAATTAATATTGACTGAGAATAAATCCTACAAAAACTTTAATTTCAAATTCTGAGGGTCATTATTCATTTAATTCTACACTATAAATAGTAGAAAGATTAACAAGAAACATATATACCAAGTAAAATGCATGCTGATTACTGAGCTGCACGTGTTTTCACTCCTACTTCCACATTTACTCAAGTATCCCAAGAGACGGGGAACAGATTATAGGAACAAATAAGTTTTATTAAACTGTAAGAACACATTACAAATATATCTTAAAAAAATGTGACTAGGTAACAATTTTTATCAAGACAGTGTCCTCTTATGTAACATAAAATCAATTCTTTATTACTAAGAAACTTCTTAGTTTGAATTTTCGAGACATGGCATACAATGACAAGCACACTGTGATCATAAACAACAAATACACTCCTCCAATGAGGAAATATTAACTATCAAAGTTTACGCTGCTGCAAGAAACTTGAAGTCCAATTCTTTGTTAACGCACTTCCACGTTGTTTTTCTTGTTGTTGTTTCTCCTTCTCCTCTAATTGTTCCTGAAAATAGATTATACAGAATGAGTTAATATGTAATTGAAATTAAACTTTATTACTCAAAAGCATATGAAGCTATTAGGAAATGAATTAAAATGGCCTGGGTGTAAAATTAAACCTCATTTTTAAATTAAATACATACCGTAGACCATCAATTATCTGAACTAATTGGACCATCAATAATTTCGATCAATTGTTTTTTAAACTTTCAAAGTACCTACAAGGTAATGTTATAAAAAAATTGTTAATAATACAGTTTACTACTTAACATGATCTTTAATTTCTGCAAACAAACATTCTGAGATGAAGTCATAATTTAAGAAAACCTGAAGGTTTAAACCTAATATTGCTGTTCTTGCATTTATGCTTAAGTAGTTAACATCATAGATTGAAAAGAAGTTTCTAAAAAATGGTACATTAAAAATGCAACACACTTAAAATATCGTGCAGAAAATATGAGTTCGGACATTGGAAGTTTTGGATAGCTGATGTATGACTGTCTGCATTAAAAATTCAATTTATTGTATTCAAAAGAAAAATATGGTGTGTATTTTTTTTATTATTGAAGTCTAAAATTATGTATAGAAAAGGCAGTTTCAATTTTCAGTTAATATATAAACAAAGATAAATATTATAAAATGTAATTTGTAATTTTTAATCAGAAATCCCTTAAAGATTAATTATAATACCACTGCTCATTTACACTTATAAAAAAAGCAGATTCAGATACACTACAAATTAAGTTAAATATGTACTGTATGTAGTTCAACATAAATAAGTCAAAATTAAAGAAAATTTTCTTTGATATAATTATTGCTGAACTTGGTCACAAACTTCAAATCTGTTAACAAGGCTGCTATGTAAATAATAGCACACTAAATTGCGTTGGACAGCAAATGGGGCTTCAAACAGTTTCGAAATCAAAGGCAGATGAGAACATATTGACTTATAAAATTAGAAAGTTAGAACTTTCAAAACACAGGATATTACATAAACTTTTACAACCAATATCATATTGACCCCACATTCATAGAATAATAAACACATCTACATTCATACTGAAACATAATAATTTGAAGTTTTTATTTAAAATGATGTATAGTTACCACAAGTTTCCTTTGATTTTCTCGGAATGCTTCAATTGGATTGTCAAACTGATGGTAATAATCTAATACTTCTCTAACATCATCTACCTTTGTTACAGCAATAGCTAAAAAAAATAACAAGTATTATGTGTGAGTTTGGTTCTTAAAAGTTTGTAACTAATAATGAATTTAAGTATATATGAACTTACTTCTTAAGAAAGCTGCTAGATCCAACAATGATCTGTCATCATCATTCCCTCTCCACCTCGGCACTAAAAGTGTATTTCTGTGGTGGAATTTCACCGATTCACCATTCCAATCAACTACAATAACCTGAAAACATAATTTCAAAGCTATACAAAAATGTCACTGATGTTTAGTAAAATAACACAAAAAAAAATTTGAAATATAATGGTTATTTATAATGACAAAACTTTGGAAGAAACTTGTATTAAATTAGCAGTGTAACATTATCATCACAACACTAATAGCATAATATACAGTTGCAGGACTTCTTTGTCTTTTGGAAGAGAACTTTTTTATAATTAGACCCTACTTTCTAGTTCACATTCCAGTTACAAAATTATGGGACATAAATTGCACACACTTAAAGAGGATTTAATCTACTACCATTAATAAACTTGGAAGTATCAGTAACACCTTTAAAAAAAATTGATATACCCATTAGGCAATAATACTGTAAAATTTTCCCCGTTAACCAGTTCATAGCATGTTCAGACACCAAATTTAGAAAATTGTAATACCTTGAAAATCCGTACCAAAAACAAGCATAGATACTACCCACAGCTACTTTTGTAATGCTTCATATTACTTATTTCCAAGCAAGGTAACATTTTGATCAAAATTATAAATAATTAACTATACCTTAAATCAAAATACACTTTAGTCTTAAATTACTGATACAACAGATATCAAAAAGCACATCTTTTATCTATTGTCCATTTCTTTATTGAAGTTTATATTAAGATATGGTGAAAAAAACAATTTAAAATCAAATAATTATATTGCAGTTGGCATATGTTTATACCTTACTTAAATCCCTATTAAGACAATCCAAATTTTTGACATGATGACCATCAACAAAGTGAGTAGCATCCCTTACTAATCGATACATAATATATCCATTGGGGTCAAGTGCATCAAGTATCGGAAAAACAGTCTGAAACATTGTATATAAAAAGATAACAACATTTAATTTTATAAACAGATCTAGAGCAAACTTTTAAATACACATAAAACTTGTTAATCTTTAACTTTTTTAAATCGACATCAGAAGAGTATTACTTTTTAACAGTGCTTAATATTAATGACAACTACAATAAGTACTTAATGTTATCTGCTCACCATTCCTTGCTCTGCAGTGAATACAACAACTTCAAAAAGTGGAGGAGCCACCTGCTCAAGAAACTGGTCCACACCAGGTCGCTTTTTAAATCTCCATCCAGTTTGATACTGCAAAAGTGATACTATATTATTTAATAAATTACTGAGAACAATGAATTAAGTAATAATTCTGTTATAAATCATAACTAATGCATAAAACTAACATTGCAAAATTGTCCCTAATACCTGATGGTCAGTAAAACAGCATTATTAAAACGGCCAAAAGTCAGAAATGGAATAATTTGAATACATTTCATCCTTCAACTTTAGGGGCCTCCTCAATACTATAATTAAAATATTACAAAATTAAAGAACTCCGCAGGTTACTAAAGTTGGAGGATGAAACATTCAATTTAAATAATTCCATTTCTGACTTTTGGCCATTCTTTGTACTTCTTTTATAATATTAAACCAGATTAATTTGATTACAATATTATAGTTAAAGAGATTATAAATATTATTTCAACATATATAAAAACAATTATAGTATTAAAAGTTGATAGAGAATGTTAATACTTACAGTCCAATCAGGATGCACTAAAACATCTGTCATTTCCAGCACAAGTGTGTAAGGAGGTTGCGTATATGGCCATGTGAGAGGATCAGGCAGTAGTTTATCACGGGAAGGCTCACGGATCATCTAAAATTAAATCATACATAAATATTAATATAAAATTAAGTTCAAGTATACTATAAATAAAATATATTTATTTTTAAAGACAGCCAGTAAATTCTGAAAATAAAGATACATGTACACAAAACATCCACATAAGGACTGTAGACGTGAACCTTGTTCTTTAAACAAAGTTGGAGAGGAAGAACAGCTAAAATATTTCATATTCCATCACCAATTCCTAAAATAATAATCTACTCTGTTAATCATATGATAACTACATTGTTCCATGTTGAAGTACATACTCGACATATTTTCTGTGCACATAGTGGTGGTTCCAGATTGCTAATTTCAATTTATTAAACCACAAGCCACACTTAAAATAAAAACAATATATAAATACCCTGAGTTATGACTTTTAAACACTTTTGTTCCTGTTACATTTATTTTTTCAGGAACTTTACTTTAAATTTTTATGTCACGATAGTATTCAATTTTCATAAAAGTCTTCTGAAAGATAAAGACATACTACTCACCAATCTATTTTTTCCCAGTTCATATCAATTATTTGACTATGTAACACTAACCACATTATTGTCATATATGGTAGTAAGAATTCCACACCCAGCAGTCAGCTGGAATATGGAATAGCTCTCTCGAGCACAACAGATAACACCTCCAAATATAAGAATAACCTCCTCCTGTCCCGATTGGTGACACCAAACTTCAATTTCCTTTCCATATTGCCTTTGTTTCTGCTGATTGCCACAAAGTGCATTCAGTACTGCTTAATAATTTTCAAATAGTCAAGACATCACTGCTTAAGGCTAGGCCAAATTAATAAAGTTCACACAAAAGTTTTCAGAACCAAGCTCTCACTTTCAATTTATTTTTCCTTAAGATTAAAAAGCTTTTACTCCTATCTTCTTACATGTATCAGTATTACAAAAATAATAATAATTGAAAAATTCCTCTACTTTGGCACATGTAATTTCAGATAATTTCAGTGATGTGTTGCAAATTATGATGAAATACATTACCTGGAATACAATATAAATTGCCTATGACAAATACTGAAAATATAGTGCAAAACATAACATTACAATCCTAAGAAAATATATTTCCAAAATTGTAACATGTAATGAGTCCATAATTCATCCTACTCCTCTTTTATAATTGGTAAAATTTTGCTAATGATTAATGTTTGAACTCTATTGCAATTTTCAATTAGCAAGAAAATTAGCTACTGGATGCTTTATTTTATAAATATTAAAATCTAAGAACAAAATCTATTTGTAAAATAATTTTTCACTGAATTATATAAATAGAACCATAGACTCCAAAACAAACACTTTAATAAAATATACAAGGAATTACCTTCTTAAAATAGTTCATTTGCCTCCATGTTCGCCGAAGATACTGTGGCACAATTGGCATATCAGTAAATTCATCATCAATTCTATTACCTTGATCATCTTTTTCAGGAGAGCCTGTAGAAATTAAAGTAAATAATATATTAAATAAAGCTGGGCATGAAGATACACATGTAATAATAAAGATAAGCCAACAATGCTGGAAAGAGCATATAATGCATACACTCATGGCCTTATACCAATCTTTAGCCATGATTTTTTCTTATTTAAACACAATAACCATAGATATCATGGAGAAAATCGAAGCAATGTACACAATTATTAACTTTTTAAAAATTTACAAATGTGAAAGATAGTTTTTTTCAAATATAAATTGAATCTGTATGGAAACTGGAGAAATATTAAGTGTACCTAGCTCAATAATTGCATATGCTCCAGCTAGACCAAGGGATACGCCAATTGCTGTAAACCCATATTTTACAGTTTTCCAGGATGCTTCCCTTTTCTTTCTCTCTTCTTCTGAATCAGGATCGTCCACTTTAGGTGATACAGGGTCTTCTTTCTCTTTAACGTGCTGTTGGGCTGAAATGTTGGCAAATTTCTATAGGTGTACGCTATATTTAATATTAATATCACTCGTCGTAAAAATTAAACAATTAATAATCTTTAATAGGTTACGAAGAACACATATAACAATCAATACTAACTTGCAGAGGTAAAACTCCTTCCACATGATAAAGAGCCTGAAGCATATTGTAATGAAACACTAGTTTTTTTACAAACACACGATGTTTTTAAATTTTTCCTTAAATTTTGTAAAAGCCGGATACTTTTCCATGCTGAAACTGCCATTTTCACATTGTGTTTGCTTCTAAAGATGTTCCTTTCACAGAATTTGTAAACAGAGGATCAGCCCGAAAAGTTGTGCGCGCCTAATAACATGAGAATATTAAATTTACTCGCTGCAAAGTTTTTGTCATATTTCAAAGATCCTAAAATATTATACAAACAAAAACGTACGAAAATGTATTCAAATAGCACGTTTAAATTTCAATAAATATAAAATAATAGAAACGGTCAAAACTTTTTCAAATTAAGCACGTATATAAATTGAACGGATCTGATTACCTTATATACAATATAGACTTTTGTATTTCTCATTTTTTTTAACAGCTTCCTCCTAATGAAAAATAAACTGGCAACCAACATCGCTAAAAATGGAATATATTACATTAATCTTGAGAAGAATTTTGTAACTTTTGAATTGGTCCGATTATATTCGCAAATTTTCTGAATATAAATTTGTTGTACTTAAAATATTCGCGTGTTTTTGCTATGCCTATAGGGAAAATGTAAACTTATAACGATCAATATAAGAATTTGTGCACAAAGTTCTTTTAAATTCAACTGATTACTTCAATTGACAACCCGAATTAGGCATTCACTGGTTCAATTAATTCTACTTATAATACGTACAGAACATTGAGGCAACAATGCATGAAATACAAACTTGTGATGAATTTTAAGATAAAGCTGTTAATAATAACAAATATTTGCATAATATATAATGCTGTGTCGTAATTTGCTACTTGAAATCAGTTATTCCACTTTAAGCGAGATTTCTAATTCTGTCGTATTATGAGGATATATTTTATATAAAATTCTTTAAAACAAATTACATTGAGTTCATATTTCTAAAAACTGCAAAGATTTATTTCAAACCAATATGTTTGAAATTCTATATTCTAATAAAATTAAGATGAGCCTAATAGTGAATTATATTCAAAGTTTTCAAAGCTAATACATTGAATATAAGTGAACATGCTAAAACTATATGCAATTTAATTAGTACGAAGACAAATCGAACCACGAAACATAAATTATGTAAGTCGTATAATATGCGTAACAAACAACAAATCCATTTATTAATGTATACAGAATAACTTTTTAATACATAGAATACAAATTTTGCAGGTTTGGTATAAGAATATATGACTCGCAAGTCGTGGTACAAACTTACTAATTTCGCAACATACTCTAGAATTTAACACATGACGTGACGCGATCACTTTACAGAAACTAAAATACTAAAATTTAAAGATTAATTTGGTATCATATTCACAATTATGCGCTTTACAGAAACCCGATAGTTGTTGCAATATTTAGTCCTTACACTGGTCTGATGCAACCCTTCTTGCTAACATATACTGCGCAAGCCGTTTCATTTTTACTTAAACCACATCCCGCTAATCAGCTTCTCATATTCCATCCTTCACCTTCCTCTTATATTATTACTCCACATATTTCCTTCTAGTGATAAAACTACGCCACCCTTATATCTCGAAACGTGGCCTATTAATCTATCCCTTCTCTTGGTCAAAGTCTTCCATATTTTTCTTTCTTCTCTTAATCTGTTTATAACTTTCTGGTTAATTACTCTATTCATCCATCTTATTTTCAGAATTCTCATACAGCACCATGTTTCTTTCTCTTCCTGCAATTCCTTCTCACCCATATAACGCCACATTCCATACGACATTTTTAGCAACGATTTCCTAATATTCACCCTTATATTAGCCGTAAGTCAATTCCTCATTTTAGCGAGAGCCTTCCTTGTCTGTACTATCTTAATTTTTAAGTCTACCATACTTCTACCATTCCTAGATATTACGCTACCCAAGTAACAGAATTCCTTAACTTCCTTTAAAAATCCCTTCCCAATCTAAAACCCTAAAACACTGTTTCCCATACTTCACTCCATTACCTTGTTTCTCCACCTATTAATCCTTTTTTTGTACTCTTCCTCCAGAACCACGTTCATGCCATTTATTATAGTTTCCAAGTGTGTCTGACTGCGCTAATACTACAATGTCATCGGCAAACCTTAGGGCTTTTATTTCTTCTCCTTGCAGTATAATTACTTTTCTATATTCATTTTTTAGCTTTCTTCATCGCCTGTTCTAAATATAAGTTAAGCAGAATGATAGTAGCTGAACAATATTCAGAATGGAGTAACGTTTTAGAGAATTTGTATGTACTGTTTGTTTACATTTAGTGTTGTGAGAACAACATTGAAGCTACAGCTAATTCATTATTAGTACAATTACTGATATTTAATATTAATTTTTAGAATACTGTGAAACATTTGATATAGGGACTTCGGTTAAGGTTCACAGATTCCTATAATGGCACAAATTGCTTTGGTTACTATCTTTGCATCTAGGTGTTCATTGTCTCTCATCGGTGGTTTTGTTATTATTTTCATGTCATCTTCGAGTCTTTGTTAATGTCATCGGTCATTTTTGCTTAAATTATAGTTGACAGGTGATTCCAGATGATAAAATACATTACACGACATTTTTATTATTCAATTAATATCTCTTTAGCGTAATCGGATTTACGGACTGAGTATTTGAAGTGCAGTGTACGTGGATGACATTTATAATTTATGAGTAATTAATTCACTAAATGAATGACGAATAATAAAGATATACTTATTTATCATATCCTACGTAAATTATGATATTTCAGTAATAAATGCATTTTGTATTTAGGGATTGTTTGTTAATTTAAATGGAAACTATATTTTGGGCTTACTGATGTTTACAATATTAACATCGTTAATGAATGCAATAGAGTAACTAACTCATTACTACCAAAATTTTAGTAAATCTTACTTTCCGAGCTTTATTTCTGTGTAGACATGATTGTCTCAAATTAAAATTACTTTTACTAATACTATGAAGACCTGACTTTCATTGTTTCCTTTAATATATTTAGGGGTGTTTAGATGATATGCAATTATTCAGGCAAGCCATGTCATTTTCTATTTATATACTATTTTTTAAATAATGCCCACTTCCCATTGTTTCTTTTCTATATAAAAGATAATATTTATTACATATAATAAATTATTTTTGCAGATAATGGAGCAAAGCTCTGAAAATAGTGACTCTGATCTTTCTGATAGCTGGGCAATTATTAATGAGGATGTTGCAACTCAAGAAAATGGGGACTGTACCGAAGCAGAAAAACATTCTGATTCTGAAGAATCTGTTGAAGTACTTCACCCGTTAGATGAAGAGGATGCAGGAGGTATATATTGTATTGAATGAAAATGGCAGGATAAGTCCATAAACAACTCCAATTTACAAACTAAAAAGATTCAAATTTATTAATTCTAATTACAAAAAAGGTTAAATTATATACAGAGCAAAATTTATATTTTGGGTTCTAAGTATATTCCCAAGGGATATTGGATCAAGTAGCAGAGACACGTTTTAAAAACAAATCAACTGTGTCCGACAATGCATATGACAATGGGTGGGTTTTGGTCGTCCTTATTCAGGCCATCAGCATACCAGCAGCAAGCGGGAACAGGGCGTTGTTGTTAAAGGCGTGATGCTCCAACTCGCCAGCTCATGAATAATCAGATTCACCAAAAACTGCTCAGGCTGTTTAAATAAGCAAGCATATTGTAGGCTTGAGTACTTTCGCTTGCGTTTCAAACCTGACACGTAGTGGCGTCCACCCTTTGCCGTAACTGCCGCAAGACTCCCGAAGTTACTAACTTTCCGTTTTAGGTTCACATAACCCCAGCACCGCTCCTTAACTTGTCTTTATGGAGGCTTCCCCCACCGCCTATATGTCACAGCTGTCCGTCCCTCTTATGACCATCACATCACTATTCGTAAGGCTGCAAAATAACATCTACGTCCAGATGTGCTGTCTTGGCATCGTGATAAAATTGATCAAATAATGTTTTTTTTTGATAATGCACACCACAATACATATATATATGATTGGTTTCTTGTGGCCTAATATTTTCTCAATGCAGAGGGCAAACTTCCATATTATAATAATATCATACAAAGTCTAGATACCACATGGATATTTAAATTACCCATATCCACTTTATGTCTGAGAGTAGCTGACTTGTTAACCCTATGGGAAATTTTCAGTATTCTGTACATTGTGCAAATCAGAATTATTGCTCATTTAAGATAGGGTTCTGTTTTCTATCCTTGCTCATTCTTTTCCCTCTAAATATAATGGAAATGGAGGGAGTGACTTATCATAAATTCCAGTTTTCAGAAATATCATTCTTCTGGCACTAGGTGCAGTCATATCTTAATTAAGTTATATAGATAAATAGGACTGAGCTGCTGGCAGTCTTACCTTTCAGACACTCATAATTTCAAAGGCAGTTTATACTCAAAAATTCACATTTTTTTACTTCTCTGCCAATGCCTACTATCATTTTAATGTAAGTCAGTAACTTTTTTCTGCATTCTTCCTATCCAATTTATTGAACACACACAAACAGATAAGTATATAGAGTTCACTCATTTGGATAAGAACAATAGATATAGAGCAGTTAATGGAAGGTGTTGCTACGCTGTGAAAATAGTATGTCAAAGTGGCTCACTGCCAGTCTGTTCAGACACACTATCTTTAAGAAGAGGGTTCAAAATCAGTTATACATGGAATGAACTTGGAGAAATTTAAAAACATTGTCGTCTTCCTTGTATGATCTTAACTTATTTGTGTCACTTTGTTTTGTGAGAGTCCCATAATTTTTCCTAATAACTTAGGTATTATATAATTGCTTTACAATTATTCTATTTTTAACAAATTGTTTGCAGTGCGGACTGGGGCAGAAACAGATGGTATATCTGTTATTAGTGAGAGTGATGACTTAGCTGAGGATGTGTTGGATGACATATTTATCAAGGAAAGGAAATATATTCATCAACCAAATAAGAAAATTAATACAATTTTAAACATTGTCCTAGCAATGACAGTTGCTTCAGTATTAGGTCTGGGAATTGGTCATTACTTAGGTGAGGTACTTTTTAAGTTATTTCTTTTAGTTTACATATAATAACTTTTTAAATCAAATTACTTAAGTTTTATAAATATTAAATGTAACTCATATGAAAGGGTGGAAAAGGAAAACATAATATTTGGTAAAGTTATTCAATTATTGCCAGATAGGTTCCAGAAGAATCATAATATTGAGCAAATTTTTGGATGAAAGAACTTTATGGTCGATCTAGTTTTATGTATAAAGATATTATAATTTGAATAACTTGGAAAGTGAGAGACTTTCTGGATAATTAATTAATATACCTGGTGTCCATGATTGGACTCTGTGCTGTATATGTATGGCATGATAATCAGTCTCTAGTCTTAGCTTTTCCCTGCCTAAGAAGTTGGTCACTTCGTTGTTATTAATACATAATTGTTCATATTTGCTGCATCCTTGAATCTCCATTTTCCTGCTTAAATTGCATTCAAATGGTGTAAATCTACTAAACTGCTTTGTAGGTGAAAATTTGTTTTAGCCTATTCAACCATGGACTTAGTAAATGTCAGTCTCTCTCATTCCAATTTTTAGTATATAACCATGCTATACAGTCTGTGCAATATATGCGTTAGGTTGGTAAAGGGAGTGTGGTGGGGGATGGCTGTATGTGTGCGAGAGAGAGAGGGGGAGATTGTAACAGCCTTAATTTAAAGTGATTATATGACAGGTTTGGTAATTACAGTTAGCCCCATTATATTTTTCTCTTTCAATTCTAATTAATTTTAGTATATAACTCAGTAAATTATATTATCATCGTATTTTTTAAGTAAATTGTTTGTCTACCAATGCATAACTAAATGTATTGAAAATATTACTCTTATTTATTTTGTTTTTCAGGCTCACAGGAAGAAGAAGATCAGAGAAATGCAACATATCTCATTATGGAATTAGAAAACAAGATCCTAAGGCATCATCTTTGCCACATCATTTTACTAAGCCAGAATAACTTACAAAATCGAAATGATGTTCCATGGATAAATGAAGAAAATAAAAATTATTTATCTTGGGTGATGAGGTCAATGAATCTGAAATGCTCAAAGATTAATTCATTTGGAAATCGAACATCATTATTTCCAAGAAACAGTTATAATATTAATTACAATCCTTTTATTATTAGCAAACTAAATGAAGTTTCTAAAGAGATGTATGTAAATGAAGGTCCACAGAAAATAGCAGAAGAAATTTCTTCGTCTTGTAACCCAAATGAAGAACTGTTTGCAAATGAAGGTGTAAAGAAGAATGATGTATCATTATCCAGTGGGCCTTCAGTTCAAGAATCTGACTCAAAACCAGTATTAAATTCAAATGATGACATTTTTAGTACAACTGATCACAATAGTGATACAAATGTAGCAGAAATTTTGTTAGAAATAAAAGCAGATTTAATTGAGAGCATTGGGCAGACTTTTCAGTTGAAGCAGTACATAGATAATATAGATTCAAAAATAACTAAATTAATAAGTCATGACAAATTGTGCAATTTGCAGCTAACAAAAGCAGTAACTCATGACATAATTCACAATTTAAAGCAATTCATACACTCCAAAAGCTTTCCAGTAAGTGAATTGGGAATGCAATATCATACAGAAATTTCAGAAGCAAAGGAGACGGATCAATATTGTCAAATTGCTGATTATTTGAAAAGTTTTTACAGGGAAGTGTCAAAACCAATTAACACTTTTATTCATTTAAACACGGAGTCTTTGCAAGAAACATCTACCCATGACACTATCATGAACAATGAAAAATATTCTTCAAATAAAGGTGATATTTCCACTGATGATGAAAAAAGTGAAAAGGAAGAAAATATACAAATTCAAAGACAACAAACAAAAACTGACAATGAAGGAGACTGTACAAGTTTTAAATCAGATTGTAATCAGTTTCTTTTAAAGGAAAAACGAATGAAATATAAATATAGTAAACAGTCCAATATTTATAAGTATAAGCATTATGAGGTCATTACCTCTCCCAAGTATGAGAACAAAGAATACTTCAAGAATAAAAGGAAACAATATAAAAGGCTTCATAATTTTACTAATACATCAGGGGATTGGTTGATTCAAATGGGTAAAGGTCGGTCAGATGTAAGGGAAATGAAACACAAAAGTGACTGGCTTTTTGATAGAGCAACATCACGGAAAAATAAGAGAAAAGAAAATGAAGCTGCTTATTGGTACTTTCAGAGAGCTCATGACCGTAAAGAGCAAAGGTATGATGATAGGAAGAATTTTGATTGCAAGTACCATTTCAAAACATCAGATAGAGAGTATAATGATAAAAAGAAATATGAAACTAAAAGTAAATGTTATCAAAATGTTTACCCAAAATATTCAAAAGTAAAGAAATGGGTTTCTAAAGCATTTATGACAGCAACTAAGATGTTAAAATTTTAAATTATTTATTGATGTACCTTTTACATGAAAATAATGGAAGTGAACTTTTTTTTCTATAAATGTGATATTAATTTATTTGAAGTGTGTCTAGTTACAAGTAGCAAAGTGATGATCTGTTTGATAATTTAACTTCAATACTGTTGATTAGTATATAAGTATAAGAAATATTTTATATTTTTGTGTGCAAGTTTTAAATTAAAATTACACTATTTATTATAGTTATCTTTTTTCATACCTTACGAAAACTTTCTTAAAAATTTTTTATAGACATTTAGCAAATCACACAAAAAACTTCAGACTTAATTCTTAATAATTAAAATTTTTCAGCAATTTTCAATCTTATTACTGTCATTGTACTTGAACGCTGCTACATAAAAAAATGAAATAATTTAATGATATTTTACTTAATATACAGGGTTCAAGTCTTATCAATTGAAGTATCTGCCAATCTGTTTTCTGATTGCAAGTTAAAAGTAATAAGGAGTATCAAAGATTTTAGACTTTCCCAGTGTAATTGTTGAAGGAAATATTCTTAGGTTTCCACCTGGGTCAAACTTAAATATTAGCGCTTTTTACAGATTGACCTAGATGGAAATCCAAGAATGTTCCTTTAATAGGGAGTAGCTTAGCTTGTTGAATTAATAAAGTAGCTTTTCATTACTTGTTTACTATTTTGAGGAACTTTGTTGGTGGTTCTATTCATGATTTTTCTGGTTAATTGATTGAGATTTGCTTCATATTTTGTTCCAACTTTATTCATCACATCTCAATTTGTGATGTTCTCTTTTATATAGATTGATGTGAAATATTTTGCTTTCATTGCTCTAATTATTATAAAAACTATAGAATGTTTATTTAGGTAATCCTTGGCTATCGTACTCTACCTTACACATATTCCCTTCCTATGTTATTAAAAGGGAGTTGCCTGTTCCAGGATCACCTTTGTGTAACCTGAGCCATAAAGTTTCTCTGCTTCAGTTTCGCCATTTTTTTTATGTTCTAATAGATGGTTAAACTATAACTTGTGGAAACTAGTTAACGCTTCGTTACCTTGCTTTCCCTTCCAATGATATTGAGGATAGAGTTCACTGTATGGATGATTCTCTTATAGCATATTACTGAACGAACTTTTTCCTGTCCGTTCTGTATCTTCAATTTCTAACACTTTCTATTCTATTAAAGGGTAAAAGCAAGCACCTGTTCATTAAAAAAATAGTATGAAGATGATAAAACTATCTTCATATTTTGTCCATTTATATCTCATGAAAGTAAATGTAATTGTCGTATTGTATAAACATTAAATTTTATTGAATGGCTATATGTATGTGATCAATAAGATCATATAATTTATTTTTAAGTTTTCTTCTGTGTCGCGGGTTTTTATATGCACAGCACTTTTTTAATTCAAGCTTCTATAGTGCTTATGTTTAATGCATTTTCTTTGTATAATTGTGAAGAATCTCTTTATTTTGATCATCTCGCTACAAACGCCATTACATTACGATAAAAATCACAACGTTGCGTAACAAAAGGAACGCGTTGACGAATAGCTTCAAACTGGTCGATGAACGCATATTGTTCACGGGGAAAACATCACAAACGTTAATCATACAGTGCGCAAAAAATATGTCTGTGGTTTTAGAATACTTTAGAAATTGTAGTATACACGGTTTTCGATATATTTTCAAAAGCGGTATACATTGGACTGAAAGGTATGTAGCTAAATGTTTCAAATTGAGTGTAAATTCAGTAATCAACGAAACTACTAATTAAATTTATAACAAACATATTGAATATGGTAAAAAATATATAAAAGAGGAAAACAAATACAAGTTACTATAAAAAACAATTATTTAAGTTGAATGAACTTTACAGTGTTGTAGAAATTAATATTAAGTCGATACTGAATATAACTGAACTTTATCTTGGCGTTTGCTAAAGCTACGAAATTCTCAACGTATTAATTCTATCACCGAAATTCGTGAACATTTGAATACACAGTAAAATTGCAAGTTAAAAATATATGCGAACATATTGGCTGATTTGAATTTAATTGTGTTACTCTCCATGTCTTTAGATATCGAAGGGAATTTTATAACCATTATTCCGAAGGTTAAGTTCTTTCGGAAAATCATATATTGTGAAAGTAGCTGGAAATCCTAGAGCATTGCTATATTTTTTTCCACATGCTCCGACATTGACAATAAACAGATTCCCTTCAAATCGTCTAATGTTATACTTAATTGTTTGATTAAATATTAATTTGGTTTCTAGTAACAAAGTTTATGGTGCATAAAGCTCTTCTGCCTCACTTTCTCTATTTTATTTCATGTTTTAACAGAAATGCACTTTTCGTTAACTCTTCGACCTTCGTTTCTGCAGCCAATCTTAGGTCGTTAGATTCCAAAATACATATCACCAGTTTGCTTCATTGAAAGGCTAATTCTTTTGACGAAATGAGTATAAGTGACTATGAAACCGAATATAACAAATTAATTTAATAACTTCTATGATTAAGTCAATTTTACAGGTTGTTTTGGATCGTCTCAGTGGCGTTTTCAGTGGCGGGAACAGTCTACGTGACTAGCAGTGCCTACGAATCTTACCAGAAGGAAGCAGTAAGTTTCACCACTGAGACCAACTACCTCAGTTGGAATACAAACTTTCCTGCCATCACCGTTTGTGAACAGAGAGACTATCAACGTGTAAAGGATTTTGTAACAGAGTAAGTGAGTTAATGTACCTTATTTAGAACTTGAAATCAGTTGAGCCTATTCGAGACAGACTGACAGATAGACAGAAATGTCAATTATATTTATTGGTGTAGGTAGCTAGATGCCCAACGATGCCAGGGGGTCCGTCCCCGTTTTCCGGGGCCAACCCCGGTTTCAAACCTCTGTCCCCGGCTGCGAGGCGTATTCTCGGCTCTGTCCCCAGAAACCAGTCTTGATCCTATCTGGACGGATATTTAGGATACGTGCAACAATCTATTATAAAATCATTAATTTTATCTTATCAGTGATTTAAAAATTTGCGAGCAACTGAAACTAAAAGCGAACACATGTTGTCTGTACTGTACCTGAAATAACAACGCTGTCTCAACAACTCTACCGTGACCTCCAATCAAAACTTCTGCTGCGCAGTGGACAGTAAACAGGAGCTCACTTTAACTTTGAAAACGCAACTTGGTACTGTCAAAGCAATTCTGAAAACATTGGCGCTAGGAACATGTTGTACGTCAAGAAACGGAAAATATAATAGACGTCTTCGCAGTCACCGTTCTATGAATACAATTTGTGTTTTTAGCAATGATAGTAGCGTTTCGCCAGGTCACTTGGAGGGGAAGTACCTCCTCAAACGACAGTTCTTCCCATTCCATTCCTCTACTGCACATGTAAACATGCCTAAAGCTCCACAGAATCGGCAGAAAAAATATGGTCACCGGAATAATAATAATAGGTTTTCGAACTTATTTATTTTGGTTCCACTTTTTCATTTAACTGTCGGGTCCACTGAAAGAGAATCGAGCCCAATTTCAGTGATGCAAACGAAAGGTTTGGTAGTTCCTGTCTTAATACTGACACTACGTATACATTCATAATTTAGAATTAAAAATGCACATCTACCACGGAAATAACTGGTAACACTTGAACTTTGGAAAGTTTCAAGGCTAGCTATACATAATTAGCTGAAAATGTACGCTGTAAATTTAACAGTCAAAACAGTATTACATTAAATATTGAACCACTTTTTCAGGAGGCACCCAAACTCTACACTAACAGAAATGAATTTTTATATAACCATGTACGAAGAAATCGCATATTTTCGACATCAATGCTATTTATGTACTGTAACGTCGAATTACTCCAGGTGGCCGTCTACAAACTTTTACTCAATTGCGCGAAAGGTACGTGAATAAAAATATCTTATTAACATGACTTAAATGTCTGTGTAAGGCTTTTTTTTAATGAATGTGGTTTTAGCCTCGCATTATTAGATAGTACTTCAGTGACCACCAGTACCTGAAAATCCGCATTTAACGATGGCGTGTCCGATTGAAGTTTGCACATCAGATGAACAACGTTTAGTGTTCCGGTTTTTGCTTTCTGAAAGTGAGACACCATTTAAAATATTTTCTTTTACAATTATTTTACAGTATGGTGACAGGTGTATGAACCGCAGAAAATTTTATAACTGGGTAGAACAGTTCAGAAACGGTCGAAATTGAATGTCTGACTGATGCGCAACGTTCTGGCCAGCCACTTGAAATATCAAGTCCTTCGCTCATAACCGGGATTGACGACATTATTCTTAAAGACTGACATATTTACTGTTGGAGTAACAGGTTTGATGGAGAGGGAAGTTGTTGTGTAGAAATTCGGGGATCCTGACCTGACTTTCGAGAGCTGCCCGAAGTACAAGAGTAGGTGTGAAGAGATTAAAGCATGTATTTTCGATCCAAGTTATTTATAAATTGGTACTGTTCATAACTAAAATGTAAATTTCTCCTGTAAATAGTCTCATTCTAGATTTCATGTGTTATAAATGAAACCCATTACAGGTTTTTTGTAACATTAAAACACCATTTCTATTACAGTATATGTGTGTGTGTGTGTAAGAAATATTTTACATAATGACGTATTGCGTTTAATTTCAGATTCGTGATTCATGCGATAGCATGTTATTAAACTGTAGCTGGAATGAGGTGAACTTTACTTGTTGCAGTAAGTTCAAGGAACTGTTAACGGAATTTGGTCCCTGTTTCTCATTAAACTCTCTGCAATTCACGTAAGTGAATTACCGTAGTTTCTCGCTCTCGGATACTTTGATTTTTGTATTAATATGTGTGTTTCAGAAAATTGTCTACGGAACACGACAAATTATATTCTAACCATACATCTGGACCCGGGAAACTCGAGTTCGAAGTCACCAAAGACGTTGAAGTAAGGTACCTGATTATTAATGGTGTATCTAATATAAGTATTTCTTGAAGCTTGAATTGATCACTTTTGTCTGAAACAAAAGACACTCGTAAACAGAAAGTTTAAGATGAGTCTGTCCGCTCAGGTCAGGATGAATTTTTTTTAAGATCTGGAGTCACTCTTTAATAGGCGGTTTAGATTGTTTATTTTTTTTAAATCTTGAAGAATTATAACTTTTTTCCAAATTAACGTTCTGTCTGTTGTCTCTATTAGGTTTACAGTTTTCTATCGTGAGGTCAGATAAAAACGATGTGTATCTGGACCGCAGAATCCTGGCACGTGCATGGATGCTGTGTGTGTTTTCATACTGTGGAACTGCATATCACGAGTTCCCCCTACCATAGTAGTTGATGCGAGTTTAAATAAAGAGATAAAAAAAAACAAGTTGGTCATTTTTATAAATACAATTGTTGGCAAATATTATATTAACGGGATTCTTATACATTTTTAGTTTTTGTACAGATGATTAGGGGAATTTTGGCCGAAAGCTCCTGGATTAAATATTAAGGATTTCATGAAGTAGTTTTTATTTATTTTACAGCGGATTATTAAAAATATTTAGGAACACACCAAAAAGGTTAGTTTAAAATACCCACTAAAGTGGGAGTTTATTGACTTCATAATTTTCTGGGGAAATATAAGTTTAATGAAACTGCAGCCAACAGTACTGCAGTACCTTGTAGATGTGTGACAGAAGAAAGTACAGGAAGTTGGAGACTGAATAGCCATTCGAGAGAGAGAAAGAGAGGAATTTAGTACCATGTACGAGGTGTACAAGTTTAAAATGTCGTTTTTTATACGGGAATAATGGCGAAAGATCTTTTATTCAAAACATCGGCCATCGTTTTCTACACATTTTGATCAACTTTCTGGCAATTTGTGGATGCCATTCTAAAAGACGTCCACTTCATCAAATGCTGCTCAGCTTGCGCGTCTCATCGATGAATACGAATGGTAATCTGAGTGAGCCAAGTCTGGAGAACACGACGAGTTAATAGTTACCAATCAATGGCGGACATTGTGTCTTTGACCGAATGTTCAGGAGCATTTTCATGCTACAAAATGACTTTACCATGTCTTCCAGCCCATTCTGGCCGTTTTCCGATCAACGCATGGTTTAAATGGATCGTTTGCTGCCGGTAGCGGTTGGCAACAACTGTTCCACCAGACCTGAGAAGCTCAAAGTACGCGCCACCCTTCTCATCCCACCATGGAACCCATTTTCCAATCTTTAGTATCTTTCTCATGGCTTTCAGGCGATCGGAAACGGCTTGCTGAGTGCCATTTAATTGCTCTGCCATCATTTTTTGTGCAGTGTATCATCCGCATTCAGTAATGCTTGCAATTGTACATCTTCAAGATTTTTTGGTCTATTTTCGCGTTCTTTGTCAATATCATTAAAATCATCTCTTTGGAACGTTGAAACCAGCGTTCACAAGTCTTGACGGTTGGAGTAAGCGCACTGTAAGCTTCCACAATAATTCGATGACTTCCGTTTCTCTTCTCCTTTGATTGAGAAAAAAAAATCATTACGTGCCGCAAATGCTCCTTGTTTATCTCAAACTTCGACATGTTTTTGTTTAATTTTTATTATTCATATAACAACTTATATCGTATTGATTTTTAGTTGGTACAATAATGATACAGTATATATATTAAATAGTCAATACAAAATTAAAAGAATGTATATAATTAACATGTCGGCATATGGGGGAGGTTAATCCATTGTTTAACCTACTTTAGCAGAATGGGTTTGGTTTATTTATTTTTGTGACTACCTGAGAGGCATACGACGTGGGTGGGTGAGGGTTGACACGCATGTTGGAGGATATTTGACGATGTGGTCTGCGAGCATGATGGTAAGGTGGGTTAGAATGTGCCTGAATGATCAGGGGAAGGATGAGGCAAACATGTTTACCATCGAAAAGAAGCATCCTGCAAACCTGTAAACAAAAAAACCGAAGATCGCGTTTATTGTCGTGCTGTCATACCTACAAAATATTTATTTGGTTCTGAGATAAAATTAATTAACTTTGTGCGCCATCTCTTGGAAGAAAAACGACAATTTAAACCTGTACACCTGTTAGACCCTAGAGAAAATATTCTACAATTTATCATACACTATAGAATTGTAAAGCTGAGAACATAGTTTCTTCTCCGACGCCAACAAAGCATCCTATAATTGTTTCCGATGGTCCTCTATTGAGCAAATTGGAGATGCCACATACCCTAATTATACACATTAATCATTATATAAATATAATCTGAGTAAATTAAATTATACAAATATATAAAGAAAAATAAAATTATAAATTTTAAAATTAATTGTATAACTGCTTAAAGATAATACCTAAATTTAGAAACATAAAGTACCTGAATGATATATATATATATCCGTCGTTCCTCTGTATTCGAGGATTTCTTAATTCCTTTAGGGCGCCAGGTATTTTTCATAAAAACACCAAAAATTGATTTTAATAGTTTTAATTTCAATCAGAGCATGAAAAAAATTATATCTACAGGACGTGGTCATTTTCTCGTCGTCCCGCCGACACAACCTCCTCCCATCACCCCATGACGACTCCCAACGTCTAGCCAGACCACATCGTTGGCCCGGGTTGCGTCAGTTCCTCAACAATTGCAACTCGAAAGCTGGCCTGCATTGTTCATCGTAACTTTTCATGTTATATATATATACTTCCTTCTATTTTAGTGGCTAAATGAGATAAAAATAAATAAACGAAAATTAGATAATGCTTTTCAACGAATGAATACATACTTCCCATGTTTCCTTTTATCTTTCTCTCTCCATGATTTTATATTTCTACATCCTCTATTTCAATCCGCCTCTTGATATTGGAGTAAGTGATAAATAAACTCTTTTTTTACGTAAGTAATTTCAATTCACAATTAATAATCACACTTGGTCTTGTTTACCACAGATTTTTATACACTCCCGTGATGGCGTTCCGAATTGGAACTCGATCTTAGAAGACGTTGTATTCCTGGAAAAAGGCTACGTCCTGGAGGAAACGTACAGCGTCGTGGAGGTCGTGAATGATCGTAGAGTTGAATACGTTCCTCTGTCAACTCGACGATGTCACATGCCTTCTGAACCAGAAGAGGGGAGTTATTATCCAAGCCCCAGCTACGAAACCTGCAGGGTTCAGTGCAGAGCGGAGATGATGATGGAAGTTTGTAAATGCGTCCATCATTTCGTTCCCGTCAAAGGTAGTCTGTGAACGCTTCCTTGCGATTCATGACTGCTCGAGTGTAAAATTTCGATTACGACCCATTCTATATATTTCAGGTAACCACACAGAGTGTGACGTAGGAGGGCTTCAGTGTGTAACAACTAACTACGGTAACGTCTACTTAACAATCTAATCGTGGTAGAAATATTCACAAAATGTCGTTAAGTAGTTAAATACATATTTCCTATTATCACATTTATTTATTACTTATTTACTACAGTATTCGTCAGTATTCCATCTTATGTCATCACATCTCCAATAACTTCTTTTGTTTTAGGAGAGGGTCAATACAAGCCAAATGGTCCAGGATAATTATCTATTGCGCATACCGTAACTTCCAAAAGATCTTTATAATCAACTTTAAGATTACCACCATTAATCATCAACTTTGCATTCCGGTGATATAAACACACTCATACTTTATACTTGAATACCAGACACCCCCGCAACAACACACCACTTAGGTCTTAGCTCACAGAATTTCGAACTTCCGATTTTAATAAAATTTTAAACTTAGAAAATAGTTCATTTAAATTAAAAAGCACTAACCACTTTTGTTTTTGTACATTAGTATCGTTTTCTTTCGATGACTCACCATTTTTTACAGACATCAAACGGCTATTTTCATCACCTGAAGGTGAACATAATAATGGCAGAATATATATCACGAATTGTTATATAATATTATATGTTTCTATCTTTCTTAGTTTAACATGTCTAAATATTTGAAGTATTATATTGATATACGCACTTATCCTACATGTGAAAATCGAGCATTTATTGCTTTGTTTAACAATTTTTTATACTATATGCGAGTTGAACCTCAAAGCTCAAATTTATTTCCTAGTTTTCTACTATACAGATTTTTATGTGAACAAGTTTCAGATTTTCATCTATATGTCTAACATGGAGAAATTAGCCTACGAAAATTGAATTTTCTTCATTTGGAATCGACAACTTCGTGGTACACAGAGTACATCAATATATTCAAATATTAGGCTAGTAATTATGGGTTTATTTTTTAGGTCTGAATATACTGAAACGATGCAGTTAATTATAAAAGGATACGTCAACACAGTACTGGATAATTTAGTAATTCGCAAACGCGAAAAACGGCGAGATGAATATATTTTATTGTCGATTGTTATGGTCTAAATTATACAGTATAAAATTAATTAACTTAAATTTTTAACTATAGACCTAAAGTTAAAGATTTAATTTATAATTATAATTTGAAATTATACAGTATAAAATTAATTAACTTAAATTTTTAACTATAGCCCTAAAGTTAAAGATTTAATTTATAATTATAATTATACAGTATAAAATTAATTAACTTAAATTTTTAACTATAGCCCTACAGTTAAAGATTTTATTTATAATTATAATTTTTAGGTCTGAATTATACAGTATAAAATTAATTAACTTAAATTTTTAACTATAGCTCTATGTCTATTACTCCTTATTCTGGAAGTCATACTGAAATATGTGTAAGGCGTGTCAAGGATAAGAAAATGGAAAAACACTTTAAATATTTTAGTGCTCCTGAGGGGTTGCGGGGGATTGGGGGGGGGGGCTGATTTGAAATCTGAAATGAAAACACTTATTGCAGATTTATACCTAACTGATTCGTTTTATTCACGTCAGATGTACGGATTTTTGTAAATGGTTACAACAATACCAATTTATTAAATTTCTCGCATAAGAAATAATGTTGACTTGTGCATATTTGTTTTGCCCTCTGATCTTCACTGATGATTATAACTTTTCTTATTTACTGGTATGGTGGTTTTTTCGTCAAATGTTTGAATTAAAAGAAAACTCAAATCCTGGAATAAAAATTATCACAACCAACGGAAAGCTTTAACATGATTAATCTTGTTCTCAGCTTATATACAGATTATATGTTAGGTAATATTTTCCCATGACTGCACAAACCGATGAATTTAATTGTTTCTTATTTTAGAATATTTTGTTGTTCAGAGAACAGTTTTAACCATCTAGAGAGAACTTCGCTTCAGAGTTGATCAGAAGCTCGTAACTTCATTTTCCCTCTGTTTAGGATTAAGATTTACTAACTGCATCGTGTTTAATATAGTTTTGTTCTCCAGATGACTTCATGAAAATAAATATCAACGGTGAACCTTTCGAGTGTGATTGCTTGCCTTCTTGCGAAGAATCTGAATTGCGGAAAGTGTCCAGCATTGTGTAAGAAAACTTTATTTCTTTAAGGAATTAAATAATTTATGGCAAAAAATGTAGGCACTTATTGAGTATTGATTTAAACTGAATACAGATATTTATTTGATATTAATTAAATTTATTAAGAATTCATAAGATATCAGCTTAGTCGCTCGAGATTCATTGTTGTCGGCTATGTTTGAAAGAAGGCGGCAGAGGAAGCAAATTGTTGATGCCGCGCTATGAGCGCGGAACAGTGGGAAGTGCACGAAAAACTGAAGGCGTCGCGACCGTAGGTAAAGGTGTTGGGTCTCGAACACGCTACCAGAATAGTGGTAGTGAGACGTTCACGGATTTGTGTTTGATTTATGATTTATAATGGAGTCGACGACGAGGAGCGGCGGAGCAGGGAGTATTTATGACCATGCCCTTAGGGATTTTGTTAATTTTATTGCTTGAATAAACGGACAATTGTTTTAAAATGAAATTCTTTTAGTAATTTTCCCATGGAATATTACCTGACGTCCAATAATCGGAATAATTCAGAATCGACGGCAGAGAACAGCTGTGGGTAACGTAGTTATATATATATATATATATATATATATATATATATATATATGTGTGTGTGTGTGTGTGTGTGTAATGACATGAGTCATTTGATCAACAGCATCACGACGATATTATTTTTTTTTCGGTAAAATTCAAAGCCTCTAACAGAAGCCAAAACAAAGCATTCAAGTCTATAAACATATGATTATTGTTATTCTGAGAACAAATGTAATACGATTTGTAATGCAGCTATTGTATTGCAGGTATCAACATCACAATCCACATAAGAGTTTGGTTACTCTATCATTAGCTAATTTACCCACAATGCGCTTGAAACGTGTAGTTGTTCGAGATACCCTTGACCTCGTCGGTAAATATCTTATGTAAATCATTTTATGTCATTTTCTCGCAACATCTGAAAATAACCAACACCTATGTAATTTCTTTCAGTGTCAGTTGGAGGAATCATTGGACTGTTCCTTGGAGCAAGTATTCTGAGCTTTGCAGAAATAATTTATTACTTTGCGATTCGTCGTGCCCATTAAATGGAGAAATTTATTTGAATCTTATTCATTTTTAAAGAAACCTCTTTTGTTTACCGACATTCTTAAAATAGGTAATAAACAAGTTTTAAACGACTTAGCCCAATTTTCGGTAATTGAATTATAAATGATTCTCTGTTTTATGTATACAGATAATAAATTGAATATGTAACCAGCCTTACGATATAATTCAAAAACCTTCCATAATCCACTTTTTGTTATCCGTTTGTTAATAAAAAACTATAACAACTAACATACTAGTATTTATATTGCAATATGTATTAGGCGGGGTGAACATAAAATTTGAGAACACAATTAACGTCTGTAAAAACTAACATAACATAAATATTTAACCACCCTTAAGAAAGACAATAACTATTTCGAACAATGCATAAAGTTTTGAATTGAAGAGACAATAGTTAGTTCTTTGTCAAGACTAGATTCAGACTGAAATAATAGGACCAAAGTATATAAATACATTGACTATTTAATAATCCAACTTAAATAATATTTAAATGTGAAGTTAGTTGTTTCACATTTAAAGAATATATTACATTTAATACGGAGAATTTCTGAGATTATCTTTTTTAAAGAATGCTTAGTAATATGAAAATATTTATAAGATCAGCTTTTGTTCCTTAATTCTGGTTAACAAAGATAGTTTAGTCTGAACAATATAACAAAATGAGCAATTATTACATCTAATTTTATAAATATTTAGAATAAAAAATTTCAGTGTGGGTGTGTTGGTAATTCTTCTCTTCCTAAACGGTTTGACCTATTTTGATGATTTTTTTTGTTGTTGTTTCTATGGGGTCACTTGGATGATTGGACCCGGCAGGTGGCGCTGTTGTCGAGATCCGCGAAAAGTTTTTTTAATTTTTAACAAAACAAATTATATACGTTTATGGATTTCTCGCATAAAAAACCAGTACAAAATTTTCAGCCTGACTATTTCAATAATCTGTGACATTTGACTTACGCAGGTGAAAGTTCATTGCGTCGTAGCTTGGCATTGATTCGACATTTCTATTTCGGATTCTAATGTATTCCGTGTATTGTAATTCCGTGAATATTTATCGATTAATTCAACATCGAATAAATGTCGTATATTTGAAATTATATTTTGTACAAATGTGAAAGGTGAGGTGATTGAATTAAGATTATACACACGTTCATCCGGCGGCATTCCATCTAGCTTCCAAAATAATACATTAGATTTTCAGCGTGTGATTTCGATGATAGGGGGTGTGAGAAGGTAAATTTGGTTAAGATTAACAGGTTCTCCTTCATCACTGAGCAATAAATTCTCTTCTCGTTGGGTTTATATCGCTGTCACTCTACCCACTCTGCTTCACTGTCTACAACTTATCTAACTTCACTTGTTTGTATATCGGGGTTGTTGTTACAAATTATCCTCTCCGATCGGAAATGAAATGTGATCGTCCCCTTGTTTTTATTTTAGTCGTATAACCACGAGGGAACCTGGATGGGGACGCCATCTATACATCTACGACTTTTAGACCGAACAGATGATCGCAATTGGATCGCAAGCTCACAATTACGCGTAAATTCTAATAATAAATAAATTTAATCACATCGGAAACTACACATTACGATATCGAATCCTTACAGATCACGGCATTTATAAAGGCAATGTGGCTATACAGAAATGGAAATAGAAGAAAGACTCTCTTTGGGAGTTAGAAATAAAGTAATTTTTTTCTTCGACAGCAGTTATATGCAAAAAATAACGGTAATAAATAAAGGAAAGGGTGGTTTAATTTACTTATTATGATTAATTAATTAACTACGCTCCACAGTTGGGTGACAATGTGATAATCATTGATCAAGAGGATAAATTTATGTGGGGTTCAAAGAGAAAAGAAATGATTTAGAATTTAGTTACAATAAAATTAAGTTTCTATACGCAAACAAGATAATAGAAATAAATGATTTACAAATGAAGACGATAAAGGAATAATAATTTTGATTTAAATTATTTAATAAAAAGTCACCTGTGGGCTGAACCAAAATGAAGCAAAGTTTCTTTGGAAAATAGGACTGGTACTGTGAACTTCTAAAAATTTTGTCAACGATACCTACAGAAGACTGCAGTTGTTTTCGCTGGTGGTGGCGGTGAGTTTCGGGGCTTCTCGTTGACTGCGTCGGAATGATCTAGATGCAAGGATCACGTCTTGGGCCGAAAATAAATCGAAACTTCTACCAAAATTTTACATCTCCTCAGAACTCAAGAGCTCAAATCTAGCCAGCAATCCGCAATTTAATAAATCCTCTCTCCCAAAACTTCTGTCAATTTCGCCTCGTATGGCTCCGAATTCTCTTCCACCCTTTTCCAGCTGTAATTTCTAATAGCATCCATTGGTTGCAATTTACAAAACTGCAGCAATCACGAAATATTTAGCCGCCGGATGTAAAAAAGTGTCGTCGCTCATATTTTTTGCATTTTGTTATGCAGTAGTCACTTCCAATTATCTACGCGTAGCTTCTAAGTAAATTATGAACAGATCTGCCATTGGTTTAAAAGACGGAACATATTGATCATAAAAGACGTCGTTCGTGTTGTGTAAAGCAGGGTGTTTCATTGTCCGAAGAAGGGTGTAGCGCTGATAGCCACAAAAGATACTACGCGCAAACAATACTCCACAGGCCTTCATACTTTATTCGCAGTTTTAATACATTACTAAACAGACATGTTTCAATTTGAGAGAATTGATAGAATGGAACAGCTTGCGTGACAAACACGACAGTATTTTAGGTGCATTTGAACAATTCTATATAACTAAAAATAATAATAAGGATTTTCCTCTCCTTCAGTAAAATTAGTATCGATGCTATTGATTTGGCGTTTGCCTGTTTTTATATTATTTCTATTTTTTGGGAGGGGGAAGTACCTTTTTTGGTCGCGAATCTATTAATTTCCAGGAAAAATAATTTACTTTCAAATAACTTAAGATATTCTGAAAACATCAGGGAGAAAAAAGAATGTAGTATTAAAAACATTTGGAATCAAAACCTTATGAAGCAGCGTGTCAGTCAGAGATATATTTTATGAAATTTTGTTTACATTGAACGTCGACATGTCAACAAAAATAAAATAATTTTCTTCATATAATAAAGGTTCGATACAAAGTTTTTGTTTTAAGTGACGTGTCCTGAACTATTAACGAAATGGATGTTACTTTACAATCTCACGAAGCTAAATTGGTATTTCCTGTACCACCAGGGCTGAGAGAATTGTCCAGTGATATTTCTCGCGAGGTACGTATTCTCTATATTTTAGATTATAAATATGTAGTAAAAAACTTTCCTTGTGTTACTACATGCGTTTAACCTATATTCTAAATAAGCCATTTTTAGAGAAACTGCTTCCATCGTAAAAGAATGAAGAATAGATGAAAGAGCCCTAAAACCTACATTAAACATGTATTTAAGGGTCGATTGTCAATAAGGAAAACAGCTAATAACTAGTATTTAACATACTTGAAAATTTTAAATTCCTGTAAATCCACGTAGTTACGTTGTAACCATACCCCCCCCCCCCGCCCCAAACTCGTAAATGGTTTAGAAAATGTGACATCAGAGTCTGTTAGAACATTATACAGCGTATATAATCAATTGAAAATGAACGCGTACACAAAAAGAAGTAAAATGATGAAATTTGCTTACATTTTCGGAGAAATTGTGCAGGTTCACTTGTCTTAGAATCATCTCTCGAAAAATAGTCGAATAACTCACGTCCTTACCGCATTTACGTATCACAATTGAACGCCTATTTAAATTAGCCCTTATGAACAGAAACGGAAGGAATATATCATTATTATTTCAATATTACTGTTCTACTAACTTTGCTCTTGCTCCCCATAATTATTATCGTGTTCCGAAAATTCCTTAAAAAGATGAACAAAATTGTGAAAACCAACAATTATGCAACACAAATACAAACAATTAAATAGCATTCATTTGTTCTCAGATTAAATTATAAGATCCCTTTTCAAAGATTTAATCAATTTGTTTAGTAAATATTACAAATATTTGTATGATAAAATCTTAAAAACTAAATTTATAACCAAGGAAAATCTTTTAGTAGATTTGAAACTAATTTAAAATTAAGGAAAATCTTTTACTAAATTTCATGTATTCGAATTATAAAGTGTTTAAATTGATTTCAAAGCTGTAGAGAACGAAGGAAAATCTTTTAACAAATGATAAATAATTAAATGATAAAATTTTCAAAGTAATGAATTACAAATATATTTATAATGAAATATTATGATACAATATTTGCGGCAAATGACGCTATTAATATTTGCGACGTTACCATTAGCAATGGGCGTGGCTTGTTCGAGGAGGGAATGGGCCAGGTCATGACTTTAACGGTTAGCCGATTATTGATATATATATATATATATATATATATACATTGATTCAACTTAAGAAAGAATATTGAATCTGTAAGCTTAATCTGTAGGTGATTTATAAATACTTGATGAAAATAATGACACTTTTATAAATATAATAAACAACAATAATTTAATATTTTGTCATTTTTCAATCAATAAGAAACTTGAATATTTCAGAAAACGATTAATTTGATGAAGCAGTTTTAACTGAAATGAAGAAATAAAATTCGTTTCAATATTTGGAACAAATAAATCTGAAAGGGGTCCAGATCAAGACCGAAACGTAGTTGTTTTTAAATTATAGTTTGTTACGTTAATTTTTTGTCTGGTTTTAGTCTTATTTAAACTTACATAAAAACTTCCTGAATTGTTACATATAGAGTTCAATGTTTCTTTCTTGGTATAGATATAATTATGTCTAATGCCGCGCACTCATTTTTACTGTATATGGATCGTTATCATAGTTTTAATAAATTTTCCTACATAATTATTAACAAAAGTTCGTATGGTTTTTTCTTTGTAATGACATTTATGTGTAGACTATACAATAAGCACGTTTCAGAAACGCTTGGTATTTCGCATCCATATTGACATTGTTATACTATCATTTTATTTATTTTTAAATTAATTAATTAAAATAAATAATGTAGTATTTGATTTCGTAAGTCAGATAAAATATTTCATTCATAGGTGCTTCGATCGCAACCACCAAATATTTACCATTTCTTAGCTGAATACTGTGAGGCTTTACTCGTAACTAGGGAACACTCTTATGGTGAGTTAAATTTAACCTGTCTTCAATTGTATAACTGTAAATGTAAGCTTGAATGTTAAATTCAATTTATTGCTGATCTGGTATTTCACTTCCTAAATACAAGTCACAATATCTTGAAAATAATTTAAATGACATTTTCATGTCAACTTTAGATCTCAAAACATTGAATTAAACATAATTTGAGTATTGGCACTTTCTGCTATTCTACTACTCTAACACAAAATGATAACTAATGATGATATCCAGATTACAGATGGATCTCAGATGTTACATAAATTTTTAAGATGATATTTCATTAAAAAGTCCCTAATTGCGCCTTTCACTACTCAAGTATATTTACTGAAAATAAAAGTTAATTTTACAATAAACTATTTGGCCAATTATGTTTGTATCTGATCACGATTGTATTAAATAATAATATTCCTTATTTTTTAGCTGGAGCACAAATTGTTGATGAAATGCTGGAAAAAAATCTTATATTTGTTGATGAGCTACGCCAAAAAGGTCACACGTATGACACAGCAAATAAAGCTGCCACAAAAATACAGGTATTATTAAGAAGAAATGTCTCTGTTATGAAATTTAACCGCAATATTTTTAAGATTCATGAAATATGTTATTCGATAAAGTTTGGAAGCATGAAATTTAAATTAGAGAACTAGAATTTGATTTAATGCCATCAGAGTACCATATACAGTAATTCGAAATAAGTAAAAATTCAATTGGAATTACCTTGTTGTTAATTGGGAATAAATGTAACCTTTACATAGACATGCCTTATTCTCTTCAAACCGTAATGATTAATTAGATGTTGTGCACTGATTTACAGGCAGCATTTCGTGGATTTTTGGAAAGAAAAAGGATGAAACATGATGGTAAGAAATCGAAGCCAATTATTATGTTAATGTAAAAAAACTGAATTAACTTACTTTAAATATTTTTCAGAAGCTCGCAGAAGTTCAGACACTGAATCAAACATTAAAAAAGCAACAGCCATTATTCAGGTAATTATACGTATACAAATACGGCGATGGCGAGGCGGATCTCGCAAAACCGGCGACATGGGAACGTAGAATTTTGGAAAGAAGATTCGTTCTCACTTGGCCAAATATTCTCCAAACCCTAACCGTCAACACCACCGAGAGTGGTAGGTTTTAGTGGAGGGAGTTGACCGTTGAAAAAAGGTATCATGTGGTGTCAAAATACTCTTGGGAGAGGACGAGAAGGTGAAGTAAAAATTAATAGGTCTGGGAGTTGGTTGACATAAGAATCTGGAACAACCTCAGTTCAGTTTCTGTAAATATTTATAGATAATATTGTCAAGTATATTTTGAAATCTTATTTTATATTATTAAAATTAATCCAGAATTCAATTAATTTAATTTCTTTTCTATGGTCTTACCTTAAAATGATAGTACGTGGGGGGGGTTTCGAAAATGTGAATTTTCGACAGCCTCTGCTCTCTTGTTCTGACAGTGTTTCTGAACAGCGAGACATATAGCAAATCGTCAGTCATTAGACGGCCACAATCAACATCCAACAAAGCCTCTCTCTCAGGAATAGGCCGCAACAATGGAAAAGTAACGGACGAGAAACGCAAAAGACATTGAAACAAAATGAAGTACAAGTGGAGGAAGGTAAAAAAGAACATACCAATAAATCTAGAGGGTGTTGAGCTCAGGACTTTGCCTTGACTGAAGGATGTTTAGGAATGAAAGTTCCCAAAGATGAAGTTCAGCATCTGAAGAATCGGGGCATAAGACTTTGAGGAGGGTCACTGTGAAGATTCATGGATGATATTTTTATTCTATGGAACCATGAACTGCTGCCCTTTCCGATTTTCTACACAGCCTAAGCATCAAATTCTCCGTTAAGTTCACCTGGAACTACTTTCCTTAATTTGCAATCTGAACAATTAAAATTTTGTTTAAAAATATTATAAATAAAATTAATAATTTCGATAAACATAATGTTGTAAGAACAGAAGAGTATGTAAATGCTAAGCAGAGTAAGGAGGATGTGGCATTGTGGTAGCTATGTAGAAATGAAAAGACTTGCGCAGGATAGGTGAGCATGGAGGGCTGCATCAGACCGGTCTTATAACTGAATACCTTAACAACAACAATGTTGTATACCAAATTAAGTGTTTAAATTGAAACTATTGTTATATTGGTCAATCAAAACACTCATAATTACACATATTAATGAGCATAAAAATACTTTTCTGATATACACTTCAGTTCTTTCCAAATAACCACTTATGTCTACATTAAAGTAACCAACTAACTACAGTATCTCCACTTCACCAGAAGCTTTCTTCTCTTATGTTCTTTTTCCTCATGTACTTCTTTTTGTTTGAAAGCTTTCTCCATTTCTTTTACATTGTTGTGACCCATCCATCAGAGAGAGGGGAAGGGGGAGAGAGGGTGACAGGAGGGAGAGGAGGTGTAGATGGTTGCCATCTAAACTGAATACATCTTTCTCACTTTAATCATAGTATAAACAAATTCATAATTTTAAACTTACTCAGGAGTCATTAAATTTTTTTTTTCAGGCTGCATTTCATGGCTTCAGAACACGTAGGACTCTTCAGACAGGTCAGTGATTTTCAAAAGTTAAGATATATATATATATAAATATAGTTCTACTTTTAACGTACTATTTCATGTCGATTGTGGTACCAGTATAATTCAAATTAAGTATGTATTTGGCCATTTTTCAAATTATTCTAATAAATTAATCCTCCTTTAAATGATCAACATTTAAACCACACACTCACAGGAAACAATAGTGTGTCATTAAATAATTATGCTCAATCATTTCTTTAAGTTGGTTATGGACTAACACACAAATATTAGAAAAATCTCTACAGCTTTATTAAAATACAGAGATCAATAATGAGGAAAATAAATTAAGGTCATTTAAATATGAAAGTTGAGGTAAAATGTGAGTTAGGAAGCTTGAATCATATTCGATAATTATATATATATATATTCATTTTGAATCAAGAGTGGAACAAACTAGTTTACACAATTTTGAATTAGTATTAAGTTCAATATAATATAACATTACTAATTAATGTTAATTTTTTTTCAACACAGCTGCCAACAAGATTGCTCTTTATACTCCAATTATAGCAAAAATTCTCCTCAAAACTGGGCACTCACTAAGCAGAGCAGAGGAAGCAGCATGCTGTATTCAGGTTTGGAATGAGGACATAATTGTATCTGAATGTAGCACCTGTGTGTTTCAATTCTCTAGATAAGCAGAATGATTTGTTGAGAGTGTTTAACTTATTTTCATCTCAAATAATATTTTCTTAGATAATTTATTATATATGCATTACATAAATTCTTATAGTCATGAACAATAATAATATAATCTATTATTCTATTTACAGAGGGCATATCGAGGATATGTATTGAGAATATCAATGCAAAGGAAGTCAGGTACAATTTTATTTACGTATAACATACCTCCTTACTCATAATTATTTTCTTGTGTTTACTCCTTTTAGCACCTGTATTTGCTCTTCAAAAATTCATTCATGTATCATTGTATTTTCATTTTAGATAAATCCTGGTTTTAAGTTAATTATCCTTATGAACTGTTTTGATAAGAGTGTTTTCAAAATTACATCCTGAATTTTAAATAATATAATACTAATATCTGTATAATTCATATTTGATTTAAGAATTTTTATATTGTTTGTATTAAAGATACTGTTGATCCTATTCAAGTAATCACTGAAATACTAGCAGCTACCAATCATACCAAGGAAGAAGGCATACAAGCAGCAATTACAATTCAAGTAAGAAGTCATTTAGAATTTCAGTTAAGAAAGTAGTAAATTGTAACTCGTTGAGTATTGTCAATGGTTTAGTATTATAGCTTATAAAGAAAATTCTTATATCAGTTATGATTTAGAAATTTTTTATTACTTTTTAAGTAATCATAAATAATTTTTTTGCAAAGCAGTCACATTAAGGCAAATAATTAGGATTTGTAGCAGAAGTCATCCTCAATTAATAATTTTACATACATACATACATTCTGTTTCTCAATTTGTGAATTGATAAGGGTAAATATAGTGGTTATTGCCATGGCAATTAATATTTTAAGTGAATTATTTAATGCAAGCAAATAAATCCCATAAATATAATTATAAATAGAACTTTTTAATAAAAACTAATAATCAAAATCATAATTTTTTAAGATACAAACAATATATTTGAAATTCAAAGCATCAACATTGATTGATTTTTGCATATTGTTAGTTTAATGTATTCTTATTTTATACACAATAAATCCTTATAAATTACTGAAGGTCATTCACCTCCTGAACATTATCTGAGAAGAACATAATTGTCAGTTTTGTTAAATACTTTAGATATTGTAAATTTAACTAACAATTTAATAGCTATGAATAAATTAAGCAAATATAAACTAAATAATATTCAGCTTATTACCAATTATTGTATGTAAGACTTAAGTTTTCTATTACAGTGATACATATTGAACATGTATTTGGCTACCAATTATGTTTTACATGATGGCTACCTAGATATTATATTGCTTTAAATTACCTAATCTTTAAAACAAATAAAAATCTTTCTTGTAAACACATTTACAGTGTCAGTTTCCAACAACTAACAATTTATAATGAACCATTTGAGACCAATATGTTATAAGCTATTATTACCATTAATAACTATATAATAATATTTTATGTAAAATACACAATTATTCATTGATATTTTTATTATTTCCAGCGGTATACCAGAGGATATTTAGCGAAACAACTAGTGGCAAGAATGAAAGGAGGTCAGCAAACTTGACTATTTATTTTCTCAATATTTATGTTACATTTTCATAAGAATTAGTAGTATCAATTACACCTTATAGTTCTGCATTCAAATAGCTTATTTTTCTCTGCTGTTTTGATCTGATGAATTCCAGTTTATAACTCTCAATGTGCTTAGCATTAATGTACTTCCAGAATTATGAAAATATCCTCTCCTAGCTCATCCCACAAATTAACAATTAGATACAAAGAGTACAACTTTTTTTACCATAAATTGAAACTAAAGATGATGGTTCCACTAAGTTCCATTTTGGAACTTACTAATCATATGAATGTATGCATCATTTACAGAAAACTATGAGTCCATGTTGAGGGATGCTACATTTTACAGGGCCCACTAACAGATTCATCAAGCGTAAAAAACTTTCCTTATAAGATGTAGTCAGCATGGACCATCTTCAGTTTTCCGTTAATTAATAAACTATAAATAAACAGTAACAACAATATCATCGACCTATATATTCACATTCTTTCTATAAAAGTAGTACTATAATGACATCTTCTACCCATGTAATGATAAATTTTTATTATGAATTGAGTTTTAAACATAGTTGAATAACTATAATTGAATCACCAGGACTAATTTGAATCAAATGTAAATAATCTTTTTGTGGATACACTCCAATATATTGGCATGTGTAGTAACACATTATTTGATTATTCACTTCCCTTATTCCATATGTACATATAAATTTGATCAAATTAAATCACATGCAATATATTTTATAGGTGAAGTAAGAGAGACAGTTGCAACAACAACAACTCCTGCCGCATATGAAATATTAGCAAAATATAATCTTACTCTGAAAAAAGGATTAGCAGCAGTAATAATAATTCAGGTATTTTTATGTAATATTTTCAATACAAGTAGAATGTTACAAGTTAAATATTTATAAAAAATTATGATTCTTATTTTCCAGAAAAATTTTCGTGGTTATCTTGTAAGGAAACGTATACAAGCACATCAGAGAGAAGGTAAAATTTTTATTGACTAATATTTGGCTTTTACATTTCTTTAAGATGTCTGACGTATATCATGATATTAAAAGTACAAGACCAAACTTTTGGCCAACTGCTATCGAAGAATTTTTGAAAATTGTTTTCTGGTATTTTTGATGTTTGTACTGTAACAGCTAAAATACAAATCAAACATATGTTTGAAATGAAATAACAATGAAACTTCTTCATTAAAATTATTTTAACTTATTTCAGATACTCGTATTTCAACAAGTGCTCAGGATAATGCAGAAGAAGAAGATTTAAAAAATATGAACTAAAACTTTCAAAATATGGTATTAAAATTATAATTTTTTGTTTAACATTTATAAACAGTTGCAATTCAATGAAATATGTAGGATAATTATTAAAAAAATGGTTTAATAAAGAAGACTATATACATTCTTGTAAAGATGATTTATTATTAGAAATCGCAAAATTAAAACTATCGATACCTAGTTTTCTTCCACTCAACTTGTACATTCTTATAAAGAAAATTGTTTACTCAATGTCAAAATGCATTCACCAATAAATAATCCAACAAACAGAAATTTATAGCAGAGTAAGATTAGGTGTTTAGAGAACCTAAGTTGATAGTTGTTACTAAACAGCCACATTAAGTTAAGTAATGGAGAATTGCTGAAGAAGTCATCCTAAATTAATATTTTTACATATGTCTTAAAACATTCTGCTCCTCAAGTTGTGATTTGATAAGCGTATATACAACAATTAATGCAAAGGCAATTAATATTTTATATGGTTTATCTTAGTCAAATTTAATGCAAGCAAATAAATCACACTTTATAATAAAAAATATAAATCATTATCATTAATATGACAACCCATTAAGGTTCCTTGCTGTCCTGAGAAGTTTTCGCCATTCTTCTTTACTTTTTGGCTTGCCAATCCAATTTTGTAGTCCGATACTTTTAGTACCCTTTTCCACATCATCTCCATATTAATTGTGTTTCTTGATGGTTACTTAGATATTATAATGCTTTAAATTACATAAGCATATTAGTGAACATCTTTAAAAACAAATCTATAACTAAATAATTTACTCATACACATTTCTACAGTGTCAGTTTCCAACAACTAACAATTTATAATGAACCATCTGAGATAAATATGTTGTAAGTTAAATTAATAATTATATAATATATATTATGTAAAATGCACAATTATTAATTAACGCGCAAGGGGGAGTTTTCTGCACATGTTCCAATATGTGATGATGCCAAAAATGACCTGAAATGGCTACACTAAAAGTCTTTGTTTCATTGAGTAAAAGCCACCTACTTTCAATTTTCTTTAATCCTTATTCAATAATGTGCTTTTCTCGTTTTAAGTTTTCCTCTGCTCACAGAAAAAATGGATCCTAGCATTTTACCAAAGGAGACTTGGAATCGCTTTTTATTTCTCATGAAGGAACTCTATTAAAACTCCGCAATATGAACGAATATTGCAAGAGCAATATAAAAATCACAACCGTTAAATGATTTGTCTTGGAAATTCATCAAATATTAATTTTAATAAATTTTCTACGCCCATATCTAACAACACGCAGCAAGTCACGAGTGAAGTAAATTTCAACTGTCATTGATTGATATCTATCTTATTGTTTTTTTCAATGTGTTTATCACTTGATAAATCTTATCATTTCATAATTTACGAGATCATCCGCATGCTAACGCAAACAACCTCAACACGCGTCGAAATACATTCTTCGTATATTATGTACATGTTACAGAAATGTATTCCGCTTTTCACCTTACTCACATCTCTCGTTGCAGGTAAAATAAGTGTATTTATTATTTCAAATGCAAAATATCCTTAGATGATTATATGAAAAAAAGACTTAACAATTGATGCTTAGCAACTTATTACGCTAGGACTATATAAAGAAAATTAGATACATAAGTATGTTAATCTATGTAAATATGTCAGAAAACAAGTCTCACGTCACAGCAAACTGAAGTTCATATCGTAGTCGACTTCAATTCATGACTGACTTAAAATTTAAAAATATTTTCTTGCCCTATTATTGCTGACTTTCAAATTGTTGGCATATAAGAAACGCGTTTCAATGACGTGCATATAGAAACAATTTTTCTCAAACGGCTTCGGATGACAACTAAGGAAATGTTTGAATAATAATGCAATATTAAAAGAAATTATCGTGAAAATACAGCGGCATTTATAAGACTTAAGGTTAACATTTAATGGAAGGTTTTGTGCGATTTCAACACGTGGATTATAAAGTTATAGATTTACTACACACAAATTGCAAATGGCTTTACAAAATTTTTGTTTCTCCTAATTGTCTCTTATTGCACATATTTCTTTTCAGGTCAGGATGAATTGCAAACTGTCCTTCAGTATTATCAGAGTTCTTCAATCTCATCTGGTCTGGAAGCAACCCCTAATGGATTCTTACTAAATAAACTTAATATTACTTTATATAGCGGATCTATCCACTACTTTCGTGTGCATCCTGACTACTGGGAAGATAGCTTGACAAAACTGAGCGCTTTGGGTTTGATTGCAGTTGATACGTGAGTTATACTAACTAAATGAATGAATAAAAAAATTCAAAATTAATAATTTTTCTAACAAAACTGCGTAAATTTTAGTGTCTCAAACTTGGACTGAAAAAATTAACAATGGTAAGGGGGCAATGAAACAGTAACATAATACCTTTAGTTTTTCAATATATATACAAACCATATGCGGACATTTTATTCTTAGCGATAACACAATATTTAAAAATTGCATTTTTTTTGTCTGAGATACAATAAAGGGCCAGTGATTATGAGCCATGTTTGGATGATGGAAAACTGAAGTTGACAATTGTTACTGTCCTGCAGAGTCTCACAATATGGTGTGGGATAACTTCTCTTTCTTCAAAGGGTTTTCTGGGCTATAGGAAAATTCTCCAGCAAACTGTAACAGAGATGTTGATTACTCCTCACTATGAGCATCATATAAGATAAAACATCTGCTTCCATCTGGAGATTATCTGGGCTAGGGTAAAATTTTCCGCCAAATCAGTAACAAAGAAGCTGATCTGTTTCCCATTTGCTACAGATATAAAATAAGCTAATCTCATTGTGTATCAATTAATTGCATTTATATTTATGTGTCCAATATAGCAAATAAATAGTAAAATTGTTTCTTTCATTATATTTCAAGTCTAATGAATTCATTTCTTGAATATATATTTTTTTCTGGTGAAGGTATATACCATGGAACTTGCATGAGCCTGAAGAAGGGAAATTTGATTTTGGACATGGTGGTAATGATATGTCACCATTCCTAAATTTAGAATTATTTATTGAAAAAGCTTATGAAGCAAATCTGCTTGTAATTTTAAGACCAGGCCCATACATTTGTGCTGAATGGGAATTTGGTGGTCTACCAAGGTAAAAACACCATTTTATACTCTATTTTTTAAGTATTGACATTGTACCAAGTCAAAAGCTGCCACTTACTATTTTTCATAGCCAAGTTAAGAAAAAAAATAATTAAAAAAGCAGGTTGCATGTTTTCACATGCCAAGGTACCTTTATTGCTTTTTTAAGTGTTGGGTTGCAGACCTTGTCTGCTGATCCCATTGGCCAGCTACCTCATAGAAGTATTGAAGGCACACAGAAGAGAATGCTGGCTACCTTGCTCTATGTTCTACATCTCACCTTTTCAATTCCCTTCCTATGATGTTAAAGGGGAGTTGCCCATTTCAGGATCACCCTTATGTAGCCTGTAACCCCCCCCCCCCCTCTCCAAATTACAGACTTCTTGAAGGCATATTTAAAATACCAACAAGAATACTATATTAGTTCATTGAAATCACATATGATAATAAATAAAATGAGCAAGAGTAGGCCTAGAAGGAACCTTAAGTGATGTAAAAGTACATAACCACTATCAAAATAACTTTTATTTCATACATTGGATTTAGGCATATAGCCAGTTTGGCAAACAATAAAAAATTTAAGTATTATTTTCTCACTTAAATGCTTTGCTGAAGTTTGTATACATGGTATCTTGACAAAACGATAATAATGAAGAAGGCTTTGTATTTTATAAATTCATATGATCCTTAAAATATTCTAATTCTTTTCTCATTTTCATAAGTTGGTTGTTACGTATCCCAGGAATAAAAGTACGGACATCTGATGAAAAATTTACATCAAGAGTCAAAGCTTATTTTAATATTCTTCTACCTATAATTGCCAAATGGCAATTTATAAAAGGTGGCCCAGTAATAGCATTTCAGGTAATTTAATGTATTTCATTATGAAGCTTAAGCTTTGAAGCTAGAAGAACAAATTTTGATAAGTATTTCTAAATGTACTAATAGTCTTTATAAGCTCAATATAACATTAAACCACTTCATATTTGCTAGTAATTTTAAATCAAACAAAGTAATGTAAAGTTGTAATGTAATTCTTAGCTTCTTTGTCTTATATCAAATTGTTGGTTTGCTTGATTTTAATCGACCCATATATTACACTCATTTTTTTTAGTAATTACAATTTACCTAGCTATTTTATATACCTCATCTCATAGATTGCATACACTCGTGGTTGTAATTATTTAAGTATAATAAATGTTAAAAAATACTTATAAGAAAATGAAAAGAAATTTATATAAGTATATAATGAATATAAAGAATGGTTAGTAAGAGAAAGTAGATAAATTCAATAGATAATCTAAAGGATAAGTAGTTCATAAGTGAGAGATGTGGTGTAAAAAGTCTATTAACTTGAGTTAAGTTCTTTGTGATGCATTTAAAATTTAATGGATACCACACTCGACTAATATCCTACCAATATTATATTTTTCACCATCATGGACTCTTCCTTTTAAATGCTTTAACCTTATGTCCTGTTTGTATTTCCTGTTCCAGCCACTAAGACCATCTTAGTATATTGCTAGATTTAATTATTCAATTCTTAACATTTAGATAGAAAATGAATATGGTGGAACTGGCAATGTTGACCTGGAATATTTAACATTCATAATGAATGAAATGGAATCTCATGGCATTGAGGGTTTGTTCTTCACTTCTGATAATATACTATTAAGTGGTGCTAATGGAGCTCTACCTGGTGGTAAGTAATATTTCTGCTGCAATGTTTGTGCATTCAGCACATTCAAGTTTTTATCATTTCATATCTCTTGAATTTATATATATATATATATATATATATATATGTTTTACCAAAATTTCTTAAGGCTCATAATACATTCCATACAAACATTGTTTCTAAGCAAACATTCAATAATTGTTTATTTACTTTTTCAATATATACTACAAGCCAGATAATATGCATGCCAATATTGTAGATGTTAGAGAAAAATATTAAATATTAGTTAGGGTATTTTTTTAATCTAAAATTATACAATATTTGATATTAAAGAAAATCTAAATATAATAAATAAGTTCACATTTTATTGTTGCTATAACAATATAGGATAAAGAATGATATAAAATCCTAATAAATAGTTATGTTTCTCCAATTGCTTTCAATTTAGCACAGCCATATTAATTAGTGTTGCAGACAGCCAACTTTGGAGACAGTCCTCTTCTCCATCTAAATAAGCTAATGGAAATACAACCTGATAAACCTGCTATGGTAATGGAGTTCTGGACTGGTTGGTATAGTCATTGGATGGAACCACATGAAACTACAACTGTGGAAAGTAAGAATAAATTAGTAGTCATTAAACTTGTAAATACCAAATATTTTTAAAAACAATCCAAACCAATAAAAATGTGGACATTCTTGAATTTTTAATATTGTTTTCAGGTTTTAAAACTGTGCTTGAACAAGTACTAACATTTCCAGCATCTGTGAATATGTATATGTTCCAAGGTGGTACTAGTTGGGGTTTTATGAATGGAGCAAACTACTTGAGCATATTTAATACATATCAACCAGACATTTCAAGCTATGGTATACCATATATATGTTTCATCATCTGTATGTGTGAGAGTTATGTAGTAAAGAAAGTGCTTAATGTGTTTCTTAGTTATTCATTGCTTTTAAAATGATAAAATTCTATAACTTTAGAAAACTAATTGTATATCTAAATAACATTTTATTCCAATATAATGCATATTATTTAAAGTAATTTACATTACACTGCTATTTTAGTTAATTATTAAGACATATTAGAAATCATGAATAAATAGGTACTTGTCCATGAATCTCGTCACTAGCAACAAAACCTTTTATTATTCTCAACACTCTCATACAGTACTCCTGATAGATATAACACTAGTTTCATTGTTTTTACCGCTACGTGAAAATTCTGCTCTTTGCTTCAAAACAAAATTTAATTTATTTAATAAATAGAATTATAAGTTCTATTTTAATTACTAAATAAATTCCAAATAATTGTGTGTTATTCGCTAGCAAGGTAAAACCCACAATTAAGTTTAGCTCTCAACTGTAGCAAGTGATCTTTCTGGGGCAACTCGGAATAGAAAGAAATATGATCTGGCAACCAAAATTTTAAAATAATCTCCTGCTATCATGAGTAAATGGAATCTTCTCCGTGAATTCGGGGAAACCTTGCCATACTAAATTCATGTTAGTTTCATCCTAACTGTCCATTTATTGAGATAGATGGACAAATTTTAGATGTGTACATATAATTTATTCAATTTTAGTGTTATATCTCTTTATTACTTTCATCAATATCCCACACTGAATTACTTTATCCCAGCTGTTGCCGAACAGTAGGTGTTTTTTTTAAATAAAAAGTTTTTGGCTAGTGGTCTAGATAAATACATTATATTGCATGCCTACCATCTATTAATATAATATATGCAATATAATTGTTTTTCATTGTAATAATTTTTATTGACAGTAATTCACACTAATTTTATTTATTTACTTAAACTAATATACCCTCTCAAACTGAAAAGTTAATTTAGTTTTAAAAAACTATATTTAGACAATATTCCCATTACATTTTAGACTATGATGCTGTACTGACTGAAAGTGGAGACTATACACTCAAGTATGCTGCTGCTCAAGAACTTATAAATAGATATTCTCCAATCAAATTTATTAAACCTTCTCCTCCTGAAGTACAACTAAAATTTGCATATCCTAAAATAAACATAACACAACAATTAAGTTTAGATGAATTAGTTGCACAGGTTGTAAGTATTAACAAGATTTTTATATTTATCTATGGTGATGGTCATGGGACTATTTTGTTTTATAATTTGATAATAGTTGAGATTGATAATAATTTTATTAAAGTAATTACATTAAATCATAGCTAAATTAATTAAAATTAAAATAGCTTGGTGTAATAGAAAGAAATATAAGAATATTAATCTCTTTAATTATAATAAAAGAAGGAACAATAAAACTTAAACAATTTGACATAATGACTCATTTATAAGCTGGTGTTATTTAAGGATGCTAGGAGCATTAAAATTCCCATAGTCCCTGTGCAAACTGGTAGACATATTGATAATGATGGCCTTAGTGGATTTATGGTAGTGCACCATAAAAACAGTTACACATATCTGTTAGTACTCTTGGTATTTATCTCTTACCATACTATTCATAGGTTCTGTAAGAGTCGCAACTCAACTAATAACTGATTGCAACTGATAAAATATTTAATTTTCTAACTTTACACTGCCACCAATTTCAAATACTATCTACTCAATTCCTTAGTTAATCTCTCAATCTCAAACCTGACTTTTAGGGACCAAATCAAGATTATCTTCAGAGTTTTGGCAACACTCTTTGACATCTGCAAGGTTCAGAAAACTCCAGAAAAAGTAACCACTCCTCAAGAAATATTTTTAAACCTTTTAACTTCATGTTATATAAAAGTATAAAACATAATTACTAATAATAGTTAGTATTGACACTTAACAACTGTGAAACAATCTTCTCATCCTTAAACATTCAATTTTTCCTCACTGTATATCACATTGTCTGAATTAATGTTTCCTGATTGATGCACTCTTACTTTTAGGAACATCTTACACTTACATTGTTAGTTTGTGATCCATAACCAAAGAAATATTGTGAAGTTTGTGGTAACCAAGTCATATTCTTGAATTTAACGTTATTCAGTATTTCTATGATGTTCTCTTGTACTGTTACAACAATAAATTTATTATTATTATGTTTTGCCAATATTATTTCTAATGTATAGCAATATATAAATTAATTCAATTTGTTTTTATTAGTCATGAGCATAAATAATTTACTAATTTGATTGACAGTGTATTTTGGTTAAATATTTATGGTATCAATTTTTAATTTAGTATTGGTAATACATATCGTTTATATTTTAAGTCAAATTAAAATTTCAGTCCTACCTTTCTAGAGTACTGACGATCGTATGAAATCTGCAAATGTTCTCCCCATGGAACTAATGGATATAAATAGTGGGAATGGACAAAGTTATGGTTACATTCTATACAGAAAGACTAATGTTTCTATTGGGAATAACTCCACTTTACAAATATTGGGGCACATACGAGATATTGGTATTGTCGTATTTGATGGGACACTCCAGACTGAGATATTCACTAATAAGGACCAAATTGAACATTTTGGTTTCTGGAGACAAAGGTTTTTATTTTTCCAACATTCTTCTGTAATAATTTTATAAGTTCAGAATTAGATTAACTCACAATAATGAAAGTTAATGTGACAGTGATTTGGAAATATGTTTGAAATCATTTTTTTTACTTTTAAACTAAAAGCTTTTTATTTTTTTATATAATATTTGTAATTATTGGACTTATTGCTTTTGTTATTAGTATTAAATGTCAGAAAATTCAGAGGATTGTATCCCACTAAATCAGCAGTTGACACTTCCTTGTAACTGTAAATTTAACAGTGGTGGAAGAAGGAAAAGATAATTATTATGGAGTACATAGTTTGAAATTTGTTTCTCATAGTTTATTTTTTACAAGATGATATTGCATTGCAATACATTACTATAATTATTAGGTTCTTATTTGCTAATAGCATATTCCATTTTTATAGTGATGGTGTTCTCAATTTTAATGCTTCAAGTACTGGCTCATCAACTCTTGATATTTTAGTTGAAAACTGGGGAAGAAATAACTTTGGATTTATCAACATTGGAGATTTCGAACAGTATAAAGGCATAGTTAATGGACCAGTCCTATTAGATGGATTAGAATTAATTGATTGGGAAATAATTTCATTACAGTTTAAGAGTAAATGGATCCAAGGGTATGTTTGTATGCTAAACAGTATTTTTTATTCATATGAAATCTTGCTCACCACCCAGTTTCTATGTTTTGGTACTAATTTTGTAAAATGTCGATGAATTTCAGACTATTTGTTTGATCAAATATAAAGAAATAAATATATAATATAAAATTAATATTTTAAATGCATTATGCTCAAATATCAGGAAATACCGATACAAATAGTAATGTTGCTATGGTGTTGTAATGTTTATAGAGATTTTGTCTTATTAATGGGTTATTTAACTTTTTTCTGGGATTCTCAAATATAATGTTGCTTATTTTTTAGCAAAAAAGAGTAAAAGTTATCTCATTACTGTAATGATAAGAAATTGAAAGGTTTTTCTTGTTATTTTTTATGGCAGGCTGACCAACTGGAAACCAGTACCACTAGAATATGGAAATACACCTGCTCTTTATAAAGCAACAATGAATATTTCAAATATATATGACACATTTATTGACATGAGCTTATGGGGGAAAGGAGTTGTACTTGTTAATGGATTTACTTTAGGGAGATATTTCTCTGCTGGACCACAACAAACTTTGTACATTCCAAAGCCATTACTGAAAGAAGGTTTAAATGAGGTATTGCATCATGTTAGACTTACAATTAATAAAATATAAATATTAAATTGCTCTTCTTTATTATTAGAATAATAACTTTTCTATAATTTATAATGTCCTGTTCATTTCTTAATTTATCATATTTGGTCTTTGTTATGTTTATTACCAAATTTTTATTGTCTCAATTTTACAGATTACTATATTTGAACACTACACTCCTGCAAGTGAAATTTCATTCAGTGAATCTCCAATATTCAATTAGAAAGTATTATGATATTTTATATTTGTAATGATAATCACAAATAGTAGTGTACATTACAGGAATAAAAAAAAAATAGATTATTGTATCATGCTGTTAAAAATAAGTAGCACATTCCTGCATGAATTAAAATACACATTATAAAATCTTCAAAAGTGGATTGGTGTCAACAGTCCAGATTTGGACAAGACCAAGTTAAAAATAACAACTATGAATCTGCAATGTGAAAGACTCCGAAAGAAAATTACGATATTTTAATATTATAATTTTTAAGTTTTACAAAGTTGGAAGCATCGGAACTTAAAACATAAATACTCAATAGGGAGTTAGTAAGCTTAAGCTACGAATTATGGAGACAGTAGGTGACACCATCTTTGATCATTTGCTGTATAGTGCGGCCGCTTTAGAAATTAGGGAAGAAATAGAGCATGGCAGGAAAAATTCTAGGAAATGTTGCTGCAAAATAAATTGGAGCTAGACCGAAGATTAAATCAATTGAAGACGACGTACTAGTTTAGTCACTTGTGGAATTTATTGAGAAATATGACAAGCACGTGGGATTATCTAAGTACTTGGTACGTTCGAGAAGCGAATTCAGTCTTTCCAAAATAGTTTATAATCCATATTTTTTGGATAACTGATATGAGGTTTTATTTTTAAGGATACATGTTTAAATCAACAGCCTGAACAAAAATAAATGCTGCCCTATTTATGTTCATTTACATTAGACATAAATATTAAGTTATAATGTTCAATTATGAATTTGAATGCTCTGTGAAATATGAAATTAATTTAGAGTAGAACAAGTGTTTTCATTTCAATAACCTTCATCGTCCAAACTGTTCTAAGTATGTATATGGTATAATCGCGAGTTACCAACAGCACCGGAAATCACGAATCGAAATACCCATTATTTTATTGGGTCTGTTAAAAGTTTTTTTAAAAATAAATAATCTCTTCTAATTCTTATTCGTGACACATATGTACTTACAATTAACAAACACATTAAATGCCCAAACTTATAAGTAACATTAATTTGACATCGCAATTAATTTAAACATCGCAGAAAATCATTGAAAAAATTACGTAGAAAAATTGAATACCAAATGCTTTGTTTCGTTCTCTTTGCGAGACCATCATAACCTATCATACTAAACTGAAATTTGTAGTGCTTTATGCTTTATGGATAGCTTTTTTGCTTGCTACGAGATAAATGTAACATGTAAGTAATGTTGAATTCTTATGTCGGCAGAGATCAAAAAATCTTTTACAACTGATTATAACTAAAGAATATAATGTAGTTGACACATTATTTATCCCTTTTTGATGCGCTGATAATGTACATTTTTAAATTTCTGAAGCGCTTGCCTCAATTTTTAGTTTTTTGAGAATTTGTCGATTGAAATTTCATCGTTAACTTGTCCTAATATTATTCCATAAGAATTTTCAGAACAATGTATGAAAATGTCAGTTTACAGGAAAATTGCCTTTGAGGATTCAAAGTTTCCTGATTCATGTTCCGCCATCTTACGGTATATTATTATTTTAATTCTTTTTTTTATAGTCGGACCAACATTTAGGGTCATTAGCCACTTTCTAATTTCCTCTTAAGTCAAGTGTTGTTCACTCAGGGATCGTGAAATCATACACAAACACCCAGGAATCTAACCCGGGACCTCGGATACATTTCATTTCCAATTCAAATTATATGTATGGAAGACTCCAACAAACGCTTTAGCAATCCTCGTGTTAACAGGCATTATATTTGAAGAATTATAAACAATGAAAATGACAAAAACGACATTAATTTACCATTATATACCTTTTTTTTAAAAAAAATAAAAAAATGTCACATAAACCATAACACTTCTTCCTCCTCCTGTACAGCCCATTAAGCACCTTGACCTACCGGGTTATCTTACATGACCCATTCCAAATTTGTAATGATACGTGGTCAGCGTATCTATTCTTCAACAATGTTGATCCCAGCCTGGGTGACCAATAACACTTAGAATCAGTAATTAAAGATGATAGATATCTGATCTTCTCTCAAGGTAACTGGACCAATTTGGGTGTAGATGTAGTGCAGAGACTAACCAAATTTTTTGAATTTATAAAAAAGCACCGGAATAGTAGTAACATTACTTTTTTTTTAACAAATAACATGAACATCGTGAAAGTTCATTTTACTTCATTATCTATATAACCTCCACAACCGCAACACATAAATTAATAAATATGCAGGGTTTATCAAAATCTTTTCGCAAAATTTCAGGAATAGATTCATGAGATCTTGAGAAGAGGAACAGAATATTACAACATGAGTCCGTAAATGCATCTATATAGTGTTTTCTAAATGTTTATGAATATTGAGCATGACGGAATGCCTTATTATCTGGACTAAAATTACCTTGGGTGCCTGTATTCAGTAAAAATGAGATCAGTTTGGACTTACACAAAAGGATTAGATACGGCTAAGCAACCGGTGACTACAGTTCCATTGAGGCAGCAAGTGGAAATCCCTTCCTAATTGTATTAAACGGGAGTTGGCACAATGAGCCTCCAAAATTTATTATTTTGAAGGATATCATAAATATTGTGTTCAGACTTACTCGTTGTAACCTGATCCGGGTCAAGAAAATACAATGTATTTTTGGTTCCTGAGCACGGGAAAAATGCTAAAAATATTCCACCACATAAGATATTACAGCGAAAACCGGGTTGCCTAGATTAAGGCGCACGACAATAGAATGGATTTATTTATTTATAACTTACAATGTCATAAAACGGCATTTAGTAATTGATTCGGCTTTCTAAACACACGACATGGTGAAACACATTCAATCAAAAGTCTTTCAAAGTAAAGCTAAGATTTTAAAGTCTGACACTGCGAAATTTGTTTCTTCACTTTACTTGAATCTTGTTATTAAGTCCAAAGGTTTGCATTTCTTGAGCCTTGGCTCCTCGTCACTGGAATTAAAGAGTCGCTTCACTGATTTGTTTGGGTGTATTTTTAATCTGTTGTGGTAGCTCACACTGTTGTTTTGAATTTGTTCAGTAAGGGTTGAAATACCCAAATCTTGCCGGATGACCTCGTTAGGGACGAACCATGGGGCGTTTACCAAGGATCGCAGTACTTTTGATTGGAATCGCTTGATAATGTCTATGTTGTATCCCGTATAGCCACATTGGCCGGATAGTAGTTTTATATAGCAGTATTTTTCTTCCATTCCAACTTATTCCAAAGTCCGAATTTATCTTAAAATCTGTAAACAACAAAATTACTTACTATTTGAATGATGGAAACAAACTTGGAATGATGAAACAATTTGTTCAGGAATTGTCAAAAGGTATCTTACCAGCAAGTTTTCTGGGCCGTCTGAAACAAAGCTGAAGGAGGGTATTCTGGTCGGTCCTGAAATTCAAAAGCTTATGAAGAACGAAAACTTTAAAAACTTAATCGAAGACCTTAAGAAGACAGCATATAATTCCTTCAAAATAGTTGTAACAAAGTTTATTGGAAACAAGAAAGATTCTATATTTTAAAGAATTGTAGACAACATACTGCGAAGTTTCAAAAGTCCTGGGATGCTCAATGAGTATAAAACTGATCTTCTTGAAATCACGTCTGGTCTATTCTCCCAAAATTATTGATGCAGCGACTGAAGAGCAAGGACATAAAGGAAATGGAGCGGAGATACCACTGACAGTGGAATTTGATGACTGACTACTGTCGGATGCTGCACAGAAAAGAGCCACATGCAACGCACAAACGGAAACGTTATAACAAATTTTCGAGGAAAGAATGTAAATATTATAAATATTTTTAAAACTATTTAATATTTTATTTTTATAACATAAAAAATGAGAAAATATGACGTGTTATATATATTTATTTAAAGTTGTCGTGAAGAATATAAGTAATCATATACATATATATAACCATACGTTCTTTAGCATTTGGATGGAAATTCTGGAATGTCCTAAGGCAGATTTTGGGGAACGACAGCGCAAAGTAGTACATCTTTGGGTCTGACAGGCATTTGAGTCTCAGTCCTTTGTCCGGAAGGATTTTGCAAATTTGACGAAAGACCCAAGTCAGTCAAGGTCAGCAAGGCTGTGACCCTAGTGATGGCTCTTGCCAAAATTTGAATTTTGAAGGAGAAGGGCAGTGACGCCAACCCCATTGGAGTGCTAATGAGGAGATGGAAAATGTGGGAAACCAATGGAATGTTAGGAGAGTACAGCTCGGAGGTGCGAGAACCTCGAAAATGATCAATTGGAGGAGTCGGATCGAAACGGGAGTCCAGTTTCTAGCTCTCAAAGTGAGACAACCTGGGTTGACTTCTCACGAGAAGGCAGAGTTGAGAGACGTTCCAGCTGATCAACACATCGGAGATCTGCTTCCCTCGAAGGCTCAACCCAGAAGCTGAGTATCCTCCTGGAATGCAGGACAACCGGGAAAGGCATGTAAAATTAAAATGCAATAATCTCTGGCTCTTCACTCTACCACGCGTAAAACACGTAATACAACCTTGAGCGGGGTAGATTCTATTAACCGTCGTCTCTTATGTAGTTAATTAATAAAAGCTCAGCCACGCATTAAACTAATTCTTATTGATTGTTATTTGTTAAGATTAATTGTGAAGGAACAAACTTTTTAAATATTAAAGTTTAGTTTCAATGGCGCCCACCAAATTCAATAATATTTATCAATAATTAAATTAACATCACAAAATACTTTTCTCTATATGTATTTCTGGTTTTTCATATATTTTCACTTTGAGGAAGAACCTTAAGTGATGGAGAGGAAAGCATGGTATTTTTGAATTCACACATCAAAAATTATAGGTAACATCCAAAAGTGTACAAAGAAAATAAACAATTGCCAATTAGTAAGCAATGAAGTCTTAAATGGAAACATACTATGCATTAATAAAGTTTTTGTTTGCAGGGCAGCTACAATTCAAAACTGAAGCGAGAATTTAAAACCTCGCCTGAAGGCGAGAATTACTTTATTCCATCCACATTAATAATGAAATCGTTGCGGAAGTTATGGTGAGATTATTCCAATTAAAGCGAGAGGTACAATGATTGAGTGTCAACAAATTATAATTTGAAATGTGTTTTAGGAACAGCCCAGGAAGTATGTGAAAACATGACTGAAGTTCTGTGTAAAGAATGTCTAGGGTTAACGTACCCTCAATCAATTTTAAACATCAAAAGAAAAGCCCTAGACGACCAATTGCTCAGATTAATCGTTTCCCTAAACAAAAGAACAGATTTCAACATTGAAGAGGTTTTTCCAGATCCTCCACAAATTTTGAGAGGTACCTTAGGGCCTAGAATTGACGAGGTAAGCCATTAAAATTTATCTTACTCGTTTCAGGTTATTTTAAACAAATTTATTTTATACAGCACCTAAAGAGATGGAATTCAAAAACAGATTTCTTCCTCAAATTATTATTCAAATGAATATCTTAAATGGATTTACTACGAAGAGCGTTTTTGATGCAAAATAAAGGTAACTTATTATTGATTCGGAATGTCCGTTACATGTGTTACTGTAACAGTTCTTATCAGAGTATGCATAAATATTCTTATGTATCTTATCCATACTTCTCCATCTTACCCATGCTAACATTTACTTTCCGCCGATGGTTTATTAATTAGTCCTTTCGTGTACTCAGTGTGCGTTGCAACTTCTCAGTAACATTCTGCGTGAAAATTGAGCAACATCTTCCCAGAGTCACTATATTGTTGTTATTGTGGTATTCAGTCCTAATGCTTACTTATTTTGAGCAAGCCTTTACGTTTCCGCATAACTACCACATCAAACATCCGCCCTAACTACTATCGGATTTCATCCTTTGCCTCCCTCTTTCCTCTAATGCTAATTTTACAAGACTCTAATGTCTCAAAACGTGACATTAATATATCCCTCCTCTTGGGAAACGTCGTCGATATTGTTCTGTCATCCCTTATTCTGCTTAAACTTCCTCTTTAGTGATTCTTTCCAGCCATCTGATTTTCATCATCCTCCTATAGTATCTATTATTTTCCTTTCTGCAACTCCTACCTGTCTACGTTTCGCACCCATATAACGCCACACTGTATAGATTGAAGCAATACAAGCAAAATTTTAAAGGTATTAACTTATTTACGAATTACACTAATTATTCGATCAAAAATGGAGGAAGCTTAAAGTATGGATATTGTTTTTATTAAACAAACGTATTGATGTATTTGTTACTAATTATTGCAACAAAGATGGGGGAAACTCAAAATATGTTTCTTTTAAAAAATGTAACATTTTCGCTTGAAAATATTTATTCTTTGAGTTGTGATATTCTTTTCAGACTTTGTTGAACGGTTTTCGGACAGTAAAGAAATTGTTTGGATTTGATGATGGAGATCAGTTTGGTAAGTTTAGCGTCATCGAACGCTTAAAGTAAGCCTGTATCCTTATTTTGACTTAATATTGTTACGTGGATGCTACTGATTTGTTTGGCTTTGCGAAGGAACATTATTAAGCCAATTATCTTTTCATTTGGTCAATAATTCTTAGTTAAATGGGAGCATTTTTGGTGTTCAGCCAATGAGACTAACGCTGTCACATCGTCTCACTTTGCTCTTCACAAACTATAACTTCAACTGCGTGGTCAATAAAATCTGACAATGTCACACGAAATCGATTGGATGGCACAATGAACAGCGTTAAGATCAAATCGGCTCCCATTTGAAAAGGGTTATTGTCGCTTTTAAGCCTTGCTTTGCTCTCAGGATTCTCTAAAGACGGTTTCCGTCTTTAATACTGTCTTAAGTGTTTTCATTTGTATTCAATCTGACATATTCTCTTCACCTTCTTTCATCTAACGGGTACTTCCAAAAATCTTAAGATTGTGCTGTTGGGATGGAAATACGTTTATGAAAAGTACCCCCTTTGAAATATTTTTAACTCACATACGATAGCTGAGTAGTTTCAATTTTTAATGGATAATTGTTTCTTAAAAATATATCGCCAAGATTGGTGCCGCGTTAACTCACAGCGAAAATAAACGTCATTTTGTGGTCAGTCAGGCTTGGGGAAAATATATCTAGTGGAAAAAAAATTAATCAAAATTAATGTGGTTATATATTGAATTTGTTTTTCAGATACATATTATTTATTCTAGTATCCTACTTTTTCCATTAGTGCGCTGTAAGTCTGTTCGTTCTAATCGAAAGAATATAGTAGACTCATATATAAAATATTCTGTGGCTTAAAACATCACTGAATTAATAATATAGCAAGTACATCTCCAAAAGTTTGGAGCGTCCTATACGCCAATGTCTGTAACAAATATAATTCGTTTATTTAATTTGCCACCATCATTATGAACGGTAGAATATCTGTTTAAGAATGGATGTGCCATCCTCCATTTTATGTCCCCTGTTCGACTTTCGTCATCCGCACTTTCTTAGTATACAGTGAAACTCTTTCTCGACATGCACCTAAGTCAACTATAACATTAATGGAAAAACGTGTCAACCAGTACGAATATAAACCATGTCCCATTGCAGGACTGGAGGAAGAAAAGTGGCTTAAAGGAGAGTACGCTGCACTCGCAGAAGAGGAGGCAAATTTCGGGTCAAATTGTAACATCCAAACTCGACGCAAACTTCTTGATAAACTGTCCACACTCTTGAAGAAGCGACGGCAGAAAGGTTTTCCTTGTAAATGCTGCAGGTAACTTGAAAGCTTTGCGCTCATCGTTGTAAGCCTATCACTTATCAATCAGATATAAATGCAATATCTGTAAACATTACAGAGGTACAAACTGTTCGAAGGAAGGACAAAATGCTCAAGGAGAAGGCTCGTCTGCGTCTCACGGACGAATACCAGGCATTTTTTCTCGTTCCCAGGACAATAATTTGTCAAAATCATCGAATATAACTATTTGCGATACAAAGGCATCACGTCAATCGGTATTAACAAGCCACTTTTCTATTTATAATTCAGAATTTCCGTAGAAACTTCAAATTTATTTAATAAAATGCTCGTATAAATGCTGATAAGATTTATGATTGACGAAGAAAGTATCTTGGCTAGTTGTAGGTCATTAATTAATACTTAATCCTTATCAGTTAATCAGTTTAATTTTCTTATCACAGATATCAGGCGAGGGTCCTTGGTTTTCAGCGCAGGATGTACTTTGTGGATCAAGAATATCATGTGAATGGAAAAAAGGAACCAATAAATCACTGCAATCGGTACATACAACCATTTTCTTGGAATAAATTTTTTAAATAAACGTAAAATGAATGGGTTTAAACATAAATTCCTTTTGAATTTTCAAATTTTATTTATTAAAATGGTCAGTAATATTATTTTTTACGATTAATTAGTTAATTGTAGATTATTTATATAATACCAAATTTTAAAATACTGTGATCATGTAAACCAACTGAACTTTATTATCGCAGATTTCACGAAGGGAACCTAGCCTTTCAGCGCAGGATGTACCTTGTGGATCAAAAGTATCAAGTGAATGGAAAAAAGGAACCAATAAATCACTGCAATCGGTACATGAAACCATTTTCTCGGAATGAATTTTTAAAAGAAACGTAAAATGAATGGGTTTAAACAGAAATTCCTTTTGAAAGTTTAAATTTTATTTATTAAAATGGATGGTATAAATTCTGTTAAAATCATTTTTTATGATCAATTAGTTAATTGTAGATTATTATATAATACTAAATTTTAAAATACTGTGATCATGTAAACCAGCTTAACTTTACTATCGCAGATTTCAAAAGGGGAACCTTGCCTTTCAGCGCAGAATGTACCTTCTGCTGAAAAATTATCATCCAAGATAAGAGAAACGATCAATAAATCACTGCAATCGGTATGAACAAACATTTTCTTAAAATGAATTTGCAAAAAAAAATTAAGGTAAATGAGTTTTAATAATTAAAACTTTCTTTTGAAACTTGATATTTTATTTAATAAAATACCCGCTATAATTTCTTCAGAAAGGAAAAGCTTTTGAAATGTGGTGCTACAGAATAAATCTGAAAATAATATGAGGTGATAAGGTAACTAATCAGGAAGTTCAAAGCAGAATAAGAGTAGAGAGAACAATATGGAGGACTTTGACCAAGAGAAGGGTCTTGTAAAAATAGCATTAGAGGGAAGTAAGAGCGGAAGAGGGAAGGAAGGATGGAATATGCTAAGGAGATTAGTGAGGGTGTGGTATGTGCTAGTTATATAGGATGCTTGAGCAGATTAGGTTAGAATGAAGGGTTGCATCCAACCAGTCCAATGACTGAAACAACAAAAACAACAATTATGATTAGATGGTGGACGAAAAAATGATCTTATGTGTAGATTATTAACTAATACTAAATTTAAAAACTGTAAGAATCTAAATTTGTTGAACTTTCTTATCACAGATATCAAGAAATTGTTCTTATTCAACGCTGATTGGGCCTTGTGAAGTAAAAGTATCATCCGAATGGGAAAAAACGTCAGAGCAATCAGAGAAATCGGTATATGCACCCATTTTCTCGAAATGAATTTGGAAAATATAACTAAAGTTGAATAGATTTTAGCAGCTTAAAATTAATTCTAATACAATACTGTGTTTCAGAAAATAATAATGATTCATTCGGTTCAGAAAAATATTTATTGTGTAGCGATGATATTATATTCCTTAAACGTGTATATTAAAAAAATCTTGTTTAACTTATTGTCACAGTTATCCCGTGGTAGTCCTTATTATTCTGCGCATAATTTGGCGGGCGATAAGCGTCGTGGTGTAGCAGAAATTAAAGATGAATCTGAAAATGTCCCAACGACGGAATGTGACTGCGGATTGGATTCAACTGAATTATCTGCAAAGGTATTTAGTACTGCTATTTGTAAAATACATACTTTAAAAGAGAAAACTAAAGATAATCAGTGTTGTTATTCGAGATACAACTGTATAGCCTATGCTGTACCTTTAGAAATTAGGAATGAAGATATATTTTTTAAATGTAAATTTATTAGCCATCAGAATTTTTGGCGAATTTGTTGGCAAGTGCTAGAAATACACACAGTTACATGAGTTTTGATGAGGTTTGCATTCAGCGTGCATCCTCATTACCTAAAACAAGGTTTTTCGGCTATTTCTTCCTCGGCCTTCTATTGTGTCCTGACTTAAGCATTTCTTCGAGCAGTGGGTTTGGATGATCTTCTATTTTCTCGTGGTGTTTGGTGATTCTTTCATGGGTAACTTCGTTAGCTGTAGATCGCGGAGGTCTTCATGAATGATATGGTTTGACAAGATTTTCTCAGGCTTCCAACTTGGTGAAAACATGGTAATTACACGACTTTTCGACAGCTGTCGAAACGTCGTGTAATTACCGTGTTTTCACCCGGTTGGAAGCCCGAGAAAATATTGTCAACTACATACACCGGGAAAGCCTTCATTCGTTGATGTGGTTTGTTACATACTATATTTCAATAGTAGCGGAAGAATTTTTTATTGGCATCTCTGGACTATTTCGGTATTTGATCTTGAGGCACAGCCGCATAGTTGTATACTATATGTTCATGTCGGTTCATGTTACTGTTTTATAAATATGGACTTAGTTTTCTAATGAAATATTGGATTTTCTTCTAATAGGCAGTATAGATCCCTCACTTTTACTTCAAGCTGTTTCCAGTTAAGCTTTTTTTTTCGATGTGAAATCCCACATACTTGACGCTGTCTGTTCTGGATATGTCAACGTTGTTTAATTTTATTACAGGACTCGTAAATTCAGTATAATAAATGTTACTGGGTAGATCCTCTACTCTTTCTCCAGGACTACGCTCATGTCATTTATTATGAAGTAGTAGGAAATACAAATATGAAAACTCATTGAAATCTGTTCAGGTTTTTTTATGATTATCGTGATCAAACGATCAGACGCTTTCTAGTTAAGAATGAACTTAATGATAACCGATCAGCATCTTGGCAACTTGAAATAAAAAATTGAATGACAGTGACAAAAGAAAGAGATAATATTTGAGCAGGAGGTTAAAAAGTATGCCAATTTAGACGAATTGTTAGAGGAATGAAACCAGCGTCAGAATCTGCATCTGAATGAAGAAGACTTTTTTTTATTTTCAAAACTTGAGCCTATCAGCAGTCCTATTCTTACCTATATCACTTAGTCCCTCGTCATCATGCAAGTCTCTGAATATATTATTTCAGATTAATGTTGTGACAGTTCGTCTATTTTCTCATTAACTGTTTTGTTTAACTCGGCGTTAGGAGACTGAACACCCGAAAATTGGTATCTGTGTTTAGTTCAGAATTGTGGTTAACTCTTCATATTATTTTTATAGTATTGACTCTAATTATTGATCAACTTTCTGTCACAGCCATCTCAAGATTTGAATGACAATTCAATGCAAGCAATCAATACAAATTCTTCTTGTGAATCGACGACAAAGGACAATGAACTTCCTCAATGGATCCTTCCACGCGTTAATTATAATGAAGACACCGTGGGTAAGACCAATTCGTGTCCAAAAGTGAAAGCGGCTATAAAATCAGCAGAGAATGAATCATGCACAAGCAATGGTAGGGTAGATTCTAGAGACACATTACAAAATAAGCAGTCACAAAACTCTCTTAAGCTAGAAACCTGCAAACTTTCCCAGTCGCACTTAAAAAAGGAAGAGGACGGTGCAAAAGCAAAAGATATCCGAGCTGAATGCTGCTTGCCCCCGATGATGAAAGCAATGTCAACGACTGGTCATGGTAAAAGAAAGTGTTTTTGCAGGAATTCAGTTATGCCATTGTTCGATATACCGGTAATTCGTGGAAAATATTCGCAATTGAATAAAACATCTCAACGTCAAATAGCGTCTGAGTTAAAATTGATCGGAGGCAATGCCCCGTGTCATTGTTGGAAAAATTGCCAATACTTTGAAAAGGTACAACAACCACCAACAAAAGCAACATTATTAGAAACAGATATCCCTAAGAAGGAATTGAAGTTTAAAAGCGTGGGCGAAATTGAAATGGATACTAAACAACCTAAGCGTATGTCAACATTCGACATATTAAATAATGTAACTATTAAGTTGTCGAAGAAATGGAATAGTAATTTCGATAGAAATAATTTTTTGAAAAACGATGTCTATCCTGAGGAATTGTCGCCAAGTAAAGCGGCTAACTCCTTGAGTGCAGACTGTAATAACTGCCAGAAGAAAACTGTTGTCTCCCAGCAGAACTGTAATAACACGAGCAGCCAAAACACGATCACAAACTCCAGTGTGAAAAATGAGAGCAGTTCGCTTAGCCAAAAAAGCGGTGAACCTTGCAAACAGGGTAACCAGAAAAAACAAATTTCCTATTCTAAAACCGGGAGAATATTTTGGTGCTCGTTGCGTCTCAGCATGTTAACCGATGACTTATGGTTAAGTGAAGCGTTTGATAAACGTAACAGAAATATTCTGTCACAAATAAAAAAGTCTCAGGTTTGAAAAGTGGAGAGATTGAATTTTAAAATTATTATCAAAACTTTTATTAATATTAAATTAATTACTATTAGATTAATTCTGTGTAACATTCATATATAAACTATTTAATAAGACGGAAAATGGTGTTTTAGCGACTAATACGACAGTAAGTAATTTTCTAATCAAAATCTGTGAATACAATTTTGTACATGCGAGCCTAGCTCCTCATTACATACTCTACGGCACCTTAAATAGAATAGAATGATCTTCGTTTTATAAAGTTTTAGCTAGTCGCGTTGTACGACTTGTAGATGTTGTTAATGTTGCTTACATTTTCTTGAGCTTACGGTCTTATGTGTTACAATTATGACAATAATAGTTACTTATAATTCGCTTAGAATATTGCTTCAAATATAATAAAATTTCTTGGATATAATAAAAACAAGCAAAATGGGTATTTGGAAACACTGAGTACATTTCTTTTCAATTAGAAACATGATTATTGGTCACACTAGACCGCTTTGAACGACTGCCATTTCAGTAATCCAATTGCTTCATTTCGTTGGAAGGTACCACGTTAGTTTTCTTCAGTGTCATAATTATAATTTAAATTGTAACAACATGAAACAAGTTTTTAAGAGAAATGAAAACAATTGTGACACTTGTCAGCCAAATTGACATATTATAATTTTTAATAAAAAATTTGAATTTAAAAAGTACAAGGAAACCTTTTGTTTTTATTTTATGGAGGAGAAATGGCCGTGTTACATTCCTTCATGCAACACCAGCTCTCGGACCTATTTTTTATTGGGATGTGGCAACTTCGAAGCATGACGATCACATAATATTATTTTTCCATTTTTTGTTAGCTGGGGCTCATTTTCCACTTGAAAACAATTTTTTCATTAATTTTTTGCAACATTATTATCGTTTGTTGGGTTTCATCCATGGCTTTTCTGCACTGACAAATTTGCGCTAAACGTTAGAAAAGCGTAACTAACACCACAATAATTCCCACCAAAACGCATACGTTCATGTTTAAACATGAATTTCCCCCATTTAGTAATCGGAGTTAATATTATTCTATGGACTCGGCAGCCACATTACACCCTTAATTGTTCGCGACGGACTACGAGACACCCTGTAAAATATCGTATCAGTATAATAAAGGTAGATGGGTCGCTCGGGAGTGAGTCGTTTAAACCGAACGACTCTTTCCAAGAAGCAACCTCCCGCTCACTCTGAACTAGGGAGGGAATGTATAAATTCCTCTCGAGTTTCCAACCGGGTCAAAGATTTTAACAGTGACGTTTCGATGGCTTACTCTGCCATCATCTTCAGACTGAAGTGTCAAATTCGGTGAGTGTACGCATTTATATAGTCTGAGGCAAGTCTGTGCAAGCACAAACCGCCTGTGATTGGCTAGATGGGGACGCGGGAGCGAGGGCGTCTCCCATTGGTCCGTGACTCAGCTCCGCGTTCCTCCGGTGAAACAAATGGTTCCAAGCCAGGCTCAATTGGAATCCAGAATCTCTATTCAGTAAACTCTCACTGGACCTGATGTTTATTGCCTTCAGGTCCAGGTGCAGCGGAGGCCGTGTGACCGGAGCCACGGGAGACTAGAGCATGACAAAGCAAATGGACCAATGGGAGACGCCATTCGCTCCCACGTCCCCATCTAGCCAATCACATGCGGTTTGTGCTTGCACAGACCTGCCTCAAACTATATAAATGCGTACACTCACCGAATTTGACACTTCAGTCTGAAGATGATGGCAGAGCAAGCCATCGAAACGTCACTGTTAAAATCTTTGACCCGGTTGGAAACTCGAGAGGAATTTATACATGCCATTCACCGGGAAAGACCTCGTACTTTAATAGGGAGGGAATGACTATTTACGCCTCCCACTCCCGAGGAGTCGTAACGAGAACAAAGACTCCGCTCCGCTCACCCACTGCGCACGCCATTTGCGCATAGCTCCCACTCGCGCTAAACGAAATGACTGGAGCGATATGACTCTTAGCGTGTGAGTTACCACTCTCTGTGACAACTGCAGCTTTCGGCGTCTATGACTGAGTGACTCATGACGTGCAGTTGGCTCATGAACGACAACTTTTTGACTGTTCCACGCTGTGTAATGTAAGAATAAAGTGTTCTGCTCTCATAAAAACTGTTAACATTGTTTTTGTGACGACTTATTAATCTTACCTTTAATGCAGAAAATTTAATTTATCTCTCTGGATTTATATGAAATAAAATTTAAGTGGCTGGGTTTGATATAGACTAAACGATCATTACAATAACCGATGAATTTCAATATATAATTAATAATATACTACCAAATTAAAATAATAATATATAAAGAGAGAGAGGTTAGCATGGAGAGTTCTGAGAACTGAATATCATAACATATATATTGCATGCTGTGCACATTCAGGTGACACGAGTTCATAAGGGAGGAACGAAAAACTCATTCGAACGACTATTCGCAAGGAGCGAGAGTCACTGTATGAAGCGGCTCCGACCCATCTCTAGTACACACACACTAGTTTTTTTCTTTTAGCACTGCTTAATTGTACACTTGCAAATCCTGTAGAAATCAGGTGCCTACTTAAGGATTAAATAAATGCCATAGGATTTTTACCCTAAATCATCCGTAGTACTCCATTATTTAATTTCTAAGAATAAAAATATAACGGTTATTAATGAATCAAAAAAATGAATATTCGAGAAAAAAGAGACATAACTGAAATATACCTTACAATAATATATACATTTTAAATAATGTTATAATATTGTGGGTATTATTTGGAGTCAGAATATTAATAAGACAACTTTCCATCCAAAATTAGAAATGTTCCTACGATAAACTTTCTGCGCCTTTTGGGCATTCATAATTTTTAAGTGGCATTTTATTTTATTTATTTAAATTTTGAGAAGAATTAATTTGGCTTGTAGTTAAAGTTATATTACTACTGCTGTTAGTGCCATTATTAGTAATAATTGCAATGAAAATCTTCAGATTCATCTAAGTATGCACATTTGTAGAGCTAAAAGAACACACTAAAATTATAATATCTTTGAATGCTATCTATATTATATAATCCGTATACTGTCATAACAAATGTGTACATATGAAAAAATATCTATGTGAATTCTGGGAATCTATCTGACGTTGTAAATTTTTTTATTACAAATTTTATTTGAATACTATATTCTGTTAAACAAGTTATACATCCTTTTTCGTAAGTCCACCAATCGAGAAATATTTATTTTACAAGGTAAAATAAAACTTTTACAATCTTAATTCTTCCTAAATATTTTAAATGACTAATTATTTTGTGTTTTAACTGTAGCCAAATTTCCTCTATAGTCTCATTCAAACGTTTTGCTAGATATTTTCACTGAGGGAAATTCTACCTCTAAAAGAGAATAATTATGAAAGTGTTTCTGCTTTATTTTAGGGTCGTGGCTTGCAATTGATAAACCCCCTAGCGGAAAATGATATTGAGAATCACGAACTGAAACCAACTATTACTCTCAAATTATAAACTTCAGAACATTGACGTAATATTTGCAATACCAGTAAAAGTGTTTGAAGGCCACAATCGATTAATAGATGTTATGAATTTCGTCGCTAGCAAAAATTATTTAACGTAATGGAACTGGTGGAGTTATAAAATTCCCAGGTATACGTCATGACGTTGAAGTCTCGCCCCCTAACTCGTAATTGGTGCACAACTAGTGACGTCATACCCTGTTAGGCCACACATATATATAGGTAATAAAATACTGTCGGCTGATTCCAGAACGAGGCGTGAAATAAGACCTATAGGGAAAAAACAGTTTCATATTTTCAACTCAATCGACAGAGCCGGGAAGCTTTCACTTGCTGTAGACTGGCTGGAATCTCTATTTCTTAACGAAATCGGGAACACACTAAGCACAGTAGCCAAATTATTACCTGAAGAAGTTTCAAATGATAGACGGAACGTCGTAATATTTCATATTTAAATTATAAAAATACTGATAAAAAGGCTAATTCAATCATTTATTATCTATTTAATTGTCAGAATAATTATTTAATTGTATTTAAAATAGTGGCTGACCAGCGTTCAGACAGCGTTCTCCTGAAGAAGGGGTCTCAGGCTTTCTAAAATTTGAAATGTTATTGCTTTCCAGCCTGGTGTCGCTGTCGATTTAAGGTAATCCAAATGAGTATGCACTTGTGTGGTAGGTGGTCATCAAAATGGTTATTTTTTCGCCATACAGCGTCTTAGTGTCTAATTACCTGGTTGTGGAAGTAGGATACGTCATAAATGAAATTACAAATATCTACTAGAAACTATTCTAACCTAGAACATAAATTTTTGTACAACATAACTAAGGGTACAGTACAAAAATTACAAATTAATCAGCAGTTTAAATGCAATTAAATAAAAATGTCAAATACGTGTCAAAACGTGTCAAAAAAGGAAAAAACACAAAAACCTAAGCAAAAAGAACAGAGTAATTGTAATGTCCATGAACACCTTATGCAGATAACAAATAATAAGCTACAGTACATGAATGGCAGAGATACAAAAATTCTTTGAACGAGGTGCCGGTCATTTAGTGTGGAAAACCGACGACAGGGACACCGCCGACCGTAGTTGCTTACAATTCTTTATTTTGATACACTTTATGATGAAAGTTATGCAATCGGATGTTTTAAAAGGAGAATATTCAACATTATTTCAGTAAAAATATTTCAACTTTTAGGAAATCGAGAAAGAACCTTTTTGAAAAGTAAAATGTGCCTTTCAACTCCGAGTGCAGATACCCGAAACTGTTGTAGTATCGTTTGTAAACTCTAGAGAAAGACTGTTATATAAAATTACCCATGAATGTTAAATATTTTTCAAGTGGAGAACTAGGGAAAGCTTTTCAGATCTTAGAACTCATCGATCGCTAATCAAATTCGTTAAAAATAGATTTATCTTTAGTTTTAAAAGCTTTAAAATTTCATTAATACATTTGGAAGAGTTAATATTTTAATGTTTATAAGTCTATAATAATACATAATACATATTTTGTAACTTGAATATTTCAGTTCACTTGTAGCAATTGTCTCAATTTACGATGACATATCAATGAATGAGTGAAAATACACAAACTAAATCACTTTTATTGTTCGTAATTTCGTGCTCCAAGTGATGTGCTGAAGAGACGGATTTCCAATAGGAGAATAACAACAGTTATACGTGTTTTCTTGTCGATTGTAGATGGAAGAAGATAAGAAGCGACTGTATGAGGAGCGGCTTGTTCGCGAAAAGCAGAGGGCTGCCCCGCTCTTGCATAGCTTGAAAGAACAAACCGAACGGCATAGGGTAGCCGACGATGAGTTGATCCGGAGCATGTACAAGAAGGACAAGGAAAGGCGTCCTCTGGAGGCCAAGTTCAGGCAGGAGTACACGACGCTCCTGGAAGGGGTTATAACAGACACGAACTCGTGCGACGCGATGCAGGGAAGCGCCACCGACACCGAGCCCGTGAGTCCCACGACGGCGACAAGCAGCGTCGTGGCCAAGACGTCCCTGGACCTCAAAGACGAATACTACGAGCGGTTCGTCTACCCGGACGACGACCACAGAGAGTGGCAGGACCTGGTGAGCACCGACAGCAGCTCACTGGATCCGTATCCCTTCAGAGGAATCCGGTTCCCTTTCACGGAGATCTCACGCCAGAAAATGATTTACCAGGCCAATACTCAGCGCTTGTGGTCAAAAGCTGAGGAGGACCGAAGGAATCAGATTAAGATGCAAAATCTAGCGTCTCTAGAGGTAAGCGTCAAATTTCTTTAAGGAATTACATACTCAGATATTCTCGGCGTTCCATCGCTGCTGTATTCATAGGCGGTTTATGTATGAAGTACAAAACTTCAGTATGCTTGTAGCAATGTCTAATTTAATCCGTGACACCTGCACTAACAACCTATTAACTTTCACCCCAAATATGCTTAATGAGATTGTGATGAAAAATATAACCCAGAATGGACGCATAATCTTGTTCCGTATTTTGCGGGTAATTATGTGATAATGACTGTTTTTTTAGAATTTATATTTTAGCAGTTCAACTGAATCTTCAATCCTTCAATTTTAAATTTGGTCTTCTTGTGTTGATTAACATATTTGTGTTAGTCAAATCTGCGAAAGGTCTTCTGCTGACCTTTCAGTATATTCAAAGAGAGTATCCCAAAATATCTGAACGAAGTCGTTAAATATGTGGCATAATTTATCATTTGTAGTTACTCATCAATTAGTGTGACTGGATAATAGAAAACTGTAATCAGTCCTTACACACGCGTATTCCACCCTCTGCCTCCCTCTTCTGTTCTTACCCCACATACTTCCCACTAATGCTATTTTTGCAAGACCCTCATGTATACAACGTTGCATATTAATATATCCCTTCTCTTGGTCTCTCTTCTCAAATTCTGCTAAAAACTTCCTGGCTATTTGCCATCTCTACCCATCTTATTTTCAGTTTTCTCCTACAGCACCACATTTCAAAAGCTTCTATTCTTTTCTGCAACTCATACCGTCCACGTTTCGCACCCCTACCAACATTTTTAATAACTATTTTCTAATATTCATACTTATATTAGCCGTAGGTAAATTCCTCTTTTTTTGCGAAAGCTTTTCGTGCCTGTGCTATCCTACTCTTTATGACTACTATACTTCTACCATCCCTAGTTATTATGCTTCCCAAGTAGCAGCATTCCTTAACTTCCTTCAAAATCTCCTTTCTCAATCTAACACCCTTTGTTATTCCACTGTTTTCCAAACTACACTCCATTATCTTGGTTTTCCATTTATTAATCCTCATGTAGTACTCTTTCTCCAGGACCATGTTCATGCCATTTATTATTTTTTCCAAGTCTTCGTCTGACTCCCCTAATATTACAATATCATCGGCTAACCATAAGGTTTTTATTTCTTCTCGTACCAGCAAGTTTCCTTTTCCATATTCCTTTTTAACTTTCTTCATCACCTGTTATATATAAGAGAGCAAGGGGGACAGACTGAATCCTTATCTTACTCATTTCTTGCTTTCTGCTTTCTTTTCTTGCCCTTCAATTCTAATTACTGTTGTTTCCCTTCTATATTTTACTCCTGTTCTCTTTATAATACTTAATTGTGTGTTCCATTTTACATTATCAAAGGCTTTTGTAATACTATTAGTGCCATGAATTTAGGATTGTTTTTTCGTTATCCTGTCTTCTAAAATTAGACGCAGAGTCAATACTGCTTCTCTTGTCCCAACATTCTTCCTAAAACCAAACTGATCTTCTCCTAACTCGCGTTATATTTGTCGTTCCATTCTCCTATATACTATTTTCATTAATATTTGCACACATGGGATACTAAACTTATTGTCCTGTGCTGTTCGCATCTATCGGCCCCAGCATATACCTAGGCTTTCTGAATTCCCTTGCTAATTATATTTTAACTTCCGAGAAATATATAATAAAAAACTTTCAGGCTCGACATCAACAAGCAAAGATGGAATTTCTTTGCCATCGGGAGTCACGGCAGCAAAGACAGCAACAGCGCCTTCGACGTTTGGCCATCGAGTTGAACTTGGACGTTGCAAACTTACCTATGTCTGCCCTGAGTCGTCTGGACGAAAACGTTCGTCGGCAGAAGGAATTTGAACGTATGCAGGTATTTCGTCACTTTTCTTGACTTTTCAGTTTTTTACCCATTAATTTATTGTGACTCTTGTTTCCTTTATTTTAAATTTTTTGTTATGAATTATTCAGATTTACTTTGCCTTAAAACAGGTAGCTTCACTGCATTGGTCTGAGTTCGCGACTTTATAATTTAATTTAAAATTAAATTGTATAATTTTGTTTTTAATATCGTATGAAATATGATCCTTTTTCCATTATTCTTATACAAAAAAGAGAGACGCTTCACTCCAATGACAAAGGTTTAGAGGACTATTTTGCAATTCTTTTATTTTTTCCCAAAATAATTGATTTAATAAATGTAATAGCCTACAGTTATTTTCACACTTTTATATGTAACACTATAGAGGAATTGATACTGAATTAACTTTACAGCTGAAGAGAAGAATAGATATTAGTGAACGCCTATACAGAGAGCAAAGGAGAGTGCACCTTAACTCACTGGATTTGGCTGATTCCTGGAAACGCAAAGTGAGAAGCAAACCTAAACCTGTCGTTGAAGAAAATGTAAGAAATTTTTATTAATATATTTTACACCTTCTTTATAATTATTATTGAAGATAATATATAATTTACATTTCTTCTTAAATATTACTTTAGTTTTACTAAATTAACTGGTACATAAACCATTATTATATTCATCACTAATATAATTATCACCTGTTAAGAGGAACAATTTATATTTACGTTTTGACTAATATATTGATTGTTTTTCAGATTATCGAAGCACCCATCGTAGAAGAAGTAGAAACGGTAACTCCTGACATTGTTACATATTATGTGGAGCCTGGTCAATTAATACAAGAGCAAGTAAGTCACGTTCCCAATAAAACATTAACCTGCTAATCGACCAATAAAATAACTATTTTTTAAATGTATATGTCAGCAAAATTTTGAATATATATATATATATATTACGCAGATAATCTCCTGTCCTTTATAGAGCTTAAAAGATACTTATTAGTAACCATCAGACAAAAGTTTTTTTTCTCCTGCTTGGCCGGAGTGCCAAATAACTAGTGATCCTGTAGCCATTAAATTTTCTTCAATTCAAGTAACAACAATTAAAAAAGGACAAAGTATATCAACTGTGAGAAGGCAGTATGGCATATTCAGGGTAATAAAAGATACATGCGGCTATATAAAAATCAACTATATGTAAGTAATTATATTCATTTTCTGTACAATAAATTGAGGAGATCAAGAAAGTTTGGGACGAATCATTTTTAAATTATTTTTCTTACTCTTGGCCATTATTTGTTAATAATATTATGATTGATTCAATTAAAGATTAAGCGCGTACCTATGGAAGTACGGATTTCCAAGAATTGAAATATTTTATTCTGATAATGGAGGATATATAATAGTTTTATAGTGGCTTCTTGAAATGTTACTGTTATAGGAGGGTATAGAAAATCCTGAAGCCATTCAAATATTCCGCCGGGAGATGAAATTCGACAAACCGTTGCTGTCGCAATTGCTCCAACTCGACGACTGGTTACATGGTATGTGGGAAGATGATGTAGCCATTCACAAACGCCAACCAGGCGCTAAAGATGAGCTGTTTCTGGACATAAAACCCAGAGAATTATTATTCAGGGTGAGTTTACCATACAAATGGCAGGCAACTTGTAGACTATATTAGAACAATAGCTCAATGATAAAAATAAAACGGGTCGTTAATTCTTCATTTATTAATGATAAAAATGTTGTTTTCCAGGGCTACTCACACACAAATAAATATACGCGAATTTTGACTATTGATAATCAATGTTACCAGTGCGCAACAATTGAGCTACATGAAATATTATTTCAAGACGACTACTACCGATCATTTTTCAAGGTGAAAATAATATGCAAGTAATACAAAAAATAATTTTATCTGACTCGGTATGTATTAAATATATTTAGATTCTTCTAATATTAGAAATGGATTAGGGTTTTACAGCATTCAGTATATTACTTCATGTAGTGACCCAAGTATGTCATCATTATTATAATTTTTTACGCCAATGTTTAATATTCCAAATTTTGTGCATGTTGACTTTAATTCTTGCTATAAATGTGAAAATCTCACAGCTGCCACATTTGTTGACGGCAATGCACAAGACTTCCTGGTACACATAGGACATTATACGAGGGTTGTTTAATAAGTATGATAAAAATGTAACAAAAAGAATTTGTTTAGAAAATTTACTTCCTCAACATAGTTTCTTTCCTTGGCTACGCACTTGGCCCAGCGAGTTTCCAATTTTTCAACCTATCACAAAAATAGGTTTTATAAAATTCAGCAACATACTCCGCCACGTCCTCGATCATTTCCTCATTTTATGAAAATGTCTTCCCATTAAGTCAAATTCTCAAGCACGGGAACAAGAAGAAGTCACTTGGATCTAAGTCTGATAAATAGGGTGGATGAGAAATAATTCTAATCCCAACTCGTATAATTTCACCATTGAGAATTGCTGCTGTGTGCGCAGGCTCATTGTCGCGGTGAAAAAGCACTCTCGTGCGGCCAAATCTTAATATTTTCTCAATCAGCTCCCGTTTCAAACTATAAATAACAGCGGAATAATAAAGTCCAGTTATGGTTGTGCCCTTTTCCAAGAATCCCAAAAGAGATTGCCCATCACCTTTCCATCTGATGAAACGGTATTCGCCTTTTTCGGCCCACATGCACCATGCACCAGTATTTGCCTATTGTTTTGGATGTTTTTTGGCTTCTGAAGTGTTGTGATGGATCCAAGTCTCATCGACACAAAAAGTCGTGTGGGTTACGCATAAACGTTGCTAGATTCTGCGTTGAAATGTTTTTACGAATCAGTTTTCAAGCCCATGTCACCAGTCGAGATAAAAAGCTTTTTCTTGGCTAGTGGAGGATAAAATGCAGTCGTTGAGTTGGGAAGTCTACGACATCAGCTACCTCACGCACTTTGTCTGCGATCTTCCATTACGATAGTGTGAACTTTTTCGTTGCTTTTATAAGTAGTGGCCTAGAATGGGCGACTGTGCTTCTGGGACCTCTTTTAAAGTCATTAATCCAGAGGTAAACGACCATCAATGCTGGTGCAGAGTCCGTATGATCTTCATCCAGTTCGGTTTTGATTGTGCAGCTGTCCAACCCTTTAAATGAAAGTGTTTTATGACAGCGCGAAATTTGTCTCCTCCATTGTCTCCGCTTGACTACACAACAGAAGGCTGCCAAAACAAACTACGACTGGCCTGTATTTAAAACATTCAGGAATGTCTTTGAAAGGATCATCTTTAACGATAATGGCGCGATTGTAATAAATTTCCCGCTCATTCAAAAATATTTAACACACTATTCGAACAACCCTTGTATATAATGGGCGGAAATCTTTTGGTGAATCTCAGAGGAACCAAATAATCGAATTGAAACGTCAAGGACAGGGGAGGACAATTGTTTTTTTATTTGGGGGCTACTTTGTGAGAGCAGAGACTAGCAGTGGGCCACACTTCTTAAAAAAATTGCATTCATTAACAAAATTTGAAATTTATAATAGATTTTATTCCTTCAATTTCATGATTCGGTGAACACCAAAGAAATATTTGTTTATTATTCAATAAACTCAAGGAGAATCTATTCATTTGTCTCTATATACCATATTGCGTGCGAACTACTTACGAATTTATATTGACTCAAAAACGTCATATCATCGCTACCCTCCGAGTTCATCGGTTTCTCAGACGGATCTTCATGGAAATTTACTATCTGTAATTGCTTACCTCTAAGAGACACAGTTCACTAGTCCTCTCCATTTCATCCCTTTTCCTACTACGTATTTCGTACGTCTTGCGGTGTATAACGAGCTATAAGTGTTTACCCCAATATCTGTCCATCCAACCTTTGAGAAAGTACCCTCAATATTTCGACCAATATCAACCACAATTAATAATTAAAATTTTTATATTTTACGAGTCACTGGTTGTAACGTGACGTTTTAGAGTGACTATAACAATAAATAATTGATTGCTTAGAGACTAGAAAAGTTCTAAGGAATCTCATCCAACCGACCTTACCGGTTGTTATCAGATTATGAACATTATTGATGTGTCTTTTCCTTCTTCGATGACTAAAGGTGAATCCCATTGAATCAGTTCGCCTTCTGCCAGGAATGTGCGTCGACGTTACAGTGGAATTCTCTCCAGACGTCAACCACATGGAGCCATTTTCTGGAGCGCTTTTATACTCCGTAACTCGGGATGCCAAATCCCCGCCCAGGAGACTGAAGATAGGTATCCGGTGCGAACAAATGGCTGAATTAACGCCTGCAAAACCAGATATCCAGCCTCGCCTACTTTGTTTTCCAGAGGTTTGTATAACAGCCTAGCCGAAATTAGAAACTATTTTGTGAATTTCTGTTCGTTACCAATCGTACTCAACAATTTAACTTCAGGCTCCTCACTGGAATGAGAAAAATTTCAACGTGATATTCAGAAAAAATATACGTTTCATGAATAGAGGCGACGAGCCATATTATGCTCAGGTACAAGTCTTTCAAGAACGTGTACCAGAAGAAGAACCGATTCTACAGCGTGTAGGTATGTGTAGCTTAAGTGACTCTTATATTTGTAAAAGTAACTTTGGCTGACGCATTATATTGAAATGATAAGGCATGTTTTAGGAACAGGGTCGTCCACGTGTTGAGCTCTCCCCTTTAAGTGCGTAAGGGGGATGGAAAGAAGGAAGTTCGTGCACGTATCTCCCAAAATGTTTTTATTGTAATTACCCAATAAATTGGTGAATTTTTACGGAGTTTACACTTTTTTTGCAGCAAATAGATAAAAACTAGGACACGTACAGCTTTTATGTCGGAAAGTTCGTAGGGGATCCATCCAGCCAATTGACATTCCTTTCCGAACTTTAGCAGGTAAAAATTATTCGTTTTGTCCACGTTAAAGGCTTAGGGCAAAATTCTCGTTGTCAAGATTTCGTCCTCTTCCACGGATGTCAAAAGTGCCTACATGTCTTTCGACCTCTTCATCTGACAGGTTTGTGTCGTCTGAATTGAACTTCCTGAACTATCTTAAAACTTGGCTTGTACTTTACCTAAGAGTTCCTTGACATTCCGAAATGCCTGTTTTGTAGAGATAGGTCGGAGCCGGTCTTTGCGAAGAGTCGTTCGCCGAGAGTCGTTCAAATGAGCTTTTCGCTTCTCGCTTATAAACTCGCGTCTCCCGAATAGCACAGTATACAATGCATTTATATATATATAATTAATGGGGAAAGGACATGGAGATAGAAAGAAGGTGACTTACCTGAGGTTCATAGATGGTAGACACCTTGTGAGGTTTAGAGTACTTGAATTTTCGGAGGCACCGCCCCCTTCATCAGAAAGTTAGGAAGACATTTCCAGTGATCGGCTACCTCAGGTAAGTCACCTTCTTTCTATCTCTCTGTCCTTTCCCCATTAATTGTTTTAATTAACATGACAATGTCATTTCCTGACTCATATATATATATATATTAAGCTAGATGATAATGAAACTGATGGTTGGTGGGTAAGTTAATTTCTTTATTTTATTATTGAATTACTTTGATAGTATGTTTTTAATTATATACTTAAGTACGTCGTTTATTGTCATGATCATTGCGCCAATTTCAAACCCAATCACTTAAATATTATCCACAAGAGCGTAATGAGTTAAATGAAATTTTGTGCATCAAAGGTAACTTTAATAAGTCATCGCTAAAACAATATTAACAGCTTTTGAGAGAGCAGAGCATTTTATTCACACGACTCACAGCGGAGAAAGTCGAAACGCTGTTGTTCGTGAGTCGAAGGAGGAGCATGAGGGGTAACTGCCGCTCAGAGTCATAGCGCTTCGGTCGTTTCGTTCAGAGCTTGCGGAAATGATGTGCAGACAGCGTCCGCAGTGGGTGAGCGGAACGGAGTCTTTTTACGCAGCCCGACTCCTCAGGAGCCGGAGGCGTACAAAGAGTCATTCTCTACCTAGTTCAGAGCGAGCGGTTTGTTTAGTATGGCAAATATTACGCATTTTTCACTAATTGATTGATATTTATTTTTATAAAAAAGAATGAAACGAAACGCCAAGTTATTGAACAAAGTAACTAAAAAAGCCACAATAATTATGCGCATAATATTTATGTTACAGATAGTTTCGAAAATATTTGAATTCTTGCTGTTAATTAACAGAACCGGAGGAAGTCGAAGTTGTCTCTACAGCAGCAAGGCGATCCAAGAATTCCAAACGGTCTGTTCCCAAATATCAACCAACCGACAGTGCATCTAAAGAAAGGCAAAGCTTATTAGTATCAAAGGCTATACTAGAAACGTGTTCCTCACTGATAAAGGAGTGTGCAGACCACCCCATCGGAGTTTTCTACTGGGATCACCTGTACCATATAAATGTTCCAGGAAAGTGTTTCGTCGATGTAACAGTTCACTTTGCGCCGCCCCTACCTGGGGAGTACAGTCAGACATATACTGTGACATTCAAATCATTTTCACATGAGATAATTGGCGAGGTAAGAGAATAATCCGACTCTACCTTCCGTTTTGTTTTAGTTGCTGATAATAAATGAAAGAAAATAGATATAAATTATAGTATACATCTCGTGTTTATATAGGTTCTAATCGAAGTTAAGGGGAAAACAATCCCGCTCCCTTTATTGTTGAGCCCGTCAGAAGGCCTGGATTTCGGAGTCATCATAGCGGCGAATACGATGACGTATCAGGACGACTTTAAACTGCAAAACGACAGCTGTTCCGCTATAACAGCTGTGCCGACCATTCCCGTACACTTAAAACAGTACGCCGAAATTATACCACGGGGAAAAGTTATAGTGAATGCCTTTAGCGCAGCCACCTTCACCCTGAAGCTTTATCCCAGGTAAAGCACAATCAAGAAGAACGTATTGCTCCAGATTTTGTGAGAAAATTCACTAAATTATTCCATAAGTAGATATAAATGGATAGAGAGGGGGAGGGAGAGATGAGGGAGGGGGAGGGGAGATGAGGAAGAGGGGAGGGAATAAGGGAGGGAGAGATGTATTCATTACTTAATTTTAGGGGGCCTACAATAGAAAAATATAAAAAAATTTAAGAACTGCAATGTACCAAATATTTTTTAAAAAATATTACAAATTTTTAAGGGGCATGAAGAAAAAATTATATACGAACTACTATAAGAAAATTGCAAAAACGAATATTTATTATATAAATCATACTTCATATTTAATTAAGATTCAAAGAATGACACTTTCCCTAAGGAGAAATGGACCATGTAGCAGAAACTACACTTGGAGACCAGTAACTGTTGTTAACATGAAAATATACGTTTATGTGTCAAGATCGTACATTTTGAAGAATTGAAAACTGTGTGATCTAAAGTGATTAATTATTTTTTTTATAGAAAAAGTATGATTACCGAACACCGAAGCATCTATGATCGTGTCACAAACATAATGAATTTCTCAATACGAATAAGATTCTTCAGATCTGCTAGACTTGGTGATATTCCTCCTCTGAAAATACCAGTAACGGCAAAAATCATGTTTCTCGAACCGAGCTGGCTGATTTTAACACCAAAGTTGATAGACCTTGGAATCGTGACGACGAATAACACTGTTCACACACTGATACACCTCGTGAACACGACGATGATTAAGTTGGATTTTGTAATACTTGGAGCGCCAAAGGTAAACTTAATGAATTATGCTAACCCAATTATTCTATATATATATATATATATATATATTGAATCTAATGTATCTAAATTAATATTTTCAATGTAGAAATAGTGTAGCAAATTTATCGATTGGCAGTTTTCAAAGTTATTTCCTTCATTTATCACTAATTAAATTGTCACATCTTGTACTTTAAATATGTTGATGAATCATTTCTTAGTTTCAAGTATAGGCATGTAAAAGAATCAGTTCTCATTTAGCGGTTGATTAAGGATATTCATTTATAATTTTCTGATGAGGCACTATTTTTAAAATAAACTTGATAATGGTTGCAGAACTCGGTGAGTTTTAATTCATAGGTCAAATAATAGAAAAGGGATTTACCAAAGGGACTGACTTCGGATTGATGAAGTTATAAATAAGAAATTTCACAAGGTTTATTACTATAATCGACATATATATATATATATAGTATCATGTTTATTTCTGAATTATGGAAAACTATTTATATGGTGAGCCATACTATCTCTTTAAAAATATATTCATTAAAATATTTTGTTTTGCTAAACAAGGTAACTAAATGATCGTAATGTACATAGATATAATAAACTAATTGGAGGAGAGCTTAATTTTATTTAAATTTAATTTCAGTAATTTTTTTGAACAAAAATTCACAGCTCTTGGACACGTGGGATCAATGTTCACCAGTTGTAAGAGGCTATGGTAAATTCAAATTCAACTGCGACCTGTGAGTGATTTAACGCCGCTGCTGACCAAGCTCAAGATTGTAATTTTTTTCAAATGGTAAATCAGTGCTGCCAAAATATTGGCACGTACGAGAATATTTCACAGAAAGTGCGAATGTTATAGAACATGTGATACATTTCTGGAAGAAGGCGTGTTACCCCGTCACGGTAGGAGGTAGGAAATGACTTGTCATTGGCTAAAGCCATTTATAATTTTTAGATCTGGTGGGGAGAACTGCGTTTACAGGTGTCGATATTGATAGAAGAGGTGAAAAGGATTATTTATGGAAGAGACAGTTAGTTATAGAAGGGGTGTGATAGAAGAGTTACGTAGCAGAGTATATAGCGAAGTTGAGAACGTGATATGGGAGTTATTGACGAGACGTGACAGAGATAGTTAACCAGAGAACGTGAAGAATATTGGACGTCAAGGAGTCTTATGAGTTGGGAAAAGGAGCGAAGAGTCAAGATAAGATGCTTTTTTATTATTTTTGTTGTTCATAAAATTATAAAAACTTTCACAAAGTAACTAATAGCCTGCCTTATTTTATCAAGGTAATTAAAATTTTCCAAACTTAAAAACATTGCATGATCTGTCTGTATCAGGGTGCAGTCATCCAACCGGGCTACGGTCGAGGCTCAATTCTACCCGGAGAAACCCTTGATTTCGACCTCTTGTACAGCCCCAGGGCCGTCACAGACGTTCCAGTTGCTGGATTTCAAGTTAGGGTATTCCAGTTACGAGCAGAGTCCCTCATTTCCATGGCGACTTGCGATTTCAGCAGAAGTAAACGTACGTAGATACCACTGACATAAATAGTAACGTGCGATTTGTTCCAGTAACAAAAATTCCCTTAATTATTTATAACCAATATAATTTATCAAAATATGTCTTCTATAAACTTGACCGAAGGTAGGTCAATGAGTACTTACAAAAACTAAGAGATGTAGGTGGAAGAATAGAACCAAGTCTATTTCAGAGAAGTAGTAACGGCTATTGTATATCATGATTAAGTTGATTAAGTGCTTGCAATGTTGCTCGAAAGAGAGTGACTCAAGAAAATAACTTTGAGATGGTTTTTTCGACTGATTTCCTGGTGTATCACTCTTTCGACTCAATTCTGATGAGTTTATACGTCGGGATGTAACTGCGGACGAAACAAGGATTCACCACTGCATTCCTGAAGGTAAACAATAGTGAAAACAATGTATATAAGTACGACTAACGATACACGCGTATTATGAGTCACCATGGACCGTTTGATGAAAAATAAAACAATACATCCACATTTGGCCTCTAGGAAAGTGCGTTGTTTTAGTGGTGAAAATTGGTGAAGCAAAGTTCGGAACAGCTGCAGCACAGCACAGTATTCGCTTGATTTTGGTCTCCTATTTTCTGATGAGGAACAATAGCTCGTCAGAAAATTTGAACGTCGAAGATCACTGTCCAAAGAAACGACTTTTGGATTATCTATATAAAACTTATCTTTTGAACGACTTGGAGAAACTACGAATGAAGTGTAATTAATATGAAATAAGATTATGCTGAGAAATAACCAATGAATTATCAAAAAATGATTTGTTGATCAATTTTTTTTGTGTTAAGTACTGATTGACCTGCCTTAGTAATTTAAATCAAGCTAGTATCTCTTCACATGTATAAAATTTAATTTTCATCATGATTAACCGTGATGATCATTTACGATGGTTGACAATGATAGGTTTGTCCGTACTGAACTGTATTACTGAGAGAATTTCAGAGTGCCAATAAATAAAACCGATGAAATATTATTTATAATTATAAACTACTCACAGTTTTAAATAAACAGTTACCATCGGAAGCAACGATTATTACTAAATTACTCATTATTAAATAATATTTAAATACTGAAGGTCTATTTTTCTAAGAGAAACTAGCTAGGTTAATACTAAGGTATAGTTGATCATTGTTGAACTGATTCTATGCAGTTCTGTCCCTTGTAACTGCATACATAGGATATTTCTATTTAATGTAATTCTTGTTTGATCACATCTGGATCATATTTTTTAAGTTATTCTGCTTGTTATTTTTATATTTTGCGCCTTCTTTGCGGTTGCGAAGTAAACTCTCTGTACACTACATAATTAATTACTTTTGTATTATGAGTCTAAATAAACAAAACCATTTCAAGTTTCACTATCTAGGATATTCACTATCCGAAACGATGTCCACCACCATGGAAGATCAAACGGTGATAGAGACAATGCATCCAGTATCGGTCGCCGAAGAAGGTAGTAAAACTTCTTCCCTAGACGACCTTAACGAAATCATTGAGGAATTAATTAATGATGCGGTCGAATATGAAGACTGCTCGAGTTCAAGCAACAACACTGAGCTAACCACTGTTAGGTCTTTCAAGTCAGCAAAAAAACGTAAATATTAATGAACATTTTTAAAAGAATATTATTTTTTACCATTTTCCACAAGGTTCATAATTGTGACTTTTGAACCGTAGCCAACGAAGTGGAATGTAGGGTCCTCGTCCAAGACCCGAGGTGTGAACTGTCTGTTACTCGCCTGGTTTTGCCACCGACGCCTTGCGGCTCTTCGTACATTGCGTGTTTACAACTTCGAACGCAAAATACGGCTTCCATGATGTGCAAATGTGGGGGGATGAACGCAGCTGCTAAAATAAGATGGAATGCAACAGCATTTACTATAGAGTCAACTTGTGAGAATTTCGAAGTAGAACCGAAAGAAGGATGCATTTCAGCAGGACAGGTACGTCATTTTACGTTATATATGAAAGTCAATCTTTTTATGTACCAACTACCAAAATTAAAAACTCAGCTATGGTTAAAGATAATTCAATGTACTTTCCGTATATTACACTTACATGCATTGACAACATTTCACACCAATCATGTTTCCAAATGACCGCCTTTTGGACGCACACAGGACCTGAGTCTTTTTGGCCATTCATCTATTGCAGCACGCACTGTCACCGTAGGGAAATCCACCATTGCTGCTAGCAAATAACGTTTTAAACTGTGAACTGAGGGTTTTGTATTATTGCAGACGAGGTTTTCAACTAATTATATTAACTTAACACTTCACTTTAACATTTAAATTCGAATATGCATTTATATTATTCAAAATATCCACTTCACACGTTTTTGAGATTTGTCCTGAATTTATTTTACTGAAGAGGATTTCCTCCAAACACTTCCACAGGTAAATTATTTCAGTCGTTGATGGTTCTATTTAGGAGTGAGAATTTGCCAACATCTATTTTTTGCTTTCTACATTTCACTTTGAATTGGTGATCCCATCTACCTATATAACTGAGCTTTTGCATTTTTGAGCTAATTCCAATCCATGGTTTTTGCCCTGTATAAGCTTTGAATAGCAAATGCAGCCTTGATTTCTCCCTCCTTTGTGACAATATCTCCCAACCTAGTTGTTCAACTTTTTCATTCCTATGACCCGGCCCTACTCACACAAAATTAGCAGCCCTTTTCTTAACCCTCCCAATTCTATTTGATTTTTTCTATATGGAACATAACAATTCAAAATTGGTCTAACTAAGGATAAATATGCCACTTCCCTTTTCTAAGTTCCTCATTATGAAATGTAAGGAATTCCACGCTTTTCGGGCCGTGAAAATTAACCTGTTCCTCCCATCCAAGTCTGTTTTTGAAATATATCCCCAGCTATTTCCATCTCGTTACCCTTTGAATTAGTTCCCCACCTATTCTATATTGTCTCATTTAACAACGTGCGTTTTGTAAACCAGATTGAACTGCTTTTCTTTCCATTAATTTTCATTTTATTTTCCTGAGCCCAGCTATTGCTTTATCTACATCTTCTTGTAAAAATATCGCGTCTTACTCGTTTCTGTAGATGATGCAGTCGTCAGCGAAAAGCCTTACCCCCCTCGACTTGAAATAATTTGTTAAGTCATTAGTAAATACTAAAAATAGTAATGGCCTAATTACAGAGGCTTGAGGAACTCCTGGCGTTACAATTCCTGAATCCGAAAATTGTTCTCCGATTCTGACTTTTTGCGATCAGTCGCTTAAAAACTTTTCTACCCATAGTACCACTTTTTTATCTATACTTATTTTATTTAATTTATCCAATAGGATATCATGAGGCACTACATCAAAGGCTTTAGCGAAGTTTATGAAGCAAGATGTTATTCTATTCAATCCTTTCACAATTGCGTCGAATACGGTATTTTCGTACACTTTTCCTCTGGCTTTGACACCCTTTTCACAGAAATGCAGGGTAGTGGTGCCATCATAACTCACCCTCCTCCAAACCATGAGTGAGGAGGGAGGGATAATAGCGTCTCTAATTTTTTGAGCCTTTTCACGAGCTTCATGACGAAGCATACACCCCGTCATTCTGGCGGTTGAAACTCTCTTTGATGTTGAAGGCTTATAGCGTCGTGCGGCCAGCGGACGTCTCCGTAGCGGAAGAATTCGGACCATTCCCCCTTCCCCCTCAGGGATCAGGTAGTCGGAACTTCGTAATCAAAACAGCCCCTGTGACGTCGCAAGTGATCTTCTTATGTTGAAGTTGTAAATGTAGGCTTAAATGAAGGCAAATGCACAACTAACTTAAACGACGAAATAGAAAAATGTGCAAGCCAAAGAAACATACAAGCATTTAAGTAAACTTTAATTAAAATACAACAAATATCGGTTCTGATGTAGACATTCAACAGGCATAGAAAGTCTAATCTATTAATTTAGTCACACGAGAAATAAAATTATTATAGACTGAAGTTAATTAAATTTTAAAAATAAGCTATCTGAACAAAAATAGTTGGAGATTAATTTTTAAAACTAGAAGATCATATATCCTGAATTATAAGACTGTTAATATTAGGAAAAGAAACTGTCTTGGTTTTAATATTAAGTGAATGAACAATGTACAACAGTTCTGAAACTAAAATGAATTTATAATTACTATTATATTTTATAAATAAATAATTTTATCTCTCATTTAGTCTTATGGTTACGTACAACTTGTATTTACTACACTATATAAGTTATGTACTGAATTTCATATTATAGCACTCCCTTTTAAAATTAGTCGTATCATTATTATTTTTTATTATCTCTATTATTTATTTTATCCTCGCTATTGTCATTCTAAGAAAGTTGGCTATTTGGATTATTTTCTTTTTTCCCTGATCTTTAAAAGTACGTTCACACCTCTTATATCCATTAAATTGTTAATATTTTTCGATAATCTTAATCTCCTCCATAAATGAGACTAAGAATGTTAGAAAGTGAGAGTTTGGTGTGTTTTAGAAAGTTATGGAAAATAATTTTCCAACGAGAAGGTACACGCTGAAAAACATTAAAATTGACGTATTTTTAAGTCATTTATTACCACAACTATGATCAAAAATATCTTTATGAGATATCAGTATATAAATAGTACTATGTTTTATTAAAACCTTTTACAAAAAATCTAACCTTTAAATGTTTTCTTATAATATCCTATTTTTATTAAAATCTTATTTTAAGCCTTTTTAAAATGTTCTCTAAAATTATTAATATGTCTTGACGAAAGTTATATTCAATAAATCACTAATCTGAAATTTTTTTATAATTGAAAGTTAAATTTTTGACCAAGAATGTATTAATATTACACATTACCTATATTTTTCCCTAATTGTTGGTTTCCTATTTTTCAATATTTTAGAATTCTTGATACGTACTTAATGTTCGTAGTTGTACAAATCCTTTTAATACTACTACAATAAAAAATTATAGTTATTTATGTAATTTGACTCTTATTACTGTGACAATACTATAAAGACTGAATATGTTAAATAAAGTTGGGTTTCTAATTGCTTATTTCGAAGTTCATATGGTATATACTGAACACTTTTTACTGATGTATTATTTTCGTCACTGAGTGAGCTAACAGAAAAGTTGTGACCTAGCCAAAATTTCTTAATATTTTACAAATACAAGAATTTTTTCGTTTTCAATTAAATCTGCTTTTATTCAGTATTGTATACTGTCAGTCGTGTTATTTTCTTCTTTTTACCAAATAATTTTAATCACGGTTAATAGTTTAGAAGAAAGGTTCCATTTCCAATATTCCAACGACTTCTACTTTTAGCTTAGAAATATTCAAATATTTTTTTGATATTTTGTTTGAAAAAATCTAAACATTTATCACAGCTGAATCTGCGGTGTGTCTGGAAAGAGCACGGGTGACATGTGTAAGGGGGAAGGGGGTGGCTGTGTCCGCAAAGATGCACGGTTGAGGGGGGAAGGGACTTGGTAAGGAGTGTAAACCGTAGTATGTCCGCTGGCCGAACCACACGAGGCTTATATACTGATCGTTCTTTCGTTACCTGCCCACTCCCCCTTCCAGAGGTATTTGGCCGAACTGTTTCTGATGCGACGCCATGCATATCTTGTAAAGTTTTGAGTGCTGCTATCCCCACACCTAAGATGAATAGGACAATTCTTACAAAGTTTGTTGAATTATCTTGACCACACCGAGAACTTTTTTATATTATAATCTTATACTACATTTCTCTTTCCAGTGTGTTACCGTGTTTGTTAAATTTAGTCCACTTCTAGATAAATCGGAAGTGAACGAAATGGCTGTATCTATTAGGATGGAAAAGATTCAGATACTTCTGCAAGAGAAACCAAAAAAGGGTGGTAAAGGGAAGAAAACGGTAATTTTTATTTAGAATTCATTACGTTTTCAGAGTAACAAAATATATTAAACCCTGGTTTACCAACAGAAATACAAAATTTAATAGTTTGAATGCTTTCTGTTTTATTCGAGAAATTAAATGTGCCAATAACTTGCAAAGGCTATCAAATTTTATAGAACTATTTTTTAATGAGCAGGTCTAGCATATTTTCTAACCATGTATAACGAGTAGAATGACAAATACTAACGTAATGACCTATTGACGTATTAGGGAAAGAAGCAAGATCCTTCCTTAGACCAGTCGATCGATCCAAATGAAGTTGTGGTTGAACCAGAAGACATAAGAGACGCCGAGAAAACTTTGATGGAAACAATGGAACCAAAATTGGTGGAATCAACAATCATCTGTCGTGTGTGGTCGAGACCTGAGAACTTCGACGGTGACGAAAATAATGATAAGTAAATATTTAACATGAAATCCAAACATGTAACATATCAAAATGTAAGGCAATACATAATATTAAGACGTAAAAACCTGACCACAAGACCGGAGTGTCAATTATTTAAGTATATAAAGTTAAGTGGCCTCAATCGTTCTATTTATATGAAGCCTCGTTTGAAGAAAATGCGATTTATAAGAACTTTTTGCATATCTGTTAGTAACTAAGAATATATTATTACTTTAATGAAATGTTCATTAAATATACAACGTCATGCTAAACAGCCTGTGGGGATAGACAAACTTTCTTATTCGTATAAAAAAAATCACTGTTTATGTGAAAAAAAGCTCAAATTTCGTATTAATGTGTATATGGTCCGCATACAAACATAAACCCGTGGCCCAATTTTGACGACATTTTGTATTGCTGTTTCTTATGACCCGGAAAAAAAACACGCCGAGGGTAAGACACACCTACGAGCGGGGGATGGAAGGATCGAAAAATTTAAATATTAGAGTAGAATAAATATTTTTCGGGGACAATGATATTGATAGTGTTTCCTCCGACGTTGGTTTTGTATAATTTACTCATTTTTTTCATGGTAATGGAGCAACAAAAGAGATGGGGGAAGGAGGGTTATTAATTAAGAAGAAAACAATCAAAATTGGTGTCGAAATGTTATGGGAGTCGCTGAGTTAAATTTTGACATTCAATACGAAACTTAAGTTGTACTTCAGCCTCAGATTCAGGGATCGGGCTAAAGGAATTAAATACCCGGCTAGTTAGCATATAAAAAGAGCTACAGCTAAAATGAACCGCGTCGTTTTCATTAAACAAAATAAGCGAATAACATTATTTAAATAATATATTACTATCGTTTCTGCTTATCAACAATTGCAGTCGATGCAAATAGTAATATGTTTAGCATATTCCACCCTTGCCTCACTCATCTGTTCTTACTTCACACACTTCCCTCTAATACTAATTTTACAACACCCTCATGTCACCAATCGTGGCTTATTAATCTATCCCTTCTCTTGGTCAACGTCCTCTAAATTTCAAAGTATGTTTTTCAAAACCGTAAAGTTTTCTTTTTGTGTAAAAATGGAAGAAAAAATTCTTGGCCCAAAGTATGACGTAAAGGTGTTTGTCAGTATAGAGAAATAGTTTGTTATTAAATGAAAAAATATAGATTTACATATGCATCGTTAGTTGAAATTTTAAATGCCCTCAGTAAGTCTATGGCATATTTTTAGTGTTATGGATGCTAAATCTGATTCCAAAATTAAGTATTTATTTCCTACTACTGTAGCTTAGTCTTACTTATTATATATTTTTGTTCTAGTAGCACATACGAGGAACTACGGTGTCAAGTGGTCTCCACTATGATTAGACCTGATTTCATCCTGCTAAGTGACACGGATGTAGACTTCGGACCTACCGCTATTGGAGCTCATAAACCGTATAAAATTCAACTGCAGTCATTAATCTGTAAGCGAATAAGAGTTCTCATATCTCCAGCCAGTCCATTCTCTGCCTTCAAAGTGCCGGCCGTCTGCAGTTATTTAGTAGAACCGCAGCACATACTGGAATTACCGACTGCGTTTAAACCGGAGAATATCGGAGAGGACTGTGAAAAATTCCGTTTGATGTCAGGAAAGACGACAGCGACGATCCGGATGGTAGGATTGGGAGTCACACCACAGATGACTCTCAAGCCGGTGTTCTTTGTTTGGAGGTTGGAAGCGTTTCCAGGTCTGTCTGCAGAATGTTCTTTTGAGGTATTTATTATTGTTTCTTACAAAAATTTCAATACCATAAAAGATAATGAACTACATTTAATTACATATTGATGGCACAATGATTTGACAGGATTCATCAATAGCTCAATTAATAAAGTGAACAAAATTATTTAAAATTGGAATGTTTTATTCTTCATTTAGTTGGACCAAAAATCTCCAAAACAATATCTGACTTCTCGTCTAGGAAAACTGAGTTCTGATTTAGTGAGATTTACTTTATACCGCAAGGACTGACCTAGTCTTCGAAGTTGTAGAACAGTAGCTAGTGACAAGGTATAGTTCGTGAGATTGTCGTATTGTATTGTCGTTTGAGGAGGTACTACCCGTCCAAGTGGCCTGGCGAAACACAACTATCACTCTTACGAACATTGTCTTCATACGAACGTGAGACTACGATGACATCTTTTAACACACTCTATACTTATAATCTATAACATTTTAAGGATGCGTTTCTTGACGTATAACATATCCTGAACTGACAGCAATATATTTCCTAAAGCCAAAATTTTCAGAATTGCTTTTACACTACCAACTTGCCTCTGCAAAGTGCGGAGTAAATGCGAGCTCATATCCACTGCGCATAGTCATGGCACACGACTATCTAATTCTCCTGAACTGTACATGCTCTGTTGTATATGCTACAGGAAACTAGTTTTTAGTATATGCTTTTATTTTTTTAAATAAATGATGGGGAAATGCAAGTTTTGATGAAGCTTTAAATAAATATGATCGTCATGTCACAGCTTACAACATTAAAAACATAGTAAAAGGAAATAGTTTCAGAATTTAATTTGAAAAAATTAATTATCACCGGTTATGTTAATATGGTAGCGCTGTAGGAATAGCTTTGTAATGGATAAAAATTTATTTTATTTATGAAACCCCCACATTTGGAGACTTAAGTTTTAATGGTTTCACTTTCTACGCGAGGGGGTTTATTTAAATTTTATTAACATGAAAAAATTTATTTATTATGCTTTCATATCAAATAAGTCTCATGATATTATAAACAACTGGGAAATATAATACAGAAATTTATTCAAACAAATTAAGGAGAAAAATTATTAGACTCTTTCTCTGACGGTTCCTGTGGGTCGTTCATAAATAGAAAATTACCAAAACTAATATATCGTCCAGATTTCCTAACATTACCTGAAATTCGGCAGTATTATTAAAATTATGCAACGTGCCAACCTCACTCCTCGCGTTACGCCATGCGCTACCCTTTACTCGTCAGCAAAGGAGCGGACATTCCTCTAGTCAACAAGACTACAAACGTTAAGAGAAACGCTATATTTACCTGTCAGCAACAGATCAGCGGCCACGTTCCCTACGACTGTCTGAATAACAAGCTCCACTAAATCCGTCGGCTTATTACAGAATATAACTTTAGAATCCTGTATTTCTTTGGTATTTTGCAATATTACTGGTGAGTGTTGGTGTTGTATCGTTTTACTCGTAACGGTTAAAATTTCATAATTTTAATGAATGACGTCACCTTCGGGTAGCATACGAAAGCACGCTTGGGTAACAGAATTTAGTGGATAAGGTACGTTTATTAATTATTGAAATGAAACAGAATTCTAAATGAGCTGAAAGATAGCCTCTGCAGCATTAATCTAATTTGGCCATCTTCAAAATTTTAATTAAATTCAACTCAAACTAAGGAGCTGATTTTCGTTAAGGTTGACTTATCCTGGAAGAGGATGGAGACAATTTAATCAAACAATTTTGACGTTACAAATTTACCCAGTAATTTTGTCACGTTTTACTGTTCTTACCACAAAGGCTGAGGAGGAAAGTATTTGTGTTGATTTCACGCCTTACCAGGCTTCACACGTTGACATCGGCTACCGTTTAGCGCCGAACCAGATTAACTAAGGGCAGGTTTCCATGACTATCAACATCAATAATTCGCTCGTTGCTTCCTCTTTGCGTCCCCATGGGTAACTGTAACCTTGGAGAGTATTTTTTAGTTGTCGTACTCTATTGTATCTTCCTCGCCATAAATTGTCGCCAGAGTAGTCAGTCAACTTCGACCTGTACGGGATATCGTGAATCGTCCTGAACTCAAACATTTAAAGTGAACACACAAAACTAAATTTAAGCGCTAATACTAAATACAATTTCGCCCAAAGAAGTGAGGTAAGGTTGAAAAATTAAAGTATATACTAACTCTCGAAACATTAATTATTATATTTTCCGACTAATTCCTACCAAAGAAAAATTAAAACAGGTTAGTGGAACAGAGGCTGTGAACTAAAATATATAGTCATTTCCAGGTTTAAAATTCCATTAAGTAATTTTCTGAGTGTAGTGGGTTGGAATCGTTGGTAACCGTTTTTTAAATTAAAACTGTGTTAATTAAGCATAGAATGATATTCAGACGACCCTAAGGACATAAAAAAATATCTCAACTCGCGTATACAAAATATGTTTTCAAATTTTTAGTAATTGCAACGTTCAGTATTACAGCTCTCCACTTTAGGTAATTACGAAAATTATGTATATTATATGCAGTACAGTACTCAGTAGTTTAATTATTTTACGTCCAAAATGATAATAGGTCGTCAATGACTGCATCGCTGCACTTCCGCTTTCTCTCCGGCAAGATTACGTGAGGCTGGGAAAGGATCTTGAAGATTTGTCGACGTTATCCTCGCCTGCATCTGCCACTTCAAAACAAACGAAATCAAAGCCCGAGAAGAAACGCAAAATGACCAAAGAACATTTCTTGTCAGATTTCTTAACTCCAGACGAGACGCTTATTCTCGAGAGTTCGGAGGAATCTGAAGATTCAACCACTCTCTTCGACGATTCTGGACGATTGATCCTGGAACCGTCAAAGAAAGGTTGTTTTAAGGTAACCAAAAATAGCATAACGAAAACTTATCATAATGTTAAAATATAGCTATAGTAATTATTACCTTTAGAAGTGTAATGATATCTCTAGCATTCATCATTATTTCCTCTAATCCATTCTTGATATTATTTGAAATTGAAGTTTGCCCAAATTACAAAAATAAATAGAAAAAATAGATAAAAAAGAAAATAGTTGTTTAGGAACATAAAAAATAGTGGTATTCATGATTTGAAAATACAGATATGAGAAAGTGGGTTAATATTTCACTGATTTAAATAATACTGGATACTCAAATAAGAGTTATTAAACATTTGAACGAAATAATACTAGAAAAGTGAAGCGGATTAAAATAAAAAATAAAATAAAATGAAATTATTTACTACATAAATTAACCTTACAGTTATCACTAAACATTTGACCACTTTTAAATAAATCACAAGCAACAGTGAAACTGGTCAATGAATGTCCAACAATGCCATGGAACGACAAAATGACCATTAGTGAGACGATACAAATTCTGTTATAAAATCTGAATTTGAATGCATGGCTGCACGTTATGAAATTATCTCCATTCTTTGTTATTAAATAATTTGCAATGTTATCATAAACTAATTTCACTGTGAAATTAAGGAAACAAATCTTATTACAAAGACAATTTAAATTTTACGTATTTGCTGTTAATTTGCTAGATTACATTTAAAGCTGATTGACACCCATCAAGAATTGAAATTAATTTCTTTGTCTAAGATACCAGAGTTATTCCAATTAATTTCATGTTTTGATTAAGTATTTGCTTTCTAGTCACAGAATGTTTAATCTGCTATAAGATTATTATTATTATGTACCTTTGATCTAGTTTTTTATAGAGCTTTTGAATTTTGTTGTAGATACATTTTAAACCACCCCCGCTTCCAGATACTAATTTGAAAAAGTCGAAAATGAATGTTGATACCTTTACCGAGAAACGTAAATCATCTCACGCAAAGGAAAAACCTGCTTCTGACACTGAAGGAGACACAAAGACAACGTTCAACGGAAAAGATTCCAAGAAAAGTGTAAAGATTAAGGCTCTGTCTAAGGTATTGCCTGAGGAATATAAATTTGTATACATCGCCAAATACTCTTTAATTGTTGGAAACTTACTTGTCACAAGAGAATTTTTTATTATTGGTAAATTGAAGAAGGGTACTCCACCGAAAGAAAAGAAGTCCAAATCTAAAGATTCTAAGAAGAAATAAAATATTAGTATTTACTATAATCCGTTAAATGAGTACGTTTCAGAGGAATGTAACTGTGGTACATGTGTTATGAAATTACTTCAAGGGAATTTCAATACGCCACAGTTATTAATATAACAAAAAAATACGTTATTTAACTTGGTAAGGCGGCTATGTAAATTTAAGGATCTAATAACCCTTGCGGGTGAATTGATTGTTTTGTAAAGATAACTTATTTCAGTAAAAATTGTTGCTCAACTAAGTTTTCCATTGAAATAAACCATTTATACATTTGATGTTTTCTCCTTTTACAAAGTACAATACAAACATTATTAGTAATGAGGAAATATCTAAAAAGAATCCCCTATTATTTGTTTGGAAAAAAGAATCATTATAGAATCAAATGCAACATTTGTTTTTTAATCTAAAATTTATTCTTGTAATGCACAGCAACGTGAACTGTAAAACAAATCTTTACATGAGAAGAAATACTTGAAACTGAAGATATGGAAAGTAAAACTAAATATATAAAACGTCTTCATCATTATCATTGACTCCACAGCCTTGGACTTCTTCAGAAACTCCTGCCTTTCCTTCCGTTCATGGCAACATTCCACCAATTCATCACCTCTAAGGTCTTTATATCCTGATCCACTCCATCTTCCCACCTCAGTTTGGGTCGTCCAGGTCGTCTTGTTCCTTCCGGTTTAAAATTAAATACGACTTTACAAGTCCATTCGAATTACGTGGCTCACCCAGCCCAGAATTCTAATCCTAATATATTTAACAATATCTCATAATTGTATCTTTTCCTCCAGTAAACTCCCTCCTCGACTGCTCCAAAGATGCATATTGGATCATCCTTTCAATGATGCCAAGTGCTTTCTGATCTGCCACGTCTCAGATACATGAGTCTCACAAACACTTTATATAGCATTAGTGTAGTCTTTCTAGTGATCTGAGGTGCTCCCTGAGTCCATAGAATGATGTATTACCAAATAATGGATTTCAACACTAATGTTATTTTTGTAAGTGACCTTAGATCTCAGATATCCATTAATAGTTTGAAATGTGCATGTGCCGATTTTCAAAAAAACTATGTACATTACAGTGGCCCTTTCTCGTTACTGGCATGTATTTTGTTTTCTCCTGGTTAATGGTTAGGTGCATCTTCCTTGCCGCTTTTTCCTGGTGATTCCTGGTGTTCTACCAATAATATCTATGTCATCTTCATATGCAAGGATCTGGACAGATTTGTAAAAGATAGTCCCTCTTGCATTTATTCCTGCATCTCTTAGAACCTTCTCAGGTGCTATATTGAAAAGCAAGCAGGCTAGAGCATCTCCCTGTCGGAGTCCATTATTCCAAACCCAGGCATCGAACCCATGCCGTCCCACTTTCCAGGTGGGAACTCTACCACCGAGCTCGTCCGAGTCGACGTCCCAACGACAGATTTGAAATCCCTCCACTTCTGTGAATTTAAGCTAGGCTCAACTACAATTTAATAATCATATTATTCACATATTTATCTTTCATGCGGTCACCCTTGTAGACATCAGAAATAAGCAATCTCTATACAAGTGAAAAGGCTGTGACGTAGCAGTTCACATCACAGACTCTCATCACACAAGTCCTGGGTTCGAATCATGGCGTGGTAATGGATGTTTTGTGCTGGGAGAACAAGGCAGCTAAAAATTAACCGGTTTTTACTTACGCATATTTCACATTGTACAGCCGGGTACGAAGTCTTAAATTTTTATGTTCATTCTTGGGGGATGGAATTTAGCGAAACACCTGTTATGTATTGAAAGAAGATTGCCACAAACATTTATATTATTTCTTAATCGTGATTTTATGTGCCCCCTATATACAAAATATTATGCTATTTAAAGTTATGAAATTAAAGAAATTTAAAAGTTTCTAAAACTTTTTTTCTTACTTATCTTGAAGATCTTTTTGTCAGAAGTTATTGACTACTTTCAAACAAAATTAGGCTAAAAAACTATAATTAATAGGTTCTGCTGCTAGGCTGCTGAAAATAGTCCTTTACGTCATAATGTTATTGTCAAGTATTTATTGTTTAATGGCATCCCGCAAAGTCAAATATGGAACATTATGGGTGGTTTCGTTGATTTCAAAAATCATTGTAGTGTGCAGCGTGCGTATTTTTTTTACTAATTTAGTACAGTAAATTATTTATTTTATGTTTGAGAGGCTAAACGCCAAAAAAAGGGAGATAGCGCAAAAACCTTGGGGTAACGGTCCTAACAAAAGTTGGACATTGAAAAAAAGAGAAAGTTTTGGCGCGGGTAAGAAAAGGAGGTAGACCGGGTCGGGTCCGGACAGTTGGGGAGAGAGTGGCGTAGCTCAGACTCTAGCTGGGGTGAAAAAGCTTGGCTGTCGATGATCAGGACACGTCCGAGCGAAGAGTATATTTACGGTGTTTTCGGGGTGCGAAAGCGAAAAAGGAAAGTAACGTCAGAGGGGCGCAAACTTCTACAGCTCCGACCTTTTTGGCGTACAAGACGGAGAACGTTGGAAGAGGGAGAGAAGATAGAGAGACGCTCTGTCGACAAACAGTAAGTGTTCATCTTCATCCTCCTCTTATTTGTATGTCTTCCTGTGTTTCCTGAGAGAACGAGAAACCTCACAATTAGAAAATTGTAAGTATCCTATATTTTTAAAATAAATAGTTAGAATGTATTGCTTTTTCTACTTCTCAAATCTATATTTTTTTTGCTAGGAATTCAGAGGCATGAAAAATACTGACTGAAACTGAAAGCTATTCTAAAACCAAATACATGTAAAAGCTATGTTTTACTGTATTTTCCGGTCATTGTTACTAAATTAAATAATACAAGAGAAACCTATGCAATGTCAATTAAATACGCGGTAGCTAGTAGAAGTTGCCGTTTTGAAATGCATGATTTGGTTTTAGTCATGTATAAAATCTTGTTATAAAGTGGAGGACAAATTATTATTATATACTGAAGCCGACTATGAAACGCCAGGAAAATATATTTCACCGGCTCAGAAATATTTCTTAATTATTTGAAATACCTTGATCAAAGAATATTTCCTGCAGTGGTTCATAGCTTTGAAATTTAAGTTCTTTGGAGTGAGTGATGTAAACATCAAACTGCCACATGTCGTTCCAATGTTGACATAATGCGTGGTGTTCTGGTACGTATACTTTATTCATGTTTAATTATGATTTATGTCAGTTTAATGAGGAATAATTTTAGAACAGTGGGCGTAATATTTTGATCAACTTTGTTGGAATGACAAAGAAAGGTGTAATCAACTTTATTCTTTACAGTTATTTTCACATTTGGAGGAAACCGAAAAATGACGAAATTGATGGAATGGCTCCTCGCCCTGAGTTTATTCACAGGTGTTTGGGCTGCTCTGGTAACACGACAAGTCACATCTGACCTATTGGACGAATGGATGCCAGTAATTCTTCCGTTGCCAATTTTGCTTTTAATTTCATTTGCAGTAAGCACACATACTTTTCTTTTTTAAATTTTTTGTGTTTATAAAGGGATTTAATGTTAATCACCCAACATAATACAATATAATCTTGATTTATTGTCCAAAAATAATGGAAATTAAATACAAAAACATTGTCATTTCCTGTTCCCATATAAATACTGAAATGATATGAATTTAAATGCTCCTTAATGTATTTGGTTACTCTTCATACCTTTTCATTTTCAGTAAGCAATGTATATAATTATTTATTACTATTTCAGATATATGCCACTACTGTTGTGTTATGGAGGGTTTATACATTCAATAACTGCGAAGATGCAGCCAAAGAAATACATAAGGTTAGTTGATTATGGATTGTATTTTATTTACATAAAGATTTTAAATCCTGATAATATATCTTGAAAATGTTAAAAGATTGAATTAGCTATCAAAGTATTTATATTTTGACTTACTTTAAACCCATCTTTTGCAATTTAGTTTTATATGACACTGTAATTATTTTTAAATTTTCTGGACTATTATTATTGAAAATAAGTTTCTTTACACTTTGAGCCTGCCAAGTTAAGAGAAATTCATGGTTATCAGGGGTTAAAATACTAATTGTCCATACCACAATTATTTTAATTGCACAATAATTTTGTATTTTATTAATTTCCTGAAAGTAAAACATTTGCACAAATTCAGTAAAACTCTTGTATTGTATACATAATGATAGTACAGTGAGGGGAAATTGATGATTTATTTCTTCTATGAATCTTTTTTGGTCACTCTTTAGACATTCCATCGATTAATATTTTAAAATAATTTCAAAACACAACTATGAATTATTATCAAAACAATGATTTCAAAAAAGCTCTACTTTTTACATGCAGATTTTGTATTAAACTATTATACATAATTTTACATTTACAATACATTATTCTGTAAATAGACATTTCTAATTTTTTCAGCAAATTCAAGAAGCCAAAGAAGACTTGCAGAAAAAGGGGTTAACATTTGAAAGTTAAAATATTTCTAAGCCATATTTTACATTCCATCTATTATGAAGTTTAAATAAATTTGTTAAATTATCTGTATTATAATAAAAGCACATATATTGATATTAAAAATAAGTAGTTGTTTTTTTGACAATTTTGGTTTTTTTATTTGTAATGAAATATAATGAAATTGATTTACTTCTAGTTAAATATCTTAAATATTACAGCAATATATTGCAATTAACCATGAATGTATCATAAATCAATCAGAACTTCAGACTTTCTTAAACAGTTTATTTAACAAGATCATGAAAACTTTAATTTACTTCCACTTTTTTTTAATCATATGATTAATGTACATTTTCAATGAAAATGTATTTTCTGGAACTGTTGAATTATTTAAAATAAAAGTATAAATATTGTAAATATAACATTCATTACATAGAATCTTAAGAAACTACAAACTTCTATTTTTTTAAACGTGTAAAACTATTCTTACTTATATAACTTAACTATTCTGAATGAGGCGGCTAACACTTATGGGTGGGTTGGCCTTTCACACTTGGTTATGTTTATTTCAATATCCATAGTAATTATTTTGATAAATATACAGAAAGAGAAAGGTTTGTACATCCCTGTTTCAGAAGATTCCTGTAATGTGTTTTGCTTTATAATATATAGCCAACAACTGTGCCTATTTGTTACATTATATCATGATTAGTTAAGTTGTATCAGTTATAATAAGTGTTAGGATGATTGATAAAATATTGATCTTTAAAATTTTCTCTGCTGTGAAAGAATTTTAGTGATGGTTGGGCTCCTTTCTTGGGTTCTACTTGCTTCATTTTGTAGCAAGATGATATGCATGGTTTTAGAATAAAACAGTATATTATTTCCAGTAAACTCAGGAGACTGCCTCCCATGCAGAGTCCCACGATTCCTCCTATAGTTGCTGTAAATTTTAACATCAATTATTTATAAAAAAATATACATGATAATTAAATCTATTTGACATGCTCATTCACACTGTCTCAATTATGTTTTGTCAAATCTGCAGTTTAGTTTCTACATGTGGTTCAAATTTGCTCTAATTTTAACAGTTGGACTGTCTACATCGATTGAATAAATTAACATATATACATGGAAAAGTCCCCTCCCATATACTTATTTGAAATTATTGTAAATGAGATTAAAAGCATTCACGGTTTTTACTTCAGAAAATATATTATTGAATTTAATAAACCATACCCAGAAGCCCATCCCAAGTCATGTATACTGTTCGACGATACTTGATACATGAAATATCTCGGAAAAAGACGTGAAGTAGGATGATATCAGATGAATTCTGCTCCTCACTGAAAGTGAGGTACAATTTTAATTACATATATTAGTTTTAAAAAATATAATGGTATATATATATAATCACAATTGTGACTATTTTGTCGAATTGTAATGTAATTTAAATGCATTAATTTATATTGGAAACTTTCAGCCAATGTGATCAGAACAATTGGTTACACATATCTCTTTGGATATTACAATACATGACTCGGGTATAATAAACACTATAGTTTTTAAAGTTATGAAGGCACAAAAGAATTAACAAAGTTAATCAAAAAGCAGTTGGCCCACAATTCATTGAACAAAATTGCAAGGTGCTTCTTAAAAAGATGTGACCTAATTTATTGTGTAATACAGAAACTTCTCTTTTAAGAAGAAACAAATATAAAGTCATGTATACTGTTTGACGATACTTGATACATGAAATATCTCGGAAAAAGACTTGAAGTAGGATGATATCAGATGAATTCTACTCCTCACTGAAAGTGAGGTACAATTTCAATTACATATATTAGTTTTTAAAAAATATAACTATATATATATATATTTATAATAACAATTTTTAAAGTTATGAAGGCAGCTAGATTCATTGTGCTCATGCTTACGGAAAGAAGAAAGCTCCATAATTAAGTTCATCCATTATCTTAGTTTTCTCTGCTATAACTGAATAAGATTTATCAGAGCATTGTGGGAGACAGTTGCAGCTGTCATTATCCCCATAGTATTTTAAAGCATTTAAGCCCGCTGGAAAAGAGGATTTTGCTATTAGAATGAGGCTTTGCTTGTCCAGAAAGCTTACACTTAACATCTACATGTATACATCCGTATGTAATATTCAGTATTAAAACATTTACAACCAACTTGCACAATATTATATTCAGAAAACAAATTTTTATCTAGAAATGTTTTCGATTTTTAAAAATATATATTTACCGATGTTTCGAAAAATGCAGTTTACGTCCTCAAATCCACAAGTGGTATTGTTGCCTGTGGAGGAAAAAAAAACAATTATAATTGCAGGTTTTGGAAGCGATTTTTCTGGACAATGATAGAATGTGTATTCTAATTATAGGAAAACGAAGGCAAATTTAATCGAATTGTAAAATTATTCGTTCGGTAAGTCATAGTATTGGGTAACCTCTCTCTTCCGTACTCTCCCCCCCCCCCTCTCTAACGAAAACCTTCAAATGCTTTTTCAAGTATATGGCCTATCCATGATGGATGAAAACAGAATTTGACGTTTTGTAACTTCGAAAATGTTTGGAAAGGCTTATAATTCTGTCGTAACATGGCCGACTATGACTTGGAAGAACCTAACAATTTTATGTCCAGGTCACGTGTAAAGCGTTCATGAAGATACATGGAAGGAAGTTTTAGAAAAGGACTTGCAAATTACAAAAGTTAGAACAAGTCTCTCGAAGTCGCTACTCATTAAGCGAATGAAAAGTTGAAGGAGACTTGTAAATCGATCATATATGTCACCTAGTAATGATATTACAAGTAATGATACCTAAGCCTATGGCACAGTGAATATTCTTGTTTTAATGCAAGCCCTTCTCGGAATCAGCCCAAGTCGGGTTAACACGGTCTTGAAGTTGTTGACGATGGTGCTGTAATATTATTGACGGTTTTTATCGCCTATTCCATAGGGAGGCCTTCATAAAAGGTAGTGCAGTGAAACCTCGGATTTTATTGATAACACAATCGGCGAAAACCGAGGCAATTATTTTTATATGAAGCAATGTAAATGCAATTAATTCGTTCATGATACTCGACAAGAAAAACACATTTATAAAGAATATTCATACTTTAGTGAAAAGATTTTACTAACTTTTGGCGAGGAAACGTAAATGTTGATCAACCGTAATACTGCGTAGAAACGGGACAGGTTTTGATATAAGTTTTAAATTTACGATTAAAAATTTGGTATGTTGCACGAACATTGTATTTATCTCATATCATGATCAAACATTTTAAATGGTTGCCTGCAAGGTAGAACGAAGCACATATCTGAACTATGGTAAAAGATCTAAGCATTTACGGATAAAAAAAATAAAAACCTTACTTTTTGGCTCGGATATTTGTTGAACATTTCCCGGATGTTTAAGTCCAGTTCCTGAGCAGAAAATTGAAAAGAAAATATTCGATGAATATTTAGGTATTTTGGATTCTTTAATAGAAAGGCTTTGACGAGCACACTCGCTATTATCTTATATTTGAACCTCTTTTAGTAGGAACTATAAACGGAGCTATTTTAGTTGTAGAAGATCCTCAAATACCTGTTTGACGCTAGAAAGTATTCTTTACAAATCCGGAAAAATGCTGTTGATTGATCATGCCCACGAAAACATTCACGCCGTTTACTTTCCTGCCACTATTGTTAGTTTTCATATTTTTCCTGAGCGAAAATGACTATTTTCATAACGCAAATTTGGATGCTTATTTAGAGGATTAATTAAGTCTTCGCGTTACGAAGTTTGATCCAAATATACAATTACTTTCATGCAGGAAACAAATCCAGTTTTATGTGAATTAAACTTTTGGTTGTAAATCCAAAATGTTAACTGACTGACTCCACAGACTTGAAACTGCGCTTCTTATTATCATTTATGGAAAATGAATGTATTTAATTCCATATTGCGTGAGCGTTACCTTTGTCCTTGGGATAATAGAATGGAGCGCACCCACAGCGATTTAGTAACCAATCGCGTCTACATTCGCTCATGCACGTCTGATGGCTGTAATCGTCCGTCCAGTCCAGGGTTCGAACCTCGTTGTCGAACCAGCACTGACGGTCGGCTGGATCCACTCGACGGACGTCTTCGAAGCTTTCTATGACTCGAGCGTTCAAGTTGACGGATACTTCTTCTCCAAGGACAGCGTGCACCCGGTGGATCGAAATCTCAGGATAATCCAGTGCGTCGTGCACCAGAACCTGAGAACGGATCCCACTCAACGGTGTAATATCAAGAATAGGCATGTAGGAAATTAAATCTAGACTCCACCTTTGAACAGACATATCGTTCCATGCCCTAACATCTGACGTATTGACTAGAAATGGGCCATCCGCTCATGAACTTCACGATTTACGGAATGAACGCTCGTCGACTGGGGACATAAAAACTACACTATCCGATCCGAACTGATTCTAGGGATCATTCAACATTCCTGATACCCCAAGAATCACGCGGAAAAAAAAATATAATTCAGTTGCATTTTTGTGTTGTAAATAAAATCGTGGTCACTATAAGAATGAATTTTATTTTTAAATTTCGCAACTGTAACAACCTACTTTATAATAGATTTTTTCCATACATTTCTTCTGAATGTCTCGAAATTACAGTTGAAATAATGAACAATGATTTATTTTAACTAATTTTATATTACAGTCGAAACAGGATCAAATCAGAATATGCAAATATATATTTTTTTGCTTTTGTATCGGTTCAAACAGGCGAATAGTATTTTATTTACTTTGTATTAAAGTCGTACAAATGTTTTGTTGTAAATTGTAAAGCAAAATTTACAGCAACCACAACTTCAAATTAAGTTGAGCAAGTAAGATCTTCTTTAGTTACTGGTGAGTGGTCCGTTTAGCCCATCTCTAGTTGTGAAATGGAAAAGGGGAGTTAAACCTGGTCCACGACGCCAAAAAATTTGGTATAAAGAAAATATTGCGTATACGAGTGCAGAGAAATACCACACACACAATTCCCTCGTTAACCCTTTAACTATTGTATGGAGTATTTTATTGAAAAATTGATCTTTCTCTTGACAGATACAACTTTTATATCGCACTTCTCTCAGTTTGTATTATTATTATTATTATAATTTTACATTTAACGTTAATTACGGTGTTAAATGTACGTGTGGTAAAAGCGTCGCCAGGTACAGGTAAAAGATTCTAGCCAAGAATAGTCTACACTTACCAGGAAGGGACATTATGCAGAACGAGGGAGAAAAATCCTCCACGTTTCAATGCGGAAATTGGTAACAAAGTTTGTTAGTGATACTAAGACCTGTTTTCCACCAATTAGGATAAGGAGAGGGGAGAAAAACTGGCAGAGAAGGCAGATGACATGTTTGGTTTAGAATTGACGGAGCAAGGATCATGGAAAACGAAGAGAAGAGCAGATGGGCGAAAACGTGGCCGTATGAACTGAACTTTGTTTCCAGCCCTGAGACAGAAATCCTGTTCTGGTAAGCCGTCGGAAGTTTTTTTCTTGGAGTTTTTGCGACGCTAGGTTTATTAATTCTTTTCGTCACATTTTCCTTTCTAGTTTCCAAACCGAAACACGGTAACCTGGGGTAGAATCTCTGTTGGAGTAGTCAGCAATATATATTTTTAAATTAGTTCATTTTATTGTGTATATTTTTTCTGTTGACTTATTTTTTTTTAAAAAGTAGAATTGTTAAAATTTAATTTGTATTACCACGTGGTGCGCTACACTTAATTTTCTCGAGAGCTCTGGACCACTTCGTTCGTTAAAGATTTAGAATTTGAGTTCTAATATCTTCCTTATTACCGAGAGGTTGTTTGGCTGTCATGACACCAAGTCTGGAAGAGCTTCTGTCTGTTTTTGGTGGAAATATTCTTGAAATATACAGATTATAAAATATCGTTTGATGGTAAAAGATTCTTCCCTGTTTAATGGGCCTTTTCCCTTTGACGTTGAAAATGTTCTCATTAAAAAACAACTGGAATTAATCTTTCCAGAATGATTCGGTTTTAAAGACAAACATCGAGAAGTTGAAATTGACAAAACATATTCTTATTTAGGTGAGAAATAACCAAAAATAAAAAAAGTGAGGCGCAAATTATTTGTTATTTAGGGGGTAAATACTAGTGTGAGCAACTACTTTCGTCGATTAAATTAAACAAAACGGCATACAAATCAAGATTAACTGTTAAAAAATTATCTGCCTTAATGCAAATTGTCTGGTCTCAGTCTTTGAATCCAGATATTGGAATAGTAGGAGTAGAAAAGATCTGAAAATATTTTGGTAAAAAAAATTATTTTAGTTTTATAAATACATGAAATAAAATGAACGTTTAAATTCTTTTAATAGTCCTATCTATATTCCTGCAAGTTCACTTCAGAAAATAAATTTAACAAAATTTGTAAATGTGATTCGCCCCAAGTGCCTCTTCAACATGGTCCGTTTTTTAATTGATTTCGTCACCTCTGCATTATGAAATTGTGTAAATTTGCTTGATTTTATAATGGGAAATTATTCAAACCAAATATATATTTTAGACCAATAAAGATGTCACCCAAAATCGGACTAAGTTTGGAACAAATTAACCAGTTTAATAAATAACTAAAAAACGCGTAAAGATAAAAAACGTGATGAAATCATTAAGAAAATGTATGACATGTTTGCAATACATACGGTTATTCCATAAAATGGGTATTGGACCGCTGAGTAAAACTGAGGTTCAACTTTCAAGATGACCGTGAGTCCGGACCCGAGACCAGCACTTTCCGTTTTGAATATTTCTGGTGGGCGATTCCTAAGAAAACAGCATTACCCATTCGATTCTTTAAATATTCCTCGTAAATAGAGCAATAATTGTTATTACTTACGAACTGGCATATTCTTTCAATGCCAAAGTGTTAAATCCGCAGCAAAACCCTTCTGCGGAAATGACAGTGCGGAAGAGTTGGCCACACTCTCTTTCATTACCTTGCCATTCACATTTAACTATCATTTTATCACAGGGGTGCATCACCTGCAGACAAACAAAAAGGAAATTCCGATCAAGAGTATTGGAGCAAAAGTACGAGAAAGATTCATGAGATGGTTCACTAATTCCATTCTTGTTCATTTTCTGTATGTACAATAACGAAACACATTTGAGAAATACATAGAAGGGTATTTTTGTCATTTTCAGTCACAGATAATGAATACAAATTCGTGATTGGATGGAACTCGTAGTATATTGGGTTGACAAAAAGTAAATCTTTTTCTCATGCTTCTAATCTTAATGTTTAGAGAGAATAATAATCCGAAACTCGTCGTTGAATCTTTCATTCAAGTGATAATGACTTTTGTTGAGGAGATAAACAAGTATAACAGTCCCATCAGACTAGAAGACGTTATTATTACTGACAATGTGAAATTCAACATGAATTAATTAATTAATTTAATAAAATATCCTTATAAATAAGCTTAGCCAGATGGTGGTACAGAGCTACATTTACTTCTTCCACTTTAGGAACACCACTAAGTATTTATTGATGCCATTTACGGCACTAACCGATTCTCGTCTATGGAACTATATATGGCTTGTGCCATTCTAAAAATGAAAGGAAAAAAAATTAAATGTCTGATTGACAAGTAAAGTGATATTAGTTAAATAATAAAACCAATAAGTTAGAAAAATGAAGCATAATCTATATTAAAAGCACAAATTCTTTTGGGTCTTCATCTTAATGTTGCCAAATTTGGATTGTTTACATTATTATAAGAAAAATAAACTTGGATGAACATTAAAAACTATTTTGTTGCCTTAGTCACAGACCGATATATTTTCAAAGAGTATACAATTGAAGCTTTGTTTCCTTCGACAAAAGTTAAAAATAATTTGTGACATACTTTTCAATTTGACGTCATTACAGTCTCAGTGGAAAACCTTACTATAAAGGTGTCCTGTTAAGACTGAAAAATAACCCCTTTTACTTTGTTGTCCGGTTTATTGGCTATTTTATTATTTTAATTGTAACTAAATGTCAGATAATTATCTTAAGTGTAAGAAAGCGTCCCACGTTTGGAGCAGTCTATCGAGTCTTACTCTTCTGATTTTTTTACAATTTTTATTTATTTACTTATTACTTACAATCTGTCATAAAAAGTGGCATTTAATAATTTATTTTAATTTACAGATTTTACTGAATTAAAAAATTTATTATTTCAAGATGTGTCCAGACTCGTTTTCTCAGCTCTGATTGCTATTATTTATACCCTGATTACGAAAAACTTTTTACTGTTCGAAACGTTGGACTCTTAATATTAAAATACCGTTATCAAAATTCAAACCCAGTAAATTTAAGTAGGTTGTGTAATTGTTTATATTTTAAGCTCACCCATGAAGTCTAGTACTTTAATTTACTTATCGTGTTGGTATCACTTTTTTTTGCTCTACCAAATTTAACAAAATTTGTTTGTTTTCTTGTGATTCACGGGTAAGAATTTAAAATTGTGACGTTATGGGAATACCTGACGCATTATGTCTGTGATGTCTTCACGAGGCAATACTTTGCGTGCTCTTAATGAAGCCTTTCTGGAGAGTCTGCCAGGGTGCAGAAGATGGGGTAAAAGTCGAACAGCGTCCATGCTCTCGTCTCGACTGAAGCCTTTATTTTGAATTCTGAAATTCACATCAGAAGATATGCAATAATTACAACAGCGAATTCTGACTATTTTTGATATGTCATAAAGGCCCAGAGTTTTAATTTGTTATGGAAGATGGTTCTCGCAGAGCATTACTGTGCCTCTTCATAAAAGGAATATACCGTGCGTCCACGTAGTCTTCTCTCAATTAAGGGAGACACACATAACTGCATGAATTTGTCACAAAAGTATTTGTTTGGGATGTTCTTCAACTCACGTATCACGGTGGCTTGAATGCGATATATGTCGACAAATCGATGACTCGCCGTGGGTTATTTTTATATCTGGGAATAAAAAATAGTCACCCGGCGCCAAATCAGGTGAATATAGCGACTGATTGACAACTGATTTTTCGCTAGGAACTGAACTACGACTTCAGCGGTACGAACGGGCGCATTGTCATGCAGCGAGAAAAGATCCCACTTCTTCCACTGTTGCGAGCGAACTCTCTTATCGTCTTGCACAATCATTTCATGAGACCTAGATAATAGTGGGAACTTATAGTAGAACCGGGGGGAACAAATCCCCCATAGATAATGCCATGAGTGTCAGCGTTCAGCCTTGCCTTTACTTTGGACTTCGTCATTCGCACAGTCTTTGGTCTTGTCGATCCATCACCGACCCATTCATGGCTTCGTGAAATGTTTGTATTGATAGAACCTAGTCTCGTCAGCTTCTGCTGGAGATGTTCAGTGCTTTAGTGGTAGTACTGCATGAGAGATTATGGTCGGTTTTCAAAAGATAACCAATTTTCTCAGTGGGTCCGTCGGATCAACTTGATGTGGGACGTCCCAATTTCTCGAGATGACAAGTGTCCTTCTTCAAAACGTTTAAACCACTCCAACATTCGCGCTGGACTTAATCAATTATAGTCGTAAGCTATTTCCATGCACTCGAATGACTTCATAGACATTTTACCAAGTAAAACGTGAAATAGAATCACTGATCTAAGCCCAATTGTGATTTCGTGATTCAACAGCGTTGACTAACTACGGTCGCACATAGACTACTTTAACACTGCCTTCTCACAACTGTCTGGCCAATTAAACATCTATTGTTTCAAGTCGTTACTTTAAGCTGCCACGGCTGCGCTGACGTCGATAATAAGACAGGAAGAACTCAGTATCGAAACTTTTTTGACGCACGGTGTATGAAGTCTACTCTGCAGATAAAATAAATAAATTATTGCTACAATAATTGTGAACAGTAGAGGATTAATTAAGGTTTGAAATCATCTGTCAATATTGTAGTAATGTTAACGAGTACAGAGGAATTGTGCTTCGGGACGACCGATATTGGGTATCATTTTGGATTGTTGTGAGAGGATGTAGGTGTATATGAGAATGTATGTGTATATAAATATGTGGGTATGTTGGTATGTATGAAATAATAACCGTGTGTGGATGCTAGTCCTCCATCGGACGTCACCACAGGTTGCGAAGTGAGGACTACTACCCAAATATGGATGGTAACGATTTATCGGGGTGGTCAAAAACTAGTATAGTGAGGGGCAAGAGGCCTCACTATTACCGATTTGAGACACGACGATAGTGATCCTGAAATAGCTCAATGTTGGACATGAGCATGGCTGGAACAGCTTTAATAGTTTTGGTACTGTTACAGCTTTAATAGTTGTGGTACTGAAAGCAAGGGAAACTACAGCCGTGTCTTTAATTTCCCGCATTCATGCAACGCTCAATGCATAACAATATCATGGCAGCTTCTCGGGTAAAATATGCCGGAGGCAAAATAGTCCTTCAATCGGATCTCCGGACGGAGGCTACTCGGGGGATGTCATCATAAAGGCGCTAGATAGGTTAACATGGAGGGCTGAATCAGAATAGTCTTAGGACTGAATATCACAACAACAACATCACTGTAGTATTATTACTGAAATTTTTCATTGGGCATTCAATTGTCTGAGAAAGGAAAGCGAATATCATCAGAAGAGCTTCGAAAAGATACAAAGGAGTGGAAACAACAATCTCAATTAAAGAAAAAAGGTTCTGCTTCACTTCATACTACATATTTTTTTAATTTTCTACTCATTATTTATCATTTCCTTCCTTTCATTCATGATTTATTCTTCTTGTTATCGTTTCTTGCACATTTTCCCTCTAGTGACCTATTCTGAGTCTTGATTGCAACTCGTAATATTTGTGTCCTCTTCCTCGTTATTCTTAACTTAGAAAATTTAATATCCCATAAAAAATACCATCAAACACTATTTATATCTGTTTTTACTATAAATGCAAACAATTAATTGATATAGTAAATTTTAGTCTGCACTTCTGCGAATTTCACTTGAATTGATAGGATTCCACATTTCCTGAGAATGCATTTTATTTTTCTTCACCGAAGACTTGAATATCCGATTAGAATTTTCCACAGAAATTTAAAAACAATCGAAAATAAGTTTAAAAAGTTCTAAAATTCCAACTAACGGTTTAGAATATTAAATTATTTTTATGGGCCTTGAAATTTAACGACACCTCATACTTTTGAGTTAAGAAAGTTAATAACAGGTTTTCTCAGGGAACATGGCGGCTGATGAAAATTAGTGTGGTTGTAAAAGATATTGAAAGAAATTATATTCTGTCTTCAGGAAATATTAGTTTTATTTCAAACGAAATACTCAGATAATGAAACTTACAATTTGTCCAAAATTGCCTCTACAGCAGGCGCGTACACTTTGTTGGAGTTACATAAAGTCACGCCGGGAAAATGAATGTCCCATATGGGATGCGAAGTAGTTTCTACGGATGTGATGGTAGGATTGCTGTTGTAACCATTTACAGCGATAAAACTCAAGGCCACCATGAACAGAAACCCACAGAAACAGAGTGCGAACCAAAATAATCTGGAATATGAGAATAATTTAATTTTTTAAACAACATGCAAAATTTTTATTTTAACAGATAAACGTAATGAATAAACTCCAGAATATATTTAGTATTAAAGTTGTATTCGTTTTCACAAGCACAGTTTCCAGAACACTTATTTAATTTTTATTAGAACATTAGTTTAAGTTAATTTAGGAAATAAATTATAATCTTTATTATGGTATTTCAGTGCAATTGATGTATAATCGAAATTTAATGTTATTCAATATTTATATAAAGCCTATGCTATCATTTAAAATTCTCCTGAATAATTATAAGATTTATTGATACAACCGTTCTTAACCAATTTCGACAGTTTATAGATGATAAACACGGGATCTGATAGTATTAATGTGAATAAATTATCTAAATATCAAAAACACATTATAATAGATATAAATACCTTTCTAGCCAGTTACCCTCAGCAATATATCGCAATCCATGCAAACTCGACGATCTGCAATAGTTGGATAAATAACTGATCACATCTTTTCCTGAAACAACGACAAGACTGACGGAGATTACTTTCACGTACAACTTCATTAATTTCGAATATAGAAACTAAAAACAAAAGAAGATGTTCAGGACTGAAATTCTTTCAACTTTGAAACAAAACTTTCATAATGCCCAACTAATGCTACAACTAAGTAGACGTTCAAATATCTGAACATATCCGACTACACTTTCTTTTTCTACTGAACTGTAATAATCAATACTTTCCATCACAGAATTCATTCACTGGAATTTTAATCTGAATAAAACTCGTTTTTTTCTTGATTTCTCAATTTTTCTTAAGTGCGATGTATGACTTTTCCACAGTAAAAACATGTTATCCACCATTTGTGTAACTCTTTTCTTAAACGCTCATCTGGAAATCCTGAAGACGTGATGGGATTTTTGTTTCAGACCAAGTTCCAATATAAATATTCAGAACATTTATTTGAGTGACAGTCCTTACAAAAATTATACTTGTTTTACAGAAAGAAGTAGTCAAATTACAGATAAAATAAGTGATAAAATATTAACTACAAAAGGGTTCTGCAATCTTTGTTGCTTTCGTCAGGTGATTGAAAAACGCAAGCGTGACTTCGTTTTTCAAAGCGAATTGACAAAAGCATCTTCATTCTTCTCTGAATAATTGGCTTTCTAACATATTTTTCCGCTGAAAAACTTTTCCAAAAGAAGTTACTGCTGCATTTTTGGAGAACAAATATTTCACAAAACTATTCCATAATTTATTTTCGAAATCGATCGTTACCAATTTACCTTTGTGTGTGTTGAAATACAGTATTTAATTATTCTATTTCTCCTTTAAGAAAATAAATCCTCCAACTTTATAACACATTAACATTTCTTAATATGACTTCTTACACCTTTAGTTTACTTTTGGAAAGAAGAATACATCACGGTATGTAATAAAATATTTGGGAATTATTTGCAGTTAACACAACTGCCATTTGTTTTTTATCTAAGAATGTTGATGTTTGTAGCATACATATATACATTATTTTCGTTGATTACTTATTAAACAGATTATACCAATCATATATACGTAAAAAAATATCTAAATAAAATGATTAAGAAATTATAATTGTATTCCGAGATAACATACCACAACGGTACCTTTTCTGTCGTTTTCTATTAATCATAAACACTTTCTGCTTACTGGGATACATTTCAAGCTTTCCTGATCCACTTGCCCCTCTTTTCTCTCACGCTATACAAAAAGTTGCCGTACTTGAACACATTACAAAAGTATAACACTCTCGAAGTTTCTTTGCGGTACAATATGTCATTATTTTCAGATTTACTGCTCTCGTTAGAGCCGCTGTATTGATGATACGAACTTCGTTGTGTAACTTGTAAATTCAAATTGATTAGTTCGTGTGATTTATGGAAACTATTATAATTATTTTTTGACTCTTTGAGAAGAGGAAACTATTTTATCGATGAACAGATTAATATTGAACATTCAATTTTTTTATGATAGACGAAACAAGACAAAATATTCATTATGTTACTCCCCAGTGCAATATTAAGAACTAACCGAATACTCGTGCATCATTTTGACGTTTCATAATATGAAAATAACGATCAAATATTACATTGCATTGTTGACTTAAGAAAGTGAAAACTAAACCATTGTTCTGTAATACGTTGATTGCTAAAATTCTCTGATTTACGGTTAATGGCATTGTGAAAGTGAGTATGCAGTCACCGAGTTGCTTCAACACTCCGATTATGACTCAACTTCTCCGAAGGTTCAAATATTTCAAGTCTAAAAATGTAAATTCATTACTCTTTTCATACATAATAATAATTGGAAAAGTATTCACTATAAAATTTGCATTACTATATTAACTATCTAATATTTCATGTACAAACAATACAGTAAAAAAATCAAGACTTTTAATTAGTACAGATGTATACAAATTGCTGAATAACAGAATGCGCTTTTCGTGAGTATTATACAACAAGTATTTGCTAATTGTTTGTCATTAAAATAATGGAAAAAGTGGATATGCTGATAGAAGTGCTGTAATGTGGATCACCTGCTAGTTAACAGACGGAAAATTTCAGTAACTTCAAAGATCTTCTTGGATATTTATATCTGAATCTTAGTTCTCTGCCATCTCCGAACACATTATTCACATTCTCTCCGAGTTATTCTCCCTTCTTCTATTATTACGTGTTTATTTTACCGAATTTATCATTACTTGAATATACCTAAATCAGTTGGTTATTTTAAATCTTTTAAACCTGTTACGATGTAGTCACACCAAATCATCAGTTATTCTTTACAAAATGAGTACAACTGTAAATCTATTTCTCTGCATCTGTGGAATGTATATCATATTACCGTTAGTAATTATAATTTAATATGATTCAATGATGTATAGAATGAAGAACTTGTTTGTGAAACTAAGTTATAAGTCATATGTTAAGTATTCAAATTCTTAATCAAGAAAAGGTAAAGACAGAGAATGTTTATATTAAACATTTTCAAAGTAAAAAATTTGCCACAAGTTAGAAAAATAATTAAGAATCTGACAAAAATACAACTAAACAACGTTCCATTCTTAATTTATAGCTCAATAAGATGTATTATGAAATTACAGTTCTATAAATAATTTGTATACATTTAAAAATCTTCTGTTAATTTAATCAAAAATTGATGATATATAATGAAATTATGAGTAAAATTTTAAAAGGAATGCTTCATAAGATTAATTAATTTCTTCTTGCTTTTGTGAAATTGAAATACATCAGAAAATTATAATTGCGTGTTGTCAGTGTAACTTTTTTTAATATTCATACATATGAACGATATATAAAGACGAGTGTTGTTGTAATTTTTTCTTATCAAAGAATATCTTTGATTCAGGTGGCGTGAAAATTTAACGAAGTTAGTGTAGTTTCTTCTGTTGGCTGCACTGTTACGTTAGCATCTGTTTAGAAAAACAAACTTCAAAATGTCGTCAACCGTTGGTGAGTGGCGTGTTATTAAAAACAATTTTATTCCCCGTATTCTTTCTATCAGTTGACAGTTCTTAATTTAAAACTTTTTGCAATTGAAAGACATAAATCTAAAAATAGCGACTATTGCTGGTTCCGCATTTGACGCATATTTGTTTATCTTATTTACATAACCTTTATAAACAAGTTGATTTCGATATAAAAGCTACGTAAATACCAGAATTTCTATAGTTTTTACCTCTTGAGTTGCAATGCTACCTTTGATTACATTTAACTTAATTATGTTCTCTTTAATGGGATTAGATGCTTTAATTTCAGAATCCCAAGGTATAGAAGAAAATAATGAGCCGACACCAGGAGCGAATGGAGTACCAGAATCTGCCCAGGTATATTATATCAAAATATCTCATTTTATATATCATTCTTTTTATTTATAATTTACCCATTATAACGTCAGTATTCACTTTAATTGATAAGTCCGAAGAAATTCGTAAACTGATTGTATTTTTGGTTCATAAATTTTAATGGCTTAAGGGGAATATGTTCCGAAAAAAGGTATACATCAGGATTTTCCCATCATTCTATACACATTAACAAACTCTTGACGTCTAGTTGTGCACCAATCATGAGTTAGGGTCGTATATGTGGGGGGTATAACTCCACTAGTCCCATTTTAATATGCCAATGATATTTTTTGAACTGACAGGCAAGCCTTTAGTCTATTGTGAGGTATATGCACATTATGATGCTTGTTTAAACTTTAAGATACAGTGTAAAAAATGAGAGAACTTTTGTAGAGAAATGAAAACTGCTAAAAAACATGTCAAGATACAACACGGAGTGTTCCTTGGTGCTAGACTCAATATTGAATATAAATATTTATATATGATGTTAACTAATGCTGATTTATTCTAATCAGGTTTGTGTACCTAAAATAAAAATTTATTTTCATACACATAATTAATGATTATTCATATTTGTTTATTCAAATATTAAGATTAATCATTGAATTTTCCTGTCATTATGTGAAAAGTCTCAATATAATAAACATAGTTATGATGTTAGTGGTGTATCCAAACTTGTCCAGTTCCATAAAATCTAATATTTTGACACAAAGTTCTAATTGTTTGGAATTTTATTAGATGGTTGCTATCAGAGAACAGGAAAGTAATATTGGAGAGGCACCAGCGAAAAAGTCTCGTGTAGATCTGCAATCACTACCCACACGGCAGTACTTGGACCAAACGGTTGTTCCAATTTTGCTGCAGGCACTATCAACATTAGCAAAAGAAAGGTATTTATTTCTATTTAGATGTATAATTTTTCTCATGTTTCATATGAACTGTACTGTTTGTACCATAATTTATTAAAATATTTATTGTAACTTGTTTGGTATGACTCATAAGTGACATAGTCATAAATTAACCCTATGCTTGGAACTGAATGTGCGTAAGGCCAACATGCCTATGCCATATCCACACCAATCAAATGATATTTTCTTGTATGTATATTTTGAATGCAATATGAACATTATATATTAGATTGAATATAAAGTTCTTGAGTATATACCCATTACCCAGGTTATATCGATTGTAAAACACAAGAACTTTATTTTCAATCGATTCACCGGGAAAATCTACATTCTCCATTATATCTTGTTGTATATTAGCATTAAAAAATAATTAAGAAAAATAGTTTTATACTTGTGTATAAATTAAATTGTTTTTCTGATAATAAATATTAAAGAAATTTTAATTCTTAAAGCTATTAATTATGAACTTACCACAATTAGTTATTGGGGTGTGGCTTGGTGTGAGAAGGGGTGTGATGTAGATGTGTTGGCATACTCGTCTTTTACCCTAATCTGCAATCTGTATCAGTTAATTTGATCTATTTGCAGATAACTTTTACTGAAAACTACATTTGGAATAGTAATGACCATAATATTTTTAAATACACCTTTCACTCAACTTTTTTTATGCAAAATTTACTGGTAATAATTAAGGGTTCAGAATGAAAAAATGTCAACTGGAATGGGAAAGTAATGCTGTCAAGTTGAGATCTTTCCATCCTGAACATTAAATTCATTTATATAGCTTGCGAGCAGAAAGGTTTGATTTTGTTCTTATTTTAGATTGTTTTTAGAGTCCTGAAAAGGAAAAGTCAAAGGTAGATGTTTCTGCTTATTATTATGATAGTTTATCATTAAAGCATTGCTGAAGACATTGTATTACAGGTTTGAAAATAAAGGTATTTATTAATAAATTTTAATACATAATACATGTTTGAAGATTAATAAATTTAACAGAGGAACTGGACTAATTTGGTACCGTCCCGTCTTCCCCCTCCATCGCTCCTCCTATTGCCCACTTGACTTGAGCACAGACTAGTAATAATGTAATATTGTTAAAAAAAATGCAGGCAAATATTTTTTGACTTAAATACATGTTTAGGTGGAGTGAGCTTTTTCTGACAAATACACGGGGTGATTGTGGGTGGAATCAGCTTTTTCAGCATAATACACGGTGCGATTTGGGGTGGAATCGGCTTTTTCAGCATACTACACAGGGCGATTGTGGGTGGAATCCACTCTTTTGGCCTAATACACTGGCTATTGTGGATGGAATCCACTTTTTCGGCCTAATTCATGAGGTGATTTTGGGTGGAGTGAGTTTTTTTGAATTAATTCTTGGGATAGTTGTGTGACGTCACGGAACAGTAGAGAGAGACGGAAGATGGGGCGGACCTTGCGGAGGGGTTGGGTACGAATCCCCCATTCGTGATGGTACCAAAATGGTTTTTAGCTTTAACACGCATGAAGTGTGAATATTGCTATTATAACAATAATGTTTTGATTGATTTCAGGTGGTGGTGATACCCTTCACAATGTTATATTACCTTGTTGGAAATACAGAAACCTTTTATTAATTGTATGATACATATGTTACACTTGTTCATTCTAAATTTAATTATTTTTTTATAATTTTTTAATATTACTTTGTTGCAGGCCACCGGATCCGATTAGTTTCTTAGCAGGATTTTTACTGAAGAACAAAGGACAATTTGATCAGGCTGGAAATGCTCAAGCTACAAGCCAGTGAAAATAACTTTGATTTGTAAGACTGTTATTTTGACTCTTGTCAAAATTGAAAGTTATTTTAAGTCAATGATTTTTAATTCATTGATGTTTTGAGGGACACATTCTTTGTCTTCTATCAAGTAGGCTCATATTTGTGCCTTCTCAGAGTGCACAACTGTCATAATTTAAGAACAATATCAGGAGTATTAATTTATTTTGAAACCAATGCAATAAGTTTTGTTTTCTTGCTTTAAAACTTCAAAAATTGTATTATGTACCAACTGTTTACAAATGACATTTGTCTGTTTTGAAGCCTAAGAAAATTGAATTACCTGAGAAATAATACTAGGGTAAATTAGTCTAAATATTAAATAAATATATGTATTGTATGTACTGAATAGCTAATTAAAATTGTAGTTTTTTAATATTGCAATAGATTAAACAGTATCTTTTTTATTATAGTCTTTTACTTCCAAAGTCCTGTGTGAACAGTTTAAAGGCATGTGTTCATATTTCCATCCAGTAAATTTCAACTATGTTAATTAATTGAATTACATTGAAAATTAAAGACCTTGATATTAAAATAATATGTGAAATCTTCATTTTGTAATCATAGGAAGAGTTATTTTGGAAAGTTTTTTGATTGAATCAACTGTTTGAATTGTGTCCCAGTTGTTGAGAACTTGAAACTGCCTCAATATTTTTTTACTCTTTAAAAATAAGAAATTGGAGAAACATTAATTTAAATCATCAAGCCTTTGAGAATTGTGTTCTAATCTTGGAAGGATTTATTTTAAAATGTGTTGTGTTAATTAATTGATGATTCCATTAAGATGTTGGTAACTCTGAAGTTGTAATTTATTATTAGTTGATGTCGAGTAGATTATGAGCAATTGTTAAAAAAGAAATGCAGATACATATTCAATATTGATTCATTGCTACTGCATATTTAAATTTTTGTTTCAATGAATAGTCGGAGTATTTACATATGTAGGCATTCTTTCAACTATAATACAACTTTTTCTGATGGTTTCAAGCTAATAATATAAATTACATATTTGTTAATATAGTTCGCTGTTTTTTCAATATTGATTACATATATTGCATAAAAAGTGACCAGATACTTTCAAAGTTTCAAGAGCATTTTTTAGGTCACATTTCAGAAAAATTGTTTGGTAACACTTCCATTCAGTATGTTTTACAATTTGAAATACATTAGTATTGCCATAAATCTCAATTTGTGTTTTTTAGTATTGCTTTATGCTTATTTGTGTGGGTAATGTATTTGGTATTGAGATTATTTGTGAATGAGCTTGAAGTTCTCTTGAACTGAAACAATTTTTTTGTCAAAAAATTATCTGTAGACGTTCAATATTACACACAATGTTTGACTGAATTCTGTTGAATTTTAATTTTATTCCTAAGTATAAGGTCCATGTAAGAACATACCACACAGTTAGTGAAACTGAACCAGGTTTATTAATGGATATAAAATAAAATTGTGTGTGGCATTAGAGGAACTTTTCTCAGATATAGTATATAGGTTTGTTATAATTCCCAGAAAAAAATTCAATATTTGGTCTGAATTTAATTGCATTTAATACCTTAAAGCCAATTAGATAAATGGCAGTATAGGCAGTTCAAACTTTCACTATCAGTAGGTACATATGTAACAGGTTTCATATTCTACATTTACCTGTATCAGATCAATTATCTTGTCGTAATTCTGTTATCTAAGATAGAAGGTTTTCCCGGTGTATAATCTGAATAAATAATTCTTGGGTTAAGCCACGACGTTTCACTTGAGAATGAAGGCAGAGTATGCCACCAAAATGTCTGCTTAATTTTTAATGAGTTTATTAAGTATGTGTTCTTTATGTACATCCTGCTTTAAATTCTGGTGTATCCATGTTCTTATAACTTTGGTATCTGTAGATGGTTGTATTAATTTATTTTCAAGTATAAGTTGACAAATTTTTCTTGGGTACTCAATGGATAGGTTAAAAACCAGATGGGCCATTTTCCCTGTAATTAGCAGTAGTCTGTTGTAAAGCTAGTTGATTAAAAATCTATTGGTTTGGGAGATATTGTATTTTTAGGCCAATCAAGATTCTGCTGCGAATATTGGGTTTGTATCACATGCACACATCAGATCATTTATAAAGACAAGGAGCTGGAGTGGATCAAGATTAGACCCTTGCGGAACCCCACCAATTACTAGTTTAAGATTAGAGTTCATTTTAGTGCCAATGGCAGAGGTCAGTTCTACAAACTTGTTTTCTGTTGTCTTGATACGATTCAAACGTGTCATAATTTCTATTTATTTTGAAGTGACTTGAAGCGTAACTTACGCCGTGCGTTATTTTTACGTACAGTATAATTTTGTTTCAATGATAAAGACATTCATTTCAGAAAAATAAATTTATTCGTACTAACACAGTTTACCGATTTAATAGCCAACAATTATTTATATGCTTAATTGCTTTTAGAGAAGAACGTATGAATCAGTGTTTGGACTTCCCTTGATTTGCAGTTGAAATACGATAACTCGACAAACTTATAAAGCAACAGCTCTTTTCCTTGCCACTTTGTAGGAAGAGAAAGGTAGAAATTAGTAATTCATTTAGTTCTCCCGCTTCGGGCAAGTCTCAAGTTGCGAACAATTACCTGGCGCTTTTACTTTTTAACATCCATTGTTCCTTAAGAACAATGGCGTTATTACAAATCTTAAATTCATGAACTTATACTAACAGACAAGTTTCCACGTAAGTAACGCATTTGGCACTCGAAAATCGTTGAATGTGTGGACGTGTACCTTTCGTAGTTTAAAGAATAGAATTATACCACCAACGTGGAGAGTAAACAAGGAATTTTAATCGAGATTGTGTCCAATTTATTTAAATTGACTTCCTCAGTCGGATTCTGACATGGCTTGATGGTAAGGCTTCAGTTTAAACTTCCCCTGCTGCTGCTACAGGATACAAAAGTTACATATCCAGCAGATTTGGTGAACCAAATTCTGCAAATAAAAGACCCAGCTCTCTGATTGCTACAATACAGAGCTTTTACCAGGCAATACAAAATTTTGCTCTGCTAAGAAAGATCGTAAAACAGGCTTTAACAACATTAACATGGGGAGGGATGTGGAAGGTAGAGAAAGGTAACCAAGGGTCGACTAGGGCCCCCGCGCCTTAGTTTAAGGATCCTACCCGGTGTTTCCCGTAAAGAGATGCAGGGAATACCCTCGAAAACATGCATCAAGTAGGTCGTACTATTGGGTACTATTCTTACACTCTTGCGAATGACGGGAGATGAGTTTGCTGTGCGGTCTCCGTGTCTCCACCAGTTTTAGGAGGCAGCTTGCCGAATGATCCAATGGAATCAACGGACAATTCTTATCGTATGCCCAAGGTCTTCGACCCCAGTACATATACCTCCTAAAAAAGGTGTAGGTGCCTCGGAATATGAGAACCTTGAAAAACTCAGAGAGAGGAGGAGGTATTCCCAACGGAGTCAGTCAATCTAGAGAGAAATAACTGTGAGAGAAAACTCCCACAGCATCCCTCCTTTTGTTATAATTTTTTTTGAATTAACAGGCTACATGAGGGTGATCCTGAAAGAGGCAACTTCCCTTTAATAGCATAGGAAGGAAATTGAAAAGGGAGGGATGTGGAAGGTAGCCAAGGGTCCCCCTGTAGTTTAAGGATTCTCCCCTAAAGAGATGCAGGGAAAACTCTAGAAAACCTGCATCAGGTAGGTCGGGCATGGGTACTATTCTCACGCTCTTCCGAATGACGGGAGACGAGTTTTCTGTGGGGTCGCAGTATTCCCTTCTCCGTGTCTCCACAAGTTTTGGGAGGCAGTTGGCCGACTGATCCAATGGGATCAGCGGATAACTCTTGCCTTATGCCCAAGTTCTTCGACCCAAGTACATAAACCTCCCAAAATAGGTGAAACGGTCTCGGCATGTAAGAACAGAGAGAGTACGAGGCATTCCCGACAGTCAGGTGAGCCCCGCAGTCACCTCTGGGACTTTTGTTACAAATTTATATTTGAGGTTTTATGTTTTTGTAAATATTTTTTTAAATACGAGAATTAAACTCAAAGTTTCAAGACTCCAACATTAAAACACTTTTTTTGTATATCTGTTTCACATGTATATAATTTACGATTCATCTTCATATGAAGCATTTAGTTCAGAAATCCAGAATAATCTTTGCTTTCTATACCTAAAATTTTTACATTAATCTGATAAAACCTGAGATTTTTGAAAAATATATATGTTTGTCAAGACGATGTGTATCTACGAGACTAGGTCTGCTGCCAGGTTAATTCATTTTCTGCTCTAAGAAACGGCTGTTGGGATCGAAACGTCTTTTATTTTCAATTTCTCGCGTTTGGCTATTTATCGCATTCTGTTTATAATATTCGGTCAGATTAAGCTCAATATTTTATTTATAATGTTATCTCCCGTGCTTCAATCAGGTCTATATTTAAGGGTGGAAAACTCAAAGAAACTTTAATTAATTCTTTACACTAGGAAATACTTTAAACGGTAATTGAAGAAGTTATTTCTGTTATTGAAACATGCGCTTGTTTGCTTATTTTAATCTGACCTCTGAACTAATTAATTGTGGGTATAAAAGAGGCAACTTTATACATATCCTGTTACCTCGTCATATATAATCCCGCTGTTTTCGATATTCCCCAATAAATTTGTTAGTTAACTCAATCACGTTCGACGGACAAAACAAATTGATCCTTGGTAAACAACAAAATAGACGTGTTGCCGATTGAGCGGTTGTTCGACGGAAATGTGATCTTTACTCGTCGAATGGTCGAAAGTTTCGTGCCGGGACCCGAAATAATGTGAAATTCGAGACCCTCGCCCCGGAGATGTGTTAGCTGAAACTGCTTGGTCGGTTTCTATGGAAACGGACGAAACATTACAGCCGTTTCTAAGAGCACCAAACGAATTAACCTGGCAGCAACCTTGTTTCGCACATAAACTCTTCTGGCCTGTACAAAGTTTGAAGCGAATATTATTTCCGTCATACAGAGGGAATTTAGTTTCTTTAGTTTTAGAGGATGCCAATACAGCGTATCGTATCTAAATCTGGACTTAAAATTGGTATGATTGAAAGTTTACTTATGTTTCGTTCAGACTGTTTCATAATTGAAGAAGAAACTAGGTATTATTTGTGGAGCTCACATTGTACACAACTGTCTTCAGACGATTTTCTGTCCATTGAAATAGTGGTCAAAATATGTTATGGGGAAACAGATTTGGTGGAACTGAATTTTCACTTGTATTAACAATAATCAATTTACTTAACCTGAAATTGTAGCTTTTGGTTGGCAAACTATGCCATTTGGAAAAATTCAAGTTGTGAAGAGAAATGACCTAATCTTTTTCAAATTATTGAATTTGTTTTCTTCTGCCATGTGAAGTAAAGTATGGGTCCCTCAGGTCCCCACGTGAACAAATTTTAGATCGTGATTGGTTATTCTCCCACATGTGGAGTTCCTCAAGGATCAATTCTTGGGCCTTTACTTTTTATTCTGTCTGTACATAAACGATCTTCCAGGATACGTAAATCCTCTAAAATCGATTCTCTACGCGGATGATACAAATATAATTATTGCAGATAAAAACTTAGATAATCTGATTAAGAAAGTAGACAACGCTCTGAATTATCTAAATATTTGGTTTAACGTGAATAAATTATCCCTCAATCTAGATAAGACTAAGTTAGTTCAGTTTAGTGCTGATGCTAGTAATAGACCAGTAGACAACTTCTCAGCTAATGCACCTTTCCTCGGCCTTCGGATTGACGATAAATTAAAGTGGAATGACCATATAGATCTGCTTGCCGGAAAACTAAGTTCAGCTTGTTATTCTCTGAGAACACTAATGCAACACGTTGACAAAAAGTACGTCAAAATGGTTTATTTCGCGTATTTTCATTCAATTATGACCTATGGCATCTCTAATTGGGGAAACTGCTCCAGGAGTAATGAAATATTTAAGTTGCAAGAGCGTGAAATTAGAATACTTTCTAGCACGAATTCTAGATCGAGTTGCAAACCTTTCAACAAAAGTTTTCAAATACTTACTTTACCAAGCGTATATATTTATGAAATATTAAAGTTTGTAAAGCGGAACACTAATTTGTTTCAAACAAATGGCGAGTTTCATGAATACGCGACCAGAAATCGTTCAGCTCTAAGGTCGGACAAGCATCGCCTTGCTCTACACCAGAAAAGTATTCACAATACCGGGATAATTTTATACAACAGCCTTCCGCCAGAGGTTAAAAATAGTATCTACAAAAGCTTCGTGAAGCAGAGTAAAACTATTCTTTTAAATGGCGCGTTTTACTCGGTACAGGATTTTCTTAATCGTCCTTCTAGTATTTAAATCAAGGTTCCTGCAAAAAGCGTTGAATGAGCTGCTGCCAACTTGTAAAATAGCACACACCACATATCTTTAAAATTTCTATTCAGTTTTTTCTGCTCTTTTGTTTGTTTGTTTCGTGTATTGTCTGGAGCTACGACGGAAGGACAGTTTCCTGGTCCAAGTAGTTAAAACTCCATTGCGTGTTCCTCAGTGTGTGCTTGTTTGTGTTTCCCAGTGTGTGTCCGTGTTGTGTTTATATTGACTTTTGTCTATATACATTTTCTTTTATTAATTTATTTTAAGTTTATTTGTCTTTAATTATGTACTTTATTTTGTTCATTTTTAATCTTTAATGTATGACGTATCCTATTTCCTCAATCGAGGATTAATGGAAACAACAATAAATCTAAAATCTAAATCACTTTATTACATTGACAAAACGGAGCAGCACACGGGGGGGTATTCAGAGATGTTTTTCAGAGCTCTAAAGTCTTTAGGCTTCCTTCTGGAAACATGGCTTGGCTCGTGTGCTCTAGCTCAGTAATATTCTACTTATTTATTAAACTTAATCTTCAAAATTCATTCCAGCGTCTTTGATTTCGTTCAGATTTGGACGGCTTATTAAAAGAACCTCACATACCGAACCTTTCCTATCATCTTTCCTGAATTCTCCTCCTCTATCATCTATTCTGAATTCTCCTCCGGTCGCTGAAGAAGAACGACGATCACTTCAGTCTGATAAACTCCTGTCCTTGACTAGGAACTTAAATTTGAACATACTTATTTTGCTTTTCTCAGGTTTTAGCCAAGAACAACACATTTCATCTGTAACAACTTTCTTAAAAAACATTTCAACAATAAATACTCTATAATTTTACAATCGATATAAAAATCATACTCTTATATAATTTACGTAAATTGGAACAGCATTGAATTTTTACGAAATTTATATAATAGGTATGATTTTTTAATGACTGTAAAATTATAGAGCATGAATTGTTGTACTTTTTTTCTAAGGACGTACATTTATTTGTTTTTATAGATGATCATGCCCGAAAAATAGGTAAAAGATGCAGTATCTGATAGTAATTTTCTTTTTACAATAACTAAATGCTCTGACAAATATTTTATAAAGAAATTGAAAGCTTTAATTATGATTATTTGTTAAAAAGTCTCTTTAATTTGAATTATATAATTTAAATTCACAATCATTCCGCCGCTAAGGTTACGAATTCATGCTTTATATTTGACATAGAAACGCCCAGTAATGTTTACACGTTTGTAATATTTTCTTTCAGCAACCTAAAAAATTGAAGTCCGTTTATAGTGCTTGTTTTGCTGCACAGTGATTTTATATAAACGTCTTATACGTGGTAGTTCTTTTGCTCTCCAAAGCCATTACTCACTACCCAATTTTTGTCGAATATTTCATGTTCTTGTTAAGTGGCAAGTCATTGCGCCCGGCTGTGTTCTAATTTGATTTTCTTTGGTACTTCCTGGCGTCGCGGCGCTTACTCTATTTCCGCCTCAAGATGTTCCGCTCTCTCTCTTCTCAGCGAGCTGTTTTACTAAATGATGAACGTAGCAATACATTTTTACGAACGTTAGCCTCTCCCTTTACATGCGTAAAGGGCAGTTTGTGTATGAATAACGTAACAGCGTTCAAAGAAGTACACAGTGTTCTACCGTAAAAGAAGCTGCGGACTACAACACGAAATAAGCCTTCCATTATCGTAATGTTTTTAGAGAGTGAAAATATTTGCGCTTATCTCCGATGTAAATATTTTTATCTTCCGTGTCCATTGACTTACAAAACTGAAAATAAATTCATGTGTTCACATAGTATGATGTAAAATGTAAGACAAATTTCGTTGACGCTACCTCATATGGAAAACAGTTTGCGATTAAATTATCATAAGTGTATACAAAAAATTATTGTGAACATTAATTAACATTTATTGAGTAGAAATAATTTAACAATAATTGTGTCATATACAGCTACCTTTCTTCAAAAGTTTGCAAATACATACTTTACCAGGCGTATATATTTATGAAATATTAAAGTTTGTAAAGCGGAACACTAATTTGTTTCAAACAAATGGCGAGTTTCATGAATACGCGACCAGAAATCGTTCAGCTCTAAGGTCGGACAAGCATCGCCTTGCTCTACACTAGAAAAGTATTCACAATACCGGGATAATTTTATACAACAGCCTTCCGCCAGAGGTTAAAAATAGTACCTACAAAAGCTTCGTGAAGCAGAGTAAAACTATTCTTTTAAATGGCGCGTTTTACTCGGTACAGGATTTTCTTAATCGTCCTTCTAGTATTTAAATCAAGGTTCCTGCAAAAAGTGTTGAATGAGCTGCCTTATAAAATAGCACATCACATATATTTAAAATTTCTATTCAGTTTTTTCTGCTCTTTTGTTTGTTTGTTTCATGTATTGCCTGGAGCTACGACGGAAGGACAGTTTCCTGGTCCAAGTAGTTAAAACTCCATTGCGTGTTCCTCAGTGTGTGCTTGTTTGTGTTTCCCAGTGTGTGTGTGTGACATCGTGTGTCCGTGTTGTGTTTATATTGACTTTTGTCTATATACATTTTCTTTTATTAATTTATTTTAAGTTTATTTGTCTTTAATTATGTACTTTATTTTGTTCATTTTTAATCTTTAATGTATGACGTATCCTATTTCCTCAATCGAGGATTAATGGAAACAACAATAAATCTAAATCTAAGCTAATGTTTCCTATCTGTTTTAACGCTACCGTAACGTTAACTAAATTCCAAATAATTTTACTAAATACTAAATAATAATCAACTAAGTTAAATAAAATAACACAGATATTTTTTCCCTATAAATTGAATGAAATAAATTAAGATCGCTGAGAAGGTCTTCATCAGTTCCGAAGATATTTTTAAAGGAAAATGATCTTAGAAAAAAAAATGGTCAAATACATCTCCAAGGATGACTGCTAAGATTCATTTTGTAAGCAATCCTCAAACGAGTTTAATTTTTTCATGCATACAACTAATAGCATTATAGTTAACGCGATTTAAGTTAAAAATTATAAAAACTTTTTATATCGTATACAGCCAACGTTGGAGCTGAAATTGTAAATGAAATTTTATAATAAGATTTCAAATTTCAAGTGACAAGACAAAATTAACAACATGAAAAAGTATCACGCACAAAAGCAGTATTAAATTGGAAATTACCAAGCTATTGTTTTGGTCATTTAATGAAGGTGTCAACAACTCTCCTGTAGACTTCTTCTGTAGTTGAAATTTGTAGATGTACAACTTTTAATTCTATTTAATAAATCTCAACTAAATAGAAATTCTTGGAATTTTTTTTTGAAATTTGGTAATTTCTTTCCAACATCGTATACATCGTAATTGACGAAGGCATTATTAGTCCTAATTTATTTTAATTAATTGGTTTTGTAAAAGTGAATTTCTGTGTGATTATATATTTAGTTTAATTTTGTCTAGGAAATCTTCATTTACAATACGATATATAAAAGTGAAAAATATTACAAAACCAAAGAAACGAATGTTGCATTTATATCTGGGAGAATGAGTTCAAAATAGTTTATTACAGTATATTCCTAAGTCTAGGGATCTCTTCATATGTTTCTAGAGATAAACAATTAAATATAAGACATAGATAGATTGAATTCCAAATAAATAAATTTACTATAATGTGATTACAAACATAATTAAAAAATGTGAAAGGAATTGAATATAACGTTTGAACAGAAAAGTTTACACATCTTACAAAATATCCAATGCCGAAATGAGGGATACCAATGTCAAATGATCAGATCACAAAATTAACATTTTTTAAACACAAGAAATTGAAAATTTAAATCATAATAATACTGAATCGTATGTAGAGATTGAATTTTGAGAAAGTTTTACAGTTAATAAATTTATAATTGATCTAATATGAAGCATTTCACTCAATAACCGAGGATATAACTTCTATTCAAAAGAATTTTAGTCTAAGTCAGTATATTGGACTATTTATTTCTAGATACAACTTAAAAATGAATCGTTCTTTTAATAATAATTTAAATTTAAACTTTTGGCCAGTATACCGTTTTTTCATTAATCAGGTGAAGTTCCCTGTTTTATTTATTGTTGAACTTTGAATTTTTATAAATACAATGTCTTTTAATGATTGAATTTTGGTAATATATGAAATTAATTACCCGGACGCATCGTCGGTCCCTAATCATACGACTTTAGCCTACGATAATCTTGAAAAAAAATTTATAACCTAAAATAAATTCATAATGAACATGCCTGAAGTAATAATATGCTACACCTGAGATTCAATTATTTTTTATTCCATATCATTTTTCCAGATATTAAATAAATAACTTGGTGATGTGTATATATATTTTTAAAAGTACAGTAGCACCAAAGTACACCTTATGATGACCAATAATGAGGACGAAATGTTGTGTTGTTGATTTGTTATATTTTTCTAATGGAAAATTTATTTGTCCGTTGTAATAGACGAATCAGACGAACAGTTGAGCAGCTTCATTTAAAAATGATGTCGAAATTTATGATAGCAAATCTGTCTACTCCTGACAGTTTAATTATTAGCAAAATGTCAACGATATTTGCGCTAAATTGGGAAAGCTATTACAAGTACTCCTCTTTTTTTTCGGAGCAGCTGTAAGTGCAGTTGTGCCGTAATTAAGGTCGTCGCTGTGGTCGACGCTCGGAGCCACCGGAACGACGAATGTTACGCACAATTAACCAAACTGTTCGCCTGTAAACTGATTGGCAAATTCTATCGCGTGAAGTTTTAATCAAAGTTTTTATGCTGAACTACGTGAAAGCTCGGACTCTGGAGCATTTAGTTTGGTTTCGGCAGTGTTTGTTTAAGTTCAACTTTTGACCTAGAGGGGAAATTACGTAATTTTAGCAACAGCTCAGTAAGCACAATTTTTCTCCTCAGATATAAGTTAATTTCACAGTTTCAAGTAAGCTGTAGTTTATTGTTTCTGAAAATATAAAGCTTCAGCTTAGGTAAAGTTAACGACTACTCGTCCTTATTTTTAATGTTAACTTGCTTACAGCTTCTTCGATTTTTCCTGATTATTTTTCTCTGAACTAACAGAGAATAAATGATTTATTGCATCAGTAGACTGGACGTCACAATAGCTAATTACAGATTCATTTTCCAAATTTTCGTAATCTTCAAGGATATGGAAAGAGTAAAATATTACAAGATAAAATAACCGAAATAGGCAGGTCAAAAATCATTTCTTAAACGAATTATTTATTTTCTTATATTTAACAATTTTTATCCTGTATTTTGGGTCTTCGTTAGGAGATAGGAAAGCACAGATATGTCTTATGTAGTTAATTTTAGGTATAATTTTCTTCTTTTATCTGAAATTTGTATGTTAAAAATTATAAATAAAAAATAATTTTACATAGCTATCTACTCATTTTGGCTCATACAGTCATGGACACCAGGCTTGAATATGAAATAACGCTTTTATAATTTTCACACTCCGAAAAATATCGTTACATTATTTTTATAAACATTATTTAATTTACTTATCAAATCTTAAATTATAATTTCTTTACAATGTTTAGACAAAAAATCACATCAAAGAAGAAATGTATTCCTAAAATTAACAATTTAAGATCTGCAGCACCTTGTAACGATTTCTCGTTTCCTCCGCTACAACGTAGGTGGATGTGAGGATTCCTTACGACAGTTGAAATACAGGTTAACATCCGGTTGTGTCGTAGGAATGTTGACGAACAAATCGCAATATGAGTGGTACTTCTTATTAGGGCAATGATATGCACAACGCATCTTTAAAAGTCCCCACACAACCAGATCACGACAAAGAAATTAACGTACAGCTTAGACGCAGGCTCACGTTCACTTTCTTGGTAGGTTTCAACGTAAGAGTCTTCCTTTCCTTTCCCACTTATTACAATTTGTACTATTGACTGTAAATTATATACATATAAATATATAAATCAACACATCTGTATTTTAACTGGTAAAAACACCAACCTTCCCATTCTTACCTGATCAGACTCAGGTGTACCTACCTACACACTATCGAACTTTCCCGACCTTTCTTGCCTCTTTACAACCCTTCCAGATAATCCTCACATCTCATTTCTTTCCCATGTTCCTTACCAACATCGACTAAGGAGTCAGGTCAGATTCTGCTACATCGAGAAACTGTAGAGGATCCCTTCATTTCTTGTTTACGGCTCCCTGGGGATCTACAATCTTAGATGAACATGTGACAACCTGAAAAATTTCCAATTTATGGGTTGACATTCTGTATCAGTTTTCTAGTTTGAAAATATAAATAAGTCAATAATTAAGTAAATGTTTTATAGCTTACTGGATATTGAATTTATTGATACTCAGATTTAATAAATTATTTTATATTGTATTGTAGGTACAATTTATAACTTATATATGTTAACTTATTTTATTATTCATTATTATTATAAAAATTAAGTTTTGTATCTGTACCAAATACTTAATATTAAATCTGTACAGCATTCATGATAATTATTATTAGAAGCGACATGACGGTACATATTTATAAAAAAGTTATATTCGCAATTTTGGATGCTTCTGCAATAATTATACTTTCAGTTCATTATTATTCAAGTTCTTGCAGAAAGACATTCTACAATGAACACACTACTCTATGTCATTGAAAAGTTTCAAATAGAAATATGTAAAGTAATAAATAATAAAAAATCATATTTTTGTAACACTTAAAACGAACAAATATTTATCTCAGGATTATTTTGTGGGCTCTTTGGTGAAAACAAAAATTATGTTTGCCACCGTAGAGCCAAGTTGAAATGCCAAATACTTTTTTTCAGGTTGGGATCATAATTTAGTGGTCAATTTCAATAAAAACTTAAGATGAGCAGAGTTCAATCTCTCCGTTGGTTGCTTTCCGCATGACAATTCACTCAATTGAAATACATTAACGACTCCGTCAATCAGTAATATGTTGCTTCGTTCTTCACCAAACGACAATTAGACCAATTCTGGGTATGAGTTGACGAAATAATTCAAAGATAATTCCGTCTCGCCTCGGAAAGGTTCTCTGTTTAAAAGATAGAGTCTAGACAGAGAGATTATTTGTAAGTAGTGTCTCGAATCATTACAATATATTTATATGAAACCATGTCAGGGGACGAGTAAAGGAGGAGCCGTGATATGAGGATAAAGATTAATGTTTGGAACTCAATAAGTTTATTTTAACGTCTATTCCCCTATATTTACTATTGTAGAGTACTTGTTGTTATCCCAACATAGAGCTGTTATTATAATGTCTTCCGCTTTCAGCGTGGTTTAGTTCATACTAATAGAGAAACGTGTCTCATTTTAATTCATGAATCCCGAATAATGCAAAGGAAAGCATATCGCGGACCTCGGGCACAACGCGACCATTCTCTCCCAACAACAGTCTGAGGCTTCATTTGAAAAATGTACGACTACCAATTCTTTCACAGTAGCATTCCTGTTTGAGCGAAGGAAGCTTCTTCTTCACCTTTCCACATCAGCTGATGAAAGAAGTACTTGACAGATGTTTCACAAAGATAAGGTCGAAGGTGAGGTTTTGCAAAGTTTAATATTTATATTACCATAGCCAACTTTTTTCCTTTACACTGTGAAGCAACACAAATAAATTCTAAAAGCATTCATTCATACGCTCTTAAATTATTATATGTAATGTAAGTTGTAATTATTTTTAATTTCATTTATGACGTACGCAGTTTCATAAATTATTATATGTAATGTAAGTTGTAATTATTTTTAATTTCATTTATGACGTATCCAGTTTCATAAATTATTATATGTAATGTAAGTTGTAATTATTTTCAATTTCATTTATGACGTACCCAGTTTCTTAAATTATTGTATGTAATGTAAGTTGTAATTATTTTTAATTTCATTTATGACGTACCCAGTTTCCTAAAGCGAGGATTAATACAATTATTAAAATATATTCGCTTAAAATACATCTATTTAACTGGGCAGGTTAATACGTTGTGAATAGTTCTAAAATATTTATAACTAGATATGCCCGCGACTTCGTTCGCGTGGAAATAGCTATTTCTATTTTGCTTAGGGGTGGAGTGCGATGAGAGAAGAAGGCAACCAAATGTTGACTGTTCTTTAGAAACGCCTTTAGATTGGATTGTGATTGTCGTTGTGAGATAACGGAAATTAAATAAAACCAGAACATTTACCTTCTTAAAGTATAGGGTGTCTTTGTCACTACGTGTAACTATGCTACGGGACAATATTTAACTCCATTAAAGTATATAGCCGGAGATTTCTTGATTTGATTTAAGTACTATGCGTCATTATGCTTGACTTGTTGAAATAAACATTCTCTTAGAGATTGGTAGGAGTGTCAACGTTAATGTTAAAAAAAGCCTCTTGAAGCCGGTTAAATCACTTGCTGACCAAGAGATTGTAACGGAACTAAATACTCACCGGGTTAATATAATTAAGTACCAAGCAACGCCGGGTACCCAGATGGTATATCGTGAAATTAATGTAAGCTTGAAGGGTCAAGAAATGCATATATAAAACCAGTAAGAAAAGTGAGAACGAAATTTATCTAAGCGTATTGCACAAAGTATAAGTTATATATATATATATATATATATAATATTAAAAGTTAACTCTGTTATGAATTTCATTTAACAGTCTTTTATAATAACTTCTTAAAGTTTTGATCACGATCAGTACTCTTGAAAAAATGGCATAAATTTCGAAGTCCTTGTTTTGGGTGTGACTTTAGTGATAATAGTATTAGCATTAGATCATATTCCATTAATCCCGTAGAGAAGTAGAACTTCAGGGATGTGGAACGAGTCAGAGATTCTAAATACATTGTTATGATTTCTTAATTACTATTAACTTTACGTTGCTATTTACATTCATATGATTATGTTTAGCTTACTTTAAGATATACTTCAGTACTACAAAGAAGATAAGATATATAATCTGTACCTGATATATACTGTTGATAAATATTTCTAATATCTTATAGTAGTGTCTCAAGAATGTACTATATATATGGTAAGGTGAATGTTAAGATACGCTCATCTCTACGAAGTCTTCAATAGAGTAGAAGGTATGGCTAAGTAAAAAGTTAGTTAGTTTCTGTTTGAACTTGTTGGTAATTTTTTTTTATTCTGTGCTTATAGTGGCACTAACATCTCATTGAGTATCTGAATTTCTGATTTTAGTCTAAGAGAAATCACAACAGAAACACCCAGGCCCATGTCGGGAATCGAACCCGGGATCTCTGTGATGCGAGGCTACGTCGCTAGCCTCTACATCACAGAGGCGGCCTGTTTGTATTTATTTTTAACTGTTTAATTGTGGAAGTTTATTAAATATGCTAATAGCAATTTAATGAAAACCCCTTTTGTATTACAGTTAGAGACTTCCCTTCCTTGTGTAAATTATTTTTATTTTTGATGTCAAAGCTATGCACATCTCAGTTTGTTGTGAATAGCTGACTGTTGTTAATCACAAATAACATCAGTGATTGAATATATTGGCAAATAAGAGTTTTTCCAGCTTCTTGAAGAGCCCCTAGCATGAAGTTTTTGGTGGAACCTGACATAATATTCTGATAACTTTTTTCTGCAGATTAAAATTTTTTTCCTTTTCCCTGAAGCATTACTCCAGACCTATGTCATTCGTAAATCTCCTATCTGAAGAGAGACTGATGGAGGATATGAAAATAATAGTGTAAAATATGGTCAATAAATTTGAGATTAGTAGAAAATAGTTCCGGAATATTCACATTTCGTGTTGGTGTATTATTTCAAGATTAAACAATGGCGCTGTCTCAAATTTAATCTCTCTAATAGCTATCAGAGACAGGGAGAGAGAGAGAGACTGTGTGAGACGGGATATCAATAAATCGATACATACCACAAGGGCGTCCACTAAACAGCGTCACGGTCTAACAGACATAACTCTACCTTAAATAGCCAGCTAAATGGCCTACCACCACCTGCGTGGCTGACACCTCCAACTACCTTCGTGAAATTAGTTTATCGAACGAGCGCACTCGATCAAATTGTTACTATAATTTCCCACCCTATTCATTTGCTTTATTGGACTTTGGCAAATCACAATGGGCATGTTTACATTCCAATTATATCGGAATCTCCAGAGTCCATTTGTTGATGTTACGTGATGAACCGAGTGCTTGCGTCACTATCAACATAAATTTACTGTGATACGTGTAGATACAAACCCAAACATTGAGATCTGTAAGTCTTCTAAATATTTATATACACGCAAAATCAGACTCTGAACTGTACATCGCGACTATTTAGACTCTGTATAGAAACATAAAAGTAGAATAAGTAGTACATATGTAAATAACTGAGAAAGAGTTTTGTAACATTTAAATTGTTACATAGTTGAAAATTATTTAAATTTTTTCTATTTCACATAATACAATAACTTTTTTTTTACAGAAACTTCCTCAGGTCGAGAAAGTTTAATGCTATACAAAGCGTATGCTCGTCCACAGAGTCTGGAAATAACAGACTACGCACGACAAATAAAAACTGTGAAATTTCCGGCCGCTGAGCAGCTGAAAGTGACACGTTGGCAAAAGTTGGTCGCCAACTTGTTACTTCACATCTCACAAAAGTAACGTACCTTGCAGAAAAGAGCTTCTGTCCCCTCAGAGCATTTTCATGGAAGCCTGCTTTATTTCAGACACTCGAATATAGTTAAATCAAAAACCAAGTAAGAATCTATAGACTAATTTTCTGTCACTAAAATTTTTTTTTAGGGTGACACGATTCATGAGGGTGATCCATTCATGGAATTTTCCCATTAATTGCATACAATGGGAACTTTAAAGGGGAACGTGAAAGTGAGGAGAAGGTAGCCAAGGGATAAGTAGGGCCCCCTACCAGGCATTCACCATAAACAGATGCAGGGCGAACCATAGAAAAAAATGCGTCAAGTAGGTCGGGCGATTAGGTAATTGTCTCACGTCCTTCCGAATAACGAGAGAGGAGTTTTCTGAGGTGTCGCAGCCTCGAACTGAGTTCCAATAGGATCAGGGGATGCCCAAGGTCTCCGACCCCGGAACATGCACCTACCAAAAGGAGCAGACATGCCTCGACATGAAAGAACTTTAGGAAATCAGAGAGGAAGAAACATTCCTGAATCAGGTTTAACCAGAATTTAATAAAAATCTTCTAAAGGCAAAACCCGCGATGGTTAGAAAATAAAGAGAAGCAGAGAACTCAGAGATGTGAATTTATCGAAAGATCCCTCAATGTCGTCTTTGAGGACGAGGGAAACTAAGCTACTGCTTTATTGATTTGGTCACCTTTATCATAATACCTCTACAATAAAAAAGGGATGAACATGTCGTCTTTGTCAACTGAGTTCAATGCCTGAATATATTTCTCTTGTTTATTGTATCTTTTTCTATTAAAATGAATTTTTAATAATTGTATTACAATATGCGCGTCGTTATTAAGATTAATTTTACCCTAACCTAATGCTTTCCTCAGACGTAACAGAATTTTTGGACTAATACCGGACTAGAAAAATACTTGAGTCTTTTGAAAACAATTAATTAGTCACTGTATATTTATTCTGTTTTCCGGAGAAGTAGAAAAGGAGCGATTTTCGAAGTGGTTTGTCACAAGTTCTGAATAAACCGACTCAACGAGGCTTACTCTCATTAACGTATCACTTGGAAAAGGATCGCATGTTAACGAAGTTAATTCTATGAGTGGACGCCAGGAGAATGTTCCATAAACACGATTCCGAGAAAGAAGCTGAGAAATCAAATTATACCAGATGAAGTGAAACGATGAAAATGAAAGACGAGTAATGGAATACGTAGAATAATTGAAAACAGACAAATGTAACACTTTACAGAATACATTTGGGAATCGACTACGGACTGTCATCTTACATGACACATTCAAATTTGGACTGATACCGGGTCAGCGTAATGGTTTTCCAGCAGTCTTAATCCCACTCTCAGTAAACATGATGGCACAAACAACCAAACCCATGTTAGGATTCGAACCCTGGACGTCTGTGTTGTGAGCAGCGACGCTAGCCACTAGACCACAGGAGGTCGGCATTAAATATAATTATTTTTACCTAATCGGTGGTTAGTCGAAGTGAAGAATTGAAAACGAAAATTGATGGAATCATTGGAGAAAAAATTAAAATACTGTCATTATTTTTGTAAAAATTGAGCAAACTATATGTACAGAATATATCTGTGGAAAATTTCACCAAAGAACTCATTGATAAAATTTATTATCTAAGAAATGACACACCGAAAATATTTAACATGTCGTTTTATCCTTATTTTTCGATTTAAACATTGAATTATAAATTACTTACAAATTATGATTTCTCAAAGACATGCATATAATTTTTTTCTGTATACTTGATATAAATACTGACGTATCATCTTTCATTGTACTGATTGCGTTAATTTGATCTCCGCTCTACACATATGAGGGAATTTTAATAATGAAAGAGTTAAAATGATGTAGATAAATACTGTTTTCTTTTTTTGGTCCATTTTCATCTTTTTGGTCCACTTTTTTTAAAGGCATTACGTAGGAAAAATCAGCCAGAGCGATGATGTCAAAGAAATTGTGGAAAATTAGCTCAAAGAAACAAAAGACAATGATTTCTTTGCGTCTGATATAGAAATCAGTTTATAGTTGGCACAAGTGTATTAATTTTCGTGGGGACTATGTTGAGCAGCAGTGGTAATCTCATTTTGAAAAACAAACCCTCTTCTTTTTCTTGATCAATTTTTCTATTTAATTATTTAATGTTTATCGTATATTGAATATGTCTTTACTTTTGATATATTTATTCAGTTAATATTTGATGCAAAAGTCTATAAAATTCACGAAGCATAAAACGAAGATAAAATCAGTGTTTCGAGATGAAGTTTCTCAATCATTAATTCATGCGATACTGTATTCTATCTTAGAATACAATCCAGTTATCACATTTAATCGATATATAGGATCCCTATTATTGTGTTTTATAACTGTTTTATAATCTGTACCAGATATTCATTTATCAAACCTTGACATCTAATATTCAATGTTTCACGGTCAACGGTTTGAAATCAATAAAAACTACCGACGTATAATGCGTTATTTCCTGTGAGTGGGAAAATGTCCTCGAGGCGCACTGATTCGTTTGTTTCGCTCTGCGGGAAATAGAAAGGCTAAGCTGTCAAAATCAAACTCAGCAGGTCTGGGTGTGATAAGTCACGCGTCTATCTCGGAAAGGTTTAGGTGAAACGCTGACCTTTTAAAGAAATAAAAGGAACTACATATTGGCTGAAATATAGTACCTCCAATGTTACGATATATTTATTGTATCTTTTCATTTTGTGTTTTCAACTTCAAAAAATATAACGCACAATGTGTTGGCTTACGCTTTGCAAAGTAGATCTACACTTCTAATGATATAACACAGGGAGTTTCCATCACAACGTTTCTGACCCATTGAAAGATGTCACTAGTACAAAATATATAAATTAGCGATAAAGTGTAAGAAAAATGTATAACACGTTAAATAAAATTACAATTTCATCATAGACGTTTTATTGTATAAATTCTGCCTCCGTCGGCAATTCAGATAAATATTAACATGAATCAGGTGCAGAACTGATCAACATTACATTACTAAAAATTAATTAATTTCAATAATTACAATTATCTGACACCATTTGAAACAATAAAGATTTTTAAAGGGAACCGTGTTAGAAATAAAATTGAATATAAACTCACGGGACGTTTCGCTCCTGTTTTGGAATTTTTTCAGGTGTATAAACGTAAGTTAATAAATTTAGTATTCATTAAATCTACACATATAAGGTAACAAATTATGTTTTCATTAATAGTTTAAAAAATTAAAAATAATTTTTATATAAGCGTGGTAAAAAAGTATAATAGAATTATTCAAATATATTTAAATAAAATAAGTAGTTTATCTGTTACATATACAATAAATGAGTTAAATCAGCCTCTTTGTCAGTTTTATTATAATTTAAAAATTAAAACGTTTTGTCTCTCATTTGAGATTTCTTCAGGTACAAATTTTCGGCCGAATGAGCCATGGAGTGAGGTACAGCTACATTTTTACCTGAATAAGTCTCAATGAGAGAGGAAACGTTGTAATGTTTATTATTTAAATTACATTAAAACTGACAAAGAGGCTGATTTAACTCGTTTATTATAAACTGCGTAAATAAAAAATCTTTCAGTTTATTTATTTAATTTTTATATTCAGCATCGAAAAATATTGTAATTTTACATAGAATGAAATGCGATCCTAATCAAATACTTCCATGATTTAATTTGAAACGAATGAAAGAAGAAGCATCAAAGAACACAAATGAATTAATTTACAATCATTAATGTTCTTCAGCGTGTTCACCTGATGAATATTGCTACTGAAATGAGTGTTGAACATACTGTAATGATAAACAGCTACGTGCGGAATTTGGTGGTACGGAATCAAAGGCTAGCTGCCTTAGGGAAGTTATACTTCCAGACGGGGGTAATAAAACCCCCCACGACGGCGTGACTGGGGTTTCCCAAGCATCTTGAAATTTGGCGACATCGAACGGTGTTTATCTCCAAAAACGTCGTTGGAGAGGGGGCGAAAGGCTCCTCCCAAGGAAGTACAGATAATAATTTTTATACAGAGCACCACCACCGACAGAATTGGAAATAAGTGGGGAAAAGTCATTAAGAACTCAAGAGAAATGGATTTCGGGTCAATAAGGACGTTTTGGTTAAGATTGATATTATTAAGGACGTGGTTGTTGATGATAGGGACATTAAGAAAATTATGGTGTGGCTATTAAGATTTAACTTTAAGAGTAGTTGAAGATTGAGTTTGAAGAGGCTACTTAAGAAATTGGAGATTGTCCTGGCGTTTAAATAACTGAAGGAAGGCGTGATCCAGTCCGGAGTTTCAACGTGCTCATCATCGCTCAACACGGAAGTTTGTTTGGGTCCAGCAACAGTTCCAGGCAAGCTGAGAAGAAAAGGTATTTACCAGTGTTTGTATCCTTTTACTGATTTCCTTTACTACCAATTCCGTGTAGGATTTGTGTTAGTGATTCTGCTTTATGGGAAGGCCCGTTTAGACGACCGTAAGTAAGAACTCATATATTTAGTTGTAAGAAATTTTATTTGTATAAATTTTGTAAATACATATACAAATTTATATTCATCCAATTAGTGTAAAATGTAATAAATAAATGTAACATTAAATATTATTCACATTGCCATAATAAGTTTTTATTATAAAAATAATATTAACCCTCCTATCCATTTCAGTAGAGTGCTACTGAACATAATTTCTTGGAAATTGTTTTTATATATTAAAACGAACGATAAAAACAATTTATAATAATAATGAATCATTTTTTAAACATTGTTTTGTTTTATGTTTTGCATTTTTAACCAAACTGTTTGATTGGAACATTTCAGAATTAGCTTTGAATGAGCAATTTGTGGTCATTTAGATGAGTTTGTACGCGACCAAATTATTTGTAACATTAAATATATTTATATACATTTATTCGAGATTTTAATTGGTGTTTAGTTTGGCCAATATAGCATGCAGTGCAATCCAAACAATTAGTTTTATGAATTCTATTGTTTATTTAAGATGCTAATTTTGTCTTCAATGGTTTTGGCTAATAGATTTCAGATATAATGTTCGGATTGTGTTTCATCACGTAATATGTAAAAAATGTTTGACGACTGTTGATTGAGATATTTGAATATATTTATTTCTAGTGCATAAATGGACATATTTTGTTAATGTCATATTACTACCTCTTTATATCCTGGTTAATGACAAGCGAGAGTTTTGAATAGCAGTGATGATTATAAATTCCTTCGTTTGTTTATTTTTAGGGGTGGGGGAGGTAGCGTTCTTTATTTCATTCATTTAAAACCAAATCATCGGAGCAGGAGATTACGTTCGGTTTCCGTTCTATGTAAAATTTTAAAAGACTAATTTAGTGCAAAGTTGGCGTGGCAGATGGAAATGAAGTTCTCGTTAGCCGCACGTGTTGGCAGAACAGATGCCGAACGCCCGCCCACCCTGAATAAAACATGCCACCATTAGAAACCTGTTGCAGGCAGACGTCACGCGATCGACCGCTCGGAACACGTCTCAATATCAGCACGCTTTCCTCTGGGCAAACAGTCTCGCAAGCCAGTGCAAACTCTGTACACAACTGCGCGAGGAAAAAGGAATCAGCTCAGACTCTCATTAAGCGATTGTGGCGCTGCCACGTCTCACTTTGCTCCATCTTACCTTCAACACACCAGGGGTTACAAAATCTCAAATGATAATATTACTTAATTACTAAAAATATTAAATATTTAAAAAAATATATTTAACGCCATATTAACAGCCTTTTTATATAATTGATACTTTTATTAAATATAAAAAAAGAGTAACACATCCACTCTTCTTTATATCCTCTTCAGGCAATGGTCCGAATAAATAGAAACAGCTGACTTTGTGCTGCTATAATTAATAATACTATACTATAATTAAGAAGACTGATTTTTAGTTAGTATGATAATTTTTTTTCTGTTAATCAGCCACATAATAATCAAAACTATACTTTAATTTTGATTTCAAATTTATTCAGCAGGAGCTTACGAATTGCCATGGTAATAAAAAAATTCAAATACAATTTTTTGGTATCAATGGAATAAAGGCCAGAAACAACACTGCTAGACTTTGCTAGAGGCGGAAAACCACCAAAAAACACCATCAAAATGGGGAAAGAACGGAGGTTTGTTGAATTTTCATTTTTTCACATATATTCAGTAGTTTTGATATTTAAGTTTATTTAATTTAATAATTTTATCTGTGATGTATATCACTATCAAATATATAATATTTTATTCGCTTTTACAAATGAGTAGTTACTAAATATTAAAATTAACTGTCGCAAAAAATAAAACAAAGTATCGACGATCCAAAGATGTTTATTATTTCTCATGGAGTTAGGTCTCTGCCAACGACAGGCTAATTATGATGCGAAATGTTTATAATTTGAAAAAGTATATTATTATATATGAAGAATATAGAAAACCTACACCTACTGTAGGAGATATCGTATATATGTATACAATGGAAGGATGAGTCTTGCAGATGGAGAGTTGCCTCACATAGCTCAGAGTACAAGTAGTGGTCCTGGGTTCCATTCCAGGCCCAGTCAAGAGTTTCTACACTGACCCTTTCCTTAAGTTTCATAAACTTCAAGGCTAACCTTCGTCAGAAAGCTTTTCTACTGTTCTTATATATTTTGTTTAATTCTCTTATTATCGTAGAAAGCGTGGGAGGTATATTGAACATCACGATACAAAAGATGGAAACTAAACTTCGGAGGTTTTCGACACAAAATTGTGCATGAAAAGCAAGATAATTTAGATCTTCCGACGAACGGTTTCATGTAAGTGAACCATTTATTGTTTCATAAAAATTGTCATAGCATAGAATTGTGTTTTAATTACACTTTACAGTTTCAGGTCGATGAATACAAAGAACAGAAAGCGTCTGGTAGCAACAGCCCCCGGTACTGAAGTTGCAGAGCGTCGGTTTGACGAGGTCGGCCGGCGTAGTTTCTGGATGCGGTAAATTGAGCTAGTTACTGATTAATTAGCTTGCTTTATTTGGTCCATTTTGCTAGTCCCTTGTAGCGCAAGCTGCATTGTTCTCCGCATACAATGCCGGCGTTTCTCTTTTATGTACATTTGTACAGCTCACTTTTGGTGGAACACCCAACACTGAATTGTTGGTAGTAAACGACCACTCTTGGGCCACGTGTTTGAGATGTACAGGAAAGAGCGATTTTAGAGTGTGTTTACCACGAGCTAAGATAAGCAGAATTCTTTGAAGTGTGAGAGATTATTGGATACATAGATTTACGTCATTTCAGCTCTTGATCGCACATGATATCGAGGTATGTCTCGATTATCCAAAAAATATAGAGACTTTGCTAATTGAGACAGATTTATCAATATATTTTTAGTGTTTCAGACAAAGAAAGTATTATGGTGGGGAAATACAAGTAACCCAAAAAGGTAAACAACGATTCGTCCCTCTTTGGAACTCATCTGTATGTGTAAGAAATTAGATATAGATGAATTATACTAGGATAACATACCATTTCTTTTCTATTGACGAATAAAATTTATTTCTTATATCAAATACTGGTGCCGTTGAAGTAGCTCATGACCTCACTGAGATCGAGTCCGCATAACACTATAGTCCTTTTCAAATGGGAGCCGGTTTGACCTTGAAGCACTTTACTGAACCGTTGAATCGAATTCATTTTACGTTGTCACTTATTGTTGTCCACGCAGATGCACTGCAGTAAGAGTTTGTTGGAATCCATTAATGACTTTTCACTTAGGACTATTTCTCTTCTCCCATTCGCTGATAGTCCAGGACGGCTCCGATTTGAAACTCAGTCTTTGTGTAACTTGACAGTTTTTACTCACCCGTATAACTAGTTATAGATAATGTATTTTGCACTTACACAAAAAAAGTTTCGTATGGAACCACATTTGATAAAAGGGGCCTGGTAACTTCAAATATATCTGACATTATAATGGTTACAAAATAAATGCAATAGAAAACGTGAGAAAACGTTATTTTATCTACTTACTTATTTTGCATAATTGAAAATAAATCACTATGCCTCATCCTTTATTATTGCAGGTGAAACCGATAAAACATACATAAGATTTAAAATATTGTAACTGGCCATAAAATTGACTGTATTATGAATAATGGTCAATAAATCAGCTATGAATTAATTATTTAGTAAGAAAAGATATTTGCAAAATATTTTAACGAATTATAACACTACATTCCAAGTACATGCAGTGGACGTCATTAGTTGTACGCTACAAATAAAGTGAAAGAAAGATATATACTCGTTATAAAGTATCGCTGTTTAATTTATTTGTAGCGCACACTTTATAAAGTGGATGAAAGGTAATTTATTAGTCATTTTTGTTAAATTGCACAAAAAATTATGGGTGCTTACTTCTTGTTTAAGGCAGTTAATTTGTAAATTTAATGTTTTGGAGGAAGAGAATTTGGAGAATAAAGTTTCCTGGCACGCAAAAGTAATTTTCAGGGTGCCTAATGAGTGGTTAAGCCATTGACCTCAGTGTCGCTACAATGTTGGTTCCTTTTCGCAATGTCCACAGCCACCGTGAAAGGACACGTCTCGAAACTTTTGTCCGGGAGATAGAAGGCTGTGAAGCACCTCGGGCTCTTCACACTCCACTTGCGAACTCAATCACATCCGCACGACTTGTTCCTCAGAGCTATTATTCCTGATGTAGGCCAAGGTGGTACGGTCTTTTTAATGGGTTCCGTTATTACCCTGCCGAAGAATGAAACATTTTAGTTACGATAAGATGCCCCCTTCCTTGATTCATAATTAAAACTCTCATCTCCCTTCTTCATTCACCAAAAATATTATCCGATATTATTTCCAATGAAAGGATGATCTCAGAAAAGAATTTCTTTGTTATTGAAAGAGCTTCAACGAAAACAATTCTGACAACATAACGCGTAAAAAATTATATAGAACCAGGAACAAAATGACAAATACATGAGGTTATCCAGCTCAGGAAAAACTGTTTATATGGATAATCTATACCAATAAATAAAATTGAAGTGTCTGTCTTTCGGTCTGTCTCACTCTCTGTCTGTATGTCTCGAATAGCCTCCAAAACAGCTCAACGGATTTCAATGAAAATTTGAGGGTTTAAAAACAGGAGATTTAACTTAAATATTCATGCATATTTCATTTCAATATTAATATTATATATATATATTTCTTACACACGCATTAAAGCCTCCAAATTGAATGGGGGTTGCATATACTATTGATCTGTTTATGCACTGAAGCAGTCCATCTATTGTTGAAGTAGGATTCGCGCCGTTATTAACCTATTGTTGGCAGAGAATTAACTCCCTGAGGAATATTAAACTTCTTTCGATCGTCGATACGATGTATACGTTTAATTTGTCGCGTCAGGTAAATTTGATTTTAATATTTAATAAGGACGTATAAATATAAATTGGATCATCATAAAAATTGTATAATAATTACCTATGCGAAATAAAGATGAAAAACAATTTTTAATTGTCCTGTGACTATACTTAAGTTGAAGTTTCGAAATGCGTACAGAGCCATAAAAATAATATGACTAAAATTAAATCCACGATATTTTATTACAGAATTCAGTTAACACTATTGCAGGAGACAAAACGTAGTTTTTGAGTTAGTTTTGGAAAAAAAATTAGGAATCCGCATTTTTGAGTGAAAACTTAGAGCGGTAATTTACTGAACTTTATTTCGCATAGGTAACAATATTATGTTATTATACAATGTTTATGATGCTCCAATTTGTATGTATTGGATCTACGTACTACATCCTTATAGTATTTGTTAAATTAAAAACTTTTAAAAAAAATTTATTTGAGATATATATATATACGAATTTAATTAAGTTTTGTAAAAGAAATTTTTCTCATTTTTGATGCTATATATCCGATTTAATGAAAATATTTTCTCATTTATATATCTTCTATCGTTTAAACATAGTTTATTTATATATTTTTAAATCAAAATATTAAGTTTTTCTTGTTAATGTATTAACACACACACACACAGACAGACAGAGAGAGAGAGAGAGAGAGAGAGAGAGAGAGAGAGAGAGAGAGAGAGAGAGAGAGAATTGTAACTAATGGCTATGTGTTAAAAAGATACAGGAGATTATTCAAGTCAGCTGTCGTCTGTAGTGTAAACCAGAAACCCTTCACAACATCACTGGTAAAAAAAATGGATGCCGTAGACGACGTCCAAAGAAAAAATATATCTTGCACAAAACGAATATAAAGCGTATGATGAAATCTCATAACTTAGGTGTGAATATTTTTTATTATATTCCTTATCGGGAGTTTCTAGTACGGTAATTTAATTACCTAAATATTTTCTATTCGCAACACACATACGCAGTCGGAGATGCATACTTATGTCCTTAATTATTTTTAATAAAGAATGGTTGAATCTAAATACTACTTTTTTCATAGCCACAATATTTATTTTGACATGAATAGAACCTTAAACTATCCTGTTAGATAAACAGGTAAATTTATTGGGATGCATATTATTTTTATTATTACAGAGAAGTTATTTCACTCGAGTTACACTCATTAAGTCGTAAAAGAAAGCTAGAGCACGGCACATTTCCTTCTTCTAATTACCAATTAAATACAAATTCAAATGATTAAATACAAGCTTCATATTTCACGGAGTTATACAAAAAAGGCCACCCTATTTTTATGTCCTTTTCTCATTCCTGGGAAAGCATGAAAACTGCACACAGTAATTATAGGCATAGAGGTTGCCAGACAGGGAATTGTTAAGAGTTGTGGTAATTATTTTAAGTGCCAAAGTAGAAAATGCCAGCAATTTCTTCTTCTAAGTAGTTCTTAGGTAATAACGTAACTTTTTTTCTCCCATAATGATCAATTATCAATTGTTGAATTCAGCGCTTCTCATTTATACTAAATATAAATGACTTCATAAATATAATTACCTGGTGTGCGGGTAATGGCCGAGTAAAACTCACAGAGATCTACTTGTGGGCTAGGTTAATATTTCACGGATCCCAAATGACAAAACAAATCGCACTGTGCTTTTCCAACAGTTTTTTCTGAGCCTTTTTCTGTTTGATTATTGATTTGTGCAACATCCTGTGGAGAACGTATGCACTTCCATAATTTATTTGGTCTAGAAACGGTCTTTTACACAAAACAGTACAACTAAATGACACAATACAATTTTATTGCTTCTAAAAACTTCGTAAACCAGGTCAAAAACTCAGTACACTACGTACTCGCTTATACTTTAATAGTTTAATTAGGTTTGTGGAAAATTAATTAATTATTATAAGCTCTTTCTGACACATCTTAAATTCAAGAATGAAATACAAAACGCAAGTTATAATCAAATCACACAGGAATTTAATTTTCTATCTGAACTAAAATTATAAATCGGTCTTTTCTGATTAAAAAAACCAAAATACGTCCAAAAAAAATTTTCATGAATTATTTAACTTGAAGAAGAATATAATGGTTACTTTGTAGAAATTTTAAATAAATTCATTTTTATATCTTCTCCTTGTTTTGTACAATAAATCAGATATAATGAAATAAAAATGACATTGAATTTACGTTTGAGTTTAATTTTCTTGGTGTGTTTGCCATTCTAGATTTTATAAGTAATCTAAATTCCGACATAAAATTCCGAGGATTTAAGGTGATATCAAGAAACAAGTAATGGGATATAAGAGATTCTTATTACTTCATAGAGGTATAAAACATTACTTTATTCTTTTATTTACCTATCCAATATCAAAATAACTTAAAACTACAAATTTATATTTTTGGTGAATTTTTGAAAAGAAACTTACAAATTTCCTCTTTTTTTGCGTGCGGTTGATCACTTTATCAATTTTTTCTTTCGTAAAGAGGCTGTATAGGAACTGCACAGTTTTGCTAACCTTTTTTCACTTTTCCCGGATCCTTTTCTTTCTTTGTCTATTCTATTTGGACACAGCATCCTGTAACTCATTCTTATAAGGCGAGTCTGTCAGGTTTTCCTTTTTTTTCTTGAGGAACACGTTACATTTTTCATTATACAGTAGTACCTCGTTCCGCCCCGCACGCTAGCCTCAGTTTAAGGTTTTTCACCGAGCCTTATAACCTTACACGTAAATTATCTAGCTAAAGCTACCTAGTTTAGGAATATATATATAATTAAATAGTTAAGAGCGAGGGATTTTTTGAATTACCTACTGTCGAATGTTGCAAATATTATAAATTCAGAGATGTAAAATGCCAAAACACGAGTTCGTGCAGAAAGTGGAGGCAAAACTTGGTCAAGTCGGCTACCGGGATTTCTTCCTTGACCAATAACCATGGTCCACTCCTATTTACTAAACTTCAGCACTATCCAATCAAAAAATTAGGGTATCCCGTTCTACCCGCCTATCCCGTTCCGCACCAGAAAATTATTGGGAGTAGAATAGTTTAACCGAAGGTGAGGTATTTAAAAAAAATAATTTATTCAATATTAAAACCAATAAATTAAAGTTTCTATTTAAATTATGTATATTACGTATATTTGAATAATGGTTAATATATATTAGTAGCTATAATTTAAGGCATAGAACATAATTTGAATTAATGTTTCATTAAACCCGAAATAATCTCTTTTAAAAATGTAGCTTACACTGACGTGTTTCTCACGTTTTATTTGTCATACCTGTTATTTTGCGTTGCAGAGGTAACTGTGGTAATACTTTTATGTTTTATCGTGGTTGGTCTAGTCATGAAAGTGGTTTTACGTCGCGAGCGAAACGTCAGCGAACATGAAACTTTACCCAAAAACTCGAGGACTTTTACTGAATCCAATAACAATTTTCAGTACGGATTGTCGGATGATTAATTTACAGAATTTTTTGTGTCTTGCTACTAGTTTACTATTTTCCTTGCTGTGACTATATTTTCACTCAAGATTGTTGTTAAACTTCTAATACAATTTTCCTATGAGAAAATATCCAAAATATGAGTACAAAATTTAATAAATGTATTTTTAAAAGTTGTATTTTACATTGGTTACTGAGCAGTTATCACGTCTAATAATCATTAACGTGAAAGTAAAGAACAATTCAGAAAGTACTCAAAGCTTCTGCTCTGCGATGCAGAAATCCACAGTTCGTTTGCTTCTCTTAATGTTACAACGCTCTCCAGGTAAACACTTGGGAAATGAATTCAATCTCTGCTCTTTACCTAAACTTTTCTCGTTTAGTAGGAGGAACAACTTAAAACTTACATGACAGCCCGCAAGTTCTGCCTTCATCATAAAAGGCACCTCAGACTGTAATGAGCCTCAAGAACGTAAATTTAAATGTCCAAAGGAATATTAAATAACACTCCGAACGGTTCTTCGCGTGTAGAATAGTTAAAGTCCTTTACCGTACCAAGCCAACACCTAATTTGTTCATGTATGTAGAAATTTTTATAAGTTAGTTCAAGGAGGCGTAAAAAAGGACAGTTTTTTGATTAACGGAGAAAAATATCTCGTAATTCAGGTTACTCGGGAACAGTTAAATATTTTTCAATTATTAATATCCATAACTGACTTTTTAGGAAATTGATGGTAATCAATATAAAAAGGATTTGGATTATCTGCAACAGTTCTAATGGAATGAATCACGTTCAAATCTTAATTAAGATGTATTATAAATTTTCAAGAAACGAAATCTCAGAAAAGTAGATTAACACAAATTGTGAGCCGTAAGCAGTGTTCATTTAATGTTAAATTACTACAGTTATCAATCCTACAATTATTATTTGAAAAAATTGAAAACGTTACTAATTAAACATTAACGACAAGAGATTTCACCATTTCCTGGAATAATCACCTGAAAAGAAGTAGTCAACTTTTATTTTTAATAAGCCAGGAAATCCAGAAAACCTCGGCCGTTAATGTTTAATTTGTGATGCTTACAGTTTTTTGTATAAATAATTTTCATTCTTGTAAACTGGGTAAGTTTAGAGTAAAGAATATGTTGATAGACAGGCTTAGCATAACGCATACTAAGCAGAATTGGGTGAAGCATAAACAGAAAAATTTTAGTATCCACTTGCTTTATTAAACTCCCGTAATGTATAAAAATGAAACCAAATATGTAATTACACATCTAATCTTAAGAATTTATAAAAAAACTATTTATCTTCATTACAAAACGAAAGGGAAGTAAGTCTATTAAACTTCATATACATCTATATAGGGGAAGTCTGGGCGGAATGGGAATGTTTAACATTTTTGAAAAATTATGAAAAAATGAAAATGACTATAAAATAATGAAACATTAGTATATTCTATTACTTACTTATTTTAATAGCTTGAAACAACGAATTTAGATTTTTGATGAATTTTTAAAAATAAATCTATAAATGTCTTGTTCTGCCAAACCCAGAACGGGATAGGATGATTTTTATTTGCAATGAGTGCAATAAAATTGAATTTACGAAAATTATTAATACCTTTTGTGTTTCCTTTTTGTTGATTCCAATATCAATTTATCCTTTTGAAAGGAAATTTCTTTTGCAAATCACAGTCTTTGCTAACATTTTCCCCATTTTTTCGTTCCGTTTCGTTCTTAATCTGAGTACAGCATCCTGCAACTCATCCTTATAAGTTGAGTTTTTTTGCCTTACACAGTAGTATCCCGTTCCGTACCGCACGTTAGAGTTTGAGATTTTTCACCGTGACGTAATAAAAAGGTGAATTTAAACCTTATACGTAGCTTAAATGCAGATAAAGACGAATATATAGCAGTTAAAGATTTAAAAGCGAGACGTTTTGTACATTACCTTCTGTCGGAATGCTGAAAAAATTATAAATTTACAAATAAAAGACGCCAAAACAAGAGGTCATTCACAAGGTACAGTTAGAACTTGGTTAAGTCAGACCAGTTACAATGTTCCACCCTTATTAACTAATCTCCAGCACTATCCTGTAAAAAAATGTAGGGTATCCCGTTCTGTCCGTCTTCCCCTAAGCATGTATTTTTATATATGATTCTTCTTGGAATCAGTGGCGTACCGGAATGGTCAGAAATATCAAGTTACTTTACTTCCTTTCTGCTGCTCATTTACCAAGTGTAATGGATTCCAAACCCTAGTCTGATTGTTTTTCTACCTCATTCCACGTTTTCGTCATTAAAGTTCCTTTTATTACATTACTAGTACTCTCTGACCTATGGATGAGCAGAGTTTTACACGTAAATGTGAATTTCACCGTATTTAATCTCAGTAGTACGTATTATTAATAAATAAGGTATGCTAAGAAATATTATTGAAAGCAATGACGAGTGAAAAGTAGAAGAGAACATGTTTGTGAAGGAGGACGGCAGAGTATTCCGGAAAGCTGATTAGTATGAATGAATTTTCTTGGGGCAGGGTCGGCGACTTTCCTTCCGCTTTCCGGACAGTTTGATTCTTTCAATGAAAGTGAAAGGTCAAGTTCAAAAATTGAACGTTTGCAACGCTTCTCACTCACAGCTCTGCCACCTCGTCAAATGAAGCCTATCGACCGGGGCACGCACGCGCAGGCGCTGGCCAGTTACTCACGTGCGTTCAGTCGCAGGCAGGCAACCTTTCCAGCACGGCCGCGCGCCTCGCCCGCTGCTAGACTCGCCCGCATCACAGTCGGTAAGTACACAAACAAATTTAATAATATCTATGTTTAAAAAAATATCAAAAATTGAACAACATATTAAAATAAAGAAAGGCACAAATTTGCGTTAAGATAATAATTAATATTTTAAAATCTTTAACAATTTCAAAAATCTTCAACTCTCACTGATAAATGACCTAATTTCTCATACTGACCTAATGAAAGAAATATTTAATTTTCAAAAGACAATTCATCATGTCTATTCTTTTTAACGACTAAAATATTTTTCAGTGAAACTTAAGATTTGAACTCATTACTAAAAAAGTTTAAAATAACTTACATTTATGCTTACAGTGCATACCTTTTCATATGCAGAAAAAGTTTCCTCTAAAACGCTGCAACAATACAACTTAACAACACGACTATTTTATTAAACCGGCGAGTAATATACTTCCACAATCAAATAATATTTTTCTGGAACAACGATTCGTTTGTTATTTTAAATATAGTATAAATGAGTAGAAGCCGCTAGTCATTATCTGTAATTTATACAATACAGACAATGGTCACATTCATTGAATAATATTGGAACTCTTCATTCAGCTTTATGGCCAATTGGTAAATATTAAATTATTTATATTGCTTATCTTAATAAAATGGTAAATATATGAATGACAAATATACGAATTATAATTTTTAATATATTTAAACGCTCATAAATATAATGACCATGTTACGAAATTAAATCACGTTCGCAGAAATTGTATACTGAAAAAATTTTATATGAAACTTATTCACATTCCAGAACCATAAGTCAAATTATTATGAACATTAACTAACTTTCACAAACACTAAAGATCTAATGAAACTGAATAAATATAATAATTTTAGTGTAAGTATGTCGTACAAAAATTCAGAAACAAATACTGGTGATTTAAGGTTTTTTATGAAAATTGTCTGCGTTTTACTGTAAATCAAGCATTTTAAAATAATGTTATACATAAATTGAAGGTCATTGAATTTTGTATTTCTACGTAAATTATTAGCGTCATTTTGTGAATATATTTTTACAGACCCAAAAATCGTCTAAGGAATTCATAAGCGGTTCATAATTAGAGAGGCACACACGTACAGTGGTAAATTATTAAAATAAATTTGCAGACTGTGGTTTAATAGCGTAAAAATTTATGACGGAAAGCCAGGTGCAACTTTGACAGGTTTCATATTAAAATATGCACAATACGCAACATATTCAGACACATAGTAAAAAGTCAATTTTGTATTACCTTCGTAGAAAATACATGGTACGTGGGCCGTTATTTCAATTGAATTTTTATTGTATACTGCTTCCTTTTTAAAATATATACCTATAAATTCTGTGATGCCTACCTTTTATAAACTGTAGTATAGAATGTAGACTTTCTCGGTGCATTTAACTGAATCAGTTCTCTGGTTTTATTTAAATATAACATTTGAAGGACAAGAAATGATGCTACAATAAAACGTAGTTACAAAAATATTTCACTTAACGTCCGGTTTTTTTAAAAAATTATAGAAAAATAAAGTTAAAAAAAACAATTTATAGTAAAATTAGAAGTTCTTTTTAATTATTATTACTTTTCGTTCTCACATTCCGTCCCGTACAAATAAGCATCTTCAGTTTTATGAAATTTTGTAGTATAAACTTAAATCTTGGTAAAATATAAAGGTCCAAATATACAATTGTTGGTACTAGGCTGAATCGAAGGAGGATTACAACAAGAAAGGACGATAGGTAGATGGAATACAATAAAATTTCTATTTTTTCTGTAGTTAGACAATAATGAAGAACTACTTAAAAATACTTAAAGATAAATTCAATCCTTGAAAAAATATTAAATCTGCAGTGGGAAACATCATAAACATGTTTCGTAAAATGACTTTATTATTATTTACTGCAAAACATGGAAGGAAAAGTAATTTAATAACTGAACGAGGCTAAAAATAACGGTTTTAAAGTTACGTGTTCAGTTGTTCTCGTTTAATATAAAGTTCTTTATTTTGTAACAAGTTAGAAATGTTGGCTTGTAATGACGTAGCATTTGTAATATTTCTATGATATTAATTTTTCAATATTTCTTCTATGGACTACCTTCAATTTAGACTTATTATGTGATAAATTTTTAATGTAATGTGTTTTTAAAAGTATCACGTAGAGTTAGTAGTAGTAAAATTGTTATATTCCCGTCATTACCGAAGTTATGGATTATAAGAAAAGGGAAAAAAGAGTATTCAATGTTCAGTAGTTCCATCTTTAGATAATTTAAACGTATTTTGATAATTACGAAACTCTTATGCTTTGACCTCGTGGCAAGACTAAAATAAATTATTTCATTAATTGTTATATTTAATCATGCAGTATCATAAGGGTTTCGTGTAAACGTTACTTGTGTATTCGTAAATCTAGCACACACCATGAAAATTGTTTATTGAAGTGAGGAGTAGATATTGGTATTCCATGGAATGTTATCTTTCACCTTCGTAGGGGTGGCAGACCTTTGCTTGAGGGCAATTGATAGCCGTGTCACGTTCCTGATCCAGCGGCGTTGCTTTCGTTTGTGAATACAGCAATCCAAATGACTATGTGTTTCACGACAGTACAGTGCACAGATTAGGAAAGCGGATAAAAGCTGATAGAACATTAGATACATAAACAATTTATAGTTATTTCAATATTCCAATACGAATTATATGTTCTCCATATTGCATATATATTACGTGTGAGTTTGTGCAGTCGTGTTGGCGTGCGGGTAAACTCGGGTTCGGACGGAAGGTACACTGCAGATTTGAAAGCTTTAGGTTCATCCGAAGGTCACGAAATTAAACTTTAAGCAGTTACTGATATTTTTAAATAATAAATCCATTGAGAAAATTTCGGCATAAAGTTGGCCATATTCATCCATTCATTTATTCAATTCCTTTTTATATTCAGACCAGTTAAGACATGCTTCAATATGCAGACTTCCAGGTAATAAACTATTTAAAAGGTTTCTTTCACTAATTTTGATTATATTACATACAAGAACAGGAACTTGGAATGTCAGAAGATAAATAATTACAAAATACCGCCTGATAGAGGCTCAAACGCTTACTCGATCTGCCAGAGATAACGCAGCAGTATTTTCTGGAGTTGATAAAGGACTTCAGAGAACGCATTACCGCCCTTCTCTACTTGTTGACTGTTGCCATGTCAGTAAAGAAATAACCTTTACACGAAACCTAGGCTACACTGAGATTTGGATAATGTCTTCTTTGAAATTAAAGCCTTTTCTTCTGATAAACTACTGTAATGGTTAGGTAGATAGATGTTATGAAGAAGGCGACAAATTAAGAGAGTGCGAACGCAACTCAGTGACGTTTGGTGATGGTATACTGAAATATAAACCACTCACGATACAAAATATATCATTGTAAAATAGGCCTGTAGTATTTTATATTATTATGGCACCTCCGTGCTGGACATAAATATAGAGTAATTGGTATGAATTTGAAGTCACCTCTACATTTTTAGCAACAGCATTGGAAGTTTGGAACGGAACACAGTTACAAACCTATGAAATTAGTTTCTAACGTTGGTAAAACGATTTTAACACTGGTAAAGGAAATGAAATAATTTTTACTCATATAACAATTTGGATTTATTTGACTTACTAACTTTTAAACATGTCTATATTCTGCCAATACCAATATTTGTTTCTCCGTGTTCAGTTCATACAAAACATGTTTCATCGCTCGAAAACGAGTATAAACAGTTGCGTATACTTCACTGTTGTTCACGAATTTTATCTGAAGTCCATGACATGTACAGCGGCAGTTGACAAATGGTGATACGGTAGCATACAAATATATGCAATGTTAGTAAATTATTTCCGACAAATCAATTAAATAATTTAAATTCCTCACGCGTCCGTCCGTCATTTCAAATTACTTTCTGCACTGTGTGGTTGAAAATAAATATTACTGTACATCTATCCTCTTTTTTTACGGATGCCTTCCTTGCCTTTGCTAACCTACTCTTTACTACTGTACTTCTACATCCCTAGTTATTATGCTGCCCAAGTAGCAGAATTCCTTAACCTCCTTCAAAACAACTGTAATACTTAAATAAATAAAAATTCAGTAACACACTTTTTATTAGTTTCCAAGTTTTGTTTTTACTACTTCCCACATCCTTCATAACCTGCTTAGGGTATTTCATCTGTGGCCTCCCTCTTCTGTTGATACCCCACAAATTTCCCTCTAATGCTAATTTTACATGACCCTCATGTCTCAAAACGTGGCCTATAAATCTATCCCTCTTCTTGGCCAATGTCCTCCATATTTTTCGCTCTTCTCTTATTCAGCTTAGAACTTCCTTGTTAGTCATTCTATCCACCCAACTGACTTTCAGCATTCTCCTATAGCACCACATTTCAAAGGCTTCTACTTTCTTCTATTCTTCAACTCCTTCTTTGCCTTTGCTAACCTACTATTTATTACTATACTTCTACATCCCTAGTTATTATGCTTCCCAAGTAGCAGAATTCCTTAACATCCTTCAAAATCTCCCTTCTAAATCTAACATCCTTTGTTATTCCACTGTTTTCCATACTACGCTCCTTTACCTTGGCTTTCCCTCTGTTAATCCGCATTTTAAACTCTTTCTCCAGGACCACGTTCATTCCATTTATTATGGTTCCAAAGTCTTCTTCTGACACCGTTAATACTACATTAACATCTGCCATAGGGTTTTTATTTCTTCTCCTTGCAGTATGATTCCTTTTCCATATTCCATTTTAACTTTCTTCATTGCCTTTTCTATATATACTTCATGGGCGACGGACTGCATCATTGTCTAACTTCTATCTTGATTTCTACTTTCTTTTCTTGATCTTCAATTCTAATCATTGCTTACTGTCTTCTGTAGAGGTTATGGATAAGCCTTCTTTCTCTTATTACAGGCTACGTAATATCCTTGGGTAGCCAATGTATATCATTGCGGCGACAACGACGACATTCAGGAGAAACAAAAAGTTTCATAAATTAAGTAAAATGTTAGTTATATTTAAGAATTTATATACGGGACATCTAGTGCTTTTATCAAAGTCATGAATGGGTATATTTTATTCTGTAGTACATTAAGAGTGACAAAAATATTCCTGGTGCTTCAATAGATTCCAAAAATGCTCCAGGCACATCAAGAAAGTCAAATAACCCCGGAACGTTAAGAGATTCTAAATTACATCAAGTAAATAATTTGCAAACAAGCATGAAAACTTGAGCGAAATATTAAATACTGTCTGCTAGATTTTCTTTTAATTATAGGAATAAATCGCCATCATTATAAAAATAGGGTTGTAGTTAACTGCATCCCTCATAATTTACTATTAGTCTTACTTATAAAACCTAATTATTATTATTTAAATGTATATAGACACGAAGTATACATGATGTAGTTCAGTTATGGTTCCTCTGACGATCATGTTCAGCTTTAACTGATTATCACTGTTAATTACCTTAATTAATGAGGACAGATGTTTTAAAAAAAGGGAAGTTCGGATAGTGTGTTTCATACGATAATACTACTTTTTGCTAAACATATCTGTGGATTTTAAATTCTCTATAAAACTACAAAAATCATTGGAAATAAGTTTATGAGGACAAAAAAAAATATGGAGGCATTTATTTAAAATGTTATCAGTGGCTTCTACTCGTTAAACTACTCAAGAAATAAGGAAACTAGACGTAATTGTGACATATGGTATCAAAAGATCATGTTTGCCTTAACAGCGTGATTGCCATTGTTTCGTGTTTATACATTTCTTGTCTCCACATTAATTTTCGTAGTTGACGTCGCTAGGACCCAAAGTCCAGCAATCAGAACTGTGCGAGCGTAATCCTAGGATTAGCTAGCTTTAATCTCTTGGGCTTAACTCACCATCCAATAGGACATATGGGTCATCTCCTTCAAGCTTCAGAGCTCAGCTGCGCGCTGTAGATTATCCTGGGGAAAGGCATCATGAAAGAAGATAAGGTATCCGTATAAACAGTCTGCGTCCAACGATTAACCTGAAAAACTAATTGTGTTTAACCTCAGAAACTAACTGAGATATATTTGCACGTCTATAATATTCCAACTTACGCAAAAGTATATAGGAAATAACTAGCTGAAGTACCGGGCGTTGCTCGGGTTCACGTAAATAATAAAGCAGGAATATAATCAATACAGTAATTGAGGGTACACTAAAATATATTTCTGTTGTCAAATCCAACCAATTTTCAATCCTAGTTTGGGTGTATGGCGAAAAAATCGGTAAAATGGTAGATTTTTAACGAAGAGGTTTTATTTTGAGCCGGTCGTGTGATAGAAAAAGGTCATATGACCAAAATGATAGAGAATTGAGCTTCCAATCGACCATGTATCCTCAGAAATTTTCTAAAATCCTCATTTTTCGAACTGCGGGGGCCTGAAATTGGAGGGGTTCCTAAATTGAATTACCTATGAATGTTTGGCGTTCCGAACGACTCCCCTAGGGGAAAGTTTGGGATTTTTATATGTAATATAGGCTCTCATTTGAGTCTAAATTAATTATTGAGGTCAATTACTTTTATGTTTCCCCGAAAGTATTTGTGTATAATTTCAAACCCTTTGTAGTGGGGGTGGAAATTGAAATAACAGAAAAATTATCAACTTTGGGGGTCGTAACCGATGTAATGTGTTACATTATGATCTTTAATATGCGATTTAAGTAAAAGTTCATCCCTTAAGTGGGGAAGAAATTTTATTCTGTCAGAGTACTGAAAATATTTTCAGTCCTCTTATTGTACCGGGAGTATTTTTGACCGTCAAGATACTTTAAGTATATTTGAGGTTCATGTTGTGACGTCTTCGATGCCGGATTAGTCATGTGTTGATCGAGAATTATATAATGTTCCAGGATAAATTCCCGGGCAACGCCGGGTGCCCAGCTAGTTAAGAATGAGAAAGATGATATGTCATATGCACATCACTAAATCCCACTGCAGAACACAGAAACACTACACGCCTTCTTGCAGTTCAGGCCAGGGGGACATTAAATAAACAATTGAGCAGTATCCAATGGATAAACATAGAAGATAAATTTATTGTGGCGCTCCATGAAATAATCAGTATACTCTACGGAACCATTGTGCGTTAATCTCAGATCGATTTTACAAAATTTATTAACAGAGTAATATGCGCCGTTAATAAGTAGAGTTCTGCATTGTTTAATAAATACGTTGTGATTGCTTACACTTTTGATGGCTAAAGGAAGTCAATGAAATAGCTTTATTTCTGAGTTGTGTATACTTTTTTCAAAAAGTGAAAGATGTTGTTTTTCCTTCCGTAAAGTCTTGCGGTTTCTGGTATTATAACAATGGAGTTTCTCGTTGGTACCAAATAGATTTCCGTTGCGTTTCTAGAATGTATATACTAAGTAATGTTAAAATTCGAAGAGCTTTGAAGAGAGGTCTACATTGAGCAATATTACTCATTTCTCCGCTGTACTAAGATTATTCGTACTCACGTTTCCATCTTAGTTCCATGAGATCTCAAGACCAAGTTCAGCAAGAACTCTCATCTTGTATTCTCTTTGGAAGCGTGATGTCTGTGAAAGCCTAAAATTATGTCATTATGGCGGCGTATGATCAAAAGTACCGTCAACATGCCAAAGAAGAAACTGCAAAATTGAATATTTTAATTAACAAATGTTACTGTCACTTTATCATATTTAAGTTTCTAATTTCTGCACGTCTAACACCGATTTGACTGAATTTTTGTTATTGTCGTTCCACGGAATGTAACAAATGATCTCTTCTTAATTTCTTCGAAATATTCTCTCCGCCTCAGAACCATTTTAGCCTGTAAAAAGAAATTTTAATCCCTAGCAAAACTGTTGCTCGAAAACCTCAGACGCAATTATCGCTTCAGATGCTAATTTATAGCAGTTAATCAGCATCCCCGGTAAGTGCAGAGGAGGCTAGGAATTGCAAAGATTGATCTCACTCCAGGAAAGCTCTTATATAGTTATAATTTATGTATTCGCATCTTGAACCTGAATGAAGCTGTCTCGACAATACATTATTCAGCTCAAGAAGCGAGGCCGAAATCCCATCACAGATATTGGATTCCTCGTAGCAGAAACTCTCAGGGCCAACTCTTGGAGTGTGGAACTGGTTTGTACAAATCCGCCAGCCGAGGCGCTCAAAGTTAAATGCAGTTGAACGATAACTTACCTTGCCTATTGTACGCCTTGCACAGCGCGATTCACTTCCAAAGTCCCGTGACCTGAGTGTGGGTTACGAACTTTAGTAAATTATTCTTGATTCGCCTATCCGAAACATCAAAACAGATTTTGAACCTCAGTTTGCCAGTTTATAATTAAAATATTTATTTCAATCTTCTATCTCTTAATATAGAGAAAATCTGTATCTACATTCCTACATTAGATTGGAGTACACTAGAGCAATTACACTCAAAGGACCGAGGGAAAACAGAAAACGGGATTTAATTATGATCATGGTTCATAGAATAAAAATATGCGCTTAATACATGTGGTCTGATCCGAGCGTCACTGGATTGGAATATTTTAAATTTGTACTTTCCCTGCATAATATCCCCAATATTTAACCAGTCACCTTGCCTATACAATAAATATGATTTTTGATTTACTACATATTCTAAGGAAAAATTTAAACACGTGCAAAAATTTCACACAGAACTTGATACATTGCTTAAAAACACGGATTTAAATCAATTTCGGGCAGCACAAGCGAGGAAAGAATTGTAGCTTAAAAAAGGGAATGAGTACTCCTGTGATGTCAGAGAGACTGAATACACAGACATCGGCCATATTCAATTCATCATAATATAATGACTATTTATTTACATTCTGCCACTCTCACGTATCATCAATTATATCCATAAATTAGATCATTAGGATTGCGTGGATGATAATGCAAAAAAACCTTTTCGTATATTTCCGTTTTATTTAGAACCACCTGTTAAATTCCGGTAGACATATTTCACAAAAGCTTGGCCCTTTATTAAGCCTGACGTTTTCACCAATAAGGTGTCAGGAAATTTTGAACAAAATAGGTCAAATTTTCTAAGTATTATAATTTAATATATTTGTGGTCAATTGGAAAGCCTAATAAAAGAAATTGAAACTACGAGTTTTTCAATGAATTGTGTGTATTTATAATTGCAAGGAATGGCGAAATAATTTCGAGTGAGAATACTTGAAAGTTTTAGATTGCGTTTGTTTTTTGAATTTAGTGTATTTGATAATAATTAAATACGAAAAAATAAAGTCATTATAATTTAACAGATTTCATTAATATTAAGGCTTGACGAAATAATTTCGAGTTAGAATTACAAACAATTAACAATATTACAAATGATTAATATTTTCACTACTGAATAATTGTCGAATATTGCATTATTTATATAGTGTTCCATGATTCACATTTTAAGCATCAAACGTTGGTGCGCTAGACATTTAAATTCGCGTTACGCAACTCGTTTCAAATAAATTGACTCGAAGCTAAATTGGGAGTACTTCAGAAAAAGATTAATATAAATAAGTACTCGGGAACGCTGAGCACCCAGATATGTGAGTTTTCCATAATAATGTGAAAAAGTACGGGTTAATGTTTAAATTATGACAAAGAGGCTGATTAAATCATTTAATAAGCAAAAATGACCTTAGCTACCAAAATATAGAACTAATTTTGTTCAACCCCTTAAGCAAGCTAGTTATATTAAGTAGAAATAAATCAAGCACTGAAGTTATAGAAGTGACAATTTTGTTGTGAGTTAAAAGGTGACTTTCGACTATAAAATAGGAGAGTACAACTAAAATTCTATAAAATCAAATCTGGAGACAATAATTTACAAACGCAGGATATGAAATCTTCCGAGCTCATTGATTGGATTAAGCTGGTTCAAAACATTGCATCGCCTTGTTTCGATTTAAATTTACGAGCACACATAAATATTAATGAAAGGCTGTATGAAAATATATCGCTGTGTAATTTTTTCGGTGTGATATTAAAAAATAACATTTCTTTATTAACTATTCAAATATTGGGCTTAGTTCTGAAGAAATTTATAAGTCGTAAAATATTTTCCGCGGATTTACATGTGAAACTTTCGACTTTATTCCATAATTTCACTTATGTCTCGTTGCAAAATATTTTTGTTTGCAAGTAATTAAAAGTTCTTATAAATGTGAATAGGAAGAAACGTTTTTGTCTTTGTAACGTTGGTACAGTAAATTGGCTTGTTTCATATTTTTGTTCATCATTGCCTTTAATTTTGGATGTCTTGAAATAATTAAACTACGATTATTTCATTAGTTTCACGCTATTTCCGCTCTGATAAACGTACGGCAATTAATTGGAATATGATTTGCTAAATTGGTGCACAGATCGGAGTATCAAGGATTCAGCGATACAATATGTATAATTACCAAAATAAATCTCTTGAAAGTCACAGTGTGGCAAAAATATGTGAAGTTACACGGTGTTATATGTTCGTGAAATATCAGGCCCAATAAAAAAACCTTTACGTTTGCTTACTTTCGTACGATGGGAATATGACGCATGTTTCCCTTGATTAAGTAAAGCGAAGCATGTAATTTAATTTGCAGAATGAAGTTATTGTTAATGGAATTTTAACTCGGCAGGAAATTTAATATTGTAATGTAGCTTCCTGCAGCGGAGATATTGCTCAACCTTTGGGTACTTGTTTCGTTTCTCTACGAAATGCTAAAAAAATATGCTACGTTGAGAACCCTTTATATAAAACATGTTTGCCCCTATTGTTTCTTTTCTTGTCATCGCTGTAATTTGTACAAAATTATTGACATTTTATTTTAAATCATAAAACTAGTACCTGGAAAAGTTTTTAGTTGACTATTGAGTAATATTTTTACCATCCATAAGTATTTCATTGTTATTTTTATTACTGTGGTAATCCATCTCGGGATGTATTTTATCGTACATTTTTACTTTGACTAATTATTTTCGGTTTAAATTATCACTTGTTACATTATAGTGAGCGGGATACTCGATACAATTCTTACGAGTCGGAAGGATACCGTAAACAAAGGGAAATACGAGAAGTTTCTGTGTCGCTCGCTATGATGAGAACCTTCGAGAAGCAATAGTATGTAAAGTAAACCTTACTATAACTCTGCCATTCCTACATTACTAATATATATTTGCTTCGAAATTAACAGTAGCGCGTTTAAGTTTCGTAGTTAACGCCGTCGTTACTTAAATAGTTTATTCCATGTTATAGCAGAATTACTATTCTGTTAAAGTTCGTTCATTACACCTGAATTTTGGATAGTTTTGTCGTCGTAATATCAAACAAAATCACTGCGCAAAATTATTAAATTATACTAATTGTTCAATTTGTCTGATAGTAACTGAACTAAGACGAGGATTAGATACTTTGATTCTAACTGAAGAAAGAAACTTGTGTAAACATGTGCATAAATCGTAATGAAAACAATGTACCTTTCAAATGTACACATTTTGTATGTAGGACGGGGTGTGGAGAGAAAATTAAAAGAGTAATTAAGAGATAATGAGAAATTTATTCGCAAAAGAAATACATGAATAAGGGAAATATTTGCACAATTTGAGGTTCAGGACAAAAACCGTTGGAGGTACCTCCTCAGACGCAAGGATTGTAAACCTGACAGCGTACCTCCTTTGTAGAGTGGCGTCGCCTCTGTAGGGCGTCTTCTTCAGCTTCGCAAGTTGCCCTCCATATACGTCCGTGACCTAGCGTCGGTATCCTTCCGTCTTCTTCAAATTCTACAAGCCAAACGAATAATTCACACAGCTTCATTGCCGTGTGCCAAAGTCTCGGAATAGAACTTAAATAATCGGTTTTTCTTTAAACCACGAAACGCCATTAGTTGAGGTAACCAAGGGGTATTTAAAATTTCGTTCAAGTGTCCCCGATTCCCACGGAAGCTGTTTGCGGGAATTCCGCAGGACATATTCGTACGTGCCGAAAAGACATTCCATGCTACTATAGGCGGCTCGAGGCACAATATTCTGACGCCAATTCCAACTTTCCAATCCTTGCTAACTTTACATTATGAAATAATCAAATATTCACTATCGCGCTATATATTTGAAACAGAATTCATTCGATTAAGGTTGAATTGATCTGTACATAATTCAGTCAGTGTGAACGCCGTTACAATACACAGAATATATCAGAACTCGGTAATCCGAAATCGAAATGTCTAAACAATGGCAAGCTACGACGCAAAGAACTTGCGCATGTTTTGATGAATACGTCCAAGGCTACAGATTATTCTGAAATTTTGATTATATGTGAGAAACCCAAGAAAAGTAATATTAAGAATAAAGGTTTGTTGGAAAATTTAAAAAAATTCAGGATCTGGAATACAACTACCGGGTCCAAGAACCATCCAGGTGACCCCATAAATACAAAATAAAAATTGATCAAAATAGGTCAAGCCGTTTAGGGGGAGGAGACTTACGAACACAGGCACACCGTTAATTAATGTATAAATATATATATTGAGTTTTCATGTCAGAATTCACAGAGGAATAAATTTTTAAACACTGAAAAATCGACAGTTTCAAGTGAAAGCTGTTTTCATTTTGAAGAAATGCACCGGTTACCCTCTCAGTCTTCGTGATGAAAACATAAGCAATCACAAATCATGCTCAGTAAGACGACTCGTGGTTGACCCAGATTCTGGGTTTCGTGTAAATAAACATAGCGTGAGCATACATATGTAAGCGTGCATAAGACGTCACGTCGTACGTTCTGAGGCTTGGTTGGTTTCGTATGGAGATCAGCCGGGCAAAACACTTCACCTGGACGGAATTGCTCGCCTATGTATTATTCACCGCACACCTGAATTCTTCATTCAGACTCGTCGTGGAGCCTCTAGTAGCCAAGCGCTGAACTGCCCACATATGGCGACCACGAGAACCGTAGTAAAATCGGATGGCATGGACCGTTAACCAACATTAATCTATAATTGAAGTATTTTAAATTCATCGGACTCACAAGGAAATGGAATCATATTTCAATCCTGTTCATTCTCTGGCTCCTGGTATTTCTAATTCGGGTGACTTCCTCTGTACTACAGTCATCTAATGAAACATCAGATTTGTGTTTCTACATGATTCAGTAAGATTCTTTGCAAAGTTATCATGAGAAAAAGTGAAATTAATCTTAAAGAAATATAAATTTATTGATTGATTTCTAATTTTGGTACTTTTTTGGGTTTTTAATCAGTCTCAATAATATTAACATCTCCAATAATAAATATAAATTATTAATTATGTTAAAATATTACAAAGGAGATTTCTGTCAATAATTTTGCCATTATAATCTCAATATTTTTTTTAAAAAAATTTGAACTACTAAACACTTCCTTATTTTGGCAACATTTAAACATTATTTTGTATTAATACAAATTTAATAATAATTAAAATACAGAACAACTGTTTTTCAAAAAAATACCATCGAAGAAACGTTTATAGTAAAATTATTAGTACAAAGTTCTTTTATAGAAAGATTTATCAAAATAAATAATAAATATTTATTATTTCATTCATGAATATTATTTAGTCTGATTAGACCCACATGGGGATCCGATACGGAGTGAAACTAATTTCAGTTGGTCAATAAAGATTATAGGACAATTAACGTATGTTAGTAAATCTGAATAATTAACCACCAGTATAACAGACTTATACAATCAATTTTGAAAATTTTATTGAACGTAAAGTAGACGTTTTGACCATCCATTGTAGTTCTTGTCAATAAAATGTATCAACTAAAGATGTACCACAAAAATCATAGCCAAAGGGTAAAATTAACTAAAACAATTTAACAAATCATCATAAAATTTATAGAGTTTTAAAATGTGATGTTTAATATTTATAGTAAATTTGTTTCTTAAGCAATGGGAGGTTAATTCTTTATATGAAACTAATTCCAAGAAACATTTGAAGTTATCGATGATCACGTAAGCACATAACACCTACAGTAAAATTGATTGAATTTTTATATCTATGGAATATTGTATACAGAAAGCTTTTACAATTTATTTACGACTAGCTATGCTCGCGACTTCATTCGTGCGGAAATAGCTCTTTATTTTCCCTAAAAAACGACACAAGTACAGAATTTTGATAATGTTGCATTCTTTGAATATATAAAAAGTACGGTACCATTTATTTATGATCGCTTCAGGGCAAACCTTATAATTCGCAGTTAGTTTAGAACAGGTTCCGCTTTCACACGTTTCAATAAAACCTTCCAGACAGACAGAATTATATTTATTTTGATCACTTATATTTATTTTATTTGCGCTTGAAAATAAAACCAATTTACGTATCCTTCGCATTGAAGATTAAAATAAGTTTATTATTTCTCAGGGAATTGTTATCTCTCTGCCAAAGATGGATTAATTATGGCGCGATCTTGCTGCAACAATAGATGGAGTGAGAATGGTAGCCCTCCCCCTCTTTAATGCTCCCCAGATTACGCTTTTAATAATAAGTAATAAGTGGGATGTATGGTATAGGACTTACAACTCGCAGTTGGTTTTCACGCCTAAAATTGCGCGAGAATTCAATAGATTTGTACATATTTAAATTCATATCTTCTGAACTCTGCAAGATATCGAAACATACACGAAAAATTAAGGTAAAATGCCCGTCTCCATACTTGAAATTTTCATTGAAATCCAATTCACCGTTTGCGAGCATAGGCAACTCGCATCAAATTTTTGGAAACTTCAATGCGCTAATGCCAAGAAACCTTTCCGTAGAATTAATATTAATATTATATTAATATCTTCTGCAATATATCGAAACGAAATATGCAGGAATAGTCAAATTAAATCTCCTGTTTTAAACCCTCAAATTTTCATTGAAATCCGTTGAGCCTATTCTAGGCAAACATACAGTCAGACAGACAAACATTTCTATCTTATTTATTGATATACATAAATCAATAGTAACAAGTTGTATTTGGAACATTAGTAAATTAAAAATGTGCATAGAGCAACTGTGAAAAAATAATTGAGTAGATATAAGCGTATTATTAACAACACTGACTTACAAATTATAGTGAAATCTACTCCGTGCACGATTTTGTGGGACGTTTCTTTTATATTTGTTTCCTTATTCAATGAATTTAAATGTCTACGTCAAGGTCTTTTCTACGTCATATGTTTGCAAATTAAAGAACAACGCGTGTTGCAGAACACCTATAAAGTTGCATGGAACTGATTATAGCTCAATGGCTTTCAATAATAAAACAACCATTACAAGCAATGAATTTGCTTTCTTTCAAATTTATCTAGATTTTTTTGTCTACAAATTTATTAAAGTACCCAGAAATTATGTAGATGTTTAGAAAAACACTTTGTAGCCAAAATGAGTACTTGTTTTATTACGAACAACTATTTTAATACTTTTTGTGGAGAGAATTGGAAAATGGATAAACCATTCGTGTTGAGTCCTGGTATTGAGTTGCTCCTAGAATAAAATGATCCAAGACTGTTATGCGTTATTGGTGACACATAATCTAAGAAACTAGTTAGCGGTAACAGGGCACTATTAGTCATTAGCAGAAAACTTGTCATTTCACTTTCCAAGTATTAGTAAATTATGACCCTAAATGTGTCATATTTTGACATCGACAAATTGCTTTAATTAAGCGCAGAATTCTTCGTAGAAATAGCTGAAATGTAAACCTGAACTAAAGAATAACTGTATGTGTATTTCAGACGTCTAAAATTTAAATTCGGTTATTTATTCTTGGTTTTCGTGAAATTTATTTCATACTTATTTTTATGGAGATACTTTTACGGATTACAGAATTCACATAGATATTTAAGATTTATCGTTTTAAATTTGATAAGTTAATGTTCCAATTAATGTTCAGTAATTTAAGGGCTCTTGTTTAGAATTTAAAGTAATATCACTTATTTTAAAGTAACTCATCTGAAATGAAGTGATAATCTTTATGTAAAAATATACGAAGTATTAATTATGACCTAAAATTTATAAGAAAACCAATAAACGATGGAAAAAACTGCAGTTTGCGTAAATGCCTCCACAAATACCTACAAAATATAACAGTTTAGGTGTAAAAAAACTGAATATGTTTCGGTGCTTATTTACAACGTCTTAAACAGCCTTTATTGCTCCCATCAAATATTTTTAATGGCGCGAGAGATGATATCAATTGTCGGCAGCGTTTGTTACTAAAGCGTGTTTGGTTGCCTAATTACATGCGAATTAAAATATTTTTATTATAATTGTTACCTAAATTCAGTATACACATAAGCACAGTGTATTTGTTTAATGACTTAATTTATTTTATAGTATCATGGATAACAACGTGTATGGTATTACCAATGATTTATTAACAACATTTTAGACTTATTATTCTTTCAATTGTTGTAGGTGGGCAAAAATGGGACAAATCTAAAATATTATTTTTACGCATTTATAAATATAAACCGTTCGTTTGAATAATTTTTAAATCATAAGTAAAATTTCTTAAAATTGTTTCAGGTTTCAAATTGGTGATGTAAATCAAGACTTGAAATTCGTGCTGCAGCTGAAGAAGCTTGAAGGTTTTTCATCTATTACTGGTTTCATGAAATAACGTAGTAAGTCAATTGTTTTTAACGTTACCAAGCACGAAATAATTTAAAATTCAAATAAGTTTATTGATAATTGTATAAAAGAAAACCACTTTAATTTGTCAAATTTGTATTTTCAATTGCAGGAGTTTTCGGCCATGGCTGTAAGATATAAATATTATACATACCAAAGTTATGTATAATTTTATTATCATTTATACAATTATCATTGGTTAAAGTTGTTTGAATTGAATTTGATGAATTTATTTATTTTACTTTACAAAATACATTGAATTCATTCTACCAATATTGTAATATTGTATGAACAATATTAATGTTTCTCTATATATGATTAGGCGAGAATTTAATTTAAATTATGTTTATAATTGGCTTTTTATAACAGTCAAATTCAACCAGAAAGAGATCAAATATTTTTTACGAACAAATACACGTTATAAACTGATACTCTATAATAAATTAATTCTAATCTACAGTGTTACATTGTAATATTATAAATTATTTGTTTGCAGAAAATAACTAACGAATGCCGGCCTATACACTAAAATTTTTAAATATTGTTTTCGTCAAATAGTGAATCGCATTGTTATTGACAATTTCTGTACTTACAATTTCCATACTTAATTACTTACTTATGCCTACATAAGATGGTTTATTTACAATATTATACCAATATAACAAGATTTATCATTGAAATTTAATTAAATTATGAATAACGTCTCATTGAAATAATAACTTAATTCTCTCATCTTCTGTGCTAGGAAGGTAAAAAGTGTTTTGTTAGTAAGGAGGGACCAAATTTGGTTCACAAGTCCGAATTAGTATGTTTGTGATACAGAATTTATCATTTGGTTGTAATTTTATTTTAATTAAATATATAGTCACACTTTTCACTTTGACTCATGTTTAAATATTTATTTTCAAAATATCTGTAATTTATCATTTTTATTCATATTATAGATATATATTAATACTAGATTTATGCATCGTGTTTTTGAATCGAGGTCCACTAAATTGATACAACATTCTAATTTTATAATATTAATATTAGGATGAATCCTCATGTAAAAAATTGTGTCCTATTATATTTCACGACGTTGAAGGGACGAAACTGTTCACCTATTTTGTCATTTGTGTAATTGTGATACGTTCAATTTACTAAAAAGGTATTTCATAATTGCCTAACATCGATTTGTGATGTCCTCATTTTACAATTTTAAAATTTCATGCAGCGGAATTTAATAATTCAGCTTTTTATATTGAATTATATTTTATTTTCGTTTGATTTATTTTAAACATTTAATAAAAGCGAACTAAATGTTCATTCCAGTTATTTGAGAATGCAGGTAAATGTTAATATGTCCATAACGGCACATAAAAAATGAGAAACCTTTATATGGGTACTTTTTTAAGTCTAGGATTATTACATAATTTAATGTTTATTATGCAATAAATCTGATATAAATCAGCATAAATGAATTTTTGATTAAAAGATTCGGAAATAACAGCTATGAAAAGAAATCTTGTTGAAACGTTTATTTTTAAAAAATTTAAGTATCATCAATGGATTTACTGCTATCAACCTTGTTTTGAGGAAATACCGAATCAGTACTGCAGGAAGACCTCGAGTGCTATTGATTACAGAACAGCTAAAACCACGGAAATTCGACGATGTACGTATCAAACGCGTGTCGCAGTCAAATTGTCACAAACAGGAACAATATTGGGCCGAAATTAATTAAACGAGCTCAACGTAAGAGCCAATACCTCGTTACGGCTTGAAATTATCCGTCCTTTGTGCAGTCACGAGCATAATTCGGCTTATGTGTAATGCCGGTGACATTAAATTCATTGGAACGTCGATTTCGCTGCTCCCAGTGACAGCTTCGATTTAGAGACCTGTTTTGAACGTCCTTTTGCATAGCTCGCAATTCATTTCTTAATCGTAATTTTAAAAATTATGAATACGTTCTCAGAATTATGAGGACAAATGTCTTACATAATCCCTCGACAAGTTTCATAACTACTTATCCTTTTCGCCAATAGTCTCCTCTTTCTAGTGATTCTTTTCGGCAATATTTTTCTCTTTCTTCTTCAATAGATGTGCACTTGTTCTTTTTGACCACCAACCATACAAATTTTTGTAATAAACGCTGTTCATGAATCGAATTTTCACTTCAGTAAACCCTGATATATAAACACATTTAAATCTCGTCATCAAATTAATCCTTACCAATTGTGTATATACATTTTAATAACTAATATGTATCATTGTACGATAACGTAGGAGCTTTCGGTTGGATGTACGAGGTGTAACAATTGTAAAACCGGATTGCGGTTGTCCTAGCCGTTAGGCTTTGTATGGAGGAGTGGAAATGGAATATATTTGATCTTGATACTTCCAGTGCATGTTGAACGTTATTCCGTCCCTCTATCTAGTTCATTTTGTCTTTTATCCTTGCTTCAGTAAGATGCCGTTTGTCGAAGTTCCGCGATCATGATAAGCTTAAAAATCAAGCAGTCGTGAAGTTAAAACACTTGCAGTAGTCTTAATGCATTTAAGTCATTTTAATAACAGATAATTTATTGTAATTTCAACATATTATGTGAAGGAAATTATTTTGTCATTTTACAAATTATTAATAGTTGCGTCAGTCTCTAACGTGATATTATTTTATTTCAGTATCATTCTAATTAAGATAAAAATATACGTGTGCTGAACCGATTCTTCTCTGTACCTTTGGAAGACTGTAAGGTTTCTTGCTTCAGGGTAGAATAGTCTTTAATTAGAAAGAAAAGGCTGATGAAAAGCGTCGTTTCTTTTAGGAATACTTTGTGAAGCACAGATTCATCCTTACAAATTACGTATAATTAATTCCCTCGTCTATGACGTCATTTACAAGTTCATCATTTTTTTAATATCTTTTGTCAAATTTTTAAGTAAACATTGAATGATTGACGACATTTAATGTCCAGCTTTGGAAATAATTTTACAATCTTCTAACGTAATATGCTCGAGACATAGATACATTTTTTTTAAAGGAATTAGACTATTGTCGGAGAAAGTTCGTAGTGCAACTGAAATTACTCTGCACAAGAGGTTAAAGCTGAACTGGAACAATTTATTTGTAATTATATTTTTATACTTTCATTTGACTGGTCCACAAATATATTAATATAGGCGAAAAAATAAATTGCTAAATAACCACGAACTCGTACAAAATACAGTAACGGGTTTAAATTCTATTAAAAAATTAAGTAATTATTTTATTGATTTAATTAACTAATTCAAGCCTGTAGCTGCTAATAATTGTTAACTTTAATATAAGTAATCGTTAGTCTCATGTCGATGATGGCTAGATTGGAAAATATTTCATTCGTAATAAGAAAGTTTCGTAAGCACTTAATTTATTTAGTATTTCATAATTTTCATAATGTTGAGATTTAAGGAACGTAAATAATAAAAACAAAAGATTTATGGGTTTAAAATGAACTATTATTCTAAGAATGTAATTTTTTAAATTTACACCTGGATATCATAACTTTGTGAGTTTATGATAATCCTGTACACGCTTCTTAATGTTCATTTTACGATCTTTGTTGACGGTGATTGATAAGGTAGGGTGTGGTTATTTTTTTATACTTTAACATGTTACTTATACCCATTATTACAGCTTAACGTGATTTTTTTAATTGTACTATTTTTGTTGCTCCTTCTATGAGACATATTTTCGCCTAAATGAACGTCCAAGCTTTAATTTACTTACCTACAAGTGCAGTTTTGAAATAAGAGTTTTGTGACCAGTATTAGAATTATTAAATTGTATATTTCATTTCTGGTACGATGGAGTATCTCTTTTATAATTTCACCGACATAAAGCATAAAGTAGATTTAAATTTATCACTATGGCAAATATTCCAAAAGGGTTTGCTTTATTAAAAGTCAGTCGAAAAGTTGGTCAAAATGTCCGTCTAGACCACGCGAGTAGAGGGGTGAAGTTTTGTTTTAGATTGGGGGGAGAAAAAGGCTCATGAGGGTTCTTTATCTGGAGTACCTTGATATTAAAGCATCGTAAAATCTTGAGCAACTTAACCAAAAAAACGGATTACGAAATTCGTCGATACAGCAGCATCTCAGTTTTCCTAAAGACACGAATTATCGGGAAATATTGCACAATATTGCAATTATAAATGGAACTCTTTTGATGATCTTATTAGTTGTGCTAATTCAGTGTTTTTTATTTATATTAAAAATGATAGGTCGCATTTTGCGTAAATAAAGGTAATGTATTTATAAATAACATTGAAAATGTTCAGTTCTAATTTAAAACATATTGAAATAAATAAATTCATTTTTATATGATTTAACATTATTTATAACAAAACCACAGCACAATAGGTAATGCTATGAATTATAGGTTAACGTATTACCGTTTCTGATGACATTTATAATTTTAAGTTATGACGCATATTTTCTGAACTGAGGATCAAAGTAATTATTTATAAATCAACATTAGTTTTATTCCGCAACGTTGATTTGGAGTTACCGAATGTAGGAGATTCTTATATATTCAACAAGTTGTTTCTATTTCCGTGACTTTCCCGTTTGTTTGTAATAAACTAATGGTGTTATGTTTCATGAATTTTTAATTTATGATATGTTATCTAATTTCCATTGGGTTTAGAATTTATGAATGGTTCTTTGACGCAGAATAATCTTTTGAAGTTTGAATATCACAGAGATTCGAGTGCATTTTCCCCAACAAATTATTTAGCCACTCCGAAATTCGGTGACTGTAATGATAAATATATACTGTTGTTGATAAATAAACGTAAATATTAACAATAAAACTTTATTTCAGTTCCTATTGATGATGATCTATATTATTGTAGAAAATAGTTCGTCGTATTTTTTGGTAAAGTTAAATTGATTTTAATCTGCGCTCTTATTTATTGATGTTTACTGTAAAAATTCCCTTTGCCGGTAGTGTTGCGCTTATTTAATTAGAGCGCGTATGAATTGCTGTTGACACTACTTATAATTGCCATGAAACAAACAGCGCAGTATTTCACGCCCCACGCGGCGTGGGGAAATCTCGCAGATCCCTGGAGTATCCATTAGCGAGTTGGAACAACCTCCGCTTCCCAGCCCCAGCGTCATGTGCAAAATTCACCTGTAATTTCTTGCCCCCCGATAACTTGGTTCACTTTCGTGTAAAGTTACAACACCTGGATCCGTCATGTGGCATATGAAGCGTCTGTCTCTTCCACGAAGCGATATATACAGGATGAGTATATGCTGTGCCGACTTTGGTTTAAATATCAAGGTTGTGGGTTGTGAATTTTATTTATTAGTTGTTCATTAAACTTGCTGTCGAAATTTGATCTTTTATTTCACATTACGACGTCCAACCTGTAGCAACTTTGCCTGTGTTATTATTTCACAGAAACAGGATAACATTTAAAAATCTATAAAAGTAATCGCTAATCATAATATTACAAAAGACACCATACGAAAAAGACGATGTCTATAAGTTTAATTGGTACGTGATTCTGACAAGTTACGTTAGAAAGCGACTGACTGGGCACCACAACCGGCGTTGAAAATGCTGCAATTGTGACTCATGTAGCTTAAAATAGATACTGAAGGTTTTACCTTTAAACAAGATGGCGTCCCTCCCCAATTTGGTATTATCTAAAAGAAACTTCACTGGATATTCTGACCTGGGGCTACTCCACTGACCACATCGGTTTTTTAGCCACTTTTGGATTTTTTTAAGGGCAGAATTATTAGGTTACACCTCTTTCACTGAAACGCAAAAGCCTTGGATATACTAGGTTGGGAATATGCATAATTATACCACTGAATAGATGTTAAACATTTACGAATTGTAAAAATTGGACACGTTCAATGCAACAATTTGGGAAAAGCGTGTAATTTTTTTTGTCAATGTTATATAGGTCCACTTGTCGTGAAACGTTTAAAATATATTCTGCAGTCCAACTACAAGATCTGCCATTAATTTTATCATTTTTTAAAGTATTTCGCGTGATTTAAAAATTATGTCTATTAATAGTTGTTCTGATGCTAAAACATATACTTATTCTACATTTTTACAAGCATTGTTTACGGCTTTAACTGTTATAAAGTAAATTTCTAATTAGTATTTTTTATAATACATATTTAACACAGTGAAAAAATTTTACATCCTACATACTTATCATATTAGATATCACAATTTCTAATTTGTATTGCATATCAGGAGATGAAATCCCGCAGGATAGTTCTGACATTTTGAATAATACATTATTTTTGTTATAAAAAGTTGAAAAAATATTGTTTTTTGAAATGTCACAAAATTTAATAGAAACCAAAATGATATGTTCTTAATATTGATTACAAAATTTATCATAAATTTGTTGAGAATGTATCGGGTCATGACATATTCACCTATAATTAAAAAGACAAACTAATTGAAAAATTACCAATTTAATAATATAATTATTCATTATAAAAGGGATATTTTTCAGTATAATTTGTTTTAAAAACTTTGATCCATTTAATTTAATTTTTCTGTTATTAAATATCTGTTAATAAATAAATTGAATTCTAGTAATTCAATTTTAAACAGCTTATCCATCAAATATTGAGCTATTATGACAAATAAATTACTTAAAATTATGAATGTTTTGTAAGTAACCACAAAAACTTTAAAATCTGATTTTCTCATGCATTAAGTCTTTATTATTCTGGAGATGTCGAAAATGATTGGAAGGTCTCAAATTTGCTTTAAGGAATTTTACGAATATTGTTTTGGAAAGTGAAGATGATGTCACTAAAAAAAGTTTCTCTGACAAAAGTAATAGTTTGAAAACTTATAAGTTCATGCTTTTTCGACTGCTATAAAATTTTGGGGCCATCGATTTAATAATAAAATTATAAATCTAAACCTTCATAAATTGACAGTTGAAATTATTCCAACGTTATTTGAATTGTAAAATCAGAAAATTGTTGACTGTAAAACAGACAACTTCTTTCAGGGTTCAACATTTTTCCTGAATTTAATTAAAGTAAAAATATAATGAACGTTTAACTTAATTTAATATGTAATTGTTATAATTTTAACGACGTATACGAATATAGATTAATTATATTAATTATCACCTCACTTTACCTATCTTAAAAGCTTATAAAATTATGAAGAGGTATTTTATTTAATTGAAACATAAATTCGTGTTAATAGGTAAAGAATACGCTAATGGATGCTTTGAAAATTATTATGATCTCGCGTTATTGTGTTAAATCCGAATTCATTCCTACTGACATCATCTGAAATGTCGCAAGAGCCAACTCCTCTACGTCTCAACCGAAGGCAATGAATGTAAATTAGTGCAAAGTTATTCAGTTTCTGAAATTGAGACTCCCATTGAGAACTACTTGCTATTTGTACCATCGAGCGCGCCTTAATGACGCTGATAAAATCGAATTTGTTCGCTGGATTTGACAACAGACAACTCGATAATTATTTAATTAATAAATCTGGATCTCAATTCGCAAGGAAACTTGAGTCTCAAGCAAATATCTCCTTTCCCAGAGGCTCGTAGTGAAAAGTCAACACCAGCTCTGGAAGAAATCTTCACTGGGCTTGTATGGAGATTACTTTCTCAAAAACAGCACTATTTATTTCTTAAAATTTAAACACAAAGGTCTGTGTTTAAGACTTACAAATTACAAAAGAAGTAGAAAAAATGTCCGCAATAAATTAAATAAAAAGAATTTCATTAATACCTTACATTATTCCATTTCAACGTTTCACATTGACATGTCATTATTGAAAAACCCTATACTTTTTTAATCTACAATTTTCTGTTTCCTATTTTAAAAAAGAAAAACATCACAACTTTCTAAATTGAGTCTGAAGAAAGTTCTTTGGTAGAAAAAAATTATGATTGGGCTGCAATCCGACGCGAAAATATTTACAAATAAATATCGAAGCCGATGAAGAAGTTCCGATACTTGCCGATAGAGATCTCGTTGCTGCTATAAACGTACATACTTCACAGGTGTAACATATAGGACGTGATGGGTCACGATAGTACATTTACGTTAATTTCAGTGCTCACGGTCCAACCTACGCAGTCTCTGACCACGTATAATATCGATTCCTGGAATGTTAAACCAAGTGTGATGATAGCATCATCGTCGAAAAAGGCTATGGAAGGATCAGCTAGTTCTATGTGAAGCGGAAACCGAAAGAAACATATTTAAATATATTTAAATGAAGGCTTTCATTAAAGCTAAGCTAGAAACGTTGTGAAATACGTGCTATACTGATAGAGTAACGGCTTTGTACAAGTTTTGTTTTAGATTCACGCCAAATTTAAAACATTCATGTTGAAGAAATATCGTATCAAGATAAAATTGAACTTAGATAAGAAAGGATACGAGACGAATTTAATCGGAAAAATTAGTCTAAAATTATAAAATAAAATTCTGAACATATATAAGAAATATGTGTATAAATAAATCGGAGACTCTTCATATATGAAGTAAAGGTTTTTCTACGATAAGTACTTTTAATTTTAAAGTGTGGTTTTCAAAACACGTAGAGCCTTCCTAATCTACTAAAATTACAGTTTTTTCATTTACTATTTAGTTCTTTAAATTTTGTGAATAATAATGTAATAACGTCACGTTTAAAACAATTATATTTTCATTTTGAAACTGTTTCAGTTTAACACATAACAGTCTAAGCTAGTTGTAGTAACCTATGGAAATCATTAGGAGAGTGCTAAGTAATAGAAACTGATGTCCTAAATTAAAAATTTTAGTATAGTAAATCAACTAGCGTCTGTTATTCTCAGTAAATAGATAGAATTACAAAGATTTTATTTATTTAAACCGATTTCCTCACGTGGTTTCTTCAAATGTTAAAGATTTATTAAGAAATAAAAGTCGAAATGAATAAATATAATTTTAATAAATATGTAATCATTGTAATAATTGGTCACTTGTCTTAATTATTTCATCTATTGAAATCTACAAGATATGAAAAAGATATTGAAATGATATTATATTTCACTCTTTTTCATGTAATGAAATAAAAAATGTGGAAGTAATATAAAATTAATTAGTTGAAATGGTTCTGTAATCTGAGTGTAGGAATTTGTCATTAACGTATTAATATTTAGTGTTTTAGTAGATAGTGTAGTTATGAAGAGTTAATTTTAATGATGGTAAACGAGGTTAAAATTGACTACTGAAAAATTGTTTGTAAAAATATCAAATAATAAGACTTTGTTATATATGAATTTATAAACGTAAAAGTAAATAAATTAATAGAGTCCTGAATTTCGAATGGAATAAAAGCAAAGCAGGATTAAACTACGATATATAAATTTTAGTAACAGCGCAACAAATATGACCTCCTGTTTAAGGTTTTAAACCATGTGCCCTTATCAGCAGCATTAATAACTGAAAGAGTTTAACAAGCTGGTCCGTAATTAGCCACATATTTACTTACCTTCTTCAAAGCTTTATCAGGAGTGTGCAGGAAATTGGCTGCATTAACAAAGCTTGCGGGGAAAACCTCAGAGTGCCTCAAACAGATTGACTGGTTGGTTCGCGCCGCTTCACCACGAAATGACAAGCTTTGACTCAATTATTTCAAAGGCACACACGTGCAAATGACCTAAACGAGAGCTCATTATATATATTATGGGAACATGAAATTATTTCAGTGAGTGGAAATGTTCATCATGACAAAACTAGATTACTATTCAGAAATCAGAGCATCAGAAAAGTATTACGCCTTAATAGACTAATTAGTTTTTATTTCTTTACATCATTTTTATTCCACTCGTTTTCTTTCACATAGCACTTTCTTCACGGTATAAAAAATAAACTTTTGTTTCTGTAAGGCAGACAAATAATTTTTAAGCAATGATATTGTACTAGGTGAAGTTTTAAGAGGCGAGCCATTCTCTCCGGTTAGGAAACAGTAAATAGTAAATTCAGTAATACAATTTGCCCAATCTTGACGAAAGACCAATTTCTAATCTTCCGAATGAACAATCTTTTACTTTTTTCTTGGATCAAGCAGTCCTTCCTCAATGCATAATAGACCCCAAATACAGTTTGTCGTCTTCATTAACAGCCGATAATTCCAAAAATCAAAGGTCATCGTTTCGACTCTCTCCGCTGCCTTCTAAGCCTGACAAAAACCAACTGCTGTGACTGTTATATTGTGTCTCTCTTATTTTATTTTAGGTCGCGTTAACTGTAACGTTATTTCCGACCACAGAGATTGCAGTAACAAAGCCAAGAAGAACACAATTGTGTGATTACTGGATAAAATAAGGTTTTCTATTTGCTTGAGTTATACATGTTGATCACTTTTAGAAATTCTAATTTTCTGATGGTTGTCTCTTCCGAAGATACAATGTCCTTTGGTCCAGATAATCCTAGTATATTTCTTATACATGTTGATCACTTTTAGAAATTCTAATTTTCTGATGGTTGTCTCTTCCGAAGATACAATGTCCTTTGGTCCAGATAATCCTAGTATATTTCTTATACATGTTGATCACTTTTAGAAATTCTAATTTTCTGATGGTTGTCTCTTCCGAAGATACAATGTCCTTTGGTCCAGATAATCCTAGTATATTTCTTCTCGTCCATGGTGAGGTGTATCTTGTAGTTGTGAGAAATATTGGTGTTGTTGGTTCTCACCCTGGAAAGCACTATTTGATCCTTTAAGATGCTTGGAGAAGAGTAGATCTTGATGATTGTTCAGGTGTAGGTAGAAGGATTCTTTGTAACTTGATCTTCTGATGAGGTTCCTGTGTTACAGGAATTTCGTGTTATATATGTCCATATGAAGTATGTACGAATATTAAATTGTGGCTGGAATTAACTGTGAGGTCAGATTAATGGACAGCTAACTCGTTTCTTAAGATTTTACTGTGGGCAGGAATCCAGCATATGGTGATTATTATTATTATTCGCTTTCCAAATGTTGTATCTCGTGCTGTTCAGGTGATGTAGGTATAAGTCATGGATTTTCTAAGCAGTGGTTTGTGGCTATAGATAGCGCGAAAATCTCAGTTGGTAAAGTGGAAGCGTCCTTGTGCATTACTTGAGTTTTTAATGATCCTTTAGTGAGCATGGCACATCCACTCCATTCCGAGATTTTGACGCTTCATTTTTCATAACTCTTGGTTGATTGTAACGTTCGGTAAGATCATTGTTTATTGAATTCTGTGTTTCTGGTTGTTGGCGTATCTGGTGAGGGATGAATCAGTCGGGATTTCCGTGTTCCTCCAGGGAGGAGTTGATGGTAAGAAGTTGTTATCAGGTAGAGGGGTTGTGGGAGAAAGGGGGAGGGGGGAAATAGGTAATCGTCATGAGAAGCGATTTTGTTGACCATGTAATCTGATCCTCGTTTTGTGGTGTATTATAAGAGATCTCTCTTATTTTGGCGTTCGTCGAAGTTTTTGCTCTTATATCATGCTGTTATGAGGGACATTCTCGTGTAGTACTGAGGTAGTTCCTTTGCTTCTGTAATTATTGAAGTGGATCTGAAGAATCCAGTCATAATTCGTAGCATTTTGCTGAACGTGGAATTCATCTTATTCAATAACGATACATTGACCGAGTGGTATATTTGTGAATCGTAATCGATTTTATTTCTGACTATAGTTTTAAAGTGAGAAGGAGTACGTTTTTTGACGCGGCAATTTTTTTTCCAGAATTGCTTTCAGAAAGGATGTACTTGTTTTATGTATTTTGTCTTGATTCTAGTGCTTGATCCAGAGTTATTTTACTTCGTCGACATACAGCTAGTGGCTATTTAGCCTTGGCTACGACACTAAACTGACAACTGTGAACTAACGCAGCACCAATCCCACTGATATTTTGGAAGAAACAAATATTCAACTGTATTTCCTCACTGATACGTGACCTGAATGTTGGCGGAATCTACCACGCTCAGACTGTCCTTGCATACAACAAAGGGGTTCCTATCCTTTGTCCGCTTAACAGTATTCGCCTCAGGTCAAAATCCCTTCACACAGTCCTAGGAGTAAGTAAGACTTCCCTTAAACCGACTAGTAGCTCAGTACGACTCACGTGTTGGGATTATTAACCAGAAAGATGATGCTGCTGGAAAACAAAACTGTTTCAAAACCGCCAGCGACATTTATTTTATATTAATTGACGTACCCCGGTAATTATTGACAGTCACTTTGGGAGAATCATTTAGAGTTTATATTTTACTACATCACTACACAGACTAAGTAATTTTTAATAATTAAGGACACGTACCGAATAGAACAATTGAAACGCATAATAATACTCATATTTAGAAAATCAGAGTGGAAATATCTCGATCCCGAGATCTCCCATTTCCCGGGCGGCTGCTCTAACCACTGAGATATTCCTAGTTTTGAAACAATATGTCTGTATTTGACTCAATCATATTTTTATTCACTGCATATGATTTATTGTAGTTGTGTATATACAAAATCGTTCAGGTATAAACCTACTTAATGTTGTGTTAATAAGTTTTATTATATTGTGTTTTAAATGTTGACCATTTTTAAATATACAATATAAACTACATTATTTACCAGTTCTAAAATAAATTGTACAAAAATTATTTTTATATATGCTTAAGTAAATATTTAACTTTATATGATACGTAACTTTGTCTTACTAGATTTTGATTCTAAGAAATGGTAAACCAAGCTTACATATTCCTCACAAGTTGTTGTTTATTTTAAATAGGCTTAATCACAATCATATGGGTCAGTAGTTGCATAGTTCATCAGTCAATTAGAATATACTATCATTATTAACATATACTTACCTAATTACCATTATTCATTTTTTATCAGTGCTAATGCTCGATAAATGAAAGTATTGAGAAAATTTCTAATTAAACACCGTGCTGTATAAATATTAAATAAAACCAATATTGGCTGGTTATTTCTCTTTAAATGCCACACTGGCAACCAGAATGCGTTTTATTTTTTGTCGTAATCTATCTTACAAGAAACAGTCCCGACACTTTTATAGCGATTTCCAGCATTGAAGAAAACCTTCCTTATGCCTCATTGAAAAAAACATTATTTGATAATTTTTAAAATTAATTTCCCATGAAAAACATCGTGAATCCAAACTAGATTTCTCATTTATAACTGCATTTGTCATGCATTCAAATAATTACATTATATAAATTATGTTATTTAGTAATAAAGTATTTAAATTTGTTACATTAGATATGTATTAAGACTATAATATATTGCATATTATATGAAAAATTTTATTAATGATTTTAAAACGCCTTATGAAAAATTTTAAAATTTAATTTTTTCATAGGTTTTATATGAAAAATGGAATAAATTACTTTAACATTTATAACATTTAATGATTCAAAATTTTTATTATAATTCTTATAATTTAATATATATATAAAGTTTGAGAATTTTTATACAAAACTAGTTGGTTTCAAATTCCCCACAGTATTTTTATACATCTTTATGTAGTTCCAATCTATACTTCTGGGGTGTATAGAATATACCTCGTGTTTCTTTCTTCCTTCCATAGCTGCCGTGTTGCCTTTTTGCGATTCTCATTAGTATGTGTAAGCTGTTGGCATTGATGGAAGAAGTTTCGCTTTTCGTACTTTACCAGCGAGTCGAGTGAATACGTAATGCCTCGGCTACAACCAAAATCAGTATGGATTTATCACCATAATTAACAATCACTTAACAGCAGGGAAAACGTACAGAACTTGGAAATTAAAATAATGAAAAATTCGACACGGGGATTTTTTAAAATTGATAAGATTATTTTTCAACTACTTCAATATAAACATGAAGTTTTTATTTTTAATAATTATTTTAATTAAAATATATACAATTCCATTAATTATAAGTTTGTTGGTTAAAACATTTTGTCTTATAAGAAAAATACACGAAATGTTTTCAACCGTTCCATAAAATAATGACTCGCATTTACAAGGCTGTTATAAATAAAAGGGAAATAAACAAAAGAACATACTTAAAAAATATTTTATTTTATTTTTCTTATATTTTTTTTTGGTGTCCGTATTGCCCGATATATTTCATGAGATGTGAGAGTGGCAGAATGTAAAGAAATAGCTAAAATATGGCCGGTTTAATTGAATTCTATCTGTCTCAATCAACGGTGACGTCACAATCTTACGTGGGCTGACAAATTCCCATGTTTTTATAAAACTATAATTTCTTCCTCGTTTGTAATGGGGATTTCTCATTCCCCCTCCCCTAACCCAGTGTTTCCTTTGTATATATATATATATATATATATATATATATTATTAACTATATTACCATTATTAGAAATTGTGGTGGGACAGGAATATTTCAAATTACTAAATTATAAAATTTCAATAATAATTGGTATAGTAATCAAAATTCAATAGGAAAAGATGTACCGCCGGATAAACTTGAGATCAGCAAGTGTTACATGAAAATTTTCAGTTTTCATAGCTGAAGTTTGAAGAATTAGAAAAGTTGCAGTTTTGACAATGGAAAACCCAAAAAGTAGTACAGTTGTCTACATATTGTGAATTTTTATCACACGAACAGCGCTTGTTAAAATGTCATGCAGATTTTTCTTTAATTTCCAGTTAGACATGAAAACCTCCCGACTGCTGCCTTCAGGTCGGTTGATACTGAATTAACGCAATTTTAAGCTTCCTCAGTCCCGGATATCTGGCCAGTACCAAAAGGGATCCGCTGAAACTTCCGGTTGGCTACAAACAAATAATAAATGAAGAGAGCAAGCACTGCCAACGCGTAAATGCTGTTCAAATAAATGAGGCTCTCATTTAAAGTTTAATTAGTATACCAAAACTGACTGTGGCTAATCGATATCAGAATTTTGGGGAATAAATAAGTGGCAGATGAATATGTAAACATGCAGTTTGCGAGCGTGATTTCCAACTGTTAATAAATACTACCAGTAGTGCTTTTCATTACAAACAGAACCCGTTTTTACTTCTGCGTCTCTCAAGTTACAATTAATTCAAAAAATAAATAAAAAGACTAGTTTCTTTTTGTAAAATAAAATGTCAATTAAATATTTGTTACATTTTTTATGGTGATTAAATAAATATTTTTAGGATGATTCGATAAATATTTTTCAATTATTTAAGTTGACTAAACAGTGCACTGAATTTATATTTCTTACAACGAAGTTCCATAAGTTAAATGACATACGTTTTAAAATTTATACACTGTAAAAAATGCGTTTTGAAGCAGTTATCAAACATAAAATATAGTTCTATAAATATTTTCATAATGAAAGTCTGGACAACCAACTAATATAAATAAGCTTAGTCTGTTAAGCAAGCCGCAGAAAAATAATTTAAACCATTCTTAAACCCATACTGCAATTACTTTATAACAATTCAAAATTAACTATCTTTCTCATAATGTAAGTTTCAGAAATCGGTGAAATAATTTAATGTAACGTCGGTTTTTTAAATTAAAACGACAAACTAAGATTTATTCAATTACGACTGCTTTTTACCTTCATCTTTGCCTTGATATTTTATCAGGTACAAATATATATATTCTAGTTTTTCAAATTTGTAGTAAGTAAATGACTTTTTTAAAAATAATAAAGATACAAAAATAAAATTTTTCGTCCAATTTCCATGTACAGTTTCAACCGAAATGTTTAATTAGAAACTTCCAAATTTATTAAAAAAATAATTATTTTTACTTGAATAGGTTCCAATTGCGAGGAAGAAACGAAGTAGTAATTGGATAAAACTTCTATTTTGTAAGTAAATTAGTCATTTTAATATATCGTTATATGAATTAATTTATACTATTGTATATTTAGAATTGTAGATCAAGAAAAGAAAGCAGAAATCAAGAAAGGCGTTAGACAAGGATGCAGTCTGTCGCCCATGCTTTTTTACTTATATATAAAACAGCCGATGAAGAAAGTTAAAACGGAATAAAGAAAATAAAACATACTGCATGGAGAATAAATAAAGACCCTACGCTTCGCCGACGATATTGTAATATTAGGGGAGTCAGAATAATACGCGGAAACCATAATAAATAACATGAACGTGGTCCTGGAGGAAGAGTACAACATGAGGATTTATGGACTTTAGTATGGGAAACAGTGAAATTAGAAAGGTTTTAGATTGGGAATGAACATTTTGAAGGTGGTTAAGGAATTCTGCTACTTGGGCATCAAAATAACTAGGGATTCAAGGAATGTAATAAATATAAAGGCAAGGAAGGTTTTCGGAAAAAGTTAAAATAGGAATTTACTTGCGGGTAAGAAATCATAGCTACAAATGATCGTATGCAGTGAGCCTTTATACGGGTGCAAAACGTGGACGATAGGAGTTGCAGAAAGAAAAACAATAGAAGCGTTTGAAATGTGGTGCTAAAGGAAAAACAAAAAATCAGGTTGGTGAATAGAATTACTACAGAGGATGTTATAAGCAGAATAGGGGAAGAAATAAATAATTTGTACGACATTGACTAAGAGAAGGGTAGATTTACAGACCACGTTTTAAGACAAGAGTGTCTTGCAAAATTAAATTTTCAGGGAAATGTGTGGGGTAAGAACAGAAGAGTGAGAGAAAAGATGGAATATGCTAAGCTGATTAGGAGAGATGCGGGTAGTTATGCGAAAATGGAAAGGCTTGTGCAAGATAGGTTAGCACGGAATTTTGCATCAGACCGACCTAAGGACTGAATACTACGACAACAACAATAATAATGTATATATTAATAGCGTCTAAATATTAATTTAATTAAATAAAAACATTGGGTTTTTTATACTTACTTTTGGAAATATATAACAGTTGGAGATGTTCATTTAGTAACAATTTGATTTTCAGTCCAATTTCAGTTATTTTTATCTCACGAACGCTACTTCTTACTTGTGGATAAAATCGTTATTACAATAATTATAAAATCTTGTTTTTTAGATACAACTTGACGAGAGAAAAACAAAGAAATTTTTTAATAATTTATTTGTATTTTTTACTAATGCTTTTCTCGTTTATATGGGCTTGTATCGAATTATTGTATTTGTGTGTTAAAACTTAATGTCAAACAAATTAAAAATTTGCGTACAGGAGAGGCCAAACATGTTAATTTTAATTGATCCAGATACCCAATAATAGCATTGGTTTTGTCAACCACTTACGTTCCAAAAAGTATTGAGCAGTGTCATTTAGAGTTGCGGTTTAGCCATTCACATAGTAACGCCGTCCTCATAAAAGCCTGGTCAAAAGCCACAGACCGATGCCGTGTTATTGTGATTGGGCGACATTGCATCCATGGAACACTAAATATCTGCAATTCTGACAGCATTTTCTATTGCGTTATTCAACACAGCAAATTCACTTGAAGGAAATCAGACCAAAATATCATTTTACTGGCTATTAACTTTCTTAGAGTTCAACATAAGCTGTATTTTTGATTGAAGTAAGGGTGAGTACAGGATCTATAGAAGAAAATGAACACAATAAGAAAATAATGCCTCAAAAGTAAGTTAAGCCCAGCTACTACGTAATTGACGGTTACGTCTCAGACGAACAAGCACCAATCAAAAACAGACACGCCAGTTGCTTCTTCACTACTCTGCTAACCTGAAGTTAACGGTATTGAATAGCTGTAAGACGTAGCACTCAATGTAACAAGAATACTTGGACTGCAGTGTAACGTTTTTTAATTTTAAAAGTGTGTTTTCGGTCCTTCTGTATGTCAACAGAGGTTAAATAGATATCAATGACTTTTTACAGTTTGGTTTCAAATATCTAGATATACATCATAGTTTTCTGGATTCAGAAAAGAGAATTGTCGTTTAGTGGATAAAATATATGAGTTATTGTGGTAGGTTAACAGCATTGTCTATGCTTAAGGAGCATCATTATATTATTCTCTTCGTGCCGTTTCTTCTAATACGTTCAGTTTGAGAGATTCTTCATGGCGTGTTTACATGTGCAGTAAGGAAAGGACAAGGGGAGCATTGTTGTTTGAGGAGGAACTACCCCTCCAAGTAGCCTGGAGAAACGCTACTATCATTAATTATCGGTATATGGAGACTACGACGACATATTTTTAACACACGATATACCAATTATCTATTATATTTTAAGGATGCTAAAATATTTTCAGTACTCTCACATCTTAATCTTCCATTTGAGGGATGAATTTTTACTTAAATCGCATATTAAATGTCATAATGTAACATAGCGACTCGCATTACACCGGTTTCGACACCAAACTTGATACTTTTCTTGTTATTTTCATATGACTGATTTCCACCCTCACCCCTCACATGCTGCAAGGGGTTGAAATTATACACAAATACTGTCAGAGAAACGCTATAAGTGTTATTGACCTCACGAATTGTTTCGACTCATATATGAGTATTTCATTACATATAAAAGTTCCAACCCTTCCCCCTAGGGATGGCATCCGTGTCTTATCTCCAAAGTATTTGGGTTTGGGGTCGCGAGGAATATTGAAACAAAATTTTGTCAAAATTTTTCTATCCTTTAAATGTATTAAGTAGAAGTGTGCTTTACCCCGTCCAGTCCCTCTGTTGCATTCAAAAATATCAGAATAAAGACTCCGATAGGACCTATTTCTATCCCAAAATTCACTTTTTTGCATATGACGCCCCCTACAGCCCCAAGAAGAATGTGGTTGAAATTATGCGCGAAAAATTAACCGAAAACGTTATCAAATTAATTAAAGAAATAACGACAGTTTATGGATTTTCAAATATTATCGGTCCGCAAAGAACCCCTGTTCAAAAGTTGATCGAAATTGTTCCATCCGTTTAAGATAGTGTGCGGAAGTCTGTTTTACCCCCTTACAACCCCTCTCAGGTATTGCATTTTTTTGTCAGAATTAAACTCAACGATTGTTTTCTGGTTATTTTTATGTGATGCCCTCCACTTACACCCCTAAGAAAACTCGCCTTTATTATGTGGAGTTGAAATTATACGCTAGCAGTATCGGAGGAGACACTAACAAATTAATTGATCCAATAATGTATTTATATGATAAAAATGGCGGCTGTTTTGGCATATTTAAAAATTTCCACCGCTAGGGATAATAGCCGACTGATGTATACCACGTGTAATTAAAAAATAATAAAATAAAAGTTTACCAAAAAATAAATATAACGCAGGCAATATGAAGGGGGAAATGCAAGGTCATCCAGGCGTGGGAGATAGGAAACCCACATTCACGTTGGAAATTAAAACGCGCGGAAATAAAAGTAGCCTTCTCGTGGTTAAATTTTCTGAAATTTTCCAATTTTCTTAATTTTTTTCCCATGAGAACCTTGTACAAAGGAATATAAAACTTAGAAAAACAAGATGAATGAATTCGGTAAATTCGTTCTCAAATGACCAAGGGAAATAGGGATTCATTTTTATATATTTTAATGTTACATAAAATAAATTATTTATTTTCTAATTTTAATATTTTTTGGCTCAGCTATATGAGAAAGGATTTAATGAAGTTCTTTGCATTGATTCGTCAATATTTGATCTGTTCCATAGCATTCTAATATGGCGACGATGGTCAGTCTTTCAGTTCACAGTCACTACTGGGATGTCCAAATTTTCCAAGATTCTCATGGAATTCTCGTCTCATGCTTTCATATTACTTTAACTACACACTATATTCTCACTGCCGTCTTCCTGTCTTACTAAACAATCACTCCCATTTCATACTCAGACGTTAAGTGCAGTGTGTCTCCAAATATCTATTTCCACAAGAGTACCTTCTTCCACAGATTCTCCCACTTTAACTGAAACTTATTCTCACTACCGTCTCCCCCTGTCTTCTCTTTCCTCGCCGGTGAATTTATTACTGGAAAATCTCTCTCGACGTGAGCGATTTAAAAAACTCCGTCCCTGTCACCAACAGTTATCGACTACAACAGCTTCTTAGCAAAATAAATCCACGTCTGCAGTTGCAAAACCAAAAATGTATTTATGTACATTCGTAGGTATCCTTTCTCAGTGAACAGATATTTGTAATATTTATCTGAGAAAATTATGTTCAGTGCATATTAAGGGAGAAGCTACATTAAAGCTTGCAGTTATTTCCATTTTCGATTTCGTTCCCGCGAAATGAATAATATTTCCGGGGGAAACATTGCGACAATGGCGGATACGTACGACGCTACACACTTAGCTATCAATTAATTCCGGATCATGTCACAGCGCACCTGACGTTGATGAATTAACCGAGCTTACTGATGCCGCAATTCGCCGCACAACGAAACAGCAAAACTATTGGCCACGCTAACAGCTTTGATTAATGACGCCAATTACAGCCTGGATAATTAATGACCATACGGTTTGTATACTTCGGTAATATGTTAGATAAATAATTCTCTCTCCTTTTAGAAAATTCCTTGCCGGAGCTAGGTCAAGGCAGAATACTGAAATGAATGATAATGAACCCGCACATTCACCAACTTTCAAAACGATTATGTGAAATAACTCTTAAAGTTACAGGGAGGGCAAGTACTTCGTCCACGGGTCACATTTCACAGGCCTTGGTGGCAGGAGTGGTTTGGCGACTGTCTACGGCGGCAAAATTATGGAGCGCTGAAACCGTTCCTGCGATCTCTTAAAGTATGGACAGATACCATCTTAAAATTTAGAACGTGGATGAAACGGGACTTCTTTCTCTTCACTTCTAAAACAGAAACGACATGCGGTTTATTGTTCTTTAAATTAATTATCTCTCTTCCATATTTAAGCATTGGTTTAAGAATATTTATAATTCAGCTAATGACTGTCACTACTTGCGAAAGAACCTGTTTAAAATTATAATCAATGATTTAAGAATTGAGTAATCAATTGGAACTCGATTCAAGTTTCGACTGCATATTTTATTTAACTTGTTTTTTTATTGTTTAAAATGTAAACTTGAATTATCTCTGAAAATAGAAAGGAAAAGTTACCGTTTACAAGTTCATTAACGTCTGAACGATTTTCCATAAATTTGGCTTGAATTAATATTTTCTCCTTAATTTAGTTACGGCTTTTCCTGGTGAAAATTGTTGTTTTATAATTCAACAAATTAATTTTTTTTTTCAAATTTAGTACGCGTCAATTCTTTTGTTTTTGACTACGGTGGAAAAAATGCAAGAGTCGGCTCTGCATGTCAAATGCTGATAATCATTGTAAGAAAAAAATTAACTTGGCTTACAAAACTTTTAATACCAAAATCATTAGTCACTATTACAACATTTTTAATATCATACTGAGTAGTTATTACTCTTTTAAAATATAGAAATCGATATGCAAGGAATCCTTTAAAATAAAAAAATTAAAGTGTACTTCAAAATAATTTCTGGAAATATATGTATATATATAAACACACGAATATTTTAACGAGTGAACCTGGGATTTTTAAGAGGAAATATGTAAAAAAAATTCTAAATTTCAAATAGAAACATCAACTGCTACTTAAACGATCGACTGTACGAATTGTTAGGATATCATTCAGCAATTAATTAATTGGTTTCTAGTGCCCATTGTTCAGAAAAAAATTCCGTATCAGTAATATAAACTTTAATTTACGGAAAATTTTACTCAGTCCAACAACGGCTCCTGAGACATTAAACAAAGAAATACCCTGAAGCAGAAAGAAAATGGCGACGAAAGAGTAAGACCGAATGGAAGAGACAGAGAGATACAGTTGCAAGAGATTGAAGGATGGGACTGAATGAAGAACACCCTGCATTGCAACACACAACTTGCCAAAGTCGCCTTATCGCCCTATCGCGGTTGATCTTGGAACTAAAGAGTGTCTTCTAAAGATTATTTCGGAATAACGAAAGATGTTAACCGCAACAAGTTTACTTCTTAAGAGCAATAACTAACATAGATCTTGGAGGCCATTAGAAGTTAGAAAACGGTTTAATATGATTCGGGGAGTGATTAGCTGTTTTGTGAAATTGAAAGTAGAGGAAGAGACATTCATTTTATGTCCCACATACCTTAAAATAATTTATTTTGTGTTAACCCTCAATTTTATGGTAATATGTACTAAAAATATTGACGATTCATAAGGGCCCAGGGTATTATTATTTTTATATATTATACAATATTATATAAGACTGTTTATTTCTCCCCTAGAGGGCCATTTCAGTCCCGTCAGTGTTAATCAGTATGATCCAGCCCTTCAGAATATTTTTGTCTTTAATTTGCAATCAATTCAAAAAATAAATCAAAGTGTTTCATCTATATTTTAAAACCGTTTCAGGGGTTCACAACTGACTGTAACAAATATATAATTTTTAAATATAAGGAATTCTTTCACTTTTGTATGTAAAAGTTTATCAACATTATTTATTTGCATAAAATACGTTTAAATGATTTTTACATTTTTGAGACGATATAAGGACACAAAATGTGGCTCAATTAATTATTATTGTGAAATAAATTGATGTAAATTTCATTATCAAATTTACTGCTCATTTAAAGAGTTAATATAAATTCACAACCTCTTTTTCTTTGCTTGGCATACGAGAAATATTATTATTTAAGCAGTCCGATTCCGACTTCGTCTTTCGCGCTGTAGATACTACTTTACTATACCCAGAAAAAATCCTGAATTAATTTAATATAAACCGTTAACTTGTATGACATTAATACCAGATACTCATATAAATAAATAACAATCCAATCTTCAGACTTAATTGTTTATTTTATTTAACATTTTTAGTAGATTTTTCTGTCCGTTCATGTGCGTCAATAAAATCTATAACACATTTGTATTATTAATCAGTGTATTTTATACATTAATAAAATCTCATTATTTAGATTCATGTATATTTTTACACATCTTTAATAATTATTTTATTTAACTAATTTACTGTTTCAACGCCTACAGAATATATGTAATTTTACATCCAATTAAATCATCTTTATTTAAATATTTTGTAGATATCAATTCAAGGAGAGAATAATTGCTCCAATTGAATCTCAGCCGTTAGCTTCTAAAGTTGGAAGATATTTCATATTATTACGTACGATTTAATGTTCTTATTTTAATAAAATTATTTTTAATGCAATACGTTTCCATAATATAAATAATTGTGACAAAAGATAGGTTGTTAATCCCATAAATTTAATATTAGTCTAGAAAAAAATATTTAAATACTGATACCTGACTAAGGTAATGTTCAAAGCTTCCAGAGTAAGCGTGTGTGTGTGTGTTTGTGTATGTATGGAAACAATTAATTATGGCGCGTTGTGCTCGTGAGAAATTACAGTAAAAAGGCAGCCAGTGGGAGAAAACCTGAAGCCAGGTAGACAAAGTCTCTCCAAATGTCAGCTTATGTTGTCACCCTCGACGCAGCTTAAAACCCACAAACGCACTGACAAAATCTCTAAATGTCGATATTAAGCCACGGCAGATCATGAAATTTATAACATTTTTCCTAAAGCTATTACAGCTTTTTAACGTTGTTACTTCTAACTTTTAGGTTTGCTGCTTCACTTATTATTTAAATTATGTATTAATAAATAAATTTATTTTCATGTTCCTCATCGAAAATTTTTGTAATTATGTATCATAAAACATTATTTTCGTTCCAGCGTTTCAGTAACTTTAATTAGCGCCTTAAGGATTATAAACACAAATCAAGAACATTTCACACACATTTTTCTTCGATAGTTTACAAATTTAAAAAAAACTTTTGTTTCTTTCGTAGGGCATCAATAATTAGTATTGAAAAAAACATTTAATTCATCCTTCAATTGAAACCGAATTACACACATCAACTTCCAATGGCTAATTATGAATCCTTGTTTGATCTTATCAAATGAACGCGGCTTCATGCTGAAAGACTCCTGTAATTGTAATTGCTTTTACCTTTTTAGTTAATTAGAATAGAATTTCGTATTAAAAGTAAATACAAAATCTATGTTTAATGTTGTTTGAATGTATAAATTTAACATGTTATGTTCGTAGAACGTTAGAACAACATGAACTTTTCAGTCGGATCGTAGCCTGAGGAGAGGGCAAATAAGTACCGAAACGTATTTCTGTTAAATAATAAATATTATGCTAAATATACAATGTCTGTAAAAGAAACGTTAAAAATATAATATTAATTAATGATGTTTGACTCATGATTCACCTGTTGTGGAATTAATTTGTTACTGGGATCAATTCAAAAAGAAATGTAGTATTGCTTTTTGTGCATATCGTCTCTCTCGGCCTGTATTGTAAGAATTTCCTTCTCCGGCAAATTCTCCGACGAATACTGAAACGACCACCTTGCGTCAATACTTCTTTTTCGCTTCTTATAAAGAAAGTAGCCCCTTGTTCTCATCCTGCTTTCTCTGTCAAATCAGTTTCCACGTTGCTGCAACTACAAAAACTCGACGTCTGAAAAATGCTCCTTAAGAACCGTACTTGAATTCGCATCAGTGCTGCCACCAACCGCAAACGTGCCGTGTATTAGGAGGTTTTTCTTCCCAGTACGAAAAACTGAAAAAACCACAAAATACTAACCGTAGGAATTATAATTAAACTAAAAAAATCTTGCAATCAATATGTAATGTATTAGAAATGTGTTCTTCTCGCCCAGTCGAAGCTTTTGAGTATATGCAGACTTTGGACGTATGACGAGAAATTCCAATAGGAACAGTCGGCCAGCAGACTCCAATCCTATGGAGGCTGAATTGCATATCTATTCGCGTAATTAATTGTCTATGTACGTTTTATTCATTTCATTGAATCATTAATGATTGTGCTAGGCAAAAATCCGAATTTTAATATCGGCGGATGGTATACATTAATTTACAATCAGAGTCGTCTTCGTGAACAGTAACTAGCCCCACGTTGAGCGCCATATTTTATGTGTTGGTGGTTGATTACTTTAATTATGTTGATAATATATATTTTATGTGTATAACTTAATTACTAACGCTATTCAATCGTCGAGAAAATGTGGTCAATGTTGAATAAATATAAATAAGTAATAGATTATATTATGGTTACATAATTATTTTATTTGATAATGAAGTCTTCTAAGTTTCGATAAAGGATGAGCTTTTAAGCTCAAGGAAAACAGTTGGTGAAAATTTGAAACCACTCGCTACCAAACACAGAATTTAACGTGAATTGTGGCGTGCTTATTGGTAAAAATAAAAAAATGTAAGTGCTTGCGTTTTGTTTATTTGAAAAACAGTGTAATTATTGTATCAGTTCCAGAGCTTGACGAGCAAAGTCAGATGTACATGGTTATGAAACAGCTTTTCTCAACACTAGAACATTCCAACGCATACAGTGTCTATTAATATTTATGATTTACATTTGGTCGCTGTTTAAGTGAACCAAACTATGTAAAACAAGATTTTATATTTACTGCATTTCTGTTCCTAATATTCAGACGTTAAGGCTAATAATAAATTGTGATTCGCCTGTGTTGGAGATTATAATCCTCTCGTTTGTTATCCCTTTATCAGAACCGGAAGACTAAATACCAGTCGCACACGTAGATCCCGTTACAGACTCCCTGCCTTTACTCTTTTAAAATATTCAAAGCCGGCAAATGGCCTGTAAATCGGACATTAAAGGCACACGGAAACACTTTCCTTTATCCGGAAGCACACTGAACGTCGGAGTTATTCTCAAAGGGGCGTCCTTTTGCGTTTATTCGCAGTCCGAAACGTCGCCGAATGTAACGGGGCCGCTGTTGAATAAGCTGTGTTTGTGGCGCAATACAATTCGATGCATTACGTATTTACAGCATCTATTTATGTTTAATTTATGGCGGGATACACTATTTGTGAAGGGATTAGTAGGCTGCCTGAATCATTGACAATAAACGACAAATGGAGAGTGAATACGACTCTTTCGATAGTAATTTCATTGGAAGGAAAAAGTCGTAAAAATCACATAACCACGACTGGCAATGCGTCGCGATAGTAAATTTATATGTAATTAATTATAAATGCATATTTTGGCACTTAGTAATTTGGACAAACTTATCAACTATTAAAACAATCCTGAAATGAAAGAAATTGCATTTACTGATTTTTACAAAAAAAGTTAAGATAACGAATTCCACAGTCTTGAATTTCCACCATATAATAATATATGACCGCTAATTTTTCCTAAATCGTATTATAATAATCGTTCTCTGAACTGAGCTGTAACGTTTCCTGTAAAAAAATATCAGTATGCTTGGTGGACCACACTCAAGATGTGAAACTTGTTTAATTAATTATTATATAACTCGTCAATTATTTGTATTTATTATTTAATTTACCTCACTCTACCGTCTTGTAATATTATTGTTATACATTCTATGAAACATATTTAAATTTAATTACAATATCATTTTATGTATAAATCATAATTTCTCGATTAATAATTGTAAAATTTCCAACAAATTAAATTAAATATAACAGTGTGTGAGCGAGATAGAGAGTGGTCACGAGAGATAAAAGAATGAAATAAACATGACAGGGAGCTCACCGGTGTCTTGTATCAGACTCGCTGGTTTACTATTCAAAAGCTCAGGAAAGATCTGTCTCCCTCCGTATATATCATCTCTCTCCCTCAGTATTTCCGTCTGCTTCACAGCTTCGCGACAAGACATTAACCACTGATCAGAGACTTACACAAGTTTCACTTCAAATATTCCTTGTAGAAAAAAAATAATAACCCAACTGGCTACCTCTATATGTTGTTTTGTTTCATATAGCAACGGAAAGCTTTTCTCGACACTAGGACATTCCAACTAACGCGCCGAATAAGTTTCGGTAATTGCGATGATAAATTAGCCTTTTTGCCACACATCAATCACGGTTTCATGTGCGCTTACGAGGCTTGCGGGAAATGAGATAATGCAGTTTCCTCGCCGTGACTAATGGATAATTACGACTGAATTAAAGTGACGGAAAACGTGACCACAATTTATTCTCTATTTACTGAATTATTCTTATCCTTTTCTATTGAAAAATATTACTAACAAAGTATGTTGTTCTTTAAGTCAAGGCATTTGCATGGTTATGAAACAGGTTAAACTTGTAATATCTGCCTCGAGGGGAAGTTTCGGGGGTAGGGAGTTCGATATAAACGCCCGAACGCCATTAGTTCCGTATTTAGATACAAATGTTTGTGACCAATAACAGCGTTTACGAACTTTGCATACACAGCATGCACAGCCTCCATTCAACAAGCTGTAGCATGTTTGGTTGGGTACATTAACTAATAATTGAATTCCTCGCATCTCCACTCAAGACCTCTTTAGAATATCTTATGATACATTTATTTGACAAGTGTTACGGAGATTGAGTCCTCAGTTTTAAAGTTCTTATATTCTTCATTCACAACTATAAAAAGTCAACCATTCCTTTTCATGTCAGTTAAAGAGCAGACATAAGAAATTGAATTTTCCTGTAGAGTAGAAAAAACTTATTTAAATTTCAAATATTTTTATTTTACATATAATTTTGGTCATTACCAAAGATTTTTATAAATACATATATTATTTTCTCTAAATTGTAGATTAAACTTATTAAACGTAAAGGGATTCGAGAAAAGGACAAAACGTCGTTGAATAGAAAAATAGTTTTCAGTTTCAAGGTAATTAATTTGTCTACTATTTAATTTAACTAACATTTTTAAGGCTGTTCTATTATTTTAAATTAATTAATTGATTATATTTTAATAACAGTTACAATATTTAGTTGTCAGTATAATTCTTTAAAAATTATAAAAATAGAAATATATAGTTTTTATGATGGGTGTTCATTACATAAATTACAAATGCCCAGGAACAAATGTAAAAGGTGTGTCAACTAATTTTCTGAAACAGCTAATATAGTAATATATTTAATAATTATTTATAATTATATAAAAAATATATACTTTTGTAGAATGATAAAGGCAAATTCAGCCAAAATTGTAAATTTTACTTTAAAATAACGGGAATAACTACATTGAAAAAACGTTAAAAAATATTATAATTTTTCCAAAAGTTTGTTTTATTTACGTTTATAATTGTCTGTGAGTGGGATAAATTTCTGTTGCAGCTTCAAAATGTACATAACGTGTTTAGTTAACATTTAAGTAATACCATATTAAAATAAAAGAGTCATGGGCATTCTTAAAAATATCCTGAAATTGTTCACTTCCCTAAAAAATGAAGAATGAATAAATCTGTTTATGATTATTATTTTTTTAGGGTAAGAAATTATTCTCTTCGCAAAGACATTTAGCTTAATTTTTAACTTCTTGTTTCAGAGCGTTTCTCCTCAAATAGTTCTGCAGATAAATTGTTCCAATCGCTTTCCAGCCCGATTATGAATAAAAATTTCCTTGCGCTTTCGTTTCGATTTTGAAATTGTAATCACCCCTCTTAGTAAAATTTGGTTTTCAGGCTTACACCGTATGACTTTATATGCGTTTATTTTTCGAATACAGCACAAAATTTACCGCCGGTCCTTCGGTATTTTAAGTATTACCGTCATAATACGCCACCTTATCTGGTCAGACTTTTTTTCGAGGCCATCTGTGTTTTTTCTGTCAGGATTATCAAATTTCAAAAGTATGAGACGAATCAATTTTATAGGATGGTTCTCTTACTGCATAATGTAAGTATTGACATTCTTTTCGATGCGCTGGAGTTATTTAACCTTCCCACTCTAAATTTTATCTATATCAAAGATATTCCTAGATATTAACCGCTTGTAGTGTGACTACAAAGAAAAAAGAATCTTTGGATAGTGCGTGAAGAAAGATTATCTTTGAGAGAGGAGAGAGGTAACACCTCTGGATATGTCCTGTTAGCTGGAGATGAGAATTTTTTCCATGCCGAATAGCTAATATTATGAAGGAAACTATTGGTTGAGTGTGATATGCAGGGAGAATTATTTTTATTGGAGACAAATGAGTATTAAGATTTTATTATTAATGTTTCACGGATAGAAAAAAATTTATTGATTCCTAAACTTGTGTATTGAGGCGTGAAAAAGCGTAATTTTGTTCAATATTGTTTCATGGTATGTAAACATTATTCATTTGTAGATTTACTTAATTATTTGATTGCAGACAAATTTTGTTTACCTGACTCTTTATGACGCGTTATGGCGCCATCAACCTTTTTTTTTCTCATAACAACGAGTCGGACATGTTAAAAGTTAAAGTGACTTTGAATTTGGGATAGGATTATTACAAGTTTTTACGTGAAGTACTTTGTCCTCCATTGGTTTTATAACTCAACGGTTTATATTATTTGCCTTTTTCGCTATTTATCTTCATTTTCTTTGCTATCGCCGAACCATGTAGTGACTGTGCTGTTTCCTTGTGGCAAAATTTGGGAGGAATCTCACCACTCGGTCAACGCTTTTACACTCTGACGTTTCTTTTTTTTTATAAACTGAGAGCTGATAAATAAAAATGGAGTTGTGCTTCCAAATATCTGATGTTCACTTGCAATTGCAATTCGTTGCAAGAGTGGGTATGAGAGAAGTTTGTCACGGCCTGGAGTAGGTCGCAGTTTGATAAATAAAAATCACGGTCCGAGCTATATGACGCGTAACCCGTGACGTAATGGCGGCCATATATCGACTGCGTGATCGTATCACTCCGCGGCTGAAGGCGGGCATTAATTAAAACCCGGCCAGATGCAGGTGCTGGTCTGCACCATTGTTCCGCGAAGAAGAGGTTTTGCTGGATTAAATTTGGAAAACCGCGAGCTCATCTCCAGAGTACAGTCCAAAGCAGACTCTGGCCTACCCGTGAAAAATCCTGCATTTATCCAACGATCCCTACGCGATTAATCAATAATTAACACTTAAATAAAGACAATGTTCTTTTCGCATCAAAAAATTATTTGAGCATGCTTACTCTTCTACAATTCCTGAGTAGATTATTTACTGAAGACGAAATTGAAGAAATGAAAGATTCCATGCATTAGTACAGAATAAGAAACGGAATAAATACTTAGATACAAATGTATCACCGACAGATATTTGATTGTAATTCAAATCACGTGTTTATATATTTGTTTCGTTTTAAAGTGGCGGCCAATATAAGGAATTATTTTAATAGGACGAAATAAACAAATAGTTGAAAAGTAATTTGTAACAATTTTATGCAAGAAACCTTAAAAAATTAATTCATCTAAAAGTATAGCAATTGGAAACAAATTAACGGTATGTAAAAAATCTCTACTGTACAAAATATATAAAGTTAAGAAATATTATAATTACGGTAGATTTATTCGTACAAGAAAAATCGACGTTTTTTTAAAATAAGACTTTTCTATTTTCTACTGTGTGTAACAAAACTCTAGGGCAAAATTTGAGGAATATGCATAATTACAGAATTATCCGAACTTGTATGAATGTTAGTTAATAACAACGTGCCCAGTTACCTGGAATAAAATTCGATAATCTGGGTACTATTGTTCTAACAGAAAACGTGTTGCGAATAAAATTGACCTGCATACTTCTGAGCAGCTGCAAATGATTGCCTATTGTGTTCCATACTAAGCCACCTTGCACGCATTGTGATAATCTGTCAGACAGTACGCACTACACCAGTCAGTTTTGATCGTGTTCGAACCTAAAGGTTGAGAAGAGTAGCTACCTGCATTCTATCAAAATGAGATCATTAAGAACATATCATCTGATTTGTGAACAGAAACCGCCAAGTAGTCAGCTTAATTTCATACAAATCAGTCAGATTCGGCTTCCAGGAGCAATATTGTACATTGTTGAGCCTAATTTATTAACTCTATAGAATATAATAATTTTTATTTTGGGATCATTTAATAAATTCTGAGTTATATAAGTTCAATGGGTTATTGAGTACAATAATGAAATGAAGGGATGCCTGTGAAAATTTTATCCTCATATTGATTGCGGGTCGCGCCTGACTGCGTTGGGAATGCCTCGTACTATCTGGTTTATTCAAGGTTCTCACATGCCGAGGTACCTTCATATATTTTTAGGAGTTGTATGTACTGGGGTAAAAAACCTAGAGCATACTGTAGGAGTTCTCCGCTGATCCTATTGGATCAGTCCACCAACTGCCTCCTAAAACTGTTGGAGGCACGGAGAAAGGAGTGCTGCGACCCCACAGCAATCTCATCTCCCGTCATTCGGAAGGGTGTGAGAATAGTACCCAAAATCCCGCACTAGCTGATACAGGTTTTCTAGAGTTTTCCCTGCATATATTTTAAGTGAATTGCCGGGTAGGATACTTAAACTACAGCCCGGGGGCCCTAGTCAGCCATTGGCTACATATACTCTACCTTCCACACACGCAACCTTTTCAATTCCCTTCCTAAACTATTAAAGGCCAGTTGCCTATTTCATGATCATCCTCATGTAAATTGTTACTAAAAACAAATGAGTACAATATTCATTTGTATTTATAGTGTTGCATTTATTGTGTTTATGCGTCCTATTTCCTCCTTTGAGGTCTAAAAAGCCTTAAGATTTTTTTCAAATAACTTTAATTAATTCAGGAACAAATTAAAATAAAAATGAATTTTATTGAATTTAGTAATTACATGATCCAAGTTAAAGACGATGTCATTTAGAAGAAAGTCTTATATTATAAACATTTATAGCATTTGTCTTATTTTTTCTTACTGATGTATATAAGTTATTTGTATTTGTTGATGAAGTTCCAATCGGGATGAGACGGTGTTTGTGTATTTTGGATTTACACCTTCACTGTAAATGTAATTACTCAACTTTAAATACATTATATGTTAATTTTTCTTATTTTTATTGACTAATAAATTTATTTTTCAATTTCATCAACGTTTATGGTTTTCAGATGTATGTTTTATAATGACCAGTAATAACCAGTAATTATTCACAACTAACCATCAGAAGTACTGAAAAGGTTTCAAGCGTTTTCTAATTTGCGGACGAAAAGCTACGAAGAAAGTGGAGCTCGTTAAAATGAGGATTACAATGGACGTGAAGTTGAACTTAATATTAAACTTGCGATTAATATGGGGGGAAACGAGACGAAGGTAAGTACGGTGAAATGAGGTGGAGAAACGGAAATGTAAATGGCTTTAAGAACTTCGGTCACAAGCTTACAAGTATAAGAAAGAATATACTGCGAACTGAATTGGTGTGAAAAGTGTTTAACAAGGATAGGACGAGTTCATATGTGAATTTTGACGAATAAATATGACGACTTCAGAAAAAACATGTCAAAATAGATTGGAGTGAATAGTCGAGAATACTGCTGGGGAAGCAAGTGTTTGTTTATGGGAAACTTTCTAAGGAATCTGGCAGCGAAAAGGTAACTTGCAGAATGCAGCTATACGTGGCAGAATGTATCGTTATATTGATTTTAGAGGCAGTGAAAACTGCAGCACAGCCCTGCTTGGGACCATGGCTGCCCCCGTGCGCGTGCTTGAGTCCCTCCTTGAAAACCCTCGTACTCCTACATCAAGATGGAAGACAGGCTGAGGGTTGCAATAATTACGACCCATACCCTCCACGAGTAAATGCTGCAAGTAAGAGCTTTGATGAATGTGTTCTGTAGGGTATGGTCACCTCAGATCCCATGTAATATCCACAATAAATAAATTACGAGGAACGAGGGAGTCATAAATATTGACTTATTTATGACATGAAAAATGAAAAGAATAAAATAACCATCCGAAGTTGTTAATTTTTATCAGTTGAATTTTCCTAGTCTTCTGCCGACCATAGAAAGTAGGTCCAGCTCCACCGAAAATATACGTAAATGTACTATCATAACGATGATACCAATGTGATTAATATTAGTCTCAGACCTGTCATCCTTAAAAACCATTTTGTAACAATAGGATGGTTCATGAAGTAAATTACGAGAAACAAGGGAGTCATAAATATTGACTTATTTATGACATGAAAAATGAAAAGAATAAAATAACCGTCGTAAGTTGTTAATTTTTATCAGTTGAATTTTCCTAGTCTTCTGACGACCATAGAAAGTAGGTCCAGCTCCAGCGAAAATATACGTAAATGTACTATCATAAAGATGATACCAACGTGATTAATATTAGTCTCAGACGTATCATCCTTAAAAACCATTTTGTAACAGTAGGATGGTCCACGACCACACCCATTGCACTATCGTGGCGGACCTCCGGTCACAGGTCGGATTTATACGACTGTATCCTCAAATTAAAAAACATATTTAGGTAAATATACTTAATTTGGGGTAACGATGAACAGGTCTTAAAAGCTTGCGGTTCAAAAAGTTACATATCAGAATTTGCGCATTCGTCAGATGCGCCCATACGATTCTAGAATCGACTGAGATTGGTAGATAAAACTTGTTTCGACGAGCTCTTAGACACCGCTTATTAATACGTCACGATTATAATTTACTACTTCATAAGTTACTTGACATTTCAAACCTGTTTTAATAAACACCGTAGACATAGCCTTGCTACATAGAAACAATTATAACTGAGATAAATTTTTAATACGTATTATTATGGGTGTAACAGATTATTCCAAATTACCCTCACCCACGTACTTATCCATAATATATAAATATTTCTTGGTTTACGAATTATACCCTGAAACAACCCTCCGACTGCTTCCGATCAAATATCCAAAATTTAGTTTATATACCCTAGTTTTATCTATCTTGTAAAATGAGCATTAGAGGGAAGTGTGTGGATAAGTACAGAATAGGGAGGCGAGGATGGAATACGCTAAGCAGGTTAGTGAGTATGTAAGGTGTGCTAGTTATAAGGAAATGAAAAGGCTTGCGCAAGATGGGTTAGCATGGATGGTTGCATCAAACGAGTCTTAGGACTGAATACCACAACAACAACAGTTTTATCTACCTCTCGTCCAAATAAATATTCATACCGATGTCAGATGTTATACAACCTGATTTACATCGAACGGTGTGAGGAATTTGTTACTTTAGTTCGCTATGATAATTTTAATACCGCAGATGACGTCACATTTTATTTAGAGACTCCAGGCGTCTCTACCAATTTAAATCTCGAACATTAACCATAGTACATAATTTCATGAATATTAGTAGTAAAATTACTTCTTTCCCTACTGCAAGGATCTCTTTAATCTCGGCAATGTGTAACGTTTCCCTAATTACATTGGCTAAATGCTAATATTATTCATATTGTTCAACTATTGCTCATCGGATACTCGATATTCAACACATTATTAATATTCATACGATTTGAATTAATTGGTTAACATAATTCCAACTTAAGTTTAAATGGACTTTCAGTTTTTAATTTCTTTCTAAATAAGAGCAACTTCTCGCCTTGTTTATAAATTAGTAATAGTCTTCACAGTTCAATTTCAAATACGTTTTTCTCAACATTTAGAAATTCGGCACAACAAATACAACGTTTACTAACATTTTTACAACTCTCTGACAAGTATAAATATTTCAAGCGAACCCTAAAGTGGTCGTTACCTACAGCTAGCAAATTAGATTAAAGATTCAATTATGTACTGATATATAATAGCAATAAATTTAAGAAAATAACTTCAAAGACACAACTAACGATTTGGACACATGAAATGTGTAACACTTAAAGGGTTCGTTGCAGAAATAATCATAAATTAAATATATTACGGGAGCATTTTTCAGTACGTTATCACGTGGGCGTGGTTCATTTTTTATGTTACGTTAATAAAGGGCGCAGACGACGCGAAGACAACGGGACAGGTTGTGTTTGCAGTGGAAGTGGTTTGGTCTTGAGATTTGTATCCATAAAAGGGCGGAAAGGGAGGAGGAGGCGGCATATTTGTGAAATAAACTGAATCGCAAATCAATCAGATTGTGTTAGATATAATATTATTATTGGAGTTGAACTTCAGCAAAACATTGAGACGTTGAGCTGTTCCGATTATAAACCTCTATCCTTGCTGTGGTATTTCGGTGAAAATTAACTTTCCCGCTGTCGATGGGGAACGCCAGGTTAGGATCAATCAAAAAGCGATGATGAAGGATACCAGATTAATATATGCATCGTTCGAGCCACCGAGCTGTTTAATGAGTGTTATCCTCGCTGAAAGGCCCGGAATCTCCGGAGACCACCAGTATAACTATTGAAATTATATTTTATTATGATAAATTTTTATTAATTTAATCTATGAGCGCTATCCAATTGTAAACATTTATTCATTTATTTGGAAAACCTGAAAATCAGCTGATAGAGCAAGGATATCTTAAATCTCAGTAATTTTTAACTTCTCCCTAATATTGCTGATCATAATCATAATACTCAACCATTACCTATCTAATACGAGAAAATCGAGAGTATATTGATATTCATACGATTACAGTTAATCGGGAAACATAAATTATCATTCATTATTCAATGCTTAAATTTCTTCTTTCTAAATAATAGAAACCTCTCGCTTTGTTTCCAAATTAGAAATAGGCTGCACGTTCTAACACCAAACAAATTAATTTCACAATTCCAAATATTTAAATCCGGCATTACCAATACAATGTTTAGTTGAGAATGAGTGTTCCTTTTTAATTTTCTTTTCACGCGACTGTGACTCTCATTTAGCTAAGTGTCTTTATTCATCGGGGTAAGGTCACAAACAAGTCAACTGACCTTCATGCAACTGCACAATGCCTTCAACACTCACGTAATGAAAATCGTCCTCGATCGAATATATGTCGCGTTAACTTTCCACTCAAGAGTAGCAAAATGTCAAGTTCGACTCCCATTAAGCCAAGAATTATGATCGGCAGCACGCAAAGGTACGGATATATATAATTATCTTAACAAGTTCCATAAAACATGTATTTTGGGTAAAATAAAAAGAAGGTAAAAGGTCCGATGAACTAAATATTATTGCTAATTCACTCTACTTTTTTATGTCATGAAAAAATTTTTTTATATAAATGTTTCTCTTGCACTAAATGCTTATGCTATACATAAATTAAATCAATTTCAACGAAGTAGTAATGAACAAAGACAATTATAACTCATTCGACGTCTTTGTTAATTATTTAAAGTTATCAGATTATTAAATTAAGTACGCAGTAAAATCGCAATAAAAATTGTAATTCTTCCTCATAAGTCTATCGAGGAGATAAATTATTTCGAATTACGTTGCGTATTCAAAAAACGTCATAATCAGCAATGTTGAATCTGTTTCAGAGATATACTGAAAATATAGGCATATATTGTTGAATAAATTTATGTATGTACATATAATTATATAAAATATTCTACAAGAAAGCACTGTAAAAACTTTAGTACTTATAAAAATAACCTTGAAATCTTTTGAAACAAAGTATTTGTAGACTATGAGGAGATCAAAACTTTAAAACTTTCGGTTCGAAAACTTTACTACAGGTGTAATAGCATTTATTTTTATGTACAGTGTAACCGCAAAATTGTATTTCTTTCAAAATACGACCCGAAAATATATTTCGAGCCACTTTTCTAATGAGCGTAAAATATTTATTTCTGAATACACGTAATAAACTTGGAAAACCCAGTAAAGGAATATGACCAACGAATAAGTACCGCATTAAAAAATTTCTCAATATTGATATTTATCAGACTATAATAATAAATTAAATAAATACAATAACCAAACTGCCAGAAAATAATCATTAATTAACAATGTGATTAACATAATATATTACTATTGTTGCGCGTATAAATTTTCGTTGTATATCTTATTTTATTAATCTAAATTAATTTACAATATTAATCATTCTGTACGAAGTTTCCATAGATATTCGCAAGGCACATCCGGGGTAAACTCCGCAAACAAACACGATATAAACTTGAAGCCTGACAGGCGCCTGAGGAGCCTCAGTCCTTTGTCTGGAAAGATTTTTGTGACTCGGATAAAACCCAGGTCTGCCAAAGTCAGCAAAGTGGTGGACACAAAAGATGGCTATTGATGGCTCCTCCAAAATTTTGAATTTTTGGAGACGAAGGGTAGGGACGCCAACCCCATTGGAGGACCTGGGGAAGATATCAGATGCGGGGAGGCCAATGACGTTTTCAGGAGGAGAGAGTTCCATATGAAGAGGACCTAGAAATAAAATTATTCGGAAAAGAGAGTAGGAGATGAGAGGTCAGAGAGGAGCTAACGAAACGGCTGGTTTCAAGGAGCCAGAGGAGAGAGATCTGGCTCAAGTATCATAATGAAAACAAAACTTGAGGCACGCTTCCTGAACCACACCAGAGATCTGCGTACTTCACATGCCACCCGAAAGCTGCCTTTACGTTGAATACAGGCTTACCGATTATACAGGAAACTAGGGGAGGATGAATGCAAAGTAATCTCGCTTTACAATACGTATAAACACGTCATACAGCTCTAAGTAAAGTATATTAAATTTACTTAAGTCATTGCAATCTTATTTCTTTGGTTAGGGCTAAGTTTGGCAAATGTAATTTATTAAAATAATGTAATTTCTAAATATCGTAATTTGTTAAATCTTTTGCATTTGTTAATAATAGAACTGTTTTAAATGTGAAATTTGAGATTTATTGCCGGCCACCCATTTAAATATATACACTTAATCCTTTAATATATTTATAATAAAAAATAATAATGAAAAATCACATCACAGTACATTTAGTTGAATAATAAAAAGATGAAGAGACCTTAAGGTTTACAACAGGCATAGAAGTAAAAACATGCTTTTAAATTTATTCTACATAAGATTAAAATAAATTGGAACCTCATAATTAAAAATATTAAAAGTCTATGCAAACAAATTGATCATCTTGGAAGAAGTTTGGTATTCCAATATTAATGAATAATTAAGGTGTTATCTTCATTTCATTCTTTATATGATGAAGTCCCAAATTAGCTACGACGCATATTGTATAATTAATATAAATACATGTAAAATATGTATAAAATAATGATCACAGTACTTGATACCACAATCCCCTGTGACGAAGGGTTTCATAAAATAAACTATGGGCATTTTAATATTAATTTTAAAATAGTAAAAGCTATTTTATAATTATTATTGCTGCAGTCTTCATATGTCACTCATCATTTTACACTTTTTTTGATTAACAGTCTACCCACTGGTGATCCTGAAACGGGCAAAACCTCTTTGATAGCATTGAAAAAGGGGTAGATTAGGACCCCGGGCTATAGTTTAAGGATCCTACCCGGTGTTTCGTCTAAAGAGATGCAGGGAAAACCCTAGAAAACTGCATCAGGTAGTTTGGGCATTGTTTCCAGGTTTTTATTTATTTACTAACATCCACATTTGTAACTCAATATTATTAATTTTTTTCAAATGTTGTCTGTTATTGGATCTGGGTTATTAGGGATGTGCCATTTATTTGTTTCATTTCAGATTAATTATATCATTATTGTCATAAATAAATTATTAAAAATATAACTGTTGGTAATATTAAGTTTGTAATATTTTTTTCATAAATTTTAAGAGTTTATATCGTTATATAAAGTGTTGTTAAAAGCGTAACTGATACCAACGCAATCTTACGAAAAAGGAAGCAGAAATAGAATATTATGCACGACTTTATTTTCTTTTAGCATATGCAAATTTATATTCCGTGCGACCATATTCCCGTTGCTATGCTTATTGATGGTGGTCTGAGTACGTTTGGCGTCTGATGTAAGTGGTATGGTCCGTTACCAAGGATACGACCCGATGTCTGCTGTGCGCCGCAAACGCAGGTGCGTTTATACGCAATAATCTCGTTTGTGACACAAGCCGACCTGCTTAGGGTACTTCAATACGACAAAGCCATCAACTGTAACGGAGTAATGCATATTACACATTACCCCGTGGTTCTGTTGTTTAATTGAGACCTACGGCGTATCAAAATATATTTTATCTATGAAAATAAATGCTGAAACGTCCAATTCAGAACATGGTAATGATGTTATAAAATTTTAACACAATTATTCCGCAAAAAGATTATAAATAATTTGTTTCGCATATTAATTCATGGATACTCATTTCATCAGATGTTTTTGATGTTGTGGTTTCCTGTCCTAAGAATAGTCTGATGCAACCCTCTATGATAACCTATCTTGCGCAAGCCTTTTCATTTCCTTATAACTAGCACACCAACAGCCACACTAATCTGCGTAGCGTATTCCATCCTTGGTCCCCTCCCCCGTTCTTACACCACTCACGCCTCTAATGCTAATTTTACAATAGCCACGTGTCTAAATACGTCCTCCATATTGTTCGCTTTTCCCCTATTCTGTTTACAACTTCCTAATTTGTAATTCTATCTCCCATCTGATTTTCGTAATTCTCCTATAGCACCACATTTCAAAAGCTTCTATTCTTTTCCTTTCCCCAACTCCTATCGTCCATGTTTCGCACCCATAAAACGCCACGCTCCGTACGAACATTGTCAGCAAAGATTTCCTAATATTCACATTTATATCACTCGTAAGTAAATTCCTATTTTTCGCGAAAGTCTTCCTCGCCTGTGCTATCTTACTCTTTATGTTTACTATACTCCTACAGTCCCTAGTAATTACGCTTCCCAAGTAGCAGAATTCCTTAACTTCCGTCAAAATATCCCTTCCCAATCTGACAACCTATGTTATTCCACTGTTTTCCAAAATACACCCCATTACCTTGGTTTTCCCTCTATTAATCCTTATATTAAACTCTTTCTCTAGGACTCCATTCATGCCATTTATTATGGGTTCCAAGTCTTCTTCTGATTCCCCTAATACTACAATATCGTCGGCAAAGCGTAAAGTTTTTATATCTTCTCATTGCAGTATGATTCCTTTTCTAAATTCCGTTTAAACCTTCTTCATCGCTTGTTCTATACATAAGTTAAGCAGCATGGGCGACAGACTGCATCCTTGCCTTACTCCTTTCTTTATTACGGCTTTCTTTTCCTGATCTCCTATTCTAATTACTGCTGCTGTCTTCTGCACAGGTTATGGATAAGCCTCCTTTCTCGATATTTGATTCCCGTATTCTTCATCAGACAGCCTGGATTAAATATTTAATTTATTTATTACTTCACATTTCCATCAGCCGCGTTTAAACATTAAATCCAATCAAAACAGTTATGGGAACGAAATTATTCTCCTCTTGATCCTTTCTAAAATCGCAGGGTAAAATTTCAGAATTAAGCCCCGTAAGCACAATGGTTAAGTATTGATAACGTGAATGTAAAACACTCGTTGAACAGTGTAAATTTAAAAAGCAAAGAATAATCACAATTAATTTTTATATTTGTATTACTCAAAACTAAACATAGGATGAATAGATATGAAATTTGAAGTGAAGAGTTTGAGTTTAACATATGAATTGCTGTTTATGGATAACTGAATTATCTTCGCATGATTGACTATCTCTAAATAAAAAAGTCAGTAAGTCAATATATAAATTTAATACTATTTAATTAACATAAATACGACGTTTCGTTTCCCTTTTTGGACTTCCGGAATTGTAAACATAAATTCAGGAAACTATGTTTAAATAACAATCACCTAATGAATAACGCTGCTACGTCTTTATAAACGAGATGTAATAAAATATTGCGAGTGTAATCTATATGAATTGGCAGTAAAGACGGATGATATCAATAAAATTTTCAAATGTAGCCAAAGAACCTCATAAGGTAAACTTGTAACAGAATAGCGTTATTACTTTTTCTCCGTACTCGCTCAGAGATATTTAGCAATAATTTTACCTTAGTTTTCGTTTATGAAACAGCGTAGCGAAGAACAGCATAAAAGACTGTCGGAGATGTTTATATTTAATCAGTATGTTTAGTATACGATTTTGATTTTATTATTACGTGCTCACAAATTCACTATAATGTAATAATAACAGTTGTCTAACAGAATGTAATAGTTTCATTTTACCTCATTTCATGTTGTAGTATAACAACAAAGAAAAATTAAATAAACATATCTTTGCATAGTACGAGAAAAAAGACATCTTTGAGAGGAAGGTGGGAGGTATCATCTCTGGATGTGTCTTGTTAGCTGGAGATGAGAATTGTTGAATGGAAAATATTATGATGGAAACTATTGATTAAGGAGAGATATGCAGAGAGATTTATTTTGATTGGAGACGATTGAGTAGTAATATTGTATTATTATTGTTTCATGTATTGGCAAACACTGTTGATTCTTAAATTTGTGTATTGTTGCGTGGATAACTGTAATTTTGTTCAATATATTGTTCATTTGTATATTTACTAAATTATTTGATTACAAGAAAAACTACGATTTTGAACCCTGAGAGAGAGAAAAATTTTGTTTACGTGACTCTTTATGGCGCATTGTCACGTCATCGACGTTTATTTTCTCTTGACAGCGTGGCGGACAAATTTGAAGAGTCTTAATTCTAATGAAACTTAGTTCAACATATATCATATACTATACTGTAAACATAGTCTTTGTTTGTGTAACGACGACATCAGCATTCAGAAATACGAGAAGCTTAGAAGCCGCGACATGGCGAGAGCCTTCTAGAATGACCTGAGTAATATACGAGACGCAGTGTTCAGAGTACGGCAATATCTCTGTGAATAGTCGTTAACAGTGAAAATTAATAAATTATACACGGCTTATTAGCATAAGAAAGACTATTTTATTAAAAATAAGAAAAGGGACAGGTGAATTAAATAATTATAAGTCCTTATTGGCCAACCCTCATACACAAATTGTTCATAAACGATTTAATACCATCTTCATTTTTGTGTATTTTTTCGTCAGAACTGGTCAACAATAATAATGTCCTTATTTTTGTGTTGTGGTTTAAATGAGACTTGCGTACGTAGCATGAATCGATATGATTTATTTCTTTATAATACATCTGGTTGATGATACATACAAACAAACTTAAAACAAACAAAAGATATACTGAAACAAAACGTTTCTAATGAGAAAGATATTACACTTTATGCTGTGGAGATTTTTCTGTACACATTGATAGTATTTAATAGGCCTCAACGCTTCATAATGAAACGTAACATTTTATTATGACAAGAAGAGAAATTACAATTTTTGGGGGTAATAGTCTACATTAGGGTGATCCTAAAACAGGCAAATCCCCTATAATAGCTTAGGAACGGAATTGCAATGGGGAATATGGAATGTAGAGCAAGGTGGCCATTGGTTAGGACAACCGGGCTATAGTTCAAGGATCCTGCAGGATAATTCACCTAAACCAGATGCAAGGGGAACCATAGAAAACTTGCATTGGGTACTATTCCTGCGCTCTTCCGAATGACGGAAGAGGAGATTGCTGTGGGGTCGCAGAATTCCATTCTCCAGGTCACAAGTTTTAGGAGACAACTGACTGACTGATCCAATGTAATCAACGGACAACTCTTACCGTATGCCCAAGGTCTTCGACCCCACTACATACACGTCCGAAAAGAGATGAAGACGCCTGGGCATGTGTGTACCTAGAAAAACCAGAGAGATAATGAGGCGTCACCGAAAGTAAAGCCCATCCCCTCTCCGGAGAAATACCTGCGAGAGCTAAGCTGGAACACATATGTCTGAAAAATTAGAAATGTGACAAATGGATTATAATCTTTTTAAATAAAATACACATAATGACTCAAAGTCATAAATGGAATAATTTTAGTCGAAAATTTTTTGTCCCCAGTTTAAGGACTCCTCGGATCTTTAATTTAAATGTTACAAAAATTCATATTGCTGCTGCAACTGAGGATGGTCCTAAAGTTGGAGACGAAACATTTTTAATTAAATTATTCCATTTCTGACTTTTGGCCATTCTTTGTATTTAATTTATAATATTGAGTGAGATTAATTTAATTTTTTAATCTAAACTTTTTCTTCTCAAATTGATTGCACAAAAAACGTTATAGTTCAGTAATTATGTTATTGGGCATTATTTACATGGTTTAACCTACCCTCTTGCTCTCTCAGTCAATTGAAGAGACTATGTGAAACTGTCTGGATCAGACTACCTCCTTTAAGAGGTCACAGCCACTAAGATAATATCTGATAACCAAGGAAACTTCGCAACAATTGAGAAGCGAACTTTGGAACATAATGAGAAATTTAATCTGACGGCGAATGTTTTGTAGTGTAATTGTTTGGAATTAGATACCACGATTTCTTCTTTCGGAGAATTCCTTTACTGAAGGAATCTCGCCGACTATTTCATATTGCTTTGAAACATCTCTACATACTTCGTTTTCTACTTTCCAAGAACCTGCAACGACCTTTGACTTTAAATATATAAGTATTTTGTATTAGAGTCAAATGCATATTATTCTTGACAATTTTTTTGTGATAATTTTCTAAAATATATGCACTTCAGTCATTATAACTAAGAACATTATTTTCTAACTTTGAGCATATTGAGTTTTGATTTAACTCCACTATACTAATAAGCAAATGGACAAGTATCAACTAATTATTTTTCATGTTTGAACCGTACAAGTGGATGCCATTTTTGTATACGTGATGATCTGAAATATTCTTATAAATTAAATAAATAGTGTCGTGGGGGATGGAAGAGAGAGAATGATTCGTATTTTCGTATTAAAACTTGTAATATAAATTGAATTGTGGATTTCTTTTGAACATTTAATTAATTTCAGTACCAAGAATAGATGTATATTGGGTTATTTGTTTTGTAACTAGGGATAAATTCTGGCGATGACCGGTTCATTGACATTTTCTTTAATTTAATTAAACACTGGTTTATATAACGCTGTTTGGAATGTAACTTATTATTATGCAATGGGAGAATTGTTCAGTTCCAATGGAAGACGTTGTTGACGATACGACGTATGTAATGGTTATTTTAACGGCCTAGCTATTAAAACGAGATGGTTTCGTGCGAGTAGGGATTAGATTTGCTAACAATTAACCACGCGAATATCAATACATAAAAAAACTGATTCGCTGATAAATCAATGCGATGAGACAGCGACGCATCACAAGTCCGTCTTGCCTCGACCTGCAAACACGTGAAGTGCAATTCACTGGTTATGACTTACGAAAATTTTGAATTTGTGCTAATACGTTCTCGTAGTAGAAGTTGAGGACTGAGGCACGGTAAATCTTAACATCGCTCAGCAAACCGCGGGTACTCAGTCGTCCATCCAAGGTAAAGTCTTGGACTCGGGCAACTTTTACCTGAGTTATTGCAGATTTGTAACATCCACGGAGCAGATTCAGATCCAGAGTCCCGTTCATCCTAGCACGACTACATCCTGCCAGACGATTGGTAAAGTACTGCAAGACGATTCTATTTGTTTAATAATTTGTACAGTTTTTTTTAATATTTTCCCCTCCCCCAATAACATCTATGAAGGGAGGTAATTTCATTCATAAACTCAGTTTTATGCAAAGACTCTTTTTATGCACCATTTCATTAGTCTGATGTTATTATTAAATGTATTATCTGTAAAGACTGTAACAAATATCATCTTGAAAAGATGTATTAATAAAATTGTCGTTTAAGCTTGTAGTTCACATTTTCTGGTTTAACGTTTGTCATTACACTATTTTGTGGAATTATTTTTGCTGCAAACTGTAGTATACTACGATCACGTGTATGTTTACATATAAGTTTATTTACAATTTATATTGACCAACAAGGTGGCTTTTCCCAACATTATAATTAATGGCTTAAAACGTGGGGCTTTTCCAGTATTACAAATATATATATATTGAAAAGATGTAATGTTACAGCCCCCAGCCGATTGTCATTATGCGCGGCATTACAGACGACAGACGCAGTTGTTGTGCTCTTGACGTCGATGGCTGACGTTAGTAACACGGCAAAGCTAGGCTGTGCATTCATTTTCCGCGTGATATGGAGCTGCAAATGTCCGACGCTGCGTGGGAATTTACAGACTTGCGATTGGTGGGTGAGGTCATGTGATCGTGATTCTGCAGGTTGGCGCAGGCAAGGAGAAAACTTGCATAGGAGTCGTCGGTGGAGGCGCTGGAGGACAGATGTGTGGTGGCCCACGAATTTCTTCGTGGTCACGTGTGTGAAGTTTAGCAGCCACGTGTGTGAGGCTAGCAAATAGATCGCGAATAAGTGGTGCTAGACCTCGAATAGAATCGTGATTAGTAGTTGGTGTTGTAATTGAATTAAAGACGAGTAATAGAAAGGTTGATTGAGTGACCACGCCCTATATTAGTTTATTCAACTCATGCTCTGATTTAAATTAAACTCTTGTGTTAAAATTTTGGTGTTTTTGCTTTGAAAAAACTACTTGGCGCCCTATATTATTCCTTGTCCGAGAAGTAAATCAGTAACGACGTAAAGTTGAGCGGCCGGAGGAAACGAGCTCCTGTTATAATAATTTTAATTATTTTTCTTTTAAAGTAGTGTAACCGTTTAATTTATTTTATTATATCTTTAATTTATGTTTGTTTGAATAACTTCGTAAGTCAATTTATAATCATCACGCTACAGTATATAACTCCGGCATATCATAGCGGGATTATTTACCTTCTGCTAACGCTATTCAATTGATTAGTGTACATTTTAGCGTTTGAAGGATGGTTTCAGGTACTCCTTTATACGTCTTTGTGACCAGCATGGATAAGTGCCAACTGTTCGCACAATTAATCTATTCTTCTAAAATCTCTTATGAATAAATAAAGCTTATTATCATTTATTTCTTAAACATGTATATTTTTAACGATTATCGTTTTTGTTGCAAAGATATCAATGATTATTAATTTAGCGCCAGCCTCGTACCTTATTTAGTCAGGCTGACGTTTCAAGCCTCATTAATAATTCACCGACCGCAATTTAGCATAAACTACTTTAAAGCTCTTAATATTAATATCCAATTTGTATTTTAAGGTATCCACTCATTATCGGGATAGATTTATTAAATCTTTCAAACAATTTGAATATGTTTGAACATTAATTTATCCTGTTTCAAAATATTTGTGAAAATATAATAACGTTTGCTGCTCTTACTGTTCACAGTTACTCCAGTCAGTTACTTTGATGAATTAATATTTATTTGAAATTTAGTTTAACACGAATAATATTTTAAATTCTCAATCATCAGATAACAGACTTTCTTCTTTTTTGGATAAATTTTTTGTCATTTACATGTAACTTTACCACAACAATTAATTTCCCCTAAGTTCTATTTTTCACTTCAGGTATTTTAATTAATAATTTTTTCTCAATTTTAAGAATAACCATATCCTTAATTTATAAAAAAAATAATTTAACACTTACACAAACATATAATTGGGATTTTCAAATTCGTATTGTACTTTGTAAATACTTACTTAAAAATTTATTGCCACTGTCTTATGTATATTATTCATTTATGTAATAATTGATGTATATGGCAAGTTGTATTAGCACAATAAAAGATTAACTGAGCTCGTTAATTAAATAAAAACTGGAAATTACGAAAAGTATTTCAGAAAAGATATGATTTTGTAAATGTGAGCATATCCGTGAAAAGTTAGAACTTCAACACGGACTTAGTCGCGGAAGTCCCGCTAGGAGATTGATGATCTTCCTGCGGAAAGTCAAACACTTACAAACTTTCCTTGCAGGATGCACTCCGGATCCAAGGATCTCAGGATCTAAAGAACTTCGGATCCAAAGAACATAAGTTATGCAATATCTTAATTCTATGCGGGTAGTTGAAACATCTGTAAAATAATAGCCTTTTTTCATGAATTTTAATGCTGATAAATTTGTGATAAAATACGAGGACGTTTTTTTTGAAAAACAACTTTATAAAATATTATTGTTTTAAAAGGTTTTTCTTTCAGAAGAGCATCATTATTCATTAAAACTACTCTCACTAAATGAACTCTGCAGCTTGTACAGGCCAAAGAACAACAGTATATCGATCGGAATGATTTCGGTCCACACTGATGGCAGATAAACGTTGAAGGAAACTGCGCGCTTCTCTCCTGAAAGCCTCAATTAATAATTACGGACGCAGGCAAGGAAGGAAATGGCTGCAGTCTTCTCCGAGAACACTTGCTAATTGAAAAAAAATGGAAAGGCAAGAGTAAAGAGAGCTAAATTGGTACACAGAAAGGAACAAATAATTCAGCGAGCTGTGATCAAAACTAAAGAATCAATTAATTTTAAATTCAAATTTTTATATGTTTAAATGTATTTTAGAGATTGGATTATTTCGTTCCGAAAATCTCACAACCTCTGAAATAATAGCAATACATTTTTTCAACTATTGATATCTGCATTAGATTACTCTCTTAGCTTTAATTATAAATTAAGTTTCTGAATCATTCAATTATTCTAATTTTAATCCTGAAATAACCTCAACTCAAAAAATAAATTCCTGTCCAACGACCAGCAGACAAACGTCTTGAAAATAATTATATTTTTCGTCTAAGCGTTTTTATTTACAACTATTTTCAAGTATGGTAAAATATAATTTGGTACATTTTTGCACAACGTTTAAAAAGTAAATAAACAGAACCGTAACCTTTACAATCAGTATTAAATTTCACGTCTGTTTCGACATTTTTTTATGTGTATATATAATATCAGATAAAACGCTCTATTATTCATTTTTGTTGTTGGTCTAATTTTAAACGCAAGGAAATATATATCAGAAATTAATTATTTTATTTTCGTTTAAAACCAGGAACGTAAAAAATATTCAAGGCAGAAAAGATGTAGACAAAAATAGGTCATTTAATTTTCTCAAAAACAAATGAACGCTACTGTCACAGTCTTATTTCTAAAAAAATAATAAAAGATGACAATAAATTTATTAGTTTTTCTTAAGCCTTAAAGAGAATATTGTAAAATGTGAATTTAAATAGTATGGAAGAGTGTGAAATAAAGTATATATGCTTACAATTTTCGTTCACAAATAAAGAATATTTCAAACGGCTAATAATATTATTGTAACAATTTCGAATTTACTATTATTATTTTCAAACCACAATTAGACATAATATATATTTAATAAATATATATAGAATTAAACAAAAAATAATTTGTCTTATTTTTATAATTAAGTTTGTCTATCTTCATTGAAGTAAATGAAGAAAACAGCCAAATAACAATATAGCTAAAACATTATTTATACAAAAGTTAAAGTGCACGTGAAGAGGTTCCTAAATAGGAATGACGCGTCGTACTATATTAAATAGTCTTAAATTTTCTCATTAAAATTTAATTTTCGGCTATTTAGTTGTTATTAATTTTTCTTATTTTTTTACCATATATGGGAATTTTGTAATATTTTAACTTTAAAAATGTAGGGAAAGTGTAATAAAAATAAATCAGTTTTAGTCATATCTTAGAACCAATAAGATAAGTCGATTTTTCAAATTGTTATAAAACCGGAGAAAAATGATTTTTTTTATGTTTCACTATTAGTAAAGAATGCAATATATTCATTTTAAAAGTATTGAAACTTCGTAATAATTAATAAGTTTTATTTGGTTCAGAGAGGTGGACAATATTTGAATATGTCTATTCTTAACTTTATGGAAAAGCTGTATAAAAATACAGTTGTTTTTCTATTTCACTAAATATTGTACCCATATTGTTTGTTGTAGTGGGATTAACTGCTTAATTTGATACAATTACTTCTACCAAAATACAAGTTTTATAATACAGATTACTTGTTTTCATATTCATTTGTAAAATATTCCTCTTCGCTGTAGTTTACTTTTATAATTCTCTCAACTTGTTCCATAACAACGACTTCAACGGTTCCTCTCTTCGGTTTTTGATGATTATGCTTGACTTTCTCTGTAATAGTTTGGATGATGCTACGACAACGTTCTGAATGCTAATTTTCTTTATTTAGAATTCTCTACTTTTAAAGTGTCATGTCCCATTTGAGGATCTTTCTCTTTTAGAGAGACAGAAAATCACGGGCTCGCTTTCCTGAGAGTTTAAAATTTCTAGTATATCTCTGGCTACTTGAAATTATTCCCTCTAGTTTATCTTATATTTCCGAACCGAGCAGATAGTTTTGAACCTCTACTCGCTCTCTCAAGACACATAATCTTTGCATCTCGACTCGCGTAATCTGATAACCTTCGTGATATTCTCGAAAGCCGGACACGCATGTTCGCAAAAGTGTGTCACACGCTACCTTAACTCAATTCTTTTTTTTTGCCGTCAGCACTCTGTAAGAGGCAATATCGTCTACTCTTCCTGACGTGGAAGGAAATTTCATCCTTAAGTTTGTTATATGGGAACGAATGAAGTTGGTACATGAAAGAAACTTCATTTAGTGTGATACACAGATAACAAATGCGGTGGAATATAAAAATATGGTTCCAATTTTCAATTTTAAGTGCAATGATAAATGCTGAAGTCAACTTACATTATTGTTAATATACTGAATAGAATAAGAGTAAATCTTATTGTTGGAAAGAGAATTATGTTGTGAATCGTCTCAGTTTCCTTTTAACGTGGAGATATTTTACGACAGCGGTAAAGACATAAAAATCGAGACCATCGCGTCAGGATAATGAAACTATATTGTAGCATGTCCGTCGTTCCTCTGTATTCGAGGATTTCTTATTCCTTTAGGGCGCCAGGTATTTTTCATAAAAAACACCAAAAATTGATTTTACTGGTTTTAATTTCAATCAGAGCATGAAAAAAAAAATTATTAATTGCTGGGCGTTGGTATTCTCCGCGTCGTCCCGCGCCACAAACCTGCTTCTCCAATCAACCAGACGACTCAACGTCTCGCCAGACCACATTGTTGGCCCGGGTTGCGTCAGTTCCTCAACAATTGCAACTCGCAAGCTGGCCTGCATTGTTCAATGTAACTTTTCATGTTACAATATATTGTAATGGAAATCGGAATTGATTTTTGTATCTTCAGATTCGTCAGTTGAAACAACGTGGAGGGCCTGATCGCTTTAAGAAAAAAGAATGTCTCAATGACAATTGAAATATAGTGTGTCCGGTCGGACCACAAAGCGTCCGAGACCGTCGGTCTTAGTAAAATGGTCTCATCTTCTTCTCACTTTTGGAAAACTAGCCGTAACTTTGTTGTTCTCTAAAACTGTTCATCTTGGTTTAATCACTTCGTGGCCCAACACTGTACTTCTAATCCTGGCAGGATGAATGGTATAGGAACGTCTATTAGAACTTATAACTCGCATTTGGTTTCACGTCGCCTTTCGCTCGGCAATTTAATGAATTTATAAATATTTATATTAATATCGTCTGAACTGTGCAAGATATCGAAATGAAACATACAAGAAAATTTAAGTTAAAATTCCCATTTCAATCCCTGAAGTTTTCATTGAAATCAGTTAACCCATTTCGGAACATAAACAGATCAAGAGTATAGGCAAACCCTATTCACTTTTTGGATGTAAAGAAACCTTTCTGTGGAATTAATATTTTTTATTCAAAATTAAATAAAAATTTCCAATCAAAATGAATATAGTTTTGGTTTATTAAGTGATGTGACAAAAAATATTAGAGCAAAATAAAAACATAACAACGTGCCTTCTTCTTCTTTGTTACCCCTTTAGGTATTAGAAAAGATTTAAGTAAATGTATATAAATTCAAAGAAAACAGAATTTATATACATGATGTTAATAATACAGTTGTATGAAAATATATTTATCATTATTATAATTTATCTATTAAATGTAAACAGAAAAAGCTTTTCAACCGTGCTTAGCAAAGAAAGAAACGTCACATTGTGCTGTTTCTTTATTCTCTAATATTTATTATTTTATACTTCTTACTAAATTTAATGTGTTACTCTTTTATTTCACTAAAGTCTGCCTAAAATGACCTATTAATATTATTACTATCATTTAAACAGTACTATTTATTTGTTTCAAAGACGTTATGCATTGGCGAAATAATTGTATGAATATTAATTCGTTGCTGTTAATACAAGAATAAAAGCAGAACCTTTTATTAAACAATTAGTATTATTAAAGTTTAAATAAGACCAAAAACAGACAAAAAATTATTGAATTTAAATTTACAGACATTAATAACTATTATAAATTGGTATTATTATTTAATAATTACAAAATGACCAGGTCCTTTAGGTGCCCTTCAGAAATGTTACACCTGTGAGATTTCCCTATCATCATATTTGATAATACATCTCTTGTGCTACCTTTATGATGTTCAAATCTATTTATTAGCTCTCAACTAAAAATTAAAGATTTCCCCCTTGCTCACCTACATGTAGAGAGAGATCCTTTCTCGTGGGTTACATATCCCAACAGATCGCACAGGGATGAAGAAACTTCTACATTCCAAGCCAGTCTTTGACGTCATTCTGCCCTCTGGAGACCAATATTGGCAAACAAGGCGGGAAATATATCGCCTCTACATCGTATACGGCGGCGGCCAGTCGAAGTCAAATAATTCCGATACACTTCACTGGCTTTCCACTCTTCACCGTTCTGAAAAATGTGTCGAGGACGTTACATCGGGGACCTTTCAGGGACACAAATATATCTCGTGAAAAACTGGAGAGAGTATAACATACGACGTGTGGAAGTCGTAAAATCAGTTTGCCTTTCATCCATCAGAAGCTATTGAAACCCTTTTTTATCTTTTACATTTATAAAGATTTCAACAGATTTTTATTCTACTGAATGAACTTTCTGAGTTATTTTCTCCATTTATTTATACTTCCTACGTTTTCTGTTTCAGAACTGTCATTACCATGTGTAACGAATATAGCGGATCTATTATTATTTAATTCTATATTAATACATTGAAAATGAACTTTTAAAATAAAGAATGAAACAATTTACTTGATCAATAAACATATTTACATTAATTATTACAATTTTGATATTTCGATCTTTATGCCGGATATTCTTTCTTAAATAGAAATTACATATATATTTACAAAATAATGGTACAAAATAAATTCCTTAAAACTAAACAAATCTATCTCTAACCTCATGATCCCATATTATGGGCCTTCTCATAGAACAAAGTATTTTACACAAATTCACTAGGACCTGGCCCTACAGAAAATCAGCAGAGTCACAGGGGTAATTACCGCTTGGGCTTAGTGCATATTCCAGCTCCTTCCTCCTAATTGGGTCTTCTTCTCTCCAGATCACAGCCACCGCTCCAATTCTTCCTGGTTCAGGAAGAATTTTCCGTCTATCCTCCTGTCCTTGATTTGCCTGTCCAAGGATGTCTATCATCTGCTCGAAATCTCTCACTGCTCTCTAAAAATCTGTCCAAATCTCACCTCCAAAAATCTCTCACAACATCACTCCCTCACTCCCATCTCATCGCTCTCCCGTTCTCCAAAAATCTTTCCAAATCTCTCGTCCAAAAATCTGTGCTAAATCTGCCTCTCCAAAAATCTGTCTCTTAAAATCTCTCTCCCAGCCTCTTTAAAATCTCCTTCCCACTTCTTTAGTTTATATCACCAAAGTGGCATGGATGGATATCCACCAATGACATATATGGTTCTGATTGGGGAAATGCACCACCCGATGCCGCCAACTCTCACCAAAATTTTGAAACCCCAAGGCTCGACGCGGAGTCTGAGTTTTATTGCCCCTGGCTCAAATGCTGTCTCCTTTCTTTTGACCTCCATACCACCAAAAGCCCAATCAGATATGTCTGACCGTTACACATGACCACATATGATCTATTTATTGGTTTATACTTGAGGGCATACTTTATCATTTTACTTTCGCGGTTTGTCTTCCTCACAAATTGAGAAACTATTATCTCTCACTGTATTATATCTACATGATTGTTTGGAAAACGAATGTTGTGAAGATTTAATTTTATAATTTGCTAGCAGATATAGGTCACGAGAATTATCATGGCGTGTGTCTTGCTCAGTAGAGAAAGTTGAAAAGAGAGTATTAATGTCAGCAAGCATAGCCGTTGGAGCTAAAAATACTAATTATATTCTGTGTCATGAGATATACAAACAGAATCAAGGTCTTTTCACCACACCCTATACATATCATCATTTAACTGTTACTGTTCGAGTATCTTGTCGGATAACGTCAAATACTCAACAAATATGTTTCCTGGCGTCAATGTTTTAATACTGATAAGGTAATCTAACAAACGTTCTCATTAAAAAGAGCTCCATCCTACCAGCACTACATCTGACTACTGAGCATCATATCTGGACACGACTTGCTACTTCTCACCAGTTGTGGGACATAACGCCATATAGCGTTCGTTCTAAATCTCATTGTTGCTACAGGAAATGATCCGAAAATAAATCGTTCCCGGTTCATAATTAATGTTCTACGATGTGTATTTCTGGCAACGGGAAATGAACTCCACAGCTGCTGCCAAGGTCTACTAACGAACTGCGTTTATTTTCCACTAACATAAATGTAGAATAGAAATAGGAGAACGAAGTTTAAAACCAATTTTCACAGACTCTGAATTTGTTATTAGTTTAAATGCGGATACACAGAGTGAGTTTTTAGCTAGTGGATATATATTTGAGAGATACCGTTAAATAAAGCATTGGGAACAGTTTTAAGAACATTGTTATGTGAATTGTTGGGAGAGAAACGTAGATATTTTAATGACCTGCATTTGCAGTCAGGATAAATGAAGCTTGTCTACCGTAATTAATGCACCATAAAGATAGTATTAAATAAACACCACAGTATGACGAATCATTCTTACGTTAAGCATTTTGCAATTCATTTATGTTGTCATATAATATAAGATTTGAAACTAAGCGCTATGAAGAAATTAGTTCACTCAATCTCTGCAGTGTTTCATTATTTGTCGTTTTCGTATGCGTATTATTTCCAGAAACGAAAGTACAGTATTATGTGTATCGATTAAATTATTATCATTCTAAATTATATAGAAGTCCGTATTAATTCAGAATGGATTAATTAATTAGTTCTTAATAACATGCATATAATAATGCGAACCTTTATCCATGGAATACTGAATTCAGCTTCAAAATAAATAATACTGTCATGTGTAATATAATCAGGATGTATGCAGCATTGTGAAAGGGTATTAATTATGTGCTGATAACAGAGTACGTGAGAATACTTGCGTATGTAGATTGAAAGCGAAGAAAAGATTTGTATTAGTGGAGAAACGACATTGAATTTAAGTGTCACTAATATGCTAAGTATATTAACAGTAATGTATTTAATAAAGTGATTAAAGATTATCGTAAATATAATAATGGTGTAGAACATCTACCAATATTCAAGTAAACGTTTATGTTTACGTTAATATTCAGTTTTATTTTGATTGCGTTTGTTATTTTAATTATTTTTTTTAAATAACTGCATAAGATCATTCATGTTTATGTATTATTTATGGAATTTTAAGGCCTAATTTCAAGTGAGGTCGTCGTCGCATGTTGACGTCTTGCTAATATCTAACGTCAGTGCATAACTTACAGGTGACATCTCGTTTCTACGTCACCATTCTGTGATTCCGAATCCAGTGTATTGCCAACTTCCTACGATCAAACAATAAAGTCGACATCTTATTGTTCTGAGTGAGTTATTGGCAAAACAGATAATAATTTTAAATGTCACTTTGGTGAAATTAGATACTAGTCTTTTATAATTTGTACTAAGTTATAGGAAATCTTTGCCAACATTTTCATGAAAATATTAATGTAACATATTTGGTACATAAATATTGATAGATGTTACAATAAAATGATCATAAATTCTATTCTTTTCTCATACATTGATATATACATAAATGTCTCAGCTTCAATTGAAGCAATTCTTCTCTCTTTGAATTAACATTCATGTATCTTTGATCAATTTACACATTTTCCGTTCTTCACCGATTCCTAGCTAATGGGTGAAGAAGGTGATTAGTGAATTAGGTTTACGAGAGTGGCCTGGGGTCAACCTGGGCTAGATCAGTTGGTTAACAGCGCGTGAGATCCCGGGTTCGATTCCTGGGTCCTGTTGAAAATTTTCTATTCTTATCTTCTGAATTTACTTTCATGACATTTGACTTAGGTTCAATTGAAGCAATTCATCTGGCTTTGAATATATATCTATTCTTTAATATTAGAGCGACGTGATTTAACTGAATTTATTTAAATGAGCAAAATGATCGTTGTAAATGGAACTGAGCCCAAGTATAGCTCTGAGTAGGTATATTTTGAATCAATGATGCAATTTTATAATTTAATTATTCTTATGTTAAAATGGGTTCCTCATTTAAACTAAGCCCTTGAAACCGAAAATTAAATGTGAGTTTAAAGTCAATGAAAATGAAATATGTTTCTCTTTAAAATTATCAGTGGATTTTAAAATATTCCAAAAAACCAACGACGTTTCGATGGCATACTTTTATATCGTTCTCAAGTGAAACGTTGTGACTTAAGCTTCATTTGGCCCAAGTGGAAACCCAAGAGCTGTTTATCCAGAATATAGACCTGAAAAATCTTCGATCTTTATTACAAAAAAAAAATGGAAGCAAGATATCGCTGAAACTATTTCTTTGACAAGTTAGAACTGAAGCCGTGACTGCCACCGACCGTTCGAACCAAACGAAAAAAGACTTATTTGTTGCGTAAATCCGGGAGATATGTTTTTTTCCGCTTGCTTTTTTGTGTCCTTCCAGTTGAGTAGCTTCGTATGAGGTGACAGTGAAATCGTGCGATGACCTGTCTGTTTGCCCACTGTAAATTCTAATGAACTCCCTTGTTTGGAGCCTGGTGCTTCGCGCGCACTGGGCGAGGACAATTGCGGCCAGTTTGCGCAAAAAGTGCGCTCATATCACCGGACAGACCCTTCTTATTGCTCCCTCAGGTAGACTACGCTCAACCCTCGCTACCATTTTCACTGATTTCGCCAATCCTCTGGCAGACCGTATCTCGGCCATGCTTGCTTCAAGGGCGGCACGAGAAAATATTTCTTGTTGAATTAGTAAATTAAAGGCATCAAAAACGTTGGTCTCATCAAAAGTCATTAGAAGTCAACTATTGACCTGTGTCAGACTCAATGTAAATAAAGTTAACAAATAAATAAAATGGCCATTATATGATAATTCAGTAAAAATCACACGATGTTTCATTCATTATTATGGAACTCCATCTGGTGTACCCATTTGGTGTTCATGAATTTTACAAGCTTGTTATATATTTTATTTCAAAATTTATTATTTATTGAAAGATACAAATATTTCAGGTAATGGATTATATTCATCAATACCAATTTTGTTATCTTATTCCCTTCATGAAGTTCCAAATCAGGAAAGAATGTCGTGTGATTTGTAATCATTTGTTGACCGTCGTATTACCCCTCCTATTTATGTACTACCTGGGAGCCCGGCGATGCCCCGGGAATTCATTTATCTTAGCCCACTAAAGTGTTTAATTTGGGAGTAATATTTCACGAAAAACATTCATTCGACTTAAATGTCGGTCGCTTGTGCATATTGCAGTATTGTTTCGCTTATAGAGGAAAATGCGTTCAAAATTTGATCGAAATAGCCCGAAAGATTTGGTAATGTTCTCGGAACTTTGTTTTTCCTTTTCCCCCTCCCTCTGGGGCTGAAATCCAATTTATGTTACATGTTAAAAATCATAATTAAGTTCAACGAATCTCATAGCAATGTTTTCGACGCCAATCACGACTGTTTCCCTGCTATTGTCATGTGGCTCATTTCCACCCCATGCTGTTGTTGTTGTAGTATTCAGTCCTTAGACTGGTCTGATGCAACCCTCCTTGCTAACCATTTCTTCTCAAGTTCCACCCTATCACCATGAGTATTCCCCTCACATGCTGAAAGGGTTGAAAATATATATAAATATTGTCCCCGATAAATTTTTGGAATTCAAATATGTTCACACTCTCCACTCCAGCTACTCTCTCGTGCTAAAATATACAAACAATGTGGTGGGTAACAGTAACAAAGCAATTGACCCCAAGAAATATTTAATGGACTCAAATATCAGCCTTTATTGCATATTAAAAAAATTGCGCCATTCCACCTCCGGCCAACATAGCAGCCGTAATAAACTGTTTGTTTTTGAGTCGCGAAGAACTTGCAATAAAAATTTTTTAATCGTTATATTACGTAAAATTTTATTTACCCGCCCCATCCCCCTGTTTTGGGATGAACTACAATTTAAATCTCATCCTAACGACAGAAAATAACTTAAAGACACGCATAACTCCGATTTAGACACCAAACGGAACTATTTCCTTTATATTTTTATCTGACGCCTCCTCCACCCTCACCTCTATGAATACTCCCCTTAAACGCTGGAGGGGGTTGAAGTTATACTAAAACAAATTCAGAGACAACACTATAAACCCAATTATTCTAGCAAAATACATTTTAGAAAGACATAAGTGCTGTATATGGATATTTAAAAATTTTCTCCCCCTCGACCCTCATCCCCAGAGGTGGTATCTGTGTCTTACCCTAGCAGTGCTAATTTCCGGTTCACAAAGAACACGTGCACGAAATTTGGTCTAAATTGGCTCTCTCGTTTAGATTTGTATGCGTAACTAATATATAGACATATATATATATATATAAACAATGAATTTCATTTAATTAATAAGGTAATAATACATCTATTTTGTATGTTTAGCGCGAAAAAAATTGTAAATTTAATGAACGTTTTTTTCAAGTAACAATAAATTTGAAGTACTAAAAATTATAGAAAAAAGTTTCGGATTGTGGCACTATGCTGCGCCTTATAAATACTATCCGTTGCGCTATTCACAGTTAATTTCAAGATATCAATTCAACTAACGTCAGACAAATACAAATATTAAAGTGAACTAAGACAATTAAATAACGCGTATTTGTATGCTTAAAAGTTAAAAGGCTATAATCCCAGAGACAGTTTTTATCAGACGTGCCAAAAAAATTTGAAATTTAAATGTTGCACTACGTTTTTTTGTCTTTACTCTAGGATTATCATCTGGCGATATATGAAAGAACCAACACTGGAATATCAAAAAAGACGCAAATATATTTATCCACCAAACAAAGTAATATATGAAAAATTTGTCGTAGATATTGCTTAATGTGTATCAACAGCGTTTTTAATAAAATTAAAAATTACCTGACATTTAAGGAACACAATATAAATATTATTGACCAGATAATGTCATACAATATATTTAATCGAATTAAAATTGTAGTTCAAACTGTAGAATGTGGAAACATCCGTTGCGGAGTTCAAAACAGAACTTTGAATCAAATCCAGAAAGTGGGTTAGAAACGGGAAGTACAAACTATGACATCATTTATAAGAAAAGCATACATGGTAGAGAAAATTACGTGGATTGTTTATGATGCTGCTTATTCACATAATGCGCTTCACTTGAATTTGCATTAATATTAATTTACTCAAATGGCTCGCAGTTCTTGAGTCAAATTACACATTAAATACATTTATATACGCAATAAATGTTCATAGGGTTTGCTTATATTTCAGTATGTAAGGCATTTAATGTGCGTGATTTATAAATAATTGCATAAAATTAATTTATATAAACATTTATTCCAATTTCTGTCATATTCAAAGAATTAAATTGTTACTGCCTAGAAAAAAACTCAATTAAAAGCCCTGAGCATTAAAAAGCACGAGTAATACAAATACTCTTTATATGCAGAAGCTAAACATGATGAAAATATATTAATGAGGTCGGAACGTTATTACATGTCTGTTTGCGAACGCAAACGTCATTTTACCTTGTTTGAAATTATCCAGTCAGCTACAGTTGCGCGCTTCCCCAGTGTAAACGCAAACGTTTACGCGAAATCCCAACTAGTTCCCCATTTCAATTACGGCTTCCGTTGCTGTTTCAATTCGGCCTCCACTATAATAGGTGTATTGATTACTATCTGTTCCTACGCGTCGTAAACGCCCTGCAAGAATACTTTTTTGAAATTACCAACGCCCGTATTTTACAATTCATACGGACGAACAAAAAAACATATTAACATACTAGTGTTCATTAATAATAACAGTTATATTTCAACTGAATAACATTACATTGCGCTACTAATATCTTATTTCAGTGAGTGTGTTTTGTTGTTTGTTATTACAGTTGACGTTGCGGTTTCTGATTGATGCTTGCTTTATGTGATTTGTAGTTTGGAGAATTCGAAGACTTGCTTACGTTCGTTACGATTCTTTATTTTCATGTTCCCTAAAATCATCACTCTGTGCTTGAATTTTGGAAAAAAATATGGCGTACTTTGGGAAAGCAGATACACCAACGGGTAAATCGATTGAAATCAGTTCATCCTTCTTCAAGTTCACGTCGTTAAAATAAAATAAATAAAAATAAAATAATTACTCTTTCCGGGCTCGGGCGTTAATTCTTCAACATGATATTTTGTAATATATTTTAAGAATGAGGAGATCCCTAATTTGGGGGACGAAACGTATTCAAATTAAATTACGCCATAAATAAATAGTTTATCTGACATTAAAATAAATATTAAATGATATATAACAGCCGCTTTGTCAGTTTTAAAACAAACCGTGAAAAATAATGATAATAATGACAATTAGTGCATAACTTATAAGTATCGAAATTAAAAAATAAACAAATTTGTACAGTACAAAGGTTATAAACTCTACTGAAATCAAACGAATTAATTTTTTTAGCGGACTATGCCAAACTATGCGAAACGTAGTATTGTTTCATTATTAACTCATTTAAATTATTCCATTAATGTATTTTGGCCATTCCTTATTTATTATTTCAAATAATTAAATTAATCTGGCTTTATATTATACATAAAACACAAAGATAGATCAAAAGTCATAAATAGAAAAATTTTCAATTTTAAAAGGTTTCGTCCCCAACTTTCTGTACTGTTTCGGTTCATTAATTAAAATCTTATTATTACCGAACATACAAATTTTCGGCCCCGGTTGTTACGGCTGCAAAATTAATATTTCAATTAAACTGAAAATTTCCTCTAAGTTGGGGACGGAACGTTTTAAAATTTCTCTATTTATGACTTTTGGTCATTCTTTGTATTTTATTTACTCGGTGTCAATGTTCAACCCTTTAAGAATTTATTTGCATACCTTGAGGAATGGAAAAATAAGAAATAGGTAATAATGTGTCTATTACAAAATTTTGTTGTATCTAATCCCAAAAACTAACTTTTCAAGTGTTATCTTTCTAAAGTAAATATTTGAAGAGTGATATATTTCAAAAAGTCCGTTTTGATAGGTTGTAAATTAAAGCATAAAAGTATGAAACTAAGTAACTCTTGTGTAGAAGTTTCACTATCTCTCTCCTTATATTGTATTATTTGAATTTACTCATAGTCTCTTGAGTCGCTAATACACATCAGAGTTTTTATAAATTCTATTTTAAATTAAATTAAAATATCTAACAACGTTTGCACAGATGATAATTTACTGTATAGTAAAGAAAACTTAATATATTAGTTACAGAAAATATACCAGAAAACTGTTAAAAGTTAATCACAATTCCTTCAAGGAATTTATAGAATTTTTGTTTAAAGACTGAATTACTTTATTATGATGATTATTTTCCCTTATTTATTTCTAAATACATGAAAGTATGTATAATATTTCTAAACATTATATCATATAACCGTCAATTTAAACAAAGTTCCACATTTATGTACATATATAATTTAAAAAATTGTAATGTTTCAAATATTGTAATTTTTTCCTTCAGAATAAAGATTTTAAATAAAAATTGAAATATATATGGTTTTATGAAGTGACTTACATAAATAAGGGAAAATAATCATCATAGTTAATCATAATTTAAAGTGTAATAATTATTACGTAAATCGGTAAAAGCTATCGTAAACGGATTAGTTTTATTGTGTTAAAAATGTGTGAAAATAAAGTATTTTCGAAATTTTTACATTTCTCTTTTTTACTTTCTAATGAACGAGTAATATGTTTTGCTGGACCGTCCTTAATTGGGTCTAATTTAGTAGACTTAGTAATGTCATATTTTATTTTTGTTTCAACGTCTGGAATCTATTAGTTAAATATTTCGGGATACAAATGTACTTATTAAATAAGAAGACTTTTTATCTGATTGAAGCAGTGATTTCACTTTCATCATGTAACAACTTTTTGTATTCTTTGTACATGTCTAATAATGTTCAAGTATATTTTAAATAAGAAACAGCAGTAACTGTAATGTTACCATTTCTTTAAGCTTTTAATTCCCCACCACTTACAAATAAAAATATCAGATTTGTTCGTAGGGAATTTACGATAAAATTGGAGTAGTTAACAAGTAAAAGCGAATGCGTAGTGAATCTATTTTCAGATTGGACGCGTGGCACGCTGCGTGTACTTAATCTATGTTTCGTTGTTCCTTGACACATTGTGCACGTAACATCAATCTCGTGGCTCAGATACAAGTTAACCTACTTTCAGGGCTTAAATACAAGTGAAGATTTCCTTCATGCTTTTGCAACCTTGGTACAATATATTTCTGTGCCTCTCAACCAGGGCCATTCTTGGACGTGAATTTCGGACACTGACCCGTTTTTCCATCGATGCAGTTTTTAAATTTATATTTGTAATTACACGTCTGTTGTAATAAAGGATAAATTTCATTTCAATTAAATGGATTGGCATAAATAAAGAAAAACAAGACAGTCTTATCCACACATGTCACTAATTTACCATATACTCAAAAGCACTTTATTTAATAACTAATGTTTCACTTATTAAATATAGCAATCAAATAATTAAAAATTAAATAAAAAGCGTACCAGTTAGTTAACAGGATTTCTATTAAAACAAACGGAAATTATAATTTAACGAAATACATTTTCTTTTGAGAATTTTTAAATACAGAAATTCATAATAATATTAATTTATTTTCATATTCGCGTACTTAAGGAACAACATAATAACAAATTCTATGTACAACAGTGACTGTTAAACGACCTTCCTACATTAAAATAAAAATTGTTTGTTCTCATGATAAGGATCAAAGCGAAATACACCTTTCCAGTTATGATCACGCAATACGAACACAAAAAATATAATAAGTAGATAAACAAGTAACATACCATAAAACGAGTTAAAAATATAAATATTTAATACTGTTCCGGCTGATACAAAGGATAGACTCCTTTTAAAAATATAACTTCAAGAAATATTTGTTACAGCGAAATGGAACTGGTGGAGTTATAATCCCCTGACTCTTGATTGGTGCACAAATACTGACGTCACAGTTTGTTAGTGTGTAGAGAATGAAGGAAAAATGAGGCGAGGTCGTGACGTAAAAGTTTGGGGATTATTATTCCCTCTAGCCGAACGAAATATAAAACATAAATACACAAAAAAATAGTTACTGAATATCCCCTTTGTACTCTCACTTAAAAATACGTGCACAGTTGAAACTAATTTCAAAAAATAAGTTTTGGAATGAAAATGTTAACGAAAAATTTATAATATTGATAAAATCATCAAGGCCATTAGTTTTACTGTAATTTATTGTCAGACAAAACAAACTATTAAAATATTAATAATTGAAAAGTATTTAAAACGTGCTTTATTTTACCAGTCAGAAATAATTATAAACTTCGATATCTACAAAACATACTCTGTGATTTGGAATCAATTTCTTAAAAAGATGATATTACTGAAGGTATGTCTGAAAAGATGATTTGATATGTAGCCATGACGTGTAATCCTAAATTTGTCATTTTTCAATTTATATGAAAATAATTAGACCTGTAATGATAAAATTATTACAAATATTAATGAACTTACTTAAAAATTAATTAATAATGGTTATGAAGGTCGAAATATCCTTCAATAAACTCATAATTCTAATTATAATCCGATAAAAATATATTGCATGAAAATATCACTTTTCATATTATTAATTTAGCATATTAATCGGAATACTACTGCAAAATTATTACGCATACTTTAATAAATATAAAATTTGAAAATAATATAATAAAAATATTAAACGGGTTACACACACCTAATTTGGGAAAGGTGGGGGTGGAAGAGTATTTAATAGTAACACAACTAGCTGCGGAATTTGGCGGTACACAATCAAAGGCAAGCGGCGTGAGGGAAATTAACTGACTGGCTAATGAAACACCAACACGATGGCACGACCTTTTTTTAGATTTGGTGGCATTGGATGGGGAGATAAAAAATTTTCACGAAAACCTCGGTAGAGGGGGAAAATGACTCCTCCCAAAGATTTCGGATATCTTTTATTTCACAGTATCGGACCCTACCACCGACGGAATAATGAAATAATGAAGTGGGGACAAGGTATTAAAAACCCAAGAAAAATTTATTTTCGGGTATTATGATCGGGACTTTAAGAGTGGAAATAAGCCTGAAAATTAATTTTTGGACATTAAAATTGGACGTTATAAAATGATTAAAGGGAGCTATGAAACTGTACACTTAAAGTGAACAGTTAGAAATTGGGGAATGTCCTGGCCAATGACGTTGGAACAAAGGGAGAAAGGCGTGCTCGAGTTCGGAGCACCTAGGAGTAAGTGACAGGACCAACTCCTGTGAAAAGTTGAAAAGATACACTTTTTATAACCTTTTCCCGATTTTCTGTACTGTCAATTCCGTGTAGGTTTTTTTTGCGTTCTGACCGTTTAAACCCTTAGAATAGCACTTACGTTTCTAGTTTATAAGATATTTAATGTGAATAAATATTGTAAATATATAGTGTTTATTATAAAAAGACCAGATTTGTAACTAAAAAGTTATCCAAATTTAATAGATTATAAATTAGATAAATATTGAGTAAATGGATTTTTTACAAGTATATAATAGGTCTTCATTTTTAAATTATTTATCGACAGTATTCATTTCAAGTAGGTAATACTAACCCTGACCTAGTTTCACTTAAAATATGATGATTGGAATCAATAGGAAGTACTTTTATTTCGATTATGTTCATCGAATAATTAAATTAAAATTATTTTTATTATATTTATTTTTATTCTAATGTAAAATTTAGTTTAAAGCCAATATAGAAAATACATATAATTTATCGTGTCTGTCGTTTGGAGCAGGAGACAGCTCAACGGTTAGTTTAGATAAAATCTGTTAACTTGCAGTGTTCCCGAGCTTCTTATAAATGGTAGCTGTGTTCCCCGGGGTGTAGTGAAAGTTAACATAAGCAGTCTTGTAAAGCAACAAGTGCGTGCAAGACCAAGGATCCTCCCCGTTACCATTTCCCCTCTCCAACGTTCCCTAGCACCACAGTATGATTTCAATAAATATTTTTCAGGACCACGCCCGTGTTTTCGTGCTCGTTTTATCTGTAAACGTGTAATAACAGAAATTGGAGTATTATGTGACACTGACATGACCGGAGGCATGACAGCGACAAACTCGCAATGAAAGGCAATTTGGTTGATGAGTTCCTTCACTCACATGAGCCAACAAAGTAAACGTTCTCTTCAAGGTACGAAAATACGTTTATCCTGGCTGTTTACAGTTATTTTGCATCTGGTTTCGCTTTCCATCTTATGTTTACCTGTCAGTTTCCAACTTCTTGTGTAAATGCTGATGTGTCTTCAGAAACAATTACTCGTTTCAGGCTTCTTGTTTTCCGTACGTCTGTTTCATTTACAGTATTTTAGTAAAATGCTCGCTCGAAAATCACTTCTTAAATCATGCCTGAATTTTGACCCCCCACATTTATAACCATCTCCAAATGCTTGCTGAATTATAATTAGCGTGTCTTCATTTTATGTGGAAAATCTGCCATTAGTCTTAATACTCAAACAATAATACTTCTCCGCGGTACACACTAGACTAAATATTTTATTTACTGGTTCCGTTTGTTCTCAGTTAATTAAATACATAAATAAATAACATATAGAATCAGAAAATATTGTTATAAAAGATATAGGTATTAATTTAAAAATTCATGGTTCAAGTCCCTGGCCATATTGGTATTTTTCCATTCTCGCCTTTCTTCTAAATCAGCTGTAAGCTATCAATGAGCTTCAATTGAAGCATTACACTTCTTTTACTTGAATTCCGTGCATATTTGATCAATTTACACAATTTCCGTTCTTCACTATGTTCCTAGCATTAGTTGTTAAAGGTGTGATTAGTAAATTGTAGGTGAGCCTGGCTTAGGTTACAGAAATAGAAGGATGTCGATTCTTATATATTATATTGTATTAAATGAACTACATGAATGTAGAAATTAATTAGAAATTATAAGCAACCTGATCTCACTTCAGACGCCATCGGCGGCAAAATTGAGAAGGTTGGCGGGGAAAGCAGGCAGTGTCCCATATTGTAATCAATTGCATAGTTTCAGGTGTCGTTGAGGTGAAATTTCACACACCCGATTCCAGTTGTTAAGTGGGGGCCATGCAATATTATAATTGACCAAAATATTAGATTAGAACTAATTGTAGGAGCCGGCGTTGTTCGTGTTCACGTAAATAATAAAGCAGGAATGTAATTAAAGATAAGTTTATTACAGCACTCGGACTGACACTAAAATCTATTTCTGCTGTCAAATCCATCCTATTTTCAATCCTACGCTATGTAAATGGCGAACAGTTTTCAAAATTGTAGATTTTTTACAGAGTGGTGTCATTTTGATCCATTTCCGGTCATATGACCAGAATTGTAGAGAATCGAATTATCAATTGACATTGTGTCCTCAGAATTATTCAAAGATTCTCAATTTTAAAACTACAGGACCTAAATTAAAGGGGTTTGAAAATTTAGTTTTTTATTGAAATAAAGATATCTACTGTCAGGTTTCTTCAAGATTGGTACGGACTTTGCTAGAGGCGGAAAACTACCAGGCAAACACCTTCAAAAAGTGGAGAAAAGTAAAGTTCGTTGACATTTTTAATTTTTTCACGTGTATACAGTATCGTTATTAAAGTTTAGTTCATTTATTATTTTTTATGAATGTCGCTATCAAATGCATATTTGGTACTACAAATGAGCAATTAGTTAATATTAAAATTTACCTGACTGGAAAAATAGAACTAATTTAAAAAATATAGGCAACCTGCATCTACTTTAGGAAACCTCGATGCGCGTTTAGGACTCGAAAACTTTTACGTAAAATGTTTTGAATTTTTTTCGCATTTATAACTTCAGTATGTTTTAAAAAATTAAATATCATGGACATTTTTGGACTCTGAAAAATGTGTGTCTAAAATTTGGTCAAATTCGGACCAGTAGTTTGGACACCTATAGCTGGGACATACATACTGACGCACTGGCAAAGACTTTTCAATATATAGAAAGCTACAATTCCCTGTCCGATATTAATAAATACCGAGAGAATTCAAAGATCTCATCTACTTTAATACATGAAAAGAAAAGGCTGAACAATGCCATGAAAATTAATAAACAAATTAATGCATGAACTACGACTGAAGTACTGAGTACTCAACACTGTTGTTTCGCTGTCGATAATAAATACTCCAAAATTTAAAAAAAGGAATTTAATAATATACTATTGACCAATGTCATTGTGTGAGGGGAATCATCAACTGCAGGTTCGCCACATAATAAAGTCACTAAATATTAGTTTAAGCAAGCTGTGTATAAATATGAGTAAATGGATAATGAAGTCGATAAAAAAGAGACAACATTGAACAAAAAAAAGATAGCATACAACGTTTCTGCAAAACTTGTTTCTTTCATCATGTTGAAAAATCGTAAGAGCTTAAAGAACAACACGCAGCAAAAAACTTGGCAACATACTTAAAAGAAAAGATATTCTTATAAAAGTATGTTTATCTAAGTGATCGTAGATTTAATATAAAGAATTTATATTATCTCTGACTTAAAAAGAAAATTATTCAGCACTGGACCAAAACTTTTGCAACTAATAAAAGACAATTAACTGCTTGATAAATTCAGGATCACATTAATCGTCAAGACGAGTTTTGCAGGGTTGTGTAAACTATTTACTATTATTATTATTTATATTATCTAAATCTTCCGATGGAGTGTTGTCCAGTTTTATTTTGGATCATTCGATAATGTTATCGTAAATATAAAGATGAATGTTTTTCTTTATTAAAAAAACTAATAAAATAAGTTAAGACATTTTTGCAAAGTTTTACAAATTTAAATATTATATTGTATTTGTTATTGATACATATTTATAAAGAAGATGTTTATGAATTAGTTAGTAGTTTATTTCTGTTTAGTCTGTATGTGTTTCCTATTGGCAATTAAATCTCTCTTTGGGAAATTTAGTTTCTTCTATCAGGATATTACAACAGAAATCATGGGCTTCTTTAGGTAGATGAATAAGGGATTAACTGGATTACAATAAGAGTAGAAACTTTTTCGCTCCACTGCTTTCTTTGACAGAACAATAAAATACCTCGTGTGAATATTAACTGAAATGGGTCACCCAGGTGGTAAAAGTTCGTGTCTCAGATGTTATACACGGGCGTGAAGGGATAAATAAATAGAAATAACGAGTTCTAACTCGGGACAGGAACAGTCTAGACGTTTGGGTGCGTAGTTCTTGTGAAGGTTTAAACTAGATGCGTACTTAATTTTTTAAAAATAATTTTATGAATGTTCTGTATATTAGTTACTATCCTCCTTTTATGTGAGTAAGGGGATATTTTGGGTGCCTGTTAAAAGTAGTAAAGAACAACTGTAAAATAAATAAGAGTATTACATAGTAAAACAGACTACTTTTCTATCGGCAATTTCTTATGTACTAAATAGAAAGAAATATGTAAAAGAATGTAAGTTATCTGAAAAGTATATGTCAATTTGTACATTAATCGCTGCGATGTTCGATATAATCTAAAGCATTTCAGAAATTATTTTGTAACGGAATGTGACGTCAACATCCAAAAATGTTGAAATATTTTAATTAAACGAATGCTGGGAATTTAAAACATGGTTGGGTGATAATAAATTAATTATTAAGAGAAAGTTTGATTTGTTTGTTCTTTAATTAACTTTAATTGCTATCTGAGTGTGATTTTTGTAACAAGTTTTTTTTTAAATACAATAATTTTAAACACTGACAACAATTCGCGTCTACGAACTTATTTGGTTTAGAAAAATTTAACTCAGTCATAAGGAAATGCTTAGACGTTTGAGCATTTTAGATAGTCATAAATATAAGGTGAAAAATATTTTAGTTAAATTTAAACATATGTATCCTTGCTTTTATAATTTTTATAGTCAAAGCAAAGTTGATGTAAGTAATCATTTTATTATTAAGTCTAACTTAACGTATTAATATTTTTCTTAAACCTCAAGAACGCCTTGGAATAATTAAAACATTCAACAGATACATGTGTCGTGGTCACTTTACAAGTCGTAGATATATCATCTCCAAGCCGTGCAGTGTAATATCTTTCAAAACGTATTTATGAATGGTGACAAACATTAATCTTGGTTTCACCAAAGGCACACATATAAAAGTTAATATTTATTGGGGAATAGAATAAATTACATTTTCCTCTAATAAAACACAAAATTTACATAGCTCTACCATATAAATTATATTCAATATTTATTGCATGTTCTTCAGCACCGTTTACTGAATTTTATTTTTATTTAAGTATAATTTATTTAAATGATAAGGATGAGGCTATTTACTTTTTTTTCATTTGATTTCATAAAATTTTAACAGTTATAATTTCACTTAGAATTCATTAAATATATATCATGCTAGTTGATCCTAGTCCGTTTCATTGACAGAGATGTTTTACCTTCTTGTGTGCATATTAGAATTCGTTGTAAAGAGAATTATCATGAACATGTCAAATGACAAGTATATTCAATGCTTTTGTAATAGTGAGACACTTGACACGTTTATTTGTCAGAATAAATGATCTCATCTACATCTTTGAAAGATGACATTAATTACTCCATAAGATAATTGAGAAAGAAATTGTGTTGACGTTTAAACCACTGCATACCATTGTATGAAATTTGTGACCATTCACACATTTGTACGAAATATATCTAATGATATACCCAATGATTACGTGATCGGGTATTCTATTATCATATGTTGCTGTGCGTGATTATTTTTGCATTAAATTATTGTGCAATGTAGAATTTAATTTCATAAACAGGAATAATCCTAAATATTTTCTATCCCTTTAAATTTTCCTTGCAAAATTTAAACTTACATTTGTTTCCATTAACAAATAATTATGAGACCAAAATAAAATAAAATAATTAACTACAAAAAATCTTTAAATACATGCCTAGGATAAACAAGATATAATATTGAAAATCATTGAAAACATGGCACGCTCAGTATAAACAACAAACACACACAAAAACAAGTGCGATTTCACTTCTTGGAGCCGTACGACTTGATATCTGACCTTCCGTAGTAGTTCCAGGCAATACATGAAACAAACAACAAAAGAGCATTTTAAAGTTATTTAATATGTGTAGGATGGCCACACACACTAACGCAGAAACATAGAGACCCTTTCGCTGTGTCTTATATGCACTGCCGCAGCCGCAGTTAACACAAGACTGAACTCGCTTGTCTCTCTCTCATTGTCGTCCTCTTGGCGCGTTGCCACAGTAACAAAACCAAATCTGCAATGAAATTTTACAAAGCAACACATTCAACACTTTTGCTGTGTATTGCCGGTTTTTTTGAAAATTTTCTCGACTTCCTCCCTTGAACTTGAACTCGGCCTGTAAAATCTTCTACAAGTGGTTATTTTACCGGTGCCGTTTGACTTCTTTATATTGACACTCTTATCTGTCCACCTATCTTGTAACCTCGAGACTTGCTTGAAAAATAACTTTCTCGATGAGTACACAATACTGGCGTACTGGCGTAAGCTTTGTAATAATTTTATTAATTTCGTATTTTCATGGGAAAGCCTAAGTAAACCTTCGTCGTCCTGTTTTGTCGTTGTTGCAGAACGATGACAGAGCCTCGCTGCGGCGGTCGGTCGCTGTCGGAAGGAGAGAGGAGGAAGCCCCTGGAGCCAGTGCAGCCATGAGCGTCCCCGAGGCTAAGACGGCATGGCGGACGCGGAGGAGGCTTTGACGCATGTCAGCACCAGAGGTGAGCACACTGCACCACTTCACGCAGAACTCGGTAAGGACAAGACAATCGACGGCCCGGGGTAAAGATGCACACCAGAGCAACATGGCGCTGAAATGTGAAAGAGTCTTTAGAATTTCATACCTGAAATGATAACAAATTACAAGTTTTTCTGATTGCATGATGCGTTTATAAAATGAATATAGTTAAACGAACCAGATTCAACCAGTAACTCCATAAGAGTAGGAAAATATTTGAAGTATGCTCCAAAGAATTTTTAACGTAAAGAGTTGTTTCTAAAAGAACGTCCTATTGTAAAAATACAGATTCATTAAGAATAGATAGATTAACCTCCCTCAGTTTTCTGAATGAAGATTGGATTAATCACTATTATACACTTAGGTACAATAATAAAAATTATCTCCAAAACTATTATTCATATTACTTGATAAATATTACATTTTAGCCTATAAGCGTCATCCGTCCGTACTATTGTTCCTAGAAGCGGAATACCTATACTACTAAATTAATCGCAAGGCCCCGTCTCTTAAACTAAGTGTCCAAGGCGCAAATTCACTTCCACATTTGCATGATAACTCTTGCTTCCGCATGTTTATTTTTTTTTCACTTTTACGCCATAACCGAGCACCTGCGTTTCGGTAGTTCCGCGTAAAAATATTTGTAACTTTAAAAATACTTCAATGACGTGTAAATGTTTTTTTCGTTTGACATTCAACACGTGGGGTAATTCTTGTGGTAGCAATTCCCCTCTAATAGCATTGGAAGGGATATGAAAAGGGGACGCGAACGGGAGAGAAAGTCCGTCACTAATTAACTAGGACCACCGGGCTGTAATTTAAGAATCCTAACCAGTATTTATCTACACAAGATGCACGGCAAACCCAAGAAAACCGGCACCAGGTAAGTTAGGCTCATGTTACTTGCCCCACGCCCATCCAATGACCGTAACGAGTTGCCAGTTCATAAATGCTTTGTGATAATAACTAAAATAAAGATTAAAAGTTTTAATAAAATAATTAACCTACTTTGTCCATTATTAAGGTCAAAATATTAAAAGGAACCTGTAATCTAAAACTCACAAATAATACTAACGACCATTTGTAACAGACAGGAAAGTAAAGATATTATAAAAACAAGTTCATAAATATTTTCAATAAATACAGTAACTAACAAGATTGAGACTGACAATATGTTCTTTAATCCTGTTGATTTGGTTGAATATTACACTTCAAATACATTAAATTTTACTTCCTGGGTTTGTTTCTATATAGTGCATATATATTGCTGTGGTGCGCTATGACGTCATTACTGTCAAAGTGCCGCTTTGACAGCAAAAGAGCGATTTTTAATTTGAAGAATCTGGATTCCTTCACATTTATTTAGATATATAGATATAGAGGTATAGATTCAATAAAAATATTATAACCAAATAAATGATTTACAAAATTTCATAAAAGCACCATTTCACCGACACTATAGGTATATTTTCTCATTACTTGAAACTCTATACTCCAACATTTCGAAATGTGTTCTAAACACTGTAGTCGAAAACAAAATTAAATGATATTTTTTTAATGTCTCTTCATATTTTAAGTTCCATTTTACTTATTAAATTACACATTTAATAAATGAAGTTTCGGATGTATATAATAAATATAATATATATCTGTGTGTGCGTAATCTAATTTTTTGGCTGGTTCCATGTAAACTACAGAACTAAAGGAATAAATAACCTTAATCATATTAGTTTTGGAATTATCCATGACCAACAACATGAATTACTGTAGTTTTCCAAATACCCTAGTTAGTCCAAATTCGTATCTCTTCAATATTCGTCCACACTCGGACGAGGTCCACGTGACTATTCCGAAAGCAAAAGCGGTTAAATTAAGTTAAAAACGTTTGGTTACTCTTATGTTTTTTGTTGAATTGTACCTGTTGGATAGAGAGGGTGCATTTAAAATACTAAAAATATTTTAAATTAAAGACACGAAAGTTCTCGTTATTTATAACTTTTTCTTCATCAATGTGGATATTTACTAAATTACGAAAATATATTTTTCTAATTAATGTCTTAACCTTTCTCATTCCCGTTTGAAAAATCTCTATTTACGTATTTTTCAATTTGCTTCTCAAAGTTGTATTTACCTAGTTTCGAATGTTTTATTTTTCATATACTCATATTTACCCTTTCTTCAGTAACCGAATAACTGAATCAATAAATCTGAATTTATGTGTAACGTACTTCAGCTCTGTCATAAGAGGAAATGTTACATTATTTGGCAGTTCTGGTCTGTTTACTGAATAGTTTTTACTTAATTATCTGAAAAATGTTTACAAGAAGATGAAAATGTTGGTATACATAAAAAATTCCATAGGGTTCATGTATGTTTATACATTAAACAAATCATAGGGTTCATGTATGTTTATACATTAAACAAATCATAGTGAAAGATGAAGTGGTATATATCTACATCACAGTGGTACGTTTTTGACTTTAGCTCTTACAAGTGCGCTAAATGGTTGTAACTAAGTGACTTATTTGTACTTGGAGCTAGCTATGAAGCGTTAGTATCGGGCAGGAAATATGTCAAGGTCTCTGATTATGGTCCAGCTGCCTTCCGGTGCAAACCACGTGCAACTAAGTTGAGTTCCACTATTAGCTAGTTGTACTTGAAAGTTTTATTCTCTTCCGTATTAGAGAACACCGGCAAATCAGTCGCATGAAAACAACTTCGCAATTCCTACAAATTCCACGCCAAATAATCAGCAGGAAAACATTTTCCAGTTTGTCGTGAAATTTCAGAAATCCGACTTGGAAACTCCGATAATGTTTCGCTTGGAACTCGACTGAGTGACGGGGTACAGCTTTAATTACACAAATAAAACAAGTCTCCTAAATAAAAATTCAAAACTTGTGGATTTTATCCAATTATAACTTTTCAAGCTTCCCCTCGAGACAAACTTCTAATTAACAGAACACTGAAACAGATTCAGACAGATCGTCCTTGCAGATGGCCGTCGTGTTAGAAAAGGTAATTAAGTGCCATAGTCCTAATAACCTGTGGTCGATTTACCTGCTTCTAGAGATTCTGTTCAGAGAAAATCATTTAAGATGCCCATGCATTAAAGAAACATGAACGTAGATCGCATCATCGATTTTTAAAACAAAATCTTGCCTTGAAGGCATCGAAACTGAATTAAACGATCTGAATGGGAAGTTGAAAACTAATACTTCAATGAGTGTCAGGTTTTAACTAAAATATTTATTCGTCAATTGAAAAAAATTGTACCTTAGTGATTTTTATAGTTTTATAAAATAAATTAAAATTTCTAATTTTCTTTTGATGAAAGCAGGTGGACATTTGAAAGGCTGCGGAAAAATAAAACTTTCTCATGAATGACGAGAAATGGAAGGTCTGAAGGATCTTGGAGTCATGCTTTAGTGAAAAATTTAAGAAATTGCTTAGAAAGACAACAAATTAAACTAATCTGTTTTTACTTAATTATCTGAATAATTTTTAGGGTGCTCCAAAAGTTTTATGTTTGTAAATACCCTCTAAACCAGACATTTAACTATATTTTAAGAATCTGACAAATGTTATTATCAGATTACTGTACAAATGCGTAAAATTCTGACTTAATAATTCAATGTGTAAATTTACGGCTTTGACTCGTTACAATTTTCCTAAAAATTATTCGAAAAACATATTAATCGTTACGTTATAATCAAGTTTAATACTGAATAATTGTACTCAATGTAGTCCCGTTACTCCAAACCGTTCTCTGAAGATGAATTTGAACGTCCCTCCCTTCCTTTGTCCGACTCGAGCGCCTTTTCATACTCTGCGAAACTGTTCGGATATTATTATTCACTCACAGGGCTCATTACTCACGCTGCGAACCTCGGGACATGGTTGACCTTATTTCTTCGACAATGATTTCGAGAACAATGGCTCTCAGGAAAATAAATATCGTGATTGTTTAGCTCGTTTCTGTATTTCACCGGCTCCGCTCTTAGTTTTAATTACGGTAATTACGAAACTTTCCCTCTTTTATTCTGAATTCTCCTTTAATATAAATACTATGAAATGATTTTCATTGATAGTCTCTAAAAAAAGAATCGTTTTCGAGAACAGTTGGAAAATAAAATTTACACTTTGCCTTTATCATATATATGATTTTGAAATATAAAAATGAAATGCATAAAATCGTTATTGTTCTTAAAATTTGAACATTCAATTACATTCCCTTGGAAATATTTAATTAGGGCGCATTTTATTATTTATAATACAAATTTAAAACACTATTTTGTTACCAGTAGTAATTATTTTAATGAAAATGTGACCAAATTGCAATTTTTTAACCCTACATTATGCACGCGACACGTTTGGTCTTTATAGGATGAATTCAAGCCGGCAGTAACTGAGGTTAAGGAATGAATTCATTTCAGAGTCGTAACTAATTCCCATTGCCTATTTTGTACCTTCAGGAAATGTATAGTAACACAGGTGACGGAAAAATATGGTAAGGACGTGGATGAATTTAAGGTAAGTGATCATGTCGTCTGTATATCTATAATTGTGAATATATCTATACACTATTCAATTTGGAGCATTTCTGAACTTAAGCAGTGTACTTTGAAAGCGGACAAATTAAATGAAACTATATTTAGAGCTCTCGGCCTCAAAGTTAATTAATTTAATTTGAAGCCTAGGAACGGAAAAAATATTTTTCTTCCTGTACTTGGTCTCGGTGTATTGTTGCATTAATTTTTTATAACGTTAGTTTCAGAGTTGTATTACGGGGACGTGTAAATAAGGTAATTCCTCTCACATGCACGTAATTACAGGTTGCACGGAAGGGAAGAGGACATTACGTGACGTCATTGCTGTGGACAACAGCGACCTTGAACTTTTCGTCAATATTTAGGTGTAAGCTTTTAAGTGCACATTTGGTAGTTAGGTGTGTTCAGGACTGCTTACAAAAAATTTACGATCTAGTTTTGGCATTGTAAAGTTTGTATGTTTACGGTAGCACTCTGATTTCAGTTCATAAAATACTAGGTGATAACTCCCCACTGGGTGGGAATTTATTTTTTCCAATCCTATATTCACAGGAAAAGGAATAATTTCTCTCTGTAGTTTATAATCAATGTTATATGATTTAACAGTTATTGAAAAGTAACAGTGCTTAAACAAGTTATAAAGTTAAGTAATTTACGAATACTTAGATATAATATTAAGCTCTAATCTTCATTAGAGCTAATAAATTTAATTTAAAATTGAAGATCAAGAATAAATATATTTTTGGGTGAGCCCCGCTTAAGTAAACAACGTATTGTTGACTACGGTGATTTCAAATCCACTCCTCAGTACTTTACAGACTGCCCCTGTGCCTTTTGGACCACAAGTGTTTAAGGGAATTGTAATCTGGTAGAGATTCATTCTCCGAATCGTGACTGAGGGGAAAATAACGGTTTCACCTCTCCTATTAATATAATCAGTTAATTTACACACATATTTTTAACGCTTAGCCTTCTAGAAGGTTCTAAATTTCTTCAAGTTCCCAAAAAATAAAGCTTTTTTTGCATTCACAGTCTTTATTCAAAACACAATATTAGGAGCTTTCGGCTTTTCTTACCATATTCATCTTATATATAAATTTCAATATACATTCATTCGTACTTGTCCCTTCATTAGTGTACATGCAATTCTGACATTTTAATATATAAACAAATATTTAATATATTTCCCTCACTTTATTTACGTTAAGGAAGACTGAATATAAAAAGGGTTTCAATTTTTGAGAACTTGATGAAATAAGAATACAGTTGTTTTAATTGATAATTAATTAAATAGTTCTCAATTTAATTAAATATTGGTGAGTTTTTCATTTTCCATTTCTAGAGGCCTTATCAATAAGTCATAAATTTTTACCGATAATTTTTTTAACTGTAGCATTAGTAATAGGGACTGTGCGTCTGGTAGCCAGGGTCAACCATGCTCAGAGGATTAGGGAAGGCCACATGCACGACTCATTACTCGTCTCCGGTCGATCGAGCCTGTATTTAATATGAAACATTACTTTAAACTATTCGTGTTTGTGACTCTCTGACTGAGTATACCCGACAAAGAAAAGGAAATAAGTTACGTATTTATAAAGTCGCCTTGATGTTGGTGCGACTATAAAAGGAAAGAAAAAAACTACAATATTGTAAAAGAAATTATAATTAGCTGTTTAAACACTCAAATTTAAAAAATTCAAAATTATGAAATTTTTATAAATATAATAAATTTTTCATTTAACATCTGATTTTAGCAAGAATAAAATTAATGGCCAATTTTCAGACAAGCGAGGTTGCTTGATTTTATTCGTACAATGTTTAGTCCTCTTAAGGTACGGAAGTACGCAATCAAATCAAATTTCTTCGAAAGTTAGGTACAGATAAAAAGTTTTCCAACCAAATTTAAATTTATATATTTTTTAAAATATAAATTGATCTGATTTGAATTAAATTATCAAAATATAAATATATTTATTATATTTTGAATGGTTTCAAATACATATGAATTATACATTAGAGGACCAAAAAAAGGTTTTGCTTCGTAGACTGCTACCAGTAACGTTACAGCTGAAATGTGATTAAAGAATAAGTTCATATTGTAAGCCATTAAAATTTATGAATGTAATTTAAAATAAATAATGTTATTAATTATAACAAAATACGGAAAAACAAAATAAAATCAACATTAATAATTTGCCAAGTATTATTAAATTCTCCTGATAATGGAAAAAACGAAGTGTTTTGTTTGCTTATAATTGTTGTAGCAATGGAAAATGTTTTTTGATTGTAGTATATTTCAGTTTTATTTCAGAGTTGTAAGGCGCTGATTAAGGCCCTGTACAGTGACTTTAGCCTCAGCCTGGTTTGTTTGAGAAGTCGATACTATGCTCTTTTCATAAATATGCGCCAGGAAAATGAGAGCATTTCCTTGAGCTCGCCTTAAGTGGGGACTGAAGGGTTAGGAGGTGATTTGTGAGGCGAGGTTGACAAGTTTGCTGCTGTTCCTTATTCAATGTAGTAAAACTTTATTTTACAACTTATTTCGCTTGTGGAAGGTGGACCCCAAACTGCAGTCTGTCTGAAAACACAGAGTTGATCCCAATATCAGGACTTTCCCATCACCTTCTCCTTCACTAATCCACTGCTTACAGCGCCCCTCAATCCAGTCCCCAATTGGAAATGTGTCGATGGAAGCAATGAACTTTCCTTTTTATTCTGTAGTAGATGACGCGAGTATGCTCGGTGATATCAAACTTGTTATATCGCATTGATTTATTTTATTCGATAGAATATTAGTATTTATATATTTGTATCTGTAACTAGAGCTGTGACTTAGCAGTCTTGTCCTCATCACTAATTAATTAAGGCATGATCATGTCAGTTCTTTCTTCAAAATTCTGAAGTCAGACCGTGAAAGAATTTGAATAGTCAATTCTAGGTTAGCCTCACATACAGGAATATACAAAAGAAGTAGAGAAGACTCAGGCGGAACAAGAATTGTCATGATTGGTTAAAATATTAGAGCAGCTGCATACTTATCAGCGTCCTAGGTTCTTTCAATATTTTTCTAAATTACTTAATTACTAAAATAGCACTAAACTTCAAAAAAAAAGTTCTTTACTCTTTTCCAGAAAGTGGTAATAATTTATTAAAACCCGTTTTCTCGTGTATTTATTTCAATGGAACGATTTTTTAGAGATGCTGATTGAACAGAGTCCGATTATGAACAGTTTAACAATTTCGCCAGCGAAATCGTTTACATGCCCAGAGACAGAATAATTCAGAGCGCTGTGGTGTAATGAGATTCTTTGCTCCTACAGTGGTTCCGTGCAGAGTGCACTGTGGGGAGGGGTGTCATTTTCTAGCGGTAAACAAACTGGTTATTAATGCAATGGTAACAGTATTGAAAACACTTGTAAAGAGATTTAATTATTTGAATTTGGTAATTGACCTTCTCTCGCCATTTAATAATTACAGCTATTTATTTTTAAATTTTGATTCTAGTTAATTCATTAACAAATAATTCACGCCTTGGCTAAACTATTTTATTTTAATTGAACGTGTGATAGGAGCAAATGTAATTTACTCTCGCAGGGTTCCAAAGTGTTTTATCAAGTAGCAGAGACGTTGTTAACTCCAAAAATTTACATAATTTTTACCTATTTTTCCTACCAGACGTGTCAATTTTTCTGCTGTCTGAAAGCCAGGGTTGCTGTCGGCGCTGGTTGCAGGAAACTCCTTGGTGATCTGCTGCTGTCCTCCGTGACCTCAGCCTGGCTCCTCACTCCTCCTTCCTTCCTCGGATCAGGACTGCGTCGCACTCACAAGGTGCTACCAAATGTCTATTCCCGCCATAACAAGTGTGTTTGCTAATAGAAAAATTTATTTTAAGTCTGAAAACAGAGACTAAACTGTACCTTTAACGCCCTATATCCTTTACAGGTTGACAGGTGACTCGTGTCCCATGAAACTCGTCACGTCGCCAATGTCAACAATTATTTCCCTGTGTCTCCCACCGTAACTGCAAAATTTTTCACTGCGAGGTGTCACGGGCTATTTACAGGCAACTGATCCACGGCCTCTTTATCTTCAGACAATAATTTTAAAATATAAATTTCAATTCCCGCGGATGTGTGTTAGCATAGCTTTACGCGCCAAATTAAATTTATTTTAATAAAAAAATACGCAACTCACACTTTTCATTTCTGTTGAATATAATCTTTTCTTGGACTACTTTTGCGAGTGATGACGGCACAGATAGCTTTGTAATATTCTGCACCAATTAAAGTAATACATTACGCGCACATTGTGACTCGGGGATTGGAAGTATACTTCTCTTCCTGAACAGACCGGCATACTTCTTAATTTGGACCCCTATGTTGGATCTATACTGTGGTGACTCATGTCCCCTACATTGAATCGGTAAAGCAAAATTAATCTAGTTTAATATTCTACCGAGTAACGTACAGGACGAAAGCGAGAATGGTCAAGGTCACGTCGGGGCGAAACCTCGCAGATTATGGCACATTATTGCCTATGATGATAGTTGAGTAGATGGAGCAGAGTTTGCCTGGATTGTACTGTTGAGCATTTGGAGCAGAGACTGCCTGGATTATTGTGGAAGGGTTGGTGCAGAGAATCTGCCTGAGAGAGACGCTAGGGAGAGACGAAGCAGTGGCAGAACAAGCAAAGCGTATAAAATTTAGCTTCTCCGCACATGGGGAAGAGAGATTTATTTGGTGGAAGTACTGAAAAAGAGATAACATTTGATGCGGATTTAATCTGAAGAAGACGACGTTAGGCAGCAGGCGAACGACGTCACCAGGCGTTAACATCCGGTATTGGCATTTTTACCCGGTTTTTCTTGAAAACCATTCCTGTTTGATTCGAGATTATTTTTATTTCATTAAAATCGTTTTTCACCGTGTTCCCGAGAGCAGCCGTTTAGGAGCTGCATAGATTCTTTTTGCTCTACCGACATAGCCAATATATTTTATTCGTAAATTTATTGTTACTGAAACTTTTAATTTGAGTTATATTATTCTTTTGTAAATAATTTTATATTGTATTACCACAGTTTCGATCTTATCATAATTAAATTGATTATATCAAAGCTAACTTTTCTTTATTTTAAAAAATTCCTTATTATTGTAAATAATATTTGTCGGTGTAAACAACAATACTCTCACCAGGCTGAGTCGATATAAACCAATTTAGAGCCTCCCTTTGCTTGGCACGAATCTTGTGGTTTGCGTATCCCACTTCAGTGTTACAATTACCCTGTTCCTGCTTAATTTATTATCCAAAGTAAGTCCCGAGAACTTAATTTATTACATCGAGGAAGTCGTAGAAGTTGTGAGCGGCAACCCATCTACCGTCGAAGGAGAAAGTATCCCTTGAGCCGAGCAAAGATAAACCGCAGGATGTCAATCCGCAGCGAGCGCGAAGAGCAAGTTGGTACATCATCGGAAACAATTGTGTCGCGGAACAATGGCGAGCATAGAGGAGAGAGCTCTCTCCGTTGATTTAGCTCTTTTCTGTCGCACTTCTTTTTATCAGACACTTCATACAAATTTTATGGGTGCCGAGGCAGGACAAAACAGCGAGCCCTGGGGTGAGTCGGGCAGTCGCGTCCAGTCAGCGAGAAACGTGTCGCTGTAAGCAACGACACTTCTCACACTCACAAACCCTGCCAATCAGCTTCAATTGTTAATACCAAACCTCATCGAATAACACAATGTTATTTGTCTTTTGGCCACAAACATATTCAAATTATTAAACAATCGTCCAGGTAGGATAATATATTTAACGCCTCGTCTTAAAATTAAAACAATAAACTCTTGAACATAATAATATAGTATGATAAAGAATCGTCACCACAGATTAAGTGGAAATATTATGGGACACAAAAACTATCCATAGTAACGATATTATGTGGCAAAAGCTTTATGTCGATTTGGGAATATCTATTACCCATAATTTAAATACTCTTTTACAGCGCATTGAAACATAACTGGTTTATCAGGTACAAATTTAATTTATTAATTCAAACAAAAGAAGCATATTCTTAACAGTGTAACGGTAAAAATGGGGGAGAGGTTAATTGTGTAAATTTATTTTAACAAATTACTTGTACTTTTAAAAAATATTAGTAATAATTTTATTTATAAAAAAAGAACATTTCTTTAGTGGGTCCTGCGCACTATTTACAATTATACATATCTGTTATGTTGTAATACTTGCTTGTTCCTTGTAATGTTAAGTTGTAAAAATATCTGTCATATATGGAATATTTATCAATCATGAAGGATTTATTAAAACTTCAACAAAATATTGTTCTGAATTATTTTGTGCCTTCAATAAGACTAACAACTCATTTAGAAGTTAAAAATATCTGAATAGTTGTGTTCACTACTCATTACAGCGCACAATATTTTATTTTATCTGTATTGAAGTGGTATTGTTTTTGTAGAGTTTATAACTTTCGCGACTTCATTTAAAAATTTTTTAAATTTGTGGAATTTTTTTGTCACCAGTATATTTTCTAAAAATAATTTAAGATCCCGATTCGCTAACCTTGCTTTGGTTTACTGCTTTGTGAGCTTACGTAACAAGACATAATTAAAATTTATTAGAACCAGCTAAATTTAATTAATATAATTTATAAGGTTGGTTTATTTGTTGGACATAACTGCTGATTGTCAAGTTAGATAAAATATTCAATTGTAATTTTCTGACTTTAAAATAAATATTATCTGTAAAACTCTGGACTATGGTAACCTCTATCTCAGGATTCTAGTTTACAGAATACGTCCATACTTGTTTATTGTTACCCATGTTTCCTATTGTAGCGAGAAACAAGGAGCAGGGTTTCTTTGTTCCCCAACGTTGTTGGAACGGTTCCGGAATAAGCTAGAAACAAATAAAGGCTTGAGAAATTAAGTAACTTTCTCCCGTTAGATATAAACGGTCTTAAGAACTGATTAAGTGGTATTATAACAGGGTATTATAATCCGTAGTATAGATAGAATCACTCGATTTCTTTTCCGGAACACCTACTCATGCCTTCTACAATTAAATATCACGAGGATTACGTTTCGTCTTGTTATAATTGATCATCTATACCTTGATTTTAACGAAGATCTATCGGGACAGGTCGAATTTAAAAATATTATCAGTAATTGTAGTCTGTAATAGATACCATAGTCTTTTTAATAGAATAAATTAATTTTCCGTTACTCTTCAAATGAGGGAACGACATACGTCAAAGTTCGTGCATAAAATAGAATGGACTATGAATGGATAATTGCTCAGACCTAATAAGAATCACCATACTTACTGTGAAAAATATTTCTAGATACACAGAATACAATTTGATATATTTATTTGTCTTAATCAGAGCGACAAATTTGTCGAGCTGAAATATTTATAACAATATTCGTACGTAGTACAGCATAAATTACGTATTGATTTCGGTGAAATGAGGATTATATTCTGGAAATAAATGGGAGTAATTTTTTCCTGGACGTGAAACGCACACGTGTATTAATAGAATGAACTCACGTAACAGAAACTCTCTGTGCATATAAATAATTAAAATTAAAAACAGAGCAGCGTTAAAATCCAGAGAATTTGTTCCTAAAATAACATTTGTATTAAATTTCATGTAATATTTATAAAACATTGCATTTCAAAAATGAAAAAATTGATATATCTCCATAAAAGTACGGAATGTTAAAACAGGTTCATATCATTGAAATAATGTGTTACCAAATACATGTGTAGCTACTACAAACGCCGTGACAGACAAAGTCGCCATTAAACATTAAGTGGACTTTAACTTCCCTTCAATTGCTACTTGAAACTTAGGTATTGCATGCACTGGTTAGCAATTCTACCAAGTAAAGCCATCGATTCTCCGAGAGCTGAACTTCACTTCCGAATTGGCCGTGCCTATTGCACATTCTCCACTCACGCAACAAGTCCAATTTTATGCATGGCGTAGTTCAAGAACCATCTGTGGTCTGCTCGACCATAAAACCGTTGTTTCCATCCGTTCACCTGTAAAAAGCAAAATATAGACAAGTACTACACAAAACATTGAATGCATTGGATGTTTCTAATGACAATCTTGTCGTTATTTAAGAAACCATATGAAATAATAGACAAATTATTTAGAAAACTTGAACCTATTCAATAATATGTTATAATATGTAATGCATCTCTACTAGCCTATTATAAATATAGAAAAATTGTTAAGTAAACGTCGTCAGTAATAGCCATGCCAGTTGATGTAACAATAAACATAAAATAATAATATATACCCCTGTTACATACATTTGACAAAAATATAAATAGGAATTTGCCACATTTCCATCCGAAATATATTTTTTGATTTCAAAATTTTCAATGATTATCTGTCTATCTACGTCTCCTGATGTCAGACCTAATAAAAAAATGTCCTATTCTTTTAAAACGTGACTCGTACTACACTGAACAAAATTCTGTATAGCAAGTTTCAATTTATCACTATTTCTTCCATACACATACTCTAAATTCTTACATAAATTGCCTTTTAGAGGAAAAGTGTTATAAAGTTCACTGAAACTTAAAACAAAAGATAAGTTCTATAATTATATATGTATTATTATTTCGGTTTTAAAAAAAATCATTGGAAATAGTTAATGAGCACTGAACTTATCATTTATTTTTTTAAGTTTCAGTGAAGTCTGGTGATTTATAACACTTTGCGTCTAAAAGGCCGTTTATGTGAGAATTTAGGGTAATTGTATTGAAGAAATAATGATAAATTGAAACTCTACTAATTTTATTTAGTGTAGTACGAGTCACGTTTAAGAAGAATAGAACATTTTTTATTAGGTCTGACGTAGATACACAGAAGAAAATTTTTTAAATAAAAATATTGTTTCGGAAGGAAATATGGAAAATTCGTAACGTAATTGGCTATTATATTTATGTCAAATGTAACAGAAAAATTAGGTTTATATTATTATTTATTTATTTATTGTAATATCAACCGGCATTGTTATTAGCGACCGTGTTCACTTGACAATTTTTCCTTCATTTATAATTTTAATTTATACAATATTTGCAATAGACTAGTAGAGATACATTACATATTATAGGATCGGTACAAGTCTTTTAAATATTTAAGGGTAAACATGAATTTTTTTTCAATTAAATGCAATTGTAATGATTTATAATAATCTTTGAATAATATTTCTAAATTTTGTAGAGAGATCTGCATGAAATTAAATGTCAAAATGTAAAACAATTTCTTATATTTTTGGTACAAGACCTAAGTAAATTGATTTCTAACGAATCACATTTGTGATTGATACAATATAATAATAGCGTGATTGTTAACATCAAATTTTTCTCTTACACCTGAGTAAAATTCTTTACGTTTCGATTTTTTCCGATTTTTTGTATGGCGATGCGATGCGAGATTCCACTAGAAAAAAGTTCAAAGCCGCTCCTCCCCTTCTACCTAATGGAAACGGGCCAGTAATTGGGTTTGGGAGATAATGCAAGGGTCGGGTAATTAGTTCACGGTAAGCGGAAATAGCTGAAACGGAGCACTGCTTAGCTAAGCTAGCCTTCGGCTAAGGGCAACTACTACCTGGCAATTTGGCGAGAAAACCTCAGGTCGGAAATAGTCCGCAGTTCTACTCGCCTCAGATTGCGGTCTCCTTCGTGTTCTGCGCCATTACGTCGCTAGAGCCTCGCCCTCGTCACACCAATTTACTCCTTACAGTTAATTGAGTGAAAGCTTCAAAAATCTGTATTATTAACCCTATATCAATGCTCCAAAAAAAAATTGTGCAGCCTTTGCCTCTACAACGGAGATTATAAAAAATAAAAATTCTCTTTAATCTTTTCACAGCGGAACATTCAAGAGTTGAGTCAACCCAATAGCATGTACATTTCATATCTAAAAAACATGGGAGAGACTTATTTATGCTGAGATCGAATCAGGAATATATATGTATAAATTTCAAATAAATAATAATATAAAACCATGGAAAGCCGTAGTGTTTTAATGTGTTTGTTAGTATACCGAGAAAGAGTTTAATATGAGTATTAATAGAGGGAAAACCACAAGGTAATGGAATGTAGTATGGGAAACAGTGGAATTAGAAAGGCTGTTAGATTTGGAAGGGATATTTTGATGGAAGCTAAGGAATTATGCTACTTGGGAAGCGTAATAACTAGGTATGGTAGAAGTAAAGTAGACATAAAGAGGATAGCGCAAGAAGGAAGGCTTTAGCGAAAAAGAGGAATTTACTTACGGGTAATATAAATGTAAATATTAGAAAATCGTTGCTAAAAATGTTCATATTGAGCGTGGCGTTATATGTGTGCGAAACGTGGACGATAGGAGTTGGGGGAAGGGAAACAATAGCAGCTTTTGAAATGTGGAATTTCTAAACAGAATTGGGGAAAAACGAACAATATGGAGGACGTTGACTACGAGAAAGGACATATTAATAGGTCACGTTTTAAGACACGAGGGTCTTGTAAAATTAGCATTAGAGGGAAGTGTGTGCGGTAATAAGAGAAGAGGGAGGCAAAGGATACACTAAGCTAAGCAGATTATGGAGGCTTGTGATGTGCTGGTTATGAGGAAATGAAAAGGCTTGCGCCAGATAGGTTAGCATGGAGGGTTGCATCTGACCAGTCTTAGGACTGAGTACCACAACAACAACTGTAAACCGATGAGTAAGTTTTGTCTGTAACATTTCCCTTCCGACGTCTTGCTTTAATCCTTAATTATTATTATTTTTTAGTATGTGTAACACTTCAAAACATAAAGTATCCAAAAATGTGGTTGATTGAAAACACACTACGTAACGTTTCCGTTGTAATTGTCTTCAGTTGAAGAAAATCATTATTAGTTTTAAGAATTTTTAACGTCGCTTAATTATACTCTAGCGTACTTGTAACACTTAAGCTAATTTTATTTTTCATCATTTGAAGACAACAAGTAAGAGTGCAAAAAAATTGTTTCAAAACTATAAATTATTACTAATTAATATAAAAATCCAGCAATTTTCCTAATTTTTAAAAATGGTAAATTACATCTGCTGAAAATTTAACTTAACACCAACTCATTTACATCACATTATCTTGATACTCTTAAAAAGTAAATTAACCATATTACTAAATTTACTGCGGAACAGTTATATATAAAGAATGATTGAAAACACTATACATTACATTAAGCATTCTTCATTTAAAATGTGAAATGTTGTTTCAAAATAATTTAATTGGTTGCTTAGCATAAATATTTCACATTATCATTTAAATAACAATTTGATCCAAAATAACTATTCAAAAATTTAATTAAAATGTATATACCTACAGAAATTATATTGTTTATTTACGAAATTTTTCGTACTAATTCCAATAATTACATGATTGTTAATTTCTTGAAAAATAATTCATCCAACATTATATTATTTACAACATTAGACTATGATAAAATAAGAACCATAGTAACACAAAATTTGCAAGAAATTATCATAAATAATACATTTTATTAAACTAACATTATTAAATCAATTATACAAGAATATTTATCTCAGAAATAAGTAAAATAACCGGGAGATAGTTTTCACTAAATTAGATAAAGTAGCGATGACTGTAGCTTTAGGTACAGCTGGGTACTTCAAAAATTTTAATATCGTGTTGCCCGATGAATCACCATATGAAAAATGTAATTATAATAATGTTATTAATATGATGATAGTGAAATTACAAATTATTCTTAGAAGGTAATCATTTTGGACCTTCCTCTTTTTATTTATAAATTCTGATGACATTATAAAAGTTTTTTCCCTCCCGGAAGGTCATAAATCCATTTCATCATTTAAAAGTATTGTAGCTTCAACAAATAGTCTTGGCTGAAATAAACCTTAAATTATGAAATTTATAATTATATCCAAAACTTATTACAATCAGTAGATGACTTAAATAATATTTAATAACATAATAGTCATATTTATGATTTTTTAGATGTAACTTGAGTCTTTAAGTCTCTTCAAAATTATTTATTTATTAATAGTTTCTTGAAAAGATGGGAAATCAATTTTTCAGGTCTATCAAACATTTCTTAGTCTGTAATACTTATTTTACACAATTTTAACTAGATTTGTTTTTAAATATTTTTTACGTTTCCTGGTATAAATTTTTAGTTATATAAAAATTTAGCTACATAATTATTATAAAATTTAAAGAAAGTTGAAATTCGTTGCTAATATACTTCTTTTGAAAAATAGAAGAAAAGTGATATATTATCTAAGAATATAGTTGTTTCTCCTATAAATAAAATATATAATTATTAGTGATCTTAAATATTATATAGGTTGTTCTTTACACAACTTGTTTTCTATATATATATATATATATATATATATGTTTTATTTCTGAATTATCCCTTAACCTTTTTGAATTTAGACTTTGCTTTTGCCTGATTAATAATTTTTTAAGGTAAATAATTGTGTTACGGGTATAATTTATATAGAATTATAAGTAAAAGGGCGCATACAAAGGTTTTTTTAATTTGTATAGGCTAAATGTTTTACCATAGAAACATAACCATAAATACCTTGATATAAGTAGGAAAATGGAAAAAATCATCGTTGAATACGAAATTTTAAAAAGTTTAAAATTTACGTCTGCTATATATAACAAAACAGTTTATGACCTTTTACAGACTTGATTTTCTAAAATTTAATTAATAATAATCTTTCGCTATATTTTCACGCCATCTTCATGAATATTTAATATGAATCTATTTGGGACCCTCATTTTTCACACTTTAACGTTGAATTATATTGGATCAAAATTGGGAAAGCAGTAAGGCTAAGCTCATTATGAAAATCGTAATATATTAAGAAATATGTTATTCTGAAACAAGTATTTATCTATTTTACAAATCCATCAGCGAGAAAAGTATTTTCCTGAAGTATTTAAATTTAATTTCTGTTCGGACTAATCCGTCGAAACGGAAATGTTTAACTTTCTTCTGCTAACTAACCCACAACGATTGGTTACCAAAGCAACATGGCTAGCCATCGACTTTCAATTAGCGTTCATGTAGAGACTTTTTTTTTGTTCACGTCGATTTCTATAGCAATATAGTGCGTCGTCTACATAAATCAACTAAATTGAAGTTATTTGCAAGGTTGAAGTGTTATACACCTTTATTACTCAAGACATGGCGATTAATCAAGATTAATATTTGAAACATACGTAATAAAAACTTAATCAGTAATAAAATAAAAATTTACGTGTATCTGACCGATCATGTAATAGACCAAATTCGTTAATCAATCAAGCAGTTCGATACGTCTTTCACAAATATGAGAATTTTATATGGAGTTTTATTAGCAAGATTTTATTTTATAAATTAAGTCAGAACAAACCATTTACACCAGAGTGTAAATATTACTTAAAATTAAAAATGTGGAGCTGCGTAGTTTTACGGAAATTTTGACGTCACTACAGTCGTATTTCAGAATTAAATTGAGAAGTTACATGTGGAATGACATCAAGCGTAGAATATTTATTTATATGATTTGAAATAAACATAAACTGGTCTTTTTCCAAGTATCGGATGGTGAGCAAGGATGGTCTTTTCCGCAAAAACGTCGGTAGAGTGGGGCAAACTAATGATTTTATTGTTCAGTATCGAGGCCCGCTACCGACGGAATATTAAATAAGAAAGTGGGAACAATTTATTAAAATCCCAAGAAAAATGAATTTTGGTCATTATGATTGTGACATTAAGATTGTCAGGATGATTAATACAGGACTTTCAGAAAGATTGTAAGGGGACTATAGGAGGGTATTAGATTGAACTTTAAGTGTAGATAGAGGTTGAGTTTTAAGAGCAGCAATAATAAATTGGAGATTGTCCTGGCCTTGGTCATCTAAATTACTGGAGGAAGGCTCAATGTTCTCATCATTATTCAACGTGAAAGTTTGGTTGGGTCCAGCAACAAGTCCAGGCCAAGCTGAGAACAAAAGACAATGACTCTGTAACCTTTTACCGATTTTCTGGTGCTGTAATTCCAAGTAGGGTTTTTGTTAGTAAATCTGCTTTTTGGGTTTAGACGATTTAGATGATTAAATGTTAAATCTAACTTAAATCACATTGTTATAAAGATTCCTCATAATCCATTTCAGGACAATATTAACTTTTGTATATTAAGAAAACATACAACTGATAAATAGTTGCGACATTATTGAACCACGCAACAAGAAAAAACTTCGTAACTTGTCCAATACAAATTTTTTCCTTCATTAAGACAATGAAACTGCGAAGATTCGACAGTGAAATTGTTAGATTGGTGTACAAACTGTTAGAACTTCCATTTTCCAACGTTTTACCACTTTGATCATCTGTGACACTTTTTTAACCAACGTGAAAAAATCGTTTATAGTAAAGAAGGAGGAGGGGATCTTTTGCCAAACCAATCCACTATTTAAAGAAAATTGATTTTTGCATAGCTAAAAAAATAGGACAGACTCTGGACGAAGTTTTCCCGTATGGAAAATAAAAATGACGTACTGATTCGTGAAAAAATAAGTTATAAGTAATTACTGCCATACCTTTGTAAAAGAGACGTTGTTACTGAATTAGTTAATATGTTGGTTTATATATTAAAGATGACAAAGTTTATACAATTTTTTGTCATATTAGTAATTAATAAAAATTTCCTGAAAAATGTCATGAATCAGCAGCACGATAAATTTGTCATCCCGTGTGAAAGACGTGACAATCCATTGAGTCGTGTCACTGACGCATTGCCTCACTCGCACTTTTCACACAACACGAATGCCTGAGCACTGTTGACGCCTGATATCCGCTTCATCCCCAATCAAATGTGTGCTTGACAACAATGGACAAGCAGTAGTCAGTGTCCACCGAGGAACAAAGGAAAATCCGGGGTTATTGGATGCTCCGTTGCGTCGGAAACCAACAAACACATTCCACAAAGCAGGGATATAGTTGGTACAACGACTACAAATATAGATACTGCGTTGACCTTTATCTAAAATTAACAATATGTATTATGTCCGTTATTTATAAACAAAACAAATGAGTAAAAATCACGGATGCATATGCATCAATTCACATAATAAAATAAAGCGTATTAATATAAATAACGGTTTTATATACTTGTCTTATTCCATGTGAATTCGGTCAAAATTTAAAAAACTCATATTAACAATTTAATAGATCAGTTGTCTTACCCGATATAACCGACATATCACAATAACAATTAATCTAATGACCATAAACATTTTATACAGATACTAGCTGAAGTGCCCGGTGTTGCTCGGGTTTATGTAAATAATAAATCAGAAATGTATTTAAAGATAAGTTTATCACAGTACTTACAGGTGTACTACATTCATAGTTTTACCATTATCTGCACAAACAAAAAGACTTTTGCTCGAGCCAACCCTGGAGCAACCGTCATAGAGCTGAAGAAGTAGGTGAACACCGGCAACTTTAAGTGATTGGCCCTGAGCTTCGTTGATGGACATGGCAAAGCACAGTTTAGGAGGAAATTGGATCCTTTTGAAACTGAAACCCAAGTCTGATGAGATCAAAGGTATCCTTGGAGTGGAAACATTCTCTCCTGAAGATTGACCTCTAAAAATTGTTGCTTCAATGGCACGAGGAAGCATCTGCTTGATCAGCAATCTAGTTCCATTGCAGAGCCTTGGTGCGTGTAGATTTTCCAGGAGGGTCACAGGAGTTCCTTTTTTAAATGAAAGAACATGTGGAGGCATTCCAGATAGAGTCAAGGAATTTATAAACTCTAACACAGATTTATAATAGTTGGAGGGGTTCCAAAATAGATTTTTTTATCGTGTTGTAGTGAGGAGAGAGGAGGAGGATTGGATCATGTTGGAAATCTACTGATAGGCCTTCGTGAGACAAAGAGTATAAGGTCATACTCGTTTCTTCAAGTTGAGTACGGACTTTGCCAGAGGCGAAAAACCACCAAAGAAACACCTTCAAAAAGTTGCATTTTCACTTTTTTCATATATATGCAGTATTGTTGATTAATTTAATACTTTTACCTGTAATGAATATCACTACCAAATGCATACTTGCTTTTACAAATAAGCAATTACTAAGTATTAAAATTTACCTGACGAGAAAAATAAAACTAATCTACGTATACATGGAATCGACTATCCAAAGAAGGTTATAATTTCTCAGGGAGTTATCTCTCTGCCAACGATAGGTTAATTACGACGAGAAATATTTATAAATTAAAAAATTTATAATATGGTTAAGAATATGGGCAAACCGCATACATTTAAAGAGACCTCGATGCGTGTATGGGACACCAAACGTTTTACGTAAAATGTTTCTCACTTTTTCACAAATATAACATAATCATATTTAAGAAAATAAGGATCATAGGCAGCTTCGTGCCCTGAGGAACCCGTGCGTCAAATTTGCTCAAATTCGGACCAGTTGTTTGGCGCGTTGACAAAGGTGAAATAAAATTATTTTTGATGAGAAGCGGTTAATAATAAACTTAAAAATATCTAATCAGGTATCGAGAATAGAACACAAAAGTTATGAGGACTGATGGATCACTCTTAAACGTAAGAATCTATAAAACTCTAAATAAATAAATGTAATGTCCAAAATGTCATAGACAAGTTAATGGGAACCTAACGTTTGTTCTATCTTGCTCTTTATTAATTAATTAAAATAATTATTGTACATCTTTTTCGGATCCCTTGTTTTAAATTCCCTTCCTGTGCTATTTAAGGAAAGGAAATTGCCATTTATTGAATCAATAATAGAACTTAGGGCAAAACTTAAATTTTTGTATATTCTACTGTAACTTTGAATTTTTTATGAATAAAATTATTTCGAATAAATAAATAGATTAGGAAATGTGTCAAAAATAAAATTTTATCGGACAAATTTAAGAATAATTTTAATATGCTTAAAATTTATTGAGTAAAATTATATTTCTGCATTTCTCGCTGTTTTTTATATATTTCACTACGGCCTGACAAAATTAACTATTATAATTACTTTTAATTTACATTAGATATAGAATATATAGATATTTTTTATCTGACAATATAAAATTGTGATAAATAAATGCCCTGCCATGCATGTATTATATAGTAATACAGCTATTACAAAGAAGTCCGATATTTCCTGGAACTCTAAAAACCATGATAATTTGTGAAACTAAATGAGATTTTAAAATTTTAATTTATTAAGTGAGTCGTGTAATAAACTCGTAGAATAATGGACTTTGTGCTATTAACTTTATAAACCATAATTAATTTGGCTTCCTTTTGATGAAATATGAAGCTTAAAGAGCGGAAGGCAAAACATGAATGTATTATTCTTTTCCCGGAAAATTTAATAATTGCTTCCGATAGAAGATTGTATTGATTTGCCCGCAAAATCGCGAATTGTTGAATACGTTTTTGATAACAATATATATATATATATAATTTCAGCCTAATAAGCATGTTTACGGAAAGAATGGTTTAATAATTTTGCTATTATTTGTTTCAGTTCTTAAGAATGAGCTCATGCTTCATGAAGCTGTCATTAAAAATGACACTGATGGAGTTCGGAAAGTCCTTAAAGAACCCTTGGATGTAAATTCCAGGAATAACGTAAGTACAATTTTCAATTTAGAATAATTAGGTAAAATAATTTTATGAACTTCAGACTTAAATAATTTGATACCCTTCCTTTGCTGAATCTTACGATACATTGTAGTTCTATAATATTTATTTAAAATGTCTTTCTTATACATTTTTTATTCCAATAATTTGAGAAGAATCTTGGCCGCAACAAGTAGGGGACTGTTATTAGCGACCCTACTTACATAGCTTAGGTTTTACATAGATTACCTATACCAATAAATAAAATTAAAGTGTCTGTTATTTGTCACGTCAGGTGAATTATAATATTTTGTAACTGCTCATTTTTACTGTCTCCAAAACGTGTGAAAGCGGGACCTTTTCAAAACCAACTGCGAGTTGTAAGGTTTTCCCTGAAGCGATCATACACAGATGATACAGTACTTTTTATATATTCAATGAATTCAACTTTATCAAAATTCTTTACCTGTTGTTTTGTTTTAAGGACAAGTAAAATGAGCTAGTTCCGCACTAACGAATTCGCGGGGGTTAGCTGGTTTATTATAAAATTGAAATAATGTTGAAATTCGTCGGTAATATAGTTATTTTGAAAAATAGGCAAGTTTTATATTATCGAAGAATATTGTGACTTCTACCTTAAGATTAGCTATTAGTTCTAAAAATAATTATGGAGTTGAAATTCCATCACGAATGTTAAGAGTTTGGATATTGTCTCCGTATTATTGTGGGAGCTTAATACTGAAAATGTAACAATGGTTTGAGTCCTGATCTTGTCGAGGTTGTTGCACAAGATGATGATGTCTTTAATCGTTATCGAAGTATTGCAAAGTGTGCATGCTGGTTGAGGAGATCTGAAAAATAATTAACAGTGGGTAAGGTTAGTATGTAGGGTTCTAATTCTGCTTAGATCACTTTCTGTCTTCTGGTGAGGTCGGGAGGATGGTCCAGGTTGCCGTGGTTGTCGATTTTCTGGAGAAAAGCGCTGTTGCTTTTTTGTTTTTGCTGTCAATGTGCCATTTTGTACTACACACGGGTACGGTGGTGACAATAATCGGCCAGCTTATTAGGATTCAAACATATTACAGGGTTTGGGGAATCAAACGGCGGAAATTTACGGTGATATTGTCTACGGCATTACAATATCTTTTAAAATATTTTTTGGGGGTTCACAGGCTGCATGAGGGTGATACTGAAACAGCTAACTCCCCTTTAATAGCATAGGAAGAGAATTGAAAAGGAGGGATGTGGAAGGTAGGGCAAGGTAGCCAAGGGTTGACTAGGACGCCGGTCTATAGTTGATGGATCCTATCCGGTATTTCACCTCCAGAGATGTTTCAGAGATGCAGGGAATTCCCTAGAAAACCTGCATCAGGTAGGTCGTGCATTGGGTACTATCCTCACGCCCTTCCGAATGACGGGAGACGAGTTTGCTGTAGGGTCGCAGCATTCCCTTCTACGTGTCTCCACCAGTTTTAGGAGGCAGTTGGCCGACTGATCCAATCGGATCAGCGGACAACTCTTGCCTTATGCCCAAGGTATTTGACCCCAGTACATATACCTCCCCAAATAGGCGAAGATGTCTCCGCATGTAAGAACTTTGAAAAAAAAGAGAGAGAGAGTACGAGGCATCCCCGACATAGTCAGGTGAGCCCCGCAGTCACTCTGGAGAGAAATGCCTTCGAGAGAAAACTCCCACAGGCAATTTTGGATTAACAGGGTGATCCTGAAGCAGACAACTCCCCTTTAACAGCGTACGAAGAGAATTGAAAAGGGGGATGCGGAAGGTAGAGCAAGGTTTTTTTGTCTTTAAATTTACACTTCCTGCACTCGTACCAAGTAGAATCTTGGCACTGTGATCGATGAGCATGGGTAATACTTTCATCAGCAGAATAAATAGGTACTTGCTGTGGGGTCGTAGCATCCCCTTCTCCATGTTTACCCTGGAAAATGGAAATCTAAAATACTCTACCCCATTCTTCTTAAATTATCATTTATTACTTTCTAGGTGAATCAGAATATTTGAATATTCTGTACCAAGTATTTTAAAACGTTTGATATTTTAGACGTCTGTCTCTCGGGATCTTTGAATGTTTGGGAAGATCTGATTTCATATTTGAATCAAGGAGAAAATTTTCCATACTTAACTTTCTTTGACAAAAAATCTTTATTCTTTCTCATTGTTACGTGATAAAGATGTTAAACGAGTGTATTATGTTTAGTGTTGTAGATTGTAGAGAGACCTCGTTTCTTATCTCGGGGTAAAATGCTGTCAAGGCGTCCAAAAGCTCCTCTCGCGTTGTGTTTTATATGATTCTTTTATTTTCTTATCTGCACACGACGAAAGAAAGCCGTTTGAAATTTAATTTCTATAAAAAGGAAAATTTATCTCACATACTTCTCTCAAGAGGTCAAATCCTCCATATTGTTCTCTTCTCTTATTCTACTTAAAACTTCCTGGTTACTTGGTATAATCAATAAAATTGAACCAAGTATGTTTCTTTCATTCAACGATTTTTAGAATTTGTATGCCTCGTAATTTTTGAAATAGTTAACGTTGTAAAACACACAGTTCAGCTAGTGGTCGATCGTTTTGTCTTTCGTGGCCACGACCAGGGATTATTCCGTCAAATAACCGCATGAAGGTATCAGGAAGTCCGCTGACGGCGCGTAGTTTATGTTTGGTGTGTGGTGGCAGGACTGCGGTGATGGAAAAGCTCCTCGGCTTGCGGCGCACCGCGCGTGGCTGAGCCGATAATAGAGTAATTACAATGGGTCAGAGGCAGGCGCCGCGATGTCCTCATCCCACGTCAATTAGCACCTGCCACAGCCGATCGCACTCAACGCGGTTGCCTTCGGACTCTCCTACTTGCAGGACCCCTTATTATTATATTACATCTTAAAGCGCAAGTCATTTTATTAAATTTATCATTTACAAAAATGAGAAAATTTCTTCTACTCTTGAATAAAAATTTTGAAGTTTAAAGGCCAAAACTGTTAGGATTATCCGTGGACAGTCCAGGGAATAATATTGGAAATTGGATTTTAATGCCTTTGTAAAAAATATTTAGTGCAGCTAATTATTATGTTGTCAAAGTGCACTGATCGGAATATCGGAAAATTATTGCAATTTACTGTGCAGTAAAAAGAGAGCTTCTGTGCTCAAGCGTAAAACATGCCCATATACATCAAAGGGGATGACTGTTGTAAACATTTCGCCCTGTTGGTCTTACATTTGAGCACATTCAGTAATTTGTCATAAATTATAATCATCTATTCACACCATTCAGATATTCACAGGTTCAATACAAGCACCAAAATACGTTTACAGAAACAAGACTAAAACACTGCCAATTATAAACGATTATAATGGCTATATATTTAATCAATTCTCAGACAACCTTATTCACCGAAGATATATATTACTACTATATTAACGACTTCATCAGGTAAAAAAATTAGCAGTTCATGGATCCACTCCATGGCTCTCTCGGCCTAAAAAGAGAGAGGGGTGGGGGAGGAGAGCTTAAGTAATATAGAGAAGAGTACGCACCGTTTTTGCAAAGTTTCGAAATGTTGCTATTTTTGAAAGGGCGTGACGCTCATCACAGATGGGCTCGGTTAATGGCAGGAAACGGCCCTGCACCATTTTAGCAAAACATTGGCCACAAGGTCCCCAGAGCGCATTAGTGAAACAGAAACGGAGCCTGTTGTTATGTCGTCACAAAAAAACATGGCCGTACTTTGCAGAGCTCAGCGGACGTTTTAGCTGTTTTCCACGAATCGCGATTAATGAATTCTGCGTAAGCGAGAGAGGACTATTTCCTACCGTAACTGTTAAAATGGGCCGGGAAAAAGTAGAAATGGAAAGGCTAATACTAAACTCTCTTCAAAGCATATAAATCCATATAAATGAAAACACTAACATGTTTGTCCGTTTGAACGGAATGAACTCAAAATATTGATAAATAAATTGAAACCATTTTTCATACTCATATTTCTTTCTTTTTAAAAGTATGTCATATATAATTTGGGTTAGAAGAAAGTCTAAAAATCGAATAAATTTACGAACAGTTATAAAGTTTTTGTTTAATTGAACAGACGTTACGTCACCATTTTATGGGACTTCCTCAGGTAATTTATTAAAATGTTAAATTTTGATAAACAAAGGGGGAAGAATATAAATCTGATGGCCTGCAAGGGTAGCTGCAACTAAAAGCATTATTAAAGACGTATCAACATGTAAATTACTTCTGAAAAAGGTTAAATTTGAAGTGTTTACATTTTCTTCAAAATGTTTTTTATCAGCCACAATATGTAAAAAAATCATAATTTTCTAAATTATTTTTAATTTGAATTTGCTGAAACTTTTAGCAATGATAAAACATTGGTGATAAAATATAATCGCAATAAAACATAATCAAAGTTTAAATTTATTGAAAATAAATTGTTGTTGTGGTATTCAGTTTTAAAACTGGTCTGATGCCTATCTTACGTAAGCATTTTCATTTCCACATAACTACTACATCCTCCCTAATCTGCTTAGTTTATTCCCCACACACTTCCTTCCAATGCTAATTTTACAAGATCCTCATGTCTTAAAACGTGACCTATTAATCTAACCCTTCTCGTAGTCAACGTCCTCCATATTGTTCGATTTTCTCCCATTCCGCTTAGAACTTCCTCGTTAGTAATTTTATCCACCCATATGATTTTTAGCAGTCTCCTAATATCGTAATATTCACACTTATATTACCTGTAAGTAAATGTCTCTTTTATGCGGAAGTCTTTCTTGTCTGTGCTATCCTACTCTTTGTCTGCTATACTTCTACCATCCCTAGGTATTATGCTGCCCAAGCAGCAGAATCCCTTAAGCTCCTTCAATATATCCCTTCCCATCTAACACAATTTGCTATAGCACTGTTTTCCATAATACCTTGCCTTTCCCTCTATTACTCTTCCTCCAGGTTCACATTCATGCCATTTATTATGATTTCCAAGTCTTCTTGACTTCCCTAATACTACAAAATCATCCGCAAACCGTAGTTTTTATTTCTTCTTCTTGCTGTTTGATTCCTTTCCCTTATTCCGTTTTAACTTTCCTCATCGCCTGTTCTATATATAAGTCAAAGAGCATGGGCGACAGACTGCATCCTTGCTTCTCTTCTTTCTAGATTTCTGCTTTCTTTTCTTGCCCTTCAATTCTAATTACTGTCTTCTGTAGATTGTGGATAAGCCTTATTTCTGGATATTTTATTCCTACCCTCTTCTAAATCTTTAATAGCCTGTTCCAGTTCACATTATCAGAGGCTTCTTCTAAATCTACAAATGCCATAAACTAGACCTGTTTTTTTATATTGGACTCAAAGTCAATATTGCTTTCCTTGACCCTAAAATCAAAAATAAATTAGAAGTTAAATATAAGAAAAATAATTATATATATATATATAAGAATTGCTTCATTAAGTCTTATCACTATACACCCGGCGACTCTTGATTTACTGTGATAAGCCTCTCCGTTTAAGCTGCATGTGGAGGGATTTTCCCAGCTCCGGAGTGTGAGAACTGAGGAAGTCAGCAGAACATACCAGGGGCTAGAATTTAGTGGAAGGGCAGCCATCTTTGTGTGACTGTCTGTTCCAGAGGTTACTGTCTAGTAGCCGGTGTAGGTGGGAGAAACCTCCCATTCCGTTGATCAACCTTCACCATCCGCTTATTTAGCCAGCTAGTCTACTATAGCCATTGCTCGCATGAACAGAACAGCTTCCCTCAATGGGCTCCCTTACCCTCTCTATTCTTTGCACTATTGTGTTGACTGCCTTTGGCACAATAAACTAGTCTTCTTTACTTCGTGAATTTCTTCAAAACATCCACCAATCGGCTCCAATCCTTGAATATCATCAAAGTGGAAGCGATGCTACGCTACACAATGTAGTATTCACCTATCCTCATCTCTTCCTTTTTCCGGACATCATAAATACGGGATCGATCGCTTGGGGAAGCGATCGTCCCTCCCGAATTGTGACTGATCATTCCATGGACACTCTTCGGAGATATGAGGAATACATAACGAGAACACTTGATCTGCCAATAGACTTCTAAATATTTAATGGTGAGTGGGATGTAAGTACTAAATTAAGTATTGTCATATTTTTAATTGTATACGTTCGGAGTTATGGAATACTCTCTTACTGTTGTTAAGGTTTCGAACTATTTAAATTCTAGGAACATGACTATGGTTTCTCAGTACTCGCACGCAGAACACTTCTTTCGCTGAATATGAAACGTTTTCACCATTGAAAATATATTCTGTAACTATTATATACATTGTTTTAAATATTTTTACTATCTCCGGACATGAATAAATTTCTCCTGTCACATAAACCGAATGCTTCGCATCAATCTACTGAGCCAGACAGTTGTTTTCCACTATTTCGATTAGTTTTTTGAAGTTGGCTAATGGCTTGTTTGCGACGTTCATCCCGATTGATCCTGGGTTAACAGGTAGCATGGTGAATATTCCACGTGGCGGTAAATTGGTTACACACTTGTTTACCGCTGCCTTGTACGTAACTACGTTACGCTGTCGCTCGCTAGCTGTGTCAGTTCAGTCTCGCGTGTTTGCAGTGCCTAGGACAGCTAATAGAATACAGGATAAAGAACGGTAATGCGCACTGTGCGCTCCTCCTTGTTGTGAGAGTCAACACTCGGAAACAAACACTTGCGTTCATCACAGAAAGTGAGGATACTCTTCACAATTCCCCGTGAGAGAAAGAGTTAAAACGCCAGGTACACATGATAGGTTCAACACGGCGTCAGGCGCACACAAATAACAAAATTACGCTTAATGACTTTAGTCACACACATTCGGGCGCACTATATCTCAACTGAAGAAATCGTATTAAAATTAGTACGATTTCAGGAAACGAAAGTGTGATTAATTTCGATTTATAATCATGTTTTAAAAAAGTATTAAGATGAAATGAAAGCTATTCCCTATAATTTAGTTTAGTATATAAGATCTTTAACAGTTAACTCTGATGCATGCATAAATGATATCCCGCAAGATTATTAATAATATAAGTAATAAGTTAGTTGGACAGAAAATCTTCATATCCGTGGTCCAAAAATGAGTGCGCAACCGAGCGCTATAAAATCAGTCTAACACCTTATTAGCAACCTTGACCACTACCTGGCTATAGAAAACCATTGAATCAGCTCAGATAATTTATAAATTACTCTTTAATATGTCTAGAAGATATGAAAGAAAATGAAATGTGGGATGAGTCACTGGACTCAGAAAAGCCAGAGAACAATTATGAGTTTTACGCTCGTTTGTGCTGACTTCTTCTAGTCTTCATGATTTCAGCACAATCCAAGTCAGTCCTGTTCCATGCTGATTTTCCTTAAATTACTACTATCACCAGATATCACAGTATCAGTAAATATCAACTTTCATTTTTTTTATTACGAGGCATCTTCAGAAAGTATGTTGACTGTAATTATAATCAACTGGTTTTTTTTCTGAGGATTGTCAATATTGAGTCATAGATGTTCATCTCCTGACAGAGCGAGTATCGCAGGAACACGACAGTAGGTAAACTTACGTTGAAGGATCCAGTTCCATGAAAGTTGTTGGTCAGAAATCCCGCCAATTACGAGCCACTTCCTACTTGCACAAGGAATAACACCTACCGAAATATTCTCTGGAATAAAAACGGCCTACGACGAGTGTTTAAGTGTTATTATGAGAAATAATGTGTTTAAATGATCCAGAGAGTGTATTAGCGGCAGAACAAATGTTCATGACGAAAATATATCATTGCCTCGGCGTTATGAGACTGAAAAGTGATAATTTTGATCTAATTTATACCTCAGGTGGAGGCCATCAATGCATAACGATATTTTGAGACCCTAAAAACACAAAAAAGCATTTAAAAAAAGGAGGTGAGTTTTGACGAGAGGAGTGTGCTTGTTTCACGACAATGCGCGTCCTCACACAGCAAGGCGCTCTAGGGCTCATGTGCTTGAGAATTTTTAACCCCTTTCACCTATCTGGGTGGCTTCAGATGATCATTTTTTAACCTCCCTGAAGGCAAACAACCGACGAGCAAGTGCAGGAAGTTTTAGAAAAGTGAAATAGTAATACCTGTTTCTTTTTTTGCAGTATGGCAGGGCCCCAATTCACTGGGCGGCGTCCAGAGGGAACACTGAAATCATGGAGATGCTCATCACGGCCAAGTGTGACATAGAAGCAAGGGACAAGGTAAGTAATTCATTAGATGTTATTCCACATAACATTGCTATAACTCTAATTTTCAATTCCATTAGTTTCACGTATTAGAAGGGATTTGAGTATAAGACGTAAGTTAATTAGAATAATAATTCGTGAATTAAGGAGAATGAAATATGAAAAAGGATATTTGTAGTATGAAAAAGTTTCATAAATAAAGATTTACTTTCTTGACGAAAAAAATGCAATTATGCAAACGGATGTATTGTGATCAGTTAATTTTTTTCTGATCTATTATTTCAGTGGTTTTATTTTAAATGAATCCTTATTTCTGTTGTCATAATTTACGGCAAATCGCTATTAGGCTTGAAATATAACTCATCCTCGCAGAGAAATCTCTTTGGCAGTATTTACGATCGTTCCGGTTGACTTCATTTTCTAGAAGTACTTTTGGATGGCCACTTTGTGAAGTCGTACAGCTGCGCCAAAGTGGTTCCATTTATGGTTTACCCTCCCTATATTTTGGGAAAGCTTATTAGCACTATCACGAGACTTTTCATCCCGTTTCACTTAAAGTCTCTAGCGATCGATCGATATTGGTGTGATCCAATACATTTAATATATCTGTGTGTGTTGTAATAAATATTTATGGTTCATAAGAAATAAATTTTTTCAGCATACTTAATGAAACGTTTTCAAAGGTCTGATAACAGAAAAGGGAGTTCATTTCCAAATTATTAACTAAATATGACAAATGAACACTTAACCTGTCTTATTCCAGTCACACAACCTAAAATAAGACGATATTATTCTATAAAACTGGGTTTTCTGTTTGGGGAATAAAATTTATAATAATGAAGTGCTGAATTATTGTAAGTTTCATATTATTGCAAGAGGCAACAGTAAATTCGTTTTCCAATACTCGGGTAGTGGTTTCCGTCGTTGTGACACAAGCTGGGCAGAAATGAAGCTGTTGATCAGTTCTACGGTACTTATCGTTGAAAGAATCCGTACTGTCCCTATATTGTGACGCGTATAAATTTTCGCTGTATATTTTGATTTATTAATCTAAATTAATTTAAAATATTAAGCATTCTGTACGGTTTCCATAGAGAACAGATCCTGAAATGTTCGTAAGGTACCTTTCTGGGGTTAACCCGGCAAACACACACAGTCGTAAACTTGAAGCCTGACATACGCCTGAGGAGTCTCAGTCTTTTGTCTGGAAGTATTTTGCGAATCGGTGAAAAAACCAGGTCAGCCATGGCCTGCAATATGGTTGACACGAAAGATGGGTAGGGTGAGCCCTCCCAAATTTCAAAATTTGGAGAGGCAGGGCAGACACGCCAACCACTTTGGAGGACATGCGGAAGATAGAAAAAGCGGGGAGCCTAATGACGTTTTTTAGGCGAGGTGAGTTCGAGGTGGAGAGAACCTCGAAAAGATTCATTCTGAAAAGAGAGTCGGAGTTGAGAGGTCAGAGAGGAGCTAGCGAAACGGAAAATCGGACTGGTTGGCCTCAAGGAGTCAGACAGAGAGGAGAGGCGGAGACACGTTTCCTGAACCACATCAGAAGCCTGCTACTTCACATGCCACACAGAAAATGCTTTTGCTTTGAATCCAGGTTTACCGCTCAATCAGGAAACTAGGGGATGATGAATTCAACGTAAGAAAGAAAAGGCAATAATGAGTATAAACACTTCATACAGTCCGAGTAAAGTAGAATAAATTTACTTAAGTCTCCTCCTATGTTATTTCTTTGGTTAGAGCTCAGCTGGGAAAATAACATTCATTAAAATTATTTCTAAATATTTTAAATTCTTGAACCTTTTACATTTGTTACTAATAAAACCGTTTTAAATGTCAAAGTTGAGATTTATTAGCAGCCATCCATTTAAATATATACTCTTAATTCTTTAATGCATGTATAAAAGTAAAACACAGGTCACAATATCCGTTCAATTTGTCAACGTCGTGTCTATAAGGGGTTTACTCTCCCGTTCTCTTAAAACAGGACCAGTAGCATCAAATTAAAATTCTGCGATTTATTGGAAAATTGTAGATTGCACAGGTGCCTTCCTTTTGATCCACGACCAGATAGTCTCATTTTTTGACCGCTTGGACTCGCTCATTTGCGGGCCACGAATTCACGGGTTAGCTGCTTATGATTAATGACTTCACTATTTAGATTTTATTTTTCATTATAATTTAACTATTGAGCCTGTAATTTTAGTTAAAATATAAATAATTCCCACTATAAGTATCAGTTTGAGTTGGCTAAATAACATCTCAGAAACAAATAATCAAGTCATTGCTGATTCATTACGTCCAATTTCAGATTTCGATGGGCACCGTGTTCAACAAAACTAAGATCTTCGTGTGAAATCGATTCAATCATGTAGATATATGAAAGCACTTTCGTCCAATTTACTACATTAATGCAACACTTAAAACTGTCTGTATTATCATTAATAATTTTATATATTTATTTGCAGACTCATTTCTTACGTAATGATTAATTATTATTACAAGAAATATAATAGGATCTTAAGGATCAAAGTGGTTATTTAATTAATATTAAATTAAACTGAATTCCTTTAATTTTCGCAACTGCAAACAACTAAGTAGTATCGTAAATAGTAAATGTTTCGTTAAATGTAAATTTATATCCGATATTTCAACTATACTGAAAAGTATGCTATAAAAAGTAGACTTTAATGGCTGTGCACCAAATATTGCGTTATTTATCAATGTCTCCTCCTAAATGTATAGAATTCATGTTGCTAAAAAGTACCCCATTGGGTTATTGATCTAAAGGCAATTTGGTTACCCTAACATAAAGACCATGAATGCGTTTGAGCTTATATTGAAATGTCATCCCGCGTAACACACCACTAAAGAAGAAAAATGACCCAGTGAAGCAAGTTATCTCTTATGAGGCATGCAAAGTGAAACCAATATCGATATAAGCCCAACGTAAGCCACAAACGGACCATGAATATTTTACCATTATTGACACATTTTAACATCCTTTAGAATCCACATCGTGTAATGTACATATTTAGCGTCCGTCCACTTGTAACAAGCTGCAAACAAATTGTCGGGGGAGAGTAATGGCCACAGTTACATATTGAATAAATTAATCACTTAAGTAACAATATTGCATTTATTTTAGTAATTTGTTGTCATACGTAAAATGTGCTGAATCACTACGATACTCTTGTTTGTTGTTTGTGAGCTCATTTTATTCAACCCATTTATGACATGCTATATATTTTGATTGTTTTAAGAAGCAGTATCAACTTTTAACCTCGGTCTAATGACGATTTCGTTTAGTTCTATTTGCCACACACACTTCTGAAGAATAATAATTATATCGTAAATATTATTAAAGTTCTAGATTGGTTCTTCATTGACAATAAGGAAACCGCAACGAGAGTATTCACTCTAGCACGAGAACTAGATTTCCCAATTATAAGTGTATTATTAAAAAATATTCATAATTAAATTATTATGGTTATTCTTTACAGCTGCAGCGTTTACTCTCTGGGAAACCGGATTCAAATTTAAAGCCCTGAATTAAGAGACGAAAACGCCGCGGATCCAGGATAAGTTATGAAAATATATAGCCTCATTCATCTTCCCCCCCCCTCTTTCCCAATTTACACAGGAGAAGTCCAAATTGTTCTCGTTACAGTCGAGAGAGAGAAAAAAATGGTTCGCCTTTGTGAATTATTGTAGTGAAAAAACATTTAGGATAATTTCATCGCTTTGTATACGACTTCTGCCATTTTATACGCAAAATAACTATGCCTCAATAAAATAATAAGATAGTGTATAAATATAGAAACTATATGATGACACGAAAAAATTTAAGAACTAGACTACTTATAACTGTGAAAAAAAATAACGAAAGTCACATAGTCTTAGAATATGACCAACAGTATGTTTCCTTGTTCATGGAAACATCTAAAAAGTTTTAGTCACTTTAAAAATCAATTAAAATATTTATAAATAATTAATGAGCCAAATTTGCCATTCAAATATAAGAATTTGAGTGTAACATTTCGTGGTGAATCTATTTAATAAATGATTGTCGGTTTATCAACCGTAACAGTCGTGTTATGAGAATCGATGATGTTCCCGGAAAATTTATTTTCTGAAACAAAAATTCTCAGAGGATCATTTAATTAATATAAACATTTTAATTATTTCATTTAAAGTGCCATTACAAAGTAAAATACTCTTTATTTCTGTAAAATTGGTACTTCGCGGTTTTAGAATGGAACAAAGAAAATTTTGTTATTATTTATGTAATTTATAAGAATGCTAATTATTTGTTAATTCGCCATCTGTTCCTTACTAGGGTCATGTTTATCTGCAATCAATACGTTCATATAAAATTTTCGTGTTTCTTTCTGTGAAATTGTATGATTGTTAAAGAAAATGTAATTTTTTAAACGAGTACTATTTATTGGAGTGGCTATAATATTAAGGTAAAATTGGCCATGAACAATAATCTCAGGGTTAATACACTGTTTAATGAATTGGAAAACTTTATCGTCACTTAAATATAAAACTTTTTCATTACAATCAATTACAGTCACAAAATAGATTAGATCTTCTCACCATTTCTTATATAAATAGTAACAAATGCTATAAACTAATTATACAATATAAATCGTTATAAAATTTATTTCTTTTCTTCCCCAGACTCTATAATATTGTGACAATCTTTTGCCCTTTAAATATTCTTAAGCCTTAAATCTAATTGTACACTATTCCCTTCACGTTTTTGTAATATTATTTGTAGAGAAAACTAATTAATATTTTCTTGGTGATGGCCGTATGTTATCTATGTTATGGCCATCAAACTATAAATTTAATGATTAATGTATAATTTAATGCTTTAAATAATGATAATAGTAAGATACAGCCGACAACGTCTGCTAAAGTTGATACAAAAAATAAATTAGAAGAATTGTATATATAAAAGGAATGTACAATGCATCACTCTTTAATATAAAATCAAATTGAAGATTAAGTACAATTATTTAGCCAATATCCACGTCTCAAATACGAGTTTCACTCCATTATTGCAACCGATAACAATTCGTACGTACAGTATAAACGTTAATTAAGTAAACATCTTAAATTTATGATGATGTCACATTAATAAATAACGTATAATTTCTGTAATTTTACAAAAGTATGTACGTAAAATTTTATGTATTGTCGCTAGAGGCTTAGACTTTAATGCGACTTTAAATAGACCTTTAAAAAATAATAAAACTTTTCATACGATATGTTTCAAGAATGAGTCTTTTAGTTTCTCTGGATTTGTGTTCCTGGAGTGATGATTTCCTAAGGCAATTCGACCCGACGATTTTTTAAACATTTTTCTTCATACCCTGGATGATAACTGAATCCAGTACGTTTAATCCTCTGTGAATCTGGATACTGATAAATATTCTCCTTCTTTGCAGATATCTACCTGGATTTATAGTCTGCGTTCCTTCCATTTATACTTTAGTTTTCTTCCAAAATTCTGAGGTCTAATCCAAGCGATTACAGAAACCCTTTTTCAACAATCTTCCATTTAATAACAAGTATTTCCCTTTCTATCCGTTTGTTCTGTTTTTTTAAGGTTGGTTTTGTGGGATCAGTTTCAGGTAACCTTTTCTTACCACCTAGTCTAAAGACTATGAGCACTTTCTCTTCAAGTTATCAAATTACAAATAAGACTTTGTGTTCACTCATCTTAGTGTATTATATAGCTAATAAACAATATCGAAACGGTGTCAATTTTATTATAAGCTAGTGTTCTATTTTTCTATCGAAAAGAGGAGAAACTCACTACGATCCTTGTCTGAAGTGCGGTGTTTAGATCGCTGTGGTGACACTTCTTCTCCTGCTCAGGCACGAGTTATAAACGGCCAAGGAGAAACGTCAATAAGGAAGAGAACAATTTCCGGCATATCTCCGCGCCTGTCGTTCACCAGTAATTTTGTCCCGCTTTTATTAAACTCCTCTTGAGGAAAAATAGGACGTTATTTCTGGCTTCATACAAAGTGTGTTACAGTGGCCGCCATTATCGGAACCTTCGCAGATAAAATATAAAGTCGGGAAGGTTGCAGGAGGCCATTAGGGATTAAATTCCGTATTCTAGACTATCGGAAAATTAAGCAGTATGTAATACCTGTTATTAATTAGTCTCATCAGTCATTTATAAGTTTACTGGTCTCACATTTCACTTTTGATATTTTAGGAATATACTTTGTGATTGATAGCATGTAACCCTTTATGACCAACTACTGTTAAATTTAATATAGATATACCCTCCTGGAATATAAATTAAATTGTACTTTCTCTCTTCTTTTTTAAACGTTATAACAAAACAGCAGAAACATCCTTGCTTTCCTCATTATAACCTTATCGAATTTTTGAGTAATACACCGCAGTATCAATTGCAAAAGAAAACGAAATCAAATAATTAGGATAGGATGAATAGATCGTTTAACACTATTACGTTCAATATGCGGAACGCTGCAAAACGAATTAATAACACGAATGATTCACATACCACTCAAATAAAACTATTCTTATCGAGCGAGAGTTGTCCACTATTCCCATTATAACTGTCAACCAGCTGCCTTTAGAGCACCGAGTCGGGAATGCTGCGTCTGCACAAGGAAACCAGTCATCGGAACGGCGTGGGACGAGTACAAAGAGCCCGACTTGCCAGATGTAATTTTATAGGTTTTGTCCTGCATACAATTTTGACGAATGCCAGGCAGGATCCTTAAACAATAGCTAGGGGCTACTTTGTTCAACCCTCTGCATTTCCTCTTTCTGTCCTTTCCTACACTATTAAGAGAAGACGTGACGTCGTGGTGGCCGTTCACAAACATGATATCGAATCAAAATATTCAAAATGTTACTACGTCTCCGAAAACGACTTTTCAAATGAAAAATATATATTTTATAGGTTTTCCTTAAATTTAAATAGTTAACTGAGTTGTATTTTTCTATATTTCTATATTAAGAGAGAAAGATATTCTACCGAGCCGCTATCGAACGATGCTCTTAAATTCAACATAACCCAGGCCATCGCACAAATTCAGTTGGATCTATGTGGCAGAGTCATTGAACATTGGACCACTCGGATGCGTGCCACCGTGAGAAGCCGCGGCGGACATTTAAAAGATATTATATTCCGTGTATAATGACATACATGGACCTTTGAAATGAAAAAAAATCGTTAATACCTGACACAGCCTGTTTTATTCCATTTCAACATCGACCCATCCTTTTAAAACCCTGTATAATACTGAAATTATAAGGCATTGTTCGTAAACATTAAATGGTTACAAATATATAAACGGAAAAAAGAAATAATAAGATTTTATTAAAGGATTAGGATAGACTCATGTCTTCCGTTCTTGAAAGATTGTATTTTTACGGCACTTAATGTGAACGCAAATTGTACATCAGGATCGATTTTCGGGCCGTTTAGTGAAAACCTTATAAATGATCGAAGATGTATAAGCTATACAAATATAACATGTCAGTTGTTTACAGTAGAATTACTTAACAAAACAGAAAGTAATCTCTCATTGCGGGAGCCATGTCGAAATTGCAGGTAACAGCCATAAAACTGGTGCTGATCAAGTCCATTTCAGCAAAGTCGAAATCTCTAATCAGATGCAATTTAGTTGTCCAAACAGCAATTAAATAAATCTCCATTTAAGTTAAGAAACTCAGCAAAACTATTAATTAAGCTGCATACAAATAATATACTTAAACGTTTCCTTCCGTATTTCTATTGAGGCGTATAGTCTCATCACAGCTGAGAAAAGCTTCTCCTTCGTCAGCATAGCAGGCCAAAAAAAACTGTCGCAAATCCCCAAACGAGCGTTTTTCTGATCAGGAGAAAGCAGCCGAGGAATCAACATCGCTGAGATCTTTATGAAGCCAAGTTTCTTTCTGATGATCGAATGTAAGCACTCCCGTGACTAAGACCAACTCAAGAAGCAATTTCGTCAACCAAGACAATTGACAATCTGTACAAATCAAACGTTATTGAATAACCAACCAAAGTATTTACTTCAATCTCTGCCTTTTAAGACTCATCTCTAATTGAAGTTTCTGTCTCTCTGGAAGTTTGTATCGAATTGACTACGAACTTGGGAAAGCGGGACCTGTTCAAAACCAACTGCGAGTTATAATGTTTGCCCTGAAGAGATCATAAACAAATGATACCGTACTTCTTATATATTCCATGAATTCAACTTTATTAAAATCTATATATTTTTGTTTCAAATCAGGTTAAGCTTCGTTACAAGACCGCCATTTGATCTCCAGCCAAAGGTGTCATTCTTTCCTTTGTAGTCATACTACAAGTTGACGCCATAATCCAAATGTAACAATACTTTGTGCGATTTGTATTATTACGATATATACACACAAATCAGAAAATAATAATATTGGTGTGAGGTTATGAAATTTGACAAGTCTCATCCGTTACTTCGAAACGCTCAACATGAGGAAATAGATAATTCACCAGAAGTATATTACTTTTTTCCATCATTTGGCATTGTAATAAGCTAAGAAATTTTTTCACTACAATCTGTGTGTCATGAGGTTCACTTTGGTGTTATTTGGTAACTTTCGATCAGTCCATGTGTATTCCAACCTCTGTCGGGCACGAATGCGGAGTAACATGTGGCTTTGTGCCTCTGTAAATGAATTAGCAACACAAACGTTCAGTCACTGAAGTGGATTACTGCCTGTAACTCGGTTACAGCCTCAACGTGTTAGCTTATGCACCAGCGTATGACTTTTATTGGTATTACATTTCTAACACGTTCGTGTAAGTGGAAACGTTTCAATGGAATTAACACAATCATTGCAGACATTAAACATATACTTATAGGCACACGATGATTTAATAAACATGAAGTATTACTTTAGTTGAGATTTCGGAAGTTGCTGTATGTAATCGTTTACTATCATCAGGACTCAATCTTCTTTTATGGATATTATCCACATTAACGTTCAAATATTTATTCTTCTTAACGAAATTTTATTAACGAAAGCAAGATAGTCATTATATCCACAAATAAATTCTCCGGCCATTTTTAGAATAATTAAATATTTAAATTAATAGGCAATACAGACAGAATAATACTAAAAATTAAAATAAATGCTGTGCTAAAGTTCTTCCTGTGTTCTTTGGACCTCATCAGGTAACAATCTATATTTAACGCGGTCCAAAAGTAATAAGAAGAGACGTAGGAAAGTATTTCTTTAACTCTGTCTGTGTTGGCCATTAACCATAAATTTATCTTAGAAATAGACTAAAGTAAAAATATATATAAAAATAGTTCACAGTTAGCTGTGGTCTAGTGGCTAGCAGCTGCTTCCCAACACTGAGGTCCCGGGCTCGAATCCTGGCATGGGCTGGGATGTTTGTGTCGTAATGGTCATGGAGAATGGGATTAAGAATGCTGCAGAATCGATGCACTGACCACGTAACACTCCATATTCAGAATGTGTCATATAAGAAGACAGTCCGCAGTTGACCCGGTAGGCCAAGGCTCTAAATGTGCTATAGAGCCAAGGAACATAAATACGTGGAACACTTATTTAAAATTATAAAAACAAAACACAACATATTTCCGATCCAAATATAATTTCACTTTGAAAAAATTGTGTTGTTTTTATGTAATCAGTCCTAAGACTGGTCTGATGCAACCCTCCATACTACCATCTTGCGCAAGCATAACTAACAATCCCCACATCCTCCCTAATCTGCATAGCGTTTTCCATCCTTAGCCTCCCTCTTCTGTTCTTACGCCACACACTTCCCTCTAATGCTAATTTTACAACATCCTCATGTCTTAAAACGTGGGTTAATAATTTTCTCTTGGTCAACATCCTCCATATTGTTCGCTTTTCCCCTATTCTGTTTAGAACTTCCTGGTCAGTGATTCTATCCACCCATCTGATTTTCAGCACTCGCCTATAGCACCTCATTTCAAAGGCTTCTGTTCTTTTCCTTTCCCCAACTCCTATCGTCCACGTTTCACACCCATATAACGCCACGCTCCATACACTTTTAGCAACGATTACTTATATTACCCGTAAGAAAATTCCTCTTTTTCGCGAAAGCCTTCTTTTTTCCTTCCTCTTTATGTCTACTATACTTCTACCATCCCTAGTTATTACGCTTCCCAAGTAGCAGAATTCCTTAACTTCCGTCAAAATATCTAACATCCTTCGTTATTCCACTGTTTCCCAAACTACACTCCATTACCTTGGTTTTCCGATCTATTAATCCTCATATTGAACTCTTTCTCCAGGACTCCGTTCATGCCATTTATCATGGTTTCCAAGTCTTCTTATGACTCCCCTGATACTACAATAACATTGGCAATGCGTAGGCTTTTTATTTCTTTTCCTTGCAGTAGGAATCCTATTCCATATTCCGTTTTAACTTTCTTCACCGCCTGTTCTATATATAAGTTAAACAGAACGGGCGACAGACTGCATCCTTTCTTACTCCTTTCTTGATTTCTGCTTTCTTTTCTTGGTCTTCTATTCTAATTACTTCTTCCTGTTTTCTGTAGAGGTTATGCATAAGACTTCTTTCTCTATATTTTATTCCTGTGTTCTTCAAAATTCTAAGTACTGTGTTCCAGTTCACATTATCAAACTCTTTTTCTGAATCTACAAATGCCATGAACGTAGGCCGGATTATTCTTATCCTGTCTTCTAAATTTAGCCTCAAAGTCAATATTGGTTCTCTTGTCCCTACATTCTTTCTAAAACTAAATTTATCTTCTCCTAACTTGCATTCTATTTCACGTTCCATCCTCCTATATACTATTTTCGTTAATATTTTTCACGCGTGAGATACTAAACTAACTGTCCTGTCTTGTTCGCGTCTATCAGCCCCAGTCTTCTTGGGTATGAGTATAATTGTTTTTATTAAATTCTTCTGGTATACTTCCTGTTTCGTAAATTTTGCAAACTATCCTGAACAGCCATGATATTGCATCTTCGCCTGATGATCTTATCAACTCCGCTGGAATGATATTAATTACTGGCTCTTTACAATTGTTCAGATGCGTTTTTTCTCGGATACGTTTTGTTTTTAATTAATAGTATGTATGTGGACGCTGAATAAAATTATTATAACTAGAATTAATATTATTAATTTATTTATCAAGAAACGATTTTCTAGAAAACATTTTCTAAGTTTTTATCCTGAACTAATAATTTGTTCTACCTCCATACACATACAATAAGGTTAAAAAAATGTGTAAAAATTTCAGTTTTGCACCTATAATGTTTTCCGAACCAGTCAGTAATGTCAGTTCAGTAATTTTTTCTTCTCGTAGAAAATGTGATACTGTGGCCCCCTTTGTGTTTATTAACTCATTTTACACGTAGAATTTACATAAAATCTCGTGGACAGTCTGTAGATATCACAAACAGGATTGAGAATCCGCAAGCCTTTGTTTGTAGACATTAACTTGATCAGTTGGGATTTGTCACGTTCTTTTGGGAGACTTAACCAGCAGAGGCCATTCATTGAGCTGGATTGGCAGTAACAGTTCTCCGAAACAATCAGAAGTGGAGCATCGCAGCGAGTTATTGCCAATAATCCCAGGCAGGGTGGATACGAATAAGCCGTGGCGACACATCTTTCATCGAGGACTCGTGTAGTCCTTAATTGAGCGCTTTCCCAGTGACCGTGTGGGGGAAATTGGCAACGTGGATTGACTCGCAAGGTGTACACAGGTATTGGCCGGGAAAAATGCGTTCGGAATATTAGATCCCAAACGTGATTACAAATGAATTTCTCAGTTAATATTTAACAGATATTTTCAAAAGCCAAATTAAGTACACGGAAATAAATTTTAAAAAATAACTCAATTTTTAAATTCAATTGCAATCATTTTCTTACTTCGAAAACGTATGAGATTTTTTAAAAATTAATTCTCTTTAAATTTTTTGAAAAAAGTGCAGAGCTGGTACTGTACTGTTCTGACTTCCATATCCAACGCCAATAAGTACAACAGTTCTAATTACTTGCAGTAGCTTTCGGCTTTCGTCGTATTCATATGAAACTATTTATTATACAATGAGTCATAACACAAATTTATACAATAATAATTATTTAAAACAACTATAGTTCACATACCTTAATCCTTTTCAGTATATTATAAAACATAACAAACGTCATTATAATACATTAAAAAAATCGTACTTCTAGAGCACACGTCGGAAAACAGAACATGCGTACCTCTAACATCAAAGATCTTAAATCACTATATTTTTCACTCTCTTAGTAAGGTAACGTGCTTATTTAAAGTGCCAGGAGATTCTTTGCCTTCTTTGAGGTACCGCCAGTAATCGTCCTCGTTAATTAGAAGTAAATCTCTAGTTCGTATAGGCCAGGGTATGCCCGTCAAGGATTGATGTTAATTAAATCACTCGTCCACTAAATAAATACGCTGGCAACGCTGTGAAAACCAACCAGTTAGTTTATAAAAACGCGTCCTATTTGATTTATTTCAATCAAAAGTGAGGCAATAAAATATTTACATATATATGAACCAATATTTATCTGATGATGAGAATAAATGGAAAAAAAATATTTTAATAAGACTGACTTCAACAAAGTGATGGAGAGTATTCTGAATTATGTATATTGAATTTAGGTCTCCTTTTTATTAATATAGTTCCTGATGATAACTCAAAGGTAGGACAAAACGTTGTATCCGCATTTATTGTAATTTAATTGTTTTTTAACATAATTTTTCTGATATAAATAGGCCGATTTATTTATTTTATGAATTACATTTAACGTTGTATCATCAAGAATATGTTTTTAGCCTAGCGTCAGCGGAAAAATCCGTCTTCGGATCTGTGGGCCTTTCCGGAACTTCTTGACGAAATAGGGTTTCAAACGGGGAAGGAGTAAATTTATTCAACGACGGACTTGACGGCGGATTTTAATACGTCATTTTTTTCAATCTAGATATATCTTCATACCCATAAATAAGGCAAAAAACATATTCATGAATCGATATATTTTATACTTAACATAATTCCATATTATAAACAGTTTTTAATTGATTTCAGTACGGAATGCGGCCTATTTTGATGGCAGCGTGGCATGGCCACAAAGATGCCGTCCAGATGCTCATTAATTGTGGTGCTAGTGTAGTGGCAGTTAACAAGGTGAGTGCCTCTAATGAGTTCACTACTCAGACAAACTACTACCTTGCAAGCAGGCGTTATCCGATGGTGCAGAACAAACCTACAATAAATCCCTATGTTTCATGGACAGAACAGCTACAATTAAATTCTCAATTAGGCGTTGAGTAATTTAATAAACTAATGAGTCAGTTTATATCAATTAAAATTCCTTAAATTAAAGGTATAAGCTTTTACTGTCCTATGTACATGTCAATATTAAATTATTTATAACAACCTTCGTCGTCAGTGGCTTTATTTAAACGTTAAATACATTGTAACAGCCTTCGTTGTCATTGAGTAAACCATGAATTGGTAAATTTTATACGTCCTGAAGTCTCTGACAACGAAGGCTGTTACACTTCACATAATAAGTTGAGTGTCACATAGTAACATTAATTTATAAAAAAAAAATAATTATCATGAAAAAAATTAAAAGTGAATGAATCATAAAAATGACTGGAAATAAAATTATGCATAGGGCTAGTAAAAAAATGAATCTTTAAGAAGTATCAGACATAAACTTTGCGTCTTTAGACTAAGAGTAGAAATTACTCCATTTTTAAAATATATAGAGTATAGCTCGACGTTTATCTAACATTGTTTTAAGAAAGATTGAAAAATAAATTAAGTATCTAAAACCAGAGTTAAATACTGAAAAGGAACTATTTACATTGAATACAATGTCACAGTTTAAGATTTTGACAGTAATTTTCTCACATCTTTTCTTGTAGTATGTCTAAAATTATTCTTTGAAAATAAATATGTTCTCTATCTTATACTGACGCGTTATCAAGAATTGTGTTTAATTTTAAAGCAATACTTAGTAATCGTATTGTATTTACTGACGGTAAGTTTAAATTTATACTTATGTTAGTTGTTAGAAAATATTTATAACATATTTCTGCCCTTTAATGAATAAAAATATTTTAAAATTACAATAACGTTTAGGCGCCTATTTTTACCTTCGTTGGATGGGTAACTTGACTGAAAGGTTGATGTTGAAATTAATGAATTTTAAATTATGAACCCTATGTAGTACTGAAACTGGATTACTCAAACTTCATATTATTTCATATATAGCATGTAATTTAATACACAAATAAATTTTACAGTCTGATGAATGTGGTATTACTAGTGGTCAATTATTAAAAAATAATAATACAACGAATATCGACACCTTCAAGGTATTAAATAAAAATAATAAGTCTACTTCATTAATTCATAATTTTATTACTTGATTTTAAAATAATTTGATTTTTATGAATTGAAATTATGGCGTCTTTTAATATTTAACATTACCTTAGCTTGGTTTATCATTTCGTGAAACCAGATTGAATAATTTTGTATTTTGGCTTATATATATGTATATATAAATCGTTGGAATGCTTTCACAGTATTTACTCATTTGACATTTTATACGTATAAACGTTTAATAACATGCTTTAACTAATTTCATACAGTCAAAACATAAAAATTCGACTGTAATTTTTAAATCATTCTGAAGCGTAATTTTTAATATGATTTCTTTATTAATTTTTAATAAATGTTTTCCTTCCATTTGTAACAATAATAAATTTTACATTATTGATTCTACAAAACATATGCCTTAATTTAAAATTTTACGTCTCATGAAAGGCATATAATTTTTTTTCGCTGCTTTATATCGAAATAATCTGAAAACTTCTACGCCATCGACTTGACAGTTCTTTCGTATTAACAGTGAACTAATTCAACATTTCCTTTCAAATTATTGGTATATATACAGGAATTTCCACTTTCACAGTCGAAGTAATTTATTATATTATATATTTATGTAACGATCGCCACCCCCCCTCTCTGCTTTAACATTTAAAATAGAAATGTTTCAATCAAAATAAGTGATGAAAGCTTTAATCCTCGGCAAATTCCTCTTTCTGTCGCAATTCCAGAAATAACAATATGCAAATTTCAGAAACGGGTTTTTAATTTATTCCGACCACATTTTGTTATCGTACCGAGTGTTTTTTTTTGTATTTTGTGGGAGGGGATCATAAACCGCTTAACGAGTCTGTAATCACGAAATGACAAACTAAATAATATTATTGGATATTGTCCGATGGACGTCATTCAGATGCCTCCCACTAAAAGCGCATTCAACCACGTCGATTGATTTTATAATGGGAAATTATTTCGATGATGTTATTTTAAATTTAAAAAATTACCGGTACAAGTAATGCCGAGCGTAGAATAACGGATTATTAATTGTTAAACTCTCGATGGTGAGTGAGATGTGTAACATAGGTCATGGCATGATGTGGAAACCTCATTGCCCGAATATGTGGGAAAGGGCTCGTGGATATGGGAATCAGCTTTCGCAGGAAATTCATGCACAGGGAACAGGCCACATTAACTGATTGTCAATTACATTTCCCCTCGAGCTGCGTACATAACATTCCCTGATGACATCTGTCATGACAACGGAAGACAATGCTCAAGTCAAATTTACCTGGTTCATTGTGATCAATACTGACACCGCTTAAAGATTGCGAGACAACGAGTATCAAAACAGGTTCGGTTATTGGTGCTGGTGACTTATTTATCAATGCAGTAATATTAATTTCATTTAATTCTAATTATTTTTATATATTTTTTATTTTATTTATTTAAACCTTAATTTTTTATTACAAATTAGTTGTATTCTCTTAGTTTTTAAATTTATTTATTTTTTCCTTACTAATGTAATTAGTCTATATCAATAAAAAAAATTGAACTGTTTGACTGTCTGCCCGTATGTTTGTCTCGAATAGCTCCGAAATGGCTCAACGGATTTCAATGATAATTTGAGTGTTTAAAAAAATGAGATTTAATTTAAATATACGTGTATATTTAATTTCGATATATTGCAGAAGATATAAATATAATATGAATATAAATAAAAATATTAATTCTATAGGAAGTTTTCTTGGAATAGTCGCGGCGTGAAAACCAACTGCGAGTTATAAGTCCTATTGCCCGTTCCTATATCATTCATACCACTTACTATCTATTGTTGCAGTAGGCTGAGAAAAAATTAACTTCTTTGGATGGCCGATACAATGTATACATGAATTGATAAATTGGTTTTTATTTCTCTCATCAGGTAAAATTTAAAATTTAGTAAGTGCTAATGTGAAAATAAAAGGAAAATATCGATTTATTTGTTGGCAACCGAGTCTTACCCCGGCAATGCTTGTTTCCGGCTTGCGGAGAAAATACGTGCCCACGCATTTAGATTTGCATGCGAACCTTACACATTCACATAAACTATCAATTTAATTTATAAGTATAAGATAGTTGATCTATCTGTTTGGTCTGTTTACCGCAAAATAACTAGTAAATTTAATGAACGTTTTATTTAAGTAACAATATATTTTAAGCAGTTAAAAAATAAACAAAAGTGTTTATTTCTCGAGTGCAGCGAACACGCTGCGCCATATAAAAGCAACGTATTGGGCCACTCACAGTAAATTTTATTGTTTATAATTATGGAGAAAATGTATGATACATTATTATTATTATAACTAAACTTGACTAACACGTATCAATATTATTTTTCCAGAGTAATCACAGATAATCTCGAAGTCTACTAAAAATATTGGCGTTTTATACAATCAAGTGTGAATATATATTTTTATAAATGAATGAACAAACCCTTATCAATACATGTTAAAATATATTTTATTCAACTTTTATAATACAAAAATTGAACATAAAAAATATTAGTCATTAAGATATCTTTTGACAAATATTGGGTTCACCCGATGAAGTTTCAAATTACGGAGCGACTCGTGTAAAAACCAATGAAAATATGTTGTTATTTTCAAGTACAATCGTTTACAAACAGAAATGAGTTGTTACTTTTGTCTCAGAGGCTCCAGTAAATTTCCTGGTCATCTATAACCAACTAAGTTATATTTATTTCACTGAAATTCCCTTGAACTTATCTAATACATTTTCTAAGAAATACATATATAAACAAATTACCCTGTTACCAAATTACGCCATTATTATTACTATATTTTACTTATTATTTTTATATTTTATTTCATGTTTGATATGGCGTCTTTTGTTACATTGTGTTCTATTGTAAGTTATTATAAATTAATATGCACACTTATAGATTCTTTCGTCACATCAATCATTGTGTTATTATTTAGATGATCATATTTCGTTATTGGAAGTAAATATATGTGATTCGATGCCTACGTAGTACCTACAAATAAAAAGTAATAAAAAAATTAGTTTATTCACTGGCGATATTTGTAAATTAATATGCACACTAATAGATTCTTTCGCCACATCAATCATTGTGTTATTATTTAGAAGATCCTATTTCGTTATTGGAAGGAAATATATGTAATTCGATGCCTACGTAGTACCTACAAATGAACAGTAATAAATAAAATTAGTTAATTCCCTGTGGATGTTTGATATCTTGCTCTAGCATTTTGGCCATGACATTAATTTATTTTGAAAATAACTGTGAACTACAAATGTAAGTATATATAAATTATAATCCAATGGATTATAAATTTACATTTAAGGCCTTACATAATTACAGTGTGACATTTGGGTAAATGAATCGATCGCCTGATCTTCAGGATTGTACGGAAACCACAGGCAAACATTCCGGAATGGGCTGGAGATAGAATCCAGGAAATGCAGGCGTGTAACGTTGCCAGTACATCCGTCCATACAGGAGATTGCACGGAGTATTATAATACTCTAGGGCAAGGGGTTCACATTAATCGAAATGCTTTATAAAGCTGTGCACACAGTCTCTGTTGGAAGCGACGTCACCATGCCTACCATTGGTATGGATTTGTTTTCTCTGTTAGTCAACGAAAGAGGATCTAGGAAACGCCAATGCGAAACATAACAATATTACAATCACAGTCATAATAAATTATTTATAGTACTCTATTTTTCCAATGATTACGAACACCGCTTACCTTTCTCACACTGAGTGATGAGAATCATACGTTTTGTTTGCAATGTTTTTGCCGCTACTATCTATAAAATATATTTGTATATTAATATTTACAAGTTAATGAATAATCTATAGACATAGAATTAATTGTATTTATCTTTTATCGTCAGATTATTACAAGGGTTAAAGAAAAGTTTATGTTTTCACCGACGTAGTTTGCGTCTACGGTGTCACGAAGCTGCAGTGACAAGTGAGAAGTAACAATTACACCTGAAATCAAAGAACAATGACTACACCAACTTTATTATCATTTGATATTTTGATTAAATTAAAAGATTTTAAATTAATTTCCAATATACTAATATTTTAATGACAGCATTTAAATTATGACGTCAATAAAAATGACGTACTATTTTTAAAACAAGTATATGCTTTTTGAAAAGATAAAAAGTTCAATTAAATTATTTAATAAAATCAAATGCAAATAATTAATGCCGATTATATTCGGGAAAGCAATAGGCATCTTTCTGTAGATTATAATGGAAATGAACGTAGTCTAATGGAATGGTTTTCATCCTAGAAATCGGAGAATTTCATTACTATTATCTCTGATGGTGGCCGCTGGAGATGCCCCGATGATGTTCAAGGAGAACGCACTACGTCGGCAGGAATTGTCTTTGATCAACAAGTTGCCCCAAACTCGTCACTAAAAGTGAATATAATGCTTCGTGACAGGGATGTGTTTGCAGGTTGTCAGTTTTTAATTACATTTAATTCTTGCATCCAAAAGTCCTTTTCATTTCTTCCTCCTTGGCTCTACAGCCCATTGAGGGTCTTTGCCTACCGGTTCGACTGTGGACTGTGATCTTACATTACACATTCCGACACATGGCCAGCGTCTCGATTCTCCAGCAGCCTTAATCCAAGTCTCCGTAACCATGACGACACATGCGTCATCCAAGTCTCTGACGGTATTCTTATCCAGGACCTCTGTGTTTCCAGGCAGCGACGCTAGCCACTACACCACACGAAGTTGCCCCTTTTCATTTAGCCAATGTAACATAAGCCAAAATTTGAAGCATTAATTTTTTGAAGAAAATTGGTAGTGGAAAACATAATCCGGATCTTTGTATCCTTAGATGAATCCAGGAAAAGTTGGTTTGAACTTAAAAATTACAGATAAATGTAGACGTTTAATAAAATGAATTATATTGCATGACAAACTACCATAATGTGGTAAGAAAATTAATTAATTACATATGACTTTGTACTGGTTGAGGGAGGAATAAATCTGAGCTAATATAATGCTTATTTCTTTATAATTAATTTAACGAGGATAGAAATTACCAGTAAAATATTTTTCACATAATTATGATGGCGATGATCAGCCAGCTTTATTGATTAATTAAAAACTATAGCTCGCTTCTGTATCACAGGGAGGCCTGATAAATAATTCATAACATGGCATGAAAATGTCGGTTAGCTGTTTCAATTAATACTTTAAATTATGATCGATATTTTAAATTTCCGATATACTTTATATTAGATATAAAATTTATGCAATTAATGTACAATATCATGCACTGAAGTTTAACAATTTCCGTGTCCCATTAATAAAATTGTGTGACAGAATTAAAAGCCATTTATATACTATAATTTATACAGAATGTTTATGTAATTGAATTTACATATAATACGTTAGCTTAATAGTACTTTTGAAATTCCAATTTTCAGGAAGGAACGTCCAAAGTTTAATTTTTAGCGACAAAACTATTTGAAAAATAATATGAGAATATCGACATTTCCCGTACTATCAGACTCGATCTGTTCGATATGATTTCAATTGAAACTCTTTGCGATTACCAGGATCCTAATGACAGGTTCTGGATTGCCTGCTGTATTTAATAAGTCTTCATTTCATTAAAAGTAGTTGTTCGTTCGTGTAACGAAAGAGATTGTTTACTCGCTCGTTAGTAGGAAGCAGATAATGAAGCTTTTATGACGCCAGTGAAAGTGGAGAAAATTATTTTGTCGTTGCTTATCTGTTTAATGGCCGCCCGTAACTTAAGGACGTCAGGAGTTCGTTTGAGAAAAGTATACGCCTGTGGGCGGAAAGGAAGAGAAAACAACGTTCGTAACGAAGTATTGGACAACGGCGCTCGATATAGAAGACAAAGGACCTCAATTTACTGATATTCTGCCGAAGATAGCCGCGATAAAACACGGACGTCGGAGGAAACTGGCTTTCTGGACACAGATATTACTGAGATTTTCTAAGACGTGAAGAAATCGTCAGGAAAAAAATTCTCTTACCAAATTTTTCTTACCCCCTCATGTCTTACACACTGATCTAAAACCTTTTGGATAGTTATTTATTATATGAAATAAAAATCAAATCAAAGCGGAAAGCATTAAAAAATAATATGTGAAGTATAATATAAGCAATAAATAATAACAGAAAATGGTGATTTTCTTACCGTATTTCAGTAGGTATATTCAGTTTTGGTATTTAAATCAAAAAACTGAGTCACACTGCAGTGTGTTCGGTTACAGAATATTTTTAACATTCGGAATTATTTATTAATTCAGTAATATTTATGGCATAATGTTATTAATGTAAAGTATGAGACTTCAACAATAACTCAATTACAATCAAGCTAATATTACAGTCATGACGGTTAGTTTTTTATTTTTGGTTGGAGTCATCAACCGTTATTAATCAAAATAAAATAAAATATCCGGAGCCAATATTTTAATTATTTCAATTTTATCAATTGACTTGAAATTTGGAAAAATATATTGCCTATGTTGCACCTTGATAAATTATAAATATTAAAAGTCATTAAATTTATTGAGCTGTATTTCAAGTAATACTGTTCAAAGGAGCCCAAAAGGAAGAACTTTTGCATTATATTTACATATATGTACATTTTATTGTAGTATTACTTTGCTTGTGCCTGTTAGGGTTTTGTGTTCCGCAGTATTTGTAATTTAGTATCTCATGCGTGCAAAATATTAACGAAAATAGTATATAGGAGGATGGAACGACAAATAGAATTCGAGTTATAAGAAAATCAGTTTAGTTTTAGGAACAAGAGAAGCAATAGTGACTTTGCTTATAATTTTAGAAGACATAATAAGAAAAAAAGAGGCCTAAGCTCAGGGCATTTGTAGATTTAGAAAAAAACCTTTGATAATGCAAACTGGAGTACACTATTAAGGATTTTGAAGAGGACAGGAATAAAATATGGAGAACGATGGCTTATCCATGAATTCTACAGAAAGCAGTCAACAGTAATTAGAATTGAAGATCAAGAAAAGAAGGCATAACTCAAGACAGGAGTAAGACAAGGATGTAGTCTGTCGCCCAAGCTGTTAAACTTATATATAGAACAGTAGATGAAGAAACTTAAAAATTAATATGGAAACGTAAATATACTGCAAGGAGAAGAAATAAAATCCCTACGCTTTGCTGATGATATTGTAGTATTAGGGGAGTCGGAAGATTTGGAAAAGATAAATGGCGTGAACGTGGCCCTGGATGAAGAGTTGAATATCAGGATTAATGGAGGGAAACCCAAGGTAAGGGAATGTAGTATGGGAAACAGTGGAATAACAAAGGGAGTTAGATTGGTAAGGGATATATTAACGGAAGTTAAGGTATTCTCCTACTCGAGAAGCATAATAACTAGGGATGGTAGAAGTATAGTAGAGTACGATAGTACAGGCAAGGAAGGCTATAGAAAAAAAGAGGAAGTTTCTTACGTGTAATATAAGTCTGAATAAGAGGAAATTATAGCTAAAAATATTCGTATGGGTGCGAAACGTAGACGGTTGGAGTTGGAGAAAGGAAAAGAATAGAAGCCTTTGAAATGTGGCGATGTAGGAGAATGCTGAAAATCAGATGGATGGATAGAATCACTAACGAATGAGTTATATGGAGAAGAGGGGAGAGCGGACAATATGGAGGACTTTGACCGAGAGAAGGGATAGATTAATAGGCCTCGTTTGAAGACATAAGGGTGTTGTAAAATTAGCATTAGAGGGAAGTGTGCTGGGTAAGACAGAAGAGGAGGCCAAGGATGGTATACGCTAAGTAGATTAGATGTGGTAGTTATGAGGAAATGTAAAGGCTTTCGCGGAATAGGTTAGCATCAGACCAGTCTGAGTACTGAATATCACTGAGACAACAACAATATCTTTAATTTAGCGGTTGGTGATTTTTTATTGGTGCTTTCTGGCTCTGACGTAGTGGGGCTAAAGCCTGATTGATCTCACGGAAGTATTACTACTATTTGTTTTAACAAATTCCAGCACTGTAAGCTAAATCCGGAAAACTCATTCAGCAGTTTATAAGTTTAATTTCTTAAGAAAAACGCGGTAGCATTTTATTTATTTAGAATATTTCGGAATAAATGTTTTCAGACATTAGCCCGAGGAAACAAGAAGCAAAGGGCATTGTTAGACGCTGTTAGTCAGGTCACTTGTAATAGTGTGATAGCGGCCTGCAGGGGATCCGTGAGATGAAAATACGTAGAAACTAGCAACAGAACACTAATTCGAGCAGAGAAATTGTTTTTCCCGGTGTATACGATTCAATCCACAATTGCATCCTCTGTCCGCGAACTCCATATAAAAGTGAACACATTTTAAAGTGTGCGCTGGGAAAACGAAACACCGACGTGGGTAAAATTCTCATTTAAAAGTCGCTTCATTGCTGATTTGCATAACAAGAATCTTTTAAAAACCAGCGATGATATACATTATTGGTGAAAATGGTGATATAAATTGAAGAGTTCTGTGTAGTGCTTGAATTTGTTTGCTTTTTAATTCACTTTGGAACGAAAATAACTCCTCTGTAACCACTTATTTTGTATTTGCAATACCAATCCTATCAGATGTATATAAACATATTTTCTTTTGTCCGCGGATGAAACGGAAATAATAGCACAAGAAAGCCATTAGCATTACATAAATAACGCTTTGTTACGATTACAACACACTCGATGACTTTTTGCCTATTTGTTGATGGGCGATCGAAATTTTCCTTTCTAGGAATTCGCCCAAGTGTAACGGTAGTTCGGGATCTCGCTACTTGTCCCACGCGTTTCCAACGAATGGATTCTGATTCACTGTGGGGACGCGACATTTCCATCTCCGTGTCTCGACATTATTTTACCCTCTCCCAAACTGAATTTATTCTCTAAGTTAAATACTTTTCCTCTTTAAGTTATTTTGTCTTTGGGTCTAAGTAAACTTTTCGGGTACGAATACTATTGGAATATTGACGTGCGGCTAAGGAAAACCAAGAATTAACATTTTAATGTCTTCTTATTGACTGTTTACTATAATAATGTGTAACATAGTATTACAAAGTACATGAAAGATATTAATTGAATGTTGAATTTTATGTTATAATAATGTATTTTGAAAACCTTCTACTTATTTTACGTTTGAAGCAGTTCTTTTCTTTATACACTCCGAGAGGGAATTTGCTAAAATAACAGCAGACTTCAATTATTATTCTGACGTTATATAAATAAATACATCGAAATCATGATTATATTATGATTCACATCTTGCAAATTATAATATTATGTCGCAGAAAATAACAATAAATTATATTGTGTCTTCGCAACTGAATAGGATGTTTCATTGTTAACACCTCCAAAAATGAAAATTACACTAACAGAGACTAAACAAAATCTAAATATCAGTTTTGGAATATATTCTGAAAATGTTGTGTGTTGTGTATTATACTATAACTCAATATGAGATGAAATCGATAATGGTAGAAATGGTATGTACATAATTACCGATGGGGATTGCAAAGTAATTTTCAAAAACTAATGCGTTTTGTGGGACAATTGATGTTATTAAAGGAAACCTAACAGCTTTCATGATTCAATTTTTTTACTATTATTAGTCGTAACTCAAAATTGAGCCATTAAGATGTTTCAATAAATCTACATATAGCGTATCGTTCCTTCATTGAAAATATAAAATTTTTTTATAAGTGTAGGGGAAAATACAATAAAACGTCAAATGTTTTTTCTAATTGGTATAATCCCTATATTATAACAACATGGACAACCGTTTGTTTTTTAATAAATTTAATTTATAAATCATACAGATATGAAATCTTTCAAGCATCCAAAGAATTTCCCTTTACTGGACAATAAAATTTGAATTTTTGGTTATCAATTGTTATATTTTTTGGAAATTAGTACGCGATACTCATTGTAATGACGTATTACTAATTACTGTTGAATAATTTTTTATTCTAAAGCAATTATTATATATTAAATACGTAAAATAAAGTAAAAGATATAAAATAAAATAGTTTGAAAATATTTAGAGTTGGATACTCGTCAAATATAATTTTTACAAAACTGTTCCGCCCCCCTTCAAGATACTTCTCTGGATCCGCTGCTAATAATACGTAATAAGAATAATTCATAAAACTTCAAGCGCAGTTGGAATGTCACGTGCATGTCAACAAACCGAAGAAGAATTAGACTTATCTTTAGAATCTTATCGAAAACCAACTGCTGTGAATTGTTACAAATAAAGAAACTGCAACGTATGATAACACTCGGGGCCGTTCGCCGAGTACTATGCTTCGAAAAACAAGAGGGTTGTCATTTTCAATTGAAATCATTCGAGCAGAAAGGGATGAAGAGACATGCTACTTGAGTGTAATCTACGTGGTGTCACGTTCAATAGGAAGGGATTTTCAAAGAATATAAGCGGAATTAAGAGCAAAGTACCTAAGGGGTGTAATATATACCCGCTGACGTGGCAGCATTTGATTGGTGCTCGGATACCGACCAGGTTTTGTTTGACGTCATTTCACTCCCGTTTCGATTTTTCAAATTTTCCCTCACACCTATTTACATCTACAGCGTGGATAATCTCGAATAATACCTAAAATATGCACATCAAATTTAAAATTTCTCGGCATTTATGAATTACGGATCATTATTTAATTGCATGTTTCTAATACTGAATACATTCAATTGGTTTTAAAATTAAATTTTACATCATTTTAGATATAACTGGATGCTATATATCATGCCATGAAAATGTAAACAATTTAACATATGTTTTTAAGTTTTCCCAGATAGTTAATTCCTATTACCCGGAAATTTAGTAATGTTAGGAGGGATTGTCCCTTTATATAATAATCATTTTAATTTTTCATTTAACTTCAATTTCCTGACTTTTATTACTAAATTAATTTATTCAAGCATGTCGGTACATTTAAATAACGCGCGGTCTTCTCAATTCTGTTTCAAGTTAGAATAGATGTGAAATGATTTTAGTTAGACCGACAAAGTCAGCAGTTTTCTCTTTAATCTTTTCATCAGTTGGATTCATTTATTTACTTATTTCTAAATATCTTGTTGTGGTATTTATTTGTCTGGTGTTGCTGTTAACGAACACTGCGCGAGTAAGTAATATGTGGTGCAATGGGATGCGTCGTCAGAGGTTGACACAAGCCCGCAGTCTATGGCAAACATGGAATTCTCGCCTCGTGTATGCCATTACCGTAGCCATTGTGCACGACTTGGCATGGCATAACGCCGCAATTCCGCGCGGTTCAATAGCTAATTGTGTCCGTCTGAATATAGATCTGGGCGTCTCACTATTGCTCAATATTCAATAAACGCCGTCTACCAAAGATAGTGATACTTCATTGGCTAGAAGTCATCACTTAAATTAAAATTACGCTTATAATAACTTCCAAACATCCCGTTACTTAGCTCATACAGCAAAAGTTATTCAAAGTATTATTCTACAATTTATTTAATGAAAACCCCAGATAATCAGTCTATGAAACTCATTGGATACTTTTTTTTACAGATTTTAATTGAAAAAGCTTTTGATTAGCAAATAAAAGGCAGAACCATAACATAAATGTACAGTAATGTTTTAGTATGCTAATTTGAGCATTTTATTGAATTAATATATATTAAGATTAATTTTTCTCATGGCGAAATACAAATTTGATTCTTATATACTTATATTATTAAGAAAATTTCCAAATTTTTTTCAAGCACATAGGAATTATCTTTCATGCTTCATGATCTTTAAAAATTCACAAACCTATTCGGAATTACATAAATAATTGGCTTTCCTAGTTCGCATTTTACGTCTGTTTTATATAAACAAACAATTAATTTACAAACTTTATTTTTTTAATTTAATTACTAAAACAATGTTTCGGATATTTTTAAGCCTTCTTCAGGTTTTCTTTCACATCAGTATCAAAACATAAGAATCCTATGTGAAGTCTCTGGCTATAACTACTTGTGGAAAAGGACTTTAACTGTCACGTGTTTCGTTGGATCTCGATCACTATTTTTAGACTTCACGCGTGATTCTATCGTTAAATTTTGCTACTGTTGTGGAAGAAAACAGGAATAAGGCATAAAAACATGCCGAAACGTTGTTATTAATTAAATTTAAATAATAAATTCTGTAAAATGTCGTTAATTTGTTAATTCTGAATGGTTAATTTTTTAATTACAATCGGGTAGGAAACCAGCCTTATATTTACATTTTCCCGTGAGAAAAGTAAACCAGAAATTAATATGTAATAACTAATTAGTTGTGGTTTCATTAAATAAATTACATTATATGAAATCTATCTCAATTTTATTAATAAGTTTTATTAAATAAGTAGCTTATCTGACATTTAAATAAATGAATTATAACAGCCTCTTTATCAGCTTTTTATTTTATTAAAAAGAGATATTTTTGTACACGAAGAAGTCTCAAATTGGAGACGAAACATAGTACTTTTCATATTTTAAATAAAATAAAATCTGACAATAATTCATTTAATAAGTTTTATTATTTTACGTCTCTTAAAATTGAAAACAAGGGTTTATCATCTAATCTATGACACGTTTCCAGTTAATAATTAAAATTTTCGCCACTAAATTCAATAAATTTTTATTTTGTATAAATAAATTAGAAATCGTTTATTTAAACGATATATGGTGTCGTTGCCTTACAAATATCTTCATGTCACTGGATAGAGAAATATATTTTCAAACATTGTAGGTTTTGTAAGACAAAATATCCATATAAGAATTGAATTTATTTATTGTAATTGGCTTTCTGTCAAATAAAATTAAGACATGCAGAAATGAAAATAAATTGTGCCAACGTTTCTTGTTTCTTCGTATTTACTAGTCAATTTAAAATCGTCAACCAGTCATTATTATCACAGAGAAATTGAATTTTTTAAACACGTTTATTCTCTTTGACTCATATTCGTTAAACATCTCTCACTCACACAAATTTTTAGTGTCTAATGTTAATTTAAAGTACAATGCTGTAGTTCCTGGAAACATTAAAATGTTATCTGCGACTATCTTTCTAATTAAAACTATTTACAAGTTCAGAATCAATCATTAGGCTCAGTTGCTTTCAGTAATTACAGGAAATTTGTTTTTCCGAGGAAATGAGAATATATTACACAAGAATTTAAAAGTTTTTATATCAAGTCTATCTTGATATGTACTAGTGGAAGAAACATTGGTCCGTTTAACAAATTCTCTCACAAAAAAACGAGTTTCCACCATTGGCTTTTTATTCTTATGTGGTTGTTTACCCTGTCCCCGATGTCCCTCAAACAAACACATCAAGAGAATGTCGTGTCATACGGTTGTAGTTATTCTCTTGGATTCACCGCACCGTCCATACACATCTCATTCTATTGTTAGTATTATGATCTTTGGTCTGTTTTATGTCTTTATCAAAGCTAATATTCAGCACATAAAAACGTTGCGAGTATGTAAATTTTATTATTTAAATTCAGCCAGTGATGACGATCTGAGATAAATAAACCTTTATTAATTTTGGTTTTGTATATTTGTTATATTTTTGTTAAAATTAAGAGAATATACAAGTCTACAACAATTACGTTAAATATTTAGCAATTTTTTCTATTCGATTTTCTTATTTTTACGGAAGTATTATGTTAGAGTAATTAATAAAGAACCGTCTGGTTTTCTTGTCAATTCCACGAACAATAATAATAATAACAATAATAAGTCTGAAGTTATATTATTATTAATAGGAAATTTTGGTTTAGTAAATTTAGCTTTAAATGTATGTCTTAAGTAATTAATACAAGCAATCTGTTGTCATTCTTTCTGATGAAGCTCTGCCCTTATCCGAATTAAAGGTTCAGGATTGAAAAATCTAAACGGGACTGAGAATCGAACTAGAGACCACATACCAATTTTTGCTACTGGGTTTGATTCCCGGTTCTGCCGATATTTTTACATCAAGAAGCTTAAATTATTAAATATTGTCTTCGACAAGTCAGGAATCGACGACGAAACATGACAGGAGAAATTAACAGTTATCTCAAACACTTCATGAATAGCGTTTAAAACTAAACGAACGGGATCATATTGACAAATATATATATATATCTGTTATTTAAATTATTCAAACGTCTTGAATTTTTTTAAGCGAAATATTTTTCATTTCACCTGTTTGCAGTATTCAACAAAGAGGTTCGAAACAGGGAGAATTGCTAAGAATTGAAATCTACCTAGTCCTCGTCTTGAATTATTTATTTGCACTCATGGTCTGAGCTGCACACTCATTGAAAGCTGGAAGTCTTAGAAAGGATCTAACCTGCCGTTTCTGCGAAACTCTTCCGAGATTATTGGTTGGAAAGAGAACAACTAAAAATAAAGAGAAAGGAGTGACTGGCAAACCGTTACGACGCAAAACAACTGACTAGAAATAGCCATTCACATCTGGTTTGGGGTTAATAACGTCATAATTCGCTTCTGTGTACATATGAGACATAGAGGATTTAATTTATTATCAAGAATATGTACCAACTACATTTCAATTGTTTTCAAAAATTCGTCAACAATCTAAATTTGTTTTCAGTTCTATGGATATTATATTCAGTACGTACAAGAATAAAATAATGTTTTATACATTCATGAAGTCATATTTTTCATTTTACAATCATTTTTAAACAGTAAGTGTCCCGTTCCGCCAAGACTTCCCGTATATATAATTATAGCAGTTCTCAAAACTGCTTGAATTCAGAGACTGTTGCAAGTAAATTAATCTTAATGATATTTTTCTTAGTGTTATAATCTTTTAAATTAATTAAATTATTGAAAAAAAATTGTAGTAAACGAAAAATTATTTATAGTCCACAATCTATAAAAAATATTTATTTTATTATCCGCATTATTAAGACCACCGTTTAAATATCTTGCTTTGTCTCATAAGAGACCCACTGTAGATAAAAAATATAGTCCATTTTGTTTGGTCAAAATTCCTATAAAACGTTTATAGGGGTTTAAAAACGTTAATGTTAGTGACGTTTAAAATACGGCCCAGGTAAAAAGTAACCTGGGGGGTTGCGAAATCTAGGCGAAGATCTTTTCCTTGTGAATTTCGTCGCTGCGTCACTCCTTACGAACAGCCAAGGAAAAATGGAACTTGATACCATCTATAAAAATTCTTCTAAGATCATTATCAACACCAACATTAAAACTAAACATTTTAATGATAAGGCTTTAATTGTGTTTTTATAATGGGCATTACAGATTTGGTCTACCAACAAAATTTTCGGAAATCAATGTGTTGATGACTTTATATCAAGTAAAGGATCGTTTCGAACAATTTTTTTGATAAAGTGATCGCAAAAACAGATGAAAGTAGATTGAGTCTTAGTCAGCTTACGTAAGGACTAAGTCGAGCATGAAATTTATTTGTGACTTGTTAAGTAATAATAGGATTAATTACTTAGACTTAATTATAATAATAAAAGAAAAATTCTGTTAAGGACGTGGTATAGAAAGCGTTCAGCCACCAATATATTTTTTAACTATTGGGCATGTCATCCAACAAGGTACAGCCTGATACCTAGATCAATGAATGTAACCGATATAAACTTTATGTGGGAGGTAAAATATGAAATACTTTTTCATTACAAAATTGGTATCTGGAAGAAATAATAGAAAGTATTATGCTAATATATGTAACCTGAAACGTTTTAGAAGTTACCTAATAATAAATTGAATCCATAACTCAAAGGAAAGATCAAATTAATGAGTTGCCGAATAAAATACGGTTACGCAGGTATTTGGGATTTACTTTAAACTAAAAATTGAAATTTGAACAGACTCTACGTTTCTTTAAACAGATTTTGTTATAATTACAATTTCAATTTCTTCGTCATTAACAACCCGATTCCATTTTCTTACAGTAGTGTACATCAAATAATATCTAAAGCGATACTAATATCGTCTGCTTTTAACATTTACAGGATAATGAATTGGCGAAAATTAGTCCTCAACTTCAGAGAGTCTAATATTTTATTCTGCTTAAATCTTTGATCGGAATTAGAATGCAAGAACTTTCCACTGAAGATTGTGATCTCATTTAAATTCCGGAGAGCATTTCACAGAATTAATGGTCTCACAATTATAGAACTTAATCAAACCCGTAAAGAAAAAGCCCTCACTCCTTTTCCGAATAAGGGAATAAATTTCTTCTCATATTTCACTAATCTATGCACGACATGGCTTTTGAAATATTTTTAGCAGGGCAAAATAAACAGATTATTTCTTTAATGATGTTCATTATCAATGCTGTAGAGCTTCGTTTAATTCACATTTACCAGGTAAAAAATCGTAATTTATCAAACGAGTAAGTTTAAATTGAAATTGTGATTCACATTTTCTGATGATAATTATATTATATTCCAAATACGTAATCATCATATTTCAATATAGCAAATATGACAACTGTTTTTATAGTTATTACTTTGTTAAAAAAATAGTAAAGCTCTATTTATATTTAACATATTGCAGAAAACAAATTTACATAAAACCCTAAAATTTATCTTAATTAATCGTAGAAATATCGACACCATATTGGGACCTAATGAAACACCGTTATCTGTTAAAAACAACTGCAACAAGAATATTTATAAAATGTTTGTAGCGCAGAACGACCTCCCCTAATTTTATTCGAATTTTTGGATTATTAAATGGTCTAAAGCTTCAGAAAGAACATTATGGCTCAGAGACAGGCAGGTAAGAAGTGGTTTTTCCCGGCGCCAGGCTGCCGGACGGGGGACATAACTATCTCCAGATATATAATACTAAGCTTATTTTGCTGAAGGAACATTTACCCGAAGGACACTGTTCTCTGTGTCATGGAAAATTTCCCGCGCTGGACGAAGGACTCATGAGGATTGGTGGAACAAACATCACGTGGTATAGCGTTTTGCCTTGGAGAAGGGATATACGAGCTTAGATGGGAGGTGAGATGCCAAAAAATATTCAGAATGGTTATAGACGTTGAGAGGGCGTGGAGGTAGAGATGCTCAAGTTGTTGAGAAGGCGAGGTGGAAAGGAGCACAGTTGATCAGGACGTGGAAGGGAGGAGAAAGCTGGAGAGTGCAACAAGAGTTGAAAGTGAGGTGTGAATTGTTGCTCATTAGTGAGAAAGTATTGAAAACAAGGAAGGCAAAAGGGAAGAAGTAATAAAAATTGGGTTTTCCACTATCACCGGAAGTACGAGGTTAATCCCACTTTCCGCCGGTAGAGGGAAAATCTACAATTCACCGGAAGGAAGAAGGAAATTCCGGCCACCTAGTAACCTGAATCAAGACTCGAATGAAGATAAAACAGATTTGTCAAGTGAACGAAATCTCTGCGACACGCGTTTACCCCAACGACTAATTAACCCTGATATTTAAAAATCGTCCCCTTGAATTAATTTATTTATTTGTAGTATATCGCAGGACCTCTTTTATTAAAGTTATTTTTTTAATAAAATTATTATATCATATTCTAAAGCGCAAGTAATTTTTTGTATCATTAAAATAATAAAACCCCTATATCATTATACTTTACTTCAAATATCATATAAATTAAAATTCAATAAATACTTATAAATTTTGGTACAAAGTTTACTAAATATATGTATTTTTTGAGTGCCAACAAACTCCTATTCAGAACTACGTCGATAATAATTTAATATTCTCTGATTGCAGTAATCAGGGACCAAAGTTATTGTTCTGAGCTCATTCGTACATCCATATTACTCCAGAAAATCTTAATAACTGTCATATCAGGTCTGCTTAAAATTATAATCTTTGTCTTTATTATTGATATTAAAAAATTGATCATCTCCACGTTAAATGCATCGGTTCGGTTAGTATTGATATGATTTTTGAAGACTATTAAACCCTTGTAATTATTTATTTAGAATAGGCACGCGTTATCTATAAACTTATTAGATAAATTAGCGCTTCATAAAATTTTACTTATTGTTTTTAACGGTAAAAACGAATTGAACCTGACCCAAAAATTGGGGTTTGAAATACGGTTTAATCTCAGAAACTTTATAGCATTATTTATGGCTTCATTAACCATTAATAATAGAAAATACCGTCTTCTAAGTAATATTAATAAATGAAAAGGCTACTTTCATACATAATTTATGCATGGGCTCGTAGAGTGGAATTTAAATACCAAGTACTTAATATTTTACACCTTGGGACTCGCACGTATAGTCACATAAAATTCTCCTGACTCTGTCAAATTTAATTTGATGCAATATTGGTTAAGCATTTTTCGTTAAGGTTTCACAATCTGTCGAATTCTAGTGCTGAAGTTACCGAAGTCTGTTTGAACTAAGAAGAGTTTCCCATGGATTCGTCCATGTTATTCAATAAGATGAATGAAGAGAAACTTGCAGGCGACCGTTTTACGCAAGCTAAGTGTTACAAAAGAGACATCTTCAAACATGTTTAAATACAGAAATTTGGAATCTCTTTTAAGGAAACGTATATGTGAAAGGCGGTACTCGACAATAAAGTTGACAGTCATCTGGAGCCTAATGATCCACGTTGCATTTCAGATATTGAGTTATATCAGCTCCTCAACTTAACCCTTGACGTAACACAGAAATTTAAGCCAACAGTTTAACACCACACGGTCAACTTTCAAGTTACGACCAGGACAACGGAATTTGAGCACAAAGGGCTACTCTGGTCTGTACGCCTTCAGCTTCACGTTCTCTATTCTGTCTCTGGGCTGAGATGGAATTATGTACTCAGTACAAAAATAAAAACTGTTAACATCTTGGTTCACGTTACAAATTAATTCTTAAATATTTCTCTCTCTGTCTCTTAAACAGTTAACCAAAATACACGACCATTACATTTTCTTTACTTCTTATCTTATGAGAATATTAAGTACCGATATACTGTTTGGTCATGCTAGCCATATGTCAAAAAATGAGCAGTGGACAACTACCCCCGTATTGTAGTTGAGGTAGACAGTAGCTCACTTTAACTCCAACCTTTGAAAACGCAACTACGTAGTGTAAAACAATTCAGAAAAAATTAGCTCTCGAAAATATATTGCTGACAGTTCAGGATTTGTTGGACGTCAAGAAACTCATCCGTAAAATGTAATAGACAATTAGTATATGGTCTGTTAAAAAGACGTTTCGCAGTCTCTACATCCCGTTTATTTAATTACTTTTAATGTTTTTATAACAATGATAGTAGCGTTCCGGTAGTCCGTTGAAGGGGAAGTTCATCCTCAAATGGCAATACTTCCCTTCCATTTCTCCTCTCCCTACTGCGCATATAAACATGCCATGTAAATTATCACCAGCTGTACATTACTGCTTGAATTTGCATTAAGTAATTGCTGAGATGCACTCTCTAGAGATCATGTTCCGAATTACTGCTTCCGCGGCTGTTGTTATGCGACCACACAACACATCTTCGTCTGACACACGGGGACGACTGGACGATTAACTTTTACAAAGACAATCTATATCCTATATTCTTATTCTCTGGGCTGTATAAAGATCCAGCACTAAAGAAACACGGTTTTCAAGGACTCAAACTTACCGAAACAAAAACCGTGCCAAATTCTCTTTTTAACAGTACTTTTTTCAATCCCATCTGGCTAAAATATGAATAGCTATGCAATTTGAAATGCGATTAATCATTTTAATTATCCATTATTAACAAAGAAATTAATAAGGAAATTATAAAACCGAAATTTAAAATTCATATCACAAGATCAATTTATCAATAATTTAAAATAGCATCAAATAAATATATTTATATATATGATTGAAATAGGCTGATGTAATTTTTTGAATTACCCTTAAAATACCGAAATACATATAAAAAAGGTAAAATTAAATTTATTAAAGGTCCTTTCCGTCCCTTCAAGTGAGATTATTACGATTAAAAATGTATTCAAATTTTTTGTATCTTATACTGGATTAAATTTATACATAACGTCCTATTTTAAAATTAATATTATTGTTTATAAACTTTTTGTAAGTAAAATATTGTCCACAGGTCGACGTTATTTATTTAATATAATTATGGTTATTTATGTATATTCATTTCACGTATCTGCTACGGGGCAGACCGCTAATTCATAGAATAATTAAATTTAATACTAATACCAATTGATATTGTAATTAATAAAAGTGTATACTAAAGTATTTATATATTCAAGTAAATTTGAATAATTCATTTAATTTAATAGAAAAATAAATATGAAAAATAAAATTATGCTTTGGAATGAAAATTTTAAAAGTTTCCAATGCTTATGCATCAATCAATTTTAGTATTCGTCTTTTTTCTTAGAAAAAGAACTGCCCTCTCCTCCCCTTCTATCTTTCTTTCTTTCTTTCATAGTCTTCGTGGGTCATCCTCTGGGTATAACCGCTAACCTAAAATTTTAGTTCCTGCGTCCACCGTATTACTATTAATCTCAATTGCTCAATACAACCTCACTTGTGTCTCATAATATTCGCTGACAGAAGTATATGATACTTAAATATTGATTTTAATAATAAATTAATTAAATAAATTAATATTTTATTCTTATTTTAATTAAGGGGGAAATATTCTTCGGGGTCTGAGGCGATAACATGCAGTTGCGAGAGGAATTCGCCGTGGACGAAGTCGCTCATGCTGCTTGAAAATGGAGCTTCTCGACCTATTTAAGCATTACCATGCGGGAACGTGGAACGCTCAGAAGCTGTTTGAAGTGACCGCAGACAGGCTCTGTGGGCCAAGCTTCGTTCTCTACATTAGAAGACCGTACGAATTCCATTACTGCAACTACGCAAGCGACGTCGCTGTAAACACTGACGGCATGCGACGCGATTAGAGACGCTCTCATACACACACCGATTCGAAAATCAGTCAATTTTCTAATAAATAGTTGCTTTTTTTAAAAAAAATAATGATCGATATCTTATTGTTATATTTATGGTTTATACATTAAACTTATATATTCAAATTATTTTCTTAGAGCTTTTCCTTTATTCGTTATCATTATCCGTGCTCAAAGAAATGACATATTGTGAAGATATGTTTTATTTTGTTAGGTTTATTGTTAAATATAAAGAAAATTTATTTTAAACTTAAATTTTCTCAACAATGTTATTTATAGTTAACAGGAAACTTGAATGAAACTATATAAAAATGTTTATTTATTTTGAAAAACATGATATAGTATGATCTGAGGGTTAGAATTGCGGGCCGTGGTGCAAAGACGTAGTCTGGGCTCAGTAATATTGGATTTTGTCTGCGGTTAGGTAGAGAGCTGTGCTGAGTTTCAGGAACATCTTCGTCGGAAGCGACGAATGTTCTGACGTGGTTTCTCACGATGGCAGATCTCTTGGTTGGTTAAATACAATTTCTGTTTCAAAGTCGTAATTAATTTCGTCTATTTAAATTTCTATTCACAGAATGTTCTCCTGATTTTTGGAACTGCTCCGATCTCAACTATTAGACCACGCCTTTTTTTGTGTTTTCGTAAGCGACAGGCTTGTGGCAGCAAATTACTTTTATTTAAGTATTACCTTATTAGTCCGTCTAGGTGGAAATTCATAGACGATGTTCAATGTTTCTTTTGGGATCGACGAACCTTTCCCTACAACAGTCACAGACTTTATTTCTTCAGTGACAATTGTGGAACAGTTATCCTCTACAGAATTTTAAATCGTACTACTTCCCGAAGACGCTCCTGTCCCCTCCCACCAATTTATCTGTAAAAATGTATCCTTTTATCTCACGGAAAAAATTCATGCGTTAAAATATATCATTCATATTCCCACTAATTCCAACTTGCTGGGACCCGTATAGGAATAAGAAGATATAGTTCTTAGAAGGGTTTATGCAAAGGGTCGCGGCATGGGAGTGAAAAAGTAAAGCTGGAGACAAAAAAGGTTAACTAAGCTACACCTTTACAGGACAAAATCATTGACAGGATATTCGGGATAGAACTGAAGAATCGACTAGTACTGAAGAACTGATCACTTTTTCTAAATAAATGGTAGACTGAAAAAAAAATGTTGGCCATATCTCTTTCTGATATTGAAGCGTAAATCATTGCAACAGTGCAATGGTGTTTGAAGAAATTCCTCTGAGGGAAGGAAAAGTAAGACTTCATCTCAACTGTCCCTAGTGAATATGTTAGTAAAGTGAACTGTTAGTACTTCGTAAATTCAATCAGATAATCCATAAACACTGATTTTTTTTCAGGCCAGAATAATATTATTCTTATATTTAAAAGCTCTTTCCGATTAAGGCTATTTATGTACCTCGTTGATAATGTGTACTGGAACACACTATTAAGGATTTCTGAAGCAATGGAATAAAGTATCGAGAAAGGAGGCTTATACATAAAATCTACAGAAGACAGGCAGCAGTAATTAGAATATAAGATCAAGAAAAAAAGCCGTAATCAAGAAAGTAGTAAGACAAGGATTCAAACTGTCGCCCATGTTGTTTAACTTATATATATAGAACAAGCAATAAAGAATGTTCTAACGGGATATGGAAAAGGAATCATACTTAAAGGATAATAAATAAAAACCTTACGCTTTGCCGACGATATTGTAGAATTAGGGGAATCAGAAGAAGACTTGGAAACCATGACAAATGGCATGAACGGAGTCCTGGAGAAAGAGTTCAATATGAGGATTAATAGAGGGAAAACCAGAGTAATGGAGTTTAGTTTGTGAAACAGTGGAATAATAAAGGGTGTTAGACTGGGGAGGAATATTTTAACGATAGTTTAGGAATTCTTCTACTTGGAAACCATAATAACTAGAGATGGTAGAAGTATAGAAGACATAAACAGTAGGATAGCACAGGCAAAAAAGGCTTTTGCGAAAAAGAGGAATTTACTTACGGGTAATATAAGTGTGAATATTAGGAAATCATTGCTAAAAATGTTCATATTAAGCGTGGCGTTGTATGGATACGACACGTGGATAGTAGGAGGTGCACAAAGTCTTTGAAACGTGATGCTGTAGAAGAATGCCAAAAATCAGATGGATGGATAGAATGACTAACGAGGAAGTTCTAAGCAGAATAGGGGAAGAGCGAATAATATGGAGGACGTTGACCAAGAGAAGGGATAGATTAATAGGCCACGTTTTGAGACATAAGGGTCTTTAAATTAACATTAGAGGGAACTGTTTGGGGTAAGAAAAGAAGAGGCAGGCAAACGATGTAATACGCTAATCATATTATGGAGGATATGGAATGTGGTAATATGGAAATGAAAAAGCTTGCGCAAGGTAGGTAGCATGGAGAGTTGCATCAGACCAATCATATGATTGAATACCACGACAACAAACAACAACTGAAAACTGTCTACAGTTTTAGTTTATTTATATAAAATGATTATATATATTAGTCCTAATTTCATTTTCTATAACTTTTGTATGTGCTACCGGGAAAACTGGGGAAAATGCCAGTTACACAAAATCCATAATTTTAAAGATTAAATCCCTCGAAAGAATGTAAGGTACCAAGGTGAACGACGTACAATATAGAACAAGACACTGGGTTCAGATTTTTTTTAAGGAAAGGTATATAATTGGAACTATTTGTGTCTAAATAATAATACTAACCAACGTGGATGTAGATTATAGGAAGTATTAACGTCTGAGAATAAATTCATATGAATAATTTACGACTCGTATAACATGGTTAACATCCATTATGGTCCTTGTCAATAAATTAAATCAAATAAAGATATATCACAAAAAGCATATCCAAAAGATAAAATCTAACAAACCCTCATATAATTTATTAAGTCGTAGAGGGTCAAATTTAATATTTACAGTAAGTGGATGGTCGAAACGTCCACTTTATGTTCAAAAGAGTCTTATTCATATGTAGATGTAGATACGTTTCTTGTCATTACATAAATTCCTGTGCTGTTGCTGCTCGAAATAGGAACGCGAAACTGAAGCATCTGATATTTAAGGTGTCTTGAGGCGCTGACTCATAATTGAATAACTGGAAATATCAATGTCAATCAGAACAGATCGGAAATACGCGCTTCCTCGAGCGTGTCTGACAGTCGTTGGAGATAAATGTCTTCGTCTACGTGATTTATGTGTAGGTACAACAGTCTCCTATAAGAGCAGGGGCAAAAGCCTCCAGCACGCTCCCTGGAGGATGAGGATTTTCCCCAGCGTCGTTCTCGGCTCTTCTCGACGGGGCGGGCCTGCCCTAAAGACGAGCTTTGTGTTCTGCTACCCCTATAAGTCCCACTTTACCCAATATCTAAAAGAATCACCGGTTGTTCTTTCCCTCGCCCTTCCATTAACATTTCCCATGTATAGCTTCGACTTTCCTACTCTTTACTTTTATCATGTCGAAACTCAAAAACTGAATTTAACACCTCAGGATAATCACCATTTTGGTCAAATTTCAGTGAATTATGGTTCTCAGACTTCAGGATTCCAAATTATTCACCCCCGAAGCCACTTTTCTTCCTAATGACCTTCGTACCGCAAGGCATTTCCTTAATCGCAAAATATTTGCATCATTTGTAAATTTCGGAATAAATAAGTGCAATAAAAACAGCACATAAGTACAGACCTTAATACCCAGTCAGTGAACAGCAGACCTCAAGTGTTACGAAACACTTCACTAACACAAAATATATAAAAAGTTTACAATAAAGTTCTGGATATCCATGATTGCGAATACAATAGCTGATCAACATCTGTTGTCTTACGAATCGTGTCCTGAAGAATGAAAAAATGAATTTTCACCTTTAGGGGTCCAGTGGTACTATTTTATTTTGCAGAAAACATCAAATTTGATGCAATTTTCTTAATATTCCAGTTTATATGAGCAATGCTCATTCGCTGTGGGAGAATAATTCTCTCTATCGTCTTTGGACAATACTAACGACTGCATCCTAGCGATGTGAATATTACCTTTTTTTTTGCTCCATGGCTCTACAGCCCATTGAGGGCCAGGTCCTACCGAGCCGACTGCGGACTGTCAGTGAATATTACTAGATAGGTTTAATTAATTTTATAAATTTTATCACTGCTGGAATGTATACCATTTGCCACTACGAAGATTTGTTAAAGGCTGCTGAACGAATTATGACAGAAGAAAAATATTTGTTTATGACGTAAACATAAACAGGTCAAATTATAATCTTCCAACATAAAAAGCGAATAGTGATTGAAAATTGAATATCTAACAACTATACGTATTATTTTGATTATAAAAAATAATTAAAAGGTAGGAAAATGTCCTATAAAACAGAAAAATTTATATAAACTAAATTGACAGTTGAAACTTCTGACATTTCACGCTGCCATTCGTAGAACATTTGGAGGACTTCGACCAAGAGAAGGGATAGATTGATAGGCAGCATTTTGAGACAAGGGGGCCTTGTAAAAGTAGCATTAGAGGGAAGTGTGTGAGATAAGAACAGAAGAGGGAGACAAAGATGGAATACTCTGAGCAGATTATGGAGGACGTAGTAGCTATGTAGAAATGAAAAGCTTGAGCAGGATAGGTTAGCATCGAGGGTTGCCTCAGACCAGTCTTAAGTCTGATTACCACAAGACATATTGACAGTAATCCAAACACGTTGTTTCGCTCCTAAATTTGGAACCTCATTTATTGTGTTTAAATTCTAAAAATACAAAATAAATATTTTAATATAATATTTATAACACATGTATTTTATAAATGAAATATTACTGTTATTTCGGCCTCTTCACTTTGCCACATTCACGTCTAAATTTTCGTCCTTATTAATTTCTTATTTCGTAAATAATTTTTCATTTTATAAGATAATTGTCTTATATATATAATATTTAAAATAATTATTTTGTATCTTTAGAATCTAAACACACTAAATTAGGTCAAAAATTTTGGAACGAATAGTCGTGTGAATAAAGTTTATATTCATATAAAATTTTGCATCCATTTTAGTATCACTTTGACCCAAAATATTTAACGATAATTAACTTTCACTTGAGAACGATGGCAGAGTACGCCATCGAAACGTCGTGGCTAAAAAGTTCATTTAACCCGGGTGGAAACCCAAGAATTGTTTATTCAGAATATACACCGTGAAAACCTTCGATATTTGATAATGATAATTAATGTAGACATAAACTTTGTCACAGAGAAGGAAACGGACTAGACTTTGTGCATTATTCAGGGCACACGATGAACCGGCCTATAGAAATATGAACGGTTTTCTTTTACTCCCCCCTTTCCTTTCTAAAATGGATCACTCTTGCAAGATTTCAAAATAGAACAATTCGGAGCTGGTATAGTCTACCTGCTAATATGCTAGCTACAGACCTGCCCAAAGAGTGTGAAACAATTCCAAAAAAAGATGATAGAGGTTTATATTAAGAAAAATTAGTGAAATGAAGTGGAAATAGAAGTAATATTTTAATAACGCTATGGTCTTTTACATTATAAATATAATATATTCATATATTAATAAAAATGAGTGATGTGGAAATTGAAGTAATATTTTAATAATTATTATAAATATATTTTAGTTATTACATTGTAGTGAAGTGCAAAATAAAAGGTGCAGAAGTCAATAGAAAACCTTTACAATTTTTAAAAATTTGTAATTTAATTGGGGTAAATGAGCGGAATGTTTCTCGTTTATTTTTATCCTCTTATTTTCTAATGTAACTTTTATAAACTAGTTAGTGTTGTTATTAATTTAATGTATCTTAAGAATTTCCCCGGGCTCTGCCCATTGCAATGAAATAAATCAGTCAATAACTAAATCAATATCAATTAAATTCTATAACCACACGGTTAATGTCAAAATCGTTACCAAGGGCCTTGGAAATACTTTCTTCCTAAGTTCTTTGCATTTTTATATTGACGTTGTCTATATTTGCTACCGTCTAATGTCACGTCATTGCCTGTTGAGGTACAAAACTGGTTGTAAATTATTTAATTTTTATGTGCTTTGTCTGTATTGGTCAATAATTCAAATATGATATAATTGTTTCAATTTAAAAAGGAACTATAAGCTGATAATAAATCTTAATGTTGGCGTTTTCGTTATCCATTGGTAATAACATGCAATAATGATAATAATAATAATAGCTTCAATTAATAAAACAGTTCGCTACGGGCCAATCGGAAACATTTTTGTTACGATGGTTAAATGTTTCTAGAGAATTAAATTGTGTCGTTATTTATGCTTATTTCAATAAGATAATAAAATTCCCTTAGATTGAGATTGAGTTAAGGAACTGCAAACTGTAAAGAAAAGTCGCTGTAATTAAATAACGTGGAGGTGTTTTCTGTGAGCTCATTTGCCTGCTACGTTTCTGCTGACAAAGTTTTCTTTCCTGCTGAGTGCAATCCTGAGATTTTATCTCGGCTTACCGAAGTGGTCTGGATGGGGGAGGAGAACGAGAAATAGCGGCGATTCATTTCACAAACACTCATCCTCGGAGATGCTAGTTCCGAGAAATGCCTTGGAAATTTGTCGCGAATAATGCAACAGTTAAAGTAAAGTAGCCTTTATGATGAAGGACCACTTAAGGCGGAGATTTTACATCACTCAATTCTGCAAAGTAATTCCGCAGCATATTCCCCAAATATTTATTACCAATCATACATCCGATTACGTCGACGCCTATTTACACTGCATTAATTTAACTTTAGGGGAACAGTGTTTAATTAAAATAAATATTGTCTGGCAGCCATTGTCTGAAAACTTTAGTATACTAATGACAGTGTCCGTTATGCAATTTTTTAAAATTGAGTCCGAGCTGAATAAAAAATGTCTATATTAAAGTTACCGCCAAACTGCGACTTTTTAGAATTATGATCATTCACAAGGCGTATTTCATTAATTAAATGGTTCGCGCCCGAGATTAATTGACAACATATTTCACGTCTCTCAGAATCGCCTCAACAAATTTTACGTCTCATGAAGCAATATATTTCACTGTAAATGTTCGCGTTGAGATATTAGTAATATTTCATTCAACTATGTTGACAGCTTTAAAAAGAACAGCGATTTGGGTAATTGTAATTTTATTCCAAATTAGCTACGTCCGCGACTTCGTTCGCACGAAAATAAGACAAATGCTCTTTTTAATTTCCCCTAAAAATGAAACAACAGGTATAGAATTTTGACAGATTAGAAGTCATTCAATTTATAAAATTACGACACCATTTATTTATGATCGCTTCAGGGCAGATGGTTTCGAACAGGTCCCGCTTTCACACGTTTCGGAGCCACTTGGATACAAAGTTCCAGACAGACTGAAACTTCAACTATATTAATTGGGATAAATTATATTTATTTTGTTTTTAAACATTAACAATTACTCTTAAAATTTAACTGACACGACAAATAAAACTAATTTACGCATGCATCGTATCTGCGATCCAAACTCGTTGATTATTTCTCAGGGAGTTAGCTCTCTGCCAACGGTAGGTTGATAACGGCGCGAATCATACTGCAACAATAGATGGAGTAAGAATGCTCGCCCTCTCTCACACATACACACTCTATCTCATGTGGCCAAAATTAAGCTTATAATAACAAATTAAGTCCGATGAATGGCATAGTAAAGCCGCATAAGACATAACTGACAGTTGGTTTTCACTCCGTCTTTCGCGCGGCAATGCAATGGATTTATAAATATTTATATTAATATATTCTGAACTCTGCAAAACATCGAAATGAAACACATACGAAAATTTAAGTTACAATTCCTGTTTGAATTTCAGAAATTTTCTTTCATATCCGTTGAGCCATTACGGAGCATAAATAGATCAAGGGTATAGGCAATCCGCATTCACTTTTTGGAGATTCGGATGTGCTTATACCTAGAAGCCTTTCCCGTAGAATGTTTTATATTAATATCTTCGGTAATATATCGAAATGAAACGGGCACGAATATTTAGGATAAAACTTCTCTTTTTAAACCCTCAAATTTTCATTGAAATCCGTTGAACCGTTTCGGAGCCTATTGCAGACAAACAGAGAGACACTTCAATTTTATTTATTGGTATAGATTGATAGTTTATTGATGTTGTGCATCAGTGACGAAGTTTAAAATTTTAATATATATTTTGTCACTGCAATTTTTTTCCATTAGTAATAAATATATATTTTCCAAAAAATTATTCCGTTTTTAACTACACGTTACAGTGACAAATATATAATTCATATCAGTTGTCTGTAAAAACGAAAGGGAAAATATTTCGGTCTGATTATTAAAGGGATCGTGTTGTTTCAAAGTCGTGCAGCAAGATTGTAGCTGCTACGGACTGAAGAGGTGACGATCACGTCCTGTGGGAGACGAGACTGCATCCCAACTGAAATCAAGCCACAGCCAACTGTGTGTCGTGTAACCTGAGGTGCTACAACTGCTCTAATTTGAGCTCATGTTCCTTGGGGGGTTTCGTGATAGCCATACGAATAATGCATTGATCCAGCCTCTGAGCTCCGGACCTTCGTGCGTGGGCGCCCTGCTTAACTACTGCCGCCGCACGCTTGCCATGGAATGAAATGACACATTTTTAACAACTCATGAATGTTCACTCATTCTCATACAAATTAAAACTATGCAACCATTCTTCATTTGTAACACAAATGTACGCTTCAGTCAATAAAGGCGAAGTATTCAGTATTAACACCAGCTTAGTACATTTAATCGACAAATCGCTAAGCATTATTCTCTATATGAATTGAAACAGCCTTTATTGTCAGTGTATTTATTTCCATTTATCCAAATATGAGACGTTTCGTCTACCTTTTTTTGAATCTTCGTCAGGCAGAGGTTTAAAAAAACTTAGCCATTCATGGACTTTGCTCTATGGCTCCCTCAGCCGTTAATTTTCATAACAAGAAATAAATATACTGACAATAATGCCTGTCTCGATTCATTTAATTATTTAATCCATTACTGGTATAGTAGAAAGTGTTGAATCAACCAAAAACCGACTTCAAATTAAAATTTTTATTTATCATTTGGAAGCCTTCGACATTTTTATTTTCAACCTTCAAAGCATTATTAAAATCATTTAGATCGAACTCTGATTTATATACAACCAATTACATTCAACTTATATATAAAATTAAGAACTAATAGAAATTTTATAAAATGAAAACTTAATAATGGAAAAATTAAATTTGAGTCATTAAGAAATTTCATTTTAATTTATTTAAAATATCGGCATAATGCTCTCCAATATCGACACCTTCGTTCCTAAATTTTATGAAGTTGTCTCTAGCATTATCATCCTACATAAAATCAACTGTAGAATTAAATTAAGAGTTTCTGAGGTCATATATTTTAACCTTGATTTTATCGTTTTTGACACAATTGTACAATGTAGACATTTACTTCTTGATAAGACGTCGTCGACGTTGATTTTTTTGAAGTTTTCTCATCATTTTAAGAGTTATGTATATGTATTTGTGTAAATTAACTATACAATTCCTAATTTTCAGCGTTTACTGTGCATAATCTTGTTTTTAAAGTTGAAAATGACAATGTCGAAAGCTTCCTTAATTTGAAGACTCTTTTTGGTTGACTCAACACACTTATTTCATTGTCTGAAAATCCAATGATTATTCGATTTACCTCCATAAATATTCGAACTGTAGTGTGTAAAATCGATGAGGTAGGTATTTGTGTAACGAATTTCGTTGTTAGTTCCGCGTACATTTCCATACGCCCGCGAAGTTATCAGTCGAACTCTTCGAAGTGTTTCTAGGTCGGCGGTAGAAAATTTAAAGCATACACAAACGGCCGATATTTGAGTCAAATAATCACAATTGCAGATCAATAAAATTGGTAGTTTTCTCCCGCTGATATGTGTATAATTTAAGCAACGTTCCATATAAGAGGAGAGCAATCAAAGCGAGCGGATAGAGGGGAGTTACATAAAACTACCACAAACACAACCGAGATTGGTGTTGAATCCGGGGTTATGGAAGGAGCTAAATAATCAGAATTCCACTTACGTTGTAGGCACTATCAGTTGGTGTGGAGTAGTTTCTGCCAAATTATGTGCACATGCTCATTCTTGCTACCGTGAAAAAAATACTTTAGCGATAAGACGCGAATTCTTCCGGTAAGCGCGGGGAAGAATTATTAAAATATGAAATAAGCAGCTTATATTTGTGTCGAATAACTTTTTATTTATTATACTCTCCCGATGTTGTTTGCATATATTTTAAACTCCATGAAGGTCGAGGATCCTTGCATATAATATAGCAAAAACCAACCGACTATTGAGTATATGTTTTTGGAGTTATTTAAGGCACTGAATTAATTTTGACATTCATAATTGAAGTTTTACATTAGTTATTGGGTGTATTGTAAGGCAGAGGGGTCGAATCCGGGATTGTCTTAGGTTATCGGGAGTATTTTCACCCCAATTGACGTTGAATTTTAGGGTAACAGTCTACATGAGGGTGATCCAGAAAAATGTAATTCAACTTTAAAAGCATAGGAAGTGAATTTGAAAAGGAGGATGTGGAAAGGAGATGAAGGCAGCCATGGGTTGACTAGAGTACCCGCGATATATATAAGTTACAGTACTTATTGAAAATTCCAGTAGATTTCTTGACTCTAAGAAAATATTTTATAAGTCAACACGCCGATTATGATAAAATTTAGATTAAATCAGTATACAGTGCCCAAAAGCTAAAGGTTTAAAAATGCAACTCCCGAGTTTAATCGTGTGTTGTCCAAAGAGATTAGTGTCGAATTACACAATGTACCGGGGTAAGATAAATAAATCAATGTATGGCAACCCAGCTATTTATATTTATGACTGTCAGTTCAAAAGACAGGAACTGTAAGTCTCAACATTTATATAATTAGTCGCCTTGATATACACCAGTGACATTTCCAGTTTCTTTGCTATCTAAAATTTTCATTTTGTCTCCACAATACGCTATAGAATGTGATCCTTTTTCACTGTAAAGACGATAAGATTTAATTATAAGCTCGTGAGCACAAAGTAATTTAGAACGCTCAGAGATTCTTCATCACAATGTTTCATACGTGACTCCAAAAAAACAAAACTTGTAAAATAGGGAACTCGGAATTGCAACCAGGCAGTTAAAATAAATCAGTATTTTCATAAAAAATAAAACCATGAGTTGGTAATAAATACAATTACGGTCGTTCGAAATAACACTAACTTAAATTGAATCGGAAATATAACGAGTCTAATTCCATTGTCAAGTTTCACCACTGACGTTTAATAATTTCCTATAATTTCAAATTTGTGCTCGTTACCTATTATTTTGGTGTAATATTGGTCATTCTAATCGTGCAGGGCTTAGTAATAACCTGATATTCCAATAAATTTTATGCACATAAATAATACAGTATAATGATTATTTTTAATTTTGATAAGGAAATATATTTTAATAGTTAATAAATACTCATACAAAGAAAATTAAAGAGGAATAATTAAAAAATAATTAAATGTTATCAATACGTTGACCGTCATCATTCTGCTTTATAAGGAACAAAATGAACTATGTTTCACTACTTCATCTCATCTTATAACCTTAAGTGTTCAAATTAGGATTACAATAATTTTGAAGAAACAGTATTGTATTTTTAAATCCAACCACGCCCGCATCTGTCCAACGAACTTCGACTGTATATGATATCGATATAAAAAGTACAGTGATTGTAATTAGTTGCAATAATGGGCCTATAAGCCCTTATAAACTCTGTGGCCCTACGTAGGTGAGGTGAATCAGCCTTTGGTATGTATACATTTGTATTTTGGCACTAATGATCACGTTCAGAGTTTTACACACTTCTTGTTGTTTCGTTGTTTCGCAGAAACAGTACACACTGTTGATGTGCGCTTCTCGTAACAACCGCGTGGATGTCCTGGAGCTTCTTCTGGAATCTCTGGAGGACGTGAGGGTAGATGCCACGGATGCTGAACAGCAGACGGCGCTGTACCACGCGTCCCAGGGAGGACACGCCGCGGTAGTGCAGCGTCTCGCCGCTGTGGGCGCTCGCATCGACGCCAGGGACAAGGTAAAACACGCCAACATTCAAAGAAACTTAATGTAAACTTTGTGAATCCAAATATTGCTGTGTTAGAAAGACTGGAAAATTAGGGAAACTCATTTGTGAAATATGAATACATACAATTAATAACTAAGTTTGGGTTCGAAACTCAGTGACAGAATTGGGTTTAATTCAGACAATTAACGTCTGTTTTGCTCAATAATTTAATCAAATAAATTTATGTCCAAATTGGAGACAAAGTTCAAATGTTAAATTTTTATGTAAAATAAAAGTATAAATATACAAATGTGTTGGATCGCATTTCGGATTGTAGCCAATGAATTTTATATTTTTATGCATTTAAACTTCAATTTTTTTAAATAAAAATTTAACATTTGAAGATATTACCAATAGAAGTCCCAAATATGGTGATGAAACGTCGGAGTAGTCAAATAAAATCTTTGTCTGCAATTTGATCGTCAATTTATTCGATTTAATTAAAATATATTTCTTACATTTCAAGAAAATGTGTTTAATATATAATGGGGTTTGAGTTAGTGAGGATTAGAAAATTTGATGCTTTTGGTTTCTGACACTGATTAACCTGTTCGAGATTATTCAAGAGTATATTCGCGGCTACTATTTCTGACTTAGTTTAGGTGAACCCTTGAGAGAGGGGTTGTTTTTTTTCAGCAACCGTTTCTAATGAGAGAAATGGAGAGATATGAAACTAATTCAATACCTCACATTTTTTAACCAAATAAGCATTTATTTAATGTAAAACAAGATAAGTATATCAACTAGAAGGCAGAAGTCATCCACTTTCTTCGTACTTATTCACATTAAGAAAACAAAACTTGACGGATTTATTAATAATTAATTATGCGCCGGTTTCTTGTCACAGACCACGAAACGTTTGTGCTTTGTGTTGTGCCTGTTCAGCAAGGACGCACGCCTCTGCACGCGGCATGTGAGCGAGGCCACCTGGACGTCGTGGCGCTGCTGCTGCGTCTCGGCGCCGAGGCCGACGCCCGCGACGAGGACGGCAACGCGCCTCTGCACGCGGCGTCCGAGAGCCAGCAGACGCGCGCCGCGCAGATCCTCCTCGAGGCTGGCTGCCCGCCCGATCCCGAAAATAAAGTAAGTCAAACCAACGGATGAACAATCATTCATTGTACTGCAATGTCATGTGTTCTGTTTTGCGTTCAATGAATGTGCTACTACACGGAAATGTCGTCCCAAATACATTACAACAATGAGAATACTTGCGTCATGAATAATCATACTCACCTCATCTCACTTTCTCCTTCCTTTCTCTATTTTAATTTGTCATGATTTTTGTCGTATTTCCTTTTCAACGTTTTGTTTTTCAATTTTTTGAACACCACTATCTGGAGTCTCTTTTTATTGTTCGGCTATCCAAAGTCATTTTCTTCGCTCATAATAGTACATAATAATAGACAAGTGCATAAAAGTAAATTCCTATGGCGCCAACAGAAAATTGCTAAATAAAACAAATTTAATTGCAAAAAGACTGCAAATAGGGTAGAAATAGAAGACATGAGCAGAAATGATGATTATGTCTACGTTTGTTCAAATGGCCTGAAGGAGGCGGAGAGCGATGTGTATATCTATCAGGAATCTCTATGCCCATTTAGAATAGATAACCTCTGACCAGTAAAATAAATCTACGATTAAGAAAGAATGGACATTGTACTATATGAAGCGGAAAGTAAGTACCTGGAGAGTTTTAAAATGTGGTGTTAAGCCGACTGATATACTAACAAATGAGGAAATTCTGAAAAGAATGAATAAGAAAAGATAAATCCTACACAGAATTTGTAATGGTTAAAAATAATTAAGGGGGGTGAGGGGAATGACTAAATAGTGTGCATATCCGAGGGCTAACCTTTGAGTGGGTTGTGGGCGCCGTCAAAGAAATTCTCATCTGCCAAGACGCTGCGTCGGTTAGACGAGGATAATCCGGTTACAATAGCCAAAGGATGTGACGTCGGCAGAAAAAAATATTTTTTCGTTAGAGGCCTTCAATCTGATTGATAGAGTACGGCTCTTGAAGGTAGGATCCGAGCTGACAAAATAGCAGACGAGAGGAGAATTAGGTTTATTAAAATTTGCGTGAAGTAAATTTGTAATTGGTCGTAATATAATCCTGTTTATTATTATTATCAAACCCTACCCCATATAACAACGTCTATATAAATCACAACGTAGAACTTCTACTAAACAGTAAAGTAGATAAGCGGTACAAATTATTTGGAGGGAAGAAAACTGGATTAGAAACATTTTAAGAAGAATTTTCCTTCTTAAAAATGTTATAGAAGGAATGATATATGGCAATATGGGAGTAGGTATGAGATGAATTCCACTGCTAGACGATATAAAGGATAAGAGAAAATACTGAATGCTAACCGAGGAAGCTGATAGTAGACAATTTTTGCGAATACGATATGTAGACGGAATTATTGGGCCTGTGGTTAGACAGAAAACATTATTATTATAAAATAAACGCGTATGTATTTTATACTACTACATAACTGAAACTCTTGTGAAATGTTAATAATTTCTATTGGCTAGAAAAATGCTGCCATATAAATTAGAAAACAAGTATCATCAGAAAATAATTAGTTTTGATGAAGTGTAAGTTTTATTCTCATTGCTCTTAAGGCCGTTATGAGTGTGATATTAAATGGTTAATCAAGTATTTTCATTTAAATTTTTGTGTAAATGTGGATTTTTTGTAGTTGTTACGCTGTACGTAAGCAAAGTATAAGGGATTTATAAAAAATTAATTTTCTTGGTGGACCACACCATAAGAAAAACTTGTTTAATAAATATTTATTTAATTCATTAGTTTTACGTTATTCCTGTAATTTATCTCTTCGGTTTCATTTATGTTATGAACCGTCCCTTTATTTTGCAATCCCAATAACAAGATTGACAATGATTTGCAACTGAAAGTATCTGAAAGCTATACAGGAAAATCTCAAAGGAAAAATCTCAGGAATGGTTTCTTAATTTTGAGAAAAAAGTGTATTACAACTTGGACCAGGAGTTATATGAACTTTTATGGATGTTAGTGCCTTTTTAGCTGGATTAAAATGTGAGACGAGGAAATATGTTGCGAATAAAATTGTTCTTGTAATTAGTGCCCGCAAATGATTACCCGCCATTAATAATGTACTTAGGTTCAATCAAAAAGTAGGAGCGCTCTGTTCACACATCAGTAACCTCATTTTGACCGAATATATTCTGCTGCTCTTCTTCACGTTAGGTTTCAAACACGTTAAAAACTGCCTGCTGTAGTGCATATTGCCTGACATGCTGCCACAATGCGTACACAGAGATTTATCAGTGGTCGAGGTTATCTTTACTACCTACCCCTGGCATTGGCAAGTACGCGAATGCGCCACGATAATGACAAAACACCCACAAGCGAAACAATTACAAAGCCGTTTTACAAAAAGCAATATTTTATAAACATATAAACGTTGGCCACCTTCCTTCAATGGTTTTGTTTAATTTTAAAGCCAGAAAAATATAGCGTAATTTAAATTTCAACCTGCACGTAGATTGCCGAGGTCACGTTGTGAGTCGGTGCTGCAGGGTTGCCTAGCAGCGCCTTGCGTGGACCGAAAGTTTTCTCGTTCCGCGGTCTGCCAACAGCAAACAGCTTTCCGACCTCCGAATTGCACTTGTATTGTATTAGCGAGGACTTGAAACTTGCCCGCCCACGCATTGATTTTGCGCTGTATGCATGTGACCACCAATCGACTGTTGCGGAGGAACTTCCGATGTGGCCAGGAACTACGCGCTGCCTCCTGAATTAGCCACCACTGCGACCTTATAAACGACTGGGAATCGGAAATTCGAATTTTATTTTATATGAAGCAATAAACAATATTTTGTGTCATTGCTCTGAAATGTGGGACGAGCGAGATGAAACGGAATTTAGATGTATGTAATTATTAAAACATCAGATAAATTCGAACGAACCATCGAGGCTATAATCATTTCTGTAAAATACTGGTGAAACTCAAAAGTATTCATTAATTTATAAAATATTTGCAGTACTAAATTCTATTGCAACAGTAACACGTATGAAAAAACTTTTGTCTTAATTTTCATAATATGCATGTCACAAGTATGAATAATCATTAAAAATAATCATATATCTAAACGCCTCTTTATACAGTAATTTTATCAATTAAATTCAGTGACATTCATAATTTTAACACATATATATATATTTAAAGATTCGGAAATTTATACCGGGCCAGAATCAATCGAAGCTTATTATGCAATGAACTATACTCGTTGGCTACTGAAAATAATATTAGGGGTTTTAAAATAATTATCACATAAAAGTGAAAAATATATTTCCTTAATATTCAATCATTTATAAATATAAAATAAATGAATCGATTTTAATTTGTAAAGTCGGCCTCTTTTTTGATTAGCACTAAATACTGTAAACACAGCTTACAAACATGAAATATCTTGCAAACTAGAACCATGAGTTCTATTCTGGGGCCGTCTATACGGACCTTCTCAAAGAAACAGAACTATAAACACAAACCCTAAGAGGAATTGACAGGACGAGGAAATTCGTAAACAGAGTAATTACCATTTTTCAGCTTAGTCTGGAAATTGCCTCTTAGCCATAGATTTTGTACTGGTCCCAACCAAATCCTTTAACTTCCTTGTTGAACAATGGGCACATTGCCGCCATGGGCAAGAGTAAGCATTCCGCCCATTGCCCAAATGTTCATAGCCAATTGCGATCTCCTATCTCTTACTTTACAAATTATTACTCTTGTTCACTGCTTAATGCCCACTGCTTCCTGTTCACTTTTAAAGTCCACTCTTAATGCCCGGAAATTAATTTATTTCGGTTTTTAACACGGTTTTCCTACTCCATCTTTTGATGTCCTTTGGTGGAGGTGACCCTCTCCATGTCCCACCACATTCCACGATTCCCGGTATTTCAGTGAGTTTAGAGAAAACAACCCGGCGCCAATTTGTCTAGGTTTTATTACCCTGTCTGTAATCTTCTTTCACGCTGCCTTACTTTGATTTTGTACCGCCAAATTCCGTATTTGTTGTGTTTTGCTACTATTAACAAGAGAACTGTTGAATATTTCTTAACACAGGCTCTTAAGTACATTCTTTACTCCATTCATTAAGGACTTCAAAGACGAATGAATATTATGTGATAATTGTTCATACGTAAATTTATTTAATTGAAGAATAGAAAAAAAGCTTTCAACAAACCAAGTTCTAAATTCATTTAGCTCTGAGCTTCACTGAAATCATAAATACATTTCGGGGTTGACGATAACTTGAAAAAAGAATTACTCCAACTCGTAACAGTAACAATCTAAACAAAACTTTAGACACGTACGGGAATTCCATGTAAATGTTCCCGCACAGTACCACAGATTTCCCAACGGAGTAAGCGTGGAATAAGACTGAAAAACAATTCAAAATTCTAACTCAAATAAGAAAAATTTAATAAATTTCCCTTTAACGTTTCATGTTACAGAAGGGCTTCACCCCTTTGCACGTAGCGAGCAGCTTGGGATGTCGTGGAATCATCGAGTCATTAATCCAGCACGGAAGCTGCATCAACCATCAAGCCAAGGTGTGTCTCATAATACCATTTTCCATTTTTATTAATTTTAACTCGTTATATATTTTTACATCGAAATAATACCCAAGAAATGCATGTGTAAAATATAAGAGTGATTTCCTTAAGTTTAATTTTGTTTGAACTCAAATTAAGGAACTACATTTTGAATTAATGAAGGTATTGATCTCGCAATTCAGTCACACTCGTGCTAGTTAAAGCATAAAACGTAAAATAATAATAAAAATTCAGATCATAATTTTTTTAATTTTGCCACAATTTTTTAGTTTTGGACCACTGTGCGACGTAAAAATGTTAGAGGAAGATAATTATTAATTCCCATTTCATGTCTCCTCAGTGTTACAGATTGAAGCATGACCGGTGTATGACGTCACCATGACGAGGAATTTTGAAATGTTGGCGGGAAAATGGTGTTGACAAATATAAAATATGCGTTTTGTTTTCACCGTCATCATTAAAGTTTTTAACAGAAACACTTGAAATGTACCTAAAACCACAGTTTGTAACAAGCAGTTTTTAACAAGTCATCACTTATTTCAGATGTAATGTCTGCATGCACAATTTTATGAGGTCGGAAAATTAAGAACTTTTATTGTAAAGACTAATGAAAGATAACATTAGTTTTGTTTCTGTTTCAGAATGGGAACACTCCTCTCCACATGGCTTGTCAGGCGAATAAGATAGAGACGGTAGAATTGCTTACTAGCAAAGGGGTTGACCTCAATGCGCTCAACGTTGTGAGTATTCAGATATTTGAACTCATTTCACTATGTTTTACTGTAGTAGTCAGTAGTACCGATATTTAAACTTGCATGTCTCCAACCCATCACGAAAAATGACTGGAAACACTCCAATTATATTGGGAACAATCTGATTTTACTAACAAAGCAGTGAAGAAGACTTCGTTCAAGAGAAGAAATAATTGTTTCGATATTGGATGAATTAGTTGAGTCTGACTGGATCTTTAATTAATTTTGTACAACCCAATTGTCGTATTTGTATGTTCAGTACAAACAACATAATCTCAATTTTATAATATGAAAACATATAATTGGTAAATTCACCTTACCTCTGAAACACTTCCTTTGGACTCAAAGGACGCTTAGAATTAAGATGGTTTTCGGATAATATGGTCAAAGAATACCTTAAGTTTAACATTCATTATACAAGTTGTGTTCCTCCAAAATTTACAGAGCAATTATATTCAAGACGGCTAATCACGAATTTGTGTAACGAAATATTACAAACTACTATTTAACGTCCAGGAAAACAGCACATAAATTATTCCGTTTGGTTTGAAATAAAGGCACACATCAATAAATAAAATATTTGACACATCTTGTTAACCTCATTATAATTACCTCTTCGCCTCCACACATTTAATTTATTCATCCAATCATATTTACAAAAACAGAGTCCGTGTCCAATATAAATATTCTTCTACTTAACGTGACCGGACGGAGCATACTTCACATCGTCACTCGAACACTCCTCGGCGATTAATCCGTCGCAGTTCCGAACACCACTTCAAACTTCATAAAATTTGCCCCTTTATTCTATTCACAGGTTGTCTTTTAGAAACCTTTTTTAACATTCCTATACCTTATAACGCGATATAACGCGAAAACTCCATACGATAATTTTGAATAATGATTTCCTAATATTCATACTCATATTATACGTAAGTAATTTCCTCTTTTTCGCTAAAGCCTTCTTTGCCTCTGCTATCCTACTCTTTATGTCTACTATACTAGTTATTATGCTGTACAAGTAGCAGATTTCCTTAACCTCCTTCCAAATATCCCTTCCCAATCTTTTGTTATTCCACTGTTTCCCATACTACATTCCCTTACCTCGGTTTTCCCTCCATTAATCCACATATTGAACTCTTTCTCCAGGACCACGTTCGTGCCATTTATTGTTTCTTCTTCTAACTCCCCTAATACTACAAAATCATCGGCAAAGCGTAGGGGTTTTATTTCTTCTTCTTGCAGTATGATTCCTTTTCCGTATTCCTTTTTAAATTTCTTCATCTCCTGTTATATATGCTTGTCTTACTCCTTTCTTGATTTCTGCTTTCTTTTCTGTCCTTCAGTTCTAATTCCTACTGATTGCCTCCTGTAGAGGTTACGGATCTCTTCCTACTCTTTCATTACATTTAAATATTCCCTATATTTATTTTACTATCCAAACTAAAAAAGTGTTTTTGATTTCGATAAAAATCTCGGCGCCTGAAATATAATTTTAATATTTCAAAGTCTAAGGAAACATTTTACTGAATATTTTGCTATTATTTTTGAATGTGAGTAAAATAATTCAAGAACGAAACTGGAAATGACTTTCAAATCCTGTACAATTGAACATAATAAATTGTTATTTTTTATATTTCAATAAATAATAACGTAAACATAGTCTCTCTATCTTTTTAATTTATCGCAATTGTAACTACTTAAGGTCCTCACTCCATGTGAGTATTAAGCTTATCGGATGCTGGACTAAAATTTAATTATGTTGTGGCTACAGCAGAAGATTTCTTATTTTAAGCTTTGAGTCTTCGCAGAGTTTTGAAGTGAATCTTCTTTAGCTGTTTACATGGGAGCTTACTCTTACAGCGGCTGCAGTCGCCTATCCACATTGCTGCAGAACAGGGCTACACTGAGATCTGCAAACTGCTCCTCGCCGCAGGAGCCAACATTGACCAAAGAGAGCAGGTTCGTCACCAAATGAATACTGTACGAGAAAGAAACGTACTTTTTACCTTTTTAAAACCGTCAAACAATTTTACATGGCAGTTGTATACTAAGAAATAAGTTGTAAAATTTACGTACTATATACTCATACTAAAATATCCGCGCTTAACAGCCATGAAAATAGCTGAAATGATTGAACTGTTCAACGAATAAACTTTCATATTAGCAGGTGAAATATTGCAAAACGAGTCAAAACTTTTTTTATTCAACCCAGAGATAAATTTAATCAAAGTTACTGTTTTTGAACAGTTGGTGGACTGTACCAAATAAAATGCTAATTTAAAATACATTGATAAATCTTGCCTATAAATTTTTAATCGAATCAGCACGATTTTAAAAACAAAGTGTAGGATAAATTAAGAACAAAACATGTGGCTTTTTTACTCCAATGGTAGAAAATAATACAATTTCAGATAAGGACAAAGGTTTTTTTTAAAAAAAACTTGCAATAATCACAACTGTTATCTCAGGACCAAATTGTTCGGTGAAAACAAAATTTGAGATTGTCACTGAACGGACAAGAGACAGTTGTTTTCGCCACTGAAACGTAAATAGTCCTGTCCAGGTAGGTTCAAAATTTATCCTCCACTCTACAACCACAAAATGTCTGGACATTTTCCAATTACGCTGACGTTCATCTAAGTTACTTAGGCATAAAACTGAACGCAAAACAGATGGGTGATAATTTTAATTCAATTTTTCACCCTTGTTTTCCCAATGATAATCCAACCCTTCATCGTAAACAAAAGACTTACTCGGTTAAGTAATTTTCTGTTGCACTCTAAACGATAATTAATTAATTTTTGGCAGCAGCTGACAAGATAAACTGAAGTAAGAATTATTCGCGCTCGGAGAAATAATCTCTTTCCGCGCTTTGAATCACTATCTGATAATACAAATAAAAGAACACAGCAAATAAAATTACCCTTGCTAATAATTTATTCCTGTCACTAATACCAAGTGGATTAAGCAAAATATTTACAAGCATCAGTGAAGGAAAGAGATAACATAAAGGCTTTATAAGGGATAAAATCATTTTTCTAACCTGTCGCATTTATGGATTAAGATATTAATTTTACTTCAAATACTAATACTTTCTGAGTTTTGTTTTCACACATTGCAGCTGCAACATGAATACGACGTTTATTTATGTGTATTCAACAATTTATATTTAAAAATATAATTATTTTTGAAGAAAGAACTAATGAGGTCCCTAAAGTTTGGGACGAAACGTATTCAAATTAAATTATTCCATTTCTGACGCTCAAACATTCTTTGTATTTTATTTATAACTATCTGGGAGCCCGGCGATTCCCGGGATATTAATGCTTAAATATAAGAAACATTTTACTTAAATTATTGTACTTTTTTTTACTCACGAACGTTGTTGTCGCTGCCGCCGCACGCAAACACGAAGGGCATAATGCATCCTGTCCCACATGTCATTAGCGTAGGACGGATACAAATAGTGTCGCGGGAAACACCCTAATTGAAATTGACGCCTAAAAGTATTTATTATACTAAAATGTCGGCCGATTTAAAAATTTCTACCCCTCTACCCCCACCCCTATGGGTGGTAGCTGTATGTTATCCAGCCAGTGCTGATTTACGATTCGCAAAGGACACGTGTGCAAAAATTTCTCCACACGTTTAGATTTTCATGCGGAACATACATACAAATACTCAAACATACGAACGAAATTTGAGTTCCTTTACACATAAACAATGAATTTCATTTATATTAATAAGGCAGTTGATCTGTATATTTAGACTGTTTAGCGCGAAATAACTTGTTAATTTAATGAACCTTTTATTTAAGTAACAATATATTTTATGTACTTAGAAAATTGTACAAAAATGTTTATCACTCGAGCACACGCTACGCCATATAAAAACGTCCCGTTGGGCCGCTCTCAGTCAATGTTTCTTTTCTTTAAGATTAAGATAATATTAAGTCAGATTAATTACTTTGTTAATTATTAATTAATGTTCTCAGTGATTGGATAGTTATTCAAACCCTACCAATCTCTTAGGAAACGAAAATAAATATTTATTTCAGTGGAATGTATTAAATGAAGCGTGGTAATTTTTCCTAACCTAAATCCATAGTTGTAATTTCCAGAGTATGAGATAAAATGAGAGGGAAATGAAGAGAGAAAATTTACTAGGGTTTCAAACGATTAATCATATAAATAAATGTTATGTCGTTTATGTCATTAATAAAGCTTTAGTTATGAGACATTTAGAACACTTTTTAATGATCGGCAGATAAATTGCTATATTCATCTGTATGGTGTCTTTATAATTACGAATTAAATTCTTATCACTCCACATATTATTATTAATTCTTGAAATTAAATTCTAGAAACTACGAAGTTATTACAGTTTTAACTGCAATTATTTTAAATACAACAGTATTCCGAAAAATAACAAGGGCGTAAAATAGAATGGAATTTACTATTGTTAATTCAAAGGATCTATTCAACAGTATGTATGCTTGTCACAATATTACAAAATGAACTGTGTTTAAATTCCTAAGAGATTCGTAATCCATTTACGTAATCCATTTACGTTACATAATGAAACAACAAGAAAATAATTTGTAATTAATTATTCAAATTTAAGTACAACGGAAATAAACTCATACACTACGGGAATGCATTATTACAGTTAAATTTTAAATAATAATACTTAATATCATAGAAGGCTGATGTAAAAGAACTTCAAAAGCTTAATTACAGGACGGTAATTGATATGTGCGAATACCATTACGAGCCAAAAAAATGTAAATTTAATCGACACCTGCTGATTTATAAACAGGAGTGCATTTTCATATAAGTAAAGTGAAATCATTTGAAATGCATTCCTTTAGGTTCGAAAGGTTAAAAAAGGATTGGCCATTTACTAGGTGTAGTATTATAATGTTCAAATACAAATTTTGTGATAAATTATATTTAAGCTACTTGAACATTACATTAGTAAAAGCGTGTAGATATCCAAATATTAAGGTTGGTATTATCTCAATATTTATCCGAACGCAGCAAAAGACAGGCATTGCTATTCCACGGTTTTCTCTTAGTTTAGTATTTCGTATACGCTTTTTAATTTAATCCATTACGTGTGGTTCATTTTAATTAATTATTAAATGAGAAGTTCGTAAGTAAATGTTTCGTCATGCTACACAAAACAGCCAAAGGTGAACTCAAAATTCATGGATCAGATTCTAATAAATCGTTTAGATCTTTACGCTGGACTACACGATGCAGATGATAATCCTATCACGTTTTCATTTTCTTCGGCACTGGGTCGGAAAAAGTGCATCCGTGGGCGTTTCAGATTCGGCAAATGGAAACTGTTGAACTGTAAAACTGATAAAAATGAAATAAATTCATATTCTTGGCTGTCTAACGCCGGTACTATTTTTTGCAGACAGCAATCGAATAAAAATATATCAAAGTTGTTGCAAAAATTATGGTCAGTTAATAAAGATATACCGGGCATTCGTATGGTTCGCAAAAGACTGAGTTTTAAGTTATTAAATAAACTGTAAAAAAAAAATTGAATTTTTAAAATTTTGAAGAACCATATGCATGAAAAATTAATAGGGTAACGAAACAATAAAAATATAATCAATCTTGGCCATAACAATTAAAGATGTATCTTTCAAGTCCATGTTAAAGCAGCAATATACTTGCATGCTTAACTTATGACTATTATTGTAAATAATATATTTATTATTGCAAGTTCTGATATTATGAAATTTTAAGGTGTAAATTCAGTTATAATTTAAAATTTATTGTACTTCTAATATGATAATCAATAATAGTTATAACTGGACCTGTAAAGGAAACACTGTTAAAATTATTAAATCAATTATTGGTTTAACACAATTTCGCTTTTAATGTTGCAAATCAGATGTGAGCTTTTAATATTAATTTTCGTTTGAGAGTAAGAATACTTAGCTTTATATTTCGTACATTTAACTGAATGTAATTTTACACAAACACACGTACCATAAAATTAGTCCATTTTTTAATCGTCTTGTAAAATATTTACTGACCTCAGTTTTTCAGGTCATTTTCAGTCACCGAGATAACAATATTTTGGACTTACGAATTATTTGCATTCCACTAGCGCCCGTAATAATATTTTTTTCTTGCAACTGTAATAGTTTTCATTTTCTGGTGCCCATAATTCGTACTAATTTATTTATTATCATCTGAATATTTATTCCAAGATAAGTTTCTTTAACGTAAATTAGGCCACTTCCTTTAATTTTAAACATACATTAAATTTTCTATAACAATTGGTCTTGAAAATATATTTTTCAGATCGAGTATTAAGTCTCCGCCTAAACCTATTCACAGATTCGTTTACCAAAATCTGTTTTATAATAGTAATTAAATTACTCTTCTTTAAAATATTTACTGACTTACTGAGACACTGGATAGTAAAATCCCAAATATTGTTTCAATTTAAAAGGTATACATATATAGTTGATAATTATAATTAAATTAGTCACAGTAAATCTGATAATGTGGAAAGTTTCCAGAGTTGAACGGAACATGGGTATTATAGCGAGGTAATCCTTTTCGCCGTTCCGTGTAGGTCTCGCATAAAAGATATTTTAAGAGGAGGTTCGCTCGATTAATGTTCGCTATTTATATTATTTACGAATTAATTTTAACTCTCTTAATTTCAGAAGATGAAGAGTGAGAATTGAACGTATTAGTATAGCGCGACAAAAATCGTTGTAACTAACTGAAGTAAAAAAGGAAGTGAAGCTGTTAGACCAAAAATAAAAGCATAGTTCAAATTAATTTATTATATTCTTAACGGGTAAGAACTTAGCCCGAAAAATAAGATTAATTCCCAATAACAGAACGATAAACAAAAATACGGCCAAAAAGTCAGCATTAAATGTATCATTATTTATTCACAAAAGCGACGTTTCTTCCTCACGCTCAAACTTTAGAAAAAAATCATATTTACTCCTTCACTCCCACAGCCGAAAAGATTATTGAATTTACATCGGATGAATTTGGTGTCACTCATGGGATATCTCCATCTCAAAATGGAGATGAAACGTCGCTTTTGTGAATAAATAGTGATATATTTAATTCTGACTTTTTGGCCGTCTTTTTATTTATTGTAAATTTTAAAGGTTGTAAAAACAGAATGTTTGTCAAATATAAATAAATAATATTTACTCACGGGGTTTGGTTTAAAATTAATTTTAAGGCTGTATGTTTTTATGATGTAGCCAAATTAATTTCCCTTGGTTTATGTAATGCTGAAATAGTGGCAGTTAAACAATGGTGTTTTTAACTATTATCAAAATTATGAATCAGAAAATATATATTTAACTACATGCATAGTATTTATATCTTTTTGAAATCACTGGCGTTCTTCTCGGCTTTAATCCCCTAATGAGGACTTTTGTTATATATATTTCCGCCACTACACGTCTAGTGAAAGACGCGTTCCTTATCTGATTTCCGATACAGACGCATCAGCGTCGTCGCCGCCATCCTTGCGCTCCAGTCACTTGGCGAGTTCATTTGCTTCCAGGTAATTGCCAGTCATTCATCACTGTGTGAGATGAAACGTAGCCACCTTAAACACATCAATCACTCTGCTTGTCCGCCTGTAGACGTTTTGAAATGCCACTAACTCAAACACGAGTTGGGAGAGTTGCTCATCTTGTTGACCGAAACCCATTCGTGGCACATAGTCTGTCAGGTCACACTTAACGCCTATCTACGTTGTTTCAAACGTGATTGACGTCTCAGACCACACCTACTTGGAAACCTGCTTACAGATGTCTATCACCTAAAATTGATTCATCAAAATAACTTACACAGGATTCCTGGGATTATTTTACCGTCTCATCTGTATCAACAGTTCAGTAAACTTTATAATTACTTGAATGTATGTGACCGAGCATTTAAATTCAATTGTCAAGCTAATCCTGCCAAAAATCGAAATTCAAATACATTCGTCAGGAGCACAACACATTTCCTCGACGAACGGCGGTAATAATTATTATTTCAAAGCCATCCAATAAAACTCATTTTTGCAATCAATAATTGTTAATCAGAGACTGAGGCTTCGTGTTAAGAACAGCGTAGCATGTATTACTGCAAAGGAAAGTAAACTCACGGTATAAGCGAGTTCACATGATGAGTCACGGACTCACGTTGATTCTCTCCCGCGCCAACGGATGATGGGTAAACAATCTCTATTAACATGCATCAGTCAAGAAATATATCTATATCAATCAAGAAAAATATTTCTCCGCTTCTTCCAAACGACAATGAATATAATTTTTAAAACTAAAGATAAGTGTCTCGTCTCGGAAAAATTAATATCTTGACTGCGAATAAAATTTATGATCCTCTGTGTTTTGAATAATTACAATAAATAGTTTTAATTCTACTAAAAATACATAACTGAATTTTTCACTTATGATCACAATAGTGTAATATAATGCAATATATATCACTTTTGTATATAAATAGTTCACTGTATACGTACAACACTGCTGTTTCATTTAAATAAATATAATTTTATAATCGCAATCTAACAATGTCGTTCTTTGAGACTCGTGGTCGAATGATGTTTAATACTGCATTATATATATATATCGGCTAGCCGATCACTGGAAATGTCTTCCTAACTTTCTGATGAAGGGGGCGGTGCCTCCGAAAATTTAAAGAATCCGAATCTCACAAGGTGCCTACCATCTATGAGCCTCTGGTAAGCCACTTACTTTCTATCTCTCTTTCCTTTCCTTATTAATTGTTTTAACATGACAATGTCATTTCCTGACACATATATAATATGTGTAAAGACGCAAAATTTTAAAATCAAGTGTACCCTACGATTTTCAAATTGCTTAATGCAGCATTTTCATGGGTGTAGTTTCAATTGATGAATGAAATATTCGGTATTGATGCTTTGCATGTTCCAGAAATATATTTTTTTAAATATTTAAATCTGTAAAGAAATACCCTCATTTTGTGACAGCAAAATGTAAGTTTTAATAAAATAAGGAATAGTTATAACCACCGTTTCGTTTTATGTTGAAATATTTGTTTGCAATTGAGATTAATCCAAATATTATTTTTCTGACATTAAGTTTAATATTAAATAAATAAAAATACGGCCAAATAAGTCAGAAAATAAATTTAATTAGTATTTAATTAATGCAAATAAAGCGTTTCTTCCAACCTTGTGGATTGTTTCAGGTAACAATACACAAAAAAATTATAAAATAAATAAAAACTTTGAATACATAGTTTTTATAAATATAAAGTGAAAATTTCCATACAGGAAAATAAATAACAAACTCGGACAAACTGTTTACATTATTAGCAATTTGGTGTCGCGGACTATCTCCCGCGACGGTTTTTAGAAATATACACTGAATATTTTTTTTAAATTATTTCGTCAAAAGTTTCATTGATTGTATAATTATTTTGTGTATGGTTACTTGAAGAAGCCCTCAAAGTTGGATGAAATATTGCATCTACCTTGCTGACCTATTTGGCCGTATTTTTATTTATTTACTATTAAATCAAACTTATCTTTCTAATACATAATTTAGAGTGTATATGTCATGCAGATTCCCCATACGCTTCCTCCAATCCTTGTCACCCACAAATTGTCATATTGGTCCCTGGCAGTATGATGTCCTCTCGGAAAATCGATGCTCTTACATTATTCCCTTTCAATTTAGATCAGACCGTTGACAGGTCAATCACGGGCACAGCCTTCACTGATGCTACATGTTGTGTCCATAACAAGTCACACCAAACATCTGATGAACATACAAGACTTATAACACTATCCATATTGTCCACATACATATTTTGGTAATTACAGCGCTCTTGAAAGGAAAAGTACACGATTATTAAAAGAAAAATAAATTTAGAGCGCAATGAATGGACTAGGAGGAAATAGGAAACAAGACGACGATGTAGGATAACTAAAAGGAGACACATGTAGTTAATAATGATGGATGGTGTATTACGAAAAAGAAAAGGCGAATAGTAATGTAATATACGTAAAATTCATTCAGACGTAATTGTACACTTTGATGCCTCAACATTTATAAAATTAACATTTATGATAATTTATTGTTTCATTATGTCGTCAGATAATATTTATTAGACTATAAATCCATCGTTTCTGGAATTGTAAATATTTCGCGTTTCTCATGTATACCCGTTCCTTTTTTTGGGGGGCTAACAGGCTACATGAGGGATATCCTGAAACAGGCAACTCCCCTTTAATATCATAGGAAGGGAATTGAAAAGGGGGATGCGGAAGGAAAAGCAAGGTAGGCAAGGGCTAACTAGGGCCCCCGGGCTATGGTTTAAGGATCCTACCCGGTGTTTCACCTAAAGAGATGCAGGGAAAACCCTAGAAAACCTGCATCAGGTAATTTTTTGCCACATTTTTAGGAAATATTGCTAACTTCCGGCTGTGAGAAGTCTCTTAATACGAGAGAAATTAAACCAGTGATCCTCATAGCCGAAATACTGGACAAAGCGGCGTACAAACCTCTGGCTAATACGGGTCTGTCCCGGGACAATGGGATTTCTGCTTCACCATATTTATTTAATCAATAATTCACAAACTGTCTTTTCCCGACATGAATTTACAAAGAGGACCGATTATTGCATGAGGTAATGCGTCGCTAATCGCATCGGGCTCACAAGAGATTACCTGCCATTGCACATCCTACAAAGTTAAATTGAATCTGGGTTCGTGTTTTCCTTTTGCGGACAAAACTACATTGATTGGAAATCGGCGAATAATGACTGACCGCAAAATATATACGTATTTAGTTATCGTATATATTTTCAATTAATATTTTACCAATACCTAAGGTTAACAAAGCAAATATTTTATTGTGTCATATTTCTGAGAAATTACTGTGCAAGTACGGGTGTATTGCAAAGCGGATATAGTTCATCGAGAACTCCTTTAACTCAGTTTTTTATCATAATTCATTTAACGATCAGAAGACTATACAATTCTATGAGCTAAAATATTTACGGCTACTTTGTGTATTGGTGTCTAACAACATTATCAGGAAGATATTCAATTATATCGCCTGTAGAATCTAAGTAAACAACGACTAGTTTAATTTAAAATAGTTCACTATGCCACAACGTTTTTAGTCTTTTATTGATCACTAGTTCCTTTCCACTAATATTAAAACTAGACGGCGTGACCGATTTTTTGTGCCACGTGTTGCATTTATGTATTTATGTAACGAAATTACAGGATTATGACTTAAAATATAATCCGCTCAATGGATTTTACCGGATTAGGGAGATTTCAAACAAACGTTTAAAGATAAATCGAATTAGCTATGGCATTACCTCCACGAAATTAAAAAAAACTGTCTGAATTACTAGAAATTACATGAGTTTTATGTTGCATAAATTCAGAAAATAATACGGTAAATAAAATTTGTGATGTGAGATTATGGATGTGATGATTATAATTTAATAGGATCCAATTGCGGTTTAAATCAGTCTACAATGAATAGTATTTATTAATTTTGTTAATTGTTCCAGAAGAAGTTAATACTGCAATGTCGTTAAACCTCTTGGAACCTATCCTTTGAAAAGATTAGAACAATGTAAAAAATTAACGATAAAATCGTAATTTCTTTAAAATAAAAGTGTACAATCTATATTCTAAATGAATATAGGATATAAATGTAGGGAAATGTCCGAAAACTACAAAAATTTTGGATCATCGATGTTAACTAACATTCAGAATTGTATCGAGATTAAAAAATTCAATTTTTTTACCAATGTGACAAACAAGCCTGGAACAACTGATATTGTTTAGAAGTGTCATTTTTAATAGAAGTCTGTCTAAATGAGATAAAAATTAACGAAGTTTGAACGTGAAATTGGATTTGATTGAAGAAATGAATTCCGAACATAGGGACTTGGTTGATTTAATCTAACTGGATATCCACAAGGACCACGTATCACTCCAAATTCGGAAAGAGTCATGTTAGATGACTGACAGTCGACCCGGTAGGCCGAGGCCCTCAATGGTCTGAACAGCCAAGGAGCAAGTAGACAAGATCCTGTATGATCCAATGCACTGAAGGAGAATCTAAGCTCCACGTAAGAACAGTATCAGAAAAATGTTTTGTAAAATACGAGTATATTTAAATGTCATTTTTAAATCCTAAAAATAATTGGTTTATTTTAATATATGCTTGTTTGTCTAATAATATGGAATTTTGTTCTAAAAATACTAAACATAATATTTTTTAAATTTTCTTAAAATCACTAAAGTAATAAGTATTATTTATTAATGAATCTGTAAATTTATAAGCTGAGTTGAGAGCCAAGGGAATCGTATTAAATTATTAATAAGGTATTTAAAGGCTGCGATAGTAAACTTCAGAAAGTGAAAAAAAACTAAGTCATAAATAAATAAGTTTAAATTGTAGGCATGTTTTAAATATGATATTCCTGAATTAACGAAATATTCGCGGAAAAATTAATTATATCTATCAGACTTCATTGAATCACAACTTAATAAACCAGCCAAAGTTTTCATAATTTCACCAATTATAACATATTTACAAAATAAAAGTGTACAAGTCTCAATAAAATTTCTGCTTAAAATATCAATCCATATTAAAAATTTTAATTACATATAAATATTTTTCTCCAGGTGTACATATAAACATTTTTGATCAGAGTAGGCATCAAAAAGAAATGATACGTGGAGGCAACTTTTTTATTGTGTTCTCATTTTTTATTTTATTAAAATTAATTCAACACAAATTTGGTTGAGTTACTTATTTATTTTTCAAAAAAAATTAGGATAGGTATATTTTCATACCTGATTAACACACTCACTATCGCTAAACAGTAAAAATAGTTTTTTGTAAACGTTAGAAAATTAGTGCACTGAATTTGTGCACAGAAAAATATTATTGGTGTACAAAGAGCCCCTTTCAAAACAATATCAAATATGGTGGTAATTTAAAGAACGACACCCGTGACCCTACGACAACCCTCGAACGTCCAAAGAACCAATTTTAGGTTTAATTTTATAATTAGATCAAATTATGAAAGTACCTCTTAAATGCTTTAATAACCGAATGTAGAATAATTGTAATATTGTTTTCGGTAATAAGGGATATATATTTACTGGTTTTCTCAAGGACGTGACATACGAATGGCAGGAAAATTAACGATTTTATATTTATTTGCATGAAGCTATGTTGTGTCATCCTAAGATGATGGATTAAATAACTACAGTGACTAACTGAACTAAATGGCAAGCAGTTTCTTATTGCATTTAAGATACTCTTAACGTTTAAATAGTAATCTGCAATGAAATAATAAGTAACTTCAAGGGGGAATGGGGAGAGAAGCTAAGCTCAAACAAGTAGTTATCTTAGACTGAAATGGAAAAACAGGAAGGTTGACATTTTTCCTTCCTGTTTCTTCATTTCATAATAAATAACTTCCGTGCATTATATACGGAGTACATTATTTAAATATGTGTACTTATTTTAAGAGAGCGAGTGCTTTGTGTGCTAGTTTTAACTTTTAACTTTGCGACGATCTTTGATCTCAGGTAATATGTGTAATTGCAATTAAATATTCAACAACAGTATTATAAGTTTTATTTAAAAAGTTAGTATTATTTAAGGCTACGTATTAAGCTACTAAAAGAGAACCGGTTGCAGTTTCGAGTCGTTCGTTGCTTAAATCGTACCTGAAACAAATATTTTTTATATACTTTAAACAATTCTTTTAGAGATCTAATCTCCCCCCAGGGATTTTGTTGATGTACAGAATACGTAATAGAGGAGTTAAAATTGATACCCCGCTTCACTTCACAGTGTTTCCTCGTATGGGACTTTAAGCCGGAGGTTCCATGAATGCAAAATGCTGTTTTGCGAAACAAAAGCCTTCCTGCCCACGGTAATAGCTTTTCAGCTGTACATATCTGCATGTAAGAAGAAACGCAAACTCATTTATAGCATTCTGTTCTCAATTTAAAGGTGCCTATGTCAGGGGGTTACATGGAAAAACCTTGTAAAAGTTTCAACCGCTATAAATCCTCATTCACGGGGTTGTAAATAATACAATAGTAATGGTTTTTACTGACTAATATTCACTGATGTCATAACCGTCAAGAAGAACTTGTGCCTATTAGCATAACGAGAAACGCGAACGTTAATTATAAAACATCACTTTTATTAATTGCATAAGAAAATTAAATGGGAATATGGAAAGTAAATCATTTTGAAAAGAAATAATACCCCTACGCTTTGCTGATGATATTGTAGTATTAGGGGAGTCATAAGAAGACTTGGAAACCATAAAAAATGGCATGAACGTGGTCCTGTAGAAACAGTTTAATATGAGGACTAATGGAGGGAAAACCAATGTAATGGAGTGTAGTATGGGAAACAGTAGAATAACAAAGGGTGTTAGATTGGGAAAGGATATTTTGAAGGACGTTACGGAATTCTGCTCCTTGGGAAGTGTAATAACTAAGGATGGTAGAAGTATAGTAGACATAAAGAGTAGGATAGTACAGGCAAGGAAGGCTTTCGCAGAAAAGAGGGATTTACTTACGGGTAATATAAGTGTGAATATTAGGAAATCGTTGCTAAAAATGTTTGCATGGAGCGTGGCGTTATATGGATGCGAAACGTGGACGATAGGAGCTCCGGAAAGGAAAAGAATAGAAACCTTTGAAATGTGGTGCTATAGGCGAATGCTGAAAATCAAATGGGTGGATAGAATCACAAACGAGGAAGTTCTAAACAGAATAGGGGGAAAGCGAACAATATGGAGGACGTTGACTAAGAGAAGGGATAGATTAATGGGCCACGTTTTAAGACAAGAAGGTCTTGAAAAATTAGCATTAGAGGAAAGTGTGTTGGGTAAGAACAGAAGAGGGAGGCAAGGATGGAATCCGCTAAGGAGATTAGGGAGGCTTTGGGAAGAGCTAGTTATGCGGAAATGAAAAGGCTTGCGCTAGATAGGTTAGCATGTAGGATTTCATCAGACCAGTCTTAGGACTGAATACCACCACAACAACAGAAAACATACAATTTTGGAAATAATATTCCAACACCGTTCAAACAATCACAGTTTGATTTCTCGATAAACAAATTGTTGAGATAAATGTCGGGTCTCAATTCTGAAAATAAGGCCATCGATAAATTGGTCGTGGGGAGGCGCTCGGTGCGGAAGCTACTCAAAATCCCATTAATTTCGTCCAGCAGTTCCATTTTATACGTAGATTGGGATACAGCAGTAAACGTCGTACGGTAATTTGGCAAATTCTCCATCTCGTCGCCCATCAGAGGTCAGCGAACTGCGAAGCGACAACAAATGGTACGAGAGTGACGGATAAAGTGTTACAGGGCGTGGTAGAAAACGGCCGATTGCAATTCAGCTCGAAAGAGTAGTGATTAGTAGGTAAGGACCGACCGCAATTCTTAAAATATTCCCTGTATGGAACAGAAAGCGTTACGTTACAACATTGATCTCACACTTTCTCACTTCAAATATTTAAACACGATTTCCATTCCATTAAATGATGTGTAATACTGAACAAATTAAGAAAATATGAATTTTATACAGTTTGAAATTTAAACTTACAGTCAACCCCGGTTATAACGAGAAAATTTTACATTTTCAATTAAATAATTATATATAAATTTGCCCAGGTAAAACTATATAACCATGTCATAGCAGCGAGAAAATATTTCAAGCTTCAGAAAATTCTTCGGGGTGGCAACATTTTACAGTAGGCATTTGGCGCTGTCCTTTATAAAACTGAAACCGTAAAAAATTCTTCAATTACAATTCTATGCAAGTATCTTTCAGTCAGTTCAAAAGTTAAAATCACAAATGAAATGGACAACAGCGTTAAAAATTTTGATGTTTTAAAAACGTTAATTAACGTCTTCAACAGTCCCAACGTAACTAAATAATTTGCAGTTCTACGTTTCGTCCTTAGAAAACAATATAACTAGTGTAAAGAAAATTATTTGTTATCAATTAAGAAATTTAGACAACGTAACAATTAAGTTGTCTAAAAATAGACGTATTTCCATCCTGACCCTAATATTGAAAGTACACGCAGAAGTATTCGGCTTACTTTAGTTAGTTACGGAATATACTTTCAATTCTTTATAATAATAAATAAAATGGGTGTTGAGTTTCTTTTTCTGCAATTTCAGAAAATAAACGTGAACCTAATTTTAACTAACCCCGATTAGTTACAATAAAAAAAGGTACAACGCCGTCGCCCTCTTTATAACCAAGTATTATACATAGTCGTAACATTTGATTGTAAAATGCGTATAAGTTATCGGTTATGTCTGAAACTGAACTTATTTCAATTCTCTTACGTAGAATTCATACTTTAATTAACATTTAAAACTAAAAATGATTCTGTGCTGGTTTGGGAACTTTCAAATTCCCCTCCTCACCTCTTAACATGGCTGCCTTGAGTGCCGACAGCGGCGTAGTCTCGTGTTGGGGTTCGTAGCAGGCGGAAATCGGGTCTGGAATCCTACTTGTCTGTTAAATATTTTTTTCTTTCTACTGACTATTTTCATCTATTTCTTAGTGACCTCCGCCCCGCTTGGACATTCACCGCGTCGATCCTTTAATGCTCGTGCCCGTGTGGTGCATGGTTCAAAATTGTAGCAGGGATTTATTTCCTGTAATAAAATAATTTTTTCTGAAATTAAACCAACCCTTATGAACTTCCGTGGTGTTTTACATTTAATATTAGTGCTCGCATGGCGTATTGACAGTTCGCAGTTAGTAATTCATATTCAACTTTTTTATAAATATGCTGTCGAATGATATAGTTAATATATCCAAGTTGTGAATATTTTCTGATGAATCAATTATTATTATGGGCTACAAAATATGAGCAATCATATAGAATCGCCGTAATACGCTCCTGCCTTAAATAATCTTCATTATCTTTTAACACATTTTGTATTGCTATACCATGCAGAAAAATATCAACGCTGAACTTCTTTCATAAAAAATAAGGAGAAACTGAGTGCGGGGAGTTAAGTCAACCACAGACAATAGATGTGCTGACTGTCTAAAAGTATAACGAGATAAATTTATCATTTATTTCTTAACCCAAAGTTAGAAACTTTCTTAAAAGATACTGAAGTTTATAATACAAATCCAGCCCCCAGTCATAAACCTTAAAAAAGGGGTATTGTCATCTTTAAACCCCTCTCTGGTTCTTAAGGGTTAAATAATTCAATAATATTGTTATATAATTATATTATAATAATATATTTATTATAATTTAGTATCTGTTGTGATAAAATAATTTTTCTTTCGATTATTTGATTTTCGTTTCTCTTCTGACGATTCTGCTTAATTACGCTGCGTTGCGGGCGTCTTTAATGCAGTGAAGAGCCTCCGTCTTAATAATTTTAATAGTTATGGGCCCCTCTTGTTGTGCAGATGGTCTGAATGAATTAACGACGCGTTCCTCCGAGATCTGCTGGATAAGCATCAGTGGCGTCGTGTGTTTAGCCATGACGACGCCATTAACGCCACGCTGGAGCTGAAAGCGACGCCTTATTCATCAGAGGACAGGTCGACGGCGCTCAATAGCAGCCTGCATTGTCTCAATTAAAGAATAATATTTAGCAGGGAGTATTTTCCCCCTGCTTGGATTCCGATATGCTATTAATACTTGTATGGATGCGCCGAGGCAACAGAAATCGCACTCATGAGATTTATCTCACTTACGGATTTAGAGATTTCAAATTAAATTTTCATTTGGTAATGTCACAATGGGGGACGGATCCTTTTCTCTACTTAAAATAATAATCACAACAATCTGTAGGTGAAAAATAAATATCGAAACATCTGTTTCATCAAATTATCGTAATAATTTTCTTACAACTGCAAAAATAAATCCTCAACTAAACATTAAGCAATTATATATCCATTATCATAGACGGATTGTGACGCATCCAATAAAGCAAAAATAGTTGAATTTACGAACCAGAAAGTTTTGTTAGATACTTTTCGTGAAAGTCAGAAGTCGAGCGATAAATTGCAAAAGAAGGCGAAGTTTTTTTATTCCTAAAAAAAACACCTGCAACGACAGAATCAACAAAGTTCATGTGTAAAGAAAATATCTTCCACCTTCCTCGTCTGTTTGGGGTCCGCAATCGATCGTGAACAATAGCGGACAAATAAAAGTAGACACTGCTTCTACCTCATTAAAACGGGAATCCATTCTTTACTCTGTGGTTGGAAAACTTTGCCGTGAAGCAACTCGTTTGTTCCTAGATGCAAATATTAATTTGACACCTATATATTACTTGTTTACTTTCTTCAGCCCGCTTCTTAGAACAATATTTTTATTCCTCGTGAAAGCAAACATCTTACCTTCTGACTTCAAACTGTAATTCTGCTCAACTTTGAAAAGCATTTGTTTTCCCGCAGCGTGTTTGATTATGAATCGTGGTATCCTCGTGATGCTCTATATACATTTGTCTAAGTAACGAAATATTATTGAAATAAATGAGTAAAAAACCTTAGTAAGAACATTAAATTTGATAATAATAATGGAGAATCGTCAGGTGTATTAATAGGTTGTTAACAGCCATGTCAGCCCCAAAGTTTGTGTTTCGAGCACATTCTATATTTTAATATGTAGAGGTCCAAATGATAGAAACGTAACATCAAGATTTTTCTCCTTAAATTTAATTTACATGTGGCTTAATACATAAAATCAATCAAAAAATTTATTTGTATTAAGTAAAAACATTACAAATGGTCAATATAGAATTCACACGTTCTCATACATACAAATCACATGCATTCATTGAAATTTCTTATTTTGGTTACAATATCATTGACCTCACTTATCTAGTAAAATTAATTAATATATAGTACAATTAATTATTTGTTTATAACATTCATTTCAACCCCCAATGTTTGTGTTTCGAGTAAATTCTTAAATTTAACTTGAAGGGGTTCCACAGGCAATAACGCAACGTCGTGTTTTTTTTTAAATTAAACTAACTGGGAACCCGTCGTGGCCCGGGTATTTATTTATATTATCACGTTACATTATTTAATTCTTGGTCCTCTTTTGATCAAACGGGAATCAAAAAGCGTCACAATATGAGCCTCAAATGTACTACCAATACCTCGAGGGAGTAAAAAATATTCCTCGTACATAGCAGGGCTAAAACTATAATCAGTAAAAGAAATAAAAATTTCCACCAGTTATCTAAGAGTGTATACCAAAATTGACTGTTTCTTTTTATTTTCCTATGACGACCCCTGCACCATATGCCTATGAAAACTCCACTTCGACGCTGAATGGAGTTGAAATTTTACGCAAACAAATTAAGTGAAAACGCTATCAAATTAATTGACCCAGAAATATATTTTTTAATGTAATAACGGCTTTTATATATATATATATATATATATTTAAAAATATCAACCCCCTCAAATAGTGTTGATTTCCTGTTCGCCTGAAACACGTGCTCAACACTTGCTCGAAATTCTTACAACCGTTAAAAATAGTATGCGAAAGTTTTTTTTACCTCCTTTCATCCCCTCTTATTGGATAATCCATAGCTTAAATTACATTTTTTATGTCAAGATTAAACTCAGTGGCTCACATTGCACCGGTTTAGATTCCAATCTCGATTGTTTTCTGGTTATTTTTATGTGATGTCCCTCCACTCCACCCCTAAGAATACTCCCCTTCGATCATGGATGGGATTGAAATTGTACGCTAGCCGTATCGGAGGACAAACAATAAAATTAATTAACATGAAAATGTATTAATTTGATGGAAATGTTGGCCGTTTTTGCTTGTTTAAAAGTTTTCTCCCCCTCCATCCCTGCCCCTAGGAGTGGTAGCCCAGTCTTACCCCAACAGCGCTAATTTCCAGTTTGCAAAGAACACGTTTACCAAATTAGGTCAAAATTGGTCGGATCGTTTAAATTTGTATGCGGAACATACACATCCAGTAATTTAATTGTAGAGAAGATTAATTTTCCAGACTATGGCTACTTACTCATTCATTTTCAAATCTATCAGATTACTAATAACTATTTCTAATAAAAACAACTCAATATTTACTTATGATACTTTCAGCAAGCAAAGTTTCTACTAACTATTAGAACCACCATGACAGATAAAAAAATGTTATTCCATATAATCACTTAGTACGATGAGGTGAAATAATTTTCATTGTGACACATTGAATTTCCGTTTTCCGTAAATCATTTTCACCGAGTTTAGTGTTATCTGTAAATCGAGGTAACGTAACATGTTAAATTTTGAATAAGCAGAACATTTTATCCATTACGAAGAAGATATACAAGTTTTAAAGAAAATAACTAACTGCGTGCAATTCAAAACAAAAATATAACTAAGCTGAAGTTTTAAAAAATCTGTGATAACGAGCGCACACCAATAAACTAGTTTTACAATTTAAATTAACATTAAAATATAATCCCCGGATTAGTAAACTCGTAAGTGTTAAAAATATTTATTAAAATGATGCGGAATTCTGAAATTAAAAATAATTTAAGTAAAAACGGACTTAAAAGTACTTCAGGTGATGGCAAAATTTAGTTGATAGTACATACAGATTCATAGCATGAATAGAAAAGAACGTCACTTTCGCCAGTAGACGTCATTTACATTGGTATTCAAATAATTTTACCAACAAATCAATGCTGGTTATTTGAGCTGCAGTAAAATGAACACTAATTTTCTGATTAATCACTGTCGAGAATCAACCTCATTATACTACGAGGGAAGCTTTGTGAATATATTCTTATATGGTTTGAAAACGAACTTTCTTTTATATCGAAAAGTTAGGAGTCAGCAAATATAATTAAAACGACACAAATTAAAAGGAGCATAACTAAATATTTCGCACTTTTAACTACAGTCGATTCCTATCAATTGCAAATGGTTTGCTCAGTCAAGTAGATTTTTTAGCTTTTTTAACGTCCCATTAACAATTAAAGTCGTTAAGGACTTCCATACAATCACCTTGCACTCAGTGGCATTTACGAAGATTAGTTAGTAGTTCCAAGAGAATATGTACCATTTTCATCTTTTCTAATAGCTTGTAATGAGCCAGGAACGTGAACAGAAATTTAATGGCTCTTTCCGAGTGGGCGAGTTCTCCCTCTCTGATCTGGTGTGCACCTGAGGGTGCATTATCCGAGTCAAGGTGACAGGTATGTGCTTTATTGTCAGTATGTCCCCATATCTACTACAAGTAGGTCGAGCTTCCGTCTTAAATAAGTAGGAGTCGAGTAGCCTCATCGCGTTAAAACACAGTTCAAGATCGAACGCAGATCTGCTTAACACCATCTTTCAGCAATAGTCTCGTTTTCTTTTTGGTAAAATGTGTATTTGCGAATAAAAATTTCATGAGAACTATTTTTATTGGATATTGTATATACTTACGCATTTAATTAATTAATATGTATAAAAATATAGGTATTAATTGATTATGTTATACATTTTCATATGAAGATATAAAAAACCCAGCACGGTTACGCTAAAGTATTTGGTTAAATAAAATAATAATAACGTAATAGTTTTACTGTTGTTAAAGAACATAATTATTTAATTTTAAATAAGTGTCAAATAAAGCTTAATAAAGTACAATTAATTCGTTCAAATAATTAGTAATAGTTTTTTTTTCAAAGAAGTTCCAGATTTTGCGGCTATGGGGAGTTAATTGTATTTGATTAAGCTGAAGTTTTGTGTGGATGTTGTCCTGTGACGTAGCTTTGTGTTGCAGGGGGGTAAGACCCCGCTGTATATCGCAGCCCGAGGCAGCTTCACAGCCATAGTGGACATGATCATCAAGACTGCTCGTCTAGACTATCCCCCTTCAGTACGTACTCACAAGCTCGCACTCACTCTGCACTCTTGGCAACTCGAACACAGAACAAGACCTGCTTGCTGTTCAATGTTCACCTTCGTGCATAAAATTCCTAGTGTTTCTTCTTTTTGTTGTTGATTTGATACGCATCTACAATGCAATACGCGGTTCGTGTGGACCATCAGGGTCGGGTAAGCTCGGGTTAGTACAGGAAGCCTTGCATATTTGTTCGTAACAAAAAATTGCTTCTTTCAAATGTATGCAGGTTATTGCAGAGATACAAGATTGGTTATCAAGTAAAAAAACCAACATTAGAGCACTGCCAAAAGTAATCAAGCTCGAATTGGTCTATTTCTTCATGGTGCAAAGGGCTAACAAGTGAGACATTCTCTCTCATTATATCTGTCTTCTTTGAATATCACCTGAATAATTATTGAAAACAATTTTATAAAGATTTTCAGTGTTCACGATTTTTTTCTGATAAGTTCTAGGAAACGAACTTTAGTGAAACAAAGCGGATTCTGAAAATAGCATTTACAAGTTACCATCAACTATACTTCATTTGTCAACCATGGGAAATCGATGACGAGCATTTTCATGTGCAAACAACACTATATGTCTTTTCCTACTCAGTCTTTTTTGTTTAAATTTGCATGAATCATCAGTTGGAAGGGTCACATCAATCTGCCTAAGTTGTGGTAGATCGACTTCCCAGGTCAACGCAGGTGACCGTCCTTCTGGACACCCTATGGTGTTCAAGAATGAGACAACTTCATCAGACACTATACAGAAACTATTTCTTCAAATTTTCAAAACTAGCAACGAATTCTCAAGTAAAAACAATTTAAAAAAACCACCTTGACCATTTCCGTTAGTCGTACTATATCTAAGAAAATAAAAAATAATAAACGCAAGTAGCGTTACGTATTTTAAGTACTAGATAAAGGAAAACAAAAATTTAATTTAAAAAATCGCGGATTTCGTTACCCGTAAATCACAAAAATGTCGGCACAGATATAATACAGTCATTAAAATGTGTGTTTTTAATATTTTAAACGTGCAAAAGAATTTCCATTGAAATATTAAGTAAATTTTGATTTTCTGAGAAGTTTGCACAAATTAAGAAATATGATTTGCGTTTACATTTATATATACAATTCTTATATATAGAAAAATCATAGGTCGCGAGAGGCAGGAAAACATTTCGTGTGCCGTGGAAGTAAGAGGGAAGGTGGAGGGGGGAGTACTGAAGTGATCGAACATAGCCGCTGGAAAAGTATCTGCTAACGTTAATAAAAATATTTGTAATGTAATGTGATACAGACAGCTAGAATCTGCTTCTTGACGTACAACGTATATGGAACTCAACTTGCTTCAACGTTTTCAGTACAGCTTTTACATTACGACGTTTTCCTAAGATTACAACAAGCTTACAGTCAAAGGTTTTTGAATGCATGTTTTTGTGTAACACTGTTTTACTTTAATAATCTTTTCTCTTATCTTATTTTTGCATGCAGAATTAATCATTTTTTAAATCAATAAAAATAAAAAAACTTTTAATGACTGGTGATTTATTTATATTTCCTTTAAATACAATTTATTTTAAGTTTCCACAAAACGTGTAAGCATAAAAATTGATAAGGTGAGCTGTAAATGAATCGTTAGTATCATAAAATAAATTAACTATCTAACTTAAATTTAAAAAGTATATTATTCCAGTACTGAAACTAAATACAATCTTAATAAAACAGAATAAATTTTACGATTAAATAGTCAGAATTAATTCTTCCTTGGTGAAATATCTTCGTGAATAAATTACGCTGCTTTGTCTGAAAACATAAAAGAAACAAAATGTACGTGTTCTGACTGTACTTCGATGTTGTTTTTGTGTTTTATATTTTCAGTATATTTTGCTTCGTTATAACGCTTTCGAGGTAAGAATGATAACTCAATGTAATTTGGATTTGATGTGTTTGTACCATTATTTGTGTAATAAATTTTACTTCCTGTATAAATTGTATATACTATATATTAACATCATTAAATGTGTAAAAATTAAAATTAAGGTACATAGAGAAAATAATTTTGACTTTTATTTTTACTTGTTTCATGTAAAAAGATATAATAATTAGAATCTAAATTCACTACACTGCACTAACCCAATACTTTAATCTTGAAAATTTCATCTGACCTCTTTACTCTTATTAATTTTTCCTGTATTTGTTTCTCTTTCACAGTTCCACATCCAAACACTGCTGCAGGTAACCAATTCCATGCAATTATTGACGTGCTTAGAAACAAAAAATATATTACGCTATATCTGTTGTGCCTTTAAAGTATATAATCATCAGATCATCACCATTTATCAGCCCTTTCCTCTTTTTCTTTCCTTTCCAGCAAAATAATATTTTTTAAAGAGCGCTCGATGAAAAGTTCTGCCCCTCTACTCTACAGTAATCTCTGTGCCGTATTGTTTTCTCAAAGCATCAATTTATTTGAAAAAATTATTAAATGCAATTGTGACTATCTCTTACAAAAAGTACTTACGTCTGTTACTACTTTAGAAAATTGAATTAAAATTATATATATGCAGATAAAATGAATTAATGTTATCAATGCGTGCGTAGTCTATTTTTAATAATGCTGACGTTCCAGTATACTTTAATATCATCTTCACTATGAGTTGGATGATTGCGTGATGATGGTGTTACAATTTACTGAAATGTTAGAAATATGATCAATAATAAACTAATTATTTATATATTACCTCAACAGCACAAGTATTACAATTTCATTTTGAAGAAAAAACTGTCGCCCATTCCTTACACACATATATATGTGTGGAAGTTACGGTAAACTCTTTGAAAATATTTATAAGTATAAATTTGATAAAGGACCTTTCTGTACGATTTTGAAAAATGTCTAGGAGACCAAACAAGACCACTCTATATCCAAGTAATCTAAATGTCCATAATGGGTCAAGAAAGCCAAATTTTACAGATTTTCTTTCACCTTTCCAAAGAGTACACAAGCTTCAATATTTATTTTTTATATATATAACAAGCATGAGAAACTTATTTAGCATGTTAAAAATGTTTTTGCTGCCTTATAGTTAGATATAAATGTTTAAGTGAGTAGTTTGGAAAACGCATGTGTACAAAATTGATTTTTACGGAAGATACGAAATGATTATCAATGACATCGGGGTTATTATCAAAGATGATAGGAATATATATCTTCTGTAATTATACTGCTGGTCTCAGGGGATTACGGGTCTCACAGCGGGGATAACACGCATTAACAAGCTCGCTGGCTCTGACAATACATATATTTCAATCTGGTTACCTTCATCATCATCGCTCGTTGATTGATCTAATCCTGGAGTTCTTCATTGAGCGCGGTATAGTTAATTTCCTCCGAAATACCACGGCAACAATCGGAACAGTTCAATTCTCAGTATATTACCGAGGTTCAACTCCACAATTTGATTAGCAATTTAATTTACTTAGGGATATTTCTTAACGTAATAAAAAAATGAACATCACCCTGCGATAACTTACTGAAAAAACAATTTCTGCAACGATCCCTGTAAGGGTTACTCATTGTCAAAATTGATATTTGAGTCTTTGACGTTCTTTCCTTGTATTAATATTTATGAGCAATTTGTTTACAATTTAATCTTTAATCTAATTTACTAGTTGTTTGAAACGGCCACTTTAGGGTTCGTTTTTAATTTTTTTATTTGTTCTTTAGGTAACAAAATAAAGAATAGTTAGTAGATATCACCGTGAGTCAGAGAGTCTGACGTCTGTCAGGCAACTAAAGATTGTATTGGTTGTGTCGAATTTAAATATTTGTAAATGTTGAAAAGAACTTGTTAAAGCCTATTACTAATTTATAAAGAAGGTGAACAGTTTCTCTTATCGTAAAGAAGAAATGTATGCATGTAATAATTCATTATCGTAAGTTTTAGACATGGTAACTAATTATCTTTAATTATATGAATATCTTTAAGGAAATGTTACACATTGCCGAGATTAAAGAGATCCTTGTAAAAGTTGAAGCTGGGATAGAAGACAGAGTTAATAATATTTAAAATATATTTTACTAACAATTATAATCAAGCTGTGTATCGTGGTACTGTTTGTAATGTAAGTTGGTAGAACCGTCTGAAGTTTCTAAAAAGTGTGAGGTCATCTACGGTATTAAACTCATCATAGCGAACTAAAGTAACAACTTCCTCGCACTGTTACATGCAATAACCTCTGGTAGTAGTATAATAATACTTAATTATTAGAAATCTTATTTGTAGAAGAGATGAGCTTCAAGGTATCCGGCCTAACGATTGAATAATCTTAGGAATATAAGCGAAGACGTTCGATATCTAATCGGAAGCGGTCGGAGGGTTGTTGCCTGTTCGATGTTTAAATTTTTGTTGTACTGATGTCCAGGGAAGGTGAAGAACTAAGAAGTTTCTAATTAAGTATATCCAGCATCTCTTCATTGACGTTCATTTTATTAATAAAGTACTAAATGGTTCCTGATAATTGAGGTAATTGATTGAAATGTATATGAATGAACATGCGCCTCAAACATTCTTAAGGTTTCATAAATGTCAACAATAAAAATTAATCCTTATTTTATTGTGATCGTAAATTTTTTCTTATAGAACTGTGGTAGTACAGAATTTAACGATGATATTGAATGTTAAATTAATGCTCTTAGACTTTCATTACATCTCATGGGACGGATTATAGGTAACAATATTACGTGTTTAATTTCCACTTAATTTTGTAGGTCTTGTAATCTTCATCACCAACTAAATTCTTTTCGGAAAGGTTACTTTTCACAAGAGGATGTATTCATATCAAGCATTGTTTAACATCTCCAAACCGAATTAACACGTAACTGCAGAGTCGGGAATGTATTTCGTGTCTGAAGCTCTTTTCATAACAAATTCCCAGTTTCCCCGTGGTGCTGCGTTGTCCTGGATTTCACATCTACAAAATATTTTCACTTATGCGGAGAAATTGTGATATAGGTGGATGAAATATGAAGAGAAAATATACATGCAAGGCGGATAATTCTCCCGCTCTTCAGCTCGCTGCTCGCAGGCAAGGAAAAATATTATTCTACAGACGACGAGGACCGCCTCCTATACCAGCCTACAAACCAAAACTATATTATTCTTCTTGTACCAGTAAAAAGCTTTTATCATGTCCCTTGTTTTTTCACCAGCTTTTATTAAACCCACCAAAACAGTAGAGGTGTTCACTTATATGATAAAATAACTGTTTATTTTGTTATAGTTTCAGGCTTCAGATGTATTACCTTAAGGTTTCAATTTGGAAATAAATTCACACTACTAATAAATACAGTCGATTGACGCACTGGCCTGCAGGAGGAAAGGTCAGTGATTTTTCGGTTTCATAATAAATAATAACGTATATTGATATGTGCTTGAAGGCGGCTGAACATCTAAATAAAAGAATAAATTGTCGAGGAAGCACCAAACAAAAACCACCACGTCATATACTAATTCAATTCTGTACTAAACAACTATTAACAATACAAAATAGCCGTAAGGAGCATGCAGCAACACTAACAGGAATAAGGTAAATAGAAAACAATGTTATCGATGTAAAAAATAATCTAACGTGACCGTTTATCGGCTCATTTGTAACAAATGAATTTTAAAACAGGTGACTAAATTTAAATGGATTTTCATACTTGTCGTACTCTCTCGGCGTACAAGAGAGGCTATAAAGTTTTTCTAATTTCAGGTCAACAGAGGAAGTAAGAGCGGTTACAGCAAATAGATTTGAATTTTAAATAAAAAATTAGACTTTTAAATAAAAAATTCAGTCAATTTGTCAGAACATTTAAATTTAGTTAACATAATTAAGACGCTTCGTCTATATATAAGGACTTCATCAGTTACCTAGACGAATAAAAATTAAAAGTGAATATTAATTTTGAATACTTAATAATTTAGTTCAAATATAAAGTATAATATTCAATTAAATGGAACAAATAAATCGGGCATATTTTTTTAATCGATAAACTATTACAATGTGGATCTGCATCCAACGACGGTTACGGCCGAAATGGTGAAAACAAAAAGGTACTGTGGACTGTTAAATTTAAGCAATGGCAAATGACTCTATACAAAAAATTAAATTATCGTAGCATGAAAGTGTCGTATACTTTATGTAAATTACTTGCATAATGTTTTTTAGATTGACTGCATTTAAGTTGCTCTAGATATGTAATATTTCACTCATGATTCTTGAAAGGATTATTATTATTTAATTTATTTTTGGTCGTGTCAACTGTAATGTTATTGACGACCACAGAGGCTACATTAACACATACAAAGAGAAAATAATATTCAGATTAATTTATCAAATATGGTTTATTATTTTCTTGGGTTGGATATTGTCATACATTTTGATCACTCTTAAATATTCTAACAGTCTTTTAACTGTATCCTCCGAGGATGTAATGTCCTTTGATCCATATGACCCAATTATATTGAGAAGTAATTAACCCATGACACACAATAATCCGTTTGTGTAATGGTTTATCCGTTTAAAAATGTAATTATGTTATTCATTTATTCATTGAATTTTATTGAAACTTACACTTTATATTTTAACGAAATTATTATGTATTCAAAATTAATACTGATTCTTAAATTTTTTGTCTAGTTACCTGATGAAGTCCACAAACGTCGTGGCTATATGAACTAAATATTAATTATAATTTTTCTGACAAATTTGCTGCATAATTTATTTATTATAATTAATGTCTAGATAACTGATTTTTAAATTTTAATTTTAGCTATGGACGACTGGATTTGTATAGAATAATACCCCTACGTGTTGTATTAATTCCATTTTGTGTTGTTGTGGTAATCAGTTCTAAGACTGGCCTGATGCAACCCTCCATAATAACCTATCCTGCCCAAGCCTTTTCACGTCTACATAGCTACCACATCCTTCCTAATTTTCTAAGTGTATTCCATCCCTCTTCTGTGCTTACCCTTTCTCAAAACGTGGCCTATCCCTTTTCTAGGTCCAAGTCCTCCAAACTGTTCTCTCTTCCCTTATTTTCCTCAGAACTTCCTGGTAAGTTACCCTATCCAACTGATTTTCAGCATTCTTCTATAGCACCACATTTCAAAACCTTCTATTATTTTACTGTCTGCAACTCCTATCGTCCACCTTTCGCACTCATATAACTCCATACGAACATTTTTAGTAATGAGTTCCTAATATTCACACATATTTTACGTAAGTAAATTACTCTTTTTTGCGATGGCCTTCCTTGCCTGTGCTATCCTACACTTTATGTCTACTATACTTCTACCATCCCTATTTATAACGCTGCCCAAGTAGTAGAATTCCTTAACTTTCTTTAAAATATCCCTTCCCTATCTAACGCGCTTTGTTATTCCACTATTTCCCATACTACACTCCATCATCATGGTTTTCCCCTCTATTAATCCTCATGTTGTACTCTTCCACCAGCATCACGTTCATGCCATTTATTGTGGTTTCCAATTCTTCTTCTGACTCTCCTAATACCAAAATCTCATCATTTCCTTTCCTTTTTCATTTTTAACTTTTTTATCACATTTTCCATATATAAGTTAAAGGGAATGGACAACAAACTGCATCCTTCTCTTACTCCTTTCTCGATTTTTTCTTATTTTTGCTCTTCCCTTCTTGCCCTTCATATTCCATTTGAAGGATGATATTATGCGGGGATCTCGCAACTGAGGAAGGAAGATGCCAATAAAACATTATTGGCTGCAGTGAATTTGAATAAAATATAATAACATTGTTTATCACCTCATTTACATAACCGTAATAAGAAATTTTTTTCGTTAGTTTCCTTTTATGGAACATATAATTTCTGTTGAATGAACCCTCTAAGGTTCAGACTTAACACAAACTGTATACTACCACAGCATTCAAATATATCTAAATTTGAATTCTACAGAACCGTTAAAATTTATTTTTCACTTCTTTGTATGTTTTTTTGAATGTTCTAGCTCACTAAAGAAATATACTTGTTTATAAGTAAAAGTGTTTTGGTATCCCCACTTTTCTCTGACTGGATGACCATGACCGTCAAAGGTTTTGTGTATTCACCTCTGTGTCTATGTTGCTAGTATTTAACATTGTAAAGCTATGAGTAGAAAACGTAATCTTGGGCACGAATTAGCATGAATTAAAAATCATAGGTTGTTTATACAACAAAATACATTTATTTTTGAAAGAATATATAAAAATTGAAATAGTGGTCATTTATGGATAAGAAAAGCACGTTTCTTTTATATCGTCTTTGTTGTGATTTGGTCCGTTGTTGCTACGGGTTCTACTTGTTAGTTATTATTGAGTCCGGTTAATCCGTTCAACTGACGTGACTCGCAAATACGTGTACTGTTGATGGTGAAAGGCGATCGGTCACATCGCGATGGAAGAGACAAGAGCACGGTTCCAGGACTTTAATGACGATCCCCGTTCTACAGAACCACTTTTCCGGGAATGACGCTGGTGTGCCTGTGCAATCACAGGCTAATAACAAGTGGATGATAGAACAGCGATATCGATCAGAGCCAGGCTAATCAGGTCGTCAACGACAGGTGTGGGGTTATCTTTCAGCGAATGGCGTTTGTTATTCGTTTCTGCCTCGATCCCACGCCTGCCTGATTCTCATATCATCCGAGGAAACGACAAACATTATACGTAGGAAACGAACAATCAAGCCGATGAATTTATACTGAACACGGGATAGACGATCAACAAGACGATTTTTCACGTACATTGCGTCCTATTTCATCAACTAAGGGCCAATGTAAATATACTTTAACGCTTCAATTAATAGCCAAAAACAATTAACCTTGACGCATTTGTATAAGAAGAAAACCGTGAAAAATAGAGATAATTCTAAAAATCGTTATTTTTCCTATAACAATTTATTGTTAAATTCCTGTCAAGTTAATACAAAACTTTGAAACATGAAATTAAAGATTTATGATTAAAAAGTGGTTTTATGTTTGTTTGTAGGACATACATGTTAGAGTCTTTCTGAAGTGTTTCTGCTCATAATAAATCAAAGATGATAGTAATCGTGGAATGTTGAATTGAACCGAAAATTCATTCATCCAATTCATTGCGTTTTCATGGAAATTAATAGAATACAATTACAGCTATTTTCATACAATTGTTCACAAATACAGTCTACTTCAGCAAGATCTGGACTATTATAGTCCAACTACAGAGCAACAACGGAGAAACATTCAGAAACCGAAATCAAAAGAATGCCTCTCTACCTTGCCCTTGTTGGTGGTCCTGTATTCCCTCCTCAACTTTCTTCAGTTCCGCTCCTGTCCGAGTTTCTTACGTCTTTCTTTCTGCTTTGTGTCGTGTTCATCAGTACGAATATATATTGTGACGGTACAAATAATCCGTCACATACAAGCCCGATCTCGGGAGAATATTAATGAGCCTGAAATCTCTTTCCTTTTTTCCGTTGTATTACCAAACAACCATGAGATGACACGGGCATCGCGCGCTGGCAGTTGGCTAGCGAGACAGTACGAGTCTTTTGTGTTGGAATTGGTGGATGGGGAGAGGGGCGGAGACTGGTGGTATGGTTAGCCAGGAGCATCAGTAGTCTGAACCAGAGAAGGAAGAACAGTTTTGGTAGTCGTGAGACGAGTTCCACGACGGTTGAGCCTAGAGGACGGTGTTGGCGAACCGCAGTCACTTGGTACAGCCGAACTTTGACAAACCAAAGCATATTGCATTGATTGTCAACGCTCTGGAGAAATCACCAACTCATGTTCTAAAACACCACTGTTTTCAAAGATAAACGGGAATATTTTAAAATAATTTTTCTGAGAACGATAGAATTTCAAAACATTTTTCTGATTTTTCTACATAGTTCCCACGTACTGAAACACATGTTTCCCAGCATTTTGGAAACTGAAGGTTGAATCTTTAACCAATTGAGCACAAGAGTTCAAACTCTTCATCGTTATTGAACTTTTGACATCCTAGAGCTTTCTTTGACAAATCTGGGTTGATACCAGTGAATTTTCTCGAATTTTGTCTGAGTTTTTCACACCGTGGCATTGTCCTGAAGGAGGATGACACATCTGATTGGGAAACGCCGTTCTTTGCTTTAATGTGCAGCTTTTATTTTGTCCAGAAGTTGACAGTAATATTCGGAATTTACTGTTCGGCGATCATGGAGGAACCCAAAAAAAATGCCTTTGAAATCCCAAAATACAGTGGCAAGAACTTTCCCTGCGGATAATCGCGTTTTGGCCGTTATCCGTGCAGCCTCACGTCACATCGCCACTCTTTGCTCGCCTTTTTCTATTGAGATCTATAGTAATGAACCCATGTATCATCACCATACGAGTGAGAAAGCCTTTGTCTTCGTCAGCATAACGGGCCAAAAGCCTGTGGCAAATCTCCAAAAGGACGTTTTTTCTGATCAGGAGAAATAAGCCGAGGAATCCGCCTCGCTGAGGTCTTTATGAAGCCAAATTCCTTTCTCATGTTCAAAGGTGCACTCCCGTGACAGACCAACTGCTGAAGCAATTTCGTCAACGGCGTGGCACCGGTCTTCCTCCAAAAGATCCTTTACTGCACGGATGTTATTTTCTGTGATGGAAGTTTGAGGACGCCGATCGTGACTCCGATTTTCCACCATTTTCCGGCCTTCAAAAAAAATGTTGTGTCACTCATACAGGTGGGTTTTGGAGAGAGCGTCATCCCCAAATAGTGTTAAAATTTCTGAAGGTCTCACTGCTTCTCTCGTCAAAATATTTATAATAATCCATTATGCAACAGAAGCAGGAACCTCTTGCTCATTCTTTGCTCCAGTATCGACTGAGTGAGACTAACATTGGCAGTGGACGCTGAAGTGGAGTGGAGAGATCCAGATGGAATCCGGGCCCTCCGTTTATATTTGCCTGGCCCTCGTATATTATTTCATGCTTCCAACTATGGAAAAGAGGCTGTGGAATTGAATTAACAGAACTGGTTGGAAATATCTCGACCAGATCGAGAATCGAACGAGGGATTTCGCCTCGGTACGTGAGTCTCTGTTCAAGTCTATACATTGGATTCTGAAATCTCATACTTGACGATGAGTCGACTCGGAAAGCTCAGTTGGCAAGAGCACGTCGTTTGATTCACGTTCCGGTCGAGATTTTTCCATCTTCATCCTTTAATACATATTGTTAGTGCCGTGGTCAGTTATCTGGCAGTTGGTTTCAGTCCACTTCGCAGAGCCAAGCTGCAGCTACGATAAAATTGACAGAAACGACCCAAAAAAAATTTCCATCGTTTCCTTATCACTTATGTATTTTCCCGTCACAATTTTTTCTCATTTACAAATAGTCTCTTTTACAGATTTCTTCGTTTGTGTGTTCATTGTTTTGTATTTTATGTCTATTCCGTATTGATTTTATTTCTGTGAATGTTATAGTCTTCCTTTCTCTTTGACGTATTTTGATTGATATGTATACTTCATTGATGTTTTTCACTGTATTTGTATGTTGCAGTCGATTATTATTACCGGAAAAGAATCGATCAGTCCCTTGTAAATAAATGAATAGGAGTTAATATCATTAGATTAATTATTTATAAACATTTTTGCACCTAAAGAGGTTCCAATGAAAGGAACGACTCGTTGTTCTGTTTTTATTATGCTGTTAAATATCATTTTAATTGCAATTTAATTGTTCAATGTTTTCATTGATGTCACATAAACTTAACCGGGTTTTGTTTTCAATAAATTGTGTGACAGTTAAGATTAGGCAACGTTGTAACTAATGAGTCATAAATTAATAATAATTTTTACACAATGTAGATAATTTAATCGATAAACATTAAACTAAACTCCAATCTTTTGCATCCAACTGCTTCATGACGTCAATAAAGTTGAATTTTCAAGCTGGTGAAATTCTACCACACGCCAGAGGAACTTCGGGTTGTAATACAGCGTCGTAAAACTTTGAAAGCCTAATAAATGACGCAGAAGGCACAGTAAACTGCGTTATCTTTAAAACTCGGGAAATATTAATATGCACCTCCCATAACATTTGATTTTACGAGGTATTTTCGAATAGCACCACAAATTTGTAGTTGAAACACGATTATTCTGGATGTAACGATATTAACCTGTTTATACGATGAATGCCTCGATTTTAATTAATTATATTACATCTCCTTAAAGAGTTTAACCCTTAAACGGCCATGTACTGGGAGGGGGAAGGTTACAGTACTCCCGACGTCAAATAGATTTTTATGCGCTTCTGAAGTAAACCTCACATTTCACTTAGAAAACGTAAGATTCTCACAAGAATTTTTTTTTCCCACTGACGATTACTTTAACTTAACCTTTTTAAAGCTACCTCCGTACGGAGGTAATTATATTTTTAAAAGCTGTTACAATCTTTATAATAAGTAAATAAGAAAAGTCAAACAATTGTTTTCTTAAAAGTATAAAACAATGAACTATACCAATAAAAAAATTGAAGTGTCTGTCTGTATGTTTGTCTGAAATAGGCTCCGTAGCGGCTTAACGGATTTCAATAAAAATTTGAGGGTTTAAAAACAGGAGATTTAACTAAGATATTCGTGCATATTTCATGTCAATATATTGCAGGAGATATTAATATATATTTCTTAATACGCATAAAGTCTCCAAAGTGAATGCGGGTTGCCTATACCCTTATATGTTAATGCTCCGAAGCACTCCATCTATTGCTGAAGTAGTATTCGCGCCGTTATTAACCTATTGTTGGAAGATAAATTTTTTTAGGGTTAACAGGTTACATGAGGGTGATCCTGGAACAGGCAACTTCCCTTTAATAGCATAGGAAGGGAATTAAAAAGGGGGGATGCCGAAGGTAGAGCAAGGTAGCCAAGGGTTGACTAGAACCCCCGGGCTATGGTTTAAGGATCCTACCCGGTGTTTCACCTAAATAGATTGCAGGGAAAACCCTAGAAAACCTGCATCAGGTAAGTCTCGCATTGGGTACAATTCTCTCTTCCTTCCGAATGACGGGAGACGAGTTTGCTGTGAGGTCGCAGCATTCCCTTCTCTGTGTCTCCACAAATTTTAGGAGGCAGTTGGCCGACTGATCCAATGGTATCAGGGGACAACTCTTGCCATATGCCCAAGTTCTTAGACGCCAGTACATATACCTCCCAAAAAAGGTGAAAGTGTTTCGGCATGTGAGAACTTTTATTAAAAAAAATAACAGAGAGACTACGAGGCATTCCCGACATAATCAGGTGAGCCCCGCAGACACTCTGGTGGAAAATGCCTGCGAGAGAAACTCTCACAGGCATCTCGTCCCCTAGCAGAGAAATAACTCCCTGAGAAATAATAAACTTCTTGGGATCGTCGATGCGATGTTTAAATAAATTGGTTTTATTTGTCGCGTGAGGTATATTTAAATATTTATTAATTGCTCATTTTTATTTGATACCAACTGCGAGTTATAAGGTTTACCCTGAAGCGATCATTAAGAGATGATACCGTACTTTTTATGTATTCAAAATTCTGTACCTGTTGTATCGTTTTTAGGACAAAATAAAACTAAACCTTTTCGGCGTGAACGAAGTCGTGGGGATTAGCTAGTTATGAAATAAAATTTTGAAGATGAAATAATTGGAAGCACGAAAACTAACCTTCTAATCTTTAGAAACCATTTTTCTGCTAATGCAGAAAGATCTACATTACTAAACCAGTTTCAGTGCAGAAGTCTCTGAGCGTGTGGTATTGACCCGCTGGTGCGAAAGCTGACTCCTGTATTCTCTGGTTCATTGCTGCTAAATTATTCACTTGGTGACGAAGATATCAACCAGGTTAGCAGTGGACTCAATAGTCCTTGTTAAAGAGAACACTTGATTCCGGTTTTCTACGCAGATAATGTAGCTGACGATCACTGCGCTCCGACGGCTTAATAATGTACTTGTCTTCTGAAATACTTTCAGATTAAGGCTTCTTAAATATGTTGTTACAAAGTTTGAATAATCAAATGCAGCTTCTTACATACAATTGGTCATTAAGTGTTAATCCCTTGGTCCATTCACTAACGAAGGTGATTGGTTCGATCGACATACGAGACACAAATCGTTTTTGGACGCCAGGCTCCAATGATAACTTGATAATCCACTTGCTCACTCGGTGTACGCAAACAATCACCGCATGTCCTACATGTTTAGTGTGTTTTACTAAGTGTTGCTTGACGTTTTGCTCCAGGCCAGGCAGTCCTTGTGCAGCTGGTTGCTTCTTGTTCCAGGAAGGGTCTGAGGGAACCGAAGTGGGGTCTCGTCGTCGCTGGAGGCTGAGCAGGGACGATTCTCCTGCCGCAGGAGAGCGACTTCGATCCCTCCTGTGGAAAGTCGCGTACAAGCAGCTGGGAGCAGGCGAGTGGAAGAGGTTGGCCTACCACTGGGCCTTCACGGACGAGCAAATCAAGGCCATCGAGCATCAGTACACAGGTCAGTTGGATTGGACTTCCATCATTTGACACCCACAAATATGAGCATGTTATTACTTTCCCAAGTTGTTCTACCAATTCAGACTGAATGAAAATCGGAGGGAATCTGGCATCGAAATCTGGGTCGTGTCACATGGCACCTAAATGTACCCGTTGCGAATTACCTTTCTTTCATTTCTAATATATATATATATATATAATTGAATCGCCGAAATGTATGTACGCGCTTAACGTCCAAACGACTGCACCAAATTGGACAATTCTTGTTTTGTTGTGTTTGTTATTGTCAGGACAAGGTTTGTATAAAAGAAAATTTTTAAACAATCGTACGGAATAGTTATTGAAATCTCATAATATGAAAAGTGGTTTAGTGAGACAAAAGACATTAGGGGAGATCTTCAATATATTAACAAAATATTGACAGATTGGCGTTCACTTGTTTCATCAGCAGGTGATAACTTCCTCACTGGTAATGAAGTAGTTGTTGGGACACATGTCAAGTTACATGTCTTAATCGCCAGTCACAAGAACTCGTATGAAAATAAAAATAAAACGGTCAAGTTTTCTATCGAAATCGGTGCTATGGGAGTCTTTGAGTTTGATTCTGACATTTAAAATGCGAATTATTTTGCAGTTCATTCCCTAACAGTGGGGCGGGACGGGATAAAACACACTCCTGCATAATACATTTAAAGGAAAGAACAATAATGATAAAAATTTGTATGCATATTCCTTGCGATTCTAAAGTAAAAACTTTGAAGATAAGACACTGCTACCACCCCTAGGGGGAGGGGGTGAAATTGGTGGAATTTTTATATGTAACAAAGGCTCATATTTTAGTCGAAAAAGAATTCTTGATGTCAATTATGTTTATAGTGTTTTCCCCGATAACAGTTGTGTATAACATCAACCCGTTGGAGCATGCGAGGGGTGAGGGTGGATATCAGGTAAAGGGGGCCGCTGTATTACATTGTGACCTTTAATATGATATTTAAGTAAAAGTTCATCTTTTTAGTGCGGAAGAAATTTTATGCTGTTAGAATTATGAAAGTATTTTAGTCCTGATATTGTACTGGGAGTATTTTTTACTTTGTCGAGTTACTGGGAGTATATTTGAGGTCAGTATTGTGACGTTTTCGATGACAGTTTAGTCATGTGCTGACCAAGAAATATTAATGTACCGGAATAATATAAATAAATACCCGGGCAACACCGGGCCTCCAACTAGTCCTTAATAACAATTGAATTTGAAACGCACTGATCACATATTAAGCGGCTACTAGATGGCAAAATATATTGTACAGTAATATTGAACGTCTACATATCATATTGAAAGATTGTGCAATATATTCAGTCAATCGAAAAGGGTTATATATTTATTCATCGATATGTAATATTGCGCAATATTGGTTCAGTTTCGTCACCGCAGCCATCAAGCTGTGATGAGAAGGCAATGATAAAACATTTTACAAATTACTTTATGAGATGGCTACGAAGAAAAGAAATTTATTTTTCAAATATGTACAGATATATCAGACTATAAATTATGATTACAATTGAAGCGTATTACAGATTCTGAAAAAAGCGATAGTGAAATAGACGACTTAATGGAACTAAACATTAATGCACTTTGAATAAACTACAGCGTCGTTTTCTTTTAATTTCAGTCATAATTATTCTCAAAAGTTCATCAAATAATTGTAATGTTCTCAATATAGAATTTAATTATAGGGCAGGTTGAATAATTGATAAGCTAGTTTAAAATTTTACAATATATGAAACACAAAAACTTATGTCTTCCTGTTCTTTAACAAAAAAAATTGTTTTAGGTAATGAATTTTCACTTTATAATTAAAATGAAACAAACTTATTTCTTTCTTCGGGGGATGGTGGGCTCAAATACCTGGTAATTAATTACAACACAATTGTTACCGGTGACCGCTGTAACATTTATGGACGGCTTTGTTGTGTTTATTGTTTAATGAGCATATTACCAACGGTGCTCAGGGATAAATTATCACCAACGCCCAGGAACCTGCGATGTTCGCTTCTGGAGAAATGAGGGCTGACGGTGCTCTTTGATACCTGCAGTCTCGGGTATCATCACCGCTTACTTTCTGAAATTCCATGACTTGCTCAATTTTTTTTTCTCCCACCGCGAAACATGGGGTTCTCCCCTCTAGAAACTAATTAGCAACGGCTTTAACCAATAGCAATTCATCTTCCATTTCCGAGTTGCACAAGGTTATTGAAATTTTCTGTGTGAAAGTTTCAGACGTGTCAAAATGTTGAGATTGGAGCTTAGGGCTACGAAGGCTTTTCAATCCCCAACTGGCCAGCGGCTTGTTATCTCCTTCACAGGCAGCCGCTTAGAAGATATTTATTCTGCCCTTGCTAACTGGCGTGCATTTACCTACGCGGGTTCCGGAATGGGGGAAATTGAGTTTCACTATTTTGTTTTAATTAAAAGGAAACAAAACCCCTATTGATTTATTGGTTGCCTGTTCACTAAATAATGTACCGTCCATTCGAAAATTAGTCAACTCACATCTCCTTACTTCACCTATCATTTTTTTAAAAATATATTGGTAACTTTATTGTACATATTATACATTACTGTTGTGCGAATAATATGAAGTATACAGTAATAAAAAAGAAACTTGAAACATGTGTAGCGGTAGCCACCCATCGGTAGGCCGCAAAAAAGTTTAAATTAATGGGTGAACAATATTATTAAACAATGATTTGTTATTACATACCATGTGTTGAATGATATTACAATTTCGGGAAAAAATCAATCGTTTATTATATCCGGATGTATTTTTCTTTCGAACAAATTTTTATTAATAGTATTCACTTTTTTAAAAAAAAACATTCGTTCATCCGTCGGTGTTTCTTTTCTCCTTCTTAACGCAATGGCTTCCTTCTTGTTTGACATATTGATTGTATATTTAAATATTGCATTATTTATTGTTTCAAACTCATACTGAACGTGAATGTCGTCACTGCAATACACTCTGCAATAAATAGAGAAATATTATTGACGATAATATTGATCGTCTAGATGCACCCTTAAGCTAACCACAAAGTACAGTGAAAACTGTCTATGCTTACGTGGAATTAAATTATTACATCGCTGTTTAAACAAATATACGCTAGGGTGGATTACAAAGAGTTAGTCATTTAATTGATATCCAACGTAACCGCTCTTTTACAATTACATTTTTGAAATTAGGTGATTTACATTTATTATTTTGTTGATATAGAATTGTAGAATCATAATTATTTTATATGGATGACCAGCGTTGTCTGGGTATTTATTTATGTTAGCCCGCTAAATCATCTGTATACCTATCTGTCCATTAGCCTCGATACTCAAGTTGAGTGGTCTGTTGGGGAAAGCTGATGTATGATGGACAGATGATTACGTTCCATTAAATAAAAACTCCAGTATTTTATTCTACCACTGACATTTGAAATTACTTTCATATCACAAAATATTACGTAAAATTTTATGTATTTTTGAATTTATATTCTTGATTGTTGTTTATATTACGTTAATTTTATCATAACAGACGTGATGACTGGAATAAGCAAAGCAACTTAAAATATTTCTAAAACCCGGTCCATTTAATTCTGAAATGCTACTGCTTGTATTTAATTCAATTCAGTTCTGTCAAGCATGCGAAATCGTACTTCGACACAATATACAATACACGCACTAGCTGGACCTACAGCCGTAAAACTATCAGGAAATGATTTAACTTACTCTACAACTTCTCGCGACAGCTGGTGAGGAGTTTTCACGGCTGTTTCGAAGAAGAAGACTTTCTTGGCCTGAAAGAGGGGAAGGAAGAGACCCAAATCATCAAAATACCGAAAGAAACCTGCTTTAAGGTGATCACTGCAACTCACCAAAGTTTCATCGCAATGGGATGAATGGCAAAGGAACGCATACAAACGTGTGTTCATTTTTAAACATATATAGATAACTTAGATATATGGCAGCGGTCTTTTTTGTCACGCTACATTCAGATATTACCTCCAAACAAATAAGCAAAAAACTCGCCTCACTTAATCTAATTATCCAGCTGACAATATTCCCTCCTATATGTTCCTTGCATCCAGTTTGGACCATGTGTATGGTAGCAAACATCACTCTTTATAAAACTTTAACTGCCTCCGTTCAATTTTATGCAAAAATTAAACTTCCTAAAAATTAAAACAATATATTTTACACTAGAAATCATGTACTCGTACCCATGTTACAACGACCTTAAGTCTACGCATCATAATCTTTAATGTTCTAATAATTTTCAGGCCCGTCAAGCTATAAGGAGCACGGATTTCGTATGCTCCTAATATGGGCACACGGTTTGGGTCCAGAAGTAAATCCAGTGAAAGAATTATACGAAAGTCTGACGGCTATCGATAAGAAAAATGTAGCAGGTGAGTAATGTAGATCATAAAAAGAACATAACTGTACAAAAGCAACTACAGGTATGACCGATGAGCATAATTTGGTTGGGATAGGATGTGGCATATGAAGAACTCATAGTTTGAAAAGTGATTCTGATGAATTCCTAATCCTAAATAGGGATTAAATAAACCTTCAACATCCTTATCCCTCCTCGTAGTGCAAGTAGACTTTCAAGGCATTCGTTCACATTTTTACCATGTGGCGATCCCTTCATAACACAGGATATGATTTGGCAGGGTAACAGGAGATTTCACACCGTCGGGCGATGAGGAAAAGTCTTTCACGTCTCAGCAGAGTTTTGGCTGGGATATAATAATTTTGCTGTGCAGATTTGTGTTTGCTTTCGATAAATTATTGAAAGAGTCTTATTTTCTCTTTTTAAATACTTCTTCATTATAATTTTCAACAAACAATTGTACTTCTCTCCTCTTTCTACTCCTTCTCCCACTTTAAACGTTCAATAACTGCATTATCCTCTCTCTAAGTTCACTTCCTTCCAACTTCAAGCACAAACTGACAGTATTTCTCCTCTGCCTACTTCCTCTTCATTTCAACTTTCGAGCAACATTGCTCCTTGCCTCTGCTGGCCTCCAGTTCCGTCCAACTTCAAAAGCACACTGACTTTTCACCTCTTTGTCACCTCTCAGCCAATGTCTCCAGCCAATGTCTCCCAGCCCTTCTCTGTGGAAAAAATCCAACCACATGTGACGTCTCTTCACCAATCGTCAATAATTTTCACCAACCGTGGGGCTAAGTCTTGGGAAACTTTCATGGTTCATCGTCCCTTGGTGAAAAAGCATCTCCTTTACCCAGCTAGCAGGCACGTATCTTCGCGACAGTCTGGCGCCTTTCTAATCCTGGAATTCCCGCATTTTCTGTGCCTATCCCTATTAGAATTTTTAGGATTTAATCCGTCTTAAAATACGAATTGAATTGGGGAGGCTTCTTCTGCGTTACAGTGGTAACATTCGTGGCATATCTTCCTCCCATTTCTAGGGACAACGATTGAAATTCATGTTTTTGTAAACCGTTTAGTATTTATACGATATCCCTAATTATAATTTAGACCATCACCGAGGTAATTAATGACTTAACAACCAAAAATTTTTAATGTTTTTTTTTCACCGCCTACCTGCTGGGAAATTGTAATTTCCTAATATTTTGCGACAATTATCCTTCATAACTTTTTATATAATCTTGACTCTCTTGCCGTTTGTATAGGAGATTATCGATAAATTTTGACAACCTAATGGGCGTTGTTCTAAGTCCAGGGACAAAAAAAAATATTCCAAAAATTCTTTTGAAAATGGCCCTTTGCTTTATCCTCAAGCAAAGGGTATTTATCAGTAGATGTTTCAATGGTGCTTCCACAGATGTCGAGTATGAGGAAAGGTGAAGTAAAAGCTTGATAAAATATCCGTAGTCCGAAATCAATTTTGCTCTGTAACCTTGGCTAATTAAATGCAATAATCGTCTAATTGTTTCTTTTTCTTGTCAACAGATGCTCTACGGAAGAAACTAGACGAAGAAAACGAAGGTCATCACAAGAAATGCAAACATTGCCGTTCGTGCAGCATTCTGTAATCTTTAACTGTGGTTAAACGATAAGCAGATATTTAATTAACCCCTTAATTGCTGAAGTCACTGAAAAACAGACTCAATAAGAATGATTTAAGCTTAATATTTAGCTTTTTAACAATTATTTATCAAATAAAGCTTGCCTTTGTTGAGCGTGAAGAATAGCAGCAGCCGCCTGAGGAATCTAGTGCTTAATTTGTCGAACTGTTTAAAGTATTTTTGTAAAATTTTACACATTGCACTTTTCTTGCATTTACAATAGCTTTATTTGTAAGTAATTTTAGACGTAGCGTTTACAGAATATTATCGATATCGGTTGTGTTTGCTAACGATATTTTATTTTATATTGAGTAGCTTTAATTTACTAATTTTGTAAGAACACGCGTTTAAATCAGATTATTTCCGTAAATGAAAATAGTATTTTAATCATATTTCCTCATAAGTAAAATACGCCAATATAGAGCTATGTATATTTTTAAAATGTGCAACATTTAGCGGTGGATATTTCCGAATAATAAATGAATAGTCCCTTTCCAAACGAATTACTTCACCGGAAATTCGAGCAATCACCTACATCACACGAACGCGATCGGGAAATATTTTTCATAATGTTACATAAATCAAAAATTATTTTCTCTCGAACAGAAATCAAACTTCACCATTGGCATTACTGTTCTAATGCTGACAACGGCAAAAATAAATATATACCTAGTCATCTATGAATGAAATAACGTGCCTTAGATTACGTATTTAAGCAAAACAGTGTTTCAGCCATAGACTCGATATACTTCCCCTTAGTATTATTGGGAAACAGCTGCTGTGTTGCATGTTGCACTTCATTTTAAGCGTGAATATGTTTTTGGTCTCGGAACAACGACCACGTGACTCGGAAAGAGTTCAGCGCGATTTGTACAATTTAGGTCCGCAGTTTTGTTACCCTTGTGACCAATTACGGCAACTCATGCCCCCTCGCCTCCTTAACATCTTATCAAAGAACACATTAAATGATCTAATGATATTCAGTGCGAAGGTTGTATTATTTTACATTCCCAAATCTTTTCATCTTACGTTTAGTTTCATTCAGGGGCGGCTCGTGAGTGTTTACATGACTCCAAGGAAAAATTTCTACGAAGATAATTCCCCTAACGTAAAATATTAATACTACAACAAGAACTATAGAGTTGATAATACTGAAACGAATACCGGGGGGGATATTAATTAATAATTAAATTAACTTTATAATAAAACAAGAAAACTATTTACTTGATCAATGAACATATTTACGTTAATAATTACAATTTTGATGTTTCGATCTTTATGCCGGCATTTCTTTCGTCAATTAAAACTACAAATATACTTACATAAAAAAATGATACACATTAAATTATTAAAACTAACAATTTCCTAACTACACTCAGGCTCGTAAATTATGGGCCTTCTCATTGAACAGAAATATTTTACACTAATCTACTCGGACCTGGCAGTACAGTAAATTAGAAAAAAAGGGTTACAGGTGTAATTTACCGTGTAGGCTTAGTGCGTGTTCCAGCTCCTTCCTCCTAATTGGGTCGTCTTTTCTCCATATCACAGCAGCCGCTGCTGTTCTTCCTGTTTCAGGAAGAATTTCAAAATCTCCCTCGCCACAATTCCAACTACAGTCATGAATGAGAAGTTGAGCGCAGGTTAGCTCCAAGCGGAATCTCATCAAATGTCTTGCCATCGCTCCCGTCTACCTGCTCCAAAATCTCCTCTCCTAAAATCTGTGTAAAATCTCCCTCCAAAATCACCAAAATTGGGAAAAACCTAAGAAGCGCTAAGAAGTCTGACTCAACTGCTGTCTCCTTTTTTTGACTCCGCACCGCCAAAAGTCCGAGCAGATGTGTCTGACCCTTACAATACTCCACGACCCGTAATATGCAACATTTATAATTTCGTCTATATAACGTGTAATGGGAAGGAATTTTTAAAAATATAAAATCAAATTGGCGCAAATTCCTAAAGTGCAAGTATTTTTTTCCATCTCACATATTCAATAAAGTAGTTAAATTTAGGAATCAGCCACACATTATGGCAGGCAATATTGTATGCAGGATCGTTTTCTCAGAGTTATTGAAAGTCTTCGCTATGTCGACCCTTAAATGTTTTCCTTATTTTAAATAACCTTTGATTCATTCAAATAAGCTGCAACAAAGTCCATAAACAGTAAGCTTTTCATTAACTAGTGAAAAACATTTAAAACTGTATCCTGATGGGGCCACCTCTGTGCAACTTTGATGCAATATCCCCAGGAATTGTTGGCCTGCATACGCTATAAAGAATGTAGCCCGGATATATGCGGGAAGGGGTGAGATGACAAGCGGGCAGAAATTCACACTCTTAAAAGTCGGTTACGTTAAAGTTTCTTAAAATAAATAAAAAATAATTATTCCTAAATTAATTCACGTGCTGTACCACATGAGCACATATACATCAGTTGCCACTGGGTTCACTCAAGACATTTTCCACATCGAGATGATTTATGGCCTTTGTTCTTACCGACACTTGAGTTAAGGAACCCCTCACACATCTAGAAGAGGTAACAATTGGTATCAACATTCTTAGAGATGCCAGCCATAATAGACACCTTGGTCTTTTGTCATCAGTAGCAAATGGTCTTAATATCCTAGAGTTAGATTGGACAGCACAAGCCACGTGGCGCTGATCTATGATTTTATGAATGATAATAAGATGTCAATTGACAGTCTTATTACCCCCAGGCACGAGACTTCAGCGTCACGTCGACTTATACGGATATTCTTCGTCGCTTTCTGCGCTATTACAAAGGCTAAAAACATATTCACCACTTCTACTAAATTGACAGATCAATTAGTAACTCGAATTTTTAATAACGCAATATAACCTAATCTTTTCGTAATTATTACTCAGTATGACAAATTGCTAAAAATGGAAAACTTTTTAATGTGGCACTAAAATCTGTTTGTGTGTAAAATTCTTCGAGAACTGATTGTAATGTAATTTTGAAATTTGTATTTAAAATATTAAAATATGTAAAAGATTGAGAATATTACTCAAAAATATTTAATCAATCCGAATTTCTTACTTAAAATCACGTGAATTTCCGGATAGTTGATCCATAACTAACTGAAGCCGTAAGTAATATTTACATAAAAATATCGGGCTTTAAATTATATTTGTAATCTGCTAATCAAATTGCACTGCACAAGTTAATGAATCAAAAACAAAAGGAAATACACAACGATTTCTAATTGTGTATACATAACCTTAAATAATTTAATAATAGCGCCGATTTGGATCAGCTATCAGGTTTTTCTAATTAACCAGAAAATGGTTTCATTTCTCACGACAATTTGTATAGTTCCTCGGTATTGTCCACCTTCTACAATCAATAATTGTATTACTGAAATATTTCATTTTACGACTATTATGATGTTGACCATACAATAAAATGTTTTCTTCACTACAATCCGGATTTGACTACACAAACTTTGAAATTTTTTTTCCCGGAAAGGAGTTTCTAGCCCACAACTAGCAATTTAGTGGAATTAGCTACGAATAAAGGAATTGAGTTTTCCTTTCCTAAATTCTTTTACTCAGTGCAATTAGCATTTACTATTTCTCACTGTTAAAAGTGTATGTACTCTTTCGAAAGAACAAATAGATTCAATGCAGTTAAGGCATTAAAATAAATTTTGAAATATATTTACTGTGATCATTTGCAATCAAATAAATATACCCTTTCCATCTGAAAGTTTACAATACAAATATATTAATAAATTACCCAATAAATACAAAGGAAAGTTATGAGAAAAACCAGGCGAATTACAAGAGATAAGCAGATGTAGTTCTCCCATCACTTGGCAAGTATAAGGAACATAACAAAGGCTAACTACTTGTAGTTTCAATTATTCTAGACTCCACTTTGGCAGCTTTTGACTAATCTCCTGTTTCAAATATCTTCCAAATTGAATGGTGTAATGACCTAAAATAATATTGCAATTACTTCCAATCCAAAAGGAAGGACAATAGGGGCTGTATATAAACAGTTATTCATAACACGTTTATAAAAGAAATTAAGTGTAAATTTGAAAACATTGTATACATATTGAAAATAACATTAAAACAAAGGAATCTTCAATGTGCAAGCTTGCTTAGGTTTAGTCAAGACTACTTCAAAGCAATTGAGAATTTGAAATGAAATATTTCTGAATCAGACTATACAATTGCATCAAGAAATTAAACTTGCAGCTTGTACAAAGCAGTCACAAAAATGTAGCCCAACAGACCAGCTGCACGTAGTTTATAAGCTATGTATACATACCAGAACACTGAAGGCAATCTCTCCCACAAGTCACATATTTAACTCAATGAAACTTCCTCACTTTTCAATACAAATTTTCACAGCTCATTGCCCACAAAATTATAAAAACTATTATAAAATTAAAGAAACTGACAAACAGTGTACACATCCCATTATGAAGCTGGGACCAGCTACATCTTGTTCACATTTAATGTGTAACCTAATCGACCATACAAATAATGGGTCACTCGTCAATCACATATCGGTAAATAAATCACAGTACAATTGATAAAAAAATTACCACTTTATTCAACATATACTGCACATCATTTTATATTGTAAAAACATTATAACAAATAATTTTTCATGTCTTCTTTCAGCATCATTTATCATTTCTTAAAAATGTGTAGGCAAATTTTAACACACCTAAAGTGGACATGGTAGATAAAAAGTGTAACTGAAAATTAAGCTTTTAATTCAAAAACATACAAAATTAGGAAACCTTACAATTTCCCTTCGAACGTGATGAACAGTAAAAGTGGTAAATTTTCAAAATTAACACGTCTTACAATACACTCGTTTTGTAACTTGGAATGAACAATCAAATGAAACTTCAAACATTTATTTATATTTCATTACACAGAAATTGAATTTCCTACATTTGAATTACAAAAGTCAGTCAGTGAAAAATAAAAAATAAATTCACTTTACCAACTTGCCAACTATTTCAGGTGAACTCTCGAAGTGGAATAACATTCATTCTGAATTCAAAGATGCCACAAGTGAAAAATACGATAACTTTTACACGTGTATCACATTTTAAGTGTATGAAAAAGGAAAGAAACTTAAAGAATCCTTATCTACACATTAATTCCTTCTAATAACCTGAAGTATTCAGAAGTGAACACACTAAAGTCTATGTGTGTACTGTAATAATGGTCACAGTCCGCTTCTAAAGCATATCCACCGCCGCAGTCACGCCTAAACGGTAAGCATCCACAGTAAAGACGCCCGTCAGAGCAGTTCTCGGTGCCCGTTACATACGCCTGTACGGATGGAAGCTCTGAGCTTGGCTGGGTTGACTGTAGTTGCCCCCCCTTTGTGGTCCTGGTCCCCCTGTGTAGTTGCCAGAACTGCTTCCATCTCCCTGTCCTGCATTAGCACAAGCAGGAGAGTTGGTCTTCAATCCCTTCTTGCGTGGAAGTGATGGGGAATCTGGAGATAGCAACAGGATAAGGAAGGACAGCGGAAACACAGTTTGAGGATCACATCACATCATTACGAACAGACAGTAAAAATATCTGCTGAATACACACAAACCAAGGATGGCAAGGATATTTATAATTGATATTTGAAGTGCAATGCAGCTGGGATAAATTTGGTGGCTACATACTTTATCAGGATGTTCTGGAAAGAATGCCTGGAGATAGTTGTACAATTGTAATATACTCATGACCTATACTAAAAGCTTTACATACAGAAAACCTAGTCTTAAATAGCCAAATGTTTGTTAAAAACTACAAACAAAAGTTAAGATGAGAAATATGCAATTCACCAAGACTAAGTAAAACGGGTTTACAGAACACAACTTTTACAAGTAATTAATCCTAAAATGGAAAATTGTCAAAATGTAGCAAAAACAATACAAATAAACATCACCTGATGAAATAATGATCCAAAATAACCCACAAAACAAAAACTCCACATTTAATGTTGATCTATAACAATTTCTCCACTTGCACACCTATTCAGGACCAAGTTCCCCTAGCACTCCATGGTTTGCAAAACCAAAATAAATTTAATTTCAACTGATTAAATCCTGGTACAGTAAGTATTATTTCATATTTCATTTGAGTAGCAAATTCATAAAATCATGATGTGAAAGGCTCAACCGAAAGTAAAATTTACTATTCCATGAACAAAGCTAACTGCCTATCTGTTCAATTCAGCAGCCAACAGTACAATTGTACACTTGTAATGATTAAGTGATGCTGGGATATTCAAGAGAAAGGACTGAGGAAGAGGTATATGGAAATTACACCAAAGGACAAATCTATACATTCATGCCAATATCTACGAATATAATTTTTTCTCAAAAAGTATGATACTGTCTTCAAATATGCCATACATGTAACCTTTATGTGTGTACAACTTGCTTTACTTCCCAAATCAATGTCCTCCATTTCAATCACAAAGAAATAAAATATTTTTAAAAAAACATTAAAATTTGAAATGAAACATTCAAAATCTTAAAACAAATGGAAGGAAACAGCCTGTACACAGATAAAAGAATGGCAATTTGTAAATGCAGGTATTTAACCATTTGCCTTACCTTTTGTTAAAATAAAGCTACTACTCATAGCACAGCTCATAGAATGAGCAGCACTAATCAAATTTAAGAATAATTAGGGGCCTGTAGAGTTGCACCTGATTTAATTGGGAAACTCATCCGATGGACTATACAATATTGTTTACGAAATTGTAAATAATGCATATCAAATGGTTACTTCTTCAATGTGTTCACATTCAAGAATCAAACAATGCCCACTTTCGCAGACTCTTCTGTTAATATTAAGTAGTCTTATATTTAATTTTGGGCATGAATCCAAAGCAGCTGTGATGTTAAAATTTCTGCCACTATTCCGAATCCTAAAAACACAACACTGCAAGTACAACATTTGGCCCCTAATTATAATCAATACTACTTCCAAGGTTAACTCCTGGAAACAACAGGACAATGTTAGGTTTATAAAAAAATAAAGGGGAAAACCAGCTGAAATTTGTGAATTCCTACAAGATTATAACAAATAAAGTAAAAATTCATAAGTTGTTCAATTATCCAGTTACTTTAACTTGTCCACTCGCATGCAACAGATTATAAATCTAATCTTATGATAAGTGTATGTGTGGGCCTATTGTACTCGCAATGATGTTTTTAGAAATATATAAAGCTGCCTGAAATCATGCAAAGAAAATGGGAAGAAGAAATGAAAGGCACCATTACTGGATTGAGAACTTTAGCAATTTACTTTCTGGAAAAGCTCTACAAAGGACAGTTTATGAATTCAGTACAATACAAATAAAATTGTTTTAATTAAAATTAAAAAAACAAAAACAATGTACGTAAAAGTGAAATGCCAATCAGCAAAATACATTACATAAAGCAACTTGATTCAGGAACCAATGATTGTACTGTGCATGCACGTTAAGCACTCCTGGTAATTCACAAACTTATGTCACAGTGAGCTCACCGTTCTTTACACACCGATCATCTGCATTAGAAACCAAGATTTAAATTGCAAATCGGTTGTCAAGTTGTTAAAACTTTCACTAACCTTTCAAATTAACAACTCCACGACAGGTAAGACGATAAGGGACAAGTCCAAGTAACCAAATAATTGATACAACCTTTCACTTTTACAAATTTATATATGTACATCAGTCATTATATGAAAGGATTTTTCATTTTATATCTGTTAAAAGTTTAGTTTTTTTAAATTTTTTCAAGTTTTAAAAATAGAAACAACCACTCAACCCATAGGCGCTGACGCTTCAAAGAGATCACGTTCTTCCTCCATCACATGGGACTGACAATATTTCCCAGTATGATTGAAGCAAAATATTTACAAACATTGCCAAGGTTCAAAATTTACTAGGTTGGAATTAACTCAAACTGTACTTCTGAACCAAATTAAAAAAGGGAATTATGTTATAACAATAATATTGTCCCATAACCTAATTCTGTTAAGGAGTAAGAATATTGGTACACAATGGAAGCTTCTCACAAATAGTGAGTTGTCAGCGCCTAGAGCTGAACACCTCATATCTCACCAACACATCACAAATTTCAAGCCAGAATGTCACGATGTAGGCCACTCTTTAAAGTCAAATGGCTTCCCACCTGGAACAGGCGGGTGGCCAGAATAGCCTCCAGCTGCTTGTGTCGTCCCATCAGTACCATACGTTCTCGCTCCTCCATACGTTGAAGAATCCTGAATACAAAAGTGAATTTCAAACTCTAGTTCCAAAGAACCAAATAAAACATGACTTACTATGAAACCAAATCCTCAAACTTCCATTCCTTCAAGAAATGTTTCCATTGTTAAAACTACATCTCCAATTTTATAACTAGACTCACACAAATCAACTATACAAGACTTCAGTATTTACAAACAAACAGCAGCAACAATTCTCCTGACCCCATACATACTGGGCTATATCAATGTGTAAAGTTACAGAAATTAGGTAACAAATTTTTCTACTTTTTAATTTAAAAACAAACAAAAACTTAAATAATAATTTAAATTAATTTGTAAGAGTAAGCAACACTTAATGAAATGTGGGCTTGAAAATGACTATTCAGGATCATTTAAATACAATAGAAATATCTCAGTCCAGAATATTTACACCTTGAGTAAAACATTCTATGAAATAAAAATTAATTACATACAAGCAAATTCAAGCAAAAGATATTGAAGTTTCATTGTAATTATATTAGGTGAAAATTTATTGACCCCTACCACTGAAATATCAGAATTCAAAGATGTCAAAATAAATAAAATCTAACTTGCCCATTGAAATTCTGGTCTAATAAATAATCATGAACTTCATTTCCTTCATTACCTGCTTAACTGAAAATTATAATGGGTAGGAATACTGCAATTGCAACAAAAAAAATTGTCTTATCACCACACCAGTTAATAATTTACACAATGTGCACGAACTCCATGTCACAAAAATATATAAGGAAATTAATTTTAACTGAAACTGACCTGGTAATTCCCATAGCTGCTGTAACCACTATAATCTCCTGCTCCTTTCTGGGTCGTCGTCGCTCCAGGAGCAGCAGGTCCTGGACCAGCAGGTGTTCCTGTTGGACCTGGAATTAATTCAATACACCAAATTGAACCAATATTTTATAGAGAACAATTAATCACATTTGTTATAAATTCTCACCCTGAGGACCTGGAGGCCCTTGTGTTGGGCCTGGAGGACCACCTTGGGCTGGAGGGCCATTTTGAGGCATATTCCAATTCCAACTACCTCCATATCCTGATTGCGGTCCTGCTTGTAGAGCCCCTGAAAAGTGTAGTATCAATTCATGGAATATTTCAAATTGAAGTATGTAAATCCTCTGCCATTTGCAATTCATAATCAGCAAGACATTAGTAAACCAGTCATCAATTCAGCGTGTATAGCAAAAACTGGCTAGAAGAAATGCATACTTCACTAGTTATAAAATTAATAAGAAGAATATATTAAGTTAACAATCATTTGTAGATTTCACGAACTGAAACATAGCTATAACTACATTTTGTGAATATTTCTTTGAAATCAAATACCATAAATAGTTCAACATTAAAGTCGGGTTTCAAAGCTCATAGGACAAATTACTGACAATTCTGCTTTGGGATTAAAACTATTTACCATATGATCCATATCCTTGCTGTTGTGGAGGGCCACCATAATTAGAGCCCCACTGTGGAGGTGGCATCTGCTGCCCCTGAGGTCCAGGAGGTGCTCCCCAACCCTGATAACCACCAGGGCCTGAAGGGGTTCCATATCCTGAAGCACAGAAGTGTGACTATGAGACATCATTAGAAAAATAAACACTTGTCCTAGTAAAGGTAATGCTCAGTTTTATATATATATCAATCAAAAGTCACTAAAAAAGTAACATCTGTACTCTAGCCTAAATATTCATCATGGCATCAAAGTATTAAATTTAGTTCAAATGTAATGCTGAAACCTCGGCACATCTTAGAGGCTTCGTTAACATCAATTTCTGCCTCCATACCATTTAGCAATAGTACCATAGTCTAATTTCAAATATGGTTGTATTCACAATGAAGCAATAACAAGACATTTTCTTAATATTCCAACAGCTAAGGATGAATAAAAATTACAATACTTCCAAGATTTTATTCCTTCTGAATAGTTATACAAACAATTCAAACAACAAGCAATCTCAGTAAAGATATGCTCACAAATAATACACCAACAAAGACTTTTGTTGTCCTTAATTTGTGCCTTTGGCAAACAATAGTTAGAAGAAATAAAATAGAATTAAAATTTGATATTGAATATACAGGCACTAATCCTCCTAATATTGGTAACAATCAAGTAAATTTCATAAGACCAAATTAATGATAAAGGCCACTATTTTTCTTATTATTGTATAGGGGTGGTTTGTTTTATAATTGTATTTATTTATCAAGGCTTCCCAGACTACTTGAGGATTATTTATCAAGTCCAATAAATGTCTTGCCTATAAACAATTTATAATAGTTCACCAGTTCTCATGCAGATATCTGCAATGATTTAGAACCATCATGCACTCATATCAATGACAAATGTTTAACCATACATAATAGGAACATTTTAATGAAAGGAAATATAATCAAATATAAATAAGCAACAGCAGTTGTAAAAAAGATTCATTTTGATACACAAAACAATTTGTAAAATTTGGAATAAAATAACTCAACAGTTGAAAAGTAGAAGCATCCTGATTGATACAAAACTATATGGAAGTTGAAAATCTTGAAAGCAAAGAAAATTCTGAAAATTTGGGGAACAAACCAGGCTTTTGTAGAAGACAAATGTTTAATTCAGCATTAATTTCACAAGCCATTAACGAAAACTGATAAAGGATTCTACGGGCATAACAGATTCTTAATTGGGAATCGTGACAGTAGAAGTACCAAAATACACTTCTTATATAAAATTTAGGAAGTCCAGACACTAACAAAGTGCATGCTTAACTCCAAGTACCGTACACGATAAGCAAACCACTTTCAAAACAATGCAGGATATTATTACTCAACCATGCAAGTAATATAGAACCATTGTCACAACATGCTGGTATAATTACACTCTTGACGAACTTTGTACAAACTAAAACTAGTCTCACTAAAACCAAGCTTTAATCCAGTAAATTCTGGATACCACTATTATACAAGTAAATTCCTGTCATGTAAAGATTAAATAACTGAATGAAACATCAGGACACAGTTTCAGGTCTGTTTCTTGGTTTTAGCATACAATTAACCATCCTTAGGTTCTGAATGCCTCTGATTTATAAGAAACATTAAAAACCAATAGTACGGCTTAAATTTGTAATTCCACGCTACTATGCTTTAAAATCAGAAAATTGATATTTAAAATAGATCACTCTTACTCTTTGCCCTAACAACATTACTTGAAAATTAACTGTGGCAGAAATAAAAAAATTTTAAACAAAGATGGAGACATGAAATATATTGAATCTAAAATACTATTTTAAAACCAAATTGTTCCAGACAGTCATTCATAAATAATACTGAAATTTATAGCCTGTAAACTCAAGTGAACATTTGATTTGTAAAAAGATCTAAATTTTGTTGATACAGTAACTGAAATTAGCCACGCTAATCTGCAAACTAACACTACACATCAATCTACAATTTCTAATCTAAAGCATGAAACATCAAGAAACAGGCCAAAAGAAAGTGTTCCTAACATACCATTTACAGGAAGTTGGTTAGAGGGGGTAGGCCCCCAATGTCCTGAAATCACATAAATGACTTGTGATTCCTGACCCAAACAATGCAAGATAAGTTTTATCATATTCCTAACTCACCTGGATATTGAGTCTGCTGTGGTGTTCCCCATCCTTGATATCCCTGCATCATATTGCCCGGGGGCCCCATTGGACCCATAGGTCCTCCCATTGGTCCACCCATTTGTCCATTAGGCCCACCCATGCCCATACCCTGTAGAACAAATTCATGTCAATTATCATCACCAAGTAATCCACATTTGAATGCTATTTATAATGAGATAATTCAACTTAGCTTACCCCTCCCATTCCCATAGGTGGCCCTTGTGGAGGTCCCCATTGGTTTGGTGGTCCATCTCCCATCTTGCCTGCATCTCGTGGTTCAGCCTTCTTGATTTCAACCTGAGACAGAAACAGATAATTATTGTGTTGAATTTTGAAAAATTTATAGATTACCTTAATAATTAATCTCATTATATGAAATGATTTTTAACTTCAAATTGACTAAGTCTTAGAAGATTTAAAAACTCACCACATTAAATTAGAAAACTATTTTAAATTAATCAGATAAAGTACCTCAAAATTCACTCTTTAAAATATTAATTACAAACCAGGGTACACAATATTAACAAAAGATTGTCCACCCTAAGTTCACCCAACTGACAGCAGTCTGTGTCACACAGCCAACCCCAATGCGAAACTATCTACAAAGGAATTCTTCAGTGATGTGATGTGAATATTGAGCATATTACAATAATAGGTATCAAAAATATTTCAAATTGCAATATTCACACAAATTGGTGAAGAATTCCTTAACCTACTTTAAGAACAGCAAGCATTTGTAGTATATTTACTTAAGTTTAAACCAAATTAACAAAGTGCTTGCTGTCAACACTACATTGTAATTAATAAAAACTATGTTACCAATTCATTTAATTCACCATAACTATCCTAAACTTAGATTAGTACATTCACTATTAGGAGAAGGTTATGTGACACAGCTGTGCATATAAGCCTTTCAAGAAAACGGCACCAAAAATTATACCTGTTTGCCGTTCAGGTTGATGAAATGCTCCGCTACGCATCGTTCCACTGCATCATCGTCCTCGAAGGACAAAAACCCGAATCCTATTGTGTCACAGCAAGCAATGAAACAGACTTCTTAACAACTGCTAGTTGGGTTTCAATACGCTGGGTTAAAACACTGCTGCCTAATAAGGATACTGCCGATATTTGGAGTTAATCAAAAGTTAGAGTGTAATTAAAATTATACGAAAGCCAAAAATTTCATCATCAGAACTTTTTGACAGCTTCGACACTTAGTTGGAAGCAATTTATAAATAGAACAAGGACCGATTTAACACGAACAATTTGAAACTTAACTAGCCTATGTTTAACATACTTAACTTAGGCTTAGCTAAATGTATAGATATGATTTAGGCTATTATGCTACTACCTCAAACAATGGCTTAATATTAGCATAATGTACTTAAAAATTAACTAGGGCTACTCATTGCCGGTTGTTTTAATATGCCAATTGGTACATGGGAATGAGGTAATTAAGGAAATGGCACTTTAGGTAGAAGATTCTACTCCTTCCAAAAAAAATATTACTTTCTACTATTAATTGGCAGCAGTGAACACCCCAAAGCATGAAACATTAAAAATGGTTAATAATAATCAGTTGTACCTAATGAAAGACAAAAACAAACATTTAAATTACAAGTTATAATGAAAGGACAATTAAATTGTCGAATTTCTACAATTAGTAAAAACACTTTAATATTTAAAGTTTCCTTTCATAACTGTTATTATACTAGTATTTTATTTTAATTTCAACAATTAATCATAACTTTACCAGTAAACAAATGTACACAGATACAAAACTCACCATTCATGAATATAAGGCTTTAGCAGCACAAGTTATGTTCTTGAAACTTCTAAACCTCTTTAGAAACGTAAAAGTACATTAAGGTAAGTATATAATTTAAAAGTAACTCGACCCTGAACAGAACTAGTACTTAAAATACTGAACAGATGTCAAATACCTCTTATCAAATATTAAAACTTCTAGAATCTAAAGGATTAAGAACACTTAAAAAGACCTAATTTGGATACCAATAGTTTATACCAAAAACCTGGATTCATCTTATCTTGAAAGCCAATCCATTTATTTTAAATAGAGAATTATTACAAACACGCCAATAAGAAAACCTTCCAATTTAAGACTGAATTGAAAGACCAGGATAAGATTATACTAACCTCTAGATTTCTTCCTCTCCTGGTCATACATTATGACAACTTCCATCACCTTTCCAAATCGTGTAAAATAAGACCGCAAGTCAGTTTCAGTCACATTAGATGGCAACCCACCCAGGAACACTTTGGGAAAGCTATTGCTTCTCTTTGGCTTTTGCAAACTACGAGGATTGCATGGTTTTGGGTCAATCTGGAAAATACAGTAAACACACAAGTTATAAATGCAAAAGTACTAATTTGAAATAATCAATAAGACTAAAAAAACTTACAGTTCTCCCATCTAGAGTATGTGGTCCATTCTGAAGTACTAAAGTAACATTTGCTGGATCAGAAAAAGTTACAAAGCCAAAACCTCTGGATCTCCCAGATTCACTGTTTTTCATTACTACACAGTCAATGACCTCCCCATAACGTGAAAAATACCTCTGGAGGTTTTCTGAGAACAAAAATGTACAATTGAAACCCAAGTCACATTTCACATGTACATTAAAATAGAAATAAATATACAGATGTATTACCTTGTGTCGTTTCCCAGCTTAACCCCCCTACAAATAGTTTCCTGGAAAGTAATAAGACAAATAGAATAAAAACAAGATTTGTTTGTATCTTAAAACAGACTACATCTAACCTTACAAGTTATTAAGAAGTTAATTGTTGCTGGAATTTAGTATACATTAATGTAAACCACTACAATTTAATGAACCTTTCTCAGATTATCAACGGGATCTATTGTTCATTAAAACAAACTTGAGTTGACCCTGTTGATTTCGCTGGAAAAGCTTATTTTAAAACAAAATATTTGCTTTGTATAATATAACCTATTAAGCAAATATTTTACAATTTTTCAAGCATTCCCCGCAGTGGGCCTATCCATAAACAAGGCATCAATTTATGTATTTAAATAAAAAATTGAATAAATAGAAAAAGATTCAATATCAAGAAAATGGCACCAAAGCTATAAGATTCAAGAAATAGTAACGGAAAAAAAATGAAGCGGCAATGACGAAAATGAAACTACCAAGTACATACCTCAATATTGCCTATTCTCTTCATACAACTCGCCATATAGGCGCACAAATGATAAAACAATACAGCAACTAATAGACGATTGTTAACTTTTTTAATTAAATTTACATAATATGATCATTGGCGTCTAAATCTCTGCGTTAAAAGCATGAATGTGGCGGTTTTTCGATATATAAAAAACTCTATGTATATAATAAGATTGTTAAAAACACAAAGAACATATACGTTAAGTTGCACGCCGCCTCCGGTATAAAATCATGATGGCGAAACACAATTTCAAACTAAATAAACCAAACTAACAAGTTTACGTACCCTTTATCGTCATTGTCCATCTCGGTCTTAATTTTCATTTCTTGATTGGAAGCAATTTTGGAAGTTTTATTCTCCGTCTCAGCCAGAACTAAAAATCTACGTACTCCTCTCACAATGGCTCAGCAGAAAGGAAGCTAACATGGAGGTATAATGGGTGTATCGACCACCAACGCACCAGTATCAAGCCGACTGACGTCACACCCTAAATGTACTACGTACTCAAAAGTTAGAGGTTCGAATATGAATAAATATTATAACAACAATGAATATATGAACGGTATATTGCTAATGTTATTGAAAAATGAATGACATTTGATAATTAAAATGGATATTTAATGAATTTTATTACTTTGTAACATGTGAATAAAGAATTGCACCTATTTGACTTAAACTCGAAAGATATTAGGTGTCGTTCTGTTTCATATGTTTCCAACCAAACTATTTAAAAGTACTTTTTAATTAAATTTTTACTTAATTCTGTTGGTAATAGATGAAATTTGGCTAATATCGGCACTAATAAACGTGAAACTACTTTTTGTTGGCGGAGTACGAAATTTAAGGGAATCCAACTTCCTGTTTAGCAGCGTGCGACGCCTGGTAGCATGGAGGGGATATACGGAAGGTCAGGACAAGACTGCTATCTAGCGTCGAATACTTGAAACATTATGACGAGGGAAAGTCATAGCTGTCAGTGCGATCGGTCATTGTGGAATGGGTTGAGTTGCACTATGCCCTAAGGTTATTGGGAAATAAATAAACAGAAAAAAAATCTATCTGTAAATATATATTTTGATACGTTAATTTATTGATATTTATTAATATTCAATATGAGTGATTTTGAGTGCTCCTAAGTTGCAATCGGAACAGTAGGTCGTTAGTATCTGTTTCTTTTAAGACAAATTATAGTTGGGATGTAGAGTGTTGAAGCGGAATAGGAGCGCTCGTCATGGTAGGAAAGGCGTGGCGCTTACGAGAAGCCTGTGGTGGGGGACACGTCGAGAAACGTTAATCCCGTCTGAAAAGTGGCGGATTTGTCTGTTTATTGAGTTGTATGTCGTTTTTATCTGGCGGCGGTTAGGGAGAAGGCGAATGGCAACCTCGAGGAGGGGTGTTGGAGCGCGTGAAGATGTCAGTAGGCTCGAAGACGTCGGCCGGGCCACATCGGCTCCAGCATGGTGGCCAGCCCGTACGAGCAAGCAGACGCGGCATGTCTGTGCCACCCGGCCACCGAGCTTCTGACGTTCAGGCCGGCGCGTCCGTTGTTGCCGCCGCTCAAGAGGCCTCCGGTCATGGGCAGGAGGCGTCGCGGCACCAACGCCGCCTTGGGCGCTTTCTTGGGTTTGGTGCTGGGTTTCGTACTGTCGACACCGCACTACGGGATCTTCGCTCGTTTCCTGAGGTTGGCCAACGAAACGTGTGATCCCGCGTCCGCATCAGCTAGGTTGTTCATGGACGAGCGAGATGCGCTCGCAATCGTCGGCATCGAGGACGAGAGCGAAAATATTCACAACAGTAAACGTGCGCTGGTATTCGCCGGGGTCATGACCGCCCACAAATATCTAGCCACGCGCGCGGTGGCGGTTTTCGACACGTGGGGTAAAGAGCTGCCGGGCCGAATAGCGTTTTTTAGTTCCGCCGTGTCGGAAGCTCCCGAGGGGAGACCGGACTTGCCCCTGGTGCGCCTACGTGGTGTGGACGATTCGTACCCTCCGCAGAAGAAGTCATTCATGATGTTGCATTACATGTGGCGACACTTCGGCGATCGTTTCGAGTGGTTCCTGCGAGCTGACGACGACGTATACGTCAGAGCGGACAAATTGGAGAGATTGCTGAGGTCCATAGACAGTCGCAAGCCGCAGTTCATAGGACAAGCGGGACGAGGAAACCAGGCCGAGTTCGGACTTCTCAGCCTGGAGTACGACGAAAATTTCTGCATGGGCGGTCCAGGGGTCATCATGAGCAGGGAGACTCTGGCGAGGGTGGCGCCGCACATCAAGTATTGTCTTCAGAACCTCTACACGACGCACGAAGACGTTGAACTGGGGCGCTGCGTGCAACGTTTCGCCGGCATCCCTTGCACCTGGTCGTATGAGGTAACGTCCTAGACTTAAACTTGGCATGACCTATCCTACAGAAACCCGGATGTTGACGAGTCCTCCTGGTTCCAACCGGGAACTTTTCGTGAGAAGGTCACGACGCTCCATCCGTAAACTGTCTTTGCCTTACATGCAATAGTGTGTACTTCCCCGCAATAATCCCTGTTGTTGTGAGATGAAGCGCTTGAACCCGGTTGATCGCTCGTGAAACTTTCCACAATAGTGTCAAATCTATTTATTAATGCTTTTATCGGGGATCACCATTCCCTACACTTCGTCGTCCATAACCTAGATTATTAACTTTTTGCCCTGGCTTGTTAAGCGGGCAGTAGCGGCTCGTGAGTGATCTGCTACATTACGCCAAGCAAGTTTTACGAGGATAATTACGTAAGATATTATATATATTACAACAGCAACCGAATTTTGTTGTGGCAAATGAGTCGACTCGTAATATGCTAAATTTCGAATTCAGTTTACGTTGCAGGTAATACTTCCTCATTTTAAAAGAGGAAAAACTTAGAAATTCATCTACTAATACCAAGCTATTTTCCGTCCGTAGGTATTTTTTATAAATAAAGTTAATTTTAGGCACAAGCCACACTGTTGTATGTTGGATCTTCCGGGAGTTTTCCTGGTGTTATGTAGTTATTTGAACTGCATTCCCTTAAATTTTCCCTTATAATAGCCTTTAATTGATTCAAACAAACCACAAGTCCATACGGAGAAATACTGTGATTAGAACTGTAGCCTGATGATGCCGCCTCTCTGAAAGCACGTATGGCCGGTAGCAACTGAAAATGGGAGCTTGATGACTTTTACGGTTGGTCCGGGGGTTTAAACGGAATACTGCGCATGCGCATTTCTCTTTATAGACAGGAATCGTGTGCTACAGCTGAGGATAGCACAAGGCACGGCTAGTTGTGCTGCTTCAGCGGTAGTGAACTCGCCGGAAGTACCACAGTTTAAATTCTTCGAAATCGAAACAGAAATTCACACTTTCAAACATAATTATTGTAAAGGCTTTTCTAATTAGGCGACAAATAATTCTTACTTAATTAATTCATGTGCTGTAGCACATATGCACCAGCCGACCTTGTATATGTCACTGATGAAGCGAAAGTGAATCAAGAGAATCAGTGAGTAAAATCTAATAAATGCAATGAAACTGTTTGAATATTGGTTAAGAACGAAAAGACAAAGAACTAACCACATATTGAGACGAAAATGCATGCGGATAAAAGGATCGTAGAAAGTTAAAGATGAAGAAACATCCAACATAAGAATATTCCGATCATCTTCAGAAAACTTTATAGTTGTGAGTGAGAACACTTGTGTGATCATATAGTGAGTGACAATTGTCCAGTTTTTACTTCTGAACGTTCTCAACTTCATTCTAGACCTCGTCTTCGATATTTCAATCATTTACTTTCGTCCCGTTTTTCATTCTCTTGACAGGCTCAATTCCTGTTCTCACTTTCGTTTAATCTTTGTCTATCTTACCGAGTAGTGTAAAGTTCGAATATACGCGACACCACTGCCAACAAATTTCAAATCCAGATTAAGAACGTATCAGAGTGGACTTGTATCCAAATCTTCGCTCAGTAATGATCTTCATTGAGAAAGAAAGGAATGAGAATTGGATCACTTGGTCTTGCCTGTTTGTATCTATTCAAGAGTAAATGTGGAGAAAGCTGATTTCTTTCGGTTTGTCTGTGCTTTTGTTGAAGTGTTCTATGTTTAGAAGAAATGCGTCAGTTTCATATTTATATAATATTTAAAACTACTGTCATCCAACATATTTTACTAAAATTTAAACTTAAATTATTTTTATTCATTAGATTAGAACTTATTTATATCAGTTTGGAAAGAAGAAGGCCAAAAAATAGTCATCAGCTAATTTTTCAATAGAAATAAAGATTAATTTTAATCTTTAAACTGTTCATAATTATAAATTCGTTCGGAAGGATTGACGGGAGTACGTTGAGTTGTAGCGAGGTTATGTGGGGCGCATTACACATTAAACAAAAATAAATGAGATGATTATGGCTAACAAACAACCAAAGAATTATTTTTTGGTCTTCTCCTTTTCAAAATGAGATTTCTTGCAAGTGGTAATCAGGAACTGAAATTTGTTTTCAATGTTGTGTTTTTAGTGTGTCCCATTGATTGTATGTGTAGAACAAAGATGAAGTGAAAGTACGCAATAAGATTTAATAAAAGAATAATTATATGGCCACTAAAGAAACAGACAATGAAAGAACCCCACGACATTTCCTCCGCCAAATGGTGGGCCTTTGGACCTCGTAAAGCTTCCAGCTTTGTTCACTCGATAAGGTGCACCAATTGGCGGAGGGAACGTCATGGGGTTCATTAGTACCTAAAGTTGCCTTCTTTAATGGCCACAATTATTGTTTTATTAAATTTCATGAACAGGCATACTAAATTTTGCACGTAATAAGCGCTGCACTCAGTGGCGGCTGGTGCAAGTGTTCTGATGTATTACAGCACGTAAATTAATTTAGGGAGAACTTTTTTTTGTAAGAACCTGAGTTTTAACAGTGTAAATTCTGCTTCGATTTCGAAGGGTAGAAGCCGTTCGTCTTGCGGCGCACTCGCTCTCGCTATTGCTGCCAACTAGCTATCTGTGTGCTAAGCCTACCTCAAAGCAGGTTAACTCTATGGAATGCATGCGCAACATTCCGCTTCATCCATCATGCCGTACAAAGTGCCTCATTTCTGTGCTATGGGACAGTAGGCGCATGCAAACCGGGCCGTGGCGTGATACGTTGCAGAAAAGCGGCATCGTAAGAAATGACGTAAGCAGAGAAATTTAAATAATTCTGAACCACTCGGTGACTTACTTCTCTTAACTTATTTTCCCAGACAGTGAAATGCTTGAAGGACGCCTCCATGAGTCTTCTTCGGGCACAGATTCCTCGATCCCTGAAGAGTTAGATTTTTCCTTACCATTAATATATGATTTATCTTACTTCATAGCCAATTGTGTCGAACTAGAAAAACACTTTCAGGAATTATGATGGACTGAAGAATAATAGTAAACACGTAATGAGATTCGAACCGCCACCATCTGAGTGTTACTTCAGCAGGAGGTCTCTTTTGAGTAGGAACCCTGCCTGTCTGCATGGGCTCTATTGAACCGTGATCATCTATCGTTGCGAGGAGGAGGTTACAGGGAGAAGGGGGGTGTTGAGAATTGGGGAGGACAACAAAGAGTTCGCCGGGCCTCCTGGGGGCACTACACACGCACAGCTTTCGCGAGAAACTAAACAGGAACCCTCAGTGTGCACACAATGAAAGCCTGGTCCCGAGCCTTCGGGCATGAAACGACGGTACGACGTTTTCGTCGGAACATGGAACAACAGTTGCGTTGTACCCCAATGGGGCTAGTACCTACTGGCTTATTTTCCAATCACTTGCTTACGTCTTCAGAATTACCAGACCAAGATATTTCAAACAGGGAATTGGGAAAAATGTTGACGATATCAATCAAATTTAAAATACCAAAAAAATTCATGAAAATATAAAAAAATCAAAAAATTGGTCATTATCATCGACAAATAATAAGCAATTATAAAAATCCGTTCTTGAGTAAACGTGCTATTGGGTCAAATCACTAAAGGCCTCTCCAAATCTCATGAAATTTTGTACGAAAGTAAACCCAGACTCCAAATGAAACTGTGCAAAGTATTAGTGTTGATTGTACACTGGTTCAGAAGCTGCAAGCCCAACTTCAATAGGCCGTCAGCGCTTTAAGACGCACACGCCTCTGAAAGAGCCAACTTTGATCCCTTGTCAAATCAAATCTAGCTGCCAGATAACTGTGAAACCTGGCTTATCGATCCAACTTCTAGTACAGAATGCAGTGGTATGATCAAAATAGTAATGCAGCTGACCGATTTGATATTAGCTCACGCCAAAGTCTTCACAAAATTTTGACGTCTCTTTGGATGTCAATTACTCAGCAGCAAAACATCTGTAACAGAGATCTATGAGATTTGGAGAGGGTCGAGAGGGAGCCATAGGTTGGTTTTCGGTGATTTGACATGGAAAGTCCCTATTGTTCGTTGGAAATAATGCTTTTAATATTCAAAATAAATATTTTACCAGATATTTATTAATCCTTACAGAGCCATAAGGTTGCTTTGAGTATCTATTAGTATGCAACTGTTTATTTTAATTTGTTTGGACGTAAAATAAATAAAAATACATATTGAAAAATTATGGGAAATATTTTCCCCGATGGACTAAGGTAACATACATTATGGCTAGGCTTTCTTTTTGGATAAGCAGGTTACATGAGAGTGAACCTGAAACAGGCAACTCCCCTGTAATAGCATAGGAAGGGAATTGAAAAGGGGGGATGTGGAAGGTAGAACAAGGTAGTCAAGGGTTGACTAGGGTCCCCGGGTTATACTGCCGTCCAAAGTAGAAAGGCAGTCAGTAAAATTTTTTTGACTTCTGAAAATATTTCACAGATATATGTATTATAATTATTTCATAAAGACAAATTCATATTTCTTGGTACGGATAAAACCATTTTCAAAGAGATAAGGGATTTATGTAAATGTCGAAGCTCAAAAAATTTTATCTCTTAATTTCTCAAAAGCATTTTTTAGACTTACTGCTTTCCTTCTTTGGACGGCAGTATAGTTTAGGATCCCACCCGGTAAAGAGATGCAGGGAAAACCCTATAAAACCTGCATCAGCGAGGACGGGCATTGGGTACTATTCTCACACCCTTCCGAACGACGGGAGAAGACTTTGATGTGGGGTCGCAGCATTCCCTTCTCCGTGTTTCTACAGGCTTTACGAGGCAGTTGGCCGACTGATCCAATGGGAACAGCGAATAACTCTTATCGTATGGCCAAGGTCTTAGACCCCTGTACATACACCTAAAATAGGTGAAAGTGCCTCGGCGTGTCAGAACTGAAAAAACCTGAGAGAGTACAAACATTCCCGACGGAGTCAGGTGAGCCCCGCAGTCAATCTGGCTAAGAAATGCCTGCGAGAGAAAACTCCCACGGGCATTCTCGTGGTTAGTCTTATTATGTAACGTCTTGTATTTATAACAATGTGTTAACTAAAATAATACTAAATTATGAAATAAAATTACTATACAAAATAATGTGCTAACTATGATATTCTGCGAAACAGTTTCTTTTGGTTGTGGAGCAACGATGGGCATGCAGAAAGTACATGCCATTTATTATGCGCCCAATTTTCTATACAGATTTACACCTTATCCGCTTTTTTACATGTTGTGTGTTGGCCAATGTGAATAAAGTATAAATTTAGCTTGTTGCTCTTTCCAAACTTCATGAAGGAGCTAGACTGGAAAATACGTTCTCGTTCTTTCAATAAAAGTGACCTGACTCTTTACTATCTGAAAAAAACTACAAGTAGACTTCTGAAACACATTGGACGAGAATGCCCGGTGAAAATAATTTAAACTAATAATGCAATAATATATATGAAGGCTTAAAAACATTCCATACAGAAAACCGTATTAGATGTTAATGTGGAAATATAATTTTACTAATAAAACTAATTTTATTTTCGTGCTCAACTTTCCAAGATTGACAACTTGTACGTTGACTGAGTTGGCCAGTGAAGGATTATCCCGACTCTTTTATGTCGGAAGGAAACTACTAGTAGATTTCTTAAATATACTAGAGAATTAGAAAAAATGTTTCGTACCACACCAGAGAACTCATCCGATTAAAAATCATAATTTTTGATGTGTTAATACTAAAGTGAATAAATCAAACGGAAACGACGAAATTTCGGTTACAACAGACAGGAAACCTTTTAAGCTTTCTCAAAATTTATTTATAGGCCTATCATATTAATGGTAAGTTATTTATAACACTCCGTTGAAGATTTTTCTATTCTTTAAATAAAAAGTAAGGACTCAACAATTGATGCTCGCCCTATGAAGTCTCAAATTATGGAATAAACTGCATATGTTTTACTGCGTTAATATGACTATTTATTGTCATATCAAATTAATATTCTGGTTGACTTAAATTTTTCAAAGTCAACTAGATGGTTTAAAAATAAACAAATTAGGGCATGAAAAGATTTATCGTCCCAACTAATGAATTAAGTGGGTGATAAATCTCCTAATGGGTTGGTAAACATTTGAAGGGAGTGTCTAAACAACGTAATGGGCTTCTAATTACGCATTCCAATGGGATCCTCAAACACTGAGTTTCGTAGGCGACTTATTGTAAATTTTGGATCAAGTTCGGCTCCAGTAGACATAGATACTATAATAGAATGTCAGTGAAAATAATGTAAACTAATAATGCCTTAATGTTGATAGAGACTTACTACGTTCGATACACAAAACTATTTGAATTAAATATTCTGTAAATGATCAAACCAAGAATTACCGTAGGTCCAACCATGTAAACACTTCAAGATATTCTTTGAAATGCAAGTAACTTTACCGCTCTAAGCCACAAGGTAACGGAGGACTAATGTAAATTGTTGGTTCACATTGCCTTAGTTTGTGTATAGATAATGTTAGTACCTGAAAGTTTGCGTGACTTGATGGTAAAGTCTGCAGGTGCGGTGAGGGGCAAATGTGAATGGTCTAATGGTCGTGGCTGGACATTTATTAGGACGTGGCCCACTAATTCCTTAACTCGATAATCATCCCGCAACCTTTTTCAAGTCACTTCTGCAGACACGTACTGCGCAGTTTCATCGTACTCTTCAACAACTGATATGCCATACATTAATAATCTCTATTTAGTACGCTGTAATCTCTATAACTAAAAAGTCAGTTTTATCACTTTAAATGTGCATTTAATCTATAATCCTTGGGTACTTGTGCAGATAAGCAAATGTGAAAATGTACTACCGTACTTAAAACCATAGAAAGGAGCGCTTATAGGTCATTTCACAGTGCAGATTTATACTTCAATAAATTTGACGGCGAGTGCTCTTCTATACAAATACAACAGTGGCGTGTCTGTTTGAACGAGACGAACTCCAACGAGGCTGAACATATATCTATAAGCGTTTCATATATTTTTCTCAATACATTATATTGATGTATCAGAGTCCCAGCTTCTACGATACAGCAGGTCACTTCACTGACCGAATAAGCACCGATCAGAAACAACGTTTCTTTCTTTAATTAACTAGTTAAGTAGTCATAACAAATTGGAACAAGAAACTTCACTGGAACAAACATATTTATGCCAGTCATACAAATGTTCATTATAAGGAATACAAGAAAACACAAAGCATCTAAAATAATAATATTGTAAAAAAAATATTTTACGACTCATTTGAAGGGTTTAAACTCGTAAAACTGAACATTTTGCAATGAACTTTCCCGGTGGCATTTATTTTTTCTCCGTACACGACACAACTTTTCGAATTTCATATTGAAGTGTAGTCATTTAGTAAAATTAAAACCAGTTTCAATTATTGGCTGCGAATAATTGCATTGTACTTGGATTAATAATTCTTTCCTTGTGTATATAATTACTACTTCTTCATAAATGAGATAAATACGTAGTCCTTTGATTAATGGTATTTGAAGAGGTTGTATCTCAGATGAGGTCAGTCTTATTTGCGGTAGATAACAAACAGAACGAATGCTCGAAGCATAGTTACCTTTTTATTATATTACTTGTAAAATCGTTTAGTGTAAATATTCCATATTATACCAAACTTCTAGTGTTGTTTATATTACAAACAAAATTTATGAAATGAATTTTTAATTAAATAACATTGAAAATGTATGAATTTAGCTTTTACTTCAACAGTGGCCATTTCATTAATTATTAGATGGTTTACTATCATTTTTCTTGTAATGGTTTTTCATAATCGGTACATAGTATTAAAATAAAATAAATATATAAAGAAGTGAACTCTGCATCAAATATACACGTATCAACTAGCGATTGCGGCTTGGATATTTGCGTCTCAGATAGCGGGGTGTCTGTCTGGCCTAGGGGATTAAGAAAGACCTATTCACGCTTCATTACACACCAAGTGGACTCTTGTAGATCAAATTCCTGTTTATTTTATTTCAAAATATTTATTAAATATAAATTATACACAGAATGATACAATCTTATCTATAATTATTATTCTCACATAAGAATAACATTCATGTATTGTATACCAACTATAGCTAATATGTCGGACTGCTCAGTAAATTACAGAGTGTATAGTACCCTTTTTCTTGCAATTGTGCGTAGAATTGATTTATGCAATAAATAATTTGAAATAAGAAGTTAAGTACTATAAATCAAACTATTATTGACAGAAGTTCACTTGCGAAGTGGGAGACTAGCCTCTCCTACCTCTTAAGACAACCGCTGTTACCTGCTATCTACCGCAAATAAATCTGACCGCTTTTCTGACGACACACTTGAAAATAGATATCATGATTGTGAATTGAATGAATTAGAAGGGGGTTGCCAATAAAATTATATTAACTGTAGTGGATTGCATAAGGTAATAGTGTGTATGGGACCGTGTACACTATCGATGGTTATTCCCTCCAGTCCAGATGTTGAACTGTCACACTCAATTTTTCCGCACACTGCTATTTATTTCCAGAATTTTTTGTCAATGATATTGAAGCTCGCACGTGATTTAAACAAAGCATGGATTACATGGCCGAAAATATAGTATGTATACACAGGACGACAGAACTGCAAATAAGATTTTTTTTTAAGTGCTGTGTCCCTTCAACCGGGAGAAACCGAAGCAAAGTCGAAAGGAAAATGACTTTTTTTACAAAACCGGAACAGAGCTGTGAGTGGGTACAAGGGATGTAATGAAGCGTTGTTCGCCACTGGACAGAAAATTGAAAAAAAATTCAGTGAGTTGCGTTGTCGTGATAGTCCCTACTGCTTCTGGTCTTGGAAGGAAAGTGTTCCTGACGACCTGGTCCACGTGTTCGATGTGGCTCCTGGAAGAAGCAACTCATTTTGGATGAGTAGTTAAGCTCGTTAGCACTGCATAACAGGTAGACCTACAGGTCAGTGCGTCCTGTGAGGCTGTTGACCTTCCCTCGAGATGTGTTGTGTCTCTCTGAGGCTGTATAGTGTAGCCCACGAGGGTCAGCCATCTGGCCTGCAACTCTCCAGACCCCGCGAACCTCACAAGAAAAACTCAGATTTATATTAGCTGGCACAGGGAACTCCCCCAATTAGAGCAACCAAAAGAAGGGAATCATATATTTCATTCAGAATATTTTACGAGTACCACGTGCGTTAGTTGCTTGAGGCTTTCACTTCATTACAGCCTCTTTTAATTCTCCTCAACACAACGGCGTATTCTTCGTTTAAAGACATGTTATTTTCTTTAACTCGACAGGCCGTAGCTCCTCCACATTACGAATTCCACGCCACAATTGCTACAAGATGAATAATGTGCATGAAGTGCACTTACTGCGACAAGGATATCATGGCTATATAAATCGCGGGAAAATATTCTCATCGGGGGCAAACATAATAAGATTGAAATAGTACCTCCTTGACAAACGATCTGTTCTGAGCCCTGGAAAAATTTCAGGTCTCAATGAGGCTTTTTGGGTAACAAAATCAGATAATAGTCGGACACAACCACGGAATCCTTTGAACTGCCACAGCGTCATGTAATTCAAATGCCCTAAGGATTCTTAACTGCTCATGCTCACTGGAGCATGAAATCTTCTTGCCACCGTTGTCATTTGTAACACGTGTACCTGTTGAATTATCCTAGTTTTCTGTTGCTCCCGTAATTTTAGAAGAAATTCATGGCGGGGACTCCAAACTTATTGCCCCTTTAAATGAATGTATTATTATTCTACTTATGGCACCAATTTTCCTCCTTGTTCATATTGACGATTACATCGTTAGTAAGTTTGTATTCTATTTTCAATTAACAAAACTGATAGTGAAAGAAACCCTTCGTACTTTATCTGCCTTGGCGAATGATCCACCAACTTAAATAATAAATCAAGGAACCGAGGATCTATTTTTATCTTTTCACTGAAATGCTGGAACAAAAAACTCGTCACCTCTCAAAGAGAATATTGCGATCACTCGTAAGAGTATGTTTCACAAAGTTAAACCTTTCCCAAATTTCATATTAAAAAATTATATGGAGATAGTAAAAACCCTTTAACGGTCACAGTTGTTTTTTTAAAAAAATTTATTACTCTTCTAATATATATATATATAATATAAACTTTTAAAAATACTTTACATATTTTACCATAATAAATATATAAAGTATAATATAAGCTTTTTTATATATTTTTAAAGAATAATTTAATAATTGATTTGTATACTATTGTTTTTTATTTTGGATGAATATGACAGTTTAAAGCTGCCGAAAGCTACCATACTAATATATTTTTAAATAACCAATGGAAAAATTTTTTTATAACTGTGACCGTCAAAGAATTTTTTTACTATCGCCTTATCATCAACATTAAACGGCCAAACAATCCAATGCATATTAAAAAAATTAAAAGACGGTTCCATTAATGGATTTCACTTTCTTCAGAGTCAGACGAGAACTTGAGTTTCTTTTAATAATTGGGCCCAGAGAGACTTGCGAACTCAGAACATTGAATCATTCATCCGCCCCCTTAAAAGCGCGAGAATGAAACAGAATTAATTAAGACTGCTTCACAAACAAACGGAGACTACGTTGTTTTCTTGTACGGGAGGGACCAAACTGACAGTCTACATTGCCACAATTATACACAACTAGTTTCAATACACGAAATTATATAAATACGTTTACTATAAAATTACTTATGATTTCCATTCAGTGTCGTTGGAGGAGACTGTAATTCATGTTAAAGATATATGGATTCAGTTGTTAACAATTGTAGGAAATTATACGAAATTGACTCAATTTTTTTTTCATTTCTCATAGTAAGCACAGTAGCTTTCTTTTTTTAGGGAAGTAATAAATTTAAAGAACTGTAACCGGATCTTCTTCCTTTCTTAGAAGTGAAGAAACTCGGCCTGTTTTATCAGGCAGTTCTAAGGCGTTAAAATCCGAGGAACCGCAATCTGTCAACATGTTTCGCGTTTTTTTTTTGCGCTCCAACTCGAACGTTTTGCCGCTCCTGTTTCAAGCATAGGCAGTCGCCTATTACGCCAACAGTCAGCCCTATAGTAACATTACAATTACATCATCTTTCAATTCACTTGGTCCATATTTTTCAAGCTTTCCGAAACCACGAGAAAAGTTGTTTTCGGTCCATCAGACAACTTTTAAAGTACCTGTTCTGTCGAACTATTGAGCCATTTTTTGGTAACATCTTGTGCAGAACCGTCATTAACGTGCAATAAACGTATGGTTTTCCACTTCATCAATAGTTTCTCATTAGTTTCTAAGGATCAGTAAACCGACTTCATCAGTAGTCAATATGACCAGAAGATCTTCTCGCGCTTATTTGACCGGATAATTGTACTGAAAATTTTCTGTGGATTTCAAATGGCGTTAGTCATTTAGATTGAAACAACAAATTAACTACGGAACTCTTCCTTCTGTAATGCTAAAGAACAACATGACAATGATGGTATTTATCGTCTTGGGATCGCAGAAAGACTGAATTCATTTTTTAAGTTACCCTGATACTTATTGAAGTATACATCTCTTACACTTCTATAAATATAGATATATATTTTAAGTTTAATCTTAAAGCATAACAGACATGCTCATAGACTCCTCTTAAATTCTGAAGTACGAGTTCAAGAACATAAAATAAACTGACGCGTAAGTTTCAATTTAATTCGGAGTTAACCATTTTCTGAGACATTTCCATTTTTGTATTAAAGGTCTGTAAATAGACTGAGTGTTGTTAATGTTTTGAAGAGAATATATTATTTTTCAATATGGAGTAAAACTGACTGAATTAAATAGATATTTAGGAACAACTTATACTAATAAATTTGAGTAAACAATGGGAGCAAGTCTAAAACTATGAAAATTTCACTTATGTAATTGGATTTGTAGTTCTAAAATGTGAAGTATTTGTATTGCTCTCTGTCTCACAGGCCGTATTTACCAGATGCGGGCTGCTTGTTTAGATCAATTAGTTACCCTCCCTTTATCAGATAAAGTTTCAGTGGAGGCACGAGTAACAGTTGTTCAGGGAACAATATTCTCTGATATCTCTAATCCAAATCAAACATCACATAAATATGAGGGGATATATCCTGAATTCTATTTATTTTCAATTGACATCGTGAATTCTTTTCTTGGTAACCTGGAAAAGTAAAATGTTTTCTCTCATTGGACTTTTTTCAACTCTAGCTTAATCTCGAACTCCAATTTTCACAGTGGTGATAATTCGACTCAAGGTTTAATGTGTTTCAGCAGTCTGTATATTATTCAGTGAAAATACGAATCATTGGCATTTGAGGAATATCTGCGAAATTTCTGCAACATACCCCGACCATCGTCCATTAGACTAACACTGAGTCTATCTGTTAATACAATCGACCTTTCAGATAAACTACGCTCACAAGACACTACGATAGTGGCGATAAGTATACTGCAGTCCACCGAGTGAAGTTTGTTAGGAGTCACAGTCACTATGCTCCTAGATCTCATAATTTATGCACGCTATGAAACAAAGCACATGCTTCTACTCCAAGCCTACAACTGTGGCATGTAATTTAAATTCTGTTACGTCATCAAATCCGAACAGGAAGTTCTTTACGATGTATTGGAATTTGAGATACAGAAACTGGTATTCAACATCGTATTGAATCGAATGCATTTTATTTTATGGTTCGTTTAGTCATTTACATATCGGCAGTACGAACAACTTGAACATTAATTCTCTGGATGAGTGAAAATAAAATAATTGTGATAATGAACGTTCTTGAGGTTTTTGAACGATTTAGAACTCGTGATTGTAGTTAATAATTCCGATCAGTCTTAAAATTGAAACAGAAAAAGTTTCAGACATTTCCTCATAGAATCTCTTTCCTCCATTTGGGTTTTCTCTCGTAAACTAAAAATTGTCTTGTCTCTCTCAAGATTTAACTACCTTTCCACTGACAAGAGCATAAATGTCAAAGTAGGTAAGGGGGAACCCGTATGTACGACAACCTTAAGAACTGCCTTTCACAAGTTATTCCATTGAAAACTGAATGGATAAATTATGTTTGCCGGGCCTGTAAGGCGGGAGAACAAATAAGTCGGAGAAAATTGCGAACCTAAATAAAATACGGCGACTTCCCAAAAGGCTAACGACCTTGGCCCTAAATCGAATTCATAAAAACGACAAACGAACCTTGTGTATGAATTTACAATGCGCTGTGAAGGCATTTAAAATACAGATCCCCGAAAGATAGGTTTTGGGAACTTACTCTGCGAATGATTTGCATTTAAGATTCGTAAAAACTAATTTATCACTTGGCTGAGCTACGAAATTACCCCATCTCGTAAACATCTTTAATCCTCGTAATACCTTAAGCTGTTCTCGAGACTTGCAAGTCACGCGTGCTCTACGAATATTCACATCACAGGCTAAGTTGTAAAATAATCTTGTTGTAATCCGGAAAAATAATAGCCATGGAATCATTCCAATTTCAGTCTATATTATAAATTATTAATAATAAATTTAAAGGAAAACTTGTTGAGGTGATTTATATTTTACAATTACTAACTTACCCCTAAAAATTGGATAAGAAATAGTAATTTTAAGTAAGGCTTATATAATGTGCTAAATCTCAATTTTTAATATTAAATACTGTACACGAGACTTCTTTATTCTTTTTATATTTACATACCCTCATTTAATCCTGCGGTTCTGTACATCTTATCGCGAAGTGTTTGGGTATATCATTTGTTTTTTCTACTGGTATTTATTCCATACTAAAGACTTCCGGAAAAATGTCTTTGACTTCCTCATAGCTTCAAAATACACTTAACAACGAACTACGTTTAATCTTTAATTTCATATTATTTTCCTCAGAGTAACCTGTAGGAAAAATTTATTTAAAAATAACTGGGCGCCCGACGATGCCCGGGAATTCAATTATATCCGTTTTCCGGGATCAGTCCCCGGTTTAAAACCTCTGCGAGACGTTTCCGCGGCTTTGTCCCCTTAAAACCAGCCTTGACCCTATTAGGACAGATATTTAGGTTACGTGTAACAATCTATTATAAAACCAATAATATCATCTGATTGGTGGTTAACAAATTTGCATGGAGCTGTAATTAAAAGCGAACACACGTTGACAGTCTTGAACGTGAAATATCAATACTCTCTCAACAACAATGCCGTGAGCTCCGATCAAAATTCCTGCTGCAACAATAGATGGAGTTCGAATGCTCATCTCTCTCTCTCGCATGCTGCCAAAATTACGCTTATAAGACAGATGCACCTCTTCCCGTGGTAAACGTGTCCCCGTATTGGCAGAAAATAATATGCACATTGTATTTATATTGGCCCGCTACGTCCGGGTCTTTATATAATCGATCTGCACTGCAATTTATAAAACATTTTGCATTATTAATGTTAGTTAAATTTAAGCTTTATTTCACGCTTAGAAGCAATTTAATTATCTCTTTTCACAGGCGTGTCACGTAAGAGCATAATCTATACTGTTACAAGTTATGTATGTCTTTAGCGTAGGATCTTTTTTGGCCTTTAAAGGGTGGGGGGAGAAGACAGGAACATAAATTTTCAAGTGATCCATAGAAATCTTCTCTGAGATGATCGACGCTAAACGCCAAAATTTCACGGAAATCTGATGAATGGTATAGGCCTTATAACTCGCAGCAGGTTTTGTACAGGTCCAGCATTCGCGCGGCGATTGAAATATTTATATTTTAAATCAAAAATGAAATTACACGAAAATTTAAGTTAAAATTCCTGTTTTAATTTCTCAAATTTTCATTGTAATCCTTGAGCCGTTTCGGAGCCTATTGCAGACAAACGTCCAGACAGACAGATAGATTAAGTATCTTCTATGCCATATCATGTTCCGCCCCGTACGGCATTTGTATACATCATTTTTCAAAGAAACCTTTTTTGCCCAATAATGGAAAGAGTAAGCTGAATCCGAGGTCCACTAAATACTGCCGTGGTGATAAATTATCGCTGAACCTGTTTAGGGAACGGTCTTATGAAAAAAGTATTTAATAGAGCCGACCTTCTAACCGCTACCCCTGAACTAATAAATCGAAAGTAGCCTTTGAAACAGCTCGTCGAACTGTGAGTTATTACCAGCTTCTCGTTCGAAATTAATCTGGTAAAAGGCGGGGTAAAAACAGTAAAGGGGGCATTCTCTGTTACGTGTTTGGATGATCGATGCCCTGCTTGCCTTTAAGCCGACTAGTGACGAATGAGCTGTTATAACCACAGGGCTCTCCCTTGCCTGAAGTCTTGATATATTTAGAGACGGGTTCTCGGTGCGCTAGAAAACCTTGATCATAATAATTCTACTAAAATCGGCAGCTGAATCCTAAGCTGCACTGTAAAAACAGTCTCTTGGCAGACGAAATGTTTACTCTTTAACTGAGAACGACTCTATTCCATCCGTGAGACGAAATCTTTATCAAATAAATATTTACGTTAACACCTGGTTTACGATTTCCCTGGCATTGTGTTAATTATATTTCCTCTCTCGAAATAATTGTTGTCTAATCCTATAAGTTAAATATTTTATATGGCGGGTAATAAACCTTATAACGTCGCCGGGCACCAATCATATGCCGCCACGTTAACGTGTACATTACATATTAATTTTTCTAATAATTCGAGTTATCACAATTTCCTATTATTTTACTTTTCTTGTAAAGAAGATACGATTTAAAATTTCAGACTGTAACGTACAGATTGGCAAATTTATCTGATGACATTGAAACATATCGATTACTACCCATCGTATCGAAAAGCAATGCGACATGAAAATTTTCTTCTATAAGGGGTTATCCAATGATATCAAACACAACTTTCCTATCACCAAAATCTTTTTTTTAAAAAAAAAACATTTTTAAGTGCTGATTTGGATTCTACGTACAATTTGAATGGTCCTCTTCGAAGATAACTGCGTTCCATTTATCGCATTTATTTATCAGTTCGTTTGACAAGTTCTCACGTTTTGGCAAAAAGCATCGATCAACTCACGGATTTCCTCGGAAACACGTTCCGAGATTCGCCACACAGCATGACTTATCTGACCATTTGTTCTATTGTTGTATTCGGTATCTTCATCTCTGGGAAAAGTTCCGCGTCCTGTATCATCCTGCAAATAACTGAAAATGATGTTCTTTTCAATTTCAAGAGTTTAATCGCTTAACATGAAATTTCAAATTTGTTTCGCACCACCACATTTTCTTTTTTGTTGAAACTCGAGTGTTCCTGGAAGCGTTTCATCAGCTCGAAACACTGGCTTCTGTTATAATTGGACTTCACCTTATTATGCTATAAAAAATAAACACAATTTTAATATTTACCTCTCAAATATCAGGCTCTGAAGACAAAATTTATTTATTGAGGAATAAAATTTCGTAACTTGATAAATTTTAACATGAATATTTATTGGAGTGTGATATATAAATCGTGGCTGGTGATTCGTCATAATAATATTCTCGACAATATATTTATCAAGGATAATATTCTCTCTCTCTCTCTCTCTATATATATATATATATATATATATATATATATATATATATAATTAGATAACTCGATTATTTCTTACTGCTGTTTTAAGCCTCAATTTAAATTATTTTCAGAACAAATATATTTCGCAGAAAAAATATTTTCTACCAGCAGTAAATTTGTTTATTTATCCATTAGACCGATTTTATTATTAATTAAATCCATATAAGAAATAATTTGAATAAATTAATTTTTAAAGAGGTTAATTTTAACTGAATGTTCAGTCTTTATTTTTCAATTGACCTTACTTCAAATTCAATTGGTAAATAATTTAAAATTTCCATTCAGAATCTTCAGCCAATAAGATTGCATATTCTCGTTTCGTAAAAATTGTTTCATCTTTTACATCATTCATTGATTTTTTACACTCTTCTTTCTGATCTGACACCTTTATTCATTAAATATCGCGCTCATAAGGCTCGTGTTCTAGTTTATTTTCTTTTTTTACCAATTCAATTTATTTGATTTTACAAAAGAAATTGTTTTACTACTCAGTTCTGTTTCTTTGTATCTCCTTACCCATTAAATCGTTCTTCGTCACCGCGTAACACGAAGAGTTCATTTTCGATGTCCAAGTTTATCATCCTTATAGAAGAATGCTTCTTCCATACGAGGTAGTCCAAGAAGTATAGATGGAGGGTTGTTGTTTGAAATAACAAAAATGGTCTAAAGCACCAACCTTATAAAAGCTAAAGTTTAACGTTTGGTGACGCTACACTGATAAGTGTTTGTTTGATAGCCATCAATAGAGAACGGCCTCGGTGAATTTGTCAACTAAAGAAAAAAAAATTGGCCATCGTTGTGTGGAACAATACTTTCATTGAAAGGCATCAGTCCAACCGATATTAACGTAAAGCTAGATTCTACTCTGGGAGTATCTTCCCATTTAATGATAACATATTATGTTTCAGAGGTTAAACGAAGCCGTACGAGATGCCAAGACTAACACGTCATAAATGGTGACGATAATTCATAAAATAATACTGAAAGTTAGCAGACAAGGTTATTTAGCATGTCAAAACGTGATACACATAGCGTATTAACTGAAAATTTGGTATCGAAAAAGCTGTAATTCTTTTCTTAAAAAAAAGAAAAAGGTTAGAAAATGTATATGATTCAAATTTTAAATGTATTATAATAAGTAACAACTATTGTACTCTTGCAATGCCCATAGTTTTAAGAAATAATTGTAACGTGCTGACGGGTTGATCCGGCGTTAACCCTAAATTTAAAAAAAATTAAAAAGTTGTGTACAAGAAAGGCGCGGCGTTTATTCACAACGGAACAAAAAGAACGTCGTGAGAATGTTTCTGTCCAGTTTTTGGAGATGTTTCACAAAGGCGAGTTTTTTTACGTCGGTTCATCATAGCCACGGATGAAACATGGATCCATGACTTCACACCTGAGGAGAAACAATGAAAATAATGGCCTGAAGGAGAGAATGGGTTCCAAAGAAGGCTTAAACATTTTAATATTCTGGCAAGGAAGGTCTTGGCGTCAGAATTATGGGAGGCGAGTGTAATCATTTAATTGATTATACTCAAAAAGTAAAAAGCGCTAAAAATCAAGACAAAGCGGCCAGATTTCCCGAAAAAAAAGAGATCTTTCATTATGTGCAATGTAGCAGTTTGCTCACTCACGGCTGCATTTAGTGAAGACAGTGAACCTGTTCTTACAACCATTATCATGACAGCCAAAATCAGAGTTAAGCGACAGTGAAAATTACTTAGTTTATGACCGAGTCCATGATTATGTCCCCCACACTCAAATTACCAGCTTATTTTAATTTACTGTTTGTGTCAGTGAAATTAGTGTCCATCATGTACACAAGATCAGGGAAGCTGAGTTAAAATCGGTTAGCTTCTTCATGTTTCCTATTCGTCACATTTAGTTTCCTCCGGTTATTTTATCCCTCCAAACTTGAGTAAATAGATCGGTGGTGAAATATTAGCCAACAATGAAAAGTGGATTCTGCGGTTGTTGGCAATTTTGAAGAGCTAGATAGTTATCACTTTAAATAGGGTATGAAAGCTAGGTCGAGTACTTCTGAGGCTATCCTCGCGGCTCTTTTAAGGCAAGACATTTTTTTGTCACACTGAGGAAGATGTCAAGTAAATTAATGTCAAGCCAGGTCTGTAAATTTTACGAGGCAAGTAGGCCGTTGGGTAGATGTGAGGATCAGCTCACACGTCTGGCCACCACTAAATTGTCAATTTTCCAGGCAGAGGGTCTTCCCTCGTTAAGAGGCCGCATCCATTTATCACGTATTGTATGCAAATCGTGCGTGTCCTAACTGATTTAGGGATAGAAGGGTGTGCCGTCTGCTCCAGTCTCAGAGGCGTCGTCACGCGCTGGAGGATCCAGGTCCTTGGCATAAAATATTCCGCATCCTACCATCCGCTGCAAACTCACACCGGCTTCTGTAACCAAGAGAGTACCTGTCGTTCCGAATCGAAGTCTCTCCACATCATTTGAAGCGACAGTTTATGACCGGGTCCAATCATTATGCCCGTCACGCTTAAATTAACGAGATTAATTTTTCTGTTAGAGAAATTAGTGCACGTCATGTCTAAAAACAATTTTGTTGCAGGGTTTGAGTAATGAAATCAATAAAATGGCCGCGTTTGGTGAAGACAGTGAACCGGTTTTTATAACGACGGCCAAAATCATTGAGTCAGTTCAAATTTGTTCCTGAAACACCCTGTTTGCCAAATTTAGCTTCAGCTAATTATTTGCTCTTTACAAATTTGAAAAACAGGCTGGTTGTAAAATAATTGTCAACAATGACGAAGTGTAGTAATTAGTTTCCGTTAGTTCTCTATTGATAAATTAATGCGCATCATATATATGAATAAATAACATGAAAAAAATTATTATAATATATAAATAAAAATAATCTCTTGAATAGTAAAATCACAAACACGAAAATTTATGAACAGAGTTTACATAATTGCACTGAAATAAAAAATAAAACCAGAACATTTATATTGGGAGTGGGAGAAATAAAATACCCAAATTAACACACAAAGTACGTAAATAAATAGTACACGAACATGACGCTCCCATAAATAATTAAACTAGTAACTAAATGTCAAAGTCCATGACACTTTTTTTCAAATTAATCTATAAGAATACTATTATTTGGATGAGTTAGAATACTTTACTGCGATCCCACTTTTTTTTTAAAACTGGCGGTAACTATTTTGAAGCTTGAAGTATGAATCATGTCTCCCTTTATAAAAATAATGTAAAAAATTCGGAGCGAAAAAATATCAGATATGTATAATGTCGTTAAATGTTCGGAATTCTCACTTGATAGTATTTCTTCAGTCTTAACACATCGTCACATCTATTATATAATAATTATTTTTATTATCTCATATTTAGCTATAATTATGTATTAGAAAAATTAAAAAAGCGCACAACCTGAGATTCACAATAAATGACTGGAAATTACTTTACAGTCTTTGCAATTGACAACAAATATCTTATAATGATTAAGATACCTTGCCTAACGTTTCTTCTCGCACTTTAATATTTGCTGAAGTCGTATTGCAAGATATAATTGGAGAAATGTCTATTTTGAAAGAAAAAACCTCTGCAGCGGTATCGTGAAATATGTCAAGTTAAAGACGGTTCTAAATAGAACGGAAAGAAAAAATCAGCTTTCCATATTTTCCTGGTATTCGTATGGCAGGATATAATTGATCATATGTGATAGGAGCATAATTTAAACAGAATTTCCCAGTCATTCCCACAGACTTCGGCATGCAGACACATTAACATGTTTTTAACCATAATTCCTTTCACGTTGATGCTTGGGGTTTCTGACACCCAAGTGTTCTTATCTGCGTTCTTAAGATTGTGTACCAAGTTTTGTGATAATTCCTAAAACGGTTTTAATTTCTATTAAGAATATATAAACACACAATCAAACATACATCATTTTTATAGATATTGTAGTTGGTGTCGTGTAACGAAAAGGAATGAGTAGTAGAAAAATGTTCGATAAATAAAACTCGTAATACGAGGGCTGATTTTAAAGTAAGTGCCGTCATTTACTGAAACGAAAGATCAGAACATTATTTTCCAGATATTTTAGTATCAATCATTACCTTACACCTCTCACTATTTATCCACATAATCACAGCTATTATTCGGGCACTTAAAACCAGGTTTTGTATGCTTTCGTCAAAAAAGATTCCGCCTGTGATCACATCGCGGTTCATCGTTCGTCATGACCTTCGTTAAACTGTCTAATCCAGTTCTTCACCATTCGGCCACTCGCCATTTCTTCCCCATACACCTGAAAGTATGCTGGATTAACATTCTTTACATTCAAGAAACGAATCACTGATCAGACTTCACAGCTTGCTGGTCGTTCGATTGTTTAGAACCTTTCGAAATGCTCTAACAAATGGAGAACGATACTTCTCAACTTTCTTAAGAGTGGAGAATGTAATCGCGCGTGCTGAAAACCACAATTGCAGCGCCAAAATATTAAAACAGTACTTACTTTAAAAACAGGCCTCGTACATTCACTACACTGTTGTTACTAATACACCAGGGTTACTATTCCAATCGTAAATGAAACAGCTATCTTTGTTGTTTTTTGCAGTAAGTTTTATCAGAAGAATATTAAGTGGAGAGCGTTGAAGCAGCATCACCGAAGTAGGTCGACATCGTTTCTTCAGACGGTCATCGTAAGTGACACTAAATGCCTAAGAGAAACCAGATTCCCCAGCAATGAGATGATTGCCGACTTAGAAGCTGTAAATTAATCCGAATGGGAACGTGGTCAGAATTCTAACGAGGATAGAAATAAACAGGATCACTTGACAATTCTGTCAGATGATGACCGCGAGTCACTATTCCCCAACACTGTTTGTAATGCAAATAATTGCTCGTGTTGTTATACTTCTACTGGATTAGTTTCCGGTCAGTCATGGTTCTCCTCCAGTCTAGCTAATAAACCAGAAACCATCCTGCTTGAAAATGCATTTGTTCTCTTCACTGAAAGCTAATTTAAGGCCCCGTATAGATACGGTTTTTTATGAAAGGAGTATGAATAAGAAATATATATTTAAACAAGACATATGCGGGTGTACGAAATTTTGACCATTAGCTCAGTTATTCTCCTAAAACACTTGTTTCTAAGTAAATCCTGGAGATTCCAGACGGTAGTAGGTGAGAAGATGCCGTTAAATGTGGTCTATTAGCCCACGTAAAACGATTGATTCCTCAACGACTGCAAAGAAGATCAGTCTTCAAAAAATAAAATAAAATACCTCCATTAAACTTACTCTGTACCATTTCTATAATGGCAGCTCAAGAAATTTCTTCTAATAATTCGATTCTTCTTACAAGTTTCTTCGGATTCTACGTAATCGTTTTTCCGTCAGAAAATATGGTCTCACATTTATGTTACTACCTGTTGCTTGCTAATCACGTCGTTAGGATTGTGTTCGTGTTTACAACGTCAAATTTTCAAATGATTCAGACTTGGTGTTTTTTTTATCCGTTCACTGAGGAAACAGAACAAGTTAAAGCACCGACACATGAGACAATACACCAGTTGGTAATACTATCAATAAAGGAAAATTCATAGATACTAAAATTACTCACAAAGTACAATATTTGTCTTCTGTTATTTATTATATTACGTTAAAACGAAACGCTTTAAATGAAATATTTAGTTATTGATACGTGGGCAATTGTCTTTGAATATTTTAATTATTTGGTGCAAACAGAGAGCTCGTAAACTTTTTTCCAAAGGCTCCTGAAAATCGGAGTCGGGTATGAGACTCGCGTGTTTCGCTTTGATCAATTTGGGACGGGGGATGGATATTTAATAATATCAACACGACGTTAACATTAAAAATATAATTTACGCTCATTAGCTCAGTCACAAGGCTTAAGGTCAATCGTTGATAGTTGTTCATAAAATCACACTCTCATTTACACTAGCTTAAAACTAAATAGCGAATTCATTAACGTTGTTTTACAGTAATAAAATTGAATAAATTTTCGGACAAATTACAGACAATCTAACTCCAACCGTTCTGTAACTAAATCTAGATATTTGGCCAAATTTTTTCATTAACATTAGCACGTGTCTGAAGAGGTCGTTCTACCTCAAGCTATGTTTCACCGACTCGTCGAAAACTGCTCACTCGACATTCAACTTTGTCCTCCGGTGATCTCTCCAAGGTGTCAGCTGGATGCAGGTTCATGCCCCTGACATATATTCCGGAGGCAGCTGCGTACTGAAATCTCTAGGCTCTACCTAGAGACGCTTCCAATTGCTTTTCAAAATTATATGTTCTGAAAACCGTGGCCTTTAAAATTCCCTACTTGGGAGGGGTTTGAAAATTTATTTTAAAAATATGTCCGTTACAGCCGTGACTGTCACGCGCCCCACTATTGTTCCTTAGTACATTTTCCTTCGGGACACTGGCCTGCTCAATGCAGGACACAAAATTGACCTGCTGAAGTCGTGACGAAGTGACACAACAATAGCGTTAATAATTCGGAACCTCGTTTCAAACAGACGCTGACTTCCCGTCTCAAAAACCTACGTTCTAACATAATTTAGAAATTAAAACAAAAGATGAATAGCTTTAATATTTATTTCTGTAAAAACACGAGGTACTATGAATAATTTGTTTTCAATGCCAAGATTTTGCTCTTTTATTGTATTAATTTCTTTGTCAATTATTTAATTTTCGTAACTTGTGACCAGTTTATTTATTGTAATATTGACATATGTTGGTTATTTATTTATTTTAAGTTGGCGATTGATAAGTTATATTGGGGTATAGTATGAATGTAAAACAATAAGTATACATATGAGATATATGTAAAATGGACAATTTCTAAATGAGAAAGAAGTGAATGTAATATTTCATAAATGAAAGATTAATAAACAATCTACAGAACTTCATGTTCATACATAATGCAAATGTTTTATGAATCTAATTTGACATACTTTATTACTATTTTATACTGAAGTTATTGAACACGTTAAAGCAATAGGAAAAAACAGTTTTCAGCCATTTCACCGCTTGTTTCTTCAGTGACATGACACATCGTCCGTGTCAGTGTAGGGAGTAGTTGGAGACTGGTGACATTGTATAACAAGAGAAAAAAAAACGCTTGAGAAAGAAATTAGGCGAAACAGAAACCGGTAAATGAAAAGCCATTCAATTCATATTCGCATTACTTTTGAACATTAGCAAGTTGTCAACAAGAACGAATAACATATAACGCCACAACCTGTTATTTCGGTTTCCAAATATAATGGCGAGGGGATTTTATTCGCATATATTTATTTGGACTTTGCTTTCTGGGGTGATTTCAAAGAATAAATTTAGAAGAATATAGAAAGGGGTTGTTTCGTAACAATTGTGAGCATGTGTGAGGACTCGATACCGACAGCACGCCGTCTCACGTTTGAGTGAATGTGGTTTTGTACCTATTCTGGGAACCCTGCCCTATGAAGACTGGTATGGTATTCTCGTCGACAGGTGATGTAGGGGGGAATACAGATGGACGTCTGTTTCCTCGCCTCAAACTAACGACAACTCTTTTATGTTTCATTTACGAAAATAGCATCTCTAATTATAAAACCCCTGTGAACTAAGTTTTCTCGTAAATTCAACTATTGTCGCTCATTAAAATTAATTATAAAGGTATGAAGACAAATAAATCACTCAACTTTATAAAATTTTATAACGAACAGAATTCGTAGAGAAGTAGATAGCTCACGTCCCGGAATTGCGCAATAATCGACTCTATTTCATTTAATTAAAAATTGTTGTTTTAACGAGCTATTAACAATATCCGTTAAAGTACGATTGTATTCTGTCCCAAAAATAAAACTCATGTGCTATATTTTGATGTTCTAAATAACAAACACTGCATCGCTGAATATATATTAGAACTCAAGGATTTCATTCAGTTGACTTTATTATCCAAGAGTTTAATGTCGAACAGAATATCTGAAATGATATAAAATAATTGGCGTTAACCAGTTGTAAAACAAATTTTGTCAAGGAATTTTCAATAGTAACTGATTTATCATTGGCCGGGGAAAAATGTGGTGTGTTTATTCTTAAAAAAGGAACTATCAGTCGTCAAAATTCCTGTGTTATATTTAAATATATAGAATTGGACTATAAAGTCACTCGAAGTGAATGGATGGAGCATCAGTTTTTATTCCGCAATTTACAGTTACGTTCCAAAATCACAAAAGAGCTTATTATAAATTATATATATATATATATATATATATCATTCTTCAGTTCATTGATCAATGTTTAACGTGATACTTTCTACAAAACACTGATAGACAGATTAACAGATCGAATCACAGATTAGGAAATCTTGAACAGATTGAAGACGAAAGGACATTGTGAAGGACTGAAATAAGGGCACGTTTTAAGTTGCGAAATACTTATTGGATTAGAAATAGAAGCAAATAAGGCTGGACGAGAGTTGCAATGTAGATGAAAAAAAATAGTACGTAGAGCTGTCGGAGTCTGCGGAATGACTATAGTAACGATGTGATATTTAGCTATTTTCACGTTATCATGCTCTTTCAAACAAATTAATGAGGTGTAGAAACCGGGCATCTGATCATCATGTAGCTACACTGAGACCCGTGTTTCTCGAAGGATGTTTTTTCACAAATTTGAGACTTCTTATTCCTAATTATACAATTATGATGCAATAGTGAAACCAGGACCCCCAAAGAAATCATTTCAAACGTAAAAAAAAACATAAATACGAAATTTACTAGTTAACTTCATTAAGAGCATTTGTGACCTGTATAGTTCCAATTCCTATTATCATTTGTGATGTACAGTTCTTTATATTTCTGATGTATGTGAGAATTGAGGTTTATCATTGGAAAATAAAATCTAAATATATTTGGATCGTAATGAAAGTGCGTTTACTATAGCGATTTTCAAATGGGAGCCTCACGTCACCTTTGTGAACAAAAATAAATGCCAATGTCGCAAGAATTTGATTGGTTGGGGCAAGGAAGAGCCTCTAGGCCAAATTGGCTCCCATTTGAAAAGCATTATAGTTACATTTATCTGACGTCAATTGAATTACTAAATTAACCGGCCAACATCACTTCGGATGCGTTGAGCATGTAAAGCACGCGCTTTTATAAATGTCTCTCCAAAATTTAAGTATTTCTTAATATTACAGGAATAATTGCAATTTATTTTTAGGTTTTTGATCAGATAATGATAATTTATTTAAAGAAAATTATATCATATTTATTTAAAATTAGTTTCTTCAATTTTTTAAACATTCACAATTCTAAATTCTTCTGTACAAAATTTGTTATACTCCTAAAAACGTTCCAAACAAAGGATGAATATGGTATGCTACTTTTTATTAAATTAAATCGTATCTCACAAAGTTTAGTTCTTTATCGAAAATACATTTTGACCTAAATGCATGAACTTATTAATATATTATTACGGAAGAATAGTTTCGGTTATATCCCAATGTTAGTAATTTATTCGACTAACATCTCTGCTGTTTTCTGAATTATTGAGAATGCAGCATTGAGTAACAAAATCAGGAAAACCGTAAGGACGAAATAAAATGCGTTAGCATAAAATGGGTGATAAGTTGTCGATTGCATACAAATAGTGGAATGATGAAAGCTGCGCTCGCTTTCGTGTGTTGTTGTTCACTGTTTAGCGCTTGGCACGTGGAAGCCGAAGAAAGTGGATTGGAAGGACGAGGTTAGCTGGAGGCCGTGTCCTTGTGATGGGGGAACAAGACGGAGGAGGAACGCAACGGGAAAAGGGCTAATGACCCGGAAAGTGAGACTTTTACTGCTACCGACATTAACTCAATTATCTCAGTGTATTATTCGCGTTATTCGAGTTGCGGTTCCCTGCGCAGAAGAGACCAAGACGAAATGCGTCACAGAACCCCGCAGCGAGAAGCACGTTAATCAAGCACAAGACTGCTGAGGGCAGACGAATAATGGCTTTGTCGTTTCCCGTGGGTAATTGCGCGGTAATGGAACCCCTGTCAACACTCGCCAAGGGAGCATCAGCATCTCATCTTAAGAATGGGCAAAACGGAAGCTACTAATATAGATTAATATGGAACAAAAGCGTCTTATAGAAAAAGGGAAAGTATAAATTTGTAAAGTTATTTATTCACTCAAGTAATATTTTGATATGCTTTTAGAATTATTTCGTGTTGGAAAAATGTTATAGCATTCACGAAGATATATATAAATTGCTATAAATATTTGCCCAGGTTGAAGAAAATAATATTTAATACAGATGTCGGTCAAGAAGAGGTTCAGAGGGACGGCAAAAGTACTACCTGTCGGGCTGAGAAAAAAATGTTTTTGTGGTCAGTCAGTTCCCTTCCGACTGACATTATATTAACATATTTACTCCTGCGTTACAGAGTTAATTTATGAAACAAGTGGAAGGTGAAAGAAAGCATACAATGTCTCGAACGTAAGAATTCGAACAGAAAAATACTACTTCGCTCGGACACTTCAATAAAAATGAACCTATTAAATTCAGTTTCTTCTAGAATGGACTATCGAGACCTCCAAGTAATAATTTGAACATTTTAGACTGCATAATTGGCCAAATATAGGCAATATAGAAGTACGACGTTCTCTTTACCAATAGGTAGACCTTCTCTAGTCAGCTTTAATTAAATCTGATTGTTATTAAAATTGTGCATGGTTAGGTCTACCAATGAGTACAGGCACCAAAATAGTGTCTGTATCTAGTCAATTATGCATATCTAATAAATTAAATTCATAGCTTATTTCAATTTTTCTAAGTTTTCCTGATGCTCCTGTATAAAGGTGACATTTTTACCGTCGTTTGTACGATTGTAAAACTTGGTGTTGTAATTCTGTAAGCTGTATCTCAATTAGAATAAACACCTGAAGAAGGTACAAGTACGTACCGATACGTTGTTCTTTTTGAATGTATTAATAATAAAGTCTGAATTATTTAATATATTGTTTAACAGACGTTAACAATGTGTATTAAGACGAACATATTTCGTTTACTGTTGTAATATCTATACTAAAGTTAAAATTGTAAAGTTTTGTTTTACGTTATATATGCTTATTAATTTCGCCAAAAGTAATATGATAAATTCTCCAGCTGGCTGTTGGTTACGTACGTTCTAACAATTAACGGATTAACCTTATATAAAGATTGTAAGGACAATATAAATACGATCTAAATATCATTGTTGTTCAATTTTCTAAGAAGTTCGACGTTTATAAGAAAAAAGAACTGTTCATCTTGAGGGAAGAAGAACAGCAATTCGATATAAGCATTCTTAATATTATAACACCACTTTTAAAACTTTAATCTCAAATACGTTGACAATGTTAATAGTTATATTTTGCTGACTTCGTTGAAATAAATTAGTTGTAAATTAATTTTAACAAAATAAATTTTTTTAAATATATTCATAAAGATATTTTGACGTATCGTTCGTTTCTTTGGAACCTCTTCAGCTTAAAATAGAAAATTTTGTAAATAATTTATATTTGTACCTGAAGAGGTTCAATAGGAAGGAACGACACATCGTGCTATATTTAGTCAACGTTGTAATTTTTTTATTATGTTAAAATTAATTCGTAACTAATTTGTCCATTGTATTTATTCACCTAAAATATGGTATTAGTCCTACTACTTTCGTTTAGTTGTTACCAAGATAGATAAGTTACTGCTGGAGAATCAATACGCTGACCACGTATCACTCCAAATTCGGAATGTGTGATGAAAGATGACAGTCCGCAGTCCACCCGGTATTCCAAGGGCCTCAGTGGGCTGTAGAGTGAAGCAAGAAGAACAAGATAGATGTATATTTTTAGTCTTATGAACAGAATGTTGGACTCTTTCAACCCACCACTGATTTCATTCTAAAGAGGTGTTTGCAAGATTCAATGATATTTTACAGGAAAATTCTTGACGACCCCTTTATTAATTCTGTTATTTTGGTACAGGAAATTACATCGTTGTTGCATCAAGTAGGCTTGACATGGTTGCAGAAAGTTTTAGTATTTCTGTCTGCATTCAGTAACAAAAGCAAATTCTCGCTCCGAACATATTAATGCAGCATGTCGAAAAACTGGTCGCAGAGGATCAGTCAGCTAATCTTGTCGTAGGTCCGAGGAACTCGGATGCCGAAACCTGTGCACGGATTTCGTTAGGCATGTGCCGTTACATTTCGTTTCGCAACAGAGATATGCTGACGACCGTTAGCTTCAGTTCAGGAAAAAAGGACTCTAGACTGAAGACTTTCGTGTGGTCTTTTTGCTAGCCCAGGCCAGGTACTTAACTGTAAATGTGATTTGCAAATGAACCGCCTTGACACTAACCATAACTAGGGCTAATATCACGATAGCTTAAATGATTGAAATATTGAAAAGGGTGAGTCGTTACGGGAAAATGTATATCGTGGAATATACGTGTATTCCTCTACAAACAGAGACACGGTCCAGCAGGATCGAAATGGACACCCAACACATCTTGGGAAACGTATCTTCTTCCCGTGTGAATCCTTCACCAGAGAACTGTGAGAGAAGGTTCCACTGCAAAATTAGGAACAGATGGACTGCACTGAAACGCGTAAGAAGGGCCTCCATTGTGAGACCCTTGCTGGTGAGCATCTGTAGATATTTTTGGAATGAAAAATTCTGTTTCGCAATGGTCTCATTAATTCGGTACGGCATGTACACGTGCGTGTATTGCTATGGATTGTGCAACATCTTGGCGTCCACCCGACTAAATCTTACCCCTAGTGACAGAGAAATCCTCCGACTGGTTTTCTGCCACACAATATAATGCAGGAACCGGTTCAGGTGCAGTGAGGCTGTCATTTCTTTTCAACGCGGATGTGGCTTTCATCCCCACGTGGAACACAGATTACCAGTACCAGTAAACTGCCAACAATCACACTACATTTATGGAAAGCCAAAATTGCTGCAGAACCTGTAATCGTTACTTTAAAGCAACCCTCCTCAAATATTTTAAATTAGTTAAACGTGGTTAATTTATTAGCTGATAAAACTTGGGGCTTATTAAAATGAAGTCTTATTAAAATTTTCAAATATCTTAGGAATTATTTTAATCAATACTTTTTATTACTTCATTATCTGCACCAATTTTTATTTTAACTGCTCGTCATTTGTTCAATGCTGAATTAAACAATGAATAATTTACTCAGTATGCACGCAATTACAATAAACGGAACATATCAACACTCAGCTACCCGAAATCGAAATGTCAAAACAATCCCAAGCTACGACGCAATGAACTTGCGCATTTATTGATGCGTAAGTCAAATGCCATAGATCATTCAAACGGTCAGGATAAAAATTTATGATTATATGCTTTTCAATGTGAGAAATATTAAATGTATAAAAACGTGTGGTGGGGCAACAGTGTCACCTACCGGGTCCAACTACAGTAAGAATCAGTCAGGTGACCCAATAAAATCGTAACCAGCCAAGCTGTTTGGAAGGAGACGAATTACAAACACACGCACACCGGAACTTTAAAAAAGAAACATTAATTATTGATCTATTCACAATGCTAACTTCATTTTTACAAATTTCTTATAACGTCATTACAATTTAGCTTTCTTAAAAATTATAAGCATGGGATTCATAATGTGAGTAAATGCAAATTAGGGTTGAAATTACTGTAACCTTTGTGTTTTAAAATAAATGATAGGTTTTGTTTTGAGGCTTCTGAACTGCGATCCTTGATCGAATACTGCTTGCTGACTTCCACCTTACTGGATACCTATTTAAGTCTGTTTAACTTTTAGATTCTCTAGAATTACACTTCTCTAACTACTCTCAACTGACCGACTCCCAACCCACTGACTTCTGTCAACTCTACATTCTACCCTATTCATAATTCTCAACTAACTACTCTTACTCCGTATTCTCAATTCAATTCCCGCCACGATGACGATACTTACTCGTTGTACGACCTCTTTATAACTTCTGGCATCTAATTATTATCATTTCAAATATCACCTCGTTACCATGGGTGTGACATAATGATTTAGTAATGAGTAAGTTTACTAGTAAATGAAGGCTAGAGAGATAAAAAAAAATAGGGAAGATTTTCTGACATTAATTCATGAGATATCTGACACTTCCAGTGCAGGCCCGTGTCTAAAAGAGCACTTGGACCCTGAACCTGTCGCCCCGAATCCCGTCAAACTCCTTCGTATATTATTAAAACTCGTTCCCACAAAATTTACAAAATTACAAGGTCAGCTCGGAGATAGCTTATCTGGTAAGTTACGATCTGCTGTTAGGGTCCTTAGGGGGTGAGGTGAGGCTTAAATTGAAATTAGGCTGACCTTTGAGCTACCATTTAGAGGCCATAATGGGGTGGCGCGATCTTCATCATGGATTCAGGCATGTCGATGGAACTAGAAGGGGGGCATTCCAGGATCCAAATGCGTCCGAGACTCCCCTCTCGTAATTTGCAAGATGACTCAAAGTTCTCTAAGAAATAGTTTTATTGGTGGTTTACTAATAAGATTAATTTTCCTGTGAAAAAATTATTGTTTCATTTAACTAATTTATATATTTGAAGTTGAGCAAATACTCTCACCCCTATATCTTTAAAAATGCGTACAATACTATATAAATTTATTAAATTACTTGTATAAATATTAAAGGAAATAAAAGAGTTATAGTAAAATAACAAACATCACTACTGAACAATTACATCATAGTTTTCTGACTTAAATATTGACAATAAATAAAAAGACGGCCGAAAAATTGAGTATTAAATATATAACTATTTATTAAAAAAGCAATGTTTCATATCCATTTGAGACTTCAACAGGCTTATTACAAACATAATATTACAATAAATTAATTTTGAGTTCTACTTTACAATTTTGAATTTATATATAAATAACATGGTCAAAAACTTACAAATTTATCAATACATCACATTTCTCCTTGACTCCCTCAGTCGAAAAGATTATTGAGTTTACATGTGAAGAATTTGGTGTCGCGCATGGACCATCTCCAGCGACAGTTACGGCCGAAATTATGTGTAACAATTAGTGCTTTCTGCACAATGGAGAAGAGTATTAAAGCGTTCGTAAATGTTCAAATTATTCGTGTCATTGATTGCATGACTTGCACCTGATATACAACATTTCACTCATAATTCTCGAGAAGTAATTATTTTCTTCATCTACAATTTCCACATTTTGCCAATCTAAATTGTGATTATTAACATGCATGTGTTTGGGCATAACTGTGTACTTTTGGATGACTAATTTGATGTTGTTTTTATGTTCCTTAATGCGAGTTTTTAAAACTCTTTTAGTTTGTCCGATATAGAATGCGTTACAATCTAAACAATTAATTTTGTAGATAACATTATGTCTTTCCAGAAAGTTAATTTTGCCTTTAATGTTTTGAACGAAATCTAAATTATGTATGATTTAAAAACAACGTCTACAGCGTAATTGTGAAACAAGTCAATTAGTTTATAATGTACATTAGCTATTAATATTTTAACAGATAAATTATTGTAGGAATACTTGATTTTCTTCAATCGATTTTGACATGTTTGTTAATTAATTTATTGGGTATGAATTTAGTAACAGAATTTTGGTAATTTCCCTGTGGTATTTTTGATGTGACAACTGATCTACCAGAGTATAAACCATGGCTTTCTTTTGAGCAATGGAGTGATTGGAATATAATTAAGAAGTCTTCCTGAATATGTAGATTTTTGATACCAATTGGTTATATTTTGTTCTATTTCATAAGTAAAATTTAAATTTTTATAATAACTATTGAAAATTTGGATTAAATTATCTAATTTAGTTTTTGGAATGATCAAAAAATTATCATCAACGTATCTGAAGTATCTAATAATGAGATGCATAAGGCTTCCAAATCTTTCATCAGAATCGCTGTAAAGAAAGGGGACAAAGGATTTCCCATTAGAGATCCACTAATTTTGTGGTTATAAGAGTTATTATTGTAACTACTGAACAATTTTTATTGGGCCTCATTTTTCTGGAATAAAAATATCACAGATCGCTAGGTAACAATAAATACCCTTCAAATTTGATGGTGTTAGGAAAATCTGTTATTCCAATACAGTTTGTGGCTCAAATCTTTTAATCAAAATGATTTTCATTATTTTAAACAAGGAATTTTGTTCGTCTTCATAATTCTCATGGTTATCTTCAAAGGAATCCCCATTAAAATGCACCTGAAAGTAATTGCCTGACCTGCTTGTTGCAGGATTTCTATGGATTTCCCTGCATCTCTTTTAGGTGAAGCACCGGGTAGGGTCCTTAAAACATATCCCGGTGGCCCTAGTCAACCCTTGCTCCACCTTCCACATCCCCCCTTTTTCAATGTCCTTCCTATGATATTAAAGGGGAGTTGCCGGCTTCTGGATCACCCTCATGTAGCCTGTTAGCAAAAAAATATTTCAAAGCTCACTTCCATATCATCCCCTCCTCTTTTTCTTATCCGACAGTCTTTCCCTAATCTTCAAAGTCACGCTGGTAACCAATTTATGAGATTTTCTTCAATAGTGCCTCCTTAACTCTACCGTTCCTGATAAGAGAAATCATCTCTTCAAAGTGTCGAGAATAAATATGGGGATATAGAGTCTAAGGAAGAACATACATAACGTTACGAAATATTTAGCAACATTCGCGACGTTCAGCATTGAATTAAAGAAGTGTGCTAAATCCAGTCTGGTGGTATGAAATGCTGCTTTTAGCGATTGATATTGCCTTTGATTATTTGCAGTTTCGAAATTAAATTAATGGCATCTGACACTTACAGGTTAAGTAAGGCTACTAAGTAAGAATAGTGAAAGGAATATCTCAAGTCTGGTGTGCTAGATCCCTATTGTCCTTATTAATTGATAACGTGCAAGTTATATGTTTACATTATAGAAAGGGACTTAACTCGAATAGATGCTAGGTACTTAGCTGCTCCAAATATCTCTTGAAGGGATACCATTGGTTGGCAATATGATGAAATAAGAGTTGTGGTCCTCAAGATGTGTGTTTGCCTTCCGTAGCCTAGGACTTCCAGAGGTCAGGACTTAGACAACAGTGTCAGACTCTGAGCTGGTGACCTTGGAAGATAACCAATGCTTCGGAAGGGGAGGAACAAAGACGGAAACGCATAATAATACCATCTAAGAAAGAGTTTCATTCACGTCGTTTCAGACGTATCCCTTAACGTACATGTTATAATTACCAGTTTACGAAACTATTACATATAGAAATGAAAGGCTATGTTTTGTTGCGTATTAAGGAAGCTGCAAGTATGCGTGTATTTATCTTGTCTCTCTCTGTTTCTCCGTGAAGAACGTGCGTAATTGGAATCCACAGGATTGCGAGAGGCTTGCTAATTGATGAGTGAGACAAGTGCGCGAAGGAAAACCAAAGGAACCGACGTGATTAAAGTTGAAGATATGGGGAAAAATAAATTGGCGGTAAAATATAAAAGAGTTAGTTAATATTATTTGGGCGGAGTGACTTATCTTTGGCGCGTTGGTAATGTTTTAATGATACGCTTCACTCGACAATACGACGTGTTTTCACTTACGTTGCACAAAGCTCACAATTTTCTAGTCAACAGGCAGACGTCGTCAACATTGCTTGGTCTGTTAAAATCTGGCACAATCCGTTATAATTCATTATGATTTGTTATCCCACTTCTGATTTATTACAATTTATTTCATTATTCTCGTACAAAGTGTTACAATCAAGACATCTCCGCGCTTACAAATATAAAGTGGGTTACATACATAGAATGTTCCAATTTCATAATAAATACGTATGTGGTAATTTAGTACTCTAAACAATACAGCATGAAATATATCATTTATAAGAATATATAAGAAATTGACTAACGGGCATAGCAACAAGTAGCCGAAGTTATTGATACCGAACATCGGTTCCTAATACCGTGTGTATAACTGTGAAATCAGAAGAAAACTTGGAAACCATACTAAATGGCATAAACGTGGTCCTCGAGAAAGAGTTCAATATCAGGATTACTAGAGGGAAAACCAAGGTAATTGAGTGTAGTATGCGAAACAGTGGAAGGGATATTTTGAAGGTGGTTAAGGAATTCTGCTAATTAGGAAGCATAATAACTAGGGATGGTAGAATTATAGTAGACATAAAGAGTAGGATAGTACAGGCAAGGAAGGCTTTAGCAAGAAAAAAGAGGAATTTAATTACGGGTAATATAAGTTTGAATATTAGAAAATCATTGCTAAAAATATTCGTATGGAGTGTTGCGTTATGTGGGTGCGAAACGTTGACGATAGGAGTGGCAGAAAGTAGAAGAATAGAAACCTTTGAAATGTGGTGCTTTAGGAGAATACTAAAATGAGATGTGTGGATAGAATCACTAACGGGAAGCTGTAGAATAGGGGAAGAGCGAACAATATGAAAGGACGTTCATCTAGGGGAGGGATAGATTAATAGACATGAGGGTCTTGTAAAATTAGCATTAGAGGGAAGTGTGTGGGGTAAGAACAGAAGAGGGAGGGAAATGATGGAATATGGTAAGCACATTAGGGATGATGTGGGATGCGGTAGTTACGCAGAAATGAAAATGCTTGCGCAAGATAGGTTAGGATCGAGGGTTGCATCAGACCAGTCTTATGACAGAATACTAGAACATCTTTGGTTTCTCACATCTCACATTTATAGAAAGTAGGGTAACAGTTTTATTATGTTTTAGGATTAAAACCGAAAGTTTTATACTTCTTGTTTGACAATCGACGTATTGCAGAGAAATATTTTTCAGTTTTACCTTCTTTGCTCATGCTCAGTCAGTAGTTAGTTCTATTTCATAAAGCACTGGTGCATTCGGCTAATGTAAAATAAAAATGGTATGAATTTAAAGCAAAAAACCTCACGATACATTCAAGAGCGAACAAAACATAATTTAGTTCTTTACGTGGGATTTAAAAAAATAAATTAGTTGGACGTCGAGACACCATTCAGAGAGCGTGTTGAGTTTAGCATGGGCCTTCATTACCGATTCAGGCATGTCGACGGATCTAGAGTGGAGGGATTCCTGGACAAAGAAAACGAAATCTGTTCAGAATGTGCCGAAGAATTCGCAAATTTTGTTTCAACGTTCCAAACGCTCTGGGCTTCTTTCAAGACATCAAAATACACGCACACAAAACTGTAAACAGCTACAGTGTGGATGTCTAATGGTTTCGTACAGAAACGTTTTCATTCAATGCAAATTACATTCCATTACACCAGTTTCATTCATTGAGGGAAAATTATTAATTTTGAGCTGATAGGCACTCGTTGAACGTCTGTGGAAATGTAAATTAGATGCTCTTCATGAGCATTATGATATTCTTCGACCGTAAAAGTTATTATTTTTCCCCTTATGTAGATTTAGATTTATTGATTTTTCCAGTAGTCCTAGTTCGAGAAACTACGATACGTCATACATTACATCAAGTAACAAATAATTATAAGAGCAAAATGAAAAGGCATAATTAACTACAAAATATCTTTAAATACACAAGTATAATAAACTAAATATAGTAAAAAATCGTTTAAAACACGACACCCACACTAGGAAGCACGAACACACTCATAATCAATGGAGATTTCATTTTTTGGAGCTGCACGACGAGGAATCTGACCTTTCGTAGTAGCTCCAGGAAATATATTAAACTGGGTTACATGAAACTTTGTTTTTAAATACATAAAAATGGACTAAGAAAATTAATTAAATACAGAATGAAAATCAGGAACTTCGAAGAGGAAGAGATAAGTTACATCTGATAAGAAAAATAAGGAAGGGGGGGGGAGATATTGATGAGGACTTTGAAAACATTAAGGAGTTGTATTATTGTTATATATTACAACAATTAATGGCATTACTTCAGAATTAATACTTTATTGCACGTTTACTTCAATGATTTTCATTACAATAAATAGGAACAGTACGTTTCATAACGAATACAGGACTTCATCGGGTGAACATAATAAATGAAGATGATACCTTAATAATTAATTTCTTCAGTAATGTTGAATTTTAGTATTAATTTGACTGTATGAAGAGTATTCTGTTAGTAAATTTCATACGTATTTAATGCATTAAGAAAAATTTGAATTAACATTAAAATGCGTTGTCTAGTTACCATTCCATTTTTAACCAATGTGTTTAATAGTAAATTATAGGCCAAATTAAAGAATACTTTTATAAATAAAACAAAAAAAATGCAAAAGTCAGAAATGAAATTTTATTTCAAAATGTTTCGGGACCTCCTCAATTTATTTAATTAAAATATAACGAGAAATTTCTTTTCTCGATCCTGGTCGGCGTCGCAGTAGCAACATGAAATTTTTGTCATATTTTAATTAAATAACTGTGGAGGTCCCAAAATTTGGGAACGAAACGTTTTTAAATAAAATTATTTCATTTCTGACTTTTGACCATTCTTTGCGTTTTCACATTTATTTTCTAGTCACCTTTACTTGTCTCTTTGATATATTAAACTTTTGAAGCATTCTACGTAATTATTTAAAGGTCAAATTTTAATTGACTCAATCCTGACAGTTTAGAGACCTTTTAACTTAGCAAACAATTTACTGTTGAATGTATTTTGTTTCGGTTTTTCCACTCTGTACTACTTGAATAAGAAAACAATGATATTTAAGGAAAGGATGAGGGATCAGGCAGCAGAAATGTGCGATTAGAACAGTGAAGAACTGTGGTTACAGTAAGGTGGCAGTTGGAGGTTCAACAATCTATAGTTAATTTCAAGTAGTAACATAAATAGTATTCAGTAATATTTGTTTATTCGAAATACATGAGTTAACGTAGAAACACGCCTTCTCTGCCCCTCCCTTCCCTTAAAATCAGATCGTACTTTAAATATGTGATGAATCATGGATCTGTTACCGAAAAACACGAGCAGGTACAATGATCGTGTGGTTGTTCGACCTTGCCGTAGTCTGTGCTGTGTATATAATTAGAATCAAGTACGGAGCAATGGCCGACAACTCTTAATACTCTCGCAGCTTTGCAACACACTCGAAAACAATAATCGACATATCTCCAGAACATAATAAAAAATTGTAACCTATTTATAGAGACTACGAGCCGGGTTAATAACATTCATTTCCTTGTTTCATAAATTTGCTTACAGTTTATGGTTATGACGAACGCTAAGTCATTGCACTTTAATGTTAGATAAAGCGAAATGGAAATCCGTATTTTTTTTATCCTTCACAGTATACTTAGTAAAATTTTGCCCTTCGCATATTCTACGGAATAATTCTCCAATACGGTGAGCTTCTTTCCTGTTCTTTATTCCTGTTCTTCCCGTAAAATGGTGGTTCTTTTTCATCACGTGGTTGGAACTCCTGACTTGGAGTGTGTCCCCTATTTTTGTCCTTCTCAATGCACAGTTGGTATACAATAAATAAAAAAATGACCAATAAGTCAGCATATAATTTATTACTATTTAATACGACGTTTCGTCTGCCTTTTGAGACTTTCTCAGGCATACTACAAAAATATTATTACAAGAAATTAAATTGTTACAATTTTTAAATATATATAAAAACATGGTTCCAAACTTACTTTATTGTTTCTTAAAAAATTCTTTATGTACATGTTCAGGAAAGAATTCGGCAATTTTTATTCTCTATATATATTAAATTATCTATTATAAAACCTATGTAAACATGTAAGTCTTTAATTTCTAAGTTTAAAGTTTTTTTTGTAATCTTGACTAATTTGTTTGAGAAATTTGACCAAGATTTAAGTGTTTGGTGTGCATTACACCCATATTTATATTTAATCCGAATAATAGAAATAATAGAAGTTTGGACTTGGCTATTCAAAAATACTGAAAGTTAACAGATTAGTCAGAAAACTATGTTTAAATGGTTAGTATATTCTGAAGTTTCTGATCAGTACCGTAATAATAATTATATGCTCTGTTAAAAGTGTGGTAAGGAAGACGTATATTGAAAGTTTAGCTACAGTACCAAAATGTAACATGACTAATAAGACTTTTACTGTGGCGCTTGATTATTTTACGACCGTTAAGTTAATCCGTTATGCAGCCATATAACAGCTTTTTAAGTAGCCGGACCCTTCATTTTAGTCTATTTATTTTTACGGCCGTCTGTTTTCTTTTTATCCGTGGCGGTGGTATTCTTTGAAGTTGTTGAAAACCAAGTTTTCGTAAGATGGTGGCACATGTGGGGAAATAGTTTCGCCCAGGTCTCACATGTTTGTATCCTTTTCGCAAAAATTATGATTCTGATTGTAACAGGGTAAGAAATCTATTTGTGCTAAGTGTTGAGCTGATTATTAAGCCCTAACATGCAAACACAAAACTATTACCACTTTATTTAGTAAAAAATTAACATTAATTATGTAAATAATGTTTAAACCAAATCAGAAACAGTATATCTTTAATTTGAAATTTATTCTTTGAACTTTCTATAATAGTCCTCAGAAAAGAACCTGATTCTGGTTATTAACAAAAGATGCTTACAGTAGTTTACTGAAAGCAAAACTTTATGCAGTTACACCAAAACAATAGTTCATAAAAGTTATCTAGTTCTCGTGAAGAATATTTTTAGACAGTTAAATGAACACAGTAATAAATATAAAAAATGTAAACTTTAAGACCTCTATCGAACGAATAACGTATGTTAACACTAATGGTGATCCTGTCGACATGATTAGTCCAACGTTAGCGTCGTCGACGTCTGGGATATGTCTGACCATTAATTTTATATCCAATTTTCCCTTCCAAAAAACCCAGAGGACAGCTCACTAATAGTTTTGAATAAACAAGTATGCTACTCTTCATGACTTACTGCCTTACAATTATGGCTGAGTTATCCGTTACTCACATTTAAATGAAAAAACTTTTTGGTCTGGGCGTTTTCAAAGAATTTATTGTAAACTTCTACCTCAGCTTCCGTCTTGTCGATACAATTTTCTATTGGAAAATTTTTGCTTACCCTTTTACTGTATATAATTACCCATTCTCCAAAATAACAGGCCGGTAATTAGACAAATTTTGTGTGTTTTTTTATTTATTATTGCAAACTTTTATCCGAAGATATTACAGTTTATCTGACATGTTATATACATATTTATTCGCAGAATAAATAATTAACATGAACGCTTGTTTACTTTGTAAATCCATTGACTATCAATTTAAAAGTGAGAGAAACAACAGAGCTGTGGACATAACAAGTTATTGCAGTCAACGTTTGTGTACAATATTATTTTTAATTGGACGAATTTAACTTCAAACCAATCAGAGAATCTATTGAGTGTAAACTTCATAAGGAATATATTCGATCTTAAAGACCCTCATACTAACAGTATAACGTACTCAATCGTTCATTGATACTGATCTATAATATTCTACGAGGGCTGAATACTAAACCAAGATAACTAACATTGTAAAGTTTATCTCGATATACAACGGCCGCTGTATCAATTGACAAGTTCATTATTTGAAACCAAAGATCTCAACCGTTTTTGTGCCAAGGAAAAATATGCAATATGTAAATTAGAAATGTTCGTATTGTAAGTAAAATAGGAAACGGGGCTAGAGAGCGACTGGGTTCATCAAACCTTCGCCTTTAATTTAGGTTGACCCTGGTCCTGGGAAAGTATAGAATTTCACGCCAACTGCACTATTTAGCCCACAATTCGTTGAATAATTCTTGGCATCCGTTTAGTGGTTATTGAACAGTTGTAATATAAATTATAGTTTTCAGTCTGATTATAAGCTAATTTATTAATGACATTTCCATTACTCGGAACAAATTTATATCGAAGTCTGAATATAAATTATAATATATTTTATTACGTAAATCAGACAAAATAAAATCTTTATATCAGCTTTATTAATCGCCTGTATAATGAGCATAGAAAATGATCATCTCTGCTTACGGTTACTCATTCTGTATTCATAAAATATCACAAAAATACTGCAAACCAAACTCGTGCGTTTGTTAGAATCGCTTCCCGGGAAGGCATTAAAGCTCCCTTTTAAAAGGAACATAAAGGAAAACCGAGATATGGCCCCCTTGCTGAGGAACAGGGTTGTATCTTAATTAAGATCTGGCGTCTCAATTTCATTGGGGTTTGGGCGTGTTTTATGCAACTAACTCGACTCTGTGCTTTTTTTTATTAGCTTGTAAGCATTTGCTAATGTTGTCAAGAATTGTACTTCTGTCACTTAGTAAACATTAAACTATGATTAAATTATAAAGGTCCTTCAGCTTAATAACTGAATAGCTCCGTAAGACTATATAGAAGAGGAACAATCAATTATGGAATCTGTAACGAAAACCTTAAGCTTCCTTCCATTGCAAGAGACTTGTATTATCAACATTTATTAATTGTCTGTAATCTTTCTTAGTTGAAGTCAAAAGTTGATTAGTGGTTGGCCGGGTTATAGTAATTGATTTACAAAGATTTCTTCCGTACTCACCAAGACGATAGTTTTTACGCAGAGTCCTGGTTTCTTCATCAACTCCACTCCTTCAAGACGACCCATTGAACTCAAGAGGAAAATCAGAACTCATTCAAACTGGATTTGATTTTTGTTATTGCCAGACGCAGATCGCTTGGCGGGATGAGCATAAAGCACGGTTCAAGTTCCCCGTCGCAGCCGTCCAAAATGGTCAGTCGAATTCATAACGACCTGTAGCTTTTCATTGTAATGTTTAATTTTCTGCATTGTACTCTGAATGCAATACAAAAACTGATATTAGTGTCGCGTAAGCAAGCCAGAGAAACTACTTTAATCTTGACAACATAGAACGACCTCGAACTGTCGCATCAAGAAAAGGCACCTGCAGCTTGTGTTGTTGGATTTAACGACTGCACTGAAGATTCCTAGAAATATATCATTTTATAGCAACAACTAGTTTCTTAATTGCGGTACGAACGTAATTACGTTTTTTAATAGAAGTGCCAGACAGGTGAGTGAATACAAACGTTGCTATTTACAGTTCTCTCTCTCACCCACACACACAGTTTCCCCTCTGCGCAGTGCAAGCAGACAACCGCCTTCCATGCTGCCCCGGACTATAAAAGCATGGTTTTTATTCAATCTTCTCTCTATTTGGCAAATTTCTCTGTTCTATTTTCCTTTTGTTAGTCAACGTCAAAGATGACGTCCTTTAGAGGAAGAAAGAAACTAATTATGTGTGTTCAAAAGAGAAGATAATTGCAGATGCTAACTTCTTCTATGATCAGTTCTATTACTCGTTAAGTTTCAAAAAGTTGGATGATCATCATGAGAATTGTATACCAGCTTTGATTGTAACTTCCGTTGGCCCAGAATTGCTCCAAATAATTTCACAGTTCTCGTATTTACAAGGATTACAATCTCAGTTGATTGACTCGTTTGTTTAGCCATCCTTCCTTTTTTAAGTAGATGGGACTGTACTTCTTCGGAGCGTATTTATCGCTTCCCAATGGGCTGGGCGATACGGACCACATCACTCCAGCTACCCCGGGTGTTTACGACACTTTAGTTGCCGCTCCTAGCCATAAGTCAAACGGAGATACAAGATAATCAAAGGGCGCCCTTACCGATGAGGGGCAGGTCCAGTCCATCATATCACCGAGGTTGGGAGCGAACCACTCGCACAGCTGAATCTCAACATACACGTTCCTGCAGATGCCCAGCTTTTTCGACAGGCATTTACTACTAGGAGAGATCAAACAAACAGGAATAACCTTTTTTTGTATTCAATAATCCCACCATCTAGACAAGTTCTTTGTTCCCGTTTTCATAGACTAAAGAAGGCTGGTTTGCATTTAATATTCGTTCATTAGATGAAGCGCGACGACGATTGGGTCGTCTTCATGCTGAGGTATGGAACTTTCTGCCTAATATGATGAAATATGGTTGTACCGAGACGGAAGTATCGGGAAGTATCATCAGTTCCGGTTGGCATGATCCTCTCATCATTTAACCTTAAACTTGCCTAACAGTGGAGGGGACGTTGGTTTCCCCATCACAAATACGATTCTTTTGAACGATATTCCCATTCAGGAGCTCCAACTCAACAAAAAATTGGAGGAAATGTGAGGGAGTCGTCTGGAACCCAATTCCTAGTCAAGACCTTTCACCTAAGTACGATTAGGGCTTTTTGAATCCCCCAAAAAGGCACGTGGATCACAACTTCTTGATGATGACTACATTGTTGAACACCTCATGAACCAGGCTTCTTCATACTAAAAAGCCTCGAATACTTATTGAATGTATTTTTAAATTCTGAAGGCATGAAGAGAAATAACACTATGAAGAATTTTTTCGGCTTTTATTTAATTTATATTTTTAACAATTAATTCCAGTTTATATTAGACCGCTCTTCAAATGTTTTCTCTCATTACATTGACTTTAGGCAATCAGATTCAAAACATCCGGGGTCCAATCGTGCAATTATATTTATAGTTACCTTCTGTTTTACAATTCTGAATTAAATCGTAGACTATGGTCATTATACTGGCTAGTAATCAAGCTGATATAAATTTATACTGAAGACGGGAAATATCATTAATAAAATTAGGTGCTAATGAGGCAGTTGAGCCTTGATTTATATTATAACCACTAAATGATGACGAAATTGTACGTAACGTAAGACGCACGTCTTTCAACGAATTGTGAGCTAAATAATCTAGTAGACCTAATAATTCGTATTTTTCCAGAACCAGGACCAACCAAATTTGAAGTTTAAGGTTTGATGAACCCTGTCGCTCATCCAGTTTCGTACTTTAGCACCAAGACAAATATTTGTAATTTGAATATTGGTATTTTCTTCTTGACCATAACAGTTAATGTCTTTAGCTGCACTAAGATTCTCCAGTTTTTGTCAATTGTTACAATGACCGTTGTGTATCGAAATTGAAGGAAACTTTGAATGGGATCAATGTTTGTAACATTGGTTCACCATTTAGTGCGTGTTCAATAGTATCGATGAAGAAGTTTTATTGGTTTTGAAGTTTTTATTTGGATTTGGTAATATCATTGTTATATTGCGATCATAACAGTTGAACAAGTTACGCAGTATGATATCTTACATTTCTAATTAGTTTCTGCAAATAAATGAATGATAATTTTAAACTATTGTGTTGTCGATGAGGTATGTTCCACTTTCCCTTATCGTTAAATAATAAATTAATTGTACTGTAGTCTGATAACTAAATTTTGAGATATCACCTCCCTGATTTCACCGGTTTATTTTTGATTCGTTGTTGTAATACACTTCTTCCCGTAAGAAAGGTAGCAACAGTACAATTCGTGCTAACAAAAGGACCTCTTTTATCTTGATTATAAAGTCGCAACTTTCTTCTATCCACACTGTACTTCCATTAAGCAGGCTGGTGCCTTGAGGAGTTAAGACAAAGCCCTGGCTGTCGGTGTCAGACGTCCTCGTCGTCGTCTTTCTGAATAACTCCATGTAGTCCGGTCGCCGAGGGCTTCCTTGGAATGTCTCTCCGTCCCTGTGTGGTCTGCTACCCATAACTCAACTCATCAGGGTTCCCATTCACTTCCGAAACTGACACCCTTTACCCACAGCAACGAACCCAAAATAAAAATGCCCACCCGCAGAGGAAGGAAGCCTCACGTTAACCGTGGCTTCTTCCAATTCCAGACTCACTCTTTGGGCGTTTTCACAGTACTTAAAATTTATTTTCACTCAACTATTCTTTAATTTACAGATTAAGTTTCCTTGCGTTCACTTTATAGGTAGATTTATTGCATTGGATTGGGCAAAGCTCGGTGGTATTATTTAAAACACAGTATGATGCACAACAGTATAATAATATAAAAAAGGGGGAAACCCGTTCTATTACCCCTATAAAATATATGTATTACTATTAATAAAGATTAACTAAAAATGGCGTCCTACAGTTTTCTTCGCTTCTTCTTCCTGTCCTTCAGTGACTTAAATATTATATTTAAACTACCAAACTATATATATTTATTAAAATATTCTTTTATTTCCCACTCCACTAAATTTGATGGACACCAATCCCATTATTTTTACAATTCATCCCTAACATAAGACGTAATCCTTTTTTGAAGTGTTTTACACTATGTAGGGACGTTGCTAGTGCGTTGGCTGGTATTTCAGTCCCGATTGGTTCTATGAATATTTCCCTGTATCAAGTAGCTGTTTCTTCTATAGGTTTAACTGACGCTTCCGTTTACTAAATATAAAACTGGCACAAATGAACACATAAGTCACATATATAGTGATTTATGAACGCAGAAAATATTAATGTTACAGCGGTTTGGTCCCAGGATACACTGCTTATCTATACCAATAAATAAAATTGAAGTGTCTATCTGTCTGACTGTCTGACCGCATGTTTGTCTCGAATAGGCTCCGAAACGGTTCAACGGATTTTAATGAAAAGTTGAGGGTTAAAAAAAGGAGATTTAATATAAATATTCGCGCATATTTAATGTAGATATATTGCAGAATATATCAATATAATATGAATGTAAATAAAAATATTAATTCTACGGGAATATTTCTTGAAATTACCGCGCGAAGGCCAGCGAGTAAACGAATTGCGGGTTATAAGTTCTATTACGCGTTCCTATATCATTCATCCCACTTACTATCTATTGTTGCAGCAGGCTGAGGAAAAATGTACTTCTTTGCATCGTCGATACTGGGAGTTCATATGTGACGGTTTCGATGTCGGTTTAGTTATGTGTTGACCAAGAATTAAATAATGTACCGGGATAGTGTAAATAAATACCCGGGCAACGCCGGGTCCCCAGCTAATTAATAATATAAATGATATATAAGCTGACAACTTAATATTTTTATGAAAAAATGTATATGAAAATTAAACCTTTTGTAAATAATTTTTCGGCCAGACACATAATGTACAGGAAAGAAGAACGAATTACTTCCAAACGGCTAATTAGTTTTGTGGAAATAGAAGGGCTTCTAAACCAGACCGTAAAGTATTTTATGGATTGTCTGAAAGCCGGGGAAAAAATACTAGGAACGAAAAACGTCTGGTGGCTATTGGAAAGTACAAATGGTTCGAATAAGTTAAGATGACATGACTATCTTCCAGAATAATAGAAACAATTAGAGATGCAAGGTTTAGAAGAAGTCGTATCGGAGCAAAATGAATCTTTCAGCAGTGACATAACTAATGACTTTAAAAACTATTGATTACCAATTCGTGTTTTTTTGACTAATGTCTTTCCTTAAATATTTATTTGTCTTTTTCTGGTATTAAAACATTTACTTTATTTGTTTTCCATACATTGGAATGACAAACGTTTCTGATAATTGATGGGTTTTTCAGTCCAATGAACCCCTCGGAGTTCTCTTCCTCGTCCAAGGTAAACCAGACACTCGCAAAAAGGAAACCAGCTAGTCCTCCTTGAGCTCCATTCCTTTATTTTATCCAAATACGTTTCTTGGATACATTATTCTCAAAATTAATCATCAAACTGTAAATTTCCATCCAGTATTTGCGTATCTTGCAACCAGCTGATAAGAAATAAAAGGGGTTTTTTCGTAAATTGGATATGATTTATTGGTTCCTAATCCTGTAATTTACACGTTAGTTCTAGCCAAGTTGAGACAGAAGTAGATAATTTCTTTTTATGCCGGATGCGCATACGTAATAGATAGTTTGAGTCTATAATATGAAGTACCTAAGATCGAATCATCTGCATCTATGATTCTCCACTTTATGGTTACTTACATTCATTCACTTGATAAAATTGACGTTGTCCAATTAAAGACTTTGATGTGTATAATTTAACTGAAGGAAAAGGTACTCTTTATTTTTAAAAGTACATTACACGTAAATTGTACGTACAGGATACTTATCTATGGTAGAGATTCGAGTTCTATTAACGTCTTTTTTATCCCAAAATAAGTTTGTTAATTGTATGGTAAGATTTTTTTATATATGTCCTGAGTAACTGGAATCACATCCCAGGGTATGTTCAGTTATACTTTTTATAGAACAGTGGACATATTTTTAGTTCAATGTTTTTAAGAGACTACTTGTGCTGTTTATTAACTAATTGAAGATGTACCAATTATTGTATTTTTGTGAAGAAAGTGTTATGCAGATATCAGAAATCGACAATTCAAATAATAATAAAATGGGTGCCATACTATCAGACCCGAGGTAATATAATTAACACCGCAAATAGAGATTTACTTACTAAGATCAGATGATTTAACCTCTTTCTGACGTTGGGAAGAAATATTTGTGATCTAGTGTTAGTTTTTTACAATTATATGAAACATCAAACTATTCTGTAAGGCTTTTAATGGAGGATATAATTTATTGTAATTCATACAAACGGTATGTATCTTTAGTCTGAATACTCAGAAAGGATTGCCAATGAAATTCGTACAGAAAGTGTTATTAATTCGAAGACAACGCAGGTATCTGTATCTAATAATTTGACTGTTCTTCTAACTCCTACTCTTTGACTTTTAAATTTGATAAACGGTGTGGCCAGTCTTGCACCTTTAGACAGTGGAAAAGCAAAACATTAAAATCTGTTTGCTATTTTTGGGTTCACTAAAGAAAGACCAACAAACGGACAGGCTCTCGTTTTGTATGTATTGATAAATTATTTTTACGTTCTTGCAAATGGGTAAGAGACCGTCTAAATTTGGAGCATGAATGTTGCTAGTTTAATATTTCAACGCCAGCAAGTCTTTTGATTCATGTTACCTCAGTAAGATTGAAATCCGAGAAACTCTAGTTGCTGCTGTCACTTCGTAGCCACGTGTCCGTAGAACCTAAATGCGACTTGTCAGACCTGGATTAAAAGCATGAGCGGACTTGCGGGTGAGTTTTTTTTATCTGCACGGACCTCAGCCGTTCTGTATCCAAAGAACAGGATGCTAGACAGGCCGGGGCGTTGAACCAGGGACCTTTTGCTCTAAACTTGCCCGTCCGCGTGCAAGTTTAGAGCTGGTTTCTGGGGGACATTTCTTTTTCTAGCTGACAGGTCGTAATATTATTTAAGTTGACTCTTACAAATCTCGTTCAGAAATCCCTCGCTCAGATTTATTTCTTCCCTCGATAAAATGCACGGAATTTATTGTTCCGTGTGACACGTAAAACAGAATCCACTCAGGATTTTATTTATTTTTTTCGTTGAGCATAGCAAATGCTGTGATGCTGGTACTAAGTGAACCGGTAAAAAATGGTGGGCATAAAAACTTCTGCGACGTTCAAGATGGACTTTATCTAAGCGATGAAAAGTAAATTACTTTCTGAAAAACGCAAGAGACTCAACTACTAGGTGACGAACTCAAGAGGATAAATAAGATCGAATAAAAGTAAGATAGCCTAGCTATTATTGAGATCAACAGTATTAGTCAGCAGGTTAATAGCAGATATGTTCAGATAATATAACCCCTGAACAGTACCTGGCGTCCACATCTAAAATATCAGCATTTTTCCATTCTAATAAATGTTTTAATTGATTATATGTTTAGAGTCTACTAAGTGTTTGTCATCAGGAAGTTGGATAATAGAAATTTGCTCTTCCATACTGGTCAATACCCGTTCTTTCCTTTGCCCAATGCAGCAGGGATTAAAATTTTGCAAAATATAATAGGTGTCAAGATGATCGTTCCAGTTTTTATCAATAAAGAAAGTGTATTAGTAGATTTGCAAATGGTGAATATTTGATGTTCTTTTAAAAAACTTGACAAACTTGTTGTGTTTAAATTTGTAATAAGAGAGAACAATGTACAATTTAGATCAGGATGTTTAATTTTTGTTTTTGAAGAAGGAATATCTTGCGTATTCATCAGCTGATCTATACTGCTTCCCAATATTAGTAATTTCAATAAGAACACACGGAATAAATTTGGCCAACAAATAAAGCTCTCATCTAAACTATATGAATCTGAATAATTAATAAATAATTTAGTATCTTGTTTAGTTAATAAATAGATTTATTTGAGAAATAAATAATTTGACAGTATTTAAGAACGAGCGGTTTTTTTAAACAGTTCATATATTAGTCTCTGTTCGACATGGCATCCGTACTTTCAATATTTACAGAGCTATAACGCATTTGGTTAACATTAGGCCGACTTGTTAATCGTCAATGATTACAATAGCGAGGAACTATTATTGGGAAGCCACTTAAATTGTTAAAATTTCGACGCATAATTTGTAGGATAATTTAAAGATGATCACGACAAAATTATAAAACTCCAAATTTGTTACTAATTTAGGAGAAATTGATTTGCGAATAACCATTGAGGTATGATATAAACGTATTTTAATAATTTTCATGACACCAATTTTCCACATGTTCTCCTTCACATCATGATTACTGAATCTAAATTGTAACCATTTTAGCAATAGCCTTTTAAAGACTCTTATATCTAGGTATATTAATGAAAAAATAAATCTCTTATTTTTTAATAATCTTTATGATGCAATATGAACTGTGTGCGCCTTCCTGTGCTAGTTTTCCAAGACAACCCCGTTGAATAGTGTGGCTGACACAGTCCTATTTCCTCTACAAGTGGAAGAAAGATGCGCTTAAAATATAAATCTTCTGAAGGAGGGGAAATGAAAACGCCTGGATATCGATAAGCTACATCACCAAATTATAGCTACAGCAACTCTTCGCTGAAATGACCATGATTTAGGAAAGATGTAAATCCTGTAACTGGCAATCACGCTGGACTCCAAGGATCTGATTTTCACACCTCCAGGGAGGATATCAGCAATGCAAACCTCTCCGAACCTGGAAAAACAGCTCTATAAACTCGGACCGCTATGCTAATTAGACGAGAAAACATTTGCGGCTCTTCCCGCCTAGGGATTTAAACATTTGAACAAGTTTTCACAGGGTTGCTTAGGTAATTAAACGCGGAATGCAGGCAGTTTGTGCAGGATTTCTGCTTGTAAACAGCGACGAAAGCTCTACGATTACAAACGCCCTGTTTGTCCGTAGCTTTTTGACGTATACGTGTCACGCATTTTCCGTTTACATCATTCTATCTTCTTAAAAGTTTTTTTGAGATAAAATAGTCGGTATAGTGCGTTTCTTTTAGCACTCCTAAGCAGAAATGTTGCTTATCCCAGGATTCCAGCAAGTGTCTAATGCCCGTTTTATCGCGCAGTAAAATGAAAGCAATAAAACTAACAATATGAAATACAGCAATAAAATACATACGAGTCTTTTTTGTTGCGTATAAGATCACACTCTTCTTAAAATCCTACCAATAAAATAGTCATACTCTAAACGATCAGGCTGTAATACATACTAACGTACGTAATGTTACAAACTTTTTTATTGTGTGACAAATATTATTTTTACGTGTCGTTTTATTTGTCCTTTTTTATCAAAGTTCAGAATACATTAGTCTCTTATTTATAGGCGTTCTATTTCAAAATAATTCACTGGGATTAACAATAGAGTTTTTAATTTGATTTGAAGGTAAATAAATTTATCTATGAAAGAGCCAAAAACGATTTTATATTTTCATATTTAATGCAGTGGAAGAAAAAAGAACAGCCAAATAGTCAGAAATGGCATATTTTCATTTTGAATCCGTTTCGTCCCCCAACTTTTGGAACATCCTCAGTTCATTATTTAAAATATTACAAATTTTGTTGCTGCAACGTCTTTCGAGTGTTATTACGCGCATTTACGTTAAGTTGATACGTTTCAAAACTTTAAAAATGTGATCTAGGACAATGAAGATCTCTATTATCATAATTACATTGGCGTCTATTATAGTAATACTACTATAGTAGACATCTGACTATATCACCCTCAGACGAAAAGGACTGTCTGTCTCTCGCAGGTAGTTCTCTCCTTTCGGGATGCTTCGTACTCTGTTTTCTTTTTTTAAACTTTCGACTATATGACCTTCATGCCGAGGCACCTTAATCTATTTTAGGAGGTGTACGTACTGGGGTCGAAGACCTTGGGCATGCGGTAAGAGTTGTCCGCTGATTGCATTGGATCAGTCAGCCAGCTGCCTTCTAAAAATGGTGGAAATCTGGAGAGACCTCACAGAAAACTCATCTCCCGTCATTCGGAACATGAGAGTAGTACCCAATAGCCCGACTTACGTGATGCAGATTGTCTAGGGTTTTCCCTGAATCTCTTTTAGGGAAATACTGGGTAGGATCCTTAAAAAATAACCCGGGGGCCGTAGACAAACCTTGCTCTACCGTCCACATCCCTCTTTCTGAATTCCTTTCCTATGCTATTAAAGGGGATTTGCCTGTTTCAGGATAACCTTCATTGTCGCCTGTTGTCCCCGCTCCCTCAATTCCCAAATCGAACCCTAAAAGAATAAAAACAAATCTGGATTTCGACTGTCCTGTCTCCTTTAAAGAAGGTAGACCAGTCATAAAAATACTATAATTAGATATCATGTAAAACATTATTGTCTTTGATTTTGTTGACAAGTGTTGAAACAATTTAAAAAGATGTTTTCTGGTTACAGCCAACGGATTTGTCATCTTTTCCATCATAATCTTATTCAGTCTTATGGTACAGTCTCTTGGAGGCAAGTTCAAGAGCTAAAGAACGACAGTGAGCTCGGTCAAAAATATTTCCTCTAATGCACGGGGATAATACTATCAGGAAAGTACTCTCATCACCCATGAAACTACAACGTACAAGCTTGTGCACGTATTAGAAAGTAATGAAGGTACTTTTCATTTCTACAAAATCACTCAATCATTTTTCAGATCTCTTTTTTTCTTCTTAACAAAACACGGGACTACAGGAAGACCTATTGTATTGACAAGTGCAGTATGTCCTTCACACTTTCACGGCCATGAGGATTCGTTTACTGCCGAGAGAATTCTCTCGACTATCCTAGTCCAACCAGATAATGCGAGGACTGTGACTTTCACGTTTTATATGCGTTTTATGCTGATAGTTGTAATCACGACAAAACTATCACAATGTCAATGACGCTTGTCCGTTTCTTGTGGCTCAGTTTGATGACGATGCTATTGAAGATATCTAGTGATATTCGTAGAGGCGTAGCAGAGATCGTGGCTCGGGCCACAATTTGTCAGGTAAAAGATGGACCCTAACTAATTTTAGGCACCGGAAGTGATGTTTACCGAGGGTTGTGGCCGGTCGTGGTGGCTACCTACCTCTGCTGTGACGAAACAGATGGCTGACGGGGGAAAAAAAGCTGGCTTCAATCTTTAAAACAACCAGACCTGAAGCCCGTGTTTCACTACGATGAAAATATGACCGCGATTCAGTACCAAAAATAAAAGGTAAGCCACACGTTGATTATCAATTGCTACACGAAAATAATTAGTTGTACCAATCAGTTAATTTGAAGATGTTCCGTAAGGAAAAGAAGTTTGCGAGTGGCAAACAGCTATTTAATTACGATTTTTCTGACACATTTAGATTAGTCAGCAATCCTTGTATTCATTTAAACAAGCTACATTACGTGTTTATCAATAATCCAGCGTGGTATAGTACCTAAAATATGACACTGACGCGTTAAACAGTGACGTCACATCCGTTGTGGAACTGCGCATCAAGTGGCGTAAAGCTTTTCACTATTATTTAAATATCCCATCCTCCACGTTTCCTTTCACACCTTCAAAAATTTAATTTCAAGTAAGTCAACAATTTAAATATTTTATTTAAATACTGCAGCCACAATCATGCAAAAAACCAACGAATGAATCAGATGTCAAAGTACATTTACAGTTTAAAGAAGTGTATAGCTTAGTACTAGGCCGAAAGCTCCTGTTAAATGACTGTAGTATTAAAATTAATAATTTAAATATTGAGACTGTGAAATGGTTTGCTTACCTAAAACCTATTAAAAACGAAATAATTTCTGATCGATTTTTAAAGATAGTTTTTTATTCAAACGGCGCTTTGGCGCATATTCGCGCCTTCTTCAGGTGAAATATATATTTCAATTTGAAAATACTTATATATAGCACACATTCATATATATATATATATATATATAAACTAACAACTCACCAAATTATTTTTAAAATCCAATTATTAAAAACTATAAATAAAAATAATTTGGCGAGTTGTTAGTTTATTCCTTTATATGCATGTATGTGCTACAAATAAGTATTTTCAAATTGAAATATGTATTTCACAGATTATACACCTGAAGAAGGCGCGAATATGCGCAGAAACGTCGTTTAAATAAAAAATAAAAACTTTCTGTAAAATTCGGTCGGAAATTATTTAATTTGTGATTTTAATAGCAGAGGTTGATCGGTTTAATAAAACCTATTAGAATAAATCAACATTCAGTACACTTCATAAATAAATGGAATTTCAGTTTTATTTCTTAAACAAAGAAATCTTTCTTACCGGTTCCATACACTGTTTAAGGGCTGTTCTTAATGTAAGCACCAATATTTATTTTTAAAAAAAGCACATTATTTTCAAGTTATTTTATCATAAAAAATTCAACATTTTGAGTTTTTATTTTTAAATTATTCACATTTTTAGTAGTTTTACGCCTTATATTACAGCGGAAATACTGGGCACTTCGATTTAAGTGGGAATAATTACTTAATGTGAAAGACACAAGGGCACATTCCCATCAAGTTTTCGTATCATTCCTGCCCGGATGGACAGTAATAAAACGGGGTCCAAAATTAAATCACTGGCTGCCAGATTTTAGAATTTCGACACTGCAATACTTGCTTTATTGGTTCGGCGTCGCCGACGCCGCTGTAATTTTGAGGTACTGCCAGCAGACGGACGTATTTTCTGGCAACAAACTAGCCTCGCATTGTTTTGCAAACGCCGGACTGGCCAAAACTCATTCTTCTAGTGATCTGAATTGAACCGGAGGTATCCAGAAACGGAGGGGGTCTTTCTTTATACTTTAAAGACTTAAAGATGCACTTCGTGCGATGGAGTTCCCGTTGAAGGGCCTTTCTTTTACCTTTACGAGAATAGAAAATGTTTAAGAATGACGTCTCAAACAATACCCCCCTCCCCCCCAAGAAAAGACAGTTATTCTTTTGCGAAGCAAAATAAACAAACAGTAGGTGTTTTTTTTCTAGAGATTATATTTTATTGTATTTACTATGTGTAACCAAGTTTACATAAAAACAAGGTAAGAATTATTACAACTGACGCAGATGAAATGATTTCCGAAAAATGAAATATTCTTATTTTCTAAAGAGAATCAAAATACTATAATATACTATAATATAGCATTTTTTAAATATCTACGATCTTCCGGCAGAGAAAAAATAAATCTATAAATATTTTAATTAATCAAAAGTTTACATTTTTTGTCGCCTTAACAGCCATAATGAAAGAATTTTTTTAATATTAGGAAATCAAAAAAACAATTCAGAGAGAAAAATCATTTCAAAAAATTCTTCAGTGTAATAAAACTTCAGTCATCAAAAAGCTTAATATTAAAAAAATTTTAAACACTACAATCGACACTAAATCAGTATTTAAGGTGTTAATGAGTTTAAAAACCAGGCATATTCATTCCAAATGATTAAACAAATCATTAAGCGAAAACTTCTGGTTTAATGTTTTAGTTGGCATATTGCAAACTTGATTGTAGTTTTAAAAACTGCTTTTTAACTTTATTAGTACATTGATGAATAATCCATCCTAGGTTGTGTGATATCAGCATTTAACTGTACAACTACGAATCTACAGTATAATTAAAATATGATTTTCAATACTACACAAATGTTTAGCAACTGTTTCCACGTTGATAGTTTATTTTTCTAATTTTATAAGTAACGTTTCAGTTAATTAATTGGTCTTTTTGAAGGATTATAAATTTATAATGACTGATTATGTATTTGATAATATTGTAATATGATCCACTTGAGTTTTAAATTACAATCAAATTTTAAAAATTCATTCATAAATAATATTTATTAATATCGATGATTTTGTACAGGAACTTTTGGCTAAACTGGATTATAATCGCCTATTTAAAGAAAGAAGTTATGTTGATTAATATTAAATCACATATTCTTCTGGCAAACATTTTTATATTTAATTACAATAAAGCCGACCTCTTGTAATCTAGTGAGTAACGTCGATGCCTCACAGCACAGAGGTCCCGAGTTCTAACCCTGGCATGCGCTTGGCTGTTTGTATCGTCATAGTCACAGAGACTGGGATTAAGACTGCTGGAGAATCGATACGCTGACCACGTATCACTCCAAATTCTGAATGTTTCATGTAAGGTTATAGTTCTCAGTCTACCCGGTAGGCCAAGGCCCAGAATGGTTTGCAAAGTCAAGGAAGAAGAAGAAGAATTACAATAAAAAAGTTAAATGAAATACTAAAATTGCCTTCAAATTTATTTCTATACCTGTCTTAGTTCGCGCTTAGATTCTCCCTCAGTGCACCGGTTCCTACAGGAACGAGTCGTATTTTCAAAAATCCAGTAAGAATAAATTTTTAACGTCTCTATGGTCCGGATACACTGAAAACCATTCTAATCTCACGTTCCACTTTGTCAATTTTTATCAAAATTTATATCGTTTTGATTGTCAGGGGAGTTAAACCATATAGGACTTACTCGTGAGTCGCAGGACCTACAACTTCAACAAATAACTCTAAATACATAGCAAAAGTAGCACTGCATTGTAAATACGCCATTAGGAAACGACAATCTATTACGAATATGTAAAAACTTCACTCAAACGACTTAAAAATAAAAGCACCTAGAATAAATACAAATATACACAAAGAAATACTGAGTGGAATTCAAGAAGGGAAAGCAGCAAAAATTTAAAAAATTGTGTCGAATCATTGAGGTCAGGTAACATTCTAGACGTCACTTTTAAACCTACAGTGACATTTAAAACGTTGACGTTTCACTCAATAGACGTACGCATCTCATGCAGCTTGAATGGAAATAAGTCTTTCAGACTTTTCATTCATTCAGAGGAGCACAATTTTGGATATGATTATGGTTCAATTTCACCGAAAGCTTCCTTCAAGTTTAACAATATTAATAATGAATTTGTAAAATTTGATATTGATTGAAAATATAAGGGGATTTTATTACATTATTAATTATTTTTTGTTTCTGTAAAGTGGTAAACACTATAACTTCAACCATTGAAGTTATTTTCCATATCAATTTTTATTCTAACCGTGTGACGGACTACTGCCATTCTCAAATCTTCACGGAATTCATTATAAAACGCTCGAATTATCTGTGGACCTTGGCCTTTCGCAAGCGGTGCTTTGCTTGGGGTGCGTGTCACGCAGAACGGCCATAGCGGGATGCGTGTGAACGAAAAAGAGACCAGCACTTGTCTTAACGACGCACTTCCTCGTCCTTCACTCACTGCAGACGTGCTAACCCTTGCGGCCCTAACAACTAAGATTGGCGCCGCGTCCTTTGCTAGTTACGCTCTCAGATTACCTACAGGGGCACGTCGCTCGCCATTCTCTAGCTCACGATTAGGGGGCGTTGGAAGAAAAATCGATGGTCCAAAAAATAAAGTGACTAGCAAGTGAAATAGTAATAAAGTCAGAGAGGAGAGATGTTAGCAAACCATCGGAAGAAAATAATTGTTTCCGGCAGCCGGCTAGGGAGACGCTTTTCACAGATGCGTACCGAGCGAAGACGTGCAAGCGGTAGATATACATCGCACCCCACGACATTTTATCCAAGCCGTAATCTAAAAATATTCACATGAGGACCGTAACATACAACAGATGCGATTAATCAGTTGTTTTATTGTTCATTTCATTCAATTGTTGTTAATATATTTCTCACTTTTCCGCAGTACCCACCACAATCCAAAGAGAAAGAAGTGAAAGGTGTAATTATAATAATAATTTGATTAAATAGATGTACATTAATAATCTGTGAAAATGATTTTAAAACTCATATACCTCGGGAGACCCATCCGCAGTTAACTATGGCCGTCCTTTGACCGCCATTCGCAGTTGGAATACTGCCATCTCTTTCCCCCAATCTATTACTCTCTTCCGTGTCCATCTGTGATTTCCCCCCCAGTCCCTTACTCTTAGTACTGGGAAAATCTGTTATCATATTTCTTTGAAAACTAAGATAAAAAAAATTTCATTGCTTTGGTATTATTTATTAATGAAAATGAGTTTATTGGTAGACTGGCCAAAACTTTGTTTAGTTGTTGTGCTTTCAGTCCTAAGACTGGACTGATGTAACCCTCCATACTAATCACTGCTATATATAACTATTACATCCTCTCTAATCTGCTTAACGTATTCCACGCTTAGCCTCCATCTTCTGTTCTTACCCTCTAATGCAAATTTTACAAGACCCTCATATCTCAAAACGTGGCCCTTCTCTTGGTCAAAGTCCTCTTTGCTCTTATTCTGCCTTGAACATCCTGGTTAGTAACTCTATCCACCAATCTGATTTTCAGCATTCCTCTACAGCACCACTTTTCGAAAGTTTCTATTATTTTCCTGTCTTCAACTCCTACCATTCACGTTTCGCACCCATATAATTGCAACACTCAATATGAACATTTTTTGCAGTTATTTACTAATATTCATACGTACATTAGTCGTAAATAAATTCCTCTTTTATACAAAAGCCTTCCTTGCTTTTCTATCTTAATCCTTATGCCTACTATACTTTTATTATGACAGGTTATTAAGCTGCCCAAGTAGCACAATTCCTCAACTCTCTTCAAAATATCCCTTCCCAATCTAACACCCTTTGATATTCCACTGTTTTGCATACTTAATTCCATCACCTTGGTTTTCCCTCTATTAATCCTAGTTTTGTACTCTTCCTTCAGGATCACGTTCATGCCATTTATTATGGTGTTATGATGCTTCATGTACTTGTCAAATTTCACACATTATTATATAGTGATAATCAGTCTTGTATGTATGGACCTAACTATGCAGACCATTAAAGAGTTGGGTAGAGAGATAAATAGTCTATTAAGGGAACACCTGCACAGCTCGCACGCCAGTTGTAGAATAGATATTATATGAATTCCTCGCGCCAACAACAAGACACAAGATTTCTTATTTATTTAAATAGCAATCAGAAACACTCGTTGCATGAGCTGCTTTTTGTCATTTGAGTTCATTAGTATTCTGATGTGGGGCTTCTCCAGTGATCCGAACCCAAACAAGAACATTAATCGCAACGATTTCGCCACGTCTCTTTCTCGTAGTTTTGATTTAAAATCTCGAAAGGGTTAATTAATCGATAAGTGTTTACATTGATGTGTCATAATAAAGGGTCAAACGTGTCATGTAAGCAATGCAGAGATCTTAACAGTGGCCAGCAATGTTTTAATACGATCTATATTCATGGTAATTTCCGTTATATTAGTTCACATGGAAATCGCTTAGAGCACGATACTTCAGATAATAAATAGACGACTCTAAAATTGATGTTTTGTTGAAAAATATAAAGAATTAATATCGTAATGTGATTTATTGTTGACAGGAACAGCAGTTTTGAATCTGAGGAATGGCACTGGAACTAGCTCACAGTTTTCGCGTTAGTTCGTTTCCAGGAAACTCAAAGTAGGAAATCTTCGCTAAAAACATTGCGTCACTCTATCCACACCCAGGCGTATTATTTGTCTGAAAAATAAAAGGCATGGTGGGATGTCTAATCACAGCTCTGAAGGTAACTTCGAGAATGAACAGAAACGAAAAACACTGAAACGTGAATATCCTCGTACTTGTTTCTTATTTCTCGTGCATGATTCTCTTTAAACTGCAAAATGCAATTCTTAGAAGATATTTTATGGTTTACATTTGAAGTTTGATTGCAGTGGTGGGTATACAATAAGAAATTGAAGACATTTGGCTACTGGTCTCGTTCGACAAAGAAGGTAGGAGGTCTTTTATGAATCGGGGAGATAATTAAATTTCTCCGTGGACATAAAAATTGAAATTAACTTCTCGAGTCAACAATACAACAAATTAACGGTACAAATTAAATAAAGTTGCGTAATGATACAGTGAATGTGGACTTTCGGATGAAATCTTCACGGTTAACCGGGAAAGTCTACGACGTTCATTGGTACAATATTGTTAAATAAGGAAATTTTCTGGTTGATGTCAAGCAGTGCAGCAAATGAATGCCGTCACAATTCGGTGCAAGCTACTTCAGGAATAATCCTCTGATAAACTGGGAGGATTGAGTAACCTGCATTCGCACGTCCAAGCTCAATTTACTTTGACTTCATTTCCATTGTAGCAAATGTGTCGCGTGTGGTGAGAAAATGTAATTTATTTTGATGGCCTGTTAGGAATTGAGAAATAAATTAGATTTCCTAATCCCTTTTTTCCTGTTTTAAGAGCACGTATTCACATTTTTCATTTCTCGTTTCTAGCTCCATTGACGATATTGGTCATTACAGAAACAATTATAGCCACCTGCTTAGAAGACTGTCACGCGATGAAGACAGTGCCGAGAAGTGATGATTACATGCTACAAGTACACAATTAGTGATAAGAATCTAATTACTGGCACGGGGGAGACCTTAATTGACGTATTAATTTAACGGGTTAATTAGATGTCGAAACCGGTAGACGTATTCAACGTGACCTCTCCGTTTCCTTTCTAGTTCATTGGTTTTGATTGTCTTCGAAAAGACCCTGTTGTGTAACGAATGAATTTTCCTCATTATGACTCTACTATGTATAATATATATCACCATACCGTGTCTCAAACTGTATTATATTAGTCTATTCCCGATTTTAATCAGTGTGCTCCAAAATGTTCTCTCCTCACCAGATCTATTCAAGAATATTCAAATGACATTCTTCAAATTATAGTTCTTTTCTATTCACCATAATTAGTAATTGGTCATACGTTTATGGTATGAACAAATTCGGAAAAAGTAACTATATAAGTAGTAAAACGAGTGTGTGTGCCGTAATAGACGTGTAGGAACTCAGAAACGGGGCGGAAAAATTACAAGCATAGAAGATGATAGAGGTACGTACAAGAGGACCCACGCGATCATTAAAGGACAGTTGGGACTGGTAAATTAAGAAGACGACATGAAATTGACTGGAATGACAGTAAAAAGAAGAAGAGAAAGTTAGCCTTCAGTAAAAGAACACAAGAAAGTGTTGGCAAATATGACCATACCTGCACAATATTCAATGTTTATAACAGAAAATTATAAATCATAAAATGATAAGTTTATATATAAAATAATAAGTTTATGTTGTTCTTTATGGAAACACACTTTTTATGCTTTGTAATGGTCTGTTGAGAAACGAGGACAATAAGAGACTATTTAGAAAACGATTATGTTATGACTAGCAAATCGGTTAGCATTATAAATCGCATAAAATTTGCATTTAGACTAAAACACGAAAATACTCTTAATGGATTGTGATAATATCTAAATATTTTATTTAAAAACTGTTAGCACTCTGGTCATTGCAACTGGTATTGTAAATTGTGACGGGAATATGATTGAACAGAAGTATCGGATTAGTGTGTTGTTTTGGCAAGACCTTGGCAGGTCAGTTTGGGGTCCTGCATGAAGCAGGTCAATGTACTAATTGAAACGGCGCTAATCAACAATGGAACCGTAGGAACGCTCGTCAGCAAAACTAGTTTCCTTATATTTTCCAAAGGCTCCCGAAGTGAGGGCTGTTCTTGAAGGCTCTTAACAACAACGTTTGGAGTCGGACACGTCTCTGGGGTTCAGCCGTGAGGGTCCAATTTTGAATCCTCGGCCTTCGACAGACGTGCCAGTGGCGCGAACCGGCGTCTAGATGAAACAATGAGACACCGTGCCGAAATCGCTGGAGCTCAAAGTTAAGCCTTCTCCTATCCTGTATTTAATGCCGTGGAGGAATTTTTCGCCACGTCGGTGAACTTATATTTTGGAGAATAATGACCGGCACTCTTCTTCAAGGATGAGCTAAACCGTTTACAGACTCCGTAATTTCAAAGATTGAGGAGCCTGGTTGCCCTAAGGTCCTTTTGTAAGTTAAATCGTAATTAAATTTTTAGGTTTGTCATTATTACGCCCCACCCCTCACGATTAATCAAAGCCCAGAACACCAAGAGTCTCGAGCTCACGAGTCTTCGTAAGTCGCTTATCAGCTCCATGTTTCGATCGCGCGGTTCGCTTAGTTTAAATTTCCAAAGACGATTATTCGCATAATTCTGCTAACGCAGTAGGCCTCGGGTCGGCATTCGTCAACAGAATGATCCAAAGAAGCGAGTAAGCGTTACATTATTTGCGGTAAGTGTGCTAAATGAAAAACTATTTATCACGATTTATCTTATAAACAGTTTTAAATTCATCGAAATATTGAAAGAAATTAAATTATTCTTCAGTAACAACTTATGGTTTATAAATATGAAGTGTGTAACTGTACAAAAATGGAAAAACTAGTTTTACTTCATAATTCTCTAATTAAAATGAATAGGGAGAACACTAAAATGTACTGAGGTGATTTGTAATATAAGTCTGACTTGTTCCGTGTAGATATCAAAAAGTTCAAAGTCCTTATCGGTTGAACGAAATATTGGCCAGAAATACGAAGTGACTGTGCAAACAGTTACTCTCTGTGCAGCATAAATACAATAACTCAAAAGGAAAGATTGTCATGTTATCGAATGTTTACACTTTCTAGCTTTAGGATATTTCAAACGGATCAGACCACGCGATAATTTCTATGTAGACAGCTTCTCCGTCGTTATCGGTCGTCGCTTTGCTTCTTCGTGGCTGGTAGTGTACTTAGTGCAAACACAGACCCTAAAGTTGATATCAAAAGGTTAATAAATCCAGATAAGGAACGAGGAGAATAGATGATAATATAGAAAACGATTGTCTAATAACTAGTAAATCCGAAAGCATTATAAACGCATAAAATTTCACTTTATTTGCGGCAAAATTAAACGTAATGTAATGTTTAAATTAAATGATAGCAAGGAGAATAAATGATAATATAGTTTACAATTTTAAAGTTATATTTTAACAAGAAATTACAAATATATCAAATAATTTTTATCTCCCTGATCTTTTAAAAAGGAATTATAAAATTGTGGAAATGAATTGACTTTATAAATTGAAATATAAAGCCGAATTGATCTGTCTTAAATAACTGGGCCTTTACTAATTTATTTTGGCAATGGCTTCTGTGGCTTTCAGTTGACGATCTTGAAGATTTATGGAATTTACTAAACAGTGGAAATCGTAGATGCTTAGACTGCAACCTTTGGAATCCTTAGAGCTTCTATAATTCGCCGGTACTGCTGGCGTTTGAAGTCTGCTGTTGTACGCATCATCAACGCGACCCTTTGGTTTTCCGTCCGATCAACAACCTCTTTCATCTCCACGACAAATCAGCAACTGTTACCATCCGTGTATCTCAACCACCTCCCCACAACTTCCTCTCCTCAATCATTCACGAAACTACTAAATTTATCATTTCCCCTTCCCAATTCAATTTTGGTCAATAAGAAACAGTCTTACTATTTTAGTTCGCGAATCCGGGATTCAAACATCTTCCCGAAAAATCCCAAAATGACACGCACTAGAGGTTACTGAACCTTGTGTGGGAACGTCTGAACGTGACAAAATATTGAAACCTCAGATTAACATCCGACACATATTTATGATTTGTTGTCCAGCGACCTCTTAATCCCTTAGAAGACCACTCCTTCCATAGATGTTTTGATGACAGTCAAGCCCCCCTGCTGAGGTGCAATGAACCCTCAACTTTCGCCGCTCGTAAAAGTTAGTTAAAATATTTCATATAAAATAAATAACCCCTTTAATAATTTAGAATGTATGATGAGAAAACCTCTGAAGGAAACAATTCAATATTTGAGTCATTTTATTTTTATCAACAATTTTTGTCATCTAAAAATAAAAAACCTTCCGTTAGAAACCAAATTAATTTTTCTTTCAGTAACATCTTAGATTCATTTAAATGGAATATGTAACTGTAAAATAATTAAATATTCATTTAATAGCGAAAGATATCCGTAAATCTCAGGCCAGTTGTATTGTTGTCCTGTAACGTCAACTCGAACGACAATGGGACCCCTCTACCTATGCTTTCATTCAAACCGACTTCGCAAATAACGTACCACGTATAATATGGATGATGTCCTGTTTCTTACTGTGGTCTCATTTTACAGGAAGTAATTTAGGTTGTTCTCCTCATTGCTTCGTTTAGCACACGCTCGTTTCCTAATTCTTGACGTCCGATCTCTCTTCTTCCTCTGCATGTGGTAAGTCAAACTTCGTTACGTCAGTGCTGACGATGAAACTAGAAGACGTATTCAGTACTGAATAAATTAATAACTGTATTTATTTAATCATACTTGTACAGCTGTTAAATTATTGGTTTTTCTTACTTCAAAAACTAACGCTTAATAGCTGTTTAACAAATGTTCATCCTCATGGGATTATAAGAAATTAATTAACACTGGGGAGAGGGAATACCGTTATAAAAATTATATATAATCACCCTAAGTATAAACTGGATAAGATGGCCCCTCTTATTAATTTTCCAAGCTTAAGAACATGCAGTAATGAAGAATCGTTAATTACTCAAATTAAGCCTTTAAATCTCGCCTCCTCCCCCTTCCCCCCTCTCTGTGTTTGTTTTTACTGAAATAATTACCCACTTAGGGAAATTAATCGCGAAAGAAATAAAATTTTACATTTGTGTAAATTTTGGATTTTAAATAACGTATTCGTAACATAATGTGCCCTATAGCGTTACCCAGATAAAATGCCGTATTGTATACCTTTTTTCACTTATTTTTCACCTCAGTATTTATCAATTATTAATAAAGAACACTAAGATATTTAAATATGTATTAATCACTGGCGGCGGCATATGTGCTCATGTGCTACAGCACATAAATGAATTTATGAAGAATTATTTCTGTGGTTTATTTGAATTAATGAAAGTTATTTAAATGAAAAAGAAACATTTAATGGGCGTCATTTCGAAGACTTTCATAACTGAGACAATTACATATTGATACTGCATAAAATATTGTCAGAAGGTGTGACTTCTTCCTAAAATGAGCTATCTTTATTTAAAATATCTAAGAAAAAATACTTTCATGTTTGCAATTTGCGCCATTTTGATTTTAAATTTTTATCATTTATAATTTCCTGTACACTTTATGTAGACGAAATTAGATATGTAGCATATTATGGGCCGTGGAGTATTATCAACACTAGATGTTGCAGTATTATGAGCATCTTACGTAAGTGAAATTATCCTCGTAAATATTGTACCTTGGGGTGATGTAGCATATTACTTCAAATATTCACGAGCCGCCACTATTTTCCAAGACGTAGTCTACCATCGTTACCGCAATCCACCTGACGACGACGGCAGAACAAGTCATCGAAACTTTATGTATTAATAAAAATTTTAATGTTTAATTAAAGAAATAACACATCCAACTTAAAAATAAATTTCAATTAAAAAATATTTTTTTGGAGCGTAATGAAAACAGCACAACGTGTCATTCCTTTCTTTGAAACCTCTTCAGATACAATAAAACATGTATCAGTCAAAAAATCCAAGGAAAACGGGTTTCACATAAATTATATTAATAATATAATTTTATGAAAATATATGTAACGTAACTTAAAATATATCCTAGGATTTAAACAGAAAATATTTTTAAGTGTGCTTAAAATGCGTCACATTGCAGGCAAAAAGTGTGTTGTTGGCGCTTGAAATTAACGACAGAAAAATTTTATAATAGCGAGGGAATCATATATTCTATTTAAATTATTGGTATGTCTTCACACTAATAGCTGAATGATTAGGTCTAATGAGCAACATTCCTCTCCCAAATCTTGAAAAATATTACAATCTTCAAATTAAAAATTTTGTTTTTCTAATGATAGTTATGATTTTAGAGAATGTAGATTTTCCCGGTGAATAGATTGAATATAATTTTATCGGGTTTCTATCTCTCAATTACCTGAAGACGATGGCAGGGATACTTATCGAAACGTTGTGTTTTACAATCGATATAGTCTGGGTAGAATCCCGAGAACTTTCTATTGAAAGTTATGATTGTTTAAATCAACATGTTCGGAAACGACGTGAAATCATAATTTTTTTACGTCTATTAATACGAGCTATTAAATAACGTCTCGTTTGTCGGTTGTAACCGCTTTGCAATCTAAACAATTAATTTTGCACATATCATATTTCCCTAAAATGTTAATTTTGTCTTAAATTTACAGTCAGAGTTCTCGCTATTTTACGGTTAAATTCATTACTTCATTTAAACTTTTTCCTAAGGATTCGTACATGATCGGTAACCATCGCTTTCCTCAAATACGTGAAAATCTCCAACTCCGAAATAAAAATGATCTTATGAACCTCAGACTGAGAAAATGGGATTCGTCACTTATATTATTGAGATACAAATACACATAATTGAAATTATACACAAATCATTATTTAGACGTATACAAGAATGAGGAAATATACAATTTATTTGAAAACCAATTCTCTTTCAAAACACACACAAATCTTATCAAATTAACTTTCTCCTTTGCCATATTAAAGAATTAACAAAATAATAGCGGTAAAATGAAGAACGCAGATCATTTATTTAGCTCGGATAATAAACTTAGTTAAATATATGAAGTAGCCAATAATACAGGCAAAATAAATATAATCTTTCACATAACGGTTCACCCCGTCTTTGAGAATTCATGCAGTAAATTTAAAAAGTATATACAATAACTACTTCATGTCACATTTGGATTAAGTTTTCCATCAACAAAAGTTAAAAAATTGTAACACATTTTATAGTTTTGAGTTCATATCAATATAATTGGACAACCTTGCTAAGCCGCCATCTCAAGACGTATAAATTTTCATCTGATGTAGTCAGTCCCGAAGACCGAATGAAACTTTGTTTTGTGTGTTTGTAAAATAGATACACTAATTTTTTTTCTCGTTTATTGGTTGTTGTATTTATTTAATTTTAATTAAATATTAGAGATATGTGTAATTTAGATTTCATAATCGTAGCTCTACACGATTCAGATTTGTCCTAGGAAATTAATGAAACAGAAAAGAAGATAAATACAATTCCATCTTCCATGTAATTTATAGCTTCTAGTAAAGGATAACAACTCTGACTGAGGAGGAGTAGTTGCAAGCATTCTGCTGCAGCGAACTCTCTTTTTATTTACCAAAAGAGATAAGGATTGACAGTATTCTAACAGATAGAACTCTTCCCAGATTTCAAAGACTTGATGTTCTGCCGTAATTTCAAGAGGGGATAATATTAGATTATTCAAGCAAATAATCTGTCGCAATATTCGAATTTGTTACGGACGTGATTGATTGAGAAAGTCGGGGAGGCTTCCAGGCCGTGGACCGTTCCTTTACCGTAATGTGGTCGGACACCAAACAGGTTTAGTAACAGCCAAGAACTCGCTGACGTTTCACCTGTTTCTACCTGCTCCTCGTGACGTCACAACAATCTCATTGTCCCGGAATAGTAAATCTCCAAGACCCGATTTCTTGAATAACAGTTTAAGAATTCTGCGTCCCAACAAAGAATTTATATTTAATTCAAGAGGTAAGGTTGTCCGGGTGCTCCGTTGCCTGGTTTGTAGAAGAAATAAGGATAGGGTCGACAGAAATTTGATTTGAATTGAATAGAGCAGAGGTGCTGTTACAGACAGTGAAAAATAATTGGCTTGTAACTTAGGTTCCGTGAGTGAGCTACTCTTGCATACTATTAACTTGTTATAATGGGTGGCATCTAATTGTGCACATAACGTATGAGAGAGAGTGATAATGATGGATAGGGTGAAATTCTGAGTTGTGTACCATATTGTTATATAATGATGATAAACCCTTGGTTTTAAATTAAACATACATTTAATAAAATTAAAAATACATTATAATTTTGATTTAAAATTTTATTAAATTTTAGAGGAGCTTTCGGTATCATGACATAGTCATCTACAATTTAAAAAAAAATTATTTGAAACATTACTAAACATAATTGATATGAAATTTATACAATATACAAGTAAATTGGGTTATAATTTGCTTTTAAATCGTAAATCTACTGTACATCCCTTCATTTATCTTACTAAAATTTTGGTATGTATATTATGTAATAAATAATATCCAATTTACCGTGGAATTATACCGCTCTTGTGCTAACCAAACACAAACGGCAACATGCAACCACAAGTCGTAGAAAAATGACAATGAATATTATTATTTCAGTGAGTCAGGAAATCTAGCCATTTCGAAATTTAAATCGCCAAAAGTGTGGATGTAAATCGAAGAAGTCTAAGTTCAAAACAAACCAAAAACTGCCAATTTTAGCTGTAAAGTTATTTTGATTTACTCGAAAAATTTTGCATAGTGTTTTGATATATCATCAATTTCTTTTCTAGAATTCATACCATTCTCTTTTTCAAAAATATATATGGATTCGAAATTTTTTCTTTTAATTATTTTATTTTGTCTATGTATTATTTTTACTTAATCACAACCAATTTTATGTTTCAAACTTAAATAATGCAGTGGCAAGGCGGTATCTGTTTTGATCTCTGCAGAAATTGTCTAATGTTATATATTTTATAAGAGGGGTTCACAATATTTTTTTCTACGTCGGCCCTTTGACAACTCTTTATCTCAATAGACCCAAAAAAATTATTTTATTATATGGATAAACAATTGAATGCGATGATTATGTTTGATACTATAACATAATACTTTTTTATGAATAAAATTAATTAATAGTAATCTACAACATTTAATCTATTTCTAGTGTTTCTCGATAGACAGTTAAAGATACTAAATCCGGCTTCAAGGAAGGACCAGGAAAAGATAAAAGTAACGCTTCAGGTGATACGGGTTAATCAGACGTAGTTTTGCATTCCAAAATTTGTCAGAACCACCAGTTTGAAAATTTATTTTTATCTTCCAAATTCTCTTTTATACAGTGTCATTCCGCGAATATTCAACAGACGCACGACAACCGGCTTTTGACCTATACTGTACTTATAAAAACAAAGTCATACATTATAATCTTATAAATTCATTCCTTAAAACTTAATTTTAAAACAGAAAGAAATTATCATCGACGCCCAAAAATAGACGTTTTCCAAACTTCCAAGGACGCCGTTGGAAATCCTTGCCATGGATTCATGAGAATGCGTTAAGCGAGTAAAATTAAAATCATTTCATTAGTTTATTATGAAATACAAAAACAGTAAAAGAAACGAAGTATTGCTTTCAAATGAAGCTATGTGCTGAGGCTGTAAGATAGGAAAATCTAGATAAACGAAAAATAAGGGATTTGAATTTTTAGCCACCATCCTTAATTATAAATTTTAACATGAAACATATTTACTGCTTCAAAGTAGTTAAAAAGTAGATTATAGGTTGTCCGTTATTTTCTCTGATGATGACAGGATGACATTGATAAAAATCTCTTTAGGGCTCTACACAAAAACAAAAAAAAACTGTTCTACTGTTTCATAAGAAAAAAGAACATATTCAGCCACGCAAACGTCACAGACAAGCTGATTATCTCGGTTTCCATTCCCCTGATGAATGAAGCATAAAGATAAATAACTACATTCCAAGTCATGTACTGTTGTGTATAAATGAAGAGAAACAGCCACATTTGTCAGGAATAATTTAACAGCATAAAAATGAACACGACGTTTTGTCCTCAATCTGGAACTTCATGAAGATTACTCTGGATTATAAATAATTTCCATATCTGAAATGAACAGAAGCTTGATTTTAGTCCATTATCAAATAGTTCTTAATCTGTAACTACTAAAATTTACATAGATTTTTCCTAAAAAATCATCAGCTAGACAGGTCTTTAATTCTTGTCACACTTGCAGTACATTATCATTATTGTTAAATTTGTGAAATTCCCACAATCGCTAAGGAACTGCCTTATATTTTACAATACGATTTCGTTGAGAGACAAGTTTAAAAGGACGATGGACGGAAATTTATTTGTGCGATGCTACTGGATGTTTATTGACGACTCGCGCAATGTTAACATAAGCCCCAAGGCTGGACGTAGACCGAACATTGATAAAGTACAGAGGTCTCAGACAGAATGGCGTCATTACATGCAAACAAACTCTGGTCCGTAGCTACAAACATAAATACATACTCAGACGCTCCCCGCCCGAATCCGTTAGGCCAAAGGTCATCGGGAATTCTATCTCCAAGAGGTTACGTGTTTACGGACTTGAGCCAGATGTACGCTTTCACAGGAACTCCTAAAGATATTAGAAAATAAATATGGTATAATAGCTCCAAAAGTTGAAGTATCTACCTTTTTTTTGGAGGGTATGAGCTTGCAGGATGATTTTAGGAGGACATGTGTTTCTGTATTTAGACTTCCGGCGACAATTTAGGGAATGGTGGAAGGTGGATATGCAGTGGCGGTTCGTGAATATTTAAAATTATGTGCTACATCACCCCAAGGAACAATTTTACGAGGATAATTCCCTTTCGTAAGATATTAATAATACTATAACAACTATAGTGTCGATAATAATCCGCGACAATTTAATTTCGTCTCCATAATGTGTAGTAGAAACGATTTTTTAAGGTTGTAAAAATATAAAATCAAACTGACGCAATTTCCTAACAAGAAAGCATTTTTTACTTCTTACATATTTAAAATAAAGAAAGCTAATTTTAAGTGAAGATACATATAATTGGAATATTTTATGCAGGATCGTGCTATATATATTACTAAAAATTCAGTAGCTCTCAGTGATGTTATGTTACAATAATCGCCAAAAGAATTAAAATGAGCATACGTTAACGAAAGTAATCATTTAGTACCGAAGCGCCAACGAATATAAGATAATGAAAAACTGATGCTGTAACTTTTTATGTTAATTCGATTACAGGCCACAAAAATTTTTGTACTGAAGCTACTACAAGATTTATCTGAAGACATTGATAAAAACTGGGTAATGGAAAATAGAGATAAATTACTTCAATGGGATTTCCTATTTTTATCGAGGTTTTGGATGTCCAGTATTTATATACAAATTTTCCAGGCACTCAAAAGAAGGTAAACAAACATACAATGCTTTTTCTGAAGTACAATTTAAACTGATGTAATTAAAACGATCAACCGATTGGTGGAAGAAACAATGTAAGTTTATTTTATCTTGTTTTTAGCTTCTATAAAGTTGGCCAATTGTAGTTACAAACAGTTACATTGATTCAGGTCATTTTGTTCATCCTCGTAGGTCTGTCAAAGGAAAGAAGTATAATTGAAGAATTGAGAGAAATCCCCGTTCTTACCCTCAGGGAGAAAGTCAAATTTAGTTTCATTTGATAGATTAAAAAAAATATACATGTATTCTATTTTTTAGCTCATTCTAAATTTTTCGATAACAGTGCCATCTGTGAACTTCACTCTAGGTCAAATCGTTGTAAATATTTCTGGAGTCCAAAACTGGAATAAAATATGGGGGTTCCCGTTTAAGTATTTTATTTACACTCCGATGAGGCGAATGTGGGGAGCAGAGTTTTTGTATCATTGGATTTTTCTTTTCCACGTAAAGATTTAATCACTCACTTTTACTGATTATCAGTTTTAGAGGTATTTTAATGTCTTAAGATAAATGTACGACCTTGTATACATACATGTATATCCATTAATTATTGACTATTGTAAAATTTAAGTTCTGAGACGAAAATTTGATGTTTAAAATTGATCAAATCAAGTCAACTGAAAAATACTCTGCTATAAATTATTGGTATCTTGTTCTTGGTATGGGTATATAATTAATTTGAGAATTTTGCTTTCAGTAAGCTTTTTAATTCATCAAACTTCATTGCATCAACAACAATAGAAGTCCACCGCAGAAAACTTTAAATACTACAGGGGAATTCGAGTACATGTTTCAGTGAATCACACATCGCACGTTCTCAAGGATAATTTACTTGGGTTCCAGTTCCAGTATCTTATCATTTTTGCTCGTGTCACTCCGTGTTATTTTACTGGTTTCGGATTACTGAAGGCCAGGCTTTTAACTATGGCCGAAAAAAAATGTACTTGTGACCAGTAGCACTACATTCGAACGGATGTTGGCGAGCTTCCTGCAGGTTCTTTGTGTGTTGAGTCGCTGGAGGTGTGGTTTATTGTGATCGTGAGAATGCAGACAGCTAAAGCGCGTTTGCTCTTGCGTTCCCAGAGCCCTTTTGAAACACTACTTGCGCTTTGTAGGCCTGCACTTGGGTATTTCATTACATCGCTTCAGAGTTTTCTCTGTTCAGGAATTCAGAGAAACTCCGGACTAGTGCTCTCCATCCGCCACTTGAATCCATTAAGCGAGCACACAGCCGGCTAGGGAAAACATACTAGGTCAATAACTCTTTGCCGAAGACGTGACGTGAGTAGCGTCTAAACGAGTTGATTCCTGACAAGTACCAACTTTCAGGAAGCATGGTTCGGTGTTTTAAAAATTTCGCCAATGTAAAAGGTATATCGGCAAGATGGGTGCCGCGTTTTACTACAGTGGCCGATTTAGCCCATTACAGTCGAAATTAGGACGAGTATATGCGTCGATAATAACTGTTCATGTACCACCATTTAAAACATTCGATTTCTGCAGGTGAACCGGCTCTTGACCGTGAACGCGGAGCAAAATTATTTTGAACCTTCCTTATTCCCTGATCAATTTTTTAGATTATAGTGGAAATACTGCATTATTTGGGGACGAGTGGCAAGAAACTCACGCAACCTTTCATCAATTTTTCCATTCATCATTGGCACTACAACTCTGGTCGAGTCTTGGCCTGCCTGACAAAGTCTTCACATCTCTTTCCATACAATCCAACCATCTTGTCCTTGGTCGACACACTTTCCTTTTTCTACTGGATTTTCCGTGAAGATACGTTTTATTGGGTTATTTGGGTCCATCCGTCCAATGGCCTGCCCAGCCCAACCTATTGATTTTTATTTTTTCGCGCCAAGTCAATATCTTTGTACAGGTCATAGATCTCAAAATTGTATCATCTCCTCCACACTCCATTTTCATTAATGACGTTTCACCAATACTGCTCACATTTATCTCCGTTTAGTTAGAAGTTTTTGTTTAAATCCATCAAAAGAAGACGGGCTTTCTAATTGATTTGCCCTCTGAAACGGGGCTCTGCGAAAGTGTAGCTTTATGTCACACTTCTGTTCCGTTTGTTAGCTGTCGACCTTGGTCTGCTGCGAGCGACGGCTGAAGGAAACTCGGAAATAAATACCCCTCTTCCAAGAACCCGTAGGCTTAAACTGACGTAATGTCGTTTTAGTGCAGCTTGTAAGTCACCAGACCGTTTATAGACACCGTTAAAACCTATAATTCTGTCGCCACACGGACTGACTAATTTCTTTTGATGTTCATACTATATTGTATTAAAAATGTTTATCGGAATTAAGTCTAATCAATATTAATACTTGCGAGGTTTGTCATTTGTTGACGTGTTTTCCGTCCTGTCGTCAATTATGGGACATTTTTCACTGTCATATTGTATCATTTCCTGAACTCACCATATACAAATACATTATCTGGAGATAATTTTATGGATAAAATATAAAAGTCTGCCAGCCCGCGCTCAACGCAGATCTGATATTGAAACAAGTTAGTCTTCAGTCTCAGCCGTTCTCACGTGGCACCCTAAATTCTCAATATCAGGGATGTAAGGATTCTGTAGACCGGAATTGCGCATACCGTCCGCCAACTCCTCACTCGACGGATCCTGGGGTGCGATAACTTGGAATACAGACACTTTTGGCCGTCATGTTTAATTCCATTTAAGTGGAGAATGAAAGAGTCATCAACCCTATCATAGTAAAATTTTTAATCCGAGTTCTTGTATGTATTTAAAGTGGAAAAAGAATCTGAACCGTAGGATTGTAAGAGTACATCTAATTCTCTACCTCCAAAGTTACTCGATACTTCTATTAAACCATAAAGATAGTAGTAACCAATAAATAAATAACAAAACGTGGTGTAATGTAGTAAGCCGTTGATCACGATTTTATTCAATTAGTGATGACAGTCAACAGAATTACTCTGGTTGACAAATTACTTTTGGCTTCAACTTTCCTTTAGACGCCAATGAGGTGGCGATTGCAACACAAACTTGGGCGAAAACCTAATCACAAGAGATTACGGACTTTAATTGCCCGGGCATTAACCCCACGGAAATTTAGAAGAACATTTCTCCTTCCGCGAAGCTAGATGACCACCGCGAGCCAATCTTAAAATTTGATTGGAGCAAGGGGTTATATGATCTGGCATCCACCTTCATGCTAGGGGATGAGACGTGGGAAGACGAGAATGAAGAAAAGTCAGTTACGATTGAATCATTGGAGAGAGAGATGACGCAGTCACAAATAGACCATTGGATACAGCAGGGAGTCGCTGTAGAACTATCAATAAGAGGAAACTTTTCTATTAATATCTGGAATCGAGTTTTCGTGAGCCCAATTCTTGATAGAAAGGGATGGACAACAGCAAGGAGTATCTTTACTCATCTAGTAATCTTTCTGACGTGATACAGGGAAGCAGTGAAGGCGAAGCGGCTCCGAGACGCTTTAAAACAACGTGGCCGTACACGTAATCACACATAGAAGCAAGAAAGGACATATCGACGCCGACGCCTCTTTTCAATTATAGTGGATAACGGGTAAAATGGCTGAACGAATTTTTCGGCTCAAAATCGAAGTATGGTCACTTAAAATAATTAAATTGATTCAAGTATGTGGCTTGATTAATTGGTTCTATTAGTCCTCAATAGAGCTCATCAGGTACACAATAAAAAACACTAGATACATTAACAAGTAAATAACTGGAAAAATTCATAAATAAACTTTTAGCCCATGGTGTCATATTTTAAGATTTCAGGAATGCACCAGATACAAATGTTATCATCTGTACCACTGGGAAATGTATTTAACCTTTTTTGTGTGTGTTCTCTGGGTCAGCGATGGAATGCAGCCTTAGATGACAAGCGCAGAACATTCTCTCGGGACTGCTGAGGCTCGTAATAAAGCGGCGCCTAATGGCCTGGAACATAATCATATTTCGTCTAGTTTCTGGCGCATGATTATCTCGAATGACTTGAAATGCATCTCTATTTGAGTCTCCTCTGTAGACCTCATATCTTCTCTGGTAACCTGAGCACGAGGGAATTTACCTCCTCTGGTAAAAATATTTCACTGCAGCTGTTGGTAAACTGTTTCAAAAAAACGTACGGCCGAGCAAAAATGTGAGGTCCCAAAGGAAACTATTTACTAATACTATTTATTTATGACCATCTTCCGTAAAATTTAACTCTAGTATTTTACCTCAATTTTTTCATATACTAGCTGGGGACCCGGCGTTGTCCGGATATTTATTTATATTAGCACGGTACACAATGTTGTTGTGGTATTCAGTCCTAAGACTGGTTTGATGCTAACCTATCTTGCGCAAGACTTTTCATGTCCCCATAACTATCACATTCCACATCCTCCCTTATCTGCTTAGCGTATTCATCCTTGGACTCCCTCTTCTGTTCTTAGCCCACACACTTTCCTCTAATGCAAGACCCTCATGTCTCAAAACGTGGCCTGCTAATCTATCCCTTCTCTTGGTCAACGTCCTCCACACTGTTCGCCCTTCCCCTATTCTGCTTATTACTTCCTCGTTAATGATTCTATCCATCCATCTGATTTTTAACATACTCCTATCGCTCCACATGTCAAAGGCTTATATATTTTTTCCTTTCTACAATTCCTACCGTCCACGTTTCGCACTCCATAAGAAACTTTTTTAGCAATCATATCCTAATATTCACAGTTATATTACCCGTAAGTAAATTACTATTTTTTTAAAAAAGCCTTCCTTTCCTGTACTATCCTACTCTTTATATTCCTTCCTAATCTAACGCCCTATGCTATTCCACTGTTCACACAGTACATTCCATTACATTTGTTTTCTCTCTATTAATTATCATATTGAACTCTTTCTCCGTGACCACGTTCATGCCATTTATTATGGTTTCCAAGTATTATCTGTCACCCCTAATACTACACCATCATCGGCAAACCGTGGGGTTGTATTCTTTCTCCACTACACCACAGGAGGTCGGCTTCGTTGTATATAGCTATAGAAAATCTATCACGCTTTATTTTTACTTTGAATCTAAGAGAGAACGGGCATTATGCATCTAGGAAAATCTGAATAATTACTGAAGTGTTGCTCATATTTATTATTCAATTCGGCTTTAGTCGCCTACGTATGGATGTATAAATTCAGTGAATGCACTCCCTACTCTGATTAATTTAAAGCAGGTCACTCTCTATCGTAACAACAAGTAAATCAATTCAAATAGTTTGCAAACCCCTAATTGGTCGAAATTTCTCACGATCGTCTGCGTCCAAGGAATAGAGAACTTTATCTCGGAGTCTAAACGCAAAACAGTGGGTTATTTATATTATTTACAAGCCGGTTATCGTATATTATTACATTCACGTTCGGTTAAATTTTTCTTGCTTTTATTTGTATTATCATTACGTTTTCCAAGTCTTCTTCAAACTCCTCTAATATTACAATATCATAGACAAAGCGTAGAGTTTTTAGTCTTCTCCTTTCAGTATTATTCTTTTTTCCACAACCCGTTTAAACTTTCTTAATCGCCTGTTCTGTATATAAGTTAAACAGCATGGGCGACAGTTCTGCATCCCTTGTCTTACTCCTTTCTTGATTTCTGCTTTCTTTTCTTGGTCTTCTATTGTAATTACTGCTGCCTGTCTTCTGTAGAGGTTGTGTATTAGCCTTCTTTCTCGATATTTGCTTCTAGTTGTCTTCAAAATTCTTATTAGCGTGTTCCACTTCACATTATCAAACGCTTTTTTCGTATCCCGTCTTCTAAAATTAATCTAAAAGTCAATATAGCTAACTCGCATTCTATTTGTTGTTCCTTCTTCCTATATACTATTTTCGTTTAAGAGTTGCCTGTTTCAGTATCACCCTCATGTAGCCTGTTAACACCCCCCCGCCCAAATATATATATATATATATATATATATATATATATATATATATTTGCATGCATGAGATACTAAACTTATTTTCCTGTGCTGTTCGCATATATCAGTACCAGTCTTCTTCGGTATGGGTACAATTATGTTTTTACTAAAATCTTTTGGTATTCTTCCTATTCCGTAGATTTCGCAAACTATCCTGAACAACCATGATATTGTTTCTTCGCTCGATGACCTTATCACCTCCTTTGGTCTGAACCTCAAATATACTCCCAGTATCTCAAAAGATTTAAAAATACTCCCGTTACAATAGCAGGGGAAAAATATTTTCAGTACTCTAACTTACACCTTACCCTCTGTCCCAAATGTTGAGAATTGCAAAAAGGTATTGGTACGGTTTCATTTGGCCCTGCAAGAATTTTAAAGCACGAAGACCCTGGCCTAGTAACGGAAGTGTTTATGGAACTCTGACCTTACACCACTTACGAGTGGGAAGTCGTCCTCCTCCCTCTCATGACGAGCATGGAAATAAAAACACTGCAACAGCTGCACTCAAACAAGCACACAAAAGAAACGGCGTGTCGGAAGGGGCATCACGATTCTTCCTTCCGCTAGACAATCCACCAGAAGACAGTGTGCACTCAACTATTAAAGCGCGTGGTTAATTGGAAACAATTGGCGAAACGAGCGTTACCTTGGGGTCAGCATCGAAAAGGTGTGCTACAATCCTCAATGTTCGCTTAATTTTCAGTACTTCGTTTTTGTACCAAAATATTGCGAAGTTGTAATATTCTCTTCCTATGGTTGTTGATTGTTCATTTCGTTAATAATAAATTACTGTAATCAACTTTATAGTTCCCCCTTTTCATTTTTATTTTATTCGATCTATCACACCTTCAGTCCCTCCTCATTAATCAGATTGTTAAGTGAAATTTTTATCATAATTGGGGCGTGTTTTTCTTTAATTAAAAATACAGTGAAGAGCAGTGTTTAAATTTAACTTCATCGATATGTCCTTTGAATTATTTTTTTCTCATAGTTATGTGTGTAAATTAGGTTTTAATTGGTAGTATCTCATGAAGAAATTACTATTATAATAGTAATATTTAGATCTTTAGACTGTATATGTGATGTAATTGCCACTAGGCTATGCCTAATTGCAATTTGGAAATACATACATCCATGCAAAACCCTTAGCAAAACTAAGATTTGGATAAAATATAATTCATCAAACACATTGATCCATATTTTCCCATAATTTCTCCAGGACCACGTTTATGTCATATTATGGAACACTGACCTTACACCACTTATGAGTGGGAAGACGTCCTCCTCCCTCTCATGACGAGCATGGATCTTATCAACTCCGCTGGTGTGAACCGCATATTTACTCCCAATATCTCCAAAGAGTTAAAAATATTCCCGTTACAATAGTAGGGAAGAAATATTTTCAGTAGTCTAACATACCCCTTACACTTTGCTCCAAATGGCATTTCCCATGCGACATTTTCAAAAATTTATTTTTAATGTTATAATTTCATTAGTATTTCATGACAATTTCTGTGTTATGGATTTGTGGCAAAGTTGTTTGGACAGAAGAAACACTTCACGTTGAATGCTTTATTTTTTTAGCTCCTCACAAAAGGCAGCAAAATTATTTTTCAGTGTCGATATAAAAGGAAAACAAACGAGTGGAATCAACAGTTTTACAGATGAGCTTTCCCGTTTCGTAGAAACATAACGGAACTAGAGCTTACTAGAAAACCTGCCCTTCACATGTGGCACCCACGTGTACGTAGGATGCTTGTTCAAAGTACCGCTAAGCTATAAAGTCTTTTAATAGCACTGGGGAAAGAACAAGGGTGACACGCCGGAAGTTGTAACAAACGTAATTGATTACTGGAAGTATTTTTGGGTCTAATAAGCTGGCATTTTTTATTGAGAAAAAGTGTCAATAACGGGTCTCAAAATACTGTGTTTTATTGAGAATCTTGCATGGATCTTAAAGAGAGGAGAGCTAGGGTTAGGTGGTGTGAGATTTTGTCACCGAAAGAGAATAGGGTATATAAATATCAGCACAAATATCGCCTGCAGTTGATACGGCAAAAAAATGGTGCACTCCAAATGTTCCACTGTCCTAGTTTCCACTTGCATCAGTCACACAGTCGTCAAGGTCACGCAACATTTTAGCCAGTCATTACACTCGCACCACACCGTTTACGACTGGCCATTCAAACAAAAAAAATCGTATTTTCATATTTACTTTAGTGCTGTTAACTCATCATTTATTGCAAATTCATGTAGTATGTCTAGAACAACGAAGTTGCGTTTTCCTTGTATTTATATGCAGATAGTTTTTTTTGGTGGGTTAACAGGCTACATGATGGTGATCCTGAAACAGGCAACACCCTTTAATAGTATAGGAAAGGAATTGAAAAGGGGGGATGCGGAAGGTAGAGAAAGGTAGCCAAGGGTTAACTAGGGTCCACGGCCTATGGTTTAAGGATCCTACCCGCTGTTTCACCTAAAGAGATGCAGGGAAAACCCTAGAAAACCTGCATCCCGCCGTTTTGCGTTACGACTGCTAGATAAAGTTCTCTGTTCCTTGGACGCAGCCGTTCGTTGCGAAATTCCGACCAATTAAGGGCTTGCAAACTATTTGAACTGATTTACTTGTAATAGTTATTAATGTCTGTAAATTTAAATTAAAGTTTAAATAAAGTCAAAAAAATTAGTGAAACCTGTAGATGATTTTAAATTATAGTTTCTAGTTATGTTTCACTACTGTTTTTTATTCTGTTTTTGGCCTTATTTAAACTTTGATTTACGTGTTGTTACGGTAGAGAGTGACCTACTTTAAATAAATCCGCGTAGGGAGTGCATTTCACTGAATTTATACGATTCAAATACTTAAATGATTTTCACCGCATCCGTATGCCGGGGAATTTAAATTCTACAAATACAGAACAATATGGAGGACGTTGACCAAGAAACGTAACAGCCTTGTAAAATTAGCATCAGAGGGAAATGTGTGGGGTAAGAACAGAATGGGTGGCCAAGGATGGAATGCGTTAATTAGATTTGGGAGGGTGCGGGATGTGGTAGTTATTAAAATGAACAGGCTTGCGCAGCATAGGTTAGCCCATGCCAGGATTCGAACCCGGGACCCCTGACTTGTGAGGCAGCAACTAGAAATTTCTCACGATCGTCTGCGTCCAAGGAATAGAGAACTTTATCTCGCAGTCTAAACGCAAAACAGTGGGTTATTTATGTTATTTACAACCCGGACAGTATATTATTACATACACATTGAGTTGAAGTTTTCCTGCTTTTATATATTCAATACTTTATAATACCATATAAATCATAATACAAATTTATTATTCCACAATGTAAGGAACAGTATATACTAGATATAACCTTACCAATACAGTTTAAACAGACGTGTTCAAACAGTATTCACCCGTCTAAGAATTGGTCATTGTCCGCGAAAGGGTAAAAGCTCCTAACCGGTGCTTCACCTAAAAGATGCAGGGAAAACCTGCATCAGGTGGGTTGGATATTCTCACGCCATTTAGAATGACGGGAGACTGATTCAATGGGAACAGCGGAAAACTCTTCCAAAATAGGTGAAAGTGTCTCGGCATGTGAGAACTTTGAAAAAAAGACCAAATCACACCCAATCATCTGCGACAAATGTAACTCTTCATACACCACCCGACACATAATAAATGAATGTGCGTGTGTGCATACTGCAAAAAATAAGAGACTATGGAATCCCGGACGACTACAAGGTTGCCTCAATGACCCTAGATTTATAAACCAATATTAAATTATTTAAATCTCTAGTAGTTTGCTTTGTGCCCCTCTTTATTATTATAAACTATAAATTATTATAAACTATTATGTTGTTTATATTATTTTAAATACAGGACTAATTGTACGGTGATCGTACGTTGATGGTTCAAAAACGACATTTCGTCTCCTTTTTGAGACTTCCTCAGGCGTACTACAAACATAATATTACAATTATTTAATTTATATATGAAAAACACAATTCAAAACTTACAGATTTAGCAATTCATCATATTTACTCCTTGACTCCCTCTACCGAAAAGATTATTGAATGTATAGGTAAACAATTTAATGTCGTGGTTAAATGATTTTCACCGCGTCCTTATGTCGGGGAATTTAACGTCTACAAATATAGAACAATTTGGAGCAGTTTGGACAAGAGAAGGGATAGGCCACAATTGGCGACATGAGGATCTTGTAAATTTAACATTAGAGGGAATTACGTGGGGTAAGAAGAGAAGGGAGAGGCAAAGGATGGAAGGCGCTAAGCCGATTAAAGGGAATGTGATAGCTATGCGGAAATGAAAAGGCTTGCACAAGATGGGTTGGCATGGAGGGTTGCACCAGACCAGTCTTAGAACTGAATACCACAACAGACTGAAGAATTGTCATTTTTCTTTTATTTGACAGAAAAATTAATTTCATAATTTTACCTTATATAGCTAACATACAATATAAACTAATTGACTTGTTTCATAATTACGGTGTAGATGTTGTTTTTAAATCAATAAATAATTCAAATGTAGTTGAAAATATTAAAGATAAAATTCACTTTCTGGAAAGTTATTATCTACAAAATTATAATATAAACCCTACCTTGCGGACGAGCAAATATTACAAATTATTCCACTTCTGACAACTAATATATAATTAATGATTTTAATCAACCTCCTTGTCAGTATTTTTATAATTAAAAATTCACGACGTTTCGTCTCTCATTTGAGGCTTCTTCAGGTAAAAATTTAGCTGTAAATGGAAATTTTTTTCGGCCGTATGCTATTTCTTGTACTTCATTTATTATTGATTCATTTTTTAATCCCTGCAATTTTCATTGAAATCCGTTAAGCCGTTTCGAAGCCTATTACAGACAAACTTCCAGACAGACAGACACTTCAATTATATTTATTGGTAAAGATATCTTGGTGTTCGACTATGCGCAGGAATTAAACTATATTAGGAAGACCATCCGCCCACGTTCTTTGAGGTTAGTCCCCGGTTTCAAGCTGCGAGGCGTATTCTCGGTTTTGTTTCCAGAAACCAGCCTTGACTCTATTAGGACATGTAATAATTTCTTATAAAATCATTAATTTTATCTGATTAGTGATTTACAAATTTTCGTGGAACCGAAACTACAAACGCACAGATGTTGACAGTATTGTATTTGAAATAACAATGGCCTGATTTCCAATCAAAACTCCTGTTACAGCAGTAGATGGAGTGAGAATGCTCGCTGCCTCTTTCTCGTTCTGCCCAAATTAGGCCTTTATGGCCACCGTATTTATACTATCCCGCTACAGTATTTCAACAGTAATCTCTTTGTCAACTCGTGATTAAACTATAACCGAGAAGGTCACATTTTTGTAAATTTACCTTTTAGACTTAGTCCAATCTGAAATACCGCAACAATAACAAAAATATATAGCTATACATTAAGAATTAACGGCGATTATTGTCACAAAAAATTATAAAATTAGCTTTTGTTCATAATTTAGTTCCTTAACAAGACGTCAAACAATTACATCATCCTTAGAAATTGATATTTAAACTGACGCGTCTAGTAGATCAAAGATTTCTTAAAATATTCATAGATGAAATTTAAAATTTCATTAACAGAATAAGTATTAATTTTAATATATAATATTTTAGACACAGTTTTAGTGATAATCTGATTCTCAGTCCGAGATAGCTGTTTCTCACAATCAAACTGTATTTGTGATCAGTATAATTTATTTTTTAAAACATGGTCGTAAAGTATTTTGTTATAACCCTATGGCCAGTAATTTAATATAGCCTACCACATGGCTGATTGACATGTTAAGTCATAACACATCCTCTAGTAAATGGCTTGTGGGATTAGTTCTGAATTATTTTATCATAAATTGGGAAGTGAATAGGGTCTGCAATTTTCTTGTACACACCATTAGATATACGTAATGCGAGCATTACCAGAAATGAAACATTTTACTGACGACTTTCATTATGAATGACGTCGATATTGCGCGTTAGTTTTGGGATACATTTTTGAACTCGTCTTAAGGAGTGTAATGGAATGGTCATGGTTTAATTACATAGCGTTCTCTGAAAAAGTAATGGCTTGACTTGTATCAGATGCATTAATGAAATGACACAAATAATCGTCATGTTTACATTGGACACTTCATAAAAAGCTATACTAAATTCTTTGAAATTCTATATCACGTACCCTCAACTTACATTTTTAACTTAGTTTTGCCCATTTTTTCTTCTTAGGATCTAATCCTACTTGAGTTCCTCTGAAGTGATCTGACGCTTTTTCCAAATAACTTGGAAAATCCTGTCTCTCGTTCCTGGAGGCAGTATCCGTCAGAGTTGGGCCTTCTGAGAAACGTCTCGTATTCCTTGTACACTAAGCTGAATTTTATTAATCTGTCAACAAATGAGCAAACTATTTAACTATGATATTTATAATCTCAGATTTCATAATTTTATTTGGAAGTATATTATTTTTTACAATAGGTAGTTTTGAACTACTCTGTGGGAGCACGTAAAAAAACACACGTGGAGTTGGAAAATAGACAGTAATATAGAAAGATGAAAAACGAAGATCATGACTGAAAACAAAACTATGACATTAGGTCTGTGTTCAGATTACAGTAGACTCTCGATTATACGAGGTAATGACGGGGAGAACTGATGAGAATAATCAATGAAAAACAATGGATAAACCGAACTATACAGATATAATAGTATCAAATAACATTGTAAATTTTTTACGCTATAGACCCTACTTAAGCTTTGTGGTGCTGGCCAGTTATAAAAAGCAAATTAATTTGCCACATTCTCATTCAAAAACTTAAACGTTTTCCCCTTAACTGAACTACCCTACTATATTAATAACAACGGAAGAATACACTTCAGTGAATGACAGGATCGCACTCTCCTCTTCACTTATTTCATCAGAACTCTCCTTCCTCCCACTGCTACAGACTGACTGGTACCTGTGTTTGATCTTGTAGCATCTTTGCTAGTCCCTCTGTTTCTTAAAAAAAATAATAAAAAACATTACCATGGTTGAGCCGCTAAGGGAATAAACATTAGTCTACTGTTCCTTTGTAATATTTAAGACACAACTTCTTCAATTATTGTGCAAGAACTAGAGAAATTGAGAAGAATATCTCCCAAAATGACGTTGCTTATGTCTAACATTAGTGTAATTGTTTTTACTTTCACATATTTTTGCCAATTACTGATATTAAACATTACTTTTGTCTTCATTGCTACAGTAATAATTTATTTTTAATTTCAGATGCAAACTATTTTGTACCACAACTCTAGTGGAAATGAAGCTTTTACTGGGAATCTCAAGCAGAAGGAAGTGCATAGAGCCATTACACTTCATCCTGTGAAGCACCATGAGCACATGTACAGGGTGCATAACTATATGAAAGTAAGATATAAATATATGCTTTTTGGTATGTATTCTATTGTTGTTGTTGCTCTCCAGAAAGTGGACTACAAAATATTTATTATTTAAGTGAAGCTACTTTTCTGTAGTTTTATTGATGTTGATGATAGTTTTGTGTCAAACAAAAGAAAAATGACAATTATTCAGTCTTTCAGGGGCTTCTATTATTTTCCTTTCTGCAACTCCTACCGTCCAAGTTTGGCACCCATATAACGTTACACTCCATACAAATATTTTTAGCAATGATTTCCTAATATTCACACTTATATTACCCATAAGTAATTTCTTGTCTGTGCAATCCTACTCTTTATGTCTTCTACACTTCTACTATTCCTAGTTATTATGCTGCCCAAGTAGTAGAATTCCTTAATTTATTTCAAAATATCCCTTCCCAATCTAACACCCTTCGTTATTTGACTGTTTCCCACACTACACTCCATTACCTTGGTTTTCCCTCTAGTAATCCTTATATTGAACTCTTTTCTAGGATTATGTTCATACCATTATGGTTTCCAAGATGTCTTCTGACTTCCCTATTACAACTACATCATTGGAAATCCGTAGAATTTTTATTTCTTCTCCTTATACTATGATTTCTTTCCCATATTCCGTTTTAACTTTCTTCATCACCTGTTCAATATACCAGTTTAACAGTCTATAAAATTGAAATACCAAACCTTCAGTTTTTGTTAAATTCAATTTTTAAGGACTTTACTTTTACTTTTACTTCACTATTATTATTATTAATATTCACAATTAATAGACTACACATTTTCCTTAGATATCTGTGTTTTACATAGTTATTAACTTTTCTTCCTTATTCAGCTCTCCTTCTAGATTACATTGTCAAAAACCTAGCTTGCTTCTTTGCATTTCTTGTTTTTTTAATCCTACTCCTTTGTTTGTTTTACTTTCTTCTTGCTTACTCATGTAATGCAATACCCAAAAATCTGTACAATAACATAGGTCATATAATCCATATTTAAATCAAGTATTAAAAAGTAGGATTCACTAATTTAAATTTTATATTGCTGGTAAATCAACTATAAGGCAATCAGCATTCATTTTGCATAGTGCTAAATAATTTAAGAACTTAATAACTAAAACATTTTTTTATACCTAGTACATTGTGCATATTTATTAATGTGAATCCTCTTTTTCAGTCACTAAAAATTCAGGAACTTCAACAGGAGTCAATCAAACTTCATCGTGACATTATGTCAATGATGAAAATGTTAAATGTACAACCACAAGATGTAGAAATGTATAATATTGCCAAAGATTATCCACTATTTCCAGCAAAGAGAGGAAGTAAAGATTATTTAGGAGATTCTTCCATGTTAGGTATGTATTAAAAATAATTGATATTCATTCTTAAATTTTAATGGCATTTTCAAGGTTGTATTCAAATAAAAGGATTATTAATATATATTTTGAGACTTAATCCTGATTCACTGTATATATAAAGGAAATAAGTATAATATTACAGTTACATTACAAGTGTTGAAAAAAAAGAGAGAAGGGATTCTAAGCCTAAGTGAATTAAGGTCATTTAGAAATATAATTCTATGACTTGCTTTACAATCATTCCATGCAGTTAGACCAGCAGTGTGGAATACATAGTTAAATATATGGTTAAAACACATTAATAAATAATCAATTTATCAGAGAACTAAAAATTTTAAGCAAGAAATTGAAACTAAACTAAATAGATGATTTGACCAACAAACTTATGGCCCTTTTTTAAGGTTTCAATATCTTGTTCTAAATGTTTGATTACCTGTTATATGGACTGTTAATTCTAATTAGTTTATATTATTTACAGATGTTTATTGTTTTTATATATAGTTAAAAATTGAGACATCATTCATTATCAAATTCTGTGCTTCATAACTATAAACAATTCTTTCTCTTACTTGACGTTTGAATTTTGTTGACAATTGGGTGGAATTTACAGTAGTTAGGTATTCAAATTAACAAACCCTACCCTAACTTGACAAACCAATACAAAGCATATATTATAATATTCCACATCCAAAAACTAGCATGAAATGCATTTTATAATAAATTAATTATTAATTATAAATTTTTATCAGTTTAATTTAAAGTACCACTAGGCATCTCAGGTCAGATTACAAGCAATGCTTGGTTAAATTTCTAGATTTCATTGACATCACAGGTAATAAAAATAAAAGTTTGCATCCACTTTGGAAAACATTATAATTTTACAATACAGTCATACGCTAGAAACAAGAATATATTAATTAAACTCTGTATACAACATTATATGATTCGAAAACCATTCCTAAAAACACAACAGATATTATACATAAAAAATTTCAATGTATTCAATCTAACCCAGAAGACTGCTGATCTAAATTGGTAAATAAAATATTATTTAACAAATTACTGAACACTAAAACTATAATAGATTTTTTTAAAAAAATGCTGAATGTGTGGGAGTAATTAAAATAAAATTTAACTGACTGGAAAAAAATTTTCAATTACAGTGGAAAATGTTTTTAACTTCTATATTATTATTGATATTCTATAATTTTCAAAGTCTTAATACTTCAGGGAAAATAAATTCAGCTATATAGGACATAATTCAATGAGATTGTCAGATATTAATTTGACCATTAATATTACAGGTCTTGAAACAAGCTTGCATAAATTCCATCCTCATGTGGAGAAAGATGTATTGAAATGGGATTTTATATCAAGATCATTATTTTCTGACACAAACATGAATCCTCGAAGAAGAATTGAAACACCTTTGCGCGAAGGACTGGATGATGTTGTAAGAGAGGTACTGACTATATACTCATCAATTAATTAATGATTATTTTAAAATATATAATTTAAAAAATTTTCTTTAACAGTTTTGTTGTTTTCTGAGCAAAATTAGAAAGAAATGTGTGGACAAAAATAGTGCTAAAACTATATGCAAAAAAAATTATTTAACTTTGAAATAGAAAATGTAAAAAAAAGTTACAGACTTGACATTGTCAAGTTATGAAATGCAAATTCAAGGATTAGTATTCAAGAACTGAAAATCACAGTGACGCATATTTAATTTCAAGCTGATTATGATTTTGTTAAGAAAATAGCTCACTGTTAACAATATTGATCATTGAAATAAATTATTCATAAATTTAAGTTATATACTGAAACTCATGGTAAATGTTAAATTAGCAATTTATGATCTTATCTTTGGAAATGTTATGTAGAATTCCTTCTTACATATATTTAACTACTATAGATAATTAAAGCCGTATCATCTAAGAAACTCAGCAACAATATTCTCTGTATACTGTCGTATTGTTTTCATTTTTGTATTGTGTCCTTGGTTTGTTGGCACACTTTGCAATCTTGGCTTGGAACATAAAAAGTTCCCATGGAGGACATTAATACAGGATTGATTATCTTATTGTGATTTGTATGACTGAATCGTTTACATCAAACACTACACATACCCATTTTTCTTTGTTAAATAAACCATTAATATTGCCTTGTGATTAAAATACAATTAGTGTGATTATGGAAAGCTAATGATTTACTTGTATTATTTATACCGAATGAGAAAATGAAACGGTGTTAATAAATTGATTAAATGACTTGACCTTTCCTTATTTATTAATAGTTAATATGAAAGTTAAGAATGAGATGGGCATGTTTCATTATTTATCTAAAAAATTCCTTGCAGTAATCATGAATGATTAAGTTATAAATTCATATGAGCTAGAAAGACTATGTCAAATCACCTGCTGCATTCAAATTAAAACTTGAAAACTGCTTATTTGTCTATAAAAAAACAGTTCTTTATTTCACATTTCACAATAGCTTTTATTCTTCTGATTGTCAGCAGAATTTAGGTTTGTTATGCATAGAATCCAACTAAAAAGGATAAATAAAAGAGCACATTTTAAGTAAAATGAACTAGTAGCTTAAAATAATTTTTCCTAAAAGCAACTTATATATTAATGTCCAGAGAGTATCAATTCTGTAGTCACAAAACAGTATAATAAAACAAGGATTAAACTAATACTACTCATCAGAACTGAACAATTGCCACCAACAAGGCAAGTGTTCATATCTGCAAATATTTAAGCTTATAATTAGTAATAAAGGTCTATTTCATAATTTTGATTATATAAATGTTTAACATGTTGTTGGTTTTGTTTTTTGAGAAATGAATTTACTATTTAATTATAATAAATATGCAAACTAAAAAACTTATTCATTGTAACTTTGAGACTCTAAAGGAGAACTTTCCATTTACTGTGCAGTTGGTTTTCTTGACATAAATGTTTACAGTTTCAAGTAAGGATTATTGAGTTCAATCAAAGATGTTGTCTATGTCAAACTACAAGCATTGTTTTATGTTGGATGGTCTGTACTTTTTAACAGAAAATGATATTATTATTTCACTTACACAGAATTGTTATTGCTTACTTAGGTTTTATTCAATTTATCAGCTATTCAGTCTGTATGTTGCAGCAAATTTTTTTGCTCTGCTTAGGCTTTCAACAGAAATATTCATTATAATCATGGATTGTATAGAAAAACATATTTACTATTATTATTGTTGCTCAATTAAAGCAGATAATAATGAAATGCCCATCCCATTCTTAACTTTCCTGTAAAAAGCATTTCATATTAACTACTACTAAGTGGCTCAATTTCCTGAAATATAGATGTATCATAATACTGTCATTATGTTTCTTTCTATCAGGTAATGGACACAATAAATATGTATTCGAAGCAACGAGGAAGAGTAATAGAATTTCGAGAGATACTGTATGGCTATCATAGAGTTAATCCAATGTATGGAGCTGATTATATCCTTGATTTATTGCTTGTTTATAAGAAATATCGTGGGCGAAAGATGACAGTTCCTGTCCGACGGCATGTATATTTGCAACAACAATTTACAGGTAACTTTTTTTACCTTATTGGACTTATTTTTAAATAGGGTTTGAAGAAAATGTTTTAAATCATAATTTAATAAGTTATGAACTATCCAAATATTTACATTTTTAAATTATTATGATCAAGGTAGTCATCTGAAACTAATGCATTACCAATTAAGTAATAATAATAAGGTTAAATTTCACTAAAACATTAAGGATTTTAGAGGAATGACTTTCTTATTTCCTTTAAATGATGTATTTTATATGACCATTTATATCATTTATAAATAAACTTCAATAGACAAATTAAATTATATTAAAAAATGTATATTAAATTATATTATGCTTCAGGACTGCAGATCCGAGAAACATCAGAAGGAGAAGAAATTGCAAAGTTATCTGATCAAGATGAAAATGAAGTTCCTTTAGAAGATTTACAAGGATTTCAAAAGTCAGTCAAAGAAGCTTTTGAAAGTGGCTTGATAAAAATTGGAGAATCTTTACCCTTCTTCATTGGATCAAAATCTTCTGATAAAGAATCTCAAGTTCAAAATAAAGTAATTAACTTCATACTTCCACTTTCAGGGAGAATTAATGTATTCAAAAGGTTCATCAATGTATTTGAAGAAGTTTGTCTTATGAATCAAGAACCAGTTTCATTGATTGTGGTTCTTTTCCCAAATGATAAAGAAAATAGTCTAAATGAAACAAAATATATTATGCAAAAACTACAATCCAAGTACAAAAATGTAAGACTAGCTATTGTTCCAGTGTTTGATAATTTTGCAAGAGCAATGGCTCTTGAGCTTGGTGCGGCACGTTGTAAAGACGATGACTTACTATTCTTTGTTGATGTTGACATGGTTTTCACATCAGCATCTCTAGAAAGGATAAGAATAAATACAATTAAAGGGAAACAAGCATATTTTCCGATAGTGTTCAGTGAGTTTGATCCCAGTATAGTTTACTCTGATGATAGTGTGACTTCTTCACCAAACCATTTTTTAATAACTGAAGACACTGGATATTGGCGACAGTATGGCTTTGGCATTGCAAGTGTTTACAAGAGTGACTTGAAGAAAGTGGGAGGATTTGATACATCCATACATGGATGGGGTAAGGAGGATGTTGACCTCTTTGATAAATTTGTTGCAGCTGCAAAGAACATTTCAGTGTTTAGGGCAGTGGACCCTCATTTGGTACATGTTTTTCATATAGTAGACTGTGATCCTAACTTAAATGAAGCTCAACTTCGTATGTGTAAGGGTACAAGGGCTGACACTTATGGTGGTGTTAGACAACTTGCTCAGTATATTTATTCACACAAAGACATTTTTGAATTTGCCAAGAAAAGAAGTCAGACTCCACCATCTTGATAATTGTCTAATTGTTATTTAGGTTTAAATAATTTTTATATGTACAAAGAATTTGTAAATATGTGTATTTAAATTATAATGACCTTATTTTTCTAGTCTGAAATTATTTTTAATCCCTTTATCTCATTACTTTGAATTCTGTATAAATGTACCCACTATGCTATAAGAATTAATTTTAAGTCAAAGTTATAAAACATGGAATAGTTTTAATTTTAAATATTTGAATGAAAGGGTAGTAATATTTGACCAATATTCCAAAGATTATTTTGGAGTAAATGTTTATTTTGTTGGTGAGATTGACTTTTGAGAACACTAAACATTTTACATTACTTCATCGGTTCCTAGGTTCCAAAAAAGTGATCACAATGCCTATATTATTAATATTAATTGGAGGGAAATTTATTTCTTATATCATGTGCTGTGGAATGCCAATTTTATGGTATAGCAGTAATTAATTAATGATCTTTATGTGCTTATTCAACAGATTTCTGAACACTAAAATCCAATCATATCAAGTGTATTATAAAACTTATAATCTTTGTAATTCATAGATTAAAGATATGTATACTGTTTTAATATTATAATGAGATTTTATAATGTGTAATAAATATTCACAAGAACAGTAATTAAAGAGACTTGAATGATTTATGTAATTTTATTAAAAGAGGGAGACCAGGACTTTAATTTTATTTGTGAAATACATTGGTCTTTTTATCATAGAGAATGTTTTACTGATGTTTAAAGTGTTAACTAAAAGAATGGCTGTGAAACACAAAGAAAACATTATCTATCCTTTCTAAAGAAATAAAAGAAGGTTCACTTGAATTTTGTATGTTTCATTTAACCATCTTATATAACTATTCTTATACCAATCAATAAATGAAGAATTATCAAAATGTAAGTGTTGAAAATAGAATTAATTATGGGTTAATGTCATGATTTATTTCAGTACTTAATTACTAGTAATAAAGTGAAGGGATTGTATGCAAATCAATATATATATATATGAGTCAGTAATAGGGAAAGGACAGAGAGATAGAAAGAAGGTGACTTACATGAGGTTCATAGATGGTAGACACCTTGTGAGGTTTAGAGTACTTGAATTTTCAGATGCACCGCCCCTTCATCAGAAAGTTAGGAAGAAATTTCCAGTGATCGGCTAGCCGATCTTCAAAGTTTATAGTAATTTAATTAATTTTTCTCTATAATCTAAACATGATATAAAAACAAATATAAAATTTATTTTGGTAATTATTTTTTTCTGTTCATTATTGAAACAATAATCTCTTTTTTTCTATTGTGCTACAGCATTTTAAATATGTGAAGAGTAATTAAGTGTGATAAAACATTTTTGTGTGCTGATCATTTTACAATATATTTGTATCCACAAATAATAGATAGTGGATTAGTATTGCTTTTACAATAATAAGGCATTTAAATTGTGGTTCTTTGTAATTGATAGAAAGGTTAAAAGTAGATGCACAGACAATGAGAAATGTGAACCCAGATTGTCCTTCACTTATGGAGGTGAAAATTTGTAATTATTTTTATTTACATTAATTTATCTAGTTCAAGTGAATAACGTATAAACACTATTAATAAATTACTATTCCAAAACTGAAAACTTACTAATTATTATTTCTCATATACACTTTAATTCTTTTCTTAAACTGATTTATACTTGTACTTTTATTTATTTCCAGAGGTAGCTTATTATAACTGACTAGACCCTTATTAAATATTTAAATTCATAGAACTAATTTTATTTCTATCTTTTTAATAATAATCACCCTCAGTCCTAGTTTGTCAAGAATATACATCAATTTTATTACTTCCAAGACTCATTAAGCTAGTTTGATAACTCATCATTCTCTAACTTAAGTATAAACAACATGGCATTACAAAATATTTGCTGTCTTATATCTAACCAATTTAGTTTTATTAACATGTATATGGCACTAACATACCTATTTCTACCTAAAATATATCTTATTCTATTACTAATTTGTTGTTCACTTCCTCCCATTACGTACCATTGAGATGTGGCATTACTTACATTTTATACTCTAATTTTTTGGCTTCCTTGGAAAACACAGAGAACTAATTTCTTAATAGAAAAATTCTACCTATTCATACCATTTAAATATTTTGTCTATCACAATCCCAAGATGAAGATATTTACATATTGTGTAAGACAATCAGCTATATAAACAACACTGTGTCTGATTTTAATTATGGATAAAGATACATTGTTCACATTAATCTTGTACTGACAAATTAGTACAAGTGAAAACAATAAAGTCCAGCAATGAGAAAAATGTATGAAAACTGAAGAGAAAAATATGTAAATTAATATTAGAACATTTCTCATTGAAGTTATTGAGAAGCTGGACTTGAAAGATGCGGAATTAGTAGTGATTTCTTCAGAAAGTACAGTAAGATACCATAATTATTACTTACTCCTTATAAATTTAATTTCAACTTTTGAATCATGCCATTATTTAAAGAGAGTTTATTTGGATACAAATCATTTCATTGGCGGAATTACCAGCAAATATTTAGCTACTTCTTTTCTAATTTTTATTTGATGAGTTTGTTAAATATTTTAATACCATTTTAATGTACTTTTTCTGTAATTTCAATTAGTTGTATAAGTTGTTTTTGTATTAGAAACATGTACAACTGCATTAGCCGTGAATAAGTTCATATCATTTATCTGAAATGTTATAGCTTTAATGGTTGTATGCACTGGCATGTAATAGTATGAATGCCCACTTATTTGTGAAAAACCCTCTGCATGATTTCCTTTAAAAATTACCCCAAACCATTTTTGAAGAATTAATTATTTCTTTAATTTCCAGAATTGCAACAGGAAAGCAGTCTATATCATATTTTAATAGTCAAAATATGTAACACTAATTAATGTTGAAAACACTATGCAATAGTATTAGGCTACTTTTAATAGTACAAGTATCCATGCTGATCCATGTATTTTTATTATTTTAAAAATGTAATATTCTTAAATTTAGTGTCACAATTTTTTTGTTTGAAATGTTATCAAATGTGTTTTTAATGAATTGATAAACTTTCAGCTGAAAACCAATGCAGTAAATTTTTTAATTCAGTTTTTACTGCTTCTTTTAAGCCATAATGCTTAATCTTTATGAAAATACAAGTGTTGTCTGCAAGCATTATAATCCTTGGAAAGTGTAACATTTCAAAAATAGTAATAGTCCCAGAATTGAACCTTGTGGCCCCTCAAATCTATTTGCTGCCAATAAGAAAATTTTTCTAGCATATGAACATTTCAGAGTTTTTCCTTATGTCCTACTATTTCATTGGAAGAGAATTATGAATAGGGGGCTGCAGTAATTCCATTAGTACAGCACTTCAATTTCTCTTTGACTGAATTATCAGCACTTTGGAGAGATCACAGGAAATCAATAAGGGAGACTGTTAAATATACAAATGAAATGGAAAATAAGTAAAAAAGTACAAATAATGATAATATAATAGGAAGATCTGCTAAGTAGAAGTAATTTAGATACAGGAGAAAAATTTTCGACACACAGAGTTGTGAACAGAATGGAAGATTGCTCGATTACCTCACAACTAAGTATGTTAAACGTGATGAATATGGCTGGAAAAAGTTTGTTACGTAGGTATGTGAGCTAACCGGTGATAATTTGTTTCAATCCATGCCGTTTATGAAGATTCAGTTATTAAGCTCTTCCTTATAGACATGGTGAAAGTCTCTCACATTTAACGTGATAAATTTGAAGACGTAATATCAAACGACTAACAGGTTGATGAATTACCGAGACCGTGGATAAGTTTCATGGCTGTGCTCATATTATTGCTGGATCTTAGGCGAGCAGGGGTTGGAAACGGTAATAATCCTCATTTCTCATTCCAGACAATATTCTCGTGCTATGAAGAATGTAGCCAAGATATACGCGAGAGGGAGAGCGTTGGTTTGCGAAATCGAAGCAGAAATTCGCACTCTTAAAATGCTGTTAGTTTAGAGTTTCTTAAAATTACAAAACAAATAATTCATACCCTGTAGCACATGAGCACATATGCACCACTGGGCGTTTGTTATCAAAAAAAGGAGATGTCCCATATCTCCAGTAAACGTAAAAGTTTCAATTTCTTTCTGAGCCGAGAAGCTTCTTAGCTTAACAAGGAATCCGCCCTAAAGGCATTGTTAGCCAGCCTCTGTTCGCCATAGCCTAGTACCGACCAATAGATGCTGTGATTCGTTAAATTGTCGACGTTTAGTGCTTTGTTCTCAAATCAATCACGTCCAGGTGAGACTTTCACTGTTCCTATAAGGAAGAGCTTGACATCTGAATCTCTAAACGAGAAAGTAATAGCGTTAATTCACCCGCAACGGATTAAAATATTGCTTACATTTTCCCGCAAGCAAAATCTGACGCAAATATTGGAAGGCGTCGGAATTGGTCCCGGCGGGAGGAGGGAGCGGGTCTGGTGTTGTCTGAATCGACCTTGCGGATAGAGGTGACGATGAGACTGAAAACTTTCACCTGAAGTCCACCGTAATCATACGGCACGTTGTAAAGGAGAGAGCAGGGAGAAAGTCTGGTGAAGGGCTCCTCACACACTCAGCGCCAGTATTGCTCGGCTTCCGATAATTGGACGCACATTCCATGCAAATATCAGACACAAGGACGCACGGCGCGGATTTAGAACCTTACTTGCTCTCGTACCTTCAATGACAACTTACCGCGTTGAAAGGAGTGTCCGAACGTCTTTGGGCAGGTTGGCGGTTGACTGTTACATGTTGCAAGGAGGGTTGATTTGAGATAAGAAAAAACCAAGTTGGGTATTTGGTACGCGGAACACGTAAATAATAAAGAGCTGTAACGGAAATCGGCTAATTATCATGTCGGAATTAATTGGCTGCCAAAATTTGGTTTCGTCTGTGGCCATACCAATTGACTAAGCGAATCCAACCAAGCTGATGGACCCTATAATATTGAGGCGATACAAAGAGACGCCAAACTCTTAGGGGAGACTAACAGGAATTCTTAAAAACTTAGCCTTGATCAGTTGATAAAATAAAGTTTTCTATTTCCTTAAAGATAACTAATTTCTAGATCCAAATTGGCTAGTTCATTATATCATGGACTCGTACAATCATCAAATAAATTAATTATATTTTACTTTTACAACTGTTTTTAAAAATAACGCATATTTAACGACCGTTAACAAACATGAAGGAATTTATTTCATGTATACTTTAATCAAGGTGGAGGTCGTAAGCTATAACTTGGGTAGCTTATAGATAAATCCAGCCCTAGGTGAAACGCTTTCTCGGTTTATGCCATAATTTTGACCAGCGTCTCATTTCCTTTTCTTTATTACGGGAGTGACCAACCTTTTGCACACCAAGCGCCAATTTGTTTTGACAGACGAGTTCAGTTGCGCTGTATGACTCAAAGGCATTTTATAGCGTCATGCGTTAAAGGTTATGGGTTGGCAAAAAAAAGTAGAATCTGCTTTGCTTAGGGGACGAAAAGGAATAACTTTGATACAGTTAAATTAATTAATTTACGTCAGTTTTATGAACCACTAATATACAAAAGTCAAGAATGATGTTCCTGTACGAGAGGGTAATACATCCGTGATACTCGTTTGTTGATTATAACTCTGGACTTCAGTTGTTGGCGCTGAGATCGAGATCGGCTCGGAAATGTCTGTTCCCTTTGTTTGCCAGAAGGACTGTTATTAAATTATTCTCTACCTGACTCTAGGACATTCATTGTATTTATCTATAACAATAAATAAAATAGAAGTGTCTGCCTGTCCGTACGTTTGTCTGCGAATAGGTTCCGAAACGGCTCAACGGATTTCAATTAAAATTTGAGGGTTTAAAAACAGGAAATTTAACTTGAATATTCGTGCAAATATCATTTCGATAATGTTATTAATATAATATAAATATTAATTATGTGGGAAGGTTTGCTAGCTAACGTGCATTTGAATCTATACTGTTTATGCTCCGAAGCGGCTTAATGGATTTCAATAAAAATTTCATGGATCTAAGCAGGAATTTTAACTTAAATTTCCGTGTATGTTTCATTTCGATATCTTTCATAGTTGAGAAGATGTTAATGTAAATATTTATAAAACCATTGAAATGCCGCGCAAAGGCGGCGGGAAAACCAACTGCGAATTAAAAATCACATTAGGCGTTCTTATACCATTCATTCCACTTACTGCGTTATTATAAGCGTAATTTTGGCAGCATGAGAGAGAGGGAGAGGAAGAGAGAGAGAGGAAAAGAGAGGAAGGACGAGCATTCTCACTCCATCTATTGATGTAAACTTGCGAAAGCGGAAACTGTTCAAAACAAACTGCAAGATTTTAGGGCAAAATAAAAAGAGCTATTTCCGAGCGAACGAACTCGCGGGAAAAGTTAGTTTATAATATATGTCTAACTGTACAATGTTTTCTAACAATTTCAAGGGACTTCTGGTCCGAAATATAAACAGGCTGAAGGATGCAATGCGCCACTTTTAATCGTACAGAGCGCAACGTTTGGCGCATTCCACCTCTGCTTTATTACATATGCAGAAAGCTAGAGTTAATGGAACAGTCCCATGTCTGTGAAAAATAAATTAAAATAAGAAATTTTAATTAATCAAATAAAAACATAAGCGAAAACACTACGGAACAGTGGGTGCACTAGGAATTAATTGAACGCAGCAACTAAGAATTGATGTGATGACCTTCAATTGAAAGTGACAATTGCTATTGTTAATTTCTATTGCTCGTCTCCGTGGCACTTAAGACTTTAATATTTTCACTTATGTCCTTTATAGCCTCCTTGTAAACCTAAATTGTTTTACTACAAATCATATTAAAACATCAACAGCAGCTTTCGACGTTAACGCGTCATATGAATCTGTAGTGCTAACATTAATTACTCATTGTACAGTTTCATTATTATAACTGTTAATCGGGTATTCCATTGTCTGAGTTAGAGGAACAAAGAAAGTATAAAACAAAGGTCAACAATAGAAAATTTACAAGAAAGTCAAGAGAGGAATCGGTAAAGATAATTTGAACGAGGACAATACCAATGATAAACTGCCTGGAAAAAAGAAAAAAAGGAAAATAAAGCCCAACCCTTGAAATCAACCCTCCGTTGGCCGAATAGGGGTAAAATTGCTCGTTTGATCATTTTTAACTTTATTTAAAAAAATTGGCTTGAGGGATCATTTGGCAAACGGCTGTTTTTATTTTTACAAAAAGTAGCTAATTTTGAAAAATATTTTATTAATTAATTGTCTGTTAAATATTAGTTATTCCAGCAAAAAAACGTACAGTTTAATTTCAAGCAGCCGTATACCTTTTTTCATTATACTAAACCTTGTAAAAGAAACCCATAACTCTGCATGTTAAAAAAATATATTAGAAAGCGTTTGCATGAACTCTTGGGTGAAAGAAATGGTGCTCTAACATTTTAAGACATACCGACTTTTCCTCAAGCTTATTTTCTGTTCGAAATAAATACAATAAAATAAGAGTTACTTGTAATAAACGCAAGAATTTCGTATGCAAAGAACATTATCCTTTAACCTGTATAACGCATAAACAAAATTAAAGAAGATAAATTCACTATTTTTTATTTACTTTCAGATTTTCAGATTTTAATTTTAAAAATCATATTATTAATAAAAAATGATATACTATTATTATGCAATTTTATTAAGTTCTTTGATTAAAAATGTTTAAAAATTTAGACGTGATAAGAATAATTTCCCATTAAAGCGGGTTTCTTTACCTTGCACTACAAACTCTATTCTGTAGAGGTTTCAAATGGACTCCCCTCGACTGTCTATTAACATTTTATTCCTTTAATTGCGTTAGGGTAAAGAGGGAGTAACGAAAACGTGAAGCAGAAACTTGCCACTAAGTAAGGTAAAGTCTTTTTGCTTACTTTTTACATCTACAAATTAGTTATTTCAATTTTACATGACTACAGCTAAGTTATTTTACGTTAATTTACTGTCCGCATTTCTAATATAGCATTAATCAAATACGTTCACCTTTTATTAATTTTCAAAATTTATATAACATCGCAGGATTAAAATCGCACCACTCCTTCAAAGCCAACAGATATATTTTCAATATTTATACCTACAGCATGATTTTTCTTTGTTTATAGCCCTGAAGGTTGTATTAAAATGTACCGAAACACTGACAATATTGAGGGGGGAAAAGTGAGTAAAAACGAATATGTAATTGTACGGCAGTAAGTGAGAATGATATTCTTTCTGAAAGATCGGAAACTTGCAATGATTAGCAAAACCTGTTTATCAGTTCAGAGGTCACCTGGTTGATTCCCCTGGCTCCTGGTCGATTACAGTCGTCGATAGGGAGAAAGTAACGTATAATTTCCGGAGGAAATACACGCAATTTCCGGCCCCTTTCTTATTTTCTCCGTTTAATAAAAAAAAACTTGCAATAGTTACGTTGGAGTTATAAGTAATTAAGCTTTCATCGTGGCCCTAGGGAGAAGCGTTTCCTTTGTACACTGAAATTGCCTCGACTAAACGTTAATAAATAAAATTATGGAATGATTCTCTGTTTTAATTCGCATCAGAAAACTCCATTCTCTCGTACCAACCTGTTCTAAATTATTTTATTTTTAAATCGACTTCGATTAGTATTAATGTTTCACAATTTATTATGTTAACGTAATATTAAGTATATTATCTTATAATTTCCCTGCTTTATCTTTGCTCTAAAGTAATTTTCAAATGGGAGCCGTTGGACTTATTTTCCAAATTCATGCGCGTTGTCAGATAGTATTGACAACGCAGCTGCACTGTAGTAAGAGTTCATTGCTATTCATTATTGACTTGTCTTGTGTGACGTTTGCGCATTTTCCTACTCTCGTATGCTGAAAGCCAGAACGGCTCCCGTTTGAAAACCACTATAGTCTCGCATGAAATGATTGGATCATCTCCGAGGATATTTCCTTCTTTCCGAGGCGTTTGTCATGTGTATATTTGTTACCATCGTGTTTTAGTTGTAACGATACGTTCCTTACAAAATATTGGCGTAATGATGCACATTATAAACGGAAGAAAACTTGTATTTCAGTCTCAGTAATTATTTCCCCATAAATAGGAGCTTTGGGTGAGATACCGGATATTTTCCTAATACTAAAATACTGTATGAACATATACTAACATATTACATACGCGAGAAATATTATTCATATACTTTGTACTTTCGTATTTTTGTACAAATATATTTCAGTGAACGCACACTAAACGATCAGCATATGAGTATTATATCGGCTGCAGTTATTGAAATTATTTTCCGGAATCGATCACTGAATTTATTTACACTTCAGTAGACGATATTTTATTCAATTTTATATATATATATATAATCCATAAAATTGCCACATATACATTTTTACAAATATTTCCTATCAGCTAACTTCCACTTTTTTATTATTTCTAATTAAGTAAATAAATAGGCAAGTAGCAGAAAAAATGTCTGTATATTATTAAATTTAATAGTGTATATAAAATTAAATGTACACCTGATGCATATCCAAATTAAAAGAACGGTGTATTAATAGTTTTTATTATTTTTCGCATGATGAATACTCTGATTTATTTATTTTTGAATCAGTCAGATATTATTATTACTATTGATGTTAAATTTTCATTGACAACTATATAGCCCATACATAATATTGTCTGATATCCTCTTATTAATTATTTTCAAGCTGCTAATTTTATAATGAAATTACTTTTAGTACTTCTGAATTTATTCTTTATATCTTATATCAGCATCGGTTATCCGTATTATAAATACCAATCCGGAAGTTATTCACAATACAATGAACGGTATATTTAAAATTTTAACTTACAGGAGTATAATCCAAAAATAAAATTTTAAATATTCATTTTACCTCTTTGTCTCTGCAGCCCATTTAGGTCCTTGGCCTACCGGGTCAACTGCGGGCTGTCGTTTAACATGACACATTCCGAAATTTGGAGTGACATGTGGTCAGAATATCGATTCTCTAACTGTCTTAATCCCGTTCTTCGTAGCCATGACGTCACAAATATCTAATTTGATGCCAGGATTTGAACCTGGGACCTCTAGGTTTTCAGGCATCGACGCTAGCCACTAGACCACAGGACGTCGGCAGTTCAAATATTTATTATCAGGTAAATTAATGTTAGACGTTTTTTTTCTGCCTTAATCATCAGGTAAATTAATGCTATACGTTTTTTTCTGCCTGAATCATCTGCCATCGTTTTAATTTCTGGTGTTATCCATTGTATTCATATATAATACTATAAAATTTTAGTCGATAAATCTTAGAATTAACGACTTTTTTAAAAAATGAAGAGTGTATAAAATTCATATCCTTGTGACACGATATTATTTGGATTGATTTAATTTTCAGAGGCATGTTATTCTATATTTATTATCAGAGTACAACAAAGTCTTAAAATTCTCGAACTGTGAATATATACGAGATATAATAAAAATTACATAAATATAAAATTGTGCCCGTTTTTATTGAGGATTTTAACTACGTTACGTCCAAGGTGATATTTTGTAAATCAATGTTTACGATGAGCTGTGATCAACCCCCACGCCCAAAAAATATTTTAAAAGGGTCTGGAATCATCGCAATTATGCGAACTTGTGACGAAAATTTTTGATCACAGTTTCGCTGTCTGGTGTCAAGACATAAATTATAATTTTAATTATGACAGGAGTGGAAAAGGAACCCGTATATGGTGATTCATATGGTATGATGGCTGATAACTGAGTTTTCCTTGTAACACAGGTTCAAGTGTAGAGGTTAGGTCAGGCCACCGCCATCTCAAGGCGAAGGTCGTGCTTGGAAACGAAGGATACGGACGATGATGGCGTCTGTTCTTACAATCTGAGATACCATATGGAATGTAACTGATGACATCACTCTCCTACCATTGCAGCATTCCGTCATCAAAACAAAGCGAGAACACTAATAACCACGTCGGTTGATGTGACAATAAACAAAATAAAAGCGAGAGCACGCACAACAGCGCATTATTCACTGTTGGACAGTCTAATGAACGTGATATACTCGTGTCATAATTTCGCACTTGTTAGTGTTTGGGGTAAAACACGCTTCCTTCCTTCCTCATGCCAATTTCACAGTTGACCGAGGGAAGGTGGAACTTCATAAAAAACCGTAATAACATAGAGAAATACCACAAAAAACCTTCTTGAACTCTAGACGATGCTGACATTAAATGGTCCTAAAATAGAAAGAAACACTACTTTTAGAAACTATACAAATTTCTAAAACGTTTTTTTGTACAGCCTCCAGTGCCCAGAACAACAATGAAAGGTCACTTAAATGATGGTTTATGGCAGGGTTTCCCAAACTTTTTCTTCAATGGAACTCTTAGTAAAATCAAACATTCTAACAGAACACTTGGCTTATTTTTTAGGATGGCTGATTTCTAGTCGTAAAATAAGATTTAATTTCGTAATTATTTTTAAATATAGACCTGCAATATAATATAAATAAATAAAGTACTTAGTGACTTTGATGATTTTGTGTCCTTGAATTGCATATCTTTGTATTTGTAAATTCAATTATAATATCTGATGTGGCGTCTACCCTGTTTCTTCACTTTGACTAAATTGCAGCATAATAAGAAAATCCAGCTTCCCATAAATAGGTCGTAGAAAACGGAAGTAAGACAATGATAACTTGTTTTGAAATATTGAGCTACTCTTCTGAATATCTCGCCCAGAAATCACATAAAGACAGATCATTGTATTCCTCTTTCACTGAAAATATTGCTAAAGAGTTGATTTAAATTTATGTAGACGTTCTAATAACATATTGGAAACTTCTTCATCTACTTTAAAATTTAAATCATTCAAACATTCATGTATCTCAGGAAACCAATTAAAATCGTTAGATTCACCTCATGAAATCCAAAATTGTATTTTTTTAAATCAAAATATCTTGTATTAAAATTATATTACTCTCTCCTTGTTAAGTTCATTGCACTCTATAAAAATATCTGCCAGCTATACGAGTTTAATCAACCATAAAGGATTTGGTATAACTTCAACAAAATGTTGATCCGGGACTAGTTTGTGCCTTCAAGAAACCAACAACTCATTTCGAAGTTCAAAATGTTTTAATAGTGCTTTTTCTCCAGATAGCCACCTAACTTTAGTATGTAATAAAAGTGTTTTGTGTTCACTAGCCATGTTATCGCACAAAATTTCAAACAATCTGGAAAGAAATGGCCACTAAAATTTTCCTGTGGACCAACAGTTGAGAACCGCTGCACTGAATGGTCCTGAAAGACTGCAATTGAATTCCACAAACGAAGGCGTACAAGGTGGGCTTATTTTTTGGTTATAGCTGCTCATTGTCAAGTTAAATAAAATATTAACTTTATAATTCTCGGCTATGGCAATCTCGTACAGGATTCTGGTTGACTGAACACGTCCACATTTGTTCATTGTTACTCATGTTTCACATTGTAGCGGGAAACAATAATTGATATTATTTGTTTCAGACCGTTTTTGTCTTACGAACTGATTAAGTGGTATTATAACATGATCTATAGTATAAATAGAATCACTCCAATTTTTGCGGAACACCTATTCATGTCCCGCGATACACAGTTCGGGAAATCCGGGTTTAGGGAAGTATATAAAGGATACAAAATTTTAATGAAAATATTTATTAAAAAATATGATTAAGTTATAAAAATCAAAATAGCAAAAAAGGTAATCGAGTTGTTACTAAAACAAGGCAGGTTGCAGTGATATGCAATTTCAGTTATGGATCTATACTTCGACTATTAGTTGGGCGGCACGATTGATGACGTCACAGTCGCTGTTGGCCACACGGTGTGATGACGTCACAGATATTAAAGTCACATTCGGTAATAAATTATCATTAATTACAATATATGCCTCTTTGGATGAAATAAATAGTACAACAATATATACGTCAGAAAAAAAATGATTGTGGAAATTCTGCACCAATAGATGTCAACATTATTTTACATATACGTGCCTACATATTTTTTCTAGAACATAAATTCATATTCCTAGACTGTCGTGTGTAATTCCAGCCATTTTGTGTTATGCTCACCCGGAATTCTATTAACGAATTACCTGTTTATTAATCTTAGCTATGCAATAGCCGGGTGTTTAATTGCCCTAATTATAGAACATGTTGAAGTGCAGTTTTTCTTTTCAGTCAACCGAGTTTCTCACCCTTAAAAGTGAAAATGTTCAAATTGATGATTGTAGTCGTGCAATAAGAAGAGAACGACAATGAAACATTAATTGTTGTAGAAAGTGATCAGGGAAGGTAAATAATTCGATTATCTGTTCAGTATAAGGCATGAATGAATGAGCGAAAGCGAGAGATCAGCACAAAGAGAAAGGAATACGTTATGTCAACAAAGTAGAGGAGAAAATATCAGAGCAGGGTCTCACAGGTCAACCAAATATACTGCTACTAACATTCAACAAACGTTGCTGTTGTGCGCAGGGTCCACAGGGCCGCGATTTAAAAGTAATCCCTAATGAGCGGATCAGCTTTGATCTTACTGTCAAAGGGTTTTTGGATCACATTAGCATTCTGGTAAAAATTATGGAGTAAGTTGTCTCAGTTTTGGGACTGAGAGAGAAAGTCATTATACGAGATAAACTTCGCGTTCTACTTTTGTTAGATATAAATTGAAACAAGGGGTATATGATTTTCGACATACATGTCAAAAATTTCCATTATCAATGTAAGTGGATATTCATTTTAGTTTGCCTTGTCTGAATTATAATAAAACTGGTTTTTGATCCAAGAATATTTCTGGTAATGTAACATACAAATATTAATTCTTCATCCTGTATAGAGGATACATTGTGACAAATTAAATTAAAAATATGTAAGTAATCTTATAGAAATTTTGGAAATTGGAATGATTTCCAAATATTCATACTTATTTAAGCCGTAAGTGAATTCCTCTTTTTATGCGAAATCCTTTCTTGCCTGTGTTATCCAACTCTTTGTCTACAGCACTTCTACCATTCCTAGCAGCAGAATTCCTTACCTTCCTTCAAAATATCCCTTCCTAACCTATCACCCTATGTTATTCCACCATTTCCCGCACTACACTCCTTTACCTTGGTTTTCACTCTATTAATCCTCGTGTATTTTTTCTTCAGGACCACGTTCATTCCAAGTCTTCTTCAAACACGTGTGATACTACAATATCATCGGCAAACCTTAGGGTTTTTATTTCTTCTCCTTGCAGTGTGATTCCCTTATATTCCTTTTTAACTTTCTTCATCTATGTACACGTTAAAGAGCATGGGCGAAAGACTGCATTCTTGACTTTCACCTTTCTTTTTTTTTCTTTCTTTTTTTTTGGTTAACAGGCTACATTAGTTTGATCCTGAAACAGGCAACTCCCATTTAATGGCATACGAAGGGAATTGAATAGGGGGGGGGGGCGGAAGGTAGAGCACGGTAGCCAAGGGTTAACTAGGGCCCCCGGGCTATGGTTTAAGGATCCTACCTGGTGTTTCACCTAAAGAGATGCAGGGAAAACCATAGAAAACCTGCATCAGGTAGGTCGGGCATTGGGTACTATTCTCACGCCCTTCCGAATGACGGGAGACGAGTCTGCTGTGGGGACGCAGCATTCCCTTCTCCGTGTCTCCACCAGTTTCAGGAGGCAGTTGGCCGACTGATCCAATGGGATCAGCGGACAGCTCTTGCCATATGCCCAAGGTCTTTGACCCCGGTACATATACCTCCTAAAATAGGTGAAGGTGTCTCGGCATATGAGAACTTTGATAAAAAGTACCCAGAGAGAGTGCGAGGCATCCCCGACATGATCAGGTAAGCCCCGCAGTCAGTCTGGGCTGAAGCGTCTGCGAGAAAACTCCCGCAGCACATCTTCTGCACCTTTCTTGATTTTTGCTTTCTTTTTTTGCTCTTCAATTCTAAATACGACTGACAGTATCCTATAAAAAGGCATTTTGCTTTCTATCTTTCATGAATGTTTAAATTGGAAATCGATAATCAATTGTTCGTTTGAATTCATTAAAATTTCGTTAGTACTCTATTTAAATAATCGAGCCTATATCTGCAGGAAGGAATTTTTATTTATTTAGTCGTTATGTGTCATGTATTCTACCAAATCTAAAAGTGGAGTAAAGAGTTTATGACATTGACGTGTCCATAGCGTCAATGAACTCTAGTTCGTTACAAGTTATCTAGCGGTGTAGAGCATTTTTATCAATATGCTATTAAAAATATTAATCATAATAAATTAGTAAAAAATTAAAAACTTTTAGAAGCGAAGTCCAGGGATTGAAGTAAATTTTTTCTCGGATTTCTGAATATCGATTAACCACCGTCAGCGAGAGTCGGCCCGAGGAAGATCTCTAGTTTGCGTAGGAGGCCGTACATGTTTAATCATAACTGAGGTAAAGGGTTGACCTGAGGAAATGCGAAAGGAAAGTGGTGGTGTTTGTTAGGGTCACCTTGGAGCGGAGAGATCGCGTGCGTGACCTAGCCCGGGGTCGAGCCGCGGCCAGTGAAAACAGCGGCTGACCCCTGAGAAGCCCGGCAGCTCGGCTAGCCTCAGCTCTGGCTTTCCCCTCTTCCGGACCCTCAGAGAGAAAGGCCGAGGAGGATCCCACGCCAACGAGAGTGAATCTTCCTTCCATCTGTCACACGACGGCCCCAGTTACACCCACGATACGCGGCCGACCGGTCACTAACAAGAAAACTCACACGAAAATGAGGCTACGTTGTAAAGGCGTTCATTCACACTTAACACGCATTCTTGAACAACCGAACCTGAGTGGAACTTGGATAAATTAATGGTACTGCTGACTGCTATAGTTACAGCTATTTTAAAAATTGTGTAAAAACAGCGCAGAACACAGTAGAAGAAGAAAATAAGAAAAACATTATTCAAGGGGGGTAGAAAACTTATTGTAGAGCGCAGAAAATGACTTATATTTAAAATCACGAGGGAAAGCAAATTTATAACAATGGCAAAGAAATCGAATTAAAATACAGAGTACTAACGAAATAAAAAAAATAATAAGCTGACGAAAGCAATAAGGATTTACCTACAAAATTAATGATTAGTTATTTAAATATATGTCACGTTTCTGAAGGATCATGAGATACAGTAACACACCCTGCTAGAGGTTATAGATGTTTATTTACCGCGAAGTGCTGTATAAAACCTCTTACTGCGAAAGACTACCTCCGCTTCGAGGTCCAGTACAATTTATACATTCGTGGAATATTCTAGAAATGAAAGGTAAATACAGTAATATAGTTCAGTGGGACTCGAACCAGAGTCCACATTGCTGCAGCTCAGTCCTCAAGCCCTGCGCTATGGCTGCAGGCTCTCAGACAAACATTTAACCATAAAATATCTCAATGGTCATTAATAATGGACACTAAAAAAAATAAAGGAAATTTATGCAGAATGAGGAGTTGTGCCTAGATTAATGTAAATAATTGTTGTGTGTTCATGAATTAAATTTATTCACATTTCGGATTCAATCCAGGACAGTTTATATATATGGACCTCTATTTATTGACTGAATTAATATTTAAAATCTTTAAAAGAAACCTAAAATAGGAGACCGAAACGTTGTAGAAATTGAATAAACACGTGTTAGTCTGAAATGGATCGTTTAATCGAATTGTACATAACATTTTGGATTTGACGACATAAATAATTTAATTTAAGTAAATTCTCAATTCGCTGGAAATTATTAAATAATGCAATAAGACTCGTAACTGACATTTATCCTCAGACAACCCGCTAAAATATTGATTTAATTGATATCGGTCTTATAACAATCCCAAAAACCTACCAATGGATGGTAAATATATGTATTATTTATTGCTGACCTTTATAAAAATCTCATTACTACATGAATTGTTTATAGACACAGTTTTTTTAATTATCAAATTTCACCAATTTGTTTCACGTCTGAGGTGTTTGAAGAGTGCGTCTAGGTTGCCTACTTTTGCCCCTTTTTAAAAAACGTTTTTTGAATAAATAATAATTTTATTGAAATTAGCATTCAATTTAACTTGAATGATAATCGAAACTTATCAGTAATTTGGGTGTTTCAAATTTTAGATCTCCGAATTTTTTAAAATTTGTCTTCTCAGTAATTGCTTCTCTGTCTCCGTCTTCAAATTAAATTTCCATTTCCCTCTCTTTACATTGCTGCCTGAAAAGTTTTTTTAGCCCTTCAGAAGGTTTTTATATCTAATTAAAGGAAGGTAATAATTGGATACTCATTGCTATTACATATTTTTTCCTACTTTGAGAAATATCCATTCCTGGACTAGTATATTTCCCATAAGGACAATACTTTACGTCTTGTTGAATCTTACAATATTGCTGTCTCGTTTCTCCTTATAAATAAACCCGAGTATCGCTCAATATCTTCACTATTGTACTCAATATACAGATGGGAACGATAATTATATGATGATCAAAAATTATTATAAAATTGAACAGAAGTTAACGTCATTTTTATTCGATATATAGCCACTAAGAAAATTAACATTTATTTTTTTCAAAGCAATACATTTCTGCTGTCAACATTTTCTAAAACGCGTGATACTAGTTAACGATGTGTGTGTGAGAGAGACATAGGGACAGGATGGTGTGAGGAGGGGAGAGATGGAAGAGAAGGAGAGAGGTGGAAGAGAGGAAGTGGAGGAGGAAGAGAGAGGAATGAGAGAGAGGAGGGGGAGAGGTGAAAGGGTGGGAGGAGGGGGAGAGATGAAAGGGTGGGAGGAGGTAGATAGAAGTGAGTTGAGGGGGAGAGAGTATTTTTAATTTTATCACGCATTCTCTGGCCAGCAAAGAAGTTTGTATGCAAGCGGATAACCACTAAGGATAAAGAGAGTCCGGATTTCACCCAACACCGACGAAGGCACAAGCGATAGACAGAAAGAATGAATATAGATTTGTGTACATAGAGAAATAAATCCAGACACACTTGTAGATGTGTGTAGATAAGTGTAAATAGATAGATAAACTATGAAGCCCTAAATTGTTGGGTGCTACGAAGACGATTATATTCGATGTAATAAACCTGGGGTGGAACTTGTCGAGGAACAGTAGGATTTTGTGGGTAAGAATCCCACACAGTTGAGGAATGCGGACTCTCCTCTTCATCGCTTGAGTATTCCACTTTTTTTGTCCCTCGTAAAAAGAAGATAGATAGAAAGAGGGAGAGAAAAGAAAAGGAATGTGAATTAATTATTTTATGCGAGTAGAAGTTAAAGTAAAAATAATTTTGATAAGTTTTTTTCTATAAAAGTAGAATTAATAATTTCTAAAATTGGTGTAGAAGACGTGAATACGTAGAATAAAATCCATTAAACGCACTAAGAATGTAAAATAGAGCGCTTCGGTTCCTTTCGCTAGGAAAGTATAACGGTTTTAATTGAAACAAAAAAAAATTACAGTAAAATTTATTGACAATATGATTTCAGAATGTAAGTAAAAATTGTGAGCATAGAAAGAGGATGAAAACTAAAATGGTAATTAGCGTGAATCATCTCATAAGTATCATTTTCAAATGGTTCGTGGATTACATTTTTGTATTTCTAATGTACGCCATACCTGCTAATTATGAGCGGTTGAAAGATAATTATTTTTACTGACATTAGGAGTCAAATATAAAATTTAGTGATCAGATTTGTTCTACAAGCGTGGATTAAGTTAATATGAATTGTCTGTATGAATATAATTAAGAGAATTAAAGGTTTACACTAAAAATTAGGTTAATTATAAATCTACATAATCTGTAGCTTTCGGCCAATACCCAGGCCATATTCGTTCGGATATATCTGCAAATTATACAGTTATTTAGGTGTGAACATCGAGTCAACATGATCTTACTTTGTGGACTTATGGAATAAAATATAAAACGCTCAAATTTCTAAATGTGGGTTTTGATTAAAATTAAAATTCTTTCTGTAATAATCTATTAGAATTAAAATTTTGGTCGTTAGTTTAGAAAGACGTTTGTTTGGTAAAGTATTATTATTTTACAAAAATCACAGTCCATGAATTGGGTCACCGAAATTACCCAGGTTCACATTAAAATTCACTGACTATATTATTAAGAAATAAATTTTCTCTAGAAATTTTTTTGTTGTAAAAAATAAAAACTAATTTTATATTTAGCCTCGATCCAATGATTGTAAGACCTGTGATTACGACTCTTTTATTGTATTTTGGAAACGTTGCCAGAAAAATCGGATTAAAGCCAGATTTTCAGTCGGGAGAAAGGTCGAATCAGTATGTGCGGTGCGCATTCTTCAGACTCGGCAGGAAAGTTGCTAACTTGGCCGAGTCATGAGGATCAATGCCTGATTTCACAAGTGTCGTTTTGTTGTTGTTGTTGGAATCATGACGGATTATAATTTATTTGGGAAACCCGTTACTGGGTATGAGCTTGGGAGAAAAGAACGATTCAGTCTTCCGATACTGAGAGGTCCTCGGTTCACATTCTTCCGCTCCACGATTTTTGCGGAATCACTTTTCCAAGATCAACAAGATAAGCCCCACGGGATAGTAAGTAACGAGTACTATATATTAAAAAAATAAAATAATTACGGCAAAATATTTAAAAATAAATATTTTTCTCATTTTAAGTTTCAAATTTATAAAAACATTGTTCACTTGTAGAAAAACCTGGATGATGTGCAGAAACAGAGTAGTTTGCTTTTATTATCTCGTGATCTCATTATCATCATTCATATAAATTGTTTTGATAGGCGGAATGTACATTACGATGGAAATAAAATCCGAAAAGGCGATTGGAGATTCAGTATTTTGGTGAGTGGGAAAATAAACCATGTTTTGCGTAATATACTGCGAATTAAATTTCTGTGGGAAATAAGTTGTTTAGAAGAGAAGGATAACTGAGTACCCACAGAAGATTTCTGAACCTTTGCTTCTGTATATGAGAAGCATTCAAGGGGACTACTTCTTCAGGTAATGTATGTGACTCAGATACTTGATGTGGTGATTATCATTCGCTTCGCGTCTCTTCTTACATCAGATTCGTTGCCTCCGGCGCCTACGTTGTTCTTTTTTTAGTCTCGTTGTTCCTCAGTCTCATCACGATTTTGATTATATTCCACAAGCTCTTCATTCGGTTTTGGTGGTTATGACCATGCAGCTTTTCGTTTTGTAGAGTACATTATTTAAAAAGATACAGACGCGTATACCAATATACTGAGAGATCCTTGGTTCACATTCTTCCGCTCTATGATTTTTGTGGAATCACTTTTCTAATATCAACAAGGTAAGTCCCAAGGGATTGTAAGTAGTGAGTCCTATAAATTATATAAATAAAAAATACGGAAAAATATTACAAAATTAAAAATAAATAACTTTCTATATTTAAATTTCAAATTCATAAAAACCATTGTTCACTTGTAGAAAAGTCTGGATTATGGACGGAAACAGAGTAATATATATATAAAATGGTTACTAAATGGTTAGGTGACGTGAAGGATTTTGGTCGTTTGAGGAACTGCATGACAAAGTATGTATAATAATCCTATCCGAAATTCAAACACGCCCGGTTCGTTGTTATGAGAAACAAAACGTTGATGACGTCATAAAGAGTCGTGTAAATAAAATTACTACCCAATCTATCAGGATTCAAAATCGGTGTTTTACATGCATTCAAATAATTTAGTAAATCTACAAATGAATGAAGTTTACATACATTGAAACAACATACCGAATAAATTACACTTTTACGCGCCACAATACACAAATTTATGAATTAACAATTTCTTGCAATTTATGAAACAATAATAATGCAATCTTACTGCTCATTCGTCTCCAATCAATATAATTCTCCCTGCGTATCTCTCTTTAACCAATAGTTTCCTTCATAATATTTTCCGTTCAACATGAAAGAAATTTTCATCTCAAGCTAACAGGACATATCCAGAGATGCTACCTCTTTCTTTCCTCTTAAAGATGATATTTCTTGACGTACTGTGTAAAGATGTTTTAAATTTCTTTGTAGTCATACTATAGATGGATGAACTAAAGAAAATGTAAACAGCACAATTTTACAAAAAGAGGAAATTACTGGTCTTGAGGAAGATGAGCTTCAAAAAATGTATGTGGAGCATGAAACATATGCAATTGGGAAGTTCTAAGAGACAAAAACTGGAATATTTCCAAATATGGTGGTACAGATCTACTGATAACAAAGTTTTTGCACTAGTAGTTGAACAAACACGTTTCTGGACCACGTCAGCTAGATGATCTGCCATCCCACCGGTTACCTCAGTAATGCATCGCGGGTGCAGACGAGTGAACAGGATATAGATGAACTGAGGAAGTCAGACGTATTAAATACAATGATCTGAAGAGGATGGATCAGGACAAAGCTAGATTTGGAGTCTTATCAAACCTGTCAACAGAATAATAACCCAAAGGAAAGACGGTTGATATTAGACTGGTCTTATTCTTAGCCATTTTTCTTGGTGTTCGATGTTCTAGAACGTTCCCAAGAGTCGTCATGAGCTCAAGTAGGTTCATTGAATGTCACGTATAACATCCTCATTTCTCCCATTTTCTCTCCCTTCACCGGGTGAAGAGGTCCAGTCACGGATTTCTTCCTCAAGAACATTACTGTCGAATCTCACAAACCCACTTTCATAGCATAGCACAGCACAGCGGTGAACCTCAAGGAGGACCGCCGAAGTCGACGAAAGACCTGGCAGATCCCGTTCTCATGCCAGACAGAAAGTGTCATGTTACAATGATGCACAGGACTACGTCAAACCGTAAAAACTGTGATGCAGACATTGGGCACAAAGACTCGTAAGTAACTTTCACTTGGACAGCACAATGATTCCCGCATTCCACGAGGCAATATACAGGTCGTAAATCAAGCCCATCTCAGCAATAAAAACAATACTCAGCTTTCTGTTTTACGCACAGCAGACGTTACTTACTAATATAATTATTTATTAAAAAGATTAATTGTAATAATTTGGAGAACAGACACGTGATTATAGGGGTAGTTGGGCTATGTCTCGGAAACGTCGCTGTAGATGTCTCAAAACGGATAAGCAAAACTCTCAACTTTATTGATAATTTGTAATGTAGATTAAAATAAGACGGGTAAACTTTAATAAAGAACGAGATGAAAGTTTAGAATTTTGGAAAATTCAGGGGTATACTCCAATAGCAGACGACTTCAGTAACAAATAACTGCTAAATCTTTTGGTAAATTTCTCGTGTCTCTCTATGATTCTTCTGGAAGCCAGATGGTGTAGTTGTGGTATGGCTGAACTGAATTGAAACTGAACAAATGTCTACAAGCAATGACGGCTCGTTTAGTTTTTACGTCGTGTGCTACATCACCCCTACTAGTTCTACAGGGATAATTATGTAAACCATTATTAATGCTGCAATATCGATAGTGTTGTCAATACTGTTAAAATGACTCGACCCCCAATATGGTACGGTTCAAAATTCCATATACATACTTTTCCAATAGTGTATGATTTAAAAAAATGGAATAATACGGATGTAGCACCAATTTAACACACATTTTTAACGCGAAAGCATTTTTTCTTCGTACTATTTAAAAATGAAGTTAATTTCACAAACAAACCACGCATGGTACTAGAATTTTATGCAGTGTCGTTCGGTATATTTTTCCAAGAGGATGCAAATCTTCTAAATGACTTCCCCCATATGTTGTTATATTTAAAAATAATAATATATGACTGCTTTTTAAAATAGTACTAAGCAAAATGAACATATACTATTTTTATTTGAATACCTAAAATAATTTCAAACAAAATTTTGAATTACTGATAAGTTTTAATTTTTTTATTCTGATTATTATGCCTTCCTCCAACAGAAGTGTCATCGGATGCGCCCCCACCTCTCTCTCTTTCTCTGTGTGTATCACAGAACGCCACAGCTCTGTTTGCTTGTGCTCACTGACCCAGAACACAACAATGAGGCAGATTGTTGAGCTTTCTGGGTGGTGTAGGAGGAGGAGGTAGTGAAACTGCGCCTACGCACTTCAAATTTCAGAGAGAGATGTTGTGCTGAGAAAGATTTAGCACACAAACATCCAGCAAGTGATTAGTACGTGTTATACATCGAAACACATATTGACACTGTTAAAACCAAATTTATTTTAAAGGTTCGTTAAATTGAAAATAAAATAATTCTTCCTAAATTAGTTGGTACATGAGAACACTCTCTGCAATAATTAATTTATATTCTTTTCTATTATCATTAGGCGACCTTCAAAGGTAGCATTTGGAGCATGTTTGGAGGCTGCGAGATACTAGAGATAATAGAATTTCACTTTTATAATGGAATGGAAATAATTTCCTTTCAGGAGAACGTCAAATGATGAAACAGTAACTTGATCATTTCAAGTAATAAAATAACCAAAATAACTGAACAACATATGATATGAAAAACCAGCGACAATATTAATTTATTTATTTTTCATGTTCAACGGGAACCTACGCACAATTTCTGCTGCCTCCTCCGACGACTGAAAATTGAAGATTAAATTTTATCTTTCCTCTTTTTGTCCTTCTATTCTTAATTGTAAAATTTTGTATATTCCTTGTAATATTATATTTGACGTATCCTATTTCCTCAACCGAGGGCTAATGGATTAAATAATAATAAATTTAAAATATTATTTTCTAAGATCTGAAATATAAGTAAAATTAGTAAATATTTTGCTTTTGTTTATTTACATTAATTGAACCGCAACTAGAAATACTGATCTAATTTACATATATTTCCCATCTGAAAGAGGCAAAAAAAATTTGCTGCAACGTTGAAGTATTTTAAGTAGTTGCATTGTTTTATTTTTTCTCTTGATCTGTTAATTTCCTATGTTAACATATGTGAATATATTTTTGAAATCTGTTAATACCAACCCTTATTTAATCTTGAAGTTGTGTTGTAGGTAGAGATGTAAAACATTATTCCACTGGTGTATGAATCATTCCATGGTTTTTAGCACCTGTTTAATACTAAATTTAAAATACATATTGAGAATAAGATACGATTTTATAGACAAATCCCGTCAATCGTATTTAGATAGTACCATCATGAAATTTTAGCTTCGGTTTGTGAAAAGTCAGTGTAGAACAGATTGATCCATTATTTTTAAAAAATAATAGGGAGAATATAACTAATTAAAATGTCCCATTCTTCAATAATTTAGATTTATAGATTTGCAGCTATTTTTTATGTAATTCGAAACACCAAAACGGCAGTATAAAGTTAGCTTTCGACTCCGAGAGTCAAGCACAACTTGTAAAAATTACAGAATTAATGTATGATTAGAAAGCAACTAATACATCTTCAAGGAATTGTTTTTAAAAGCTGCAACTGTTTATTATATGTTCGTGCTTTGTTTCAGAACAATCTGTAATATAAAATAATAAACTATTTTATTCGAGACTGCATAGAATTTATTATTGTCTAATTATATGTCAGAATTATAATTATAAATGAAGAAGTAATAAATAACACGTTACAATATCCCAATTTTAAGCAATAGTATAGTTATATTCACCTTACTACTTTGAAGCAGGACGAGACTCCGGCCTGTTAGTCGTGTGTGTGGTAACTGCAGCTTCACGGCTCTTTTGAAGACGGACAAACCCCCCATATATTTCCATATTTATAAAAATTAGTGTACGCTAAGGCTTAATGTCCAGCGTCAGTGCATTGCGTTAGCATATTATCAGTTACGGAAGCTCCGGACTACAGATTCTCATACAAATAAAGGGGATTCGGTAACGGAGGAAAAGTATCGATGCTTTACTCAGTACTAGTATCGAATTCACGAAAAGTTATAGATACTTCAGAGTATCGAATGTTTTGGATCGCCAGAAATGATTTTTATAACATTATTTGAAATGTAATTATTATTAAGCTCGTCACCTTCATAATTCAATTCCGTTTGAGTCTTGGTCTGCCTAATAATGCCATGCCATTGGTTCCTGTCGTTTCCTTTATTCTTCCAATTCCTGACCTCCATACTTTTCACATCTCTTTCCACACAATCCAACCATCTGGTCCTTGGTCGTCCCACTTTCCTTCTTCGTACGGGATTTACCGTGAAGATACGTTTTACTGGGTTATTTGGGTCCATCCGGGGGCCACATTGCTTGCCCATCTTAACCTATTAATTTTAATTTTTTGCGCCAGGTCAGTGTCTTTGTACAGGTCATAGAGGTCTAAATGGAACCTTCTTCTCCACACTCGATCATCATTAATTGATCCAAATATCTTTCTTAAAATTTTCCACCAGCATTTAATCTATTTTTATCCTGTTTTGCCAATGACCATGTCTCAGATGCATACAATAAAACTGGTGTTATTAAAGTTTTGTACATTTGAATTTTTGTTTCTAGAGTCAAAAATTCCTTGTAATCCATAATACGCTCTATTCGCTAAAACGAGTCGTACACTAATTTCCTCATCCAATATGTAATTGTTTGTTATCATGGATCCAAATTCGTCGACAATTTCAAGTTTAAATGTTCCCATTTGGATATTTCACCCAAATCATTCTATTCTGGCTCGTGATTGGAGACTATTATTAATTTTGTCTTCTTTTGGTTTATTTTTAACCCAAATGTAGCCAACGTATTGTCAATACTCAGGAATGCCTCCTACATTTTTTTCATATATCCTAGTGACTATTACTATATCGTCAGCATAGGCTATCAGTTGGACATATTTGTTCATAATAGTGCCAGAAACATCGATTTTACTCTTCCTAATAACCACTTCTCGTGATACGTTAAATAATAGACGGGCCAACGAGTCGCCCTGCCTCAGGCCTTTCTTTGTTTTAAATGGGTTAGAGAGGCCCATACATTGTCTTTCCCATGGTTAATTTCAATAAATTGATTAATTTTTTAGGATCTTAAGATCTCTAAGCCCTTTATACAATTTGTTCCTCACGACTGTGTCGTAGGCAGCCTCATAGTCTATGAATAGCAAGTAAAAGTTGATTCCGTATTCCTGGTACTTTTCTATGACTTAAATTAAATATTTGGTCGACCATATATAATATATAATTTTTTATGGCATCACGAGGAATTAAGTAATTTACTTTTTAATTTCTGTTATACGTGGAGCAGTGAAGACTCCAAGAATTATATCCTACGCTATTAGTCTTCGTCAGCAAGGAAAATTTATTTATGTTGGTGAACTACTTTTGTTAGTAAAGGAAAGCTTTGAGTATCAAGGATGGTAACCCTTACCGTCCATGATAAAGGAAGAATAGCCACATAATATTTGTCTCTCTGATGTACACTGACTGCTGTGGGTTCCTTCGGTTTGATAACGTCTGCCCGGATAGGAAAAAAAATATTTTACAGTTCACTGTGTGTATTTGTTACCAACAATCAAGCATCTCATTTTTAGAATCACTGGACTGCAGGATTTAGTATATGGACGGGTCATACGAAAAATAAGACACGTAACGAAGATTTTCTGTCGTGATGTGACGAGACAACACCGGCACGTGCTGTGCAACGTTCTTCTTTTCCGCAGAAATTTATTACAATTTTCGTTCTAGCAATCTTTGTTTGTTTTGTATGTTGTTTCATTTTTTTCTGTTTCAAATATCACTGTCGCCTTTCTGGCCCTCTTCCTTTAGGATTTGAGTGCGGTGATGGTCGGTGATTTACTAAATAGTTAACAATATACAAAAGGGTAAAGAAAATTTTCCTTCAGTTTTTCATAGCTGTCACTTTTTCATTTATATTCGCTTTTACTTTGCGTAAAATTATTTATAGTCACAATTGTAGAACTGATCCCCTGCATTTACATAATGTGGCCTATGCGCGTCGAAGCACAAAAATCTCCGTGGTACTTGTATCATCTTTTGTTTCTATAATAATTGAGGATATTCAGCCCCTTTATTTTTCCACCTGAGAGGCGTCTCCTTTGGAAAGCTGCGGTCCTGTCCCAAGTCCCTGCTGACCTTCGAAGCGGAGCGGAGAGGAAACGGTGACGTAACTCGGGCATCCACTGGAAGACAATGTGGGGAGAAAGTCTGGACATTTTCCCTAAGGATCTGATGTAAAGCAAATGTTGCTCCACATTACCTAGTCCAGTTTATATGTAATTGGCACTTTGTAGATAGAAAGGCAAAGAAACCAGGACTCTTCGTCAAAGTAATTGGTCCAATTCTTGACCCAATACGGTCTTTTTAAATATATAAACTAAATTAATTACGAAAAATATAAAAATATTTCTTTCTTTAACGACTTCAATATTCCAACACGAGAAAAAATTCATAAAAACTCAATTCATGTTTAAGTCTTCTCCTCAACAAAACTCCACACCTACTCAAACATGGCATATTAAACATATGACTATCTAATAATACTTAAAATTCATATTCAATGTTATTTGGTGCTCCGCGTAAATGTTTACGAGAACTCTTTAACAGGGATTTAATAGCAGGCCTGTACTTCTGTACATCAGAGTCGTTAGTTTTATTTACCAACAGTATTACATGCTTTGTAGCTCGAAGGAGTGATTGGGGAACTGTTCCAAAGATGCCAGGAATTTCGCCCCCAGATCACGGATGGCCGAGCAAGCTGCTGCCCTCTACCCACAGAACTGTCAGCCCATCACAGCTGCCTAGTTTGTATTACTGTTGCTAGTCTTAATTTGGAGCACTTATTTTTAAAATTCCTGGAAAGAAATAATTTGCGTTGATGCAATAAATTCACAATGTTCTTATTTCCATGTATCTCTTTTTATGTTCGCCTCAATGCGTCACTTCCAACCATACGTTCCACCCCTCAAAGCTTGTCACATGACCGTAGAATCAACCTGTATATAGGGTCACGTATCTTTAAATAAATAAATCACTTTACATTAAAACGTTCTCATTTATATCAATATCTTGTTTTTATTTTAAATTTATAAATTATTCACATTTAATTTTTCCTAACGATTTTTCCTTATGGTTTGGCTATCCTAAATGAATTTGATCGTTAGTGCATTCTCTTATCCATATTTTCTTTTAGTATGTATTTTTACTTGATTTACTATCCTAATTAAATAAAATACGTTTTAATTTCATAATATACCTTTATTGTTTTCGATGTCCTATTTCTTCATAAGTGATGCATGAAATATAAAATATTAATTTATGTTAATATACTTTTCTTTGTGTCTATTCGATTATCCCTGTTCCACGCCGTCTAGATATTGGATTTAAAAAATCGAAATTTTTAAAACTAATTTTGGAAGAGAGAGGAATGAGACAAATTAGATTTCTGTTTCAAAGGAGGAGAATTCTAACTGGATTACGGCCCAGGAAGTCTAATAAATAGCTGAGTGCTTCTGTGCAATGGAAAGGCCGATAACGTTTTAGATGGAGAATCTAATTATATATGCAATAAACCGGTGGTTGAGAGCCAAAGCGTAACTTTCTACATATCACCAGATTTATCATTCACATCTACCGCCGATTCATTTCCTTCACGGCCGACAGTATGGAAATAGTTCACAGCATAAAGGTCATTACAGATTACACGTTTAATTAGTGAAAAGAGCTTATATCTCTGGGTTGCATCTAAACTAAGAAGGTGGTGATTCTGAATTCCAAAAAAAAAATCCTTTCATTTCCTAACGATAATATTTTAAAGGTAAGTATTAAACATACTGGAAGGACGTCCAAGATATTAATGTTCAGACAGCAAAAATTTTTTATTTGGAGAAACATTAAAGAATGCAGGTCGCGTAACTTAAAATATTATCCCACTTGCACATGAAGTCAGAATCACTCGTAAGATGGATCGAAACTCAACATCACATCCGCCGACATCCGCCGTGAGAAGTTTAGAACTTTGTAACAGTCTCAGCAATCAAAAGTATCAGTCAGGTAATTAATACCGCAGAAAATACATGACAATATCTTGTTAATATTTAATTGGTTTATACGTCTGTGCCGGTTAGTTAATATAATACGTTCTACCTTGTATTATAATATATTACTGATAAACAGATCATAAACCACTCACACATTCACTCAGGAATGTAATCATCATGTTTATCAATGATAAGCCTGCCAGCGTTTAGGTTGGAGTTTTGTGCCTTTTCTGTTGAACTTGTTGTGGTTTTCCTTTGAAGAAATATGAGAGTTGAGAGAGCCTGGAAAATATGATTATCTGAAGGATCTAAATATGGTGGATATTGAGGGTGGGGAAACAGTTCCCAACCAAGTTCAGTTGGTTCTGGCATTATTGTAGAGTAACAACGCTGGTTTACCTGATGTTTTGTTTTCAGTGAGTTGACGTAGCTGTTCACTAAAGGCAACATCTGTTATTGTTTCATTTCTTGGTAGCAATTCATGGTCGAGAGTGCCAGAGTGCCATGAGAGGCTCAGCATTATTTTCTCTTAACTTCAGATACAAGGAAAAAACCATTTCTCGTCAGTTATAACAATGTTACCAAGCAACGGGTTGTGTCTGTGGGCTGCCAAACGGTCAAGGCCCCTCTACAATATGGGTCGAGTTGGGTCAATTCAGGGCATGATCATAGTGTAGATGGGAGATTGACTTGAATTGTCCAATACTATTGGATGTTGGAAGTGGGGTCGGTGAAAGTTGGCGGTGTCCTGCTCATATCAAAGAGAACCAATATGCATAAGCGAAGTCGATGGATCTACGATGCCAAGTCAACAGTTTGTTAGTGTCCAACATTAGCGAGGTCAGCAAAGACAAACACATCGTTATTCACTGATTTTGTTGAGTCGTCCAACACACATGGGACCCATATACCTAATTATTGCCGCTTACCGAAGAAATGCAAATGGTTGTGTGATCACATTCCATAACAAGGCGCTTCTTGTCGAGGATTATTGTGAACCAACTGAATTATCATCAAAGAGACGTCTTCCGGAACTTCGTTCATCACAAAAGTCACATTTTTCTTCTAGGAAAAGCGAGAATCGTTTCCGTGACCTACCGTACACACCTCAAATTCTTCTCGAGGACTAGATCCTCCATTTAACTACAAGAATAAAATGTTTTGGAAGTGTTGATTTTTCTCTATATTACTCTCTTGAAAATGTACCAATCAAGCTGTCACAACAGACAACCTTCTGTTCGTAACAATCAAATTCCAAACAGAATGAAACAAATTGAATAGCCAAAAGCAAAGGCTTTGGTGCCAAACCAAAGAACGACACGGAAGCATGCACCGATCCAATAATTTTAATACAATTCACTTTCACTGTTTAGATACACCGACTCTAGACTGCAACTGATGGAAAATCCAAACATTAGAAACATTGAAATTAAAGAGTTATCTCACGTTGGGCATTAAATTTCTTAACATTTTAAACACTAAGATTTTTAGATTGCTTATTAAAAAAATGAAGCGAAATGATAATAACTCAGTACGAATTCGAAAACAGTAATGTTCCGATACATTTTGACAAAGTAGTTTTGGTTCACTGCCAAACGAGATGACACCATGATTATTAGGAGACATTTTCTCTTGTTTTTCTCAAATAAAAACGTGATTGGGATCCTTATTTGACACAGGATTTGTAGTAAAAAACGGTCGTCACCAGACTAACTGGTGTAGTAAGTTAATTATCGTCCAAAAACTATGGAAACGGGCTTATTGGTGAGGAACTGAGGATTCAAATAATTTAACAAGCAAGTCCACGATACTCACTGGTTGAAGAAATCACACAGTAGTTACCTATTGAAAGGAATACTGACCCGATCGCTGAGAAATTCCAGTTCCCGAGTGTGAATTGGGATTATAGAATAAGAAAATCCATAAGAGTACTGTGAGTATGCGAGCAACGGGTAAGATAATCCAGCAATGTTGCGGCGTGGACCTCTCAGAAGGTCCATGAGACGAGCGTGAGGACCCTGCCGGAGTCCAAGTGTCGAGTGCTTCCTCCGTCTGGGCGCTGTTATAGTAGTCTTACCTTCCTCATGAGTGACGCAACCGGCAGTGTTTTAATTGCGGTTACGAAAGGGCAAACGCAGTTGTATGGAAGCCGTTCTTATGTAAAGCTACCTGTGAGAAAGGCTCGCTTTCCTTCCTGTGTGCCAGTGCACCCTCGCAGGATGGTCTTAATTACGTTGCACCCGATGCGCTATCTCGAAGGCGTTTCCTGGCAGAGGCTGCGATGGGAATATTTCACTTTATGCAACAACTAGGTAGGCGGAGAACTTTCTTATGAGGCCTATCCCGTAGGAGCACAATATCTTCCACCGTGAAGAAAAGGAAGGGGGGGATAAAGGTCCGATACAGGTGAATATGACGCTATCAAAAATCTCAAAACCGAAACGTTTCATTCCAGTAACGAACTACCGGAACTAATGTTAAACTTTATTCTAACTATAAGATTACTGCACAAATTATAATTAACAGACATTTGTAAATATTAAAAAAATAAAGAAAATGGCTAACAATTTTAGGTATCATTAATTATTAAAAATGGATATGAGTCAATAATTGATTTAAGAAGAAGCATTTACATTAACACACAATAAATATATTCCATCCTCAAATAGTTTCGATAAATTAAGAAAATTTGGCGTCCAATGACAGCTGGAAACCGAAACTTTTCACTGTTGGACCTCTATTTTATAATTAAAATGTATGTATTTGCATCCATTCTAGAAATTTAGCAACTAGAGAAATTTGTTTACGTATTTTCTCCTCGAAGAAATCCCATAATTGTGTTTAATGTCAAAACATTATGATTTTTATTTGTTAATTCTATAAATGTCATTAATGTTTTTAAATGAATTTAACAATATAAATTATATAGTAAATACAATGACTATCAGAAATACATGAGATAGTTATATTGGTCATCAAAAAAGTCTGTGTGTTATTTTGGTTATTTTAAGATATTCTAGTTATTTTACAAATGATTATTGGTGTCATTAAAATTGTAAAGTAAGCTCTACATGTAGAGAAGTATTAATATATAGGGGTTCTCAATACAGGCGGGTTGATGTTAATGTAAAATCTTTCGTGTTCCATACACTCATCGAGATCTCCTAAAGTGGATGTGGATTGCCTAAATTTATGACCTATAATACTATATATTTTTAAAATTATAAACATTTCGCGTCATAATTAACCTATCGTTGGTAGAGAAATATTAAACTTGTTTGGATCGTCGATACGGTGTTTACGTAAATTGGTTCTATTGTTCGCGTCAGGTTAATCTAATATTTATTAATTGCTCATTCGTAAAAGAAAGAAAGTATTATGCATCTGATAGTGACATTCATCACAGGTAAAATTATTAAATTGAATAAACTTAAATAACAATACTGTATATATGTGATGAAAAAAAGTGAAATTGTCAACAAATATCCGTTTTCTACATTTTGAAGGTGTTTCTTTCGGCGATTTTCCGCCTCTAGCAAAGTCCGTATTCAACTTGAAGAAACAAGGAAGAGCTTATTCTATTTGTCTCAACGAGACTTATCAGTAGATATATTTATATGAAGTCATTCGGTTTTAAAACGTTGATAAATATATTTTTTCGTTCTTTACTTCCCTGAATGCAAACTACATTTCCTATCCTTCGTAATGTCATTTACTTGGTGTGATTCATATCCGCCTTCTGCTTGCTGTCACTTTTCAAGATTTGTCTTCGTAATATTTCGTTTCTCGTTGGCTTGTTGCTCAGCCACGACATTTTTTCCCATATATTTAATTATCTATGGGTTTTTATTTTGGTAGATTTTCATTTTTTACTGTTGAAAATTAAATGTGTATATATTCCGCGTCTGTTGGTTTCTGTGCTGGTACCAAGTGGGGTAATGGAGTCATTGTTGTTGGCAAGGCGCGCTTCCCAGATTTCCGTGAGGTCCGCCCAGTGTGTCCGACACGCCGCCGCCTTCCACTTCTTTTAGGATTGCATCATAACCTCAAAGCAGGGAAAGAGGAGGAGCAACGAGGCGAGAGCTCGGTCCTTCAAGGACGACGAGGAGCAGGTAGTCTCCGATTAGCTGCAGTCACGGAATATCGGCCCACCAAAGTGCAACGCACTTTTATTTCTGGCTGTTCGACTTCTTTAACAAATTTTGTGTGATGCGTACGGTCTGGTTGGACACAGTGGAGATTCGATCTGTTCCTATTTTTCTTTTTTGCAATCGACTTTCGCTCCGCCAATTCATCGCGCTGAAGACAAATCGTATTGGTCTGTAAGATCCCCGTTCAAAAGTGCTCAAGCGTATTATTAGAGTGACAGTAATCATATTAACTCTTATTTATTTCCAGCTGAATGATGGCGAAGTAATTTCATTAGTTCTGTGCCTACGTTAGACAGTACTTATTCATATATTTATGAAAATATGGCCTAAGAAAAGTGTATTTGGATGTTTCTACTATTTTAAAAATTTTATATCCATATTATCACTTGAATCAACCAAAATATATAATTAACACATTTTTTAGTTCTTTTTTCAAAACAATGTGCACTTACAAACACACACAAAATTATTTTATTTACGACATGAAAATATTTCACAATAAATAAATATGCGCGACGTAAATTTGTTTCTGTGAGTTTAATTTTCCTAGAAAGCATTTACGCGTAACATTCTGCATTATTTTCAATTGTATTTATTATTTTAGCTACCATTGGTCCATTTCCCGGTAGCAGCTATATGTGCAATGTTAGCATAATTTATTATACGAATGATATATTTGATTAACACTGAACTACCTTTTTTACCTGAAGAGAAATGAAGTATGGAACCGTGCGAATTTAATTTCACTGCACTTGCTTTACTTAGAAATCTTTTATTCATTTTTCTTATTCACTTTATTTACCGCTTATTTCCACTGACCAAACGAAAAATTAATGGAAGTAATAAGAAAAAGTATTATAAAATATCTAAATGGTTATTGCATATAGTTACCTACCACAATAGAGAACTTGGTCTCTCACCTCTCTCAGGACTAAATGTAGAGTTAAAATGAATTATTAAATTAATTTCTAATCACGATGTTTTTAGGGAAAAAAAACATTGATCAGACTCGGGCAATAATACTTTGAAGTTTATATTAAAAATTATATGGGATTTTTAAAAGATATAATGTACATATTAACTGCCAAATAAAATCGGTAATAAAAATACTACGAATTATTCAAAATATTTTGTCACTATATTTCTACATTTTCAGGATAAGGAGACGTTTAAATATAAATCTCGAAATCACTTATGTGAAAACTTCCCTTCAACATTCATAAATCAAAAACAAATAAATAAACTTAAAATTAGAATTTTTAATTTAAGAATTCGTACATCAAAAATATTGAAGCAATACTGGTACAAAACGATTGATTTATATTTTTAATTCCTGAAGAATTAATGTCGTGTTTGCCTATGAAGAATTTTAAATAATTTTTTAAATACGTAATCTCTATCCAATTGGCGATTATCCACTATGTAATAACTTGAGATTACAATATAGGTTTAGACTTACTGATTCCATTAATCGTTGAATAATAAAATACGGCGCGTTGAAAATAAATACAAATGGTACTTTGTACATTCACCAGAATTATCTATCCTACTATAGCATACTATATGACAGGGGTGGCCAACCCTTTGCATACCAAGCACCAATTTTTTGAAAGTCGACTTCAGATGAGCCATATGTATCGAGCAAATTTTTTATCGTTTTAAGTTCATTGCTAAGGGTTGGTAAATAGATATGAGGAAAGGGGACGAAAAGGAATAACTTTGACGTAGTTAAATTAATTAATTTACCCCAGTTTAATAAAGCAAAAATTTACAAAAGTCAAGAACATGTCCCTGTACGAGTGGATGAGAGCTGCATGATGCTGCTATTGCTGACAGAGACTGTCGTATGGTGAAGATAACTCTGAATTACAGAGCGAGATCAGCTTGGAACTTGGAATTGTCGGTTCTCTCCGTTTGCCACAAGAACTGTTATTAAATTCCTCTATGTCTGACTTTTGGCATTATTCATAATACATGTCTAACTGTACAATGCTTTGTAACTTCTCGTCCGAAATACAAACAGACTGGAGGATGCAATGCGTCACTTTGAATCGTCCAAAGCGCCACGTTTGGCGCATGCGTTACTGTTTGGCCACCTCTGCTATAGCATTTGATAGCATAAGGAATAGCACGAGAAGAAAGTAGATGCATCTGACATTGTGAACTCTAGGAAACTGAACTGAGGGGGTCAAATTATCAGAGTTTAATATTTTTTAGGACCTATGGGTCTGTGGTTAATTTTAGTTTCGTACAATTAAGCTCAAATAGTTTAATTTTGACGTTTAAATACTGTGTAGGAAATTATTTTTTAATTACGTATCTTCTTACTAAAACTTATCATTAAAAAGAGTCGTACACAGTTGCCTCCTTGTGATGGTAAATAGATATTGCACGACACGTCCCCATTATTCCCACATTGTAATCTGAATCACACGCGTAGTCGCTACTCAAAAGCATTATGCCACAGTAATTGCACTTTATATAGCGCTCCAACATTAAGCAATGCGGAGAAGCTACATAAAAGAGAGAGAAAGTGTATACTTCTCGTTCTTTGGCTAACATCTGCTCGACTAGAGCCTACTTTTATACCTCACTATAAAGACCTTATTCTGAGGAGAGCTTCTTCTACAATACTCTTATAACACAAGTCATAATTATAATTACTGAAAATAATTCCGAAACACTTACTAAGAGTCCTACGTGAACATGCAGTACTTGTTACCTCATCGAGGTTAACCATCGCAATTAATTGTTTTCCAAGTATCTTATAATTTAAAAGCCTTGTCTAAATCTGTGACAGGTTTTCCAGAAGAAGAAAATTGACTATATTATTAAAATTACGGTTTATCTGACACGTGGTATTATCAAAATAAATAAAATAGTCAATAATTACGAGAAATAGAAAACTTTCTTAAATTCGAAAATTATATCTTCTATGAAATTCTACTACTGTCAATATGAAAAATGTAAGGAATCTATTTAACAGAATTAATTAACCTAATAAGTGTGATGTATATGGTCAATTTTATTCGTTAATTTAGGTCGATTTTATTTATGTATAATGGCGTTTAATTTGAAAACGTTTTGTCCCCCAACTTTAAGGACATCCTCAGTTTCTTAATTATTTATATTAATTCCAGTACCTCCTGAAACGTCCTGGGCCGAATAAAACGAAACGTTTTTGAATTAAATTATTCCATTTTTACACCGATTTTTCCCCCAAAATTAACTTCAACAATACCTACAAAATTTTCTACCCATAGATAAATGAGTTTTAGTCTTCTTTATCATTTAAGTATTACCAAATGAGGTTCCCATTTCTGAGATGAAACGCTATTTTATTTTTTTGTAATCTTAATTTAATTTAAGATTTTCGGATTTAACAGTTTACTAATTATACAATTTTTCAGACTTCATCGGGTAATTCTTTTAAAATGAGTTTTCAATTTTACGAATTAAGTTTTTTAAATAATCATTTATGGACAAATAAGGACGACAAAATTAGGAAAATTTTGAATAATACATAATTATTTTATTTTTCCACGTTTGAATACACCAACAAAGTTCGCTGAAACGTTATGTGTTTTTATTTTCGCTAATGTTTTAATATATAGTTTTTTGAATTTTTTTTATACAAATATAATAAGGTATAATAGATTTTTGTGTAAGAAAGTATTTTATGAAGGAGCTAATTTCCTTTTCCCACACCTGTATATAGCGACATTCTTTGCCGCATCGTTGCGTAGTGGCTTTAAATTGTTAACATAAATTTTTGTCTTTATTTTTTATATTTTATTATTGCATCTATACAGACATTAATAAACACTTTTATTTAAATTCTTATTGTCAGGTGAAAAATATAATAAAGAATAATAGGAGTTAAATATTTTATCTAACAATTAAATATACTATAAATGAGTTAAATCAGTCTCTTTGTCAGTTTTTTATTTCAAATACTAAACGTTTCGTCTCTCGTTTGAGACTTCACCAGGCAAATACATCGCTTTGTATGGAACCTCACTACATGAGTCCTTCTTCCGAAATCTTAAATCGGCTGAAGGATTCATGGAGTGAAGTTCCATGTAAAGGTAAATTTTTATCTGAAGTGTCAAGGAGAGACGGAACGTTGTAATATTTAATTTGAAAAGAGTAATAGGAGTTATCTCAATGTTCTTATACTTTAAATGCACCGACGGGTAGAATAGAGTAATCATGTAACCTCCGAAGAAATTGAAAGATTAATTTTATGATTCTGGTTTTGAATATGTTGATAATGATGTTGAAAAATTTAGAGGAGAAATAATGGAGGTGTTCCGTCCGCTATAGTAGAAAAATGATGAGGATTATTCTTTCTTCCTTCTTCTATCAACTTTATGAGGATTTTCTTTCTTCCAGTCTGCCTTAATTCTTTACTGCTGTAGACAATGGAGCATTCGATAATTTCTCCCCTAAATAACTTTAATGTGTTGCTTAAAACCTTGTTCCACACTTCTTATTTTACGCGCCTCGTCCTTTCTATTTATATTTGCCACATGAGTGTTGTTAATTTGTGCAAGTTCTGTTAATGCCAGTGTTAGACATAGATATCGTTTAGTGGTCATTATTCGCTGCCGTTCAGCGACTTGTGCTCCTTTCTACTTCGACGCGCGGATGCAGGAAGAGCGTCTGCTGTGGCGAGATTAGATCGCTTCCGTACTCTTTACAGTAGCTAATTAGCGGGCGAGCCTCTCTACATGACGCAACCACCGTATTACGCAGCAAGGTTGCAGAGATAAACGACCCTATCACAGACCGAGGTGCCCCACGATCGTCAAGAAAGATCATTCATATATCTCGGTGACCGTCAGAACAAGCTTAAAATGTTTGTGCGTGCCAACTAGACTGAAAAAAAAAGTTAAAGCTTTCTCCCGCCTGGTTCATCGTACTATACGGAAGTCCAAGACGTCCTAGAACGGAAACGGAGTCACGGTTTTCAATAAATTTATTGAATATAAATCGTTCGTCCTCTTTACCGCTGAGTTTACCTGGGTCAGAAATTCTCGAGCAGTACAAACGTGTTGCCGATGAGTACATTACCGAGCAACACATCTTAAATTTGTAGAAAAAAATTAAGAAACAACAACGTAAATGCTCGAGGAAATACGTATTTTTATGACGATCAATCTGATCCTTTAGTGGGTAGATTCAGAAATAACGTAACTGTGACTGGCCATAGGTCACGGCGATAAATGAAACGATAATATCATAATATAAGTATACATGATTCACCAACTGAGTAAGCCGACGATATGTCTGACATTTAAAAAAAAAGTTCGGTAGGCTGAACAAAGGCAAAACAAACATCCACGGATGTTATTGGTTCCGCATAAAACTTGGCTTTTTGGGTTTTCTTCTGTGCTTATCCAAACTGTAGAGATTTTAATCTTATGAAACCTATACTCATGCTGTTAAAAATGGTTCACCATTCTTAATGCCGCGATGTTTTTTCCTATAGGATAGCAAAGTAGAGTACTTCTCGTAAAAAATTGAGATTGATAAAAAATACAAAACAGGACCGAAATGTAATAAATCCTTGAATAACTTGTTGAGAAAATTACACATTCTAGCTCTGCCATATGTATATATACATTTTTAAGCTTTCTGTGGAAATAATAATGAGAGTTTTTTTATTTTGGTTTTATTTAAGGTTGCATAACTGCGAGGTCATTAGCGACCGAACAGTTTAAGGGTTACAAATATGGCAAATAAACTGTTTATAATGTATCATAACAGTTGATTGTTTTTTAAAAACTTGGTCATTTTCTCTGGGAAGTCCGATGAATTGTTAATGAGGATTGGGTTGTCTTCTTCGAGGATACGGCGTCTATCTTGGCGAAATTTATTGGTGGTGATCGTCTTGCAGAGATCGAACGTTGGAGGAGGACTGACTATTTGAGTATGTGTGTAAGTGTATTAATTTAGAGTTGCCCGATCTTACTCTAGAGAGGACCACTTGATCTCTTCTGGATGCCTTTTCGGAGAGGTAAGATGGAGAAGAAATTATTAGCTAATTTGTGGGTCGCATTTGATTTAGGAAGCAATCAGGATTTCTTCCAGAGAGGGGCTATTATTTGAAATCAGCTGGTCGACGGAGATGTTTCCTTCTATACCCTGGTGTGCCAGGATCCAACCCAATACAATATTTTTCCCTGTATAGATCTTTGATAATCGAAGAAAGTTGTTGGGAGTTGTATGAGAGGAATCTGGCGAGTTGTCGAGAGTGAGTCGTGTAAAAATTAGCTTTTATTGTGGTCCCATAAAAATGTTTAACGGAAATTGATGAGATGATATTTTACTTGAATATTTTCTTCAGTGTATTAGCAAACATCTATAATATTTAGCTTGACGCGGTGAAGGAGTTTGTTACAACATAATAAAAAAGGATGAATGCATGTATTCTTTATTCAGATTTAAACACGAGGCCAAGTTGCAACAAAACTTGGTACATAGATATTTAAAAACCCGGAGAAAAATATCTGAAGGGTCGGGAGGACGAGAAACCCGTAGCACAAACGTGGAAAGAAATGTAGTTAAAAAAACTGTGTCAGTCAGATGGTCAAGTCATCGAGCATGAGAGACAAAATGCGGAGAAAACCACCATATTTAATTTGCGAGCAAAATGGACGTTATATGTTTAAATTTTTTTATTGTCCCAATTATACAATTATATCGTGCAGTCCGAAACATGGAAAGATTATATAAAAAACAACAGTACGAAACACGCGTTAGTAAGAACTGTGTACAGTTTCAGCATTAAATATTTATCCCGGTAGCTTTCTACAATCTACTCATTCTCAATCTGAAATTTGAACAATCACGAACAATTATGAGGTAATGATAATGCATACATACCACTTAAATGTTTAATTGTTACATTGATGTTAAGGGTATTTGTTATCTACACACGTCACATGATACAATAGGCCGAAATTATAAATAAATTAAAATTAAAACTTTAATTTCATATCTTCTCTTCCAATAATAATCTTATGTTGAATATTGATATCATATAAATCCTATAATATTTTAAAGATTCTTTATTGAATTTTATCAATTGATTGATGATCGATGTAAAAATATATTATCGATACCATCAACTAATTATACTGTACTATTTAACAACAATGCAATTTTAACATGTGACGTGTGCAGATAACAAATATCATTAACGTCAATGTAACGAGTAAATATTTGAAAGATACGCATAACATTGTAATGTAGCCCGTATTTAATAAAATATATTATGTTAATAGCTGTTCATGATTTTACACATTTCAGATTGAAATGACAAGAATGTCGAAAGATCCTGGAATTTAAAATAAATATTTTATACCGAGTCTGTACACGGTTTTAATTGAAGCCTATAAATGCTACCTGTCTAATTCATTAATGAGCACTAAATACTGTATTCAAGTACGTAATTTTTGTGTTTTTATGTTTTTTTATAATTCCCTTTAACGTGAAATATTTCACGGGACCACGGCCTATGATTATGATATACTGCAATAGAAACTTGAAGAAAATAGAAAGGTGTTTCATTGAATCTGCCCTTATTGTACAGCTAGAACCAAGAAATAAAGAAAAAGTCTTGTTACCTATTTTTTTGTTCTTGTTAAATTAACTGTAGGTTTCTCTTACTTTTACACTGTTAACTCTCCCCATAGCCCTTTTCAAATGGGAGTCAATTTAACTTCGAAGCTGTTCCTCGTTCCATCCAATCAAAATTTTGTGGAATTGTCACATTGTCTACGCAGGTGAAGTCAGGCGATGTGTCAACGTTTGTAAATTTCCCTGCTCTCATTTAATAAGGACTATAAATGTTTACTTCATTGGTTACGGAAATAATATTTATTTTGTGTTTTTTCTGGCTATGGCCGTTTGCAAACCAACATAATTATATATTAAGTGACCAGAACTACAACAACAAAAGAATACGTCGCGCACGAAGGTATTCGTCGTTTCACCTCCGAAGGCCGCTAATTTTGGAAACAAACATGACAAGAGCGCACATATTCATTCGTAGGAGGATGATAATGAGAGACGTGCTGCAACTGTTCCATCTTTACGTGTTCGAGGTTTGTCGACATCGAACCATTAATGAGCACCTGAGAAGGCCGTGTTATGGTTTACGGGCCAATAACTCCGCCTTCGAGCGTGTTTCATAAACATACGTTACGCTCAGGTAATAATATAATTAGTGCTTAATAAACGTCGTTAAAATGATTAATTATACGACTCATAGTGTTACAATTTAACGCGCTTAGAATTAATTGGTCACTTCACTAAACAGTCTATCTATGTTTTCTTAGTACACTCGAACTAATTAGGACATGAACTGAATTTTGTCATAAATATTGTTTCTTATTATTTCAGCTCACAGAGTGACTTATGAGACAGGTGTATAAATGCAGGATTATTGTACTACTGCCGTTAGCAAAAATAAATAAAAAAACTCTGAAGGTTTGGGTAATCGCTCACACTGTTATGAAAATAATTTCAAAATTAAAGACCAACCTATTTTTATCTATAATTTTAATATGTTCTTTAAAATTATAAATTTTGATCTTAAATATTCCTGCTGGTGTTCTCTCGTCATGAAATATCACATTTGATCACCCAAATAACGTCCCCACATTCCATTTTTTGAAATTGATGGTAAACTTATTCTGAAATAAATTTCAACCAACGTGTAACGGCCACTTTTGGGTTCTTGGGTTCGTTGGAAATGAGGGGGAGTAGAGTTGGAGAGAGATTGCGGAGGCTTAGGCCGTATTTAAATATTTGTAAATGTTGAAATAATTTTTTTTGAAATGTGATGCTTATTAATAATTTAGAAAGAAGGCGAGAATTTGCCCTTATAAAGATAGAAGAAATGTATGCACGGGATAATGAATGATCATTTATACGCAAGTTGGAGTTATGTTAAAAAATTAACTGAAATGGTATGGATTTATAATTTTTCAATAATCTCTTGAATTTGGAGCATTTGATGTGTAATGTCGGATAAAACCAATAGTATTGGCATTGTTTGACTGTAATTGAGGAAACGTTACGCATTGCCGAGATTAAACAGATCTTTGCTCTATCAGCTGATTTCCAGGTTTGCCAATTAGTCTGAATAAATGTTCTCTATTGAATGGCACTTATATATTGAATTATCAAAAAATTATCATAATAATAACTTAATTTTAAGCACGGAGAGAATATAGATTTATTAATATTTGATATATTTTTTACTCTTTATAATAATGAAGCTATGTATTGTGGTTCCTGCTCGTGATATTAGTTGGTAGAGGCGTCTGAAATTTCTAAAAAGTGTGATGCCATCTTATCATAGCGAACTAAAGTAACAGTACCCTCGCTTTGTTGGAAGTGGTAAAAATAATACTTAATTATTATAAATATTATTTGTATTAGAGGTGTGCTTGAAGACATCCGAACTGGCGGTTGAATAATCTTACAAAGGCGTTCGATATTCAATTGGAAGCGGAATGAGGGTTATTACAAGCTGGAACGATACGATACATGACTTGACACGAATTCGTGTGTGAATGTTCTTATTGAAACGTTTCGAAGAAGCCAGCCTCTTAAAGTTTGAGAACTGAATATTCTCAAAGCACTGCTTAGTCACGAGTAAATTGCTTCCAGCCAATCTGTAGCTCAGCAATTTCACACTCATGTTTCAGCATCTGAACACCCGTCACAGTCAAGCACGGACTGTTTAAACATATAAAACCGGAGGTGCCTTTATTCAGGCAATCAAGGCGGTTATGTTTCATAAATTAATGACATAAAAAAATTGAACTGTTATAACATGTTTTGGTTACTAAATACTAGCCTTTGACACCGCGGCATAAGTTGTCATGTTTGGAAATTTATTGCTGAACCTCGCTGATGTATAGTGGCGTTAAAGCCAAGCACCTTAACGACCAAGCACCAATCATAAACTGCCAAAACAATGATTTTGATTACTTATAAATATTTTAACTTTCATAAACTCACTTCACTTTTTGATTCGATTGAAAAATTAATACTGCTGATCAAATAAATAAAATATATGGTAGATTCATGGAATAATTTTCGTGACGGTTACCTCTATAATTTTATTTATATCTATCATGTAATATTTTCCAGTCGAAATACTTTTATAAAATCACTCAAGAATGTCATTCCACTATCCCTATATAACACAGTTCTTTCAATTAAAATGCATTAATATTGTTTTTATTAATTGAATTGGCATATATTTTGCCATCAGTCAGAGGAATAAAAATATTTAATTTTTCAAACTATATATTTTGTGAAAGGAGGTTTTAACAATTCCATCATGAACTTCGTTTTCCAAAACTTTTCTTCGAATATTACTTACATCGAATTTGAGTAGTATCAATACTTTTCTGACAATGGACAATTTAAATACCCTTCGGACATTATTAGGAGTTTCAAATGCCTTAAAAATGAATTTATAAAACCAGTTTTCGCTCTTTGAATGATTATGCTTATATAAGCTCCATAGCAATTATCTCACAAAGGATACTTTGAGGAATAGTATACTCACTCTTAATTTACGAAAAATTACTTTGAAATGTATATATGTTAAAGAAAAGCATATTAAAGATTGAATATAGCCTGAATATAACAATATCACAAAATATTTATTTACTTAGTAATTATTAATTTTTTCGTATTTTAAAATTAACCACAATGTTTAAAGATTGGTTTGGGACTTGTTCTGGCGATACAGACTAAATATTAATAAAGATATTCAATTGTTAATATTTTTAATGTGAATTTAGAATTATAAAATTTGTGGATGTTAAATTATAGTTTAAAATATGTTAAATTTCCTTACAATATAAATCCCAAAATTTTTATTTATTATTTAAAATTATTTAGTTACAAAATAAATGCAATATCCAGTAAGAATGAAATCGTATATTAAATTAGGTTTTTATTTCTTTCCTCAGTGAAAATAAATCACATCGGCTCCCGTCCCCCTTTAAGAATAAATCTCTCCTTCCCTGTGTATGTGTGTTAATGTCTGTAGGAGTGGCCTTATGCAGAATCTCATTAATACAAAGTTAATATCAAAGAAGTAATTTATGCTTAAAAGTATACAGTTAAAATATCTGTTTGTATTTTTAATCTTTATCACCTGTAGCAGATCCAAAATAAGGTATGAAACGTTGTGTTTTCTTCGCAGGTATAAGAATGAAGTAATTAAATGTTTTTTGATTTCCTGGATGTTGGAAATATTTTTGTAATCATTAAATTGTCAGACATAGCAAAATAATAATAAGTGACTGTAATACTATAGAGATTACGAACACTGAACATTATGTCAATTGATGACCAAAGTGCTGTAAATGGAATTTGAGTTGAGTCATCTAAATAAATAACCAAGACCAAAAAAGGATTTTCAGATGAATATTCAGTAAATGGTGGAAAGAAGTGATAAAGTAGCGGCTGTAGCAAGAATGACAGAACTATAAAGTGCATATAACTCATTAACTTCCCTGAGCTACATTTATAAAGTTACCTATTAATCGCATCCATAGTGAATTCATCCTGTCGTTGTTAGTAATTTAATTGGTTTAGCGCGTTTTTGGAATGAACGCAGAAAGTCCAGCAAAATACGAACTAAATGTCGCATGCTAATTGTTAATGTGCGTAAGACTGCGCTGGTCATAAATCTTAAGCATGATTTATGTGAGCTAGCGGAAAATGTAATTGTCAACTAAACAAAGAAAAGCGAATAAAATGTTTACTCATTTCCGAAGGCGTAACCACAGGCTTGTGACTGCGGAGAACGTTAAGCCACCTTTGTGTAATGCGTTTTCTCCGTTATTGTCGGCGAAGAGAGAAAAAAAGAATCCTTCCCTACAGTAAAAGCTTGCTGTAAAATGTAATTTACTTTGGCTGTAATTACTAAATTTTAATGACAACAATATTGCAACGTCTCCACCTATAAATACTGTCTTAACTATGTTATTTGGCTTACATATTTAATGTATTTTAATTTATGGATAATGTGACACGGTCGTATTTTGGAATTGAGGAAGTCTGTTATAAAAGAAAATTGATTTCAGTAATATTTGTTTCCTTTCTCATTCAGAATTGGTAGATGAATTGGGATGAATCAATAAGCGCCTACGATTTCCGTAAAAGAAGTGTTAATGACCAAAAGAAATGCATTTAATTGTAGACAAAATTTCAAATTAATAAAAAGTTACTTCTGAAATTTAATGAAGTATTTTGAAATGGGACTTAATTAGTTAAAGGAAAAAATAAATAGTTGAATTTTCAGAGAAAAATGTATCGCAGCAGATATTGCAGGCGAGACCTACAAAATGAATCCAAAAAAGCACTTCAATGACCCTCTCATTCAAATAATATTTCGATTTTCTACAAATGACGATTAAACCATTTAAGTATATAAATGTCTCCCTCAGCCTACTTCACATTTCTTAGCTGCTCTTCGAAACAATTAAATTCCTTAAAATATATATACGGCTTCCCCAGTCAAAAACTTGTTTCTTCCTTCATCTTTCTCTTCTTTGCAAAAAAGGAATAATTTCTGTTGAAGTGTTCGAATACATTTACCACTTTCTGGGTTTCATTTCGAAATTCCTATGAAGTCCTTGAAAGGGTGATCAGGTTATTAAGATTAATTCACAACTATTTAGCCTTTCTTACATCCAGTTGTTTAAACGGTTCCTGAAAAACACTTCTTACTGTTCTTTTATTTATATTCATATTCCGCAAAATATGGTTTTTGTAACATGAAGGAATCGTGAAAGAAGTTTACTCAGCTCCGACTTAACATATTTATTTTCAACGTCAGTCGAGTTTCTGCTAATCTGAATGTCAGTAGTATCAACTGTTTATGTCCAATTGACGATTCATACGTATATTTGTTTACTCAGTGTAAACATATATAATTAGTTAATATTACATTGTTTGAAAGTTATATAAATATACTATCATGTCGTTTCGCTGGCCACTAGTAAGATTTATTTGACAGTATCCTGCAATATAACAATCTCATGTCAAATGAAGAATATAATTAAATTAATACAATAACACTATTCCAAACAATTATTTATAATTAATTTGGAAATTATTTGAGCCTAGTTTCTTGACCATGTTTGCCGTTCCGAATCTGTTACCCATAAAAATCAATATAATCGCTTGTGTTGGATAGAAAGCGTGTGTCCTGTCACGTCCAGGCAGTGTCCTTCTTCAAGGATACACATAACGAGTAACACCTACAATTTATTGAGCGATAAAAGTCTCCATTCAACCGTGTCGCAGGTTATAGTGACATAAAAATTGAAATGACTGTATCTCTGTCTCTCCCTTTTGCGTTCTTATACCATTAATCCGATTGCGATGGAATTTTGGTGTGCTGTAGTCCTCACCCAAGACAAGGTTTCTGTCAAATTTCGAAGACTTTGGTGTATCACTTTCCCCCTTAACACCCGTAGGGGTGGAGGCTTTGCACAAAAATAACGCGAAAATAACTGAAATTAATGTCAAAGCCAGGTAGACTCTACGGCAGTATTTTTCTCCTCTCTTAACATACTGGATAATAACGTATCTGTTTATTAGACTTATTTTAAAGGCCTGTGCTTATTTAAAGATAGAAGAATTGTTTCCGACTGAATCTCAGCCATGAAGGCTATGAAACTGAAGATCAGAATGTTACTGTTTATTTTTGAAATGTGAAGTCCATTATTAATTTAGAAAGAAGGCGAGAAGTTGACATATATAAAGGAGAAATGTATGCACGGAATAATGTATGATAATTTATCTCAACAAATTAACTGAAATGGTATGGGTATCAATAAGCTCTTGAGTTTCTATTATTTGATGATTAATAGTTGAATAGTATCGATGGTATTAGCATTTTGTGAATGTAATTAGGGAAACAGACATTGCCGGTATTGAATAGATCCTTGCCCTATCAGCTGATTTCCAGAATGTTACTGTTATTATTTAAGGTGCCAGTAGTTTTGTTGACTCGAAAAATGTAGTGTGAGTCATATTGCAGGTTATGATGAAATTCACGTTCCGTGAAAAATATAGGTTAAAAAGATGTTACTTTTTTGAGTTTAATCACATGTTGCCCACTAAATTATTTTAGAATCAAACATTATACCGGAATAGAAGTAAATACCCTAACAACTTCGAGAACCATGTAACAGCATCATAAGGCTGTGTGCTTTATAAATGATCTTGTTGTTTAATTTTGGTAGTTGAGAGATGATAAAAAGGAGGAAGTCAGAGAAGGAGTTGAGATTTGGGACGTTGCCGGGACGACCACTTGAGCCGTGTGTCGATAAGAGATAAATTTATGTTTTATAATATTAAAAATTGTGTAAATGAGCCTGTACGTTATTGAATGATGACAAAGATGATTGCCAGGTACCAACGGTAAAGAAATGCTTGCAGTTAGTATAAAAGTGTCACGTTTACAACCCGACTAATTTTAAATAACTTTGAGTCCCGTGTGTTTCGGGTGTGTGTGAAGTGTATGCCAATACTCTCCACATTTTTCTCTTTTTTCTATGCTTTTTCTTTGTTGTAGTTGATTGGTGCCGCGTCACTGGAGACATTCACGTACGTTGCAATTCAAACGTTGCTGTCTAGCCTGGAGTGACTTGAAGCGTTCCGGATGATGAAGAGGACCATTGTCCTCGAAATTTTCTCTCAATTCCATCCAAACGTGGTCGCTGACTTTCACGCTCAATCATGCTACCTCATCTTCCTCCCTTTTATATCCTTAAATTAATAAAATTTTTAACTACTGAATTAGTTTCGCGGAATTTTTAATTAGCTCGAAAGACCACGTTGAATGAAAATGGGAACTTCCTTTACGACGCAAAACGTTATAGAATTTTGAACATTTGCATTCACTCAGCGTTCTCTTACGGGATGAAACTCCAGGAGATTTTATGACAACTAAACTGAGAGGAAGAATATGACAAGACAGAAAAGGTATGCTTGTAGGATCGGAATGTAATATTTACTATTTAAATAATATAATATGTAATAATAATGTCTCGTCAGTTTGTTTGTTTAGATTCACAAAATACACATTAATTACAATTGTTATTTAATTTGAATTTACTTTTACTGGTATTTATTTTTGCCTACCTCCTTTGGTGTAGTGGCTAGCCTCTAGTTGCTGCCTCACAACCGAGAGGTCCCGGGTTCGAATCCTGACATGGGCTTGGGTGTTTGTGTCGTCATGGTCGAGAAGACCGGGATTAAGACTGTTGTAGGCCTTATACGCTGACCACGTGTCACTCCAAATTCTGAATGTGTCATGCAAGATGACAGTCCGCAGTCGACTCGGAAGGCCCGTGCCCTCAATGGGCTGTAGAGCCACGGAGAAAGAAAAAAAGTATTTATTTTTATAATGCTACAATATTGCTGTTATTAATTTTATTCTGTTGGTATAGACTTCAAACAAAGTAAATTAGTGGAAACTATGAAAAAGTGAAGGAGAGATAGAGGAGCAAGAAAAGAAAGACAGAAACCTAAACAAAGAACAATAAGCGTCGAGCAGTAACACACGGAGAGAATCTATACCAATAAATAAAATTGAAGTGTTTGTATGTTTGTCTCGAATAGGCTCCGAAACGGTTTAACGGATTTCAATGAAAATTTGAGGTTTTAAAAACAGGATATATAACATAAATATTCGTACATATTTTATTTTGATATCTTTCATAAGATATTACTATAATTTAATATAAATATTAGCTCTACGGGAAGGTTTCTTTGGCACACGCGCATCGAAGTCTTAATGAAGTGGATGCGGATTGTCCATACTCTTGAACTTTTTATGCTCCGAAACGGTTCAATGGAGTTCAATGCAAATTTCAGGGATTGAAACAAATTTTAACTTAAATTTCCATGTATGTTTCATTTCGATTTCTTGCAGAGTTCATAAGATATTAATGTAAATATACTAAATGATACCGTGATTTTTATATACTCAATGAATTCTGTACCTGTTGTTTAATTTTTGGGTCAAAATAGAAAGAGCTATTTCCGCGCGAACGAAGTTGAGGGCATAGAATAATAATGAAAAGAAAGAGACGCAGCTCAGGACGCCAACAAAGCTACTTTGCATTGTAACGTAATTATCACTGAATATTGATTCTTTGAACATTTGCAACTTCAAAAGTTAATTTCTTCTTTACGTGGAAGCCATATTTTTCATTCTGTATTTTATTGATTACGGGGAAAAATTACTAAACGGCGTCACTGCTGGTTTACTATTCAACACCAGCATCGTGTCTTTCCTTATTTGTCATTCCCGCTCGTCCCATAGTACATCCTAGCGCCACAGGCTATCTCCCAGCATGCGTAAGCCGGTTTACTATTCACTCTGTCTCTCTCCGTATTTCCCTCAGCTATCTATTTTCTTTTGCCTCGCAGTGTCACTAGTAGTATAAGTATAAAATCATATTCCATAAATCCTATAGAGAAGCACAAGCTTCAAGGATGTGGAACGAGTCAGAGATTTTACATAGGTATATAAATACAGGATCGTGTTAATCTTACCGTCCACGACTCCGGCGTACTTGAGTATTACAATAAAATAAATAAATTGGCTACAAGCCAGAAAAAATATAGAACAATATGAAAAATATAATTTATACAAATAATTTGTATGTATGTATATAATACCTACAAAAAATTGATATAAAACTAATATCAGTATTTCATCGTTCTACGTCTGATGAAATCCTAATTAAGGATGAAACGTTGTGAAATTATACTTTCATCATTAATAGATTAATTATTTTTTTACATATGACCAATTTATTTTATTTTTTTATTAAAATATAAATGACACCATTTTAATTGAGTATTATTATAACACGTACGGTTCATTGATAACAGTGTCCTACTTTTGGTGATAAAAGATCACAACTATTTCTATTGTAATTTTGTACCTTACGAAAGTCTGAATCCCTTTCATCAGAAAACTAAGCTCGTATGGAGTACAATAATGTTTTCAAAAAAGTTATAACGTCAGTTGCGGGCGTATAACATGGCAGAATTTGTTACGAGAAAAGCGGCACATGTTTGAAGACAGTTCTTATCTGCGACCAAGTGGACGACCATTTCTGGTAGGACGAATAAGTCGGCAGTGTACAACAGCTAAAATGGGTTGAAACGTCTGGCGATGCACAGAGACACGGACTGGAGCCGTGAGCAGTGGACAATATAATGTTCCACCTCTCTCTGTCTCTCTCCAGAGGGGGAGACGGTAAAGCTGATGACGGGGTCAAGGAAAGAAGACATGGTGCAAGCAGGAAAGTGAGGCCGCCCGGTCAAGCGAAAGTTCGTTCCCGAGAGCTGGTAACACGTTCACTTCTCTGGACAGCCAGGTTACATATACAACGCACGTAACTGCGAAGACACACTATCTCAGTTTGGATCAGCGATACAACCATTGCGTCCTGGTTAACTTGTGATTTTCAGTGTGCAAAGACCAACAGTCTGAACGATTATTTGCTTAAATAGGTTTTACAATTAATTTTATGATTAATTTTGATTGGGTTAACCGCTTTTAGTTAATCCTCGGAAGAAGCAAGTATTCAAGAATGTAAAATGTGCCAATGATGCAGGGTTAATTAAAAATAAATTCTTAGTATGAAAGTGTGATCAAAATATTATTTTAGGCACATTACATATTTAAATTGCAGTGCAAATAAATATGCAATAGTTTATACTGTTACTAGGCTCAATATTATAAGATTACAGGTCATGCTAACTATGTACGATAAGGGTGGTAATTCATATACAGAGTTTGTGTTTTGCTCTGTGCCAAAGCAGTTGCGGGAACAAAAGATCTTCTTGCCCCACCATGCTCCGAATTGTCTAGTCTCTGGGCCATACACAATATCAAAGAGGCAGTTCATCATCAAACTTCGTGCAAGCAGCGTGTATCTAAATTGTTATATGCAAAATGAATACAGAATTACACAAATATGAATAATTTATTTATGATATAGTTCTCTGAAACTACATTATAAATTATATATTCAATTTTTTACAATATATTTCCCCGGATAAACAGTTCTTGGGTTTCATCCCGCGTTAAATCAAGCTTAAGCCACGAATTTTCGAAGGCGTACTCTCACAGCTTTCTCATTCATAGCTTATTCTTTTGAGATTTAAATATATACCATATATAGTACATATAGCACTAGCGTGCCCGGCGATGCTTAATTATGACAAACATTTTACTCAAGTTTTTGTTTCTCTGGAATGTAGTCGCACGCATACACGCAGGCTACGTAAGGACATAATGTATATTGTTCTGTATGCCGTAGGGGTAGGACTAATAGTGTCGCGGGAAACTCCGTAAAAGTAATTCACCCCGAAAAGTATTTATTCGACTGAAATATTAACCGACTTAGCATATTCAAAAATTCCCCCCTTTTCACCCCCGCCCCTATGGGCGGTAGCCGTGTCTTACCCCAACAGTGTTTATTTCCGGGTCGCAAAGAATGTGTGTGCAAAATTTCGTTGACATTTCTCCGCGCGTTTAGATTTGTATGCGGAACATACAGACACGTAACCACGCACACGTTCAAAGTTTGAGCTCTTTTTACACACAAACAATGAATTTCATTTATAAAAGATAGTTGATCTGTCTGTTTGGTTTGTTTAACGCGAAATAATTTTATAAATTTAATGAACGTTTTATTTAAGTAATAATATATTTTAACTACTTAAAAAATAAACAAAATAGCCAGGGGACCCTAGTTAACCCTTGGCTACCTTGCTCTGCCTTCCGCACCCCCTCCCCCTTTTCAATTCCCTTACTATGCTATTAAAGGGGAGTTGCCTGTTTCAGGATCACCCTCATGTAGCCTGTCCCCCCTCCTGTTTTTATTTTGTTTAAGATAAGATGAAAATTTGAGAGTTGTTTTCTTATTTTTATATCTACATTCTTATGGTTATTTTTTTCCCGTATCCGAGGGTAATTTAAGAATAATTCGTCTTAAGAACAATGCTTATACATTTTGATCGTTCTTCTACTTTTTATGGATATTTATATTTTCTATATTGTTAATGCGACTGATCAGAAATATGTATTTTCAATTAGTTGTTAATAGATATTTCGGTTGGTTAACATCCCTTTAAAAATAATTTACTCCTCTTGCCTCGTAATCCATTCCTCTTTGTTGTCGATATGCTATAATTCGGTTTGAAAATTCATTTAACACATATGGCTGACAGATAATTAATTCTCTGTACTTATCGGGTACTATTTAATAGTTTCAAGAGGGAATCAGCACATTGCGTTAGAATATTTTATGGGTTTTTGGAATGTTAATATGAGTCTGAGTTCAAGTGATTACGTCTATATTTAAAGTGACCATTCTTTGGTTTCGAAGAAAGTTTGCATTTAACCTTTTCTCATTCTCCATTTTGATGACATGAAATTGATTTCGGGTGTTGGTGCAATCAGTGCATATTAGAATAATAAAAATTGTGGATGTTTGTAAGAAGTGCTTTCTCATGCAACACCGATTAAATTATTCGACTGAAAACTCAAATTATTTTAAAATCAGTCATCTAATTTCTGCAAAGACAGCTGTAAAGTGACAAACATATTTCTGGTTAATATATTGTATCTTAAAAATTAAGAGTTTTACATGTTCCAAAATACGGACCTCGGTTTGTGGATGGAATCGCTATCCACTAAGCCATGTAGGCGGCGAGTAACGATATGGCCCAATTGTGTCGACGGGAGGGCGTAGACTATCTCAACCCAAAAGTGCAGCCTTCAACCAGCTGAAGGCGGAGAGATTTGGGATGGGCTCAGCCTCCTACAACTCACGTTTCGAAACAGCAACGCAGCAGATCAGGCAGACGTGAGATGGAGATTGTAAACGTGATTGACTGAAGACTAAATGCATGTGGTTGTGTTGCAATTATGTTACACACGCTTAATTCACTGGTATTGATTTTCTTCTTGCGACCTAAGGTGATTAAGGTAATATTTTCTCTAAAAAATATTAACTTCTCGTTGTTTAGTTTGACTTCACATCACTTACAATCATATCTATCACCTATCATAAGTCTGATTGGTCTTCCAGATTCAATTAGCACATCAATTGTTGATCGCCAGTTTACTGCAGACTTTCTTTTTATGAATGACAAACATTATTTGAATTTTAACGATGTTAACTTTTCTTCTCGCTCTCCTGACATTGAGCTTTGAGTTGACCAAATAAATCACGTATCTTCCACGGTGTCAGCAATGAAGCAATAATTTTAGATCTGATTCTGAGAATATATTATGGAGGGGGGAATATGGCTGCTCCCCTCCTCGTATAAATTATATAATTCGTCTGAATTGACAGTCTAACAGACGTTTGGGTCACCACTGACACTCAAGGTCAGTAAGAGAATGTTACTGTATAACATTTGTGTAGTTACGACGACGACAACTGGGAAAGCTTTGTTAAGTTAGTTAATAGAACTTTCAGAATATTATTCGTTTTTTGGAAGACTAAAAAAATTGCCATTTCTGTTATTTTGTACACTGTGGCTAATATTCCGCCCTATGGACTAGATCATTATATATTTTGCATGAAATGTGGAAATATATCGTGTTATTGAATTTTTTTCCAAATTGATGGCAATTTCTCCAACATCAAACTCGAGCAGTTAAAGATAAATAAAAAATAAATTTCCACCGTCAAACAGTTGACGAAGGCTTTTATTTTAAAAAATAATATGTCCAACAAGAATTGTTTAATTCAGTTTACATGGCCCATTAATCAGATTCATCGACCATTAAAATCTTTCCACTACAAGAGAGTTTTGTTGAAAAGGTTTGAGACCATTGATATCTGAAAATGAAGCAGAATTCATCCAGGGAAAAAATAAACAAATTCTTACACAGGCACAACTGCTTAACGTCCAGGCGTTGGGCGCGGATCTGATTCAAGTCACTCGCAAATTTGTGTCTGAACAACTGTTCTTATCTCGGAAATCTTTCTCCATACCTGAAACAAAAATACTCAAACTTACAATTCCCTAATTTTCCACCAGAATCTTACAACAAATTTATAACTTCTGATGATGCTCGTGAACAGTGTGTACGTTCATACTCGTAATTTGCTGGGATATTTTGTCACGAAATATCTTGTCCACCACTTCTATAGGTGATAACGAAAGGAAAAATTTAAAATTGAACCACGTCTCATTCAATCACAAATTCTAATTTCTTGCCCAACAGTGAGATGGTTTCAATACCACACGCTCAATACGCATTGTGATTTCGTCATGAGTCCTCAGGTCTATTTTATACATACTAATGAAACACAACCTTACAATTTTTATACATTTAACTAAATAGGGGAACTCTGGGTGAAACGGGATAGCGGATTAGGAATGGATACCCTGTTTTTTTCTGGATCGTGCTGACGTTTAGTAGGGTCAAGGAAGAAATCCGACTTGACGAAGCTCTGACTGCACCTTGTGCATGAACTCTTGTTTAAACGTTTTACATCTGTGACTTTATAATTTTTGCAGCATTTCGACAGAAGGTAAGCTACAAAACTGCTCGTTTTTAACTCCATAATGGTGTATATTGGTAAATTTGATATATTTAGCTATATTAAGGGTCGGTGTGAAGTCTTTAATACTTTTGCGCGGAGAGGAACCGTATATTACCATGTTTCTCAAAAAAAGGGAATATTTAACAGACTTGCCTTATAAGAATGAGCTACAGGATAGTGTGCCCAAAAGGAATAGATATGGAAAGAAAAGGATTGGAAAGAAGGGGGAAAATGCTTGCAAAGCCTGGGAAATTACAATAAAATCTTTTTTTATTCAGAAGAAAAAATTGATAAAGCAATCAACTGTACGCAAAATAAGTATAAGAAAGAAAACTCATAATGTGTTAATTCAAATTTAATTTTATTGTATACTCTGTAATTTTTATTTTCAAAAATTCACCAAAAATATAAATTCGTTGTTTTAAGTGATATTGACATTAGATTACGTAATTAATACACTAAACTAATGTTTTATACTTTTATGAAGAGCGTATCCCTTTTAGAAGATTTTATAAAAATTGTCGAGCAGCAAGTGTCCCGTTCCACCCCGACTTCCCCTACGTATTTTAATTACTCTCGTAATTCGTATCCCATAGCGACAAACTGTTTATTTTGTAGTTCTTTAAAATTTATATCAAGATCACTTTCCTTTTGCAAAAGATCATAAATACCTTCAATTATTTAATACTCTTCTTTGATATAATCTGTCTTACATCCCACTTTCCTCTGAAACATTTTTCGTCAAAAAGAGTTATCCCCCTCCTCCAGCGATATATATATCCCTCCTCCATCTTACCTTTGAAAGGCCATCCCACATCAATGAAAATTCGAAGTCTAAAAGGAAAAGTGTCGTTCGAACTACTTTACCCGGTTCCAAAACTTTAAAAAAGTCTGCATCAATCAACTCCCAAACCGAAATATTGTTAAAACGTAATTATAATGTCATTTCTCCATCATCCCACGCCCTATAACGACTATGGATTCTGGTTCTTCTGCAACAATGAAAGGACTATGTAGTATTTAATCGGCCATATATATTGTTTAATTACCCTTCATTGGGTTAGCATGCTTTAATGTGTTAATAGCAGATGGAATTATCATATATTGGTTAGCTTGACTGAATCTTTCGTTCAATGAACTCCTGGAAAGGAAAAGAAAACTAGTGAGCTTAGTCAGGAAAGCACAAGGTTGCCGATCGATTGAACTCAGAGTGGCCTTTGCAATTTCTCTTTACTGTATAAATTTCTCAGCGCGTTTTGTATGACCTGGCGTGTTCAAACCCGTTTGATCGATTCTGCAAATTGACCGATGGCTCCAAAAGTTCAAGTTTCCAAGAAAGTAACGAATTAAATGGAAACGAACAGTATTTACAGTTAAAACGCTTCTTTCCAAATAGTTGTTTTGCATGAAGTGGGTTACATGCACAATTTTTTATTCACAGACGACTGAAGTGTTCGTTAGTAAACAATAGTGTCAAAAATATGGTGCCATCAGTGTTATTAAAGAAATACAGTGCCTTTGTCATTCAATAGACATTTTTGCTTCTAAATGGAATTAACCTATCTGAAAAATTAGGTCAGTTTCATTTTATGTGAATCCAAAGATGATTTATTAATATTTATTTGACTATTAATTTTACTTGGATGGTGAAGTCCATCAGGGGAAAGCGATGCGTCTAGAGACAGTTGGAGATTCTTCTAGATGACAAACCACCCTAACCGTCATCTGGAACGTCGAGTTTGGATTGTCCCTATTAATATCGTTATGTTATTATAGATATGGTGCAGTGATGACCTGTTCAAAACACACGATATTTATTACAGTCTCTCAAAATGTTTACTAATCTGAGATGTTCCTTGTGATTTATGTTTCCTGCTACATCTAAACTGGTTACTTTAACTTATACTTGACAACTAACTTGACACTAGTTGAGTTGAATACTTAATGGTTCCTCGGAAGCTATCGTCTGATCTCGACGGCAGGAAACGTCGTGTTGTTATGATTGTCTATCGGAAATCTTAATACTACGTCAAGAGCGTCGGGAAAGTCTCTGGTCTGTTGTGGGAGAAACGGCTGCTTAGTGTTCAGGTGGCGACCCCAGGTCCTCGCCTCGCGATGACCACAGACAGGTTGTGTCATCGTTACGTCAGAGGGCATTGCGTACATGTCCACCGAGGATTTCTACACACGGACGAGGCGGCCAGGAATTTAGCGGATTGTGCCTGCGGCGTTTCGTCTCACCTGCTTATTAGCATCCTGAAAGAGGTCCGTGGAAGGAACTCACCAGTGTTACAGGTGTGACCGTCACTAACAGAAATGTCTTTCTTTTCCGAACGTCCAGCCGAGCCACCGCGTTAATGGCAGGCCAATGCTATTTCTTACTTTTAACGAGCAGTCAGCAACAAAACTGAATTGTTTCGAGTTTGGAAAGTTTCGCAGACAGTTGGGGGAAACAGTTGGAAGTTGTTCGAACTGCAAGCTTATACTAAGGCGGGAACAGACTTTAACCTTCAAATTTTTTACATAAAAATTTAAATAATTATTGTTTCATAATCTGATTCAACCAATGATGATTCAACACTGCGTTATTGTCTTGTTAAATGGATCCACCTCTTATAAATTACCAGAAGTGCTCTTTGTATCTAAAACTGCATAAAAATACCAAAAATAGAATTAAATTATAATATAATTCATGTACTATAACCACATTGTTTTTAATCAGTCTCAATTATTAAAATTTAAAAACCCCATTACTAAACCTTTTTAGGTGAATGGCCCAAATTAAAAAATGGACGACGTTTTTATTCTTTTATTATAATATTTTGAACAACCTTCTAACAGAGGTGCATAGTTAATTATTTTTACACATATCCTATTGGAATCGATACACAGATAGAAAATTCCACGATGAGAACTATAGAAAAAAATTGACAAACTGAAGACATGTTATAAAAATAAACGGTCATTTTCATTAAAAGTTTTAATGTTGAAAAAGCATATATATAATATGACTAAATTGAAAATGTTTCTTAAAGTTTATAATTTTGTTTTGTTTGTGAATATGGTAAAATTATAGGCCGTAAGTTCCTGGGTTTCAAAATTTAAAAAAAAAATGGAAATGGAGTTTAAATGACAAGTACAAAAATACCAAATTTAAAAATTAGTCATATTAAATTTATGATCCTTAAAAAATTAAATCGGTCCTAATGTGGATTCTCTTCCGTCTTGTAACAAGAAGGAGAATAAATTTCACTTTGAAAGTACAACAATCAAAGACTGTAAAAATCGATCTGAAATAAGAATAGTAAATATAAAAATTTTCAGTGATGGCTTTTAGGCCTTTACTTATTTAACTATAAGGGCATAAATAATTAATATTTACATATAAGTATAAGTCACCAGAATATTTACTCTTCTAAATTTTTGATATATATATATATATATATATATATATTGTGATAAAAAAGGCGGATTTTGTGATGTTGTGGCATTATGAGGCGCAGTTCGGCCAACAACAACGGCTAGTCGGCTGAAAGATGGTGATTCCCCGCGGGAGAGTCCCGCCGAGAGTGTATAAAAAATGACGATGGTGAAACCCCGCGGGAAAACCCCGCCGAACGAGTGTAAAAATGAGGGCGGGGAACCCCGAAATTTTGTGAAATAGGGGAATTCCCGTCGGAAGATTTAAAAGGGAAGCCGATGGGTGGCTCGCCCCCAGAAGGCAGGCGAGTGGAGGAGAGGACGGATGTGGTCCGAGCAGAGCAGAAATGAAACGAGTGGAGGAGAGGACAGACTTGGTCCGAGCAGCCAGAAGCCAGATGAGAGGACGGACGTGGTCCGAGCTGTGTGAAGTCAGACGAATTGAGGAGAGGACGGACGAAAGCAGACGTGTCCAGACGTGATCAAATCCTGCAAGACGCCAGAGAGACGCAAAAACATTCGAGAGGTAGATGTTTTTTGGCCCAGTAATTGTGGGTAAGCTATAAAAAATTTGTGAAACTTGCTCATTGCTCTGGATAAATAATATTTAATGATTTTTCTTTCTATTTTCAGCTAGTGCATACTCCATCTCTTGAGAGACCCAAAATCCCCTGAGATTAAGCCCGTGTATTCACTTTAAATTAATAAATGAAAAATTTTAAAATTGATCATAATTTGTTCTGTTAATTAATAAATGTTTTATACCCAAAAAAGTATATTACAATATATATATATATAAAGTGAATACATATTAAAAATGTTAAATATATAATTTACGCGTTCACATACATATAGATCACATATATGTATGCAGATTTTGTAATTTGGTTACAATGTAATTGAAATCCTATTTAAATAAATTTGAACAGTAAAAATATTAAAATAATTCAATCATAATGAATTTCTGTTTTTTATAAGATTTTATAATATTTTTTAATAACTTAAAAATTATGTAATGCAAGTATTTTAATAAGTTGATTTTACTCTCACATTACGAAAACTAATGAAGTAGTACAAATTTAGAGTTACACCCAAATATATTTTGCGGATCAATATTGACAAAATATTTCGTTCTCATAGTGTTATATATAATGGACATTCTATTAAAATATCTTGGAAGTGTTTCATATTTGCTCAGATTACACAGTGTACATATTTCTGTTTGATTAATTTAATAAAATATTTTGTTTTAGCTTAGATTCAAGCGAGCCTACATTGTTGTATCAATATAATTTTAGGCAAGGGAATGGCTAGCACCAGATATGGCTCTTGTTATAACTTTTTCTTTATGTTTTTGTACCTCGGGGAATAACTCGATACAGCAGGAAAATTAATAAATAATGTATACTGTAAATTATTAATCTTTTGGGTGGGGGTTTGTAGGCTACATGAGGCTGTTCCTGAAACAGGCAACTCCCCATTAATAGCATAGGAAGGGATTTGAAAAGGGGAGTAGTGGATGTTAAAGTAAGGTAGTCAGGGATTCACTTGGGCCAAAAGGCTATAAAATAGCCCCAAACGTTTCTATAAATTTTATTTTTAATTTCAACGGCAGGAGCAAGTATAAATAAGTAATTATTGGGTGAACCCAAAGTATTATATCCCTTTAGAGAGGCATGGTGATGTCAGCTCCACTAGTATTCCTTACCCGCCTGTTAAGATAATCATTAAATTACATATTGCCTTGCACATTATTTACAAACAGTTTTCTAGAATGTTCTATAGACTTCTTTTGTGAAGGTCCCAAAACTATGGATTACATTCTAACGCCAGCCCACTCCACCATCCCGATACTAATAGGACCTGAATCACTGGAAATGTCTTCCTAACTTTCTGATGAAGGGTGCCTCTGAAAATGTAAACATTGTGTGAAATTTCACATTGGGTTACAGAGTACATGTGGAACATACATACACGAACGCATTCATCCATTTTTATAGGCCTACTTATAGATTCTGACAATAAAATAGGCTAACGTTAAAGCTCATATAAAACGGAAGACCATTTGAGTGAAATTTCAACCAAGAAATTCAGCAAATCCAGTCAATATCTGCAGTTGTTAGAAAAAAAAGTATACAAACATTCTTGAATTCGACAATCGTTGAATCTTTTGACAATGAATCAATTAATTTTCATAAATATTAATACAGAATCGAAATAATTAAACGTGATATTGAAATTTGTTTATAAAGATCTTGATTTCAAATTTATTTTGCTCTTTAAATTTTGTAATATTGAATGTATGAGGAACTGGTCACTCCGCACAATTCGACTACTTATTAAGAACATCCTTGAACCTTCAATGAATAAAACAAAGCAAGGGAGCCTGTGCTCATCAAAGAGGCTGGATAACAATCGCCGTTCTCTTACAGTCGTGAAAGACAATTGATTGATTCTACACGCTCAAGAAATCGCGGGTTTGTTGCGTTCCCACAACAATCCAATCTCCCGTTATCAGAAGTAGTACCCAAAGCCCGACCTACTTGATGCAGGAAGAGAATTGAAAAGGGGGGATGCGGAAGGTAGAGAAAGGTAGCCAAGGGTTGACTAGGGCCCCCGGACTATGGTTTAAGGATCCTACCCGGTGTTTCACCTAAAGAGATGCAGGGAAAACCCTCGAAAACCTGCATCAGGTAGGTCGGGCATTGGGTACTATTCTCACGCCCTTCCGAATGACGGGAGACGAGTCTGCTGTGGGGACGCAGCATTCCCTTCTCCGTGTCTCCACCAGTTTCAGGAGGCAGTTGGCAACTCTTAAACGAAAATAGTATATAGGAAGAAGGAACGACAAATAGAATGCGAGTTAGGAGATCAGTTTGGTTTTAGGAAGAATATAGGGAGAAGCTATATTGACTTTTCGATTAATTTTAGAAGACGGGATACGAAAAAATCGGCCTACGTTCATGTAGATTTAGAAAAAGCGTTTGATAATGTGAAGTGGAGCACGCTAATAAGAATTTTGAAGACAACTAGAAGAAAATATCGAGAAAGGAGGCTAATACATAACCTCTACAGAAGACAGGCAGCAGTAATTACAATAGAAGACCAAGAAAAGAAAGCAGAAATCAAGAAACGAGTAAGACAAGGGATGCAGAACTGTCGCCCATGCTGTTTAACTTATTAAGAAAGTTTAAACGGGTTGTGGAAAAAAGAATAATACTGAAAGGAGAAGACTTGGAAAACGTAATGATAATGAATATAAAAGCAAGAATAAGTCAACCGAATGTGAATGAAATAATATACGATAACCGGCTTGTAAATAACATAAATAACCCACTGTTTTGCGTTTAGACTGCGAGATAAAGTTCTCTATTCCTTGGACGCAGACGATCCTGAGAAATTTCGACCAATTAGGGGTTTGCAAACTTGTTGTTACGATAGAGAGTGACCTGCTTTAAATTAATCAGAGTAGGACCTACCTGATGCAGGTTTTCTAGGGTTTTCCCTGCATCTCTTTAGGTGAAACAACGGGTAGGATCCTTAAACCATAGCCCGGGGGCCCTAGTTAACCCTTGGCTACCTTGCTCTACCTTCCGCATCCCCCCTTTTTCAATTCCCTTCCTATGCTATTAAAGGGGAGTTGCCTGTTTCAGGATCACCCTCATGTAGCCTGTTACCAAAAAAACCTTATTCTTCCATTTACATTCTAACCTAATTTTTTGTATCTATTTATGTTGCATTCATATTCCTGATTACATTTTAATGTTGAACTAGTGACACGCGTGATCTGTATTTTGTATATTTAATATAAACAGTGACACACTGCAAAAAACCGGGATAAGATAACTCAGTGAGTCATTTATATTTTAATTTCCGTTTCTATAATCTACATTGAATCAGTTTCTGTATAATAGTGCTGGTGTGATGATATGAGGAGCCATCACCCAACATCACTGAGTTGCATCGCATTCAGTCAGTCACGTCCTTTCCTTGCACTGTAACATTAAGTCGTCTAATTGCACTCGCCTGAATTTTACTGTAAAACATCTATTTATTATAAATATAAAGTATACCTTCCATATAAGACGAGCTTACATGATCACAGATTCATACGAGCCGCGAATTGTTCTATAGACTTTTTAAGTCGAAACTACATATTACTCAGATGGCTTAGATTACTTCAGTAGAATATCATTACAATAACCATAAAATAATAAACCAGCCAGATTTGTTGGAATATATTTTAATAGATAAAAATTGGAACGTATTAATGAAATAAAAATTGGCTAGTTTTGTTGTTCCTTTTTGTGAAATTCTTCAGGTGCAAATATAAGCATTTTACAAGTCTGAATATCTAAAAATTTATAAAGGATAAGATTTAATTAACATGATGTATATAATATAATTATGACAAAATTAATTCATCATTCCTTACTATTCATATCGTGTAATATTAGTACGCAATTAAAATCTGTTGAGAAGATTTCTAGAACTTTGTACTTTATCTACACACAGAAGTCGAAGTATATGCTATATATTGTTAATATTTCAATTTAATTACGGATTTTTAAATTAAATTATAAGAATAATTTTCAATAACAGTAATAAATTAATTCTATTGAAATTATTAGTATATTTTTTCAGATTAATAGTTGAATTATTGAATGTATACTGCATCATTTTGCTCATAAATCTTGAATTATACATTGTATTTACATTTTTCATCTAAAATCCAAAATTGTGGTCCATTTCATAAATATGTTTGGAAATAGCTGAATAATTCTGAATGTTAAATTTGAATTTTATCTACGTTCATGAATGAAAGATTTTAAAGAGCGTTTTTCTTTGCCTATATAACAGAAACTGCAACATAAAAAATTAATTTTCTAATAAAATTATGTCTATTAAAAATGTTAATTTTGTCGTTTATACTTCTGACTAATCTTAAAATATTGGAGGATTTAAAATATCAAGTATACCGATATAGCCATAAAGTTCATATTAAATGTTTTCAAAAAAAGGTAGAACTACAAAAATAAATTTATTACCAGGCTATTTAAATAGGGACTTTAATTTCGTATTTAATTTTTATCAGTCTTATTTTGATTCATTTGAAAATAAAACGTAACGGTTAAAAATTTAGCAGAAGGATATTAATAATTAACTCAAAATTATTATATTTATGATACTACGGGTGAGGTAATTGGACTGTCTATCTATCAGTTCATAAACCAAAGCTTCATTTTTGGGAGGCGGGTAGGGGGAGAAGTATTAAGACATGTACGATAATTAAGGGATGTTTTTGAAAACGTGGAAACTGATACAAACATTTCATTGTATGAATCTATGACCAAAACATATAGAATATTAATAGAGATAACCACCTCAATTTCAAAAATGGTAATTATTTAAAATAATAAGTAGATAAAATGAATGCTACGGTCTTAAGTACCGGAATCCTTATTGATTATAATTTATAATGACATATAAATGTGTCTGATAGTGTCCCAAAAAAGGAGACGAATCAATAAAAGTTCTGACATTCATTCAATTACTAAATGTTAGAACTTACTTTTAATTGGGCAAAGTATTAAAGTGAATTTAGGGGCGATTTACCAAATATCATTATTAAATGAGTAGAAATCGAAATTTAAATTGATAAATATGATGATTTCAAGAAAATGAATTATTTACTTTTAATACATGGGGTTGGTTCTGTGTTGCGAATATAAAATTCGGTGTAATAATAATAATAATTAGAAGCTAGTATTTTTTTTGCCAAGAATTGGTAATAAGTTGAAAAGTCAAGGCAGTTTATGATCGTGTTTTGCAGGCGTGGCTCCCGTGATGAGTTTCTTCATCCTTGGCAGCTATCGAGAAATTGATTAATGGAGTAGTTCTAGTTTCTGCTCAAGTAAAAACCTAGAGAGAAGAAAAGAGAGACACTGCTTTATGTTCCCCACTTACCATGGCTCGTTATGCCGAGAAAGTAAGGACGTAGTTCGTTACTGAATTATGCAGTCAGTAAATAATAACAAAGGTTTCACAGGAGTGTAATCGTGGCTGAATAGCAGAATATATTAACTCCAATTATTCATGGATGTTAGATCACAACTGAGGTCCATTAATGTGTGTTAATTCCACTTCATTACCTGTATCCTGACGTAAATATTCTGCGTTTGTCAGATACGCACTTAAAGCATATTGGTTCCGGGGTAAGTGCTGGTTAATGTACTTAAAACTGACGTAAGTATTTAATTATTTCGTGTTCTTTGTGGTCACCGGACGAGACCACCTCACAGGTGAGATAAACGACCAGACGAAATCTTCGGGGATTTTGTGAAACCTAATTAATTTACTAGCCGACTTCCTGTGGTGTAGTGGCTAGCCTCTAGTTGCTGCCTCACAACCCAGAGGTCCCGGGCTCGAATCCTGGCATGGGCTTGGATGTTTGTGTCGTCGTGGTCGCGAAGGCCGGGATTAAGACTGTTGGAGGATCGATACGCTGACCACGTGTCACTCCAAATTCGGAATGTGTCATGCAAGATGACAGTCCGCAGTCAACTCGGTAGGCCCAGGCCCTCAATGGGCTGTAGAGCCACGGAGGAAGGAAGGAATTAATTTACTGTCTTTATGTTTGTGTACTTATATGTATAAGAAAGATGTTTTCCTTTGTTAGCGCATTTTATTTTCTCACTCGACGAGTGATGGAACTTCTACCTCTTCTTCTTCCTTGGCTCTTGTGTCCAATGAGAACCTTGGCCAGTGGACTGTCACCTTACATGACTCATGCCAAATTTGGAGAGATACGTGATCAACGTATCGATTCTGTGAAGGAACTAACGAAACATTTTGTTTATCCACTTTTAAATGGCCTCATTAAAATATAATTATGAAATTATGGATTATAATTCAAACAATTAATTGTTTTGCATGTAATAAATGCTATAACATGATAAGGAATATTTGTAAATATTGTTTATATCTCAAATTCCATATTACAGCAGGTATTTAGCTTGTTTCTAGTTTACTTATCAATTTCATATATCTACATTTTTCTTATTTGAAAACATTATAAAAATTTTCATTCATAAAAATTTCTGAATTTCGTACAGATTTATGTTATAATTTTCGTTTTTGTATACTTTCCGCTGACTTTTTTCAATATTTATCTATGTAGGGGTCGTCGGGGCGAAACGGAATAGCGGTGTAGAACGGGATGTCCTATTTCTTTTACCGCTTAGTGTAACTGGTCAAGGAAGTAGTTCTGGTAGCCGACTTGACCAAGTTCTGATTGAATCTTATAAAAACTATTGTTTTGGTACATTTACAATTTTTGCAGCATTTCGATAGAAGGTAAGCGACAAAACTCCTCGCTTTTAACTGTTTAATGATATATATTCGTAAACTAGGTGTTGTTAGCTGCATATAAGGTTTAAATCTACTTGTATTAAGGCTCGGTGTAAAGACTTAAACTGAAAATTTCGTGCAGGGCGTAATAGGATACGACTGTATAAGGCAAAATGTTATGCGTTCTTCAAGAAAAAAAATGAAAACCTGACAGACTCATCTTATAAGAATGAGTTACAAATTGCTGTACACTAAAAGAATAGATTAGTAAAGAAACGGAACGGAAAAGAGGGAAGATGTTAGCAAAGTGTGTAATAGCAAAAAAATATATATTTCTTTGCGAAAGGAAAAATTTATAAAGAGTCAACCGTACGCTAAATAAGTCTAAGAAAGAAAACACACGAGGTGTAAAGATTTTTCTTAAACTAAATTAAATTTTATTCTGCTAATTCTGTCTACAAAACGACCTATCTCGTACTGCCCCGTGGTGATAGAGGGGGGTGGGGGAGGGGTAAAACGGGAAATTTGTAAGTTTCTTTGTAGAAATTCATCTAAATTCGTTGTTTTAAATTATATTGATTTTACATTAAGTAAATAATGGAATAAACTAATGTTTTACACTTTTTTGAAGTGATTTTTCTTTTCCCATACTTTTACAAAAATTGTCCCGTTCTGTCCCGACTTCCCCTAATGGTGTCTCAGTTTGTTTTATTTCCTCAGCAGAGGGCTAATGGAATTAAGAAATATAATTAAAATAATTTAAGACGTATTTGTGATTCTCAAACATTATTTTTATGATATTAAGTTTAATAAAAAAATATAACTACGGTCAAATAAGCCATCAAATAAATTTAAAAAGAATTGAATTAATATAAATAAAACGTTTCATCCAACTTTGTGGTAACTTTGCACACAAAAATTTTAAAATCAATATTATTTTTGAATACGTAAAAATTTTTTAAAATATGAAGTGTAATTTTAAAAAAAGTAAAATAAATTTTTAATTGGATGAAGTAAATATTTGTGATGGTTTGGTACTTTCAGAAAATTGTAAGTATAAAATGTTACGTCATAGATAGTAAAGTCTAAATAATAATGCTCTACGTCTTTGGGCACCTCATATCTTTTTTATTATGTTCCACCGAGTTGGAGGTGAAATCTTCATGTTATCCTGGGTACAACGTGCAGGCCAAGTATTGAGAAGGAGAAGCTCTGTGACTATTCTCACTCTATCTGCAACTATCTGTAAGCTACAATTATCAGTCAGATTTTCTATGGCCGCATAAGGTTGGGAACGTGTACCTAGCTATAATATTGGTCCAGAGATGCTGCAGAAGCTGGTTGCGCCACGGATGACACGGTTTTCCACTTTGCAGTGGCTAACTGCTATGACCATGGCACGGTTCCCCGTGTGAAATTCTAATTGCAGATGAGGTCCCGTCAAGTATTTACTGTCGCTCCTTTTACGCTGACTCACGTCTACTTAATTTGCATGTCTCCGCATATTTTCTTGAACTGCTCTTTTCGGCTCTTACTTTGTATTTTGGGAAGAATTTTCGTGTTCTTAACTGGCCGTTTCTTTAATTGGAGACAAGTGCAAAGATGTTACCAAAATTCCAGTATAAACGGAAGTTTCCAAGCTGATAGTCATGTTTGTAAATCTTCTTTTTCCATATACTGTGTCGTAAGCTGCAACTCTAATTATTCACACTTTTGACGAACTTAGAAAAGATAACATTAAAATTTGTTTAAAACATGCATTTGAGTGCAAAAGATTTATGTATATTTATTGCCCTTAATCGCAATATTAGGGATATTGTATCATTCTTTGAATTGTATTTAAAAATTCAGTACATTTCCTTAATTATATATATCTATATTATTTTTATAAATTCATTTTAATAATCCGTTAAACAACTTCTTTAAAACTTCAGTCAGTAGCTTTGATTTTATTTGCTGATTTATTTCATGGAATTATTTTTACATCTGGTGATATCCTTGTACTGTGCTAATCACACAATGTTTCCGTTCTCAAAATTTGCTTTCTCAGCAAGCATAATAGTATGCTTTATTTACACAATAGAACCTTCTTTTATTACTAATTTCAAACAACCATTTATACATTCAGGTATTTTAGCACTTATACTAATGTACGAGGAAATATTCTTTCCCTGGTTTCCTAGTAACGTATTTTTATTAAGCTGTTATGCACAAAATTTTGGAATTAATTATTTTTACATTATTGTTTAAATAAATGATTTTCTTCTGTAGTCATTGTCTGTAAATTGTGTCCTATATCCTAATAAACAGCCATCAAATAAAAGAGATGCTAACTGTATATATATAAATCAATCTTAGCATCAAAAGATAATTTTTATGTATATATAAAAACGTTCTCTCCAAATCTCAGATAAATCTGATGATTATATAAGTTATCACAATGTATTTTTGAGAATAATACAAATTATAAAATAAATATTTGAGACTGCACTGTTGTTCTATAGAACTTGTAACGGTATAGATTATGCCCTCACGTGTCAAGACTGTCTAACGAGATAATTAAATGTCTGTAAGCGTGAAATAACACTTCATTTTAACTAACATTATAAAGAAAAATGTTTTATAAGACGCAATGCAGATTGGTTACATAAAGACCAGGGGGCGCACTTACTCATATTTAAATAATGTAAAGACGGTGACCATATTATTTTCTGTCAATCCTTACGCCGAGGAGGGGGGAATTAATCGTAATTAAGCGTAATTTTGGTAGCATAAGAGACAGAGAGGCAAGTATTCTCACTCCATCTATTGTTGCTGCAAAATTTTTCATTGAACGTCACAGCATAATTGCTTAAACAGTATTGTTATTTCAGATACAGGACTGTAAATATGTTTCCGCTTTTATTTTAAGCTCCACGCAAATTTATAAATCACTAATCAGATAAAATTAATGGTTTTATAATCAATACTATTCATAATGTTCGTATGGAGTGTGGTTAAGTTTTCATTATATGTTCTGACTGATTTGTTTCCGAAGCACGTATTATTTTATTTCATAATCATTCAATGCAATATATTGTTAACTGATATGGAATTGAATTTCTGTGTACTTACGTGACTATTTGGTTGTGTTCGTCTTTTAAAATTTTGTGTATCTTTGGTGCAATTAGATCCTATAAGATTTTATGACCTAAAATACTTATTTAGGTTGGGCCTAAATATATTTGACGAGATGTCTATAGAAGTGGATTTTAAATTGCAATTTCAATGATTTCACCATTACTTTTGGATATTTTTTCTTAATTTCATATTTCAAAATGTTTTAAACACAATGTATACCGTGACAATTAATGACATCGAAACGTATTTCTCGACAAAGTTGCATGAAATACCGGTGGCTCTGTAATAATAATAATGGTACTTTCAAAGAAAAGAAAGTTCGTCTTCAATAGCTGTGATGTCTTCCTCGGCAACTACACGAACATTAGCTGACGGCTGAAAATTGTTTTGGCAATTAAATATAATGGCTACGAACGAAAATGGAGGCTAGAACAGGAACTTTACACGCGAATCGTTTTATTTTCTCGTTAACAAAACTTTCACTCGTGACATTGCGAGTTAAAAGTCCTGACGGAATTAAAAGGTAGTAACCGTGAACTGGGGAAAATATCTTAACGAGTGTTGCCCGAATAATTAAGTTGACTAATTGAGTTGCAATGCCCTCATAGATACCTAATATGTGACTGATTTCTTTGCAAGTCAATGATAAAAGTTTTGGCTCTAGCTTGTATTTCAGGAAAAAATATATCTAAAATTATTGTCATCATTCCGCCACAGACTTTAAGACTCGACTGATAAATTACGAAACTAATAAAAACCGTGCCATTATCATCAGTCTAGCAGAAGAAAGTAATAGCCGACGAGGTCATGTAATTCCATCAGACGATCTCAATTTTGAGCTAATATTTAATAGGGATTGTTGTGACATTAAATAGGGATATTTGCGATCATTTGGACGGAACGCCTTGGTTGCCAGGTTGCAACCAATCTAGGACTTCCTTTAATTTGAAAGTTGCTTTTAATTCGTTACCTATTTCCTGCCTTTCGCAAAGGTCGTAGGTCTATTTCGCGACAAGATTGTTAATTAACGAAATCGTCTGCTGTAAATACTCTTCCCTGACTGCCAAATATTCCGCGAACAGTATTGAAACTTTGCGACTGAGGTCAAATACCAACATCTGTAGGAAAGGATAAAGATATACAACGTTATTTATAAATTACAGCTAAAAAAAGGAAACGCTTAAGGACGAAATTTTAATGTATTTGAGCAACGCTTGGATGTAGTAACGACTAACTATATATAATTATTGAATTTAGAGTGAGATTCAAAGTGGTTTTTCTGTAAAAGTCCTAAATCATAAATTTAATAAATAAGAAGTGCCCGGCGTTAATCTGGTTTACACAAATAATAAATCAGGAATGTAATTAAAGATAAGTTTCTTACAGTACTTGAGGCTACACTACATTCATAGTTCTACTATTCAAATCCAGCCTATTTTTAACTGTAGGTCTTGTAAATGGCGATAAGTCGTAAAAATTGTATTTTTTAAAAAAAGAAAGGTGTCATATTGACCCATTTCCGGTGGTCTGAGAAGAAAAGGTCAAATGACCAAAGTTTGTCCTCAGAAATTTCTAGAATCATCAGTTTTTAAACTACAGGTGCCTAAAGTTGTACGGGTTTAGGAATTGAGTATATTTAAAAAATTTAAAGATCATGTGCAGCTTCGGGTTCTGAGGAACACCTGTACCTAATTTCGTCAGTGACATACTGACCGACGCACTTACAAAGGTTTTTAGAATAACAGATAATATGACGAGCGAGATTTGAAAGGTCAAATGTTTGAACATAATAACGTTTAACGTAACTACGATATTATAATATTCGCTATCAATTAATTTTGTTCGAATGCTGAATGGAATAATTTAAGTACGAATATGACTTGATATAATTGATTTTTGGTTACTTGTAAACATTTCTAGGATAATGTAATGTACATTGATAGGATTATCGTTCCATTCATTTTGTAACTCTCAGTACACTAATAAAATTATATATATATATATATATAATGCAGTAAACGATTCTGCATGTATCCGAGATCATGGACAAAGCGAGATTTTAGCACATTACGTGCAAAAATTAATTGATTGTTAAGTCTAGTAATAGTCACGTGCATGAGTGCCGAGTTGATTCTTTAAAATATTTAGTAAATCTTTATTAATAGGGCTAAATCTGCGCCTGTAACCTATGATTTAGACGAAGCTTTAAGAGTCCATCTTTTAAGGCACATTATCCACTCCTTGCATTTTATCAATTTATATCATTTTATCTATTAACTTTCAGATATCGTGTTATTTCAGGCAATTCAAAACTGTATATTATCTTGTATGTATCTTTAAGTTCAGTTTATCGGTGGCCCACCAGACGCCTCCTATCAAAGACATAAAAATTTATATTGATTACATAAAATCATATCTTCATTTCAAGGATATGAATTAAATTATTTTTTTGTTAATTATGTATTAATCTACAAAGACGTTTAGCGACACTTGTCCCATATTCAAATAATAATAAAAATAAATAAATAGTTACAATTTCACGCACCACAACGTGGGGCTAGTAAGAACAGTAGTAATGATTATTAAATATTTTTAATAGAGTTCTTTACAATATTAATACTTAAGGACTTGTTTCACTAATACCATTGCATTTATTAATAGTGTTCCAGCTTTCTCCTTTGTTACTAATACTGGTTATTCGCCGTGATATTTTTTTTCCAAGCGTTGCGGCACACCGTTGGATGAGTTAATGACGATTGCTTCGAAAATAAGTTAAGGAATGTTTGTTCTAATTACATTCAGGTGGTGAACAGCAACACTTACAGTGCCAGGACTCGCTCCTAGAACTTTCCAAGTCATAAACACATGAACACCCTTAGCATACCTTTAAATTTTTAGTACGTGATTTAACTGTAATTTCCATGGCTCCAACTGGTTCCAACTGTTCACTACGAGGAAACTAAAATCTACCGAGTTTTCTATACTTTCCCCCCTTTACGAGTTTAAAGTTTACTTTATCAACTCAGAATAATTACTAAGTAGGCATAATTAATAGAAATGCTTCCTAAGAAAGAGTAGAACACCCTTGAATTTTACAGAAATTAAAATATTTGTACATAAAGAGGCAAATAACAGATGCATTTATTTGTTCTTAAAAATTGAAATTTAGGTACCTTGTGTTATTATTATCATCCGATAAATAGTTTATAATTAAATGCATTTGTAAGACAGTTGTACCTGTCATAATAAATCTAATATTAATACTATCCTCCAATTAATATTCACAATTTTTTTACGAACTTATTTGCAAGTAATAATTATTGCAATCACCCTTACCATAATAACAACAACAAAGTAAAAAGAATTCACTATGAAAGCACATCTAGTATTAGTTATTAAGATAGAAGCTGTATATGTTAAGTATCAGTGATAATTATGCTGTCCATGATACACGGTCAAATTAATTCGGAATATTACTTAACTAGTGCTTAAAAATCCTATATTTAGTTTATTATTTGGCGTTAAGTCAATATTTTCGAAAAGCATCATTTGAATCATGACTTGGGTATTTGAAATAATTTTTATCCGGATATAAAGTTTCTTAACAAATTTTATTAATATTTAATGGAAATTAGTATCAATTCTGGAAGTAATTTTACCGTACCTGTCTTTTAAATTATGGCTTATGAATTAATTTTGGGATGAAAACGGGGCACTATGCGGAAAGCTCAATACTTAAGAATAATTATGTGAGACTGTTAATTATTTTCAATATTTACATAAATATGTCAGTGTTTTAATTTATATAACTTATATTCAGATCAAAATATTTTATTAAATTTACCCAATTTGGAATCATCTTCAGTTATTTTACATATGAAGGTTGCAAAGATAAATATTATTTGATAAGGATCACAAGATGCAGGAAGAATTCAAAAATTTGTGTTACTGAAGTAGATCGTCCTTTTTAAGAGAATCCTTGAAATGAAGTGTAATGCGTTCACCACGCATTTATGATCGTGAATCTCGCCTGCTTTTAAAGACGGTTGTTATTAGAAATATTTCTAAATAGTAAACCACTTAACGTCAAAGAATGAAATGAAATAAAGTTACAAGTTTTACAGAAGTAGTTTTTATTAGTATTAAATTACATTCCGCCAGAAATTATAGGACTTCTTCAGGTGTTAAATTTTTATGAAAAATTTTGAACAATTCTGTGTATGCTGCCTTCGGAGGAGTTTGGATTTTGGCATGTTTTCATCAAAATTTCCAAATTTAACTTTTGAAGTAGTCCGAAATGTGTTGACGAAACGCGTTTAATCTAAGTAAAAACAGTTTCTCTCAAATTGGTTGTTATTTTGTTTCATTTAATATTCCTAAATATTTACAGCTCGGGACCAATGGAATAAATTCTCTGAATCCTCTTTTCCGTTTTGTAAACGAGATTGAAATGCTTTTCGTACAATGAATTTCTATATGTTGTTCTCTTTATTCCAAACATTGGCCTTATTGAAATCTTCTTGTACTCCAAATGCATCTAATTTCTCTTTTTAATCTTTCTGAAGATGGTATAGTCGTCTACTAAAGTCTGATTCAGCGACCAACTCTTTCGTTACGATGGAAATTCAAGAGAAATGTCTTTGATGATATAGTTCGCCGCAAGCGGAATTTACCTCACGTTTAGAACCGAGAATTGGTTTTAATTTGCGGAAGTGCAGCAAGTGCCAAGACTTGAGGTGGTTTCACCGCGTTGCGTATTTTCAGCACGTACTCCGACCATCTCGGACCTGCCTGACGCTGAATCACCAGAGGAGCGGCCTGCAGTAGCCATAACAAAAGCGTTTACAGATACTACCTGCACTCCTGATCCGCCTAATACGTGAACTGTAAGCTAAAGAGAAAACTATTGTTTTGTAAATATTCAGTGAACTTCGATCCAAGCTGTATGCAGTTGAATTAAAAATGCAGTTCCCGCATTGCTTTCAAGGAATAGTTTCAATATAATCATAATCAACTGATTCCGCATCACCTTTTTCAATTCCCTTCCTATGCTATTAAATGAGAGTTGCCTCTTTCAGGATCATCCGTTTTTCAGGTAGCCCGTTAACCCCCACCCCCAAAAAAAATCGGAAGATAAAATATAGAGATGCATGTGGGACGTTTTTTTCTAAGTTCTCACATGCCGAGACACCTTCGACTATTTTGGGAGGTTTATGTACTGCAGTCGAAGACCTTGGGCACAAGGCAAGAGTTGTTCACTGATCCAATTGGATCAGTCGGCCAACTGCCTCCTAAAATTGGTGGTGACATGAAGAAGGGAATGCTACGACCCAACAACAAACTCGTCTCCCGTCATTCGGAAGGGCGAGAGAATAGTACCCAATGCCCGACCTACCTGATGCAGGTTTTCTAGGGGTTTCCCTGCATCTCTGAAACATCTTTGTAGGTGAAACACCGGGTAGGATCCTTAAACTATAGCCCGGGGGCCTTAGTTAACCCTTGCTACCTTCCGCAGCCCCCCTTTTCAATTCCCTTCCTATGCTATTAAACGGGATCACCTGTTTCGGAATCACCCTCTTGTAGCCTGTTAAGCCCCCCCCCCCAAAAAAAAAATCATAAGATTCTCCAATAATTCTCGTTAGATATTTAATTTTACACTAATTGAACGCAAACTACGAAACACAAGAACAGAAAATATTGACACTACTCGTTGTATCGAAGATATCCAGACTAGTGATCGAAGACACTTATTAAAGTTCTGATGGTTGATAGAATTTTCTAGCTGTCCGATATGAGGGACGCCAGCCTTGGTATCTCTTTTTAAGAATGTAGCGAATAACGTAGCAATGAGATATAAAATGATAAATGTTGAAATTCTGTATTAAAATAATACTGAAATATTTTTATGTATTACATAAAATATTGTTATATCTGTATTTAATACGATTTTTGGAGTATTATTATTTACTGAGACTACTTGCAAGACTATCAAACTGCATTCACCACAGGACATACTGAGGAGCGTTTTCTGACTCCCCACGGTTCTCCTCGACCAAATTCAGTAGTTGTACAAGAAATTAATCCGAGAATTTGCATAAAATAACGAAGGAAACTAAAGAAAGTCGTAATTACGATAAGGATTCCTACCTATACTCATTAATTAGGAGCTTAGACCCTGTAGCCGTGCTTCAATGAATGAGTCATTGTACATAATTACAAACATTACGACGGTGGATCAAAACTGTTGCCTCCTGGTAATTAAAAGTTTAATAACGAGAATGTAACGACGTATTTCGTGCAGATCATAGTCTGAACGTCCTTTAGACAGCATTACTGCTCAACATAGTAGCCATGTACACATTAACGTCAGCGTTCAACCCAGGCATACAAACCAGTTAGGAAAAATTCAGGGTTTCGCTTCTTGACCTGTGATCCTTTCCGGATATCTCAAGTCAGCAGTAATTACTGTGGCAGAGTCATCCATGTGAGAGGTTCACTGCAGCAGCAACAACGTGATCTCTAACGCGTCAGTCTTGTCTAATAACTTCATCAGCACGCCCTCGATTGGTATCTGTGCCGTTGGCGGATTACCATCAATTTCCGCTTCTTCTCCGTTACCAAACTTCTTCACACGCTCTCTAGTTTTGTCTAAGTTAATTTTATCAACATATTTGAAGAAACTAACGGATGAACCCCGAAATGTGGGGATGAAACGCAGGAATTGAATAAAAAACTCGGTTTTCCGTTTGTTTGTTGTTCTTTATTTTGATGTAAATGATTGGTAAGTTATATATATATATATACATCAAAAATAGCAATGGGTCCAGAATAAAAACTTGTGTGCCTCCTGCCTTTATTTGTCTCCTCATGAATGAAAATATTTATCAGTGTGTTCATTCTTCAGTGTTATCTATTGTTCCCTGTTGCTTAGATATGAAGCGAACTAGGAATTAGCGGTTTCAATAATTCCATATTACTTATGTTCATTCAGTAGTATACAATGGTCAACATAATCAAAGGCTTGAAAAGGTAATGTGCATATAAGAGAGAAAATGGCATTTTCTTTAGTCCCGCGACTCCCCACAGCTTCACTAATATGGCAATTAAAAAACAATGAAAGTATACATTTTTCAAAAATACAATTAGTCATGCATCTCATTTTGTTCAACTAACGTCGCTCAGAACTAGTATCATGTGCCGATTTTTGTGTGATACAAATAAAAGTCATAGAAAAATATGAAAAATATATTATGCTACATGTAACACCAAAATAATTTTTATAGTAACTTATGCATAAATAAATTTATTTTTTATAGCGATCAAGAGTGGGGAACTGAAATTGGGGTAATTGGTGAGACCCTCATAGCAACCGGAAGTTGTTTTTCTGTTATTAACAAAAAAAATTTTTAAACTATTGCTAAAGTGAAGATAGAATTAAGATACGAAAACTAAGAGGAATTCTGAAGTGCGGAGATAAAGGTGATAAAAACAGGAAAAACAGGACAAAAAACTATCAAAGGCATTGTGAGGAGAGTTGTTTGAAATAGAAAGTCATCCAAGATATCAGTGGACCCAAAAATAGAAGCACCAACAGTGAACAAATCCCACCACAATGAACGCATAATACGTGTCTATCAAAGGTTTAAGTGAGTGACATCCAATGTATACGATTTACTATATTACTTAAATTACAATAAATATTTAGTTCTTGGCACAAAATATTTTAATCAAACACACCAATAAATATTATTATGATTATTTATTTATGATTATCATGTAACACTTTTTTCGTGTTTGCAATCACGTTTGATTGACATCTGTCAATCCCCCGGAGACTTTCTTTTAATTGATATAAGGACTTTTTGTTTTGTCATTATTGTCAGCTTCACAAATTACCACTGACGGATGATAAACGATGTTCTTGCATTGTTCTGCCGAGAGAGTCGCTGGTGTAGACCACGCACAATACTTTCAGCCTCAAGATGAATTCAAGACACGACTGAGGGCAACGTTACAGAATAAAACTTATTCATAAACTGTGATCGTTCATTGTCCATTTAACGTTTTATAACTCTTTAGTAACACGGGAGTAACATAGGCTTAACGACGTCGAGGATTTCGACACGAGCTGTCGGTTTCAAAACTGGATTGATGTGATCGTAACTTTCAGCTCATGACGTGTAACCTACGGTACACATAGGTTTCTTTACGTATAAATAGAAAGTTCATTCGCATGTTACTTTTATTTCTTTAGGGATTTATCTGTTAATATGGCTGATATCTCAGTGACGAAGTGAGGATAACTCAATATCTTGGCCTATGCCGTACAGAATTTGATACCCAATCAACCGTAGTTAGCAGTCAATCGGCATTACTTTTATCATTCTAATTTAAAATAACTTTACCTGACAACCTGAATTAATTCTACTTAAAATGGTATATTAATTTTGTCATTGCGTATATTTTTTCCTGATCAATATGAATATTTTTGTAATTAAATTTTTGCTTTCGTCGCTCGTTTATGCACTAGTTTGTTTTAATTTTTAGGCATCAATAATTTTATATTTTCTTACGTAAGAATTTTTATTATTTGTATAATGTTTTAGGAAGAATGTAGAGAGGGACAAAAAAGCAATAATATCTCTGCGTTTAATTTGAGGTGACAATAAAACAAAACAAACCTATGTCCATGGCATTTGTAGGTTTAAAAAACCTTAGATAATGTAAACTGGAACACATTACTAAAGATTTTGAAGAAGACAGTAATAAAAGATAGAGATAGAAGAGTTATCCATAACTTCTACAGAAGCAGTCAGCAGTAATTACAATTGAAGGGCACGAAAAGAAAGTAGAAATCAAGACAGGATCTAGCATTAATTTATATATACAACAGGTAAGGGAGAACGATAAAAAGGAATATGGAAAAGAAATCAATCTGCAAGGAGAAGAAATAAAAACTCTAAGTTTGCCGATGATATAGTAGTATTAGGGGAGCCAGAAGAAGTAATGGAAAATATATTAAATGACATGAAATGGTCCTGGAGAAAAAGTACAGTATGTTAATTAATAGAGGGAAAACCTAGCTTATAGAGTGTGATACGGGAAACAGTGTAATAACAAATGGTGTTAGTTTGGGAAGGGATATTTAATGAAGTTAGGGAATTCTGCTACTTGGACAGCATAATAACTAGGGATGGTAGAAGTATAGTAGACATAAAGAGTAGGATAGCACAGACAAGAAAGGATTTCACAAAAATATTAGAAAATCATTATTAGAAATGTTCGTATGGAGTATGGCGTCGTATGGGTGCTAAACGTTGACGGCAGGAGTTGCAGGAAGTTCTAAGCCGAATAAGAGAAAAGAGAACAATATGGAGGACTTTGACCAAGAGAAGGGACAGATAATAAGACCACGGTTTTAGACATGAGGTTCTTGTAAAATTAGCATTAGAAATTAACAGAAGAGGGAGACGAAAGATGGAATACGCTAAGCATATTAGGATGTATGTGAGATGTGGTATTTACGTAGAAAGGAAAAGCTTGCGCAGAATACGTTAGCATGGAAGGTTGCATCATACTAGTCTAAGTGCTGACAACTACAACAACATACATTTACTGATTCTCTTTTTCGCTTATTGATGAGTTTTCCCAGCTCCATATTTTCTACTATTGAATTTTCATATACAATTTTGCTTACATGTATTCTATTTTCTCAGTAGAGGACTAGTGATCATAAAAAAATCTGAAATGTACTCTTTGTATAACCGGAGAGAAATAGCTAGTCGTGTCAAAATACAATTACACTTGAAAACTTTATTTGGTTTTATTGACAACCATGAATGCTTTGTAAAACGATAATAACGTTTTTATAGCTGAAAATTATAATCAAAATTCTTTGTTAAATGGTAGAGGGAGGGGGACGGGTGGGGGAGGGGGGCTGAGCCACATCCATGTTCGAAAATTTGTTATGACAACCTTTTTACTAGTCGTTAATGCCATCTCCGGCAATTCGAAGCCATTTGGTGGCCATATACAGAAACTTTCTACCTTAATTACAGAACAACATTTGTGGTCGTTGGAATCTTACGCACTTCACGTTGTGGATGTTGACATACCTAAAATTACATGTCTTTAGTAATTGCAAAAATCACAACATGGGTTCTCGTCAATATTGATAGGCAACCTTTAAACGGCACATTGGTGTGTCACGACTTCCATCAAGCTATTCCAGTTCAATACTAACATTTACATTTCACCATTATACTTAATTTTCTGCAAATGTTAAGACATTTTTAAGTTTATTTCGCGATTAAGAATGACGACTACAATAGTAATGTAATCTGTATCAGCCAGAATAAGAATTGAACTCTTGATAATAGTTTATCTTTCGCAATCGTAATGGTAAAGGGAAACAATTTTTATACAATAACATATGAATGTTAAACTTCAACATAACGTAAATATTTCCTGCGTTCTAAAATTTATTACGCCGTTAGGAGAAACCAGAGGTTAAAATAACTCTTTCCACATTAAGTAGCGAAGAGTCTTACAACACCGAAAAATGTGTGATTTGACACGAGCCTGTTAAATAATATTTTATTTTTATGTCTGCTTGTGATAATCAGATATATTATACGACACTGTACAATCATTTTTATAATTTAAAAAATAATAAGAATTTTTTTGTTATTCTATACATGTATTTTTTTCTCAAGTTACCTTGTTTCTGGGATAAATTATTCACACTTTGTGGTACTGGATTATTAATGCAGCTATTAAATTTTACTTGATGTTTTTGTGGCCAATCCCCAGAATTAATATTTTTTTTAGATCATCTCATTTTGGAAACATGGAGCTTTCAGAAATATTACCACAATCGTCTTGTTACGAGCTTCAGTGTAATTACAGATATTTTTAATATTTTCTTTTATATTTTACATGAAAATATTTAGTCTAGGAAAAATTATCTACTTCGGATTGAGAATGTTCTTCTTAGGCCCAACGATTCTAATTTTGACAAGACATTGAAGCGTAATTGGATGTACCACTCCCACATTGGTGGAAGTCAGTGCCGTCAGTCTATGTGGAATACTTGGCCAATAAATATTAGTATAGAGAGCACCGCTAAATTTTGTGACTGACACGTGTAAAGAGGTCTAAGAATATTTCCCTTTTCTTTTACATATCCTTATCATCCGCGAATGACAGGACAACAATTAATGGACGTGATATTTATGGTTCATGATCGGTGACTTTGCCCAAAGATTTCACCATGAAAGCGTAATTAGCTTGCCAATGGCTGGATTAAAAACATCCCCTATTAAATTTGAAAATTCTAAAAATATTTGCTGTGCAGTTGTGAAGGTGATATGATAACGTCCAGGGCGAAACGTGAAAAACAATACCCTATAAAAAGTAAAGATACCAAACTTTACCGCCATTTTTAATTGTATTTTTTATTACTTCGTGTAGGCAGTTTGTTGACAAAATTAAAGTATAAGGATAAATTGTTGATGAAATACAAGTAGAAAGATAAAAACAATTTAAAGCTATTTAACGTCCTTTTTAAAAAAGAAAATAATCATCTAACTTTTCAGTGTTTCTAACTTAATTTTGAAAACATTTGTATTCCTAGTTCTTTTTATCATTGCAGGCAAAGCATTCCAGTCCCTTATTGCCCCCATTTTCATATTAAATATTTCTGAAGTTTTGTCTTTGTGATTTGTCATAATTTATTAAAATATTTGTTGGTGAAATTTGATTAAGTTTAATTTTAATATATTTTTTAATTGATGGGCTTAATTAAAATCTTTAATTGCCAAGCTTAGTGTGAAAAATTATAATATTTGTAATAGTTATTATACATTAATACATTTGACTAATACCAATTTCAAACAATTTATAACAATTTAGAAATTGTTTCATTAGATATTTTTTAATATTTAAATAAAAAATGTACGGTAAATAAGTTTTTCTGAATCATGAGAAAGGTCTGTTAATGGTCCTTATATCTGATGAATCATTTATTTAATTATCAGTGATTTACAATGGTAAAAGACTATTGTGTCAGGAGTTCGCATACTGTCTGCGATATCCTTCATTCTTGTGTCTTTTTGAATTGTAAAGTTTTATCTGCCTTCCTAAAAAAGGAAAACCTGACTGATTTTCATAGCTCAGATACTCGGCTACTCAAATATAAAATACTATGAATTATCTCCGTATCTTTTGGGTTCATGTTCGATTAACTTGTAAGACAAATTTTAACTTCTTATGTAGTACTATTTTATTCTTTTGTAAACCAATATATTGGGAAATAATACAGTAAGGTTTAATGTGAATCATAAAATTGTAAAGAGGCTTTTATCATGCAACGCCTACAAGACATTGCCAACGATTGATAGTTTGTATTCGTTTCCGCTGACTTCTATGCTCGGAATTTAAATGCTTGAGAACTTCAAATTTCCTTGGCGTTGGAGCCACAAAGTGTTGTAATTGAGAAGTATAAAATAACAGACCTGAGTTCATTATATTACCTGCAGTTTACTTTCCGTAACCTATCAGCTTTCTCTCCCCACTTCATTGTTTTAATCAAATTCGGCATTAAAACCTTGTGCCGATTATCTTTACAAATGGTTTTGATGGCGACATTCACAAAATTGCTTCAAGGGAATACCTGACACGCTTCTATTTTCTCGGTGACTGATGTGTGGTTCTTGTAAATCCTTCCCTCAAGCTCCCTTGTGGTCGCTTTTCATCCATACAAGTGCACCGTACACAATATAATTTTTTTCCTAATAAACTCAGTGGTTGCATCTCATCCATATTAATGCATGCTCATGAGTATAATATACCACCTGCGGCAGATGATAAAAGACTTCATCCAACAACTCATGTGGCCAGACAGCCGCTGTCACCAACGCCATTAATTGAATTGATGTCTGTATTATGGCACTGCTTGCATATATTTTCCGGGGAAATGTTTTACAAGTATAACCGGTTGCTCAAACGGCGTTCAGGAACCCGAGCAGACTCTTTTGTCAGGTGCGGTCCCACATTCTACTAAGCTCCGTCTCACGGCAATTAGGTTTCTGCTCTTTCACAGACAGGTTGCGAAGTCCGTTCTCAGGAAACGAAGTCTCGATGCCGTGAGCAGCTGACTTTCTCGGCCAGGAAGGGGAGAAAAACTGGATAGAATAGCAAATCGTCATAGTCTTGTACAGGAAACACAAATCAAGTTATCTTCCAATTAAGAAGAGAAATTACACATGCCCAGCTTATTAGTTTAGTGTACATTAATTTTAACAAAGAAATAGTGCCAGATATGTATTTAATAGCTCATTGTAAAACACTATGTTTCTTCCACAATCGATGGACTTCAAGTAAACTAAAACAACGAGATCAAAAAGGCTACGTAATAATTCAGTCATAAATGTTGCAGACAAAGTGCGTATCGGTTTTAACATTAGTGCATGGACAATAGGATTCAATGTGTAACATTTCAGATATAAATCTCGCATAATCTTTGTTTTCAGAATCTAACATTTTTACATTATTTCAATCAAATTTCAGGTAACGGAGAACTAAATATTTGTCATCTTGTTACTTTAAATAAGAAAGACATTCTTCAGGTGAGTCTTTAATCTTTGTCCTATGTAACTCTTAAATAATTGTAGGTATTGATGTGATAGAGTGGGTTGATAATTTTAATTTTTTAATTAAAATTTAATAAATATGGAGACGATATTTAAACGAAATTTACAAAAATAAAAAGGTGTAGTTTGTAGATTGATAAATGTTTTGTCTCTTAAAGCTAAGAAAAGTATCTTTATGTCAATTGTAGCCCCTAATGTACGTTTTTGTAATTCTTTGTCATCTTATGTAAGTGGAAGTACTATTGAAAAATTAGAAGTGATATGGAATAGAGGATTAAGGGCTATTTTAAATGAGAGCAAGTATTGTGTGATTAAGGATTAATTATAATTGTTACGTGTTAAGGACCAAATTCAATATTTCAATATTTTTATAAAAATAAATTCAGAGGTACATTTCGCAACTCTAAAGGGAGGGAAAATCTTTATATGGACCATTTAAATTTAACAAGTACAAGAAATTCAATTTTTAATGAAGTATTGTACAATGAGTTACCAGTAACTGTTCAGGACACCAAAAATATAAATGAATTTAAAAATAGTTTAATGTTAGAGTTTAAAAAGACTTATTAAATATAAAGAGTGAATTTTTATTTAGAATATGTTTTGTATTATGTAAAAAAATAGAATTGAGAATATTTAATTAGCTTTAAGCTAATTTGAATAAATAAATAAAACACTGCACTCTTCGCGTAAATTTTGTACGTTACATGGTGCATATCTTTTGATACTTCATTGGTCTTACAGTCCAATTTAGAGCCTTGGTTTACCGTGGTCAACGTAGTGATTCTCCGTGAGTCTTATTACCAGTCATTATACAGGAGCTTATATTAAAATAAAAAAAAATTGACATAAAAATGTATAATAATGAATATTTAAATACTAAAGAAGATTTATGATAATTGGATGGCTTTTAAACTTTTTAAATGAGAAAAGATATGTTCTCTGATTTGAGAAGTTTGCAGTGTTTTATCTGGGAATAATTTCTGTAATATGTAGCCAATAGGAAGTGTCACGTTGGCGAGCAGAAAAGTTGAGCTGGGCTGAACTGAGTAGGCTGCTTGACGAATACTAAAGAGGTTCTTTATTAGCCACCAAAATCTATTTGTAACTCACACCGTCAAATACTTATTCTCTGGGTCTATTACTTTTTTCTCCCTCTATTCGTACGTTACTTGATCTAAATCCTTTCTCCTCCATCCTTGCTCTCATAATCCAGATCGGTTGAACAATAATATTTCTTAACAATTAATTTTTTGTGCCAAAATAAGTACTAGTAGAGATCAGTATCTCTTTTTTAAGAAAGTCATTCATTAAACCAAAATTTTAATAATACTATGGGGGGACTCCGTTGCGCATGATAATTACACGAATCACTTACCAATCCCTTTGGACACAGTTGTAATATAGTAAATGATGTTGTTATTTTCCCACAGAATATACAAGGATGATTTACACACAAATGTAAACGAAATTTATACCTACCATGTTCTTCAGTTAATTATTGGTAGCACATCTTATAATTTCTTCTTATTATAATCATCTTTAGAGAAGCTTCTCTCAACTGTTATTGAATGATTCTCTACGTCTGTAAAGGTCCAGTAATTACTGATGGCTGCACAGCATCATGTCAAGATAATGACAATTACTGTGGTACTTTAGCTGTCATTTAAAAGCCATTCATGTTGAGTACTAATACGTACCTCATTACCGAGATTTGATGGGTATAAAGTTTCTGACCGTATTTTATAAAATAATTTTATTATATGTAGTTAGCCTTTACTATTCTTAATAGCTTACAATTGTTAGGAAATAAGTAGACGTTATTACGTTACAGCTGCAGAATGTTTTGGAAGTTCATTCAAAGTCATATCTCGTCATCTTCAAATATCACCACAGGCTCTACAACCAACATAACAATTAAATAATAAAACATCCAAGAACAGGAAGCTAATGAAGGAATATTTAAAATAAATTAACTTTTTCTTTAAAAATTATTAAATGTAAAGAATTTGGGAAAGGGTCAGCATCTAAACTTTTTGTATTGTGCCAATAAAAAGAAGGCTTGGAGTTAAATAATGTGTTTGCAAAAGTGGAGTTTGGTATTTAATATGGATTTTTAACTACCGTTTAGTTTGCCCCAAGTATCACGAATAAATATTAATTATTTTCCATTGGGCAATAAAAAAATTTGTTGCCTCCAGGATCAATTTCATAATTTTTTCCGAAATAGTTTAGATATATTCATTTTTTTAAATATTATTTCTCGACTTCTCTTGACCATAAAAGTTTAGTTGTAAATCAAGAACTCCAGTCAATTTTACCAAAAATATTAATATTTATTTAATATCTTTACAAACTGTCATCCATATTTGAGAAATTCCTCAGGCAAATTTTAAATTGATGAACGTGCTGATTTTTGCGTCAAGTACTGTGTACAGAACGGCTACTGTCACAAACGTCTTTGGACTCAGTCCACGACCCAAAATCAGCATGTGCATATAGATTAATCCATTGTAAAATTACCTGAGGAAGTCTACAAATATGTACGAAACGTTTTAGTGATATTCAAGACTTGTAGTTTATAAATTAAATTGTAATGACTGTCCTTGTGTATAGATAGGCTAAACTAAACGAGCCATCAGCTTCAGAATCAAGGAACTCAAAATCCAATATTAAGGTTTCACAAGACAAATTATCTGTTATTTTAAAACATGTTTTACAATCTAACCATACTTTCGACTTGGATACTTTCCAAAGTTTAGACAAAAACAGTAATTACAAACCCCGATTAGTTTCAGAAATGCTTCACATTAAACACAAAACTGACACAAACTTGCTCAGTAGTTTATATAATCACTTAATTCATGAAATATAATGTATCAAACGTATAATTATTATATTTGCTTTTTAAATTTTGTCTTTGGTCTTTTATTACTGTATTCTTTGGCTATACAGTAATATATTTGGAATGTAATAATTTTTGTGCATTGTTATATAGTTCAACCTGAAGATCAGCATCAAAAGATGTATTTTTTTGTTTCACTAATTTTTTGTCTGTTTTTGGCCTTATTTAAACATTATTTTAAACTTGCAGACATTAATAACTATTAAAAATGTTAATTTTGTTTGTTGACAGATAAGCTCGATTTTTTATTCAGAATTTATAAGGTCAGATTATTGATTTATTGAAAGATTGAATTGGCCTACTGATAATATGCCATGTACTAAGAAAAATTGAAATTAGGGAAAAAATCTCATCATAGATTGTGTGAAGAGAACTAAATCATTTTTTACCAAATACAGCGTTGGAATATACAATACGAAAACTAAGAGTAGATAAGGTGATATAAACAGGAAATTAAAACTATCAAAATGATTGCGACGAGAGATATTTGATATAAAAAGTCATCTAACATATCAGCGGACCCAAAATAGAAGCACCATCAGTGAGCAAATCCAACCACAATGATCTTACATGTCGCTCAAATGTTTACCTGAGTTATAACCAAGGTATAGGATTTACTATATCACATAAATTACAATAAACATTTAGTTACTGACACAAAATATTTTAATCAAAGATATTAATGCTCAACTTTTCACTATATTCAAACATTAATCTTGAAAAACACTTAAGGTCTCAATATATAATTTTTCGTACTGACCTCCCGTGGTTAAGTGGCTAGCGTCGCTGTCTCACAACACAGACTTCAGGGTTCAAATCCTGGCATGGGCTTGGATGTTTGTGTCGTCATGGTCACGGAGACTGGGATTAAGACTCCTGGAGAATCGATACGCCGGCCACGTGTCACTCCAAATTCGGAATGTGTCTTGTAAGATGACGGGCCGCAGTCGACCCGGTAGGCCAAGACCATGAATGGACTGCAAAGACAATTTGTATTCCAGGATATACAACAGAAATTAATTACATAAATTATTTATTATGTGTTTCAAACACATCCTTGAGACTGTTTCTTATTAGGACCTATGGAAAATGAATCTGTTCTGTAATATAGTTTTTAATATGTAGTGTAGTTGCTAGCATCATTGCCTCGTAACACAGAGGCCCCGGGTATGATTCCTGGCAAGGGTTTGGGTGTTTGTGTACGTATTTGAGTGCTGTTGGCCCAATCCTCAGCACACTTGGAACTAAAACTGATTAAAAGAATGGTCTATGTACCAAAAACCTCGACACCAGAAGGTATGAAAAGACAAAATTAAGACAGAAAGACATTAAACTATACTCAACATCAGTGAAATTCTATATTTTTACTGTAACAAATTTTTACTAAAATATTTTGGAACATGTAACTGATGGCAAACTCCAAATTCTTTTCAACAATGGAATAAATTGAGTTTTATTTACTTGACTGATAAAACGATAACGTGACATATAATTAAGAATTTACTAAAATTATTACTCTAGGAAAAATTCGCAAAAATAAAATAGATTTTAGAAACTTTTAGTTATTCTAAAACATTGCATTAAAATTAACGTCTAACAAAGTAACATAAAGTGTGCAAACTAAATATGTAGATAATGTTTAAAGACAAGAAGTATCACAGAATATAATTTATAATGATGATTATCCGCAAGATTTTGACGCTAAACTGCGTTGAAACGTTCAGAATATTAATTTTTTTCTGTGTAAATTCTTCTTTCTACATATTGTCTGTATATTTAGGTCTTACGATTTTATATTATCAAGTATCTATTCAATCAAATTAGTAAGAAAAATTAATAATTTTTTAAAATTTTTCGTAAGGCAGGCGACACAAAATTTATATTGCCATTTCAATAAATGTTTCGAAGGTCGTTCGAAATTTGCAGACAATGTGGAAAATTCAGAGGCGTAAGAAATTTACTATATCTTGAATGTTAGCAGGTGTCGGGTTTAACGAGGTTATTACCACGAGGCCTGTAAAGAGGTCGTGGTGAGAGGAAGCGCAGTGTTCGATTCCCATACTCTCTCCTCAGACACTACCAGACAGCCTTCAAAAATGTAAATCAGTCAGCCGGTCATAACTACAACACCATTTATAAATATTACATATGGGAATTATTTTTTTCATACTTACATTGTTTAAATTTACTGCCTGTTCTTAGTTATTTGAGGATATAGGGCTTTTTAGAATTTTAGATTAAAGTGACACCTACAGGCAAAGTAAGTGTCATTGAATAACAAAAAAGTGAAATGTTTTGAAACCCATGGAAATAAATTCAAATATACTCGAGTTCTCATGATCGACACAATATGAAGGTATTTTGTAATTAATGACCATTATTATACGAGTAAAAAATATTTTCTATGAGTAAGTAAAGCCCCCTCTATACTTTATGGTGAATAAAGTATTTGCGTAACACAGGTACTGACATATAAGCAGCAGCTTTCTTGATGTCTGCTGCTGACATTAGTTACTAATAAACTTTTTCTTATTGTTAGTCATGAAACTTCCGCCTATCAAACGTATCAAGAAATTTGTAGTGTGTTTCACTGCGCAAGAAAAGTCATGTGGCAAACCAGCGAATGAGGCAGGACGGAATATATAATCCGTAAATTAACCGAATATCTGCTGATATGAGTAGTTCCCGTTTTAATATATTATATAATGTACGCCATATTAAAAGATACACATTAAAGTGCGGGCTTAAGAATATGACAGGATTTTATTTTATTCTACTGAATGACCATTATTTATTTTCTGACCATACTCAAAAAATATACTTTGTGGCTGTCTTATACTTAAAAAAATGATTGAAATTTTCCCTGCAACTGCAGTTTCTTATTTTTATATTTTCAATATAAAAACAGTATTATAGGAAGTGTCTCAAGACTACCTACTACTTAATGACGTATTTTTATAAACAATAAGTAATTTTTAATTGTTTAATAGAAACCTACAAGAAATTGAATAGACACCGAAAGCAAATATATCTACCAAAATCTAATCCTAAAGCTAAGAACATCTTTTCTCCCATAAAGTGAAAAAAAATATGACGTTGAAAACGTTATTAAAAACATTAATAAATTTAGATGATATTGTAGGATATTGTGGGCATATAACTTGCATATTATTCATATAACGATAGTGCGTTATATATAATATTAGATTAGACGGATTCAAAGTTCATCTATCATTCTTCTGTTTTGTAATTAATTTCTTCATAAAGATTATGTACCTAATCAATTTAATTGAATGAATGGATTGGATATTATATTTAATAATAAAAAATTAGAATTTATTTATTAGTAAACAGAAAAAAACACGTTTCATTCCTGTATTTTGGGACCCATTTCGGTGTTTGTCAATTCAATAATAATTAAATGTGATAAATTCAAAATTACTTCTAAATTACTATAATTAAATGTTGAATTTAAGTTTGATTTTAATCATCTTGTTCATATCACAACACGTCAGAAGTCGGAAATATATATTTAAAATTTTAAATTGTTAAATGAATACATCAACTAAATTAGTTAGAAATAAATTGTAATAAAAGAAATAAATTGAATCATTTTGATAACATTAGCACTACGTATCGTTCCTCTAGGCTGCAATTCGTGGGCAACGATCACACTTGTAAATAATTGCCTTTAAATTTCATTAAACAAATTAACTATAGAAATTTACATTTCGACCTGAAGATGTTCCAAAGAAAGAATCGATACATCGTGCTATTTTTATTATAGGGTTACATTGTTTTAGTTTATTATAATTTATTTCTGACTATGTTTGTTGTAATAAATTATTTCAAAGCAGTCAGACTGAATATGTTATTCAATTGTTTCCGCTTGATTGACCACACATTTCTTATTATTTTTTTCAATATGTCAGACAACACTTAAAATAATTAATTTTAACAAGTATTTCTGTATTTAACTGTAAAAAATTATAACATCAGTACCGTTATTACGATATCTGGACCATCAGTTCTTGGCCGATTTATGGCATCTGAGTGGTTGCAAAAAAAATGTTGTCATATTGTATCTGTACTTACAATTTGAATAATTGAAATAGTTGTGATGTTTTTTAACCTTTACGTTATTCGATTTCATAATCGAATAAAATTTTATTTATGACAGCCAGTTATATCTTAAGTCGTTTAAATTCAAACGTCTCAAACTCTAAATTTACAGTCAGTTCGGTTATTACGTTAGAATTTCTCTAGTTATTAATTAACAATCGATATATGATTTATTGATACTTTTGTATCCTATGTTTTTGCCACTCGCTATTTTAATAAGAATAATAATTAATAATTTTCTAAAACATTTACTACTAATAACTTGGAGCTTTCGACATTAGTGCCATTATCATCTGTACACAAAGAAATATTTTTTTTAATATAGATTTTCAAATCACCTAGAATCAATATACAAAAATATTTGACATTAAATCTCAGTTATGAAAATGACCTTCGTAATTCTTTAAATTGTTTAGTGATCAATTTCATAGATTTATGGTATATTTACGTTTCCTATTGTTTCTTGCCGGTGCTTTATAACTTCACTTCGACCGATTAAACGAAATGTCTCGGAATCTGAAAAAGAATTCACCTAATTATTTAGTTGCTATCTAATTGAAAACTAGCAATAAGGTTTATTTTCCAGAAGATTTTTCATAAGACACATTAACACAAGATATTTAATAAACATAGAATATTATTTTAGTACTATCTAGAGAAATTATGAGACACACAATTAATGGCTCTTACCATCCTCCGACGAAAAATGTATATTTCTATGTTATTTTTCGGTCGAATTTGGTAGTACATGCTGCAAGCCTAAAGTTGGTATAATTCTCTTGGATTACGTTAAGATTTGATAACCTGAAACGCTTCTTTCGAAATTTTAGAAGCGTAAAGTTGTATTACTGACTCTGAAATATTAGAAGGAATTTTTCTACTTGTGAAATACTGTATTAATTTGTTGCTATGATCGCAACGCGGAAGTTTCCCGTCTAACAGCTAAGTAAATTTCGTCATAATGAGCTTCAGAGACAACTTGCATAATAAAACCACACGCAGAGCGTCCGATCTCTAATATAAACAACTGACACGCTTAATTTCTCGTAACCGTTGTCGTGATGTACGATCCACTTCAATCGCTTGTTCTACGATAAATGTTTTTATATGAATAATAAAAAAATCGCTTGTTGAATTTACGCACGCGACTAGAACAGCTCACAAAATCAAATTATATGTATCACGTTTTAAAACGAATAAAGCTTATATTTAAAAGGTTTGCGAGCGAAAGTCAAACCGTAATTTGGGTGAAGGGTAGGCTGTATATTTTCCTACGGTCGAAAGCTTGTTGATGGTACCATTGTCTTCGCTGGTGGCAATTCATATCTTTATCAATTCAGTTCACTCTGCACTGTTGCGAAATAATCATGGCTGCGCAACTGTTCGTTTACACCACAGTAGAACAGCGTTCCGTAATCGTGTCTTTGTTGTTGTCTGAAGGTGTACTAGGAATTGTAATTTACAGAAGACTTTCAGCTCAATAAAGCAGTCGAACGCGAGAATGAAGGACAAGGAAAGATTTGGACGTCCAGCCACATCCACTTCTGATGAAAAAAAATTGAGCAAGTCCGTGTCCTGATTCTGATTAGCTTAGGTGTGACTATTGCCAGATCTTTGTAAGTAATTATCCATAACAGGCTCAATCGTGTGAAGAAAGCTGTACATACGTGACTTACTGTTCAACCTGAAACAATGGAAAATTATGACATGGTACGATTTGTATTGTTATTGTGAATATTAAAATTATTGAGTTCAGCTACGTGACGCATCCAAAGTGATAAACAATTAATATTTTAATTTACCAGCATAAGTAGTTATTTTTGGAACAATTACTGAGTTCAGCTACGTGGTGCATCTAATGGAATAAACAATTAATATTTTAATTTACCAACATAAGTAGTTATTTTTGGAACAATAATTTTTGTGCAGACACAAATTTACATTTCTAATAGATATAATAAAATTAGTTTATTATACCATATGGTATAATATGGTATAATACTCTGGAGTAATGCAGCAAGAAAAGACAAAGTTTTTAATCTCCAGAAAAGAGTTGTCGGAATATTATGTCAGATTCCACCAAAAACATCTTGCAGGGTCTCTTCAAGAAAATCTGAATACTTTCTCATACTTGCAAGTATATTCAATCACTGATGTCATTTGTGATTAATAACAGTCACCTATTCACAATAAACTCATGTTCATGGCTTTGATACCGGAAATAAAAATAATTTACACAAGGAACGGAAAGTCTCTAACTATAATACAAAAGGGTGTTCATTACAATACCATTAGCATAGCTAAAAAACTTTCAACCTCTATTAAACACTTAAAAATAAATACCAACAAGTTCAAACATGAACTATTAACATTTTACTTCCACTCTGTTGAAGAAGTCATGGAGTTGAGTGTATCTTAAAATAGACTTAACATAGATATAGTACATTGTTGAGACACTAATATAAGACAGTTAGTATAAGATATTAGCAATATTTATCAATATTTCATATCAGGTACAAATTATATCTTGTCTTCTCTGTGTATTTTAAGTTAAACATAAACATATGAATGTAAATAGTAACATAGAGTTAATAGTAATTTATGTGCAATCTCTGACTCGTTACACATCCGCGAAGTTCTTCTCTGTGGGATCCATGGAACATGATTTAATATTAATACCTTCTTCAACCGTAACAAGTAACTCATAGAAAAGAATTTATAATAAACAAAAGAAATCGGAATACATTACAGATTCTGGGTTAAGTCCTTTTGGATGTCCATAAGAAATAATTTAATTTTAGGGTTGGAAGTGGCCTTTTTTAAATTAAATTAATAGGCCATGAAAACTAACAACCGGGTCTTATAAGAACAATGATTTTCATGCCGAGTCACAATACAGTTTTCGTGTTAATATTTATTTACTGCTATTGATATTAACTTTTGTGAAATTTCCTTGGGAATTGAAAAAAATTGTTCTGTATTTTTAATTGGTGTGAAAATCTTCCCACGACATTCCTTAAATATTTTATTCGTGTGGGGTAGTTGTTTAAGAATTTATTGTTCTGCTAGGGCCCAAAATATTTTCATAATTAAATTTCATAACTGTTTAGAATGGCTAATTGAGAGTTATCGGACTGTGATTTATTTTTGTGCTATAAAGTTTACGCATATAGAAAGTTTAAAGACAAAAATTAAGTCTACTTAACCAAATGTAAATATGATACTCACTTATGTATGTTAAATACTATGCTAACTAGCGAAAAAGCAGAATATTATCAATTGGATTCCAATTTCCATATTTTCTTAAATTCATCCTTAATTTCTGAACTTAGCTGAGGAAATTTACGGTGGTAGAAGAATACAAGCGTTGGTGTTTTTTTAATAAATTTAATGTTTAGCTGAGAGCTGATTATAGGGTTCAGAAATATGCTTCAGTGCAAGGTGAAGTGAAACACGCTATTTTAATATTACAAATTATGCAGAATTTAAGGCAATTTTATTTTTCAATAACGTTCAGTTGTGTTTAATTATCCTATTTTTATAACGAATATGACAGATTGTTAATAGAAGAATAAATATAAACTAACTATAATTTATAAATTGGAAAGAAAGAAAATATCAGCAGTCAAAGAAACAAATTGCATTGCTAATAGAGAGATTGAAGTAAACGTGCTATTTTTTTATTGAAACAGCCAATTTAATAAATTAAATACCATTTATCTTTTAACCTAATGTGAATGATCAATCCACTGTTTGGAAGAGGCTACTCAGTAAATGATCACTTTAGTTTTTTTCAATAAAATTCAGTCTTATGTCACACTCTTCTCCAAAGTCATCGGACCTCACTGCGTGTCATTTTTTATTGTGCGTGTTTATAGAAGACTCCACTTCCAGCAAATATAGTCAAATTGCAGTACCGCATAACAACAACCGTAGAGCCAAATACTCAAGACATCCTAGTTATAGTATGGGAAGAATATAGCACTTATTAAGACACATTTGAAGATTTTTATGGAAAGAAACTTATGAATCAAGAAGACGGGCAACACAGAAATATTTCAATACCACGCGGGTGCCTCAATCAATGGAATTTCGTGGTCTAAGGAAAATCGATCTTAAAGGTTGATTGTCGACTGTGGTGAGGCTGTGTGAATTGTCATTCTTTTCCTTGAACTTGAAGGAGACGGAAAGGAAACGACGTTTGGTCCTGGACGTTTGAAGGAGGGCAACGTTCGACGCCGAGGAGAGCTGCCTACGGAAAACCTGTAAAAGAAGCGACGGTAAGTTACAGCAAGGTATGCTGTCAAGTTTCCAAATCCTTGACGACAAGGGGGCCTATCGTCCATGGTTTAAGCTGAGATTATTAAGAGATCTGATTTCTTCGCCGTACCTCCATCCGATATTTGTAATTATTTTCATAGTTAAGATTTTTTAAAATAGATTCACTCCTTGATTACCCTTAAGTTTATCCTAACACACCCTCTCCTTATGTATATTACTCTTACAAATCTTACTGCTTACTAATAATTTTTACTAGAATTAAAGCTATACATGACGTCACTTCATTGCAGTACATTAAAGATTAAATAACATAGTGTCCTTCAGATGGGTTTATCAGGTTTGCAACCGGGCAATCTCCGTAAACAGCGACGTTTCGATTGATGGCTGAAGATGATGGATGTGCTATCCCACGAAACGTCGCTGTTAACGGAGATTACCCGGTTCGAAACCCGATAAACCTTTCTTAATTCGGCCGGGAAAGCCTTCGGTCTCTAATAGTGTCCTTATTAAAACAGAATTCTATTTTCCGCTTCTATTGATTTTATCAATAGCGCAATCCTATTAATTTACCAATGAATTCCTATATCAGTTTGAAATTGAAACAGCAGAATTTCTGTATATGTTAAGAAAAGGAACTGTTTATATTAAATGCGTTATTTTGGAAAACAGAAAGCTTTGCTGTATGGATTTTATAAATCATACGCCACTTTTAAGAAAATGTATTTTTAGAGATCTGGTTTTTTAGTATCAAAGCGGGAATTCAGGGAACATTTATGCGTAACCCTATAACGGCCGAGATAGATTACCCTGCGACACAATTGTCTACTGTATAGAATTTTACGGACTATGCGAACATAATCACAGATTCTCTGTAACGAATACCGTAGCTTATGCTCTCGGAAACTTAACCCGGGTCATATTCGTAGCTTGGTAGATTAAGCCATTTACAAAATCGTCCCTCGTGTTCGTTCTAAAGAGGTTATCTCAGTTCTTTTATTTTCCAGGTAGGCAAATTCTGCTGTCCTGTCCAGCCCATCAGCTCTGCAGAGAGACTTTCGCTATTCTCTGCTAGTGGAGCGAGTAATAGATGAATCACTGTGCTACTTTACGATGCCGCAGACCTATATGACCAGAAACCTTGTACCAGAGAGAGAGAGCCGACCTGAGGGCAGCAGGTCCGCGTATGGACGATACCGCTCTACTACCCAACTTATAATTGTCTTTTATCATCACACTACAACCGAATGAAAACCCACCTACGAGAAAGAAAAGGGAAATGTTTATTGTGAGCAAGGAGGGGACTAAGCGGGTGAAAGCAATGCAAATCTAAGAAGAAGGAAAATTAAACTGTATATGTGCTGCAGGCTTTTATTGGATGAAATAAGTAATTTCTGGATTAATATGAACGTGCTTTGTGTTTTCCATGTAAAATAAGAGTTAATGTCAAGGACTTGGTCGTTCCCGCTAGATGACTCTGCTTCTCCGTGCGCATGAGCACATTCTTGCATGTGCAAACATCGTAAATGCAATCCTTTTCTCCTCCTGATTTGGCTAAGCACAGGAATGCTAGAAAGTGAGTCTACGTCAGAAAATAAAGACTGAGATAAGACAACACTAGGAAGGCTGCCGTTTCTCTATTGTCAAAGAGGCGGCAGTTCACAGCCGTTCCGGCTGCGCTCCCACACGCCTTGCTTGTCTGGGTTGTAAGGAAATGTACCTGAGAAGTCTTCCACGACAGCTCATCTACAGGCAGGGTCGCTTTCGTTCCACCTCTGAGACAAAGACTTCTTCGTTGGTAAATGATGACCCATTCACTAACGTGCTTGCTGGTGAAGTTTCAGGATGCAGTGGAAAACAGTTCCTCGTATTATAAGCAATTTATTTCATGGAATATCATTGAACGTGAAGAACAAATTGCAAGAACCTCAAATTCTCATTGCTTGTCATTCTTTTTTATTTTTAAAAACTAGCTGGGGACCCGGTGTTGCCCGGGTACTTATTTATATTATCCCGGTACATTATTTAATTCTTGGCCAACACATAACTAACTGACATCGAAAACGTCACAAAATGAACCTCAAATATACTCCCAGCCTCTCTCGAGAGTCCAAAATACCCTCCGTACAATAGCAGGAATAAATATATTTTCAGTATTCTAACAGAATAAAAATGTTCCCCCAATTAATGGTCAAATTTTTTACTTAAATCGCCTATTAAAGGTCATAATTAACACGGCGACTCGCGTTTCACCGGTTTCGACACCAAACTCGATAGTTTCCTTTTTATTTTCATATTATAAAAGATACGTTAGCATGGAGGGTTGCATCAGACCAGTCTTAGGACTGAATACCACAACATTAGCAATTACTAAATTTTAAAATATACCTTACGCGAGAAATAAATACAATTTATGCATCGACAATTCTAAGAAGTTCATTTTTTCTCAGTATACTGCAACAATAATAAGTGAGATGAATGATATAGGAACTCATAATAGGACTTATAACTCGCAGTTGGTTTACACGCACTGAGATCTGGTGAACTTGGACACCGTTCATGCAAGACTGTATCATTTGGCCCTGTACAGTCGATTAACGTGAAACATGAGTTGCTAAAATCTTTATTATATGTAAATTAGAAAAGCCAGTCAAACTACTATTTTATTGAATCTTGAAAATATTGATAGAGAAATAAATTTTTGAAGATGAAATAAATGGAAGCATAAAAACACAAAACTTTACCATTTATTTCTGTTAATGAGATGCAACTTCTAGTCCTGCAGAAGGTCTCATACACTAAGCGAACTTCAATTGAGAAGTCTCTGAAGTGTGATATTGTTACTGACTTCCCGATTTCCTGGTCGTTGTTGCTAAATTATTCGCTTCGAAAGCGCCAACTATCAACCATGTTAACAGCGTCACAATACACATTGTTGCCGGTAATCCTAGATTCAGAATTTCAGTTAAGATAGAGTCAGAAAATAATCGATTCCGACGGTTTAAGGGTTAAAATAAAGCTTTCATTCACATTTAGTTGAAAAGATAAATAGTAGCGAATTTTGGAAATTGGATGATTGGTTTTTTAAGCATCCGGTATTTGACCAATAAATTAGACATCTTAAATTAAATATAACGGGGCTATCAAAAAGTAACAGTTTTTATAAAATGTGTATCTTTTAATTAGATTCATGCTTTTGTCAATAAACCACTATATATATATATATATATATTGATATCATTAGTATTCTTTTGAGTACATACATCAAGCCAAGTCTCCAGTTCATGAAAATATAAAGGAATACAACAATTAAATATATACAACTATAAAAGTACATCAATAAAAAACGTATTCATAACTTTAGAAATATGCATTAGTACTTAAATTACAGACAAACGATACTAACTGATACATGAATGAAAAATCCAAAACAGAATTTTGGTAAATGACGAGAAAATAAACGTAAGAAATTACATATTCGAAAAATGTTATAATATACAAAGGCGAACATAGATCCCGGAGAAGATCATTAAACTATTATTATAAATAAATATGAAAAATGATGACATGAAAATTAAAATCTAACTTCCTAAACACTTAAGTAAGATAAAATTAATTATTGGTCTCTATTTATGACGATTATTATTTTTATAAGAAGAAAATGATAAAAATAAATAAAGAAAAGAAAATCATGCACTTCAACAACAAATTTATTTAGTTTGTTGCTGAACTTCAATGATACTGGAATATTTTCCTTAAACGCTGTTGCTGGCAACCTAATTTATTATTCGCTTATTAATCTAATTGAAATAAACTCTGAATAATATTTTTTGTTGTCTTGGTCTTGTTTTACGTCATTTAACAATTTTTGAGGAAAATCTCTGGTGTTATTGCAAAATAAAGCTTTATGTTGTCCGCGTTTGTATGGGACAAAGCATAAAAAAAATCACATCGTAGATATACCTGGAATATTCAGCTATAAAACACGAATTTACGTCACGTAGGTTACAATTCAATTAATGTCACTTTCACGCAGTACAAAGAATACGAAGCACTAGAAAATCTGTAGTTTTAAATTTTGTACTCCCTGTTCGAAACATCCACGCGTATTTTTTTTCACAATTACAAGAAATATTTTATCAGTCGTTAAGAAAAATTTTGTGTTTGCTTTATAATTAGTTTCAAGTTATGCCGATATGTCGCATTGCTTATATTTTACTTCTAGAGATTAGTAGCCTGGGACAGACATTGGCAAAAGGAAGTAAAAACGAAAAAAGATATTTTATAAAAATAGAATCTACCAAAAAAATCTGACAAAATCTTATAAGTTTTCCTCGTACCTTTCGGTGATTATTTCCGTCAGTGACAACCATGAACTAGGGACCTTCATCTCCACGGCTAACCTACTGCCGCTGTCCTTGGACTTGGTACCGGATCTCAGAAATTGCTTAAACTGTTTGAAGAAACTAAGAACTGAGATCTTCCTCCTCATATTCTCTCGTTACGGATATTACAGAACGAGTCGACCATTATAAGCAAAAGACAAACAATCTTAATAGTAAATTAAACATACGTCGGGAGTCCTTACATACGATTGTACAGAATTTGAACTTGACGGACAACCTACTTTTTTGTTGTTGTCCGAGAGAGTAGTCAGGCTTGCTTCCACAGAAATCATCGCACAGAACGACCGTGCTATTTTATTTTGTTTGTTTAAGATATTCCTACAGATTGAAAGCAAAGATGCATCTGCTCGGAGAAAGTCATGTGGTGCTGTGAGATAGAGGATGAGAATCACTAATTACAGTGAATTACAATAGCGGACACCGTGAAAGAGAGCCTGGCATTTTCTTGGCTCTTTAGCATTTCTACGATCACGAAAGCACGCAACGATCGAACTTGAAGAGAGAGATTTCTTTTCAGATTTACGTGAACTTGCGCTGAGAGGTTAACCACTCTGTGGAATTGGTGTAAACTCGTGAAGGACATGGGACATCAGAGCTTAACAGACCCGTACTAATTATTCGTTTGAAGAAATTGGCGTCAAAATAAATTACCGTGATCAGCAGTTGTAGTATTGTACACGTTAAAAGTAATGAATGCTGCGTCCGGACAGAAAACCGCATCTTCAATCATCGTTAGGGCGTGGGACAAGTACCGAGAGCCCGACCTACTTGATACAGGTTTCTCTAAGGTTTTCTCAGTATGACATTTATGCGAATACCAGTACGATCCGTTGTTAACACTTGACTATTCTCATATCCCACTTTCATCCTCTCCCAGTCACTTTTTATACTTCGAGGGAAATTTATAATTAAAGAGATAAGTTGGTGTAGGAAAAATACGTTTTGTAGGAGGTGTTTGGTTGGCATTACTGGGATGAGCTCAGAACACCTGACGGATAAAATCTGTCTTGTTTATAACCTAAAATTGAGTTTGACGTTGGCGTGTCCGCTTGAAGTTTGCACATTTATGTTGAACAACGATCAGTGATCCGGTTTTTGCAATCTGAAGGAGGAAAATCAAATAATGAATGAATTTACAGTATTGTGCAGTTTTTATTACTGGGTAGAACAGTTCCAAAACAGTGGAACCTCAGTGACTGACGCGAAACGTCCTGACCGGCTAGTTGCAGTGGCAATCCTTCGCTTCAAACCCGCACTGACAACATTACTCATGAAGACCGACGTATTACTGTTGAAGATATAGCAAAGAAAGATGCAGTAAGTGCTATCAGAGTTCAGAACTTTATCAGTAAAAAGTTCAAGTGCAAGGTGGCTCAACCACGCAGACCCAAGAAGTTATTGAAAAGATGGGTTGGGATATACTACCTCATCCTCCCTACAGTTCAATTTTTGTTCCCTTCGATTTTTATATTTTTGGTTACTCAATGAGGTATTACGTGGAAAAAACGTTCAGCACAACGAGGAGGTCAAAGAATTTGGCTCCAATAATAACATTAAATTCTTAATGCGATTTAGTATCCAGGTTCAGGATCCCGACTGTGGTCATATACTTACCATGGATTGTAGCTGAGTAAATATTTTCCGGAATTCGCAAGGTGACCATTCAGCAGGTTTAAGTCAGTCACCCTGTGTGCCGTGCTCACCCCTGAGCTCGTAGCTGGAAATATTCCATTTTCTAATAGCTCCAATTGGCGGAAACATCATCAACATGAGGAGAGGTTGGAATAGATACTCCGTTGAGCGGAACTCTTGCTGACAGCAGAGACGGATCTACCATCAAGCGGGTTGGTGGCTCCTGGTATTATACGTCAGTCTGTTTTCCTAAATTTTGTCTTCTATTAAATCTTATTTATTCTTAGTTCAACTCTTAATTGACTGACGTGAGGCGACACACCAACTACTAAGCTTAGGTTCAATTAATTAAACCCGAACCCTCACGTTACAGCTTACCTATTCTGACTTCTTCCTTTCCCCTCTAGATTGTCAGCCGTATGAACGAAGGAGGTACAGCTCACTTGATGAACGATGAATGGATTTTCCCATTCCGAGCTGGAATGTATCACAAACAACAAGGTGAAGACTTCTTTACATCAGGTAGGCTTATAAAATACTAGTTCATCGTTGGGGCAACAGTGTTAATATTCGTGGGAATTATGTTGATAAGTAGTAAAGGCCTTAATTTGAAAAAATACACGGCTCTGTTTCTAGACAAATTTATCTATTTAATTATTGAATGTCTGTGCACCAGAAGTGGGCATCCGTGCGACCAAAGTGAACCGCAACCTGTTGAGGCACATGTTGATATACACAAATTCAAATATTTTTATTTAATGTATTTGGCTATTTTCGTAAGTCATATATAAGAACGTAAGAATAAGACGTATAATTATGAAAAAACTTGCTTAAAATTATCAGTAAAAAATTCAAATATATTACAAATAATTTTTAAAATAATATTGATAAAGCAACTAGTTATTTGTGTAAATAGAAAATTGTAAATATCAAATAATTTATTGGAAGGCATATATATAATATATAGAACAAAATATCAACGGAGTGAACGCAATGAAATAGATAATATAGGAATCATTATACCAATTACTTAAAATTTGTCAATGAATATAAATAAAATGTAATTTAAAAATAACATAAATTTTATAGTAAACAATATTTGTAATAGCGTATTAAATTTTATCTTATTGTTTTTGATTCATATTTTATTAACTTGAGAAGTTTACGAAACTTACATTACAGAAATTATCTATGCGTTATAAATAAATTAATTATATAATAATTATATTATTTATAATAATAATACAATTAATAAGTTAATTATATAATTTAATGTTATTTAAGATATTGTTAGCACATCCATTCCTGCCTGAAAATTCAACAAACAAGGAATACATACCATATGTTGTACTTTAAGAAAGTAAAAATACAAAAATGAAAATTCATTGACATACGTTCTGTCATTCTTTAGTTTATTACTTTCAAACAGGCCGACGAAAAGTACGTTATCATTATATTAGTAAGAATTACATCTCAAATGGATTTCATTCATAGTTATGATGTCCAAGTGAGTCTTGCGTTTCCCATCTTAGTTTGGTTTAATAATGTTAGATGCAGAATAAAACGTTTTGCAGGTGGTTTTTGATTGGTGCTTTGCTCGGACAGTGACGTGAATAGTAGAACGTAGTCTGTCACGGGGAAAGACTGCTACGAATTTGCATTTCAACATTCCTCTAACCCCTCGCTCTTGATTTGAGAAACATTTTGTTTTTCACATTGGGAAAGTATGAAAACTGAATTATACCCGGTCCTTTCTAAATTGATCATGCTCAGACGATCTACCGTTTATTCATATAGATGTAGTTGTGGAGGTTTTTATCAGCACACGATTTATTTGTTTTGTTCAATAATATTCGCTTAAATTTTTGGGCTCACGTGTTCAATTCTGCACTTACCATTTTATGAACAACGACGTTTAGACAGATGTGAGCAGTAGACCGTCCATATTTACTGAACAACTATGACGGCCATTTGTGCAATGTTTCTTTAATAATTTACCTTTCACCGACGGTAATTTTGAATGGCACTTATTTTGCTGTAGGTGGAGAACTAATTTTATGTACAGTAATTTTCACGTATTGCTGAGAAAGGGAACACAACAAATTGGATTGTGATGTTGCACGATTCAGTATAATTGTGTTGCAATTTTCATGACATCTATTAAGTATTTTATAATGAATTTCGAATTAACACATAGCGTAGTGGACCGTACATTCTAAGTGCAGAGACCGTCTGGAATGGTCATTACGTAGAGAAAGTTGGCACCAAACCGAATAAATATTTGGGTAATGACAGTGTAAACACAGATGCCCGCAAAATCTAGAATGGTAAATCTGTATTCGCTTAAAGATATTCATAGCGCATTGCAGTGGAATTGGACATTAAAGTGAATTTCATATAAATATAGACAGGGTGTTTAGTTTATCTGAATACATATAAATATCTCGGGAACCATACATCGGATCTAAAAAAGTGTGAATGAAAAATGTTCGTCTCGAAGGGGATATCTAATAATGCCCCTGGAGAATGGGGGTGGGTGGACAGTTATGGTGTCATTAAGTAGAATTTGTAAGAATATCATCACATTTAATTTTATTTTGATTATTATTTTGATGTGCCTATTTCTTGAGATATCCCCATTTTTTAAAGATTTTTTATCCATTTTGATTTTTGCCGATTACAACGCCGAAATGACTCGAATCGTAGGTCAAATTAGAGTCTTTTTCTGGAGAATCCGAATCTTTAATAAAAAATTAGGGTTCCCATATAAGTTGCTTAACTCTTCCCTTCGTGTCCCATTTCATTCACACTATTTTTGATCCGCCGTGTGGTTCTCTAGATATTTCAAAGTCTGCAGATAAACTGAACACCCTATTTATATATAAAACCATTATTATCGTCTCACAGAAGATTATTACCTTTCATCTGTTGCATTTTCTTTACAAATTTAAGATTTTATTTGACTTCTTTACTCTAAGATGTAAAACAATTCTCAACGAATATTTATGATTTATAAGTCGATTATCTTACGATATTTTTTCTATTATTTATTTGCTATGATTAATGAATTACCCCACCCCTAATCATACAATACGATAAAAATATGTTAAGTCATAATTATTAATGCACCTTTAGACTATGTAACAGTGGAAAAACTTTTCCTGATATATTCCTGAGATTCCTCATGCGTTGACTGCAAAAATTACTTATTTTTAAACCAATAAAATTTTAAAGAGAATTTATACGGAATATATTTTTTTATTCTCTATATAATACCATCATTGTATTTGCATTACATCAGAACGGAGTGGGCCCAAATTTATTGCTGGTCAAGATCGAAGTTGCTGACTATAGGGTACTGAATCGTAAAACTAAATTCATCAATGTTTATGGAGGTAGGTTTTCAGTTCACTCCATAATTCGGACGCGTCAGTGTTTCATAACTCCTCGTATTTAATTACAGAGGCTTGAACCGCCTCGCCTTGTTCCCTTTCGCTCATCTTTACTAGGTTACTTACTACTCGGCTGACTGCAAACATACGTCAACCAATCATCTGTCCTGGAAATTTCATCTCAAAAGCTTTATGTCTTTCAGTAACAATTCAGTTACAACTGTCGGTTTTCATGTTACAGTAAATTTGTAATGGTTAATTTTATTTGTGAGGAATCGTGTTTATTGAAGGATTTCATCATGTTATTAATAAAAACCGCGTATCAATGCGACGATTTTTATAGTTTTTATATTAATTCAACAAAAAAACGCGAAGCTTTCGACTTACATAGCCATGTTACTTGTAATGTAACGTATTATTCCTTAAGTTAATATCATATGACTACGTAACATCCATTAGCCTAAGATCCCAACTTGATGCCATCCCATCTACTTCGTAGCGAGTGCTACGTAGTACCTTGATATTATATAGAACAAAACGAAACAATAGGACTGTGTTTATGTAAACCGAAAGCCACTGTTTTTCGATAAGTTAACATAAAATGATGACATAAAATGGTTTTTATTAATATAAACTTACCTTGAAAGTATCTGTAAAATTCTACTAATATAAATTCATATTCATAATTATTTTTCAATTATCAAAACTGAAATGTACTTAGCTCTCGTCATATTCGCCTGGCCCAAAGTGGATTTATAAGCTTAACAAAGTACTGGGTTGTAGAAATAAATTATTCTTGTGCCTTTCTGTTTACTGCGTAAGGACTATTTATTTTTCTCACCAAAGTACGAGAAGTTATATACAAGTGTATAGGCATCTATACCGTAATTGGGTAAGGTATTTTTTATTTTAAAGGATTCCTTCCTCAAGATAGAGATATGCGCCTGTAATAATTATTATACGACAGAAGCTCAATTTCAAATGAACTAATTTACGCTTAGGCTATTTTTCCGAGACAATATAACCAGTAAGTGATTGTTAGTTATATCTGCCTAGTGAACAGGTTCAACATCATAGCTATGCAAACGTGTACAAGTTGTAATCTTCCTTGGACATCTTTAATGACAAATTTCGAATTTGGAGTGATACCTGGTCAGCGTATTGATTCTTCAGCTGACACGTTGTAATATTGATTGGAATTTCATTTGATAAATACACAGCTATTTTAGTTACAAAAGATACATAATTCATTTACATTGATAAGAAATTATAGACCTGTAGGGCAGTAGACCTACTTAGTCTTAGAAAAGTGATTTGTAGCAATAAAATTCTGAAGAAATAAATTGATATGTAAGAAAAGTCCAAATTATGTGGGTAAAATTGCCCAAATGTCGACTTTGGTTCTGATACCATACGTTCCTTATACCTCACGTAAAAGCTGGAATGTAAAATGTACGAACGGCGTAATGACCTACTATTTCTTTTATGGTGATCGTTATATGAGTCATATAACTCGCTGGGTTCACTCGTCTCTCCCTCCCTCTACTTATCTATCTGATGATAATGGTTTCGTCTCTGTCAATCTGTCTGAAACGAATTAACTTCTTGCATGTGTATTCCCAGTATGTTATCGACAAATAGCATTCCTTTGTCGTATCCGTCTCGGTCACTTTTGGGGGTTTATCCAAAACCGACTGCTTTCATTAAAGTTTCGCGTCACGGACATGAAATTAATTAATCTCGGTGATCTGAAATTATGCATTACGCAATGTACATAGATATTACAGCAGCAGACATTTTCCGTAATTGCATCAGTTGTGGTATTTTATCTTTGGCCTCATTCAGTGTGCCAAGTAACATGCCATAACATATCATTTTTTGGAGAAGAGAAACCTATATGTAATGTAAATCTGACGATTACACACATATTAATGGAATGTAAAACTTACAAAGCAAAATGGGAGAAGTTTCTGGGACATTTCAATCCTAATGATTTGGAAACAAACAAAGACACCATCTTAAAAGTCCTAAAATTTTCTTGTGAAGTAGGCATTTTTAATGAATTTTAAAGTAGGCAATTTTTATGTTTCAGACATGCTGAGGAGATCATGTATTTAAAAATTGATGAATTTTCTTTTTTGTTTGCCTTAACCTTAATTTTAAATGTAATTTCATAAGGAGTATCTGTTTTTATACTCTGGCATTTATCAAAAGGTTTTTTAAGATTTCATGTAAATAATGTAATTGTATGTTCGATAATAATCCTTGGGTTGATGCGAAATAAAATAATTAATAATAATAATACGAAGAAGTTAGTATTGCTAACAATACATTTGTTGTGCTTTGCAGACCTCTGAGGTTGTAGAACGAAACAATCAGGGATGTTAACATTCATCTACAGTTATCGAATAAATATGAATCTATCATACAGAAATATTGCCATTGCCGGATACTGCAGACAATGAGTCAGCCATACTTTACGCGTAGAATGTGAATAGGCAGCTGGCTGTTGCTTCAATCGGAAAATAAATATTTTAAACTATAAATCATTGATGTCTTAAAGTATATAACAACTTCATTTGCAACGGGGAACTATTTCTGCTAGAGTTGTGTGTTTAGAAACATTTCAAGAAGATTCACGGATGACAATTTCGCCGCGTCGACGTATTTATTTGTTTGACACCAATTCACGCGAGGAGCTTTGTTAGCAGCAATAATAGTTTCAGTTAAGTTCCAATTTAATCGTTCTAATTTTGGCGTTCAGTCTTACTGAGAAAGTGACTCATACAACATAGAATCTATTAAGTAAGGTTGATAAATGTTTTTCAACATATTTACTCACGAATATTAACGTGTTATAAACGGTATCAATATACACATATATCTTGAAGCTTCTTCGCATATTTAAAAATAGAATACCTTAAAGGGCATAAAACCAAATAAAAACGCGTTCGATTGCAAATGTTTGTCCGTCGCAAGGCCACAAGACCTTCTGGATGGAGAGCGGACACCACTCTGCTAATTGATTCCCTTCCCTGGCGGAGATGTTAGTAGGGCAGGTCACACACTGGCGTCACGGTAATGATCTTGGTAAACGTGCCGAGCCCCGTGACGACACAGGAGGTAACTGTTCCGTCCCTGAAGAAGGACGATCGAAACTACGATAATTTCATAGCACTTCTTTCGAAGAGCCCTGCAAAATGTCTATGAAGGCCGGGCGAATCAAGAACTTATTTATTTAGTTTTATACTAGCCGAAGTTGAAGCAGGAATGAAATTAAACAAAAATTAATTACAGGACGTGTTGTCAAATCCAACTTATTTTCAATCCTAGGTTGTGTAATCGGCGAAAAACCGTAAAAAACAATTTTTTTACAGAGAGACATCATTTTTACCCATATCCGGTGGCTCAGAAGAAAATGTCATATGACCAAAATTGTAGTGAATCGATTTTCCATTCGACTAAGAATTCTTCTAAAATCCCCAGTTTTCGAACTACAGGGACCTAAGTTGGAAAAGTTCAAATATTGAGGTTTTATTTGTTGTAGATTGGAAATAAAAATATTTATTGATAGGTCTCGGTGAGACAAAGAGAATAAGCCTTCAAGTTGCGTACGGACCACATATATAAGGCATTGTTGTTATTAACATTTATTTAATTTAATAATTTTACCTGTGATGAATGTCACTATCAAAAATATTTTATTTGCTTTTACCAATGAGAAATTACTATATATTTAAATTTATCTGACGTAAAAAATGTAATTAATTTATGTGTACATATTATCGACGATCCAAAGAGTTTATTGTTTCTCATGGATTCAGCTCTCTGCAAACGATAGGTTAATTACGACGCGAAAGGTTTATAATGTAAAAAAATATATAGTATTATAGAACAAGAGTATAGGCAACCCGCATGCATTATGTGATCTCAATGCGCATATTGGACACGAAATCTTTTCCGTAAAAAGTTTTTCACTTTTTTCCTATACTTAACGTCAGTACATTAAAAAAAATTATAGATTATGGGGGCCTGGGGCCCTGAGGAACACGTGTAACAGATTTGGTAAATTCTGACAATTAGTTTTCGTACGCCCATAGTTGGGTCCTACTTACTGACAAAGATTTTAGATATATAGATGATAATTGAAGGCTTGTTTGTAGGTATATTAAACATTTCTTTATTAATAATTCTTTTTGAACGTAGATATGGAAGTCAATGGCTTGATCTATGATAAAGTTGATTTCCTCCATTCTACGGAATATTTTGACTAACTACTGTTTAGTATTAGAGATTATAGGATGAGATCTAAATAAGAGACCGACAGATGATTATAGAAGGTCATGTTTACACAGAAATGTTTTAATTAGTTCTTTGATGGTTGGTCTCTGTCAATGTCATTATTTATTTTCTTACGTTCACTAAGCTTCTTCTCGATATTTTTATGTACAATTCCAAAGTTAAATGCCATTCTCACATGAAGGTTCCATACTTTTAATATATAAATATGGACTGGTTATTTATCTTGGGATAAACCATCTCTATTATCGGTATTTCACATTTACGTTTACCTGGTTTTATTTAATATTCAGCATCTTTCTAAGATATTTAACTTTACTTTCGTGGGCAATATTTACTTACAGAGGTATGCATTCTCTTATTTGTGAATGAATTTTAATTCCTTTTAATTTCATTTTTCCTTTTTTCTTGTTCCATAATCCCAGATACATATCGGTTTTAAGAGGAATATGCTCCGGGGTTGCAGATGTTGGTAATGCCATTCAAAACTAAAATAATGGTTTCTTCGTTTCTGATATTATTTTAACATATCATTTTTATAAATGGAAACTTAATAGCAAAATAGAATAATTTCTTTTATATTATATTACAAAAATAAATGTATTAGTTATTACCAAAAATGTTACAAAATATAATTTTAACATTTTATTCATTTAAAACTTTTCAGATGTTACTTATTACAATATTAACAAGGTCAAGAAGGTATGTCTTAAAGATTTAAAACTTTTTTCCAAATAATTTTGAATTTTACATTTAAAATATTTTACGAAGTAATAGTTCCTAAAATATTCAAAAGCTCTCCTAATATGCATTAATAAAAGAAAATATATCGTGATTATAATTTTACATACATAAAATATTTGTTATAAATAAATTAAGTGGTGTCTCATTTTTAAACTAGCCTTTGTTGTTTTCCGTAAGTTTAGCTAATACAATTGTTATTTAATCAGTAATAATTATATTCCCATCACTGCCATAAATCTTAACCGAGACAGAAAAATCCTCTCCATATTAATCAATAACAATGAAAATCTGATCTCAGAAATTGTTCAACAAAATTAAACTTCTTAGATCATTTGTTATGCACATTGCACAACACAAATCCGTCGTGTCATTGGTCAGCGTTTCGTTATAGATCGTCTCCAATTTCATAGTGAATAATGTAAATTAAGTTTGTAAGTAGTAACACTTGAGTACCTTTCTCATAGAAATTCCACATTTTGAGCAATGAGAACCTGATTCATTTTGAACTCAAATGGTAAAGGACGTCTTCTGTTCCTGTTGCGTAAGAGAGATTATGAGACTCAAGAGAATGTAGAATGGAATGGATTATAGAAAGTTACACGTTCCACAAGGATTTTTGATAACACGAGATTTACTTGGTGTACAGGAAGAGAAAGGTGACAGTTATCCTGGCATATGATTTCAATCAGTACGATTTACTTTTAAATTATTCCTTAGCTCTCGTCATTACACTGATAATAATACTTTTAGAATCGAACGCATTTACTCATCCAGCCTGTCGCCCCAAACCCCCAAAAAAATCTGTTTTAATTCACAATTTCATTGAATTATGTTACTTAATCTCTTCTTATAATATTTGACTATCAGATAATACATTGGGCCATTTATATATCCACAATTATAATTTTTATAAACCTAACGAGTCTACATTTGGACTGAAACTGGATGTTAAAATAAATTATAATTTTAATTGTTTGTTTTGGCCTTGTTACTAATTTAAGCTATTCAGACAAAAATAATTATTACAATTAAAAACAAGCATAAAATTTCATGAACTGAGATAATAAGTATATCCAAAAACAGAAATTATTTCCAATTTCATTCTATAAAATCCTCGAATTTTGTTACATAAATGTGAGGTTAGTTTTTGAAGAGTTCCCTTAATTCAATGTTCCAGATTTTTTTTCGTGTAATACTTACATTTTTATGGCTTTATCCGATACATTGAGGTGATCTTTAGGAATTATACCAGGAATTAATTTGATTTTATTGATTTATTTACCAATTCTCAGTTCCTGCAAGAACTTCATTTTATTCGAGTGATGTCGCTTCAGACTTTTATCAATCACTTCTTTATAACTCTTAAGCGTTAGATATCGCCAACTGGCATCTCATAGGTCGACCGCGGTTTTCCTCCGAAGCGCGAAAGTATTCCTTATACTATCTCTTGTAAACTTTCCCAAGAGAATAGAGTCCGTACTTCTGGATTGAGAGTAACCATCACTCAGGTTCTCAACGCTTCAATTTTATAGAAATATTCTTAATTTCTTCCTAAAGCTTCCCGCAAATCGTTGATCCTTCATAGAATGAATCTTAATGATATGGATCCTCAGCTGCCTTCCTTGGGCAGTAAGTACTGATGCATCATTTCGCGATTCATATTTTCTGAATACTTGATTATAGCATGAAGCCCCGGTATTAATTTAATATCTTTGAATCTCCGGTAAGAGGGTTCGCGTTGTTGAAGTGGATTCTGCGGTGACGGTATAAGGGAATGAATTCAGATACAAAATGCAATTCAAGGGACCAACGACCATTCATTAGATGATATAGGGTCATTATGATGACATTACGGAATATATGTGATAACACAATTGATTTTCTGTTAAAGCAGCGAAGAAGCACTGAGGTTCTACCAATTGACGTTCTGGAGACAGTTAAATTTACTCTCGTAAAAAGACAGACTAATTTGTACCCTCCGCCGTTTAATTCAGGTGCACGGATCTGTAACTGATGAAGGCCTATATTTAGATAAGTCCACGTGAGGACTGCCAAGGCCTTCCAAGGCCGGGAAGTAGGAAGGCGAAGAGAAACCTCACGTGGCCCGGCGCTGACCCGGCGCTCATCTTCAGCAGCTGCATGAGGAAGACTTGGCCTGCGGGGGGCGGGAGGAGGAGGCGGAGGGAGGCAGCTCACGAGTGGGGGGCACTTTCCAATCCTCGGCTGGTGCCCCCCCACCAACCTTTGCGCCTCTTCAAAACGTGGATATGCACATTTCTCGTGACGTCACTGCCGCAATTTCGGTATAAAAAGCGCCGAGGGTCTTCTGGAAGTCATCAGTCGCTTCTCTCCTTCTCTTCAGCATCCGTCCAGGAGCTCCCAAGCAGTATGAAGGTTTTGGCTCTGGTAAGGACACCAACTGTGTGTGTGGATTAAAGTAGTGATCTCAGGATTTACACCTCGATTACGGGTTACAAAACTTAACTTCGGGCCGTTTCATTCGCTTGGCAAATATCAAACGCTGACGCCAATTCAAGAAAAATACGTCCAACAGTATTCTAACACAATTTAATCAACAAAACTTAAAATTAACATAGGCATTTTCATTTGTTATTTTCATACTAAATTGCATCATTTGAAACCTAATCGAACTCTCCAAAAACATTAGGAATTTTATTACTTGAACATTAAGACGAAACATCGACTAATATTGGCTCATTCAGCTTAGCTGAATTAAAACGGTAAAGTTTCGTTAATTGTACTACAATAAAGGTTTCGGGTAAAAACAATGCGACCGTTTAAATATTTCATGAAAATAGTAAAAGTTTGTGCCATATGAAACGGATTCTGAATTTTTTTGGGAAGTAAATTAAAATAATCGTTGTTAATTGACAATTATTAAGTAGTCTTGAAACTTTTAACTCGGAGGCTCTAAAGAAGCAAGGGACCAAAATGTTTACGAATATTGCAACCAACTCAGTCGGGCTCGTAACGAGTAAGTTGGTATAAACAGTTTTAGGTAACTGACATTGTATTCGGGAAAGAAACTGCACGTGTGTGAATTTCCAGCTTGCGAATTGAACGTCGTAAACGTTCTGGGGATAAAAGTGATAGGGAATTGTAATTCGTTGGATTCTTTTATTTTTCTCGATCCACAATAGACTCCTCTGGTTTCCTATCTACGGTAATAATTATAGATCGGGATAAAGTCAGGGGTATGAAACATAACTCTTCGGATGGGAAATCATACTGATAGTTTTACAAGAATTTTCTGATAAACGACTAAACCACGACTGATGAGACTCGTTTTGTCTGTTTGCAGTGCATGGTGGCGGTGATGGTGGCGACCGCTGCCGCCGAGCCACCCAGCGGCTACAACTACGCACGACCCTCAGTTGGAATCGGCGGCATCGGAGGCATCGGAGGAGGCGGTGGGGGCGGCTACATCCAAGTCAGCAGCGGAGGATACACCTCTAACGAGGGCCAGAACGTCGACTCTGAGTTGCTGAACAAGATCCGTCAGATCCTCCTCCGCGAGGAGGCCAACGCCGCCAGCAGGGGCGGCTCCATCGGAGGCGGCATCTCCAGCTCCTACGGAGCGCCGTCCTCGCAATACGGCGTCCCCTCCACGCAGTACGGCGTCCCCGGCTACGTGAGCCGCGTCGTGGGCATCGACCTCGAAGGCATCCGCCAGGCCATCCAGGTGGCCCAGTACGAACAGACCAGCTACGGTAGCGTCGGTGGGTACCCGTCCGGCCCCTCCACCTCCTACGGCGCCCCGTCGTCGTCATACGGCGCCCCATCCTACTGAGCGCCTCGTACCATCACAATCATCGCCGTCCATCGTTACAACGCTGCACCGCCATCGTCATCTCAAGGGAGCCAGGGCTGGACCGAAAAATCGACACACACACGCCTCGGGCCCTGCGGACAATACGGGTCTCTCGTATACGGAGAATTACATATATTTAATACGTCACAAACGCTGAGTCACTACTTTAATTTTCATTTATCGTTTATGCATCTTTTTTATATGTGTATAAAGCTTTTTTATAGGAAAAGTATAGAAAAAATAAAAAAATACATGAGCCACCGTTAAATCTGTCTCTTATTTGATTGGACTCCTTACCGTCGATCCCGTTCACCTTTGCTACTTTCCCTGGGACGCCTTCCAACATATCTTCCCAATCTCATCGTCCTAAATTCGTTATTCGTACGGCACGAAACCCATAGCTCTTCCTCGAAAGTCTCTTCTGACTCTCGCTTTCACATCCCACTCGTCCTCCTGAACACGCTCTTGAGCGCATGTGGAGTGAGAGAGGGAGAAAAGGACGAGTACAGCACAGATAGAGGTTTTCTACTGAGATTTTAGAAAGGGACCCTTTCACTCGTAACCTTCGGCGACCCGTGCAGCAGGCTATATGGAATTGCTTCGTCGACCACGGTATCTTCTTCTCTATTGGCGTGTTAAATGGCAGCCAGTTTTGTGGCGCGGCGTCCGGTGAAAGCTGCGTCGGTTGCGCAAGGCTGCATAATACACGTGGGATAGCCGCGGGTCAAGCAAGTGGGCTAATGGGAGCTGGCTGGCTGGTTTCACTTTCCATCCCTAGCTTCACATTTGTCTTTGACCCGCAACGACGAGGAAGAAGATCCACAATAATGTCACTATTCGCCTGTGGCAAGACTTCGTAACCACCGCAAAGTCAGCGGCGCATGCAGCTGTCGGTCATTAAAAGCCTTTTTAACATTCTGACAAGAAAGCTGGACTCTACTGTGCTCGAAGAAGTAAGAATAGGGTATACAGCGAGTAGGGAAAGGATTAGATTTATTGGCCCCGTGATGAGGAAATAGGAAAAACAAAATTAATATTAATAAAAAATATAAATAAATACGACAGGTGTTAAAGATTATACATACTCACTAATAAGAATTGCAATTGTTCATGAAGTAGTATCATCACCAATCTAAGCAATACTATAAAATTATTAATTAGGTACAAGTGAGGAAAATTCTCTACAGAGATTTATTTATATCTTTCAAGGTAAAATATAAGCCCGTTGATGTTAGGCCCTTGCCTAGCTTGAGAATATCGCATCGGGAGCTCAGAAATAGATTTGGTGATATTGAAAATGCATTAGACACAAACAAAGAACGACGCCCTTACGAGGTTCTTGCCTGGCACCTCTCTGTGATGTTAGGCATTGACACTAGCCACTAGACCACAGGAAGTCGGCAAGTAATACTGTCTGTGTAAATAATTGAGAACATTATAGGTTAAAATTTTTCCGGTTAATTTGTTATGTAAGTAATTCTTAGGTTTCCACCCGGGTCAATATCGGCTTAGGCCACGACGTTTCAATGGTGTTCACTGGCATCTTTATCAAGTGAATGACATAATCGCGTTCTCATCGCTTACATATACCTTCTGTCCGACCACCTAGCGAGTGTTGTGTGCGTTTTGCACGCTGATTAGCCCTCCACTTGAAACCAATTTAATAGACCTAGGAGTGTTGATACTTAACGGTGGAGTGGGTAGCGGAGGACTTGAGGCGGGCAGATATCACCTGAGAAGTAGGACCAATTAACGCGTGAGACGCGCTAGGTTTCTGAACGGAAGCTATATAAGCGACCCGAACCCGATTATGGCATTCACTTGATAAAGATGGCAGTGAACGCCATCGAAACGTAGTAACCGAAGTCGATATTGACCAGAGTGGAAGCGTAAGAATTACTTATACAACAAAAAAAACGGCCAAAAAAGTCAGCATTAAATATATAACTATTTATTAACAAAAGCGACGTTCCATCTCCAATTTGAGACTTGTTCAGGCTTAAAACTTAGGAATACATCCTATTTACTCCTTGACTCCCTCACTCGAAAATATTATTGAATTTACATGTGAAAAATTTGGTACCGAGCTGGACCTTCTCCAGCCGAAAACCATCGAATCACATTCACATCTCAAATATTTCGAGATTTATAATTTCAAACTCTGTAATATTTTTTAAAGCTTAAATTAAAAAATCTGAGTCACCTACAAAGTAAGATTTTTCGGCTACATTTCGCCTGTGCAGCATCCCTCTCGATGGTCCATGTATACGTTTTCATAAAGAAGGGTTTCTTTAAATGTTTAAAGATACTCATCAGAACCGAATTCATTACGATACATTTACAGAATTCATCAATACTTAATTTATTACATCTGAAGAAACTAAAAATTCGTTGTGTTATTTTTATTAAGCGCTTTTGATTTGTTGGTCGCTTTACTTAATTATTATAACACCTGCGTAACAGTCCATTAGCCGGCACTAAGCATGTAGTTCAGGAAGCAACTGTTTGGGATATTATGCTACAGTATTCTAAGCAACGGCGTTATATATAAAAGGCATAACATATACTAGATGACTCGGACTTCAGACTTTCGGTAAATATAAATATTAATAGGCATATAAATCAGAAAAATTGGATTTAACGAATCTTTTTAAATGAAAACATAACAAAATTAAAGGTTTGCGGTAAAAACACGCCAATTACAAAAAGAAACCAAATTAAAGAAAAAATATGAAGCAAAATAAAATTGACTGGGCGCGTTTGTTGGATAAAAGGCTACATGAGGGTGATCCTGAAGCATAGGAAGGGAATTGAAAAGACGGTGAAATAGATGTATCAACTACCTTATTATTTTGAATTAAATTCATTGTTTACGTGTAAAAAGAGCTCAAATTTCGTATGTGTGTGTTTATAAGGTGGCCGATATATCCGTCGAATAAATAATTTTCGGGGTCAATTACTTTTACGTTATTTCCAGCGACTCTATTTGAATCCGTCCTACCTAATGACATAGAACAGGTTACATTATGTCCTTACGTAGCCTGCGTGCGGCGGCGGCGACGACGTTCGCTAGAAACAAAAGGCATCATAACTTAATTAAAATGTTTGTGTTGTATATGAGCATTAATATCCAGGGAGTCGCCAGGCTCCCAGCTAGTAAGTGATAAAATCACTAACACAGAATGTTTCTGCATTGTTGCTTTCAACCGGTGATTGAAAAACGCAAGTACCGCAAGAATGACACTTACCAAAAACCAAAAATTAATTATATGAACGTCGTTTTTTCCTAAAACTAGGTCCTACTCAGGTGGAAATTTAATGTTTATGAGAACAATAAAACAGTAATTAAAGTTCTCCTGCCAATTTTTTATCATTACCTTAAAATATCGTAATTTAATGACGATACGTCATGTAATAAATAAACAGTTATATGAAAAATATTTAATTTTCTATTTAACTTAACGTTTTCTTCTGAATGTTTTTTTCTTGAATGTGTAACCGTAACGTACGTTAGTCTGCACCCATTTTTCACCAGATATAATTCAGTTATTGAAATCGATACACAACATTAAAAAATTATCATCGTATGAAAGCCATCAAATAACTTACAATTTTTAACTGAGTCCGAATTGTAAGATGCTAGACTGTACTGTAATAAGGCAATTACATATTTAATACATTATCAGAATATTGAGTTTTATTATTTATATCTACTTCATTTTAAATTACTTTCGAAAGTTTTGCTTTTTGAAAATTTCATTCTTTTCCTGGGTGTGATGTATCCAGTGCTATTGGTCGAGTGATGTCATTTTGGAAATCTGATGATAGTGTTCACGTCCGATAAACAACTTTCTTCTGAGATAGAGCTAACTGGAGAGATCCAGCGAAAAGCAGTACTGAAAGTATACCTCTTCAGCATCCTGGAACAGAATACACTACCGCTTTTATTTTTAACAAAATTATTCTGATTATCTTAAGTGTATTTGTTGCATTAGGAGCTCTGGGGCAGAACAATTGACTGAAAAGTATTGACGGTTAAACTTCTGGGAAGGCAAACAAATAGACCGAAAAACTATATCTATGGACGGTGTAAAACAAAAAAAATACTGCTTCGAATAAGATTAAATATCAATATAACCCATTTCAACAGATAAACCCGATAAAACAGGAAGTGAGAGTGACGAATAAAAAAAAAGTCCGCATCAAACAATTATGAGTAAATCATAATACTAACTGTGTAATGTTGACGGAAACTTATAGTGAGTTGGCACTAGTTAAAAATCATACAAAACACTTGGAGGAGAACAAAGTTTCTTACTCCTGAGAAGTAGAGTGAACAAAAGACTCGTCCGTTGCACGGGTTGCATAGCGCTGTGCAAGATTTACAGCCCGTTTAAAATCATTGGGTACAGTACTTGACGGAAATTAAAATGGACTCCACATATCTCACTCAACACTGGTGAATAAAGTAACACACAAGGTGAAACAACTGAAATTTGTTATCAGGCAACTCAGGTCTCTAAATAATATATGGCCAATATTTAGTTGTGGCATATAGGGTTCAACTGCTCCATCACAAATCAAAAGAATTCAGACAGTTCAGAATCAAATACTAAGCATTATTACCAATACACCATGGCACACAAGGAACAGCATCATATGCCAAGACTTAAATATCCCTACTGTTCTACAATCTATTAATTTAAGCTATCACAGGCTTCACAATTCCATGACTCAAGGGTAAACACCCAACAGAATTACTGACAGAGTGAAGTCCTAACTTACAAATAGTCATCATATTCAAAGTAAATTCTGCATTTTGTTCTCCAGTAAAATTCAGACTTGATCCACTATCTCTGTATAAACATAATCATATGCTGGGGACTGCTAATGAGCAGTTTCCACGCCTCATATGTCAGGTGATTGTATCAAAACATGTATCATCATAACTATATATTGTACAGATAAAGTTAACCAACTAAAAAAACAAATAACAAGGATGCAAATGTCTGGCTATGATATATTTTGATAACTATATTACAAAGAGTACCTTCACATATAAATGACACCATGATACAATGTTATTTCCACGTATTTATGCCTTCATGATTTCATTATAGCTTTTTGAAGACTATTAACTATTAAACTATTAGTCTTATGTGACAAGCATTGAGGGATAGAATCTCATTTTGGAGAAGATTATGAAGACAACACATTCTTATGCATGCATTTTAAAAGTTATTGGAATACTTTTCTATAGTCTCTATATACAATACAGTTTACATTATTAAATGCAGATAGTCTGAAATTGCAAGAGGAATTCACATTTTTACACTTCATCAGTATTTTCAATTTCTTTCAAGTAAATTGGCAACCAGTTTCACAATTGCTTTATAGAGTTCAGTTTGAAACACGATGACTTCTGCAATACTTTGAATTAAAATAGGTTATTTTCTCATAATTGATTGATAAATTTGTATATTTAACCTCTAGTCATCATTGACACCAGTTTGAGTAATCAGTAAAACATTGAGCAAGGGGGTGTGGCTCAGAGAACAAATATAATACCTAAATTAATATTCAACAGAAAATGAGCAGGAAGGAAAAGTGCTACCTACTTCATATTCAATCCTTAAAAATAAACTGACAAAATTTGTTCAAAACTAATAAAACAATCATGTAGTAAAAGAGAACGATAGAAGTCATTTGGGAATCACCTCAGCTCAGGTGATTGAATACTTGAAATTATTTCCCAAAACATGAAGGTGTTTCAATAATAGTTACCAAGAAATGTGGTGGAATGGTAAAATAGATATTATTCTGCTGAAGTACTTTTAAGACATTATGATCTAGCTGACAGAGTTTGCTATCAACCTATTCTGCCGAAGTTCAACTCAAGTAGAAAATAATTTCCCTTTACTTTATATACTCATGTTTTCATGAAAATCCATTTCTTTTATAAATTGCTGCTGTTACATGAATCCAGAAGTGTATCATGTAACTGTGTGAGGATTGGGGATTACACTCTTTGTATTAATTTTTGCAGTGAATCTCAATGAATCACAAGTTAACAGACTCATTATTTAAAAATGAAAAAGTCAACAGTATGCCTAAAACAAAGTATATGAAAGGGCTGTTTTAACTATAGTGATAATATTGTGTGAGGCTTATATGTATAGAATTGTTATCTCACTTTATTTTATAATAAATTTAGGAAGTAGGGATATGTTGATGCCATCAAAAGTAATTAGTTAGTGTATTATAAGAAATAAATAAAATTCCACAGCATTTTGAAATCAGTCTCTTTACTAGTGTTTGAGAATGTCAATGATATTAAAAAAATGGAAATTTAGCAGCAATTTCTAAGACAATGGGAAAAAGATTCAGAACTAAAGCACTTATACATCATTTTTCATCCCTAGGAAAAGAAATTAGTAAACATTTCCATATAAAATTTAAATTATTTAGTATTTATGGCTTTTGGAGGACTTTGACCAAGTGAAGTGATACATTGATAGGCCACATTTTGAGACATGACGGTCTTGTAAACATTAGCATTAGAGGAAAGTATGTGAGGTAATAACAGATGAGAGAGACAAGGATGGAATACACTAAGTATATTAATGACATGTGGTAACCATGCTTCAATATGAAATTTAAGATTATTTTTCACATTACTCAAGAAAAAAGTTAGAAACATATCTCAAATAATGAGATATATCTCTTTTAAACATACACAGATGAACTGAGTGTATTGAATAAAAATAATTCTGCTTAGCTTAATTTGTTCTGATGGCAATTACTTTAATATATTATAAATGAAATAGTTGCAGATGAATAAGTAAATTAATATTGGAAGTTGATGTTCCTTTTTGTTCATGGTATGTGTTTTACATTCTATCCAAATCAAAAGGTAACAAGAGCATTGGGCCACAAATACATCCGTTCATCTCTCTTTTTCAAGATATTTAATTGCCAAAAGAGTAAGACCAAGTGTTGATTCTATACTCTACAAAATAATAAACAATTTTGTTAACCCACTGGCACAACAGTATTAGCTAATATTACCAGATGTCCAAAAATTATCATGAAATAAATAAAAATATGGCCAAATATGTCAGCAAACAAATTTAATTTACAGAATGGAATTGGTTTTGTCCATTTAAAAATTGACCAGAAGTTCACAAAGATTGATGTAACATATTTATAACAACTAAATGTTAATTTGTTCACTGACATTATTATTTATACAATTGCCAGGTGTAATTAAATAAGGGATTATTTCTTGAACAACTTTAAGGATTTCTTAGTATTACATTCCCACTGATAAGCAAACTTTCATGGCTGGAACAAGCCAAGTATATGCTCGCAGATTCTATGTAACTGTTCCAATGTAAAAAAAAATCTATGTCCTGCTTCATTTCTGTACACATTAATATTTTGTACCTATTTCTAACAAATATTAAGTCCCCTTCTTACTTTATCAATGTACTCCTCTAAAATTTCCACTTTTATCTTTGAAAGGAAACAAAGTTATAATATTCTAGTATTATATAATTATTACTTTCACAATCACCTTGTAGATTTATCAATAATTTCATTAGCAACTTCAGTGTAATGCTGGACAAAACATTTGTGGAAGAACATTACACATTTTTTGATCAAAATAAATTTAAAAAAATATATAATTATGAAATCTAGGATCATCAGAGGAAAAATGCTCACTCACAACTTAAGCTAATTTTGAAATTTGTTGACAAACATTAATATGTACAGAATATTCGGAATAAAAATGGCAATGAAAGGAAAAAAGGGTACAGAATATTCGGAATGAAAATGGCAATGAAAGGAAAAAAGGGTACCGTTGGTTGAATAAGGCAATACCTGCAATAGAAAAACCTTAATTTGAGTTAAAGAGAAGTCATCAATAGTGACAAGTAAATCAAGCAAAATTATAATGGAAAGTAAAAGTGTTTTTTTTCAGGGAAAGATGAACCATTGGAGATAGTACTGTCTTGAAACACTTGCATATACTTCAACTTCTAGTCAGACAGGTTTCTTCACATGCATATTGGAATATGCAGACTTGAATACAACTATCTTTGTAGTCTATAAAGTACAGTAAATATCATACATCTGTAATATCAGGAAACAAATTTGGCCAAAGAAAAGATAACTCTCAATGTCATTGTTGCAGTGCTATTGTTTTTGAGTGTACAGAAATAATATTAATAAATATAAAAGTAGGTTATTGAATATTATTTATATTGGCATCATAGTGATCTGTTCATTTTTGTAATGTTGTAAAAATTTGAGCTGTAACATGTGATTTAAGAAGTTATAAACAATATAATGAGAGTTAACTTTAATGTAATTGCTACTCACCTTATACAATTCAATATAAAACTGAATTCAACACTTTGTACACAAAATGACATAACAGTTCAGTATAACTCATTCAAAATGTAAAATATTGCATCTTTGAAACTTGCAATGTTTTAAAAATATCATGAGCAATCAAAGATCTCAGCTTATTCCCAGTTTAACTGCTGCAGAAATCTTTCTCGGGTATGTATAACCATTTTTTAGAGTTTTGATACTCTTCATTTGCCTAGATGACAGAGCATTTGTTCGTCAAAACATTGAGCAATAATTTTTTGCCCCGAGAAATATTTCTGCACCATGTGCTTTGTTATTAAAATAAAGTTTTAATTTTGGATTCACATAATTAGAAAAAAATATGATAAAAGCTAGTTTCACAATGAAATGAACTTGTTAAATTTTTTAAGTTTGGAATCTATTGGGAGTTACATTTTTATGATGATTTATATATAATGCATATAATACAAAAATACATATTATGTATGTGAATTGTGTTTATTTACACTTTTTTTGTGAAATAACTTTTAAAGTCTTAAAAGTGTTAACAATGAATGCTGATATAAAAATAACCTTTATTAAACAAGTAAGATATCACCATAATGAACAAGTAATTCATTTGATTTCATTTTATTCATATAGTTATTATAACAGATGTTTTAAGGTTCATATTAATTATTATCCCACAAATTTAAATGTTCTTCTTCTAATATAATAAATAAAACATTCACACAGGTCATCCAAGAATTAATTTAAAGACAATTGTTGCAATGTTCAAAAACATCAGTGGAACTGAAACAGAAAAAAAAGCACCATTAACTTTTCATAATATAACATGGTAATGCTAAATGAAAAATGATTAAAAAATTAAGGAAAAAGGTGTTTATAATATTAGAACTTTTTCTTTATTGAGTTAATATATATTTTAGGGGCATTGGCAAATTAAAGGATAATAAAGTAAAAATCTAGACTGGATGAAGAATTGAACCTATCTCCATCACTTATGCATGTCAAACCTAGGTTTATTTACTAGATCATGGCCTTATTTTAGATCTTCAGTGAACAATGGATATCACATGTAAATTGATCAAGGCTGAAAAGAATAAATTCAAGAACAAAGGTACTCAGACATTTAGTTGAAAAAACGAGTTAAAGGATCAGGAAGGAAAAATCTTGATCAGACGGGGAACTTTACTTTTAATTTGATTACAATAAATTACATTTGATAGAGAATACTAAATATTTTATTGAAATAGTCTTCTGTGTCAATGAAGTCTGTATGTTGGAAAATGACTTGTAGAATTTGCATGCTTGAAATTATTTGTTTAGTTTAGTGGCTGCTTTATTTTTAATATGTGCTCAGCAAAATTATCAATAGTTATTTCCAATAAGTCTCTGATTGGGAACTGAATAGGAAAATTGTTTGGATTTAATTATTCAAACTTTGTCTGATAAACTTATAGAAATTGGTATGCTTAGCTTACCTCTCATAACCAACCTCACAGAACGAATTAGATTTAATATCTGACTCTTGACAGATGGCTGATCTCCAAAACCTTGAATATTTTGATTAGAACTCCATCCAACTGTAAAAATAAATAAAAATAGCTATATTGGATAAATTCTAATCCAAATATAATTTATAATATTAAAAATAGTATTAATGAAGAATAAGTCAAATAGTCATAGTAAGTAAGCTAACAACAAAATGTTTTCTCAGAAAGTTTGTTCTGTTGGCTATATATATACATGAAAACTGAATTATTAGAATAAGGCAATACTCGGCAAAAATTCAGGACGTTAAATAATAAGTTGAATAATTGGAAATTGGACAACAATCCCAAATAATACTCAAAAATATTCCCATTTTGTTTTAAATTGTTAATATATTTTTAGTTACAACATATTATGAATACTTAATTTCAATAAATTTAATCATATTGATCACATTATTTTTGAAAATCTTTCTATTGTGCTAGTTAGAATACACACTAAGACGTAATAGCGATTCAGTAATTGTGTAGAAATTTGTGTGACATTTACACTTTATCTAAGAAAAATAATTTCCTAAAGTGAAGGATATTGCTAACTAAAAACTATTGTTTTACATTTTCCTAGTATTTACTTGAATACAATTAATATTTCAGTAAACGTTTTTAATGCAATGAACCTCCAGCAAGGTTTATGAAAATTTGGCGTTTGTGTTTGTCTTAACATAACCTTAAAACAATCATTTTGACACATCTCTTTGAAATTCGAAATTTCTGAACAAAAGCGTAGGATTCTTCGGTTGTTTGAATCTGATATTTATACATACTTTTGGCCAAAAACCTTTCTTCATGTAAAATGCAAATTGCATTTAAACACAGAAGAGATGCTTCAAACAAATTCCACAAAGTTATTGCCATGTTAAATTTTCTGCGAAAAATCCAAACGAATCGAATGTTAATATGGTATTACCACCACATGAACGTTTTTCAAAGCGTATCAGTAGCGGATAGCTGATTAAAAATAATAGATTCTTCTAAAGATATGTAATCCATATGTTCGAACACGTGAAATGTTTTGTGTTTGCCAGCCTGCATGGGAACAAAAGCGCAACGATGGACCACACGGCAACAACCAATGGAACATCGATTCCACAAAGAGCTGCCTTAAAAAAAAGTGGGAGTCCATGTGCGCGTGGAGGGAGCAGTCTGACGGTTAAGTTTACTGCAGTTGTGCTTTGTGCGTCTCGGCGACACGGACAACCGAATGCCGGTGAACGTGTAATTTCAGTCCGTCAGCAATTTGTCATTAAAAAATAAATGCAAAATGCCTTCAGAAAAAAATCTAACTGAGAACGGGAGGCGCGATTCGTGGGGTGTAGAACTCGGCGATATGGATAAAAGGACACGTTTTCAAGTAAATCGCGTCGACGCATCTGGATCGAAAAATGGTGAGGGAGACGATTTTGGTGAGAGAGAACCGCTGCAAGGGGACGACGATGCCAGAAGGGATTCGATGGACAACTACCGGCCTACTTCGCCGACCATGCTTCTCAACCATGGCACTGACACTTCTGGCTATGACACACGTTATGCGAAAAGTTTTCGGCATTTCACGAGGGAAGCTCTGCCCAGACTTGACAACTATCGCAATATCATGTCGATTCAAGCTGCATATAGGCCTACTTTGGACGAACTGCATAACGCGACGTTGCACGGAAAGGTGAGTGACCCCATTCTTTCTTCATCGAATAGAGTTTTTTCCTAATGCTGTTCCTTCCTGAACTCCTTTAATCATTAATCTAACATAAGCGGCATTACTTAGTCACTAGTTACCGCTCAAAGTTCAAAAGCCGGCAAACTCGTCAAAACCGCTTGTCCAGTTTATATGACCAAAAATGCAATTGCATCGGAGATCATTTGTTTTTTAATACAGCGTACGATTCCTTCCGTGTCTATAAGCTGTTTAGTATCTTCAATAATAATAAAGTTCTCGACATTACAATGTATTTACTTGCGCGCCTTTAATGCAACGTCGCCTTTACGAGCCTGCAACTGCAGAAAACTATGTTATATATCCATTTAGAACTGCCAACTTTAACGACGACCGTTTTTTTACTTTCGAGGTCCTGTTTTGGTTTTGCCAACTAATTGAAATGTATCATTGTAACACATTGCATGGAGAGGTCCGTTCTTTGTTGCGACGTTGAACGTGCTGCACCATTGTTGTGGCCACGTGGTGGTTCTCACGCCATCTTTTTCACCAATTTTATAGGAGTAACTTATCTCTGAAGTGTGTTTACAACTGCAAACCTCACAGAAAACAGACTGTAAACAGACGTTGGGGGCATTTCTTTAATTTAAAACTTTTGAAATGAGAGATTTGCAGAGTTTAGAACCAAAAAAATTGCTTTCAAAATGGCATAATTTTCGTTCTCTATTTTGGGCCTCAACAATACATTATAATCCGTTTAAAATAATGTCACAAAATTTTATGTAATTAAATTATGAATTTTAATTATGCCAATGGTTAATAAACTTTGAAAGCCAAATGGACTTCATAAGGTTATTTGAATGTCGATGTAAAAACCTAAACACTTACTACATATAGAATTCATCAGAATATAAATTTTAAATATTATATAATTTTTTTATTATTGTTTGTTTTGTGAAACCATTGTTTTTAACATGTATAGTATTTGGATGACACAAAACATGGTCATAAGCATTATTGCTTTTCTCAGGTTTGTTGGGAATTTACGGGATATTGCAAAATGTATTATAATAATTATTTTATACTTGAAGTTTACATTTCATAAATAAATTGGTCAATAAATAAAAAGACTGCCAATAAGTCAGAATGCAATTTTATTACTCTTTAATTAATATAAATACGAAGAGGAAACGTCATATTTATTTATTTTAATTAAATGGTAATAAAATTATATGCTGACTTATTGGCCGTCTTTCTATTTATTGTAAACTTACAGTCAGAAAAACCTATTTTTGAAATAAATTGGTCATTAGTGAGATAAATTGATAAAAATATTGTTTTCCAACGTTTCTTCCTTGATTTAGGACTTCATAAAGTGTATGTTACGAGTTGGAGACTACAAAATATATCACTCTTTAAGTCCTTATTTATTCCATTCTGCACTTAATGAAGTACTAAATTTAGGACTTAACATAGTATCCTATCTTTATTATTTTTACTTATGGCCAATTTAGATTTTATTTGTAAATTTAAGAATTGAATGTTATTAAAATTCTAAGTTACAATTTATAGTAATGTCGTTTTCTCAAGATTGGTCTCCTTTACTGTTAAATGCAATGCTATATGAATGAGTCTGGAAGAAAAACCCGGAAAACCTTGCTTCAAAATTTTTCCAACTGTACAGATATTTTTTAGTTGAATGTTTTATGCTGAATATAGAGGGGATGGATGTGGAGGAATCCCGAGACTAGAAAATGAAATGAAATAGTTTGAAAAAGATTATGAACTGAAGATACAGATATCGATATAAAAAACCAAGAGATCAGAGTATCCTCAGCTTAGTTTTGTTTTTCGATTATGCGACAATACTAGTTTCAGAAAAGTTACGCCAACCATTCCACGAACTGCGTATCTGATTCTACGCAGCAGTGATAAGACACTTTTAGAAAAATCGGAGTAGGATTTCAAAATACAGGTTATTAAGAGTTCTGACGCTGAACAAACGCGGAGGTTAATCTCTTGTCTAACGCTATTCTTCGAAGGCTGCACAACATCTTCCTGACAACACTTCGTGATATACGAACAGGATGTGTGGTACTTCTTAAAGCAGATTTATGGATAGCAGTAAACTAATCCTGCGTAATCTGCCTGCAAAAAGTTAGGCAATGTGGACCGAGTTGGACTTAGGTCTAGATTTTCATTTTGAGGGACTCGACTCATCTTTGCGCTCATGTCACTTATGTATTCTATAGACCAGCCGTCTTTAGTGAGCTTTGCTTTTGATCCATTTCACAAGGAAAAGCGCTCTCCTGCTTTATTTTATCAGTAAAAGTCAAATTCTACCGACTTTATCGTAATCCTGAGCATCAAGGGTGTGGAATGAGCCTTTAATTGTACTAGTCGTGGCGGCCAATGCGTCACGATAGTAGTTTTCCACGTTGGAAGGGCTTGTAGAAGAACCTTAGATAAAGCACAGTTTCTTCTGCTTTAAGTATTTTGTATAGACTGAAATACGGTGAACGTTAGTATATTTTAAGCGAAACCGAAACCCATTATTACATTTATTCTCCGATGGTTGGGGTTTTCCTGAAAATATTTTATTTTACCATTGAAGACCGAAGGTCTGTGGCTTGTCATGGAAGAAGACTCCACCGTTTCCTGCCATTTATTTTTTTGTAGACGGTTCTTCGTGAATGCACCCACGTAAAAGATTTTTCTTGTCGTTTGGCGTCGTTGAATCACCTGGTTAGGAATAGACCACTTTGTATTAAGAAAAACCAATAATAGACTCTGATGCACAGTAAACCACGTTACATATGGAAACACCTGGAGCAGGTGTGTTAGCCCTCTTCTTTTTTTAATTCGAGGAAGTCGGTCGGGCGTAACGTTTTGGGTTTCCGGGTTCCCATTTCAATTGACAAAAACGATTGATGCTCTTTAACTCGTTTATACGGCACAAGCTGCGTTCCCGACGTTGCCCGGGTTTTTAATTATACCAACCCAGTACAGCATTTAATTCGACAGTAGTATCTTGGTCAATGCGTGATTAAACGAGCATCGAGTGCGTCTTTTTTTGACGGAATGTTCATTTAAAACCTGCGTGATTACTGAAATAAGCACTGTAACTTAAATGCTATCAAAAAACCGGTGCTATAAGATGTGGAAATATTTCGTGTGTTTGCCTTTACACTCATTTCCTCCTGGAACTGAAAAACAAAACGTTGAGTATCAGAATTGTACACGGCGACTTTTATGACCCCATTCTCGATCGTTTTCGAGTTATTTTTCTGTAATGCCCCTCCACCCTTTGGGTCCTCTCATCCCTAATGGGGTTTAAATTAGATTCAAATTATATCGGGAGAAACACCGCTGATTACTCTGACCACGAAAAATCTTTATTCACTTCAAGTATCAGCTGTTTTTCAAAAATTTCATAATTTCAGTCTCCAGGGCTCGTACTTGTTTCTTATTTGTATGTCGATCACAAGGAACACGTGTACAAAATTGCTCCATGCGTTTAGATTTGTATTCCGAGCGTTCATACCCACATACACACATATACACATACAAATACTCAAGTATATTTATAAGGAAAAGATACTTGAACGTTCCCTTCGGTCTGATTAGCGTGAAATAATGCTTAAATTTAATAAAAATTTTATTCAAGTTATGATCCTTCACTAATTAATTAATGAATATGCAAATGTCACAGTTCATATAACTGAGGGTCGCTGTAAAAAGAAGCACCAAGACTGAACAAACTTTTTTGTTCAGTCTTATGTTGTAGAATTTAGATAAATCGTTTACCTGTTGTTGCTCGTATTTCTAGGCAGCATCAGTCTCCGAACAGCGAGGAAATGTTTGATTTATTGAGGAAAAATGAAAAAATCAATAAAATAGTCTATACGTCAGGAGCAAGTTAATATTTCACAAAGCACTTAAGTTTGAGTAAATATAATACACGAGTAAAACAAATATGTTCTAATAAAATTATTAGTTAAAAAATTTGGAATGGGGAAAATGGTTACAAAAATCACGTAATGTAATATTTAAAGAAAATAAAAAACAATATGAAAGGCAAAGAAATATCGTAGCCATTATATACAGGTTGTCACAAATGCTGACGATAAATTTTCAAGAATGGATTCTTCATATTGAGAGAAGAATAAAAAGTTCTACGACATGGTCCCGGAAATTAATAATTCCAGTTATCCGAACTTCCGTATCAAGTTCAACTGACTAGTTGGAGTGATCTGTTGGCGTATGAGATGAAATTTTTCCTAGACACAGGCATCTGCTCTTCTTCGCACTGAGCTTCGAACACGATCACAAATACCTGTTTGTTGTACGTGCTGTCTGACGGGACTGCTTATTCAGGTCAACGTCAGTTTTATTCGCAACATGTTTCCTCATTGAACAATTGGTCTTCGTTTGCTATATGTGAAAAGTCTCACATTTTAGTCCAGATAACAAGACATGTCATGCACTAACATTCATAATAGTTGGGATAACTTTGGAATTGTGCATTTCCGGACCCATGTTGTAGTGTACTTTTTATTTATTTCGTTCAATATGAGGAAATTTTGTGGTCGAGTTAATGTTACACAAATATATGTATACATAATCATTCTGGTAATACCTTTCTTCCTATCAGAGATTACCGTACTGCGCAGGTTTCCAATATTATGATGAAATTAAAAATACGGTGACTCTCCACAGAATCACGGCAAGATGCTCAAAATTGGGATCACTGCTGCAGAAATGAGGGCAAATATGGCAGACTGAAAGCTGAGAATATTTTGTCTGTCTTATTATCTTGTACTATCTCTTTCATAGAGTATCTTCCAGATTGTGTTGTTGTGGCTATTTGTAAAGTGAAGCTGTGAAATGCATATCGTGTTACCCACCGATAATATTACTGTAGATTATGTGAAGTGGTAATTCCAAGATCAGGTTCCTGCTTTGTTTGTGTAGATATTACGGAAGAAGTTAGAACTTGGAATATAGAATATTGAGTCGCCCTCTAAGAATTAAAATCTTAGGTTTCCCGCAAGAAACGGAATTCATGTTAAATTTGCGTCAGAATACGGAACATGTCAGTACCCGTGTTCATGAAAATGGACACTTTCAAATTATGATTATTGTCTATGTATGTAGTGTTTAAAATATTCTAAAAATACACTACATTTTCAGTTTGGGATTACCTAAATTATATCTGTTAGTCATTCTATCCTTATCTTAGTATCCTTCACACTCCTTGCTATTAGTTTTATAATATTTTTTTTGGACAAGGAACTCTAGTACGGCTGGAATCGAATCCCTCCGTTATGTAATGATCGTGACGACGTCTTTTTGGTTGACTGGCGAGGTCTATAGTAAAGATTTGCGCAGATGTGAAACGTGAGACTTCAAGGAGAAGAGATAATCACAATTATGCAGAAATTGCATTTTATGTGACCTTGGGCCGCGAGACCTTTTGTGCAGTTTGCAGCAGATGTTTCGTCTTTCTCCAACATCTAACAACGACCCTAGATTACTTTGAAGGAAGCGTTTCCTTGATACAATTTACAAAGGAAATGAAACCATCAAAAAAGCCGGCATTATTTTATTTCAAGCTGGATATTTCTTTCCTTGCACTGAATTTGACCGCATGCTCCTTGACGTTAAATACCAAACCCACGGCTGTCCTACTAAAAGCCTGCACAAACATTAACAGCCTCTTTTGTATTTTTTGTATACGAAAGCAGCTAATGGAATCAAAGAACAAAACCAGGATCACAGAAATTGAATAGATGCAGTCGGAAACTGAGAGCGAGGATGGAGGAAACTTGATAAAAGTAATCTCCTTCCTATTGCAACGCTACCAGGAAATTTTCAGAAATATCGGATCAACGTATGGTAGATTCCAAAATTTGGACAGTAGATGGATATCAAAATGTTTCAGACATTCTGTTATCACAGAGCATGACTCGTATTAATCTTGTCTGCAGTCGTTGGCGTCTTTTCTAACAGGTAGCATTTATATCGACTTCAAGTTTGTGTACTTATTGTTGACTGTTTTGAATACTCTCTTAACGCTCATATCTACATGTTCACTTAACATCTGAATATTTTTCTGTTGTCGTCGCTTACTGCCTTTTTACGTCGAATTTTTCCTTCCCCAAGTCCAGCTGTCTTTAATAGTGATCTTCCGATAAAAGTCCATTCAGGCGGGTTATTTTCCTTTGTTTCATATTTTCCAGTTAGTGCTCGTCTTCTACTTAGCTTGTTACAGGCGGTTATGTATGTCGGGCGGTTTTCAGAGAATGCTTCGAAAGATTTCAACACAGTTGTCGCCTTGCCTAAGTGGTTTACGAGCATAGAGTTCAGTCACTGCTTTTTCTCACGTATGCTTTAAAAGCCAATCTTGTTTGTAAATTCCCATTCGGGTCTGCGTCTCCTTTGCTTTTTAGACTGTTTATAAAGCAACAGCTACCAATATAATCTCTCCAACTGTCTCTGCTGAAACTTGCCTCCAGATACTTTCAACGATCCTTCTTGGAAAGAACAGTCATCGAATCTTCACTTCAGTGTAACGTAGTTACAGGTTTCAGTTATTACTAGAGAACTGAAGGAAACAAACACTTCTCAGATTAGTAATTAGTTGTCAAGGAATCTATTTGACAAGTAGTTATGATTGCTGCATTGCCTTGGCTGCCTTTCATGACTATTAATCTCCAAAGCATCACAGGGTCGTTGAGTACTTTAAATGGTCGGATCTATTTCTTGATCGGCAGCAATATATTCTGCATCTTATCAGACCTTATTTATCATAAATACTAGCTTCGTGGGAGAGGAAAATGTTTTTCTGGTCTCGGGCTCAATTCGATCGGCCAACGTGTTCCACGCGAGTCGGAATCTACCTCTATCACTTTAGACAGCGAGACTACTTTCATGCACGTTCATGATTGGATAATGGTATCTTCTGTTCTTTATCATCGTTAAGCAGTTTTATGATGGGCAATATTTTTGGTAGATTTCCTTTATTTCACCGCCGTGGAAAACCTCTGGGACGTCAAGCCTCCACTAACTTTCTATCTTTTCCATCTTTCACGCTTCCTGGTACCAGTGCAACCTATGAAAATAAACGCCGTTAGGAGGTTGAGATCAGTGATAACTCCGCAGAGGAAAAGAAATCTTCCTGGTGTAAATAATAGGAGAGTACTTTTAGACATGTTTGGATAGTTTCCTTCAAACAATCTAATCACCAGACAGTTGTTGGCAACTATCGTGAATTGTGCCACACGAGAAACCTCGTGTTCCGTGTCTGGCAATTACGAAGGGAAAGCTTGTAGTCATGCACGAAAGCCTGTCCATTAAGATGTAAGGGACGCGTTAAAGTTGAAACAAAAACCGTTTCTGCAAATGTTTAACCCTAACTACGCGCGTTACGTTTCCACTGCGTTCTTTTGCTGATAGATAAATACGGACTTCACTATCCAAATTATACCAACTTTCCGACAAAAGGCATTTTCTGTTTATTTCAGGCACGCATGTTGTTTTTGTCTTCCTGACATTGAAAAATGCTGCCCTTTCATGATTTATTCATATCCTGATGACAGGATACATTCAGGAGCAGACTTGCTTGAAGTGAAAAATACCATCTATGCTATTCTTATTACTCAGAATCATAAAGACTATTACAATTGGAAATATCCTATTAATATTCAGACTTTGCAACAATAGGTTATACGTATGTTGTAATGTAAATTATAAAACGTAATAGCTTTGCTTACCTAATTCGGAGATGATCAGCAGCTTATAAAAATTCACAGTTAAATTCTTATTTGGAATTTAAAGGCAGCCTTGATGAAGTGCGTGGACTTTCCAGTGTCATGATCATCTTTTACGATTAACAGCCAGGCCGAAAACATATTCATGTTGAAGTATTTATTTTATAGCAATTACGACTTATTCACAGACTCGCGTATTTCGAAAACTAATGCGTTTTAGAAGTTAAAAGTCGAAATTAATTGTACTTCAACAGTATACTCAATCATTTCTCCAACGATACAGCTGCATTGGACGGTGAAGATGGAAACGAAGAATTATTAGCAGCGAGAGGAGCCGCTGTAATCATGTTCTGTTTGTTGGAGAATCGAGAAATGTACATACACAACCATGCAATAGGAATCCAAGAGGAAAAACTGCAAACGATTTTCGGAACAAAATTACCTGTTGTACATACTTGTGACATATTCTTTCTATTCCAAAAGTATACATTACCGTTTATACTTATTGAAATAATTGGATAGTTAGCTTTGGAACACAAAATAGAATTTTTCAAAACTGAGAGTTGCGTCGTGGTACATCGTGGGACGACGCCACGGATTGTAAGAGACAGACACGTAAGACTATAGTATATTTTAAGTAAGAAGACCAATGGCAGTTAGAGTGCGCGAGGGGTGTAACCTAGAATCCATCAATCTCACATCTTAAAATAAATAGTGGGTGGTCCAAGGAGAGTTGCTCAAAAGTGCACCACGAGGGGAATGACCATGTGAGCAGTATATATATATATACTGTTGGGTTAAGGCTAGCATTTTATGAGAGTGTACGATCTTAAAAGATCAAGTTAATTCAATCATTGTGGCTACATTTGACAATGTTCTACCGTGAGAACAGATAAGATCAATTTGTATTTGGCCGCAGGTGCGAAACAACTACCGTACAGGATTTTCCGTAGGATAGACACGTGAAACCTTCTAGAACCAATACAAGGGGCATTGACAATTCTTATGTGGTAAACTAATTTTTGTAGGGATATAATACCATTATATATTTACTATTTCCACTCCTTGGCTGTACAGCCCTTGAAAGCCCTTGGCCTCTCGCACAATGTTTGCCCATTCTTCTATGTTCGCCGTCTTTGACCTCCATTACCTTACTCCCATTTTCCTGAGTTTCTCCTCGACATCATCAAGCCATCTCGTCTGTGGTCTACCTTCAGCCCGCTTCATCCAGGCTTTCCTGTATAAATTTTATTGACTGCTCTTCATTCAGGCATTCTTTCTCAATGTTCCAGCCACCTCAATCTTCTGCTTTTGATACCAGCCACTATGTCTGGATTGGTATATAGTATTTTTAATTCTTCCTCATCTTCCATTTCCCATTGTCATTTACAGTATCTTTCTTTCCTATCGTCTTAGTAGTTCCTCGTCGGTCACAGTTGCGAGTCCATTGTCTCTGATCCATATGACACCGCTGGCTTTACCACAGATCTGAATTCGTGTAACAATGAAAAGTAACTGCGGTTACCGGCAGCCAGTCTTGTTTTAATTTCTTCCTTCCTATTGTTATCTGCTGTGATTTTAATTCACATGTATTTAAAGCTATTAGCTATGTCCATTTAACTGTATAACATTGGATTTCTCCAGTTTCTTCGTCCGCGATAAGAGCATATATTTAGTGTTTGATTGATTTAATTTTAAGTCTCATTTCCTCTGCTGACATTTCTAATCTCTTCAAATTGTATTCCAATTGTATCATCGATGTCATCAGCGTACGCAAAACTCTGACTTCGATTGCATATTGTACCTCCTGGGTTATTCCCTTCTACTTTCCTCATGGTCTTCTCTAGATACATTCCTATTAAAGAGCTGTTATATATTTAGTATATATAAGTAATATTTTTAAATTGATTTTTATTATAACTGCTTCGGCTCAGGGAAGAACATATTTCTGCATTGTACTCTAGTAGGACTCTAACTGCCCGAGCAGAAGAAGACTACAAAGAATTTTCCCATCACCGACAGTCGCTGCTTAATTTGCCGGAAGTGTAATTAATAAGACTCGTTGAGGAAGTGGTGCTATATACAGTACCATTATCTAGGAGGTGTGACGTAAAGCCACGGCGTGAGAATAACCACTCCGCGCCACAAATAGCTGATAAAGCAGGACCCGAAATGTGACGCATTGCTCTTACGTATCTTTTAGGGATACATAAAAGTCTTGGAAGCGTTCCTATCACGCAGCAAGCTTTCATATCGCGAGAGAATGGCCGTCAGAAGCGCCATAATACATATATTTCTGAATGTCGGAAACTGAAACCGAAATAACTCGCTGCTTGCGGGCTTTGAAACATCTGTCCAGAATTAACTCGTCCTGTCATCTTCACATACGGGTCTGGAAGTGGAAGTGCCGAAGACCCTGTTGCCGTTATCAAATTATCAATAACCTGTAATCTGCGATTCGATTTGCTCCCAGAACCAGTCTAGCGGAAAAAAGTTGCCTTATTACAGCCGTGCACGAAATACTGTCTCATTAACAAATTAGTTCAATTATGGGTAACAACTTAGTTTCAGAAGCTGAAGATGAGTGAATTTTTTGCGCAAAAGTGAACAGACTAGATTATTATTTATTTCTCCATTTTTTCGCACAGTTTGATCTGGTAGGGTATATATTCTCACGTTTCTCAAGAATCTTGAGATTCAATAGCACGCACACGTAGAGGTTATATACGTTTATTTAACGGCAAAGTACTGTGCAAAGCTCAAACTGCGCAAGACTGACTCCGATTCGGAATCCAGTACAGTTTATACATACACGGAACATTCCAGAAGCAGAACATGCTCGAAACAGAAAATACTAGAAATTAAAGGCAAACATAGTAAATAAAGTAAACAAATAAAATTGGTTGCGTCGTGTTGGACTCGAAGCCGAGTCTACATTTCTGCAGTCCAGCTAGACACCCCTCAGCTATCACTGCAGGTATTGAGATGTGGCAATATTTGTATTGGAACAATAGTGGCCTGTTTTAGGATCACCCTCATGTAGCCTGTTAACCCAACAAAAATGCAGTCTATTAACCCCCTCCACCCAAAAACAACAACAAACAAATAAACATGTCTCTAAATGACAGTTCCAGTGGGCTATCCCCCATCTCGTAAAGAGAAAAACAATGGTACGTAGTCGCCATATGTACTTCAAAATTATTCATGATCATTTTGTATAATTGTAAGTTATTAGACATTGTCAATTTATTTCAATAATGATTATGATTTTTAATCAGTCCCAATTCACTAAAAATAACTTTGTAATTTATTAAAAAAATTCTTTAACTTTGAATTCAGTTTGGAGCTTTTGAAAATTAGTCTAATTTATATGTTACTATAATAAATCAGTTGTATGAGAATAATTTCGTTTCATGCATCGATATTTTTTCCCGGTCAGCTGATATAAACCTTTATGTTCTTCTGATTAAATATTTATGCGTGGCGGCTCGTAAGTATTTTAAGATACGTGTCACATCACTCCAAGGAACAATTTTTACGAGGATAGTTCCCCTTATGTAAGATATTAATAATACTTCACAACCCGTAATCTGCAACATTTATAACTTCGTCTACATAACGTGTAATAGGAATGAATTTTTAAAATTGTAAAAATACTAAATCAAATTAGCGCAAATTTCTAACACGACAGTATTTTTACTTCTTACATATTATAAATAAATAAAGTTAATTTTAGGAATAATTCACGCATTATGTCAATATTGTATGCAGAATCGTGTGGTAATTTTCTCAGAGTTATGAAAGTCTCTGAAATGCCGCCAGTTTAATGTTGTTTTAAATAACCTTGCTTAATTGAAATAAACCACTGCAAGTCCGTAAACAGAAATATTGTTATTGATTCGTCAAAAATATTAAAAACTGAGCCTCTCTGGCAGCACGCACGCTCTGCCCGGCGCTGTGCCTTTTGTAGCTCATGTAATGTTGGATCTTGGACGAGCAGGGAGGTGGAAAGGAAATACTGTGCATGTGCATTTCTCATTCTAAACAGGTTTCTCGTGCTATGAAGAATGCAGCATAAATGTATACGCCTTGGAGCGCGTAAAAGCATTCAAAATGCAGCAGAAATTCACACCCTAAAAATACTATTATTTTGAAGTTTCCGCCCGGAAAGCGGGAGGTCCTGGGTTCGAGTCTTCGTTCCGGTCGACATTTTTTCCATTCTTGTCTTTCTTCTAAATCTTTCTAAATTAATTCATGTGCTGTAGCACTTGAGCACATATACACCAACCGTCATTAATTCTATGTTTATCAGATTGCAGAGCATGTTGATTCTATGTCTCCATAGTGCCGAGTCTCTGTAAGGGATTGAAGTTTCATTAATCACGTCTCAAAAACCGAAGTAATCACCAAATATCTTTTGTTATGATGTGGGCCTTGCTTATAGTTCCAGGATTCGATTTCGGCAGAATAAATTCTGACTTCTGGTGATTTGCCGAGGTCGTCTTGCCTCGTCATCTCGTTAAAGTTCCTGATTTGATTAATCGAGCAGTACACTGTGATCGTTTCATAGCTTCGTGACCTTTAGTTAGCGTCACTCGACACCGAATGCCACGTGTGTTTCATTCGTGGAGCCGTTGCCAAGACGTAGACGTACGTATCGAAGTCGGAACGAAGCGTGGGAGTGCGCCAAACTGCATTCCGCCGACAAAGTTGTCCTGGGAAATGCATTGTTCTAATTTACCTACAAGTAAACAAAAAGATACGGTAGAAATGACCCGAATATAATGTTCGGAAGTTCGACGCTATTTCCTCTCCATTATGGCTCCTTCATCTACTAGGAAAATGGATAACCTCGAAACTCTGAGCTCTCCTTTGCGTGAACTCTGTGAGACTTCAAGGTATAATTTTTCGAACTACATTACAGCATTATAATGGAATCTGCACTTTAGACACTTTATTAGCAATTGACCTTAACGCACTCAAGCTCTGTGGTTTTATGAGGCAGAATAAATTCCGGAGAACATCTGTGTAAAAGTGTTTCAACTAACCATTCGACTAATCCTCAAATAGCTATTCATTTACTTTGCAATGATGATCATCTTTGATATAATAATAGATGGTGTGATTTGTAAAACAAGAACTTGAGAAAATAAAATGACCTATGCGTCGTAATTTTTTTTATGTAAAATTACACGTTTCATCTCGACACCTCATCTGGCGTACTAGTGCAAGACATACTGTGAAGTTCTCAGCTTTATCTGTGGCCACTGAAATTTAATATTACTGGAAGTTGCTACTGCAGGATATAATTGGTCGAAAGTCTAGTTGCATCTGTTCCGTGAAGTATGCCATGCTATAAGACGATTCTAAATAACATTGGAATGTAAAAACTTTTTAAAACCGTTTCGTATTGTTTTTTTTATCATCCTGTCATGTTTTCTGATTGCAGGATATAATTGATTAAAATTTGAGCGTAGCAGAATGTAAACAAATATTTGTCATTTTGCTCGTAATTCATTTCAGCGCATTACTTGTATTGTATCAATGCTCACTGACGTGAAAACAATAATTCCTTCTATGTTTGTGCTAGGATTTTCTCACCTGCCTCCCCAAATATTTTTCTCCGTTGTTTTAAGAATACGTATGCCATGATTTGTTGCAATTTGTCCATGCATTTATTTATATTAGCCCGCTACTGTATTTAACACGACAGTAATCTCTTCGTTAACACGTGATTAAACTGTCACAATTATTTTTTTTGAAATTTACATCGAAATCTCCCAAATGAACGCTGAAAATAAAATGTGTACAAATCGTAATACAAACAATGCACCTTTCACGTTTTTACAAAATATTATTTTAAATAGTCTTCATTTTTTCGATGTCAAATTAATCAAGAAATAATGCAGTACACGACAGTGAATATATGAGGACTCGGAAATACGAAATGAAATGTCAAAACAATGCCAAGCTACGTCGCATTGAACGTCACTTGTTATTCAATGAACAGGCTGAAAATTTGAATTATATTTTTTATTGAGAAATCCAAAAGAAAATATTTATAAAAAAATTGGTTGGAAAATTAAAAAAATCTGCTCCCTTATAGAGAACCATCCAGGTGACCCCATAAATAAAATAATTTTATTTATAATCCGTCAAACCGTTTAGGAGGAGTAAATTACGAACACATGCGCGCCGGAATTTTATATATGAAGATGTTTCAACTAATTTTCATACATCCTTTTGTATTGTGTAGGTAATATTAATATCCTCCAAAAAACGCGATTATGAATATAGACCAATAACAAACGTTCGTTTTTGCATTATAAATAACTGGGAACGATCGTCTGATCGAGTCGACTTCTCCTGAAATTCAGACTACGTTTAGCTACGAGGTGGCTTTGGATTCCTGCTCAGTCCGCAAAATTTGCATTTCTGTTTACCACGCTTAGCAGCAAATTAGTTATACATATTTTTGAAATGAAGTATGCAAATTCATTACTTCTCGCTTGTCGTGCTGACGTCTCAGACACATGCGATACGTCTAGGATATAAAGTGTTTATGAAAGAGATTTGACATTTTTTGACATTTAAAATATTGCATATTTTCAATTTGTTACGTCCTTACTGAAGTCAATTTAACGATCCTGTTTTTTACTTTATGGAAATGGGGAAGCCATTGAAACCGCCCACAACTATTCTCTCCTTACGCTATTTGTTGATTGAATATTATTTCGTTTTTTCCCTCTCTAAACCTCGTGGCGTACAGATGGCTAGAATCCTGCTTTACGCAACAAACCTCTTGTTTCTTGTTAATCAAAATAGTTATTTGCTATCTTAATAGTGCTTGAGTAAGACATCAAGTGTCCTTTTGATAAAAACTGAGAGAGTATTGTCGTTATCTGAGTCGTTTGTACGTTTCATCTCGAAGACTACTGGAGAGAATTGCTCGGATTTATATCAGTTTTGTTGCCTTCTTGATTCACAGTAATTTCGTAAATTTTTACGAACGATTTGTTTATCATTTATCTGTTTTGGCTACTTCTCGCTCCCAAGACATTCAAATCTTACTGTTTTAATGACTGATTGCCACTACTATTTAATTCCTCTGATTCAGGTGTTAGCCGTTTCGACTTCATTTTTGTACACTATGCCTACTCTGAAACTACACTAAACTTGATGTAATAATAGTTTGTCCCACACTGCTCATAAAATTATGAAAGCGAACATAATTTTTAAATTTTTCTTTCAGATCAAGTTTCTATGAATACCCTAGGTTTTTATGCAGTTTTTATATTTTCAATCTGTTTCTGATTTTTTTATCTTTAAATTTTCACTTTGAGTCGGTTTGTGTTGAAAATGCACTGTTTCTAAAGAAACCAGATTATAGTTGGTATTTTTCAGTTATTTCACATTTATAAATTTTTTACACTTTTTTCTGTTACAAAATAATGAGGGATTCGATTGTGCAAAGTCTGTGATATGGAACCAAAGAATACCGTTTCCTCCTTTTTAATTTTTTCGGTTACCATAGTTCAGTAACTCTAATTATATTTCCTAATTGGTATCGGAAAACGTGTTTTAAGAGTCGCCAATCATTATTAATGTAAGCTCTGTGTAAATGATGGTTAGTTTCTCTATATTTTACTGTGTTTTTTTTACAAAAAATCAGTAGTCAACCATCGTTAATGTTTTAATGACGTTGGCGACGTTTTTTAGGACTTGCTTCCACTGTGAGGAACACCCGAGATTAAAAATCTGTTTCAAGAGGAGTAAGCTGGAGAGAGGGCTGAACGTTGACCGATATGAATGTTTCAGGATCAACTCGTAAGCTGATAAATAATTGAAGATTTTTTGTTGTTGGATATTTTGTATGTAAGAAAACTTTACGAGAAGTATTCTTTTAAGCCTGATTGATTCCCATTACTTGTAAAAGTATACACAATTTTTCTGATAACCCGCAAATTTTTGTAATGTTTAACCGTTGATTGGATTTACTTTTCTTTAAAAAATTCTCCTTCAGCTTTGTCAGGCCGCTGTTTCTTGTAAATTTATTTAAACAAATTCCGGTATTGGTATCTGGGTTTCCTATTTATATTAGGCTGCATAGCCGAATGTATTAAAATTCCAATTAGAATTCTTGAAAATCGGCTCACAATTAATCATTCTCATATTACACCCGCATAAGCAAATGTGTTTCAGTCCATTGTTTTCCAAATTTGTAATTAACTTAATAATGCCCAGTGACTCGTTTAAATCAGATCAGTTCAGTTTCCACCTCCAAACGTTTGAATGAAGAACTTCGGTCATTGATTCAAAGTCACCCAACTCATCGTCGCTAAATTATGTTTCTCATGCTAAATATCTTATTTTTAGCTTGTTTTAATCTCCCATCAAAAATTATAAGTCATTAGTGACTTCCGTACGATCACCTTTCCCTCAGGGACATTTATGATGGCTTGTAGGTCCAAGAGAATATGACCCATTTATAGCTTTTCTAATATCTGTTATGAGTCAGAAACGTAAACAAATATTTGTGGATCTTTCCGAGTGGGCGGGTTCCCCCTCTCTGATCTGGTGAACACCTGGAGGTGCATTATCCGTATACATTATGTGCTTTATCGATAGTATGTCCCACATCTACTACAAATAGGCTAAGTTCCCTCGTTACCGAAGCTCTAAAGAAATCGAAGCCATTATAACCGGTAAGAATTTCTCGTCCGTGTAGTTCGTTTCCTGTCGGCAAATTAGATCAGTATCTTACGAATCTCATACCGCAAGTGTTCCATTGCAGTATGCTCAGTTCCTTCATTAATATAACCGTGATTGACATACTTATTAGAGGTCAAGCTGCTTTACATCCGAGTTTCTTCGCTTCATAATTTCGCTCTTGATGCCCTTCTCGTTCAAGGTTGTTAAATGTCATTGAAAATTTAGTAATTCATCTATATCCCGTGTAACGTATAAGCTCAGGATGAAGTAGCCTACTCAAATTTACCTCGTCAAAAAATATCTTTTTCACAGGGGATAATCGACCTAAATTCTTCCTATATGAATACATACTATTGGCCTTTGACTATTTAATTTCACATGATCCCAGTCGGACATTTTTGAAGAAATTGAAAGCTGGCGAATTTCTGTTTCAATTTTGATGTTGAACAAATGGCTTCTTGCGTACAAACAACGAAAGTAGTTGAATAGCCAGCAAACACCGCATCAGTGAAGTTTCTTAAACTGTCCTTCCACTCTCCGCCTATCTCAAGGCTCAAGAACTGCTCGCTCTGCTTCAACTTATCACACAGCGTATCTGTTCTTAAAACTGCTTGCATCTACTCGGTCTCCATCTCTCCTCCTCTATCTAAAAAGTTCTCAGTTACACGTCTTCTGTGCCCATGCCTTACCCATGTTTAGTATTTTCTGCCCACACATAATTGGAACTCGAAAGTATTTGTGGTTAAAATGTCTGTCTAACAAAAAATAATATACCCTCGCTTCCCCAAGGAAAGATGATTTAATTACACGAGATTCTGTACTGTGGTCTAAAAACTCTGGCGGGGTTTTTTTGGTGCCGTTGGTAGCTCCAGTGGGATACTCCTCGACTTCATTAAATTAGATTTGAAATTTAGAGGATCAGAGGTGATTGCTGTTTGAAACGTCAATCTGTTAGTTTCCTGTCTACCTAGTCAGAATTTTTTTATTCACCGTTAGTATTTCACAATATTTCTTCTTAAAAAAGAGAAGACTCTGGCAATATAACCTTTGTTTGTAGTCTAGTTATCGCGGGAAGAACTCAACCGAGTATAGATTCACATTAATCGTTATTATAATGTTATGAATTAGGCCAGAGCAGACACTTCAAAATTATAATTTTTCAATTTATTGATTTTATTAATACTTTTGTTATTAACAATTTTTTAATGAAACCAGCACAGTCATGGTTTATTCTTTTATTGGATTTCGTCAACCTTACAGGAGCGTTCGGCGGAATGCCATAATCTTCTATAATATCAACTTGGTTTTCATCAACAAATTACTGCTTGCACAGTTTTAATTTTTAAAAACTTCACAAACCAACATCCCCCTTATATTACACACTGAATGTCGTTATTAAAATAATATTGTTTTCCCAAATGCGATTACATATTACATTTTCCTATTTTAATACCTTTAATATCTTGTAACTTGAAACATTTCCCTGCATTATAATTTTCTTCTTACTACTTATACCTTCATACGCTCGGGTATACATCATTTTAATCAATTAGTTCTAAATCATAGGCATAAAATAATTCCATGTTCCGAATCTCATTCCTTTCACTCGCTAATCTGTCTCCTTTTAAAAGATGATCTTTTCACTTGTAAAATCTTAATTGCTTCCCAAATCATTTATCTTTTAAATTTATGAACAGGAATGTTTTTGTTTTTGTATCCATCCTTATATAATTAAATTCACAAATTTTCATTATCTTTCGTTTTAATTTTAACTTTACCATTTTGTTGGGAAATATTAAGACTACTTAATTTTTTAACAGTCTTCGTCCTGCTTTCGTCACAATTTTTTTCAGCCCATAGTGTTTAACACAGCCCTTTATTTTTACTTCCCATTTTCTCTACTGCCGTTTTCCACATCAGATATCACTTCAACATTCTTCTTTTGACACAGACACGCCCTTGACACATGTCAACAAGAGTTTCCCGAGTCTCGGTGCTTCTTCGTCTTCCCCAAAACAAACCAAGTAACCTCACGTGCTACATATCTATTTCTCTGCTTGCTTAAAAGGGTAATTTACGCTCGGAATCATCGCTTCTGAGAAGAAAAATCACGCCGCCCATCTGAAGAACTACATTAATTCTTCATGCGCAGCATCGTATGAGGCATCAATTGGTTCATTTGCCTGAGTTTGTCCGAGGAATTGCAGTACGTGACAGCATGCGATAGGCACAGGTCATCACAAATAATCTTCGTCAATTAAACGCACGACGTCCCACGGCACTGCAACGTACGTCGTCATGACTTTCATCTACGAGTCGAAAAATATTCGAATTTTGTTACACTTCACTAGCATTTAAGTGCTCATTCAAATTGGAACGTCATATTTGATAAATTTTCCCTATCACACTCCAAACGACTTGTCACCAATAACGGTTAATTTACAAAAGGAAGCAATTTTTATGATATGCCTTGCAAAAAATTTTAGTGTCGAGGTAAAAGATACGCCGAAGAAAATATTGTCGTGTAAAATTGTTCTAACCCTCCTTTAGATGTAATTGAATTTATCTACCTAATTGAGATTATGCAGTACTCGGAGCCACAGCAGACTACAGGAATCAGTTTGGTCACTTGAGTCCTATAGCAACAGTTTTGGGTTCGAGTACTGTGAATCAGCATATATTGGCATATTTAAGTTTTACTATGCACTCTGCTCTCTTTTGTGCTTCTCGAATACCTATCTTGTTAGAGGAAGTCGTAGGAATGGCGTCGAGAAATCGGGCCACAATTGCGACTGCGTTATGCTGTGACCGGGTCACACGAGGTGCATCACAGCAACAAAAGTAGGAGCAGAGTGGGTACAGAAACAGTTTGAGTGATTAGAATCTTCCTTGACGATTTGAATAATTAAAAAGAAGTGATTTAAGAACGCCGTGGCGTTCCAGTGAAACTTAAATTATTAATGTATTGATTTGGAACCCCTTATTAAGCCGTTTCTTGTGGTTAATGATATGGTTTTCTCTACTATAACTGTATTGATTTTGTTTAATTGAGGCCAAAAACAGACAAAAATTAACAAAACAAACCAAATTATGTAATACGAGTATATGTTTCGGTCCTGATATTGGACCCTCTTCAACAATCCTTATTGACTCAAGTTCAATCTGAAGCGGGTCCAGATCAGGACCGACACATATAGCAGTATTAAATTAATTTCGTTTGTTTTAATAATTTTTGTCTATTTTTGGTCTCAATTAAAAATTAATTTAAACTTACAGACGGCAATAACTGTTATGTATTGATTTTATCTAAAATTTATAATCATTGTATTACTTCTTGATCGTAGTTTAAGTGCCGTGTTAAATTATTTCACTGGAAGTGAAACGTGGTTTATGATTGAACTAGTTTTTTCACTCCTGATATTTAGTATTTCTCAGAGCATTTTGACTTCATTTCCCCGAGTTTACGCTCGTTTTTTCATCTGTAGTGATTTTCTTTCTTAATTCCCCGCAATATTAAAATACGATATTATTTGATCGTCCGTTTTGCATAAGTACAGTTATACCTTTGTGTGACGTTCGCTTAAATACAGGTTCTATAGTACGTTGATTGGATAGCCATATGGAAGTACTTGTAACTGTCAGTTCAATGCATATATTGTTTGTAAACAACGTGAAAAATTAAGGCTGTCAACAGACTCTGTGACGTGGTTCTACAACATCTTTCAATGATCGAACAATTGCCATATTAAGTCATTTTGACAGTTCCAGACACTATTTGCGATTCTTGAATAAATTTAAGAATTTTCATGAGTGTAACTCGTGGGATATACGGTTAACATTGTAATTCCCTGAAGCATAACAATAAACTTGTGTTAAAAAGTAATATCTAACAGAAATTTTCCTGATGAAAATTTATTATTTAGAATGGTAGCTTTGTTAACTACGATAATCCGTTCCCAGAATTACGAGAAGTTCCAATGCCGCTCGTAACGACGAGAACCTTCGAGAAGGACCTGTATAGAAAAGAACACTTTCCATTTTCACATTTATTTATTATGAGTATTTGCTTAAAAATTAACAATACACAAATATTTGCCGTTCAGATTATCTGATTAGAGTTTTCTTTCGTCTTAATATTTGGACCTGTAATTTAAGGTCCATTCTGAATTTAGCCAGTTGACATTAGGTCGTTATTAAATACATAAAAGAAAATATTTTATGCTGTCTTTTGTAATTTAAAAAAGCGAATCTGCTACTGATCGGGTAAACCAGAGCCCATAAACTGAATCTGTATTAATTTCACAAAGCCTTGAAGTGTACGTTTTCAGACACATCATTAACTATCCGAAAAGTGTCAAGTATATGAAATGAAACTCTTATCCTTGTTCGCTTTCACAACGAATGGGTAAGAAGATTAAGTTTCTTTCGTTCATGTTTCTTTTGTGTAGTCTAACACAATGCAGCGTCACAAAGCGGTTCTCCAGTCGGAACGAATGAGTGCAGACTGTCTGGCCTATTTCATTCTTTGCGTCACCTATTTTCTTTGTCTTTTTTGAACACTAAAAAGAAGCGGAATAAGACCAGTCTTGTTGCAACCGTTTTTAAGATACATCGCTGCTTTTATTTTTCTATCTTTATGGAGAACTATTAAGCCTATATACGGCACAAAAATACCATGAAGAAAAGATTGAGAAATAACTTGTAGTTTTCTTAATACACTTCGCACCTCTGCATTGATTTTGAAACATAACGATACTTCGGAAATCTATCAATTCCACACTAGTGTAATTATTTATGGGCAATTAGTAGACATAAAGTTAACCATTTTTTGCGTTATACCTCCGAATTTTGCGTATACAATTTCGTTCTAAAATCGTTAAAAATATAAATAGCTCGTTACGGACTTACAAACATTTTCAAACTTATCACTATTATTATTACATACGCATTTATACATTGGGCCTACTAGGTACAACAATTCAATAAATCGCGTTGATTTGGTGGAGTGCCTTTTGCGTTTCATCTTCTATTTATTGCCTTTTGTTTTGCAGTTCGAAATTATGATAGCAGTATATATTTAACAGACTAAGATAGAAGGATATATGTCAGTAACCACTAAGCTTTTGGCTTCGAATAAGCAGTGATATTGCGTTCGATTCGCGCTGCCGTCCAAATTTTTCTTTCTTAATCTGGCAATTTGTTTAATAGCTTTTACAGCTTAGCTTGATTGAAACAATTTCTCATATGTAGTTTTAATCTGTACATTCATAATTAAATGTGGGGTTTCTTTGTAATAAGGTCCTACATTTTGACTGATGCACACATAACTTGTCAGGAAAGAAACGTCATTAAAGTCCAACACATTTCCTTATTGGTCTTAAAACACTGGGTTTTACCGGTGCAAAGCTTGTAAAATTACGAGTTAGGATTCGTTTTCCGAGAGTGGTTAGTTTCATCATTGTGGTAATCCATGAATTGAAAATATCGTGATATAACTTTTTTTTAGATAATATGCTGTACTACGACAAATTATTTATTAATAGCAAAGAAAAAATGCTGAGTTAATGGTAATTATTAAACGGCAAAAGGCATATGGAAATATATTTCTGATGAGGTTAGATTATTTATTAATTTCTTAGGAATTATTGCCCATTTTGTATTAATTAAATATATATGTAAAATTATATCTCTTAAAAAGACAAAATTACATTTATAATGTATAGTCAAATAATATAAATAACCCATAAATGGAAAATCTTATTCTTAAGCAAATTAAGTAAATTTGAAATCAAATATCCAATGCATATTCCAAATGGGACGTTCTCTTAAATTGTTTAAAGTATAATTTCAATATATAAATTAATCTGATGTTTATAAAATCAACAATCATCTAAACAGTCATAATTTTTTATGTTATTCATCACATTTGATACAAACAATGTTTCGATCACAGTTGTGTGACTTATTCAGGCTACAAAAAAATTCTTCTGATGTTACGTATTTGCATCCATTAAAAAAAATTAACTCCAGTGGCGATTTTTTGGCCCCAAAAAGGCTCAAAATTATGGACTAATATGTGCTGAATTATGACTTATTGCCTGTTTAGATGCTTATTTGTATAATGTGCCATATAATACTTTAATATGCTATATAATATTAGCCGCAAACCCAATTTTCAATCTAGAGGTTCTAGTTGGAATTCAAATTATCAATCAAATCAACACAAATGCTATCGCTAGAACTAATTTAAAAATAGATTTCAAATTTTAAGAGCAACGTTCAGATTCAGTCGCTCGGCATCACTGAAGTAAATTCGAAGTTTCAATTAAGTGTCATATATTACAGGCTTTCGATAGCCTCCTTTCGTTATAGGTGTCCGATAAATAACTTTTAGATTTTTGTATTAAACCTATTGTTTTGTTTGACGTTCAAATTATTTTGAATATTATTTAATTTCAAAACCGCGTACCAGTTTTCTTGACTGGAGTGAATCTTTGAATATTGTTCTGTTGTAGACTGTTTAGGAACGGCAAGCTAAGATTCCAAGCGAGAGTATCGAGAAAACTGTAAAGCTGCTTTATGCGTCACCATTACAGGTCTTAATTAATTTTCTGACCGTAGAGGAGACCGTAGAGGGTATTTGATTATTCCACACAGGAGTAAAGAGAATATTCCGAGAAAAGTGCGCTGGAATCATAAAACTGAAAGCAGTGAATTTGTTTACTAACAGGCCGTGAAATGGAATTAGTCGCGGCGGATTCCTTCGCATGTGATCCTTGAGGAATGGTCGTCGCAACTGTTACACCTCGGTCCACGTGTCCGTGCTCGAATTTTACAACACCATTATTCGATTAGTATTTTATCATACATGTAATCGGTGTCTTATCAGTTCAATAGGTAATCGTACTCTACTTTTAAGCATTCCGAGATTTAGCGCCACATCCTTATCTCTTGAGAGTGATGTTCTCAAAAATGGATAGATAATGCGTCAGTCATGATTTATCGGCTGATGTTAATTTTTTAGTCTTGGAAATTGAGAGCAAAATTGATAAAGTCCATTACCAGAGTATCTAGAGGTTGCAACTTGATCCAAACACAGGAATTAAATATTTGTCTTGTCTGTTTGTGGACAATCGCTCAATGTCAACTCTGAATTAGTCCTGTGATCATTGCGGGTTTGTTACATAGCTTGAGTCAGCGATTCTCCCTTGCCGTAGTAGCTACGCACTTGATTTATTTAATTGAATGACATTTCGCCGTAAACGGTAGTTAGTTAATTCTAGTGCGGAGTTTCGCATCAAGAACTTGTCCAACGAAGTTGAGAAACAAGATTTATTGAGGCACACGCGCCGCGGGCACGTGCTGAAGAATAGTTTGATTTCCAACGTTCTTTCGAGGTGCGTTCCAAATTTCCGTGGCCTGTCCCTTTCAGCATTCAGTCGGGATGCGACGGGAGCACGTGGCTGTGATTTCGTGCGATCACATGGCCGAAATCTGACTGGCAGATTGCCACTGGCAGCGTATTTCTGTAGTGGCACTTTCAGATAAGCCCTATTGTCATGCATCGCGGCTCTCCTTTCCGAAATATTCGTGTCACTGCTGGTAACAAGCTGTCCGCGTAGTCTGCGTACAATCCCGGAATTGGGATGAGTCACGCTTAACTGTTGGTAAACATTCCTTCCGTTTACGAAATCAATCATAATGCATAAACTTGGTGCGACGAAAAAATTTTAACTACCAAAAATATTCCGTATGGAAGTTGGGTCCGAAAAGGTCCAGAAGGATGTAAAAAGGTGTGTTTATTATATGTGAGGTACCTCCTCAGTTAAAACGATAATACATCCTAGAATTGTTATCCAAACTGTCGTCAACTGAGCCTGGTTAACCGAATATTTAATTTCAGATTTGATTTCCAGATCCACTTCTCAAACATAGTAAATTTGTTCATTTACTACTTTGGCTCTATCGTTTGAACAGTCCAGGTACCGATATGGTGACATCAACACTGGGGAATACAAAAAGATTTTTTGCCGCTCCACTACGAGGTGAACCTTTGAGAAAGGTCTGTACATAAAAGAAGGATCGCTGTAATTCATGTTTACATTTATTTGTTTGTTACAAAAATTTTAACATGACTTTATTTAACAAAAAAACAAATCGAGACTAGCTGGCTATGGTGACTCACGCATCCAGCTAACGGCGCCTGATTAACGCAAGCTCTTTCAGTGCATGGTCGAGTGAAATAATCAGGAGTCGTTGACCGGCTCGATAGTTTTCTCTACATCACGCTCGTCGTTAACGTATTTTTTAAGCAGTTCCCAAACTCCTATATGTCGTTGGGTATTTTATACAACACCACCCTACGTTTCCCATTGACGGAATGACGGGGTTTGGTAAATAAGAGCAGATTTAGTGGTGAAGGTCTAAATATGTTGAAGGTCAGTAATATAAAAGTTATGTTTACGATATCCATAGTTGACTGCATTACTTGACACCTTTAGACACTAATTTTGATATAAACAATTTTATATGGCGTGACTCAATTAATTCGCCGGTCGAGATTAGAGTTCTAACGTTGAAAATATTAATACGTCAGTGAAGTTGATTCTTCCACGTACCTATTTGGTTAACAGGTTGTTAACCAATTACTAATATAAGAAGAAAAACTACTCGGATCGATGAGCGCAATGATTTTACCGTGATGCTAGTTTATTTTCCAGAATTTCCTCTAGATATTGAGTAAGTATATATATATATATATATATATATATATATATATATAATGACTCGTATTGAACTGTGCTGTTTTCGGCGGACACATCATCTTTATTGTAGCCCTAATATCTATTTTTACTTTTATCCAAGCACAGAAAAATGTGGTCTTGCAGAACACGCTGAGACGTTATCCATAGTTCAAGCTTCCTTTAAGCACGAAACTTGAAAAAAGTAAATGTTGCAGGTTAGAAAACTATCAATTTAGCGTTTGAGTTGTGGAAATTAATAAAAAATTGCAGTATTAAGCACAATTATGACATTAATTAATCATCTCCGTGATATTGGAAAAGCGTTATGGATTGAAAACCTTATAAATTTTCTATAACCCAGATTAAATTTTTTTTATGATGCAATTCAAGACATTAATTTAAGAAAGTTTCTGAAATTTACTTTAAACCAACAGGAAAATTCGCCACATAGTTTAAAAACACAGCCTCTTGAGACTGTACTGTACTTTTACTGAATTGTCCACAGTATTGTTCCATGTATGATCAGGTTCCGAGAGAAGGAGAATACCACGTGGAACTGCGCACCACCAACTGGTCAAGGTTTGGAGGTTACGCAATAGGAAATTTCCAAACACCCATCAAAAGCGAAACTTCAGTATAAGTTGCAATAGGTCATATATCATAACTGATATGATCAACCTACCGCACGAAGGACACAGTATTCAATATTTGCTAAGATGATTATTAGAAAAATTGGGAGGAAATCAGTTGTAAGAGGAGGATAAATACGAGAATATTAAGATCTCAATATCTGATAGCAAACATTCTGAAGGACGCTACTTTATCGAAGTACTTGCTGGCAAATTACCAACTTCCTTTCAACGATCTATGAAGGAATCGCGTGCGTTGTATTTGTGCACGTTCTGCTTTGCAACAAAACTTGTGACACTATTGAACTGAGAAGACGATTGTACTGCCATAGAAGTTTATGGCTTTTCATTCACATCAATCAACTAGAAGTTTCGGATCGTGTCAGCGCCTTTCGTCTCGTCGAACTTCTTTCATTTCTTTCACATGGCGTGACGGTTTTGCTGTTCACGACTTACGATTTTATATGCCATATACGTTTATCACAGACGACCTGGCTTTTAGTTCCTATGCATTCCAATTCAGAAGTTTCGACGTTTCTATTTTCAACATATTGAGGATATGTGGACACATCCAGGAAAAGTTGCCGAAAGTTATTGAATAAAATAAATGGTGGATTGTTAATAAATCTACAGTATTTGTATTTTTTTTACTAATTAAATAGTTTTTCAAAATAATTCAAACTCAGCAGGACTTTAAATAATTTTAGTATTAAATTAAAATTAATTCCGTTTCGAAATTATTTTATTCTACACCTTACAAGTTTGATACTAACTTTCCATCAATTATATATATATATATATATATATATGTATATAAATAAATAAATAATTACGGCTATATACGAATCAAGTATTGGTACTGCAACATAAGGTAAAAATATTGTACTACCGATTAGCTACTGGAGTACAACTTACTACATTATCGATCCTACCGTAATTCCATAGTTTCTGGAAATATTAAAATTAAATTTTTTGATTGGGGATTTAAGTATTATTAAATCAAGGCGCCCACTTGCGATTTGTAATCGCTCGATTATTTACTCGCCGAATGAAACACATTGCTCTAAATTGGACTGAACCTACATGCGACTAAAAAACCGACTTGTGCCTACTGGCGATCATTCAGTAGACCTTTAGAACATTTTGTCAATTTACCTTGTGTGTTGTCTTCCTTACGCGTAGTTTATTTGTCGGACAAGCCGTGCGACGTGTCAAGTGACTGCTGGCCATCAGCAGTGTGATTGATACCTCAGTTGGGTTATACAAATTTAAGATAGCAACAGAATTATAATAAAAATGCAGTATGTGATGATCGTGCCGATTTTTATTATTAAGATGATTTTTGTTTGGTTTTCCATTGTGTAAAATAATGCCCCTCCTTTCAAACAGTAAAGTTATCTTAGAAGAAGAACAAGAATTGGAAGTAGACACGAGAGTGTGATTACTCCTTAAAGAAACAAATATATTATATTCTAATCCAGAGAGAGACCTTCGGATCTGACTCAAGAACATTCTAGGTTTGCTATTTATATATTCATGAATGTGAGAAGGGATCCTGATTCAGGTTCGGACGATGGTAAGGTAGGCTTTCTTGTGTAGAATTGAAGGAGGTTTGTGTAGATTTAGATTTATTGTTGTTTCCATTAATCCTCGATTGAGGAAATAGGATACGTCATACATTAAAAATTAAAAATGAAATGGAGATACGAAATTTCTGAGAGATTTAGACTAGGTTGAGAAACTACTCCGGAAGGTTTTTTTAATAAGATTTATTTTAATATACCTTTTGTAGGGAGTCCTTCCCTGCAAAGTTTGGAGATGTTTACATTGGAAAAGCGATGTTCGAAATTCCACGAATGTTCAGCTAATTTCGATCAGTATTTTATTCTTAATACACTTGATCCTGGCGTCTTTTCAAGCTCATTGAGACTCACGGAATGGAATATACACAGTCAGATTTGTCTGATTCGTAAGATCCTTTGTTCAGCTTGTGTTGCTGCGGTGAGAGTTATGAGGGGTGGAAATGGTTTCGATTTGAAATTAGTTAGTAACCAACGGTTTTTTCATAGTTTCGGAACGTAAACCAATACGTTACGGCGCATAATTGGTATTTTTAGGGAGATTCTTCTGATCATTTTGAGGGCTTTGCGCATAATGTGAGGGGAATAATCATTTACTCCGAAGGGTTTCGTGTAACTTATAAAACTGTCAATTACCCTTTAGCGTGAAGAAGGATAAACTCGGTTGTTGTCGTCTCCGCTTTTATGCGTAGGAAAAGACCGACCACACAGAATCTATAATGAAGTAGAGATTTTAGTCGCAGTGGGCTCACTGCTCGAAAATGCCTTTTGTGCGCCTAGCTCTTCTGATCGGTGAATTATTGTGTGTGACCTGGGATGTAATTACACTTTCCGAATGTAATATTACAAGGAATTTCAATCCCTCTGACGACACGGTCGATCTCGACGTTACTGGACACGTTTGGCCGCTATAGTACGATTTTGAGAACTGTATAAATAATGTGTAAACGATTCAGTCGTAGTTCAGACCTCATAAATAGTTACTTTCCAAAAACAAACCTGATTTGCTTGGGATAGAAAATATATTTGATGCAGAGTGAATTGCAGGCAGAATGTATACTTTCAACGTAAAATACCGGAAGGATTACCGTGATGGACAACGGCCCCAACATCTGAAACCAGATTATATGGCAACTTCAGTTAAGGAATCTTTTTTTATAGCCGGATGTGGGTACTATTTGATTCAGAAGTTTTCCTAGAACGAAAGAAGTGGAGAAATCTATAGTTTCTGACCAGACACCAGGAATTATTTCCCTTTCTTTTTTTAGAATATCAAGTCGTGGTGCGCAAGAATTTCAAACACAATAAATGATTTGACTTAGACCCTTTATTTCAGTCGAATCTTTCAAACCATCAGCAAAAGAAGATTCCCGATTCAGACTGAATTTTCCAGTTGTAGCCGTGATATCATTCGGTGCAGATGAAATGACGCAAGTTACGTCTTCCGGAGTTCATAAAGACAATGGACCATATGGCATTTCGTAAGTTGCACGGGCACGGGACCATATCATTGCAAAACCATCGCGTGTGTCTTGTTGGGGGAAAATTGCACACTTAACACACGACACCTATAGAAAATGGAAATGTCACCTCTGAGAACTGAATGGATCGTCATTGTGTCTATTATTGGTCTAGTGTGTTCTACGTAGTAATACTACACAGAAGAAATCGTGAGCCAAGGTTAAGAACTGCGTGGCCAACGTCACAAATTGTGGCCGATTGATCCATGCGCCTAAATGTAAGAGTATAATGTTTTAGGACAGATGTCTACGGTACATGCGAACGCCATATGCTTCTCTTGTAGTTGCAAGTGAATACAAATCACAAGTATGTCATGGCAACCATGTACGACTCTGGTCTTTCATGTCCTGAATATTTGGAAGTTCATTTATCAATTGTATGATCATACCTGACCGGGAAATTATGAAATTATGATTAGGAGGGTAATTTTGCCATATACATTGGGAACTTTATTTACTTACTTAGCCAATAAGATTTTCCTACTTCTCATTTCCACTGCTTGTGTGGGTTGGTAGGAACAAAAAATATATTTAACGATTCCTATGTAATGAAGACAAACAGTAGTTATGCTTATCAAATAAGATGCGAAAATATGAACTTGGTTTACTTGATCCGTTATTTTCAGTTACAAGCCTTGGTTGCCATCTTCATTTTGGGGCGATGGAGGTGATGTAAACACGTTAATTCAAATATCTCCAAGTATCCTTGAAAAGTATTAGGAAGGATGCGCAGCCGGAGCTAATATTTCTAGAATTAAACGTAATACACTATTAGTTGTTGAAAGCTGTGTATGCCGTCTGTGTAAAAGTCTTCGTTCGGCCATGAAGTACAATTGCAGTTCTATAAAAGTAAATGAACTTCTTGTTCGTAGTAATGATGTCATATGTAGCCCTCGTCATCATCGAACAATGCCCCGTTTGTTTGTTTGTATGTATGTTTACTACGTGACTCAGTCTCGTAAGAGTAGTGAATGAGGCGATCCCTTTCAAGCCGTCACTGCGACAGTTTCTACGCTAGGATCGTGACCTACGAGTGGAAAAGTTCATTCATAACGGCTCCCGTCGGGTCAAGGATCTTGACTCTAGTTTTTAATCGCCAATTCCTTTTTTCTTATTGTGAGTGACGTGTCGGTTTTTTCGCGTCCTATGCCCGAACGAGGATTGATTTGTGACTTCAAATCTTCATTCCAGATCGTATTGGCCTCTTGATATTTATTACTTGTAGAAGAGTGAATGCCGGTTCATTTTCTTTTCATAGAAATTTGCTGCCGTGACATTCACAGCTGAATATCTGATGAGGTCACTCGCCCTGGAAATTTCACAATCGTAGGAGTCTTATTCTGGGACGTTTTGTCCAAATAATGTCATAATTACTGTTAAACCCTCCCAAAAGGAGTAGAATTATAGACTGAAATTAACGAAGTTCAGTCAGATCGAACAGCTTTACTCTTTCTAATTTTTAAGAGAAATTGTGAGTTTGGCATATTGCTGCACGAGAAAGACGAGAAGTAAAAATACAACCTGGCGAGAGGAGCACAAAGTTTTCTATATTCTACGAATATGCATACAAATTGCTGGGCGAAGGCCAACAGTCGAATGAATTCTCTGATGAATTTAATTTTCTTCCTAGAGAGTATGAGGATGAGGAGAAAGGCGTATAATTTAGGATTGGGCCGGAGCCGATTGTCTTTTCACGATCCTTAGAGCCCAGTATTACTTGTACCTTTGTAAGGCGGCCATAAAAAGCAGCAACACTTGGCTACATTTGTAACACACACGATGCCAACCCTGCAAGTAGTATTCCTGACATCAAATAAAATGTATATCTGGTCGTTTACGGACCTCTGAGACAAACTAGGAATCTACTTACCGAAACATCGATTAGCGAGTAACTTGTTAAGTTCTTAACTTTAGAGGTGGCCGTGGCTATGAAAGTGTGACAGCTATTTAGAGGAATGACAAGAACGGTAAAATGTCGACCGCACCAGGGACTCGAACCCCGGACCTCCCGTTTTCCGGACAGCTATTTGGCTCTTAAGCCGGAAAGCAATGTTGTATCGCAGCCGAAGTGTTCGTACCTTCGATAAACTATACATAGAACACGGTGACATCAATGCGTTTTATTGGGATTCTGTTTCCTTAAACGTAACTTTGCTTATGCGAAAATTTTGGGCGCCCCTAGATTTTTCAACGATCGTGCTACCATCACTTGGGCGGGAATCGTAATTATAAAGTGGGCGCAGTCGATCCACCCATAACAGGCATCGTGTTTAACGTAAATGTACTATCGTGACGCTTCGCCGGTCCCGACTTAAATGACTTTTCTATCCAATAAAACATTCTCATTCATATATATATATATATATATATATGCGTCAGAAAATGAGATTGCCAGGTTAATGAAAACAATAAGGACAGGAAAGCGAGATAGATATTTGGTGACTTACCTTAGGTTCACAGATGGCAGAGGAACCATGTAGGATTTGAAGTTCTTGAATTTTCGGAGGCACCGCCACCTTCATCAGAAGGTTAGGAAGACATTTCCAGTTACGGCCATCTGTGAACCTCGGGTAAGTCACCAACGTCCTGTCTCTCTTCCCTGTCCTAATTAATTTCATATATATATATATATATATATATATATATGTGTGTGTGTGTGTGTGTGTGTATAAAAAGTATTTAACGCGTGTCGGTAAACCTCGCTCTTTCCTATTATATAATAGATAATAATACTTAAACGTTTTATGTTAGTAAAGTGTTCTAAACTAAGGGGTGTTTTAAAATTCCGAATCCAAGCCGCAACTAATTTTCCTTTACATATATTTATTGAAAATAGTGCGGTTTATACACTGCTAAATACGGTAATATGCTAATTGATTATAATATTATATCCATCGGTATTGTTAAGCTTCAATGCCGCCAGTTAATTGGGACACAAATTGAAGAAAAGGAACGAGGTAAAATAAATTAACGTGGTTACTCGCTAGCGGAAATCGGCAATTACAGTGCTGCAACTGGGTCTTAAATTGTGAAATATGAGGGAATTGAAGGTTATACCAATCAAACAAAAGTACAATGAAAAAGTAGGTTTCTTTCATGCTCAGCTATTATATAATTACAAATCGAAACCAATCTTTTATCATGGCCAATCATGCCAGTTGGTTTCAGAAGATCCCTTTTTACCTGTGTTATTTGAAGCCGCAATAGCCCACATGTCCCTTCGTCTGTCTGTTTTCACATCTCTGCCACCTAGTTAAATGTCTGCAAGGATATATGAGCCAGTGTATCGGCTCATTCTGTAATTCTATACGGCGACGTACAATTCCGAAGACCATTTTTTCGTGTCGTCCATTCAGGTTGCAAAGTAAAGAACCGCCAGTCAATGTAGAATAACCCGTTCCTTGAAAGAAGGGGCGTATTCGTGTAAAACCTGATCCTTGTATTTTATAATCCTTTTATGTGTAGGCTCGTAAAGAGTCCACGGTCAAGGTTAGGTCTGATGTATTACCGAGCTCAGCGTAACCGCAACACAGCCGCGTCAGGTCAATATCCTCATTGCAGGACATTTTTCCATAAAGGTCGCCTACTGAAGGTAAACTACTAGTATTGAATTATATATTAACAACTCTACAGAAATGTGAACATAAAGTTGATAAAACGCATAATTTATATCACAAAGTCCAACAATTCGTTATGGCTCGCCGAACCTCAGTATTTGTTCTAGACGGTTTTGGAGCTTGTTCAAAAAGGACCTTGATGTCCAGATTGTAATATGAGGCGAGCGAAAAGAAAGATAGATGCTGAAACTCTGGAATTAAGATCAAACTTTCTCCCCATATTTGTCAGTGATAGAAACCGGAGGAGCCTGTGGCTTGTGGTGATTCAAATTCATTAGTCAACAAGCACACGGATGAATATGATCCATCACAGTCCTTGAGGGGACTGACAAAATAAAAAGTGCATCTAAAGTAAATCAGGCAGATGAAAAATATGTAGAATGATAAGTTCTGGTGGATTTTTGTGCCCTGGTGTGGACAAGTATCTTCTTAGACTTCTTGACGCTAATTCAGCTTCCAAGAACTGTTACGAGAAGTTTCCTGGGGAAATCCCGTTACTGAATGAATTGTTATGTTCAGTATGTGCCAAATTACTCAATTTTCTTTCATCAGAAATTTTAATACACAATTCCACGTATGGTCGTTCTTATTGATATCCTGCAATCAGTGTTAAAATGTATTGCAGTTTGCATTGAGCATGCGCTTTAGGGGAAGGGAAGTATTTTCGTTTGAGGAGAAACTTCCCCTTCAACGAATTGCCTGAACGCTACTAGCATTGTTAAAAACATTAATTATATTCATACAAAGGGGAAATGGAGACTGCGACAACGTATTTTTATCACCCTCCTATACCCTATTATCTATTAAATTGTACGGATGAGTTTCTTGACGTACAGCATATCCTGAACTCCTAACAGAATTTATTTTACACTATTAAGTTGCGTTAACAAAGCTTGGAGTAAAAGTGAGCTCCACTACAATATGAGCGGAGTTGTCCACTGCACATACTATTGACACATGACGAGCTAAAACTCCCGAACAATACATTAATGCTGTATCCTTGCATGCTGGTGGGAAAATCTTCACTAGCTTTTACAATTTCTAGGCTCACGTTTCACAATTCATTCGCGATAATTGATTGAATCTGTTATACGAACAATGGAAACGTCACAAAAAAATAGGGATTTAAACTCGTTTTAGTTAATTGACTGCTATGTTACCACTACGAGGTTTTGTCACTGGACTATAGTGTCCTATGTACGTGAATAGGTTCTTGATTTTGATCATTTTTAACGGTTATATCTTTCACAAACTCCAACACAATTACTTATCCGTTTGGAACTCGCAGCTTATAATTTGAAGTAACTATCTGTATATGCAAAATCTAGACGTAGTCGGTAAGAACGTGTAACAATGATAATGGTGCGCACTTTGAATAAAAAGGTACTTGGTGTTCCCGTCAGGGCATCCGCGTGTGAAATATTTAAATAAGTAAGCAAATAAATGTAGAAGTAAAGAGTTCAAGAATGTATCGTTTTCTTTGAAACAGTAGGAGGAGATATTGAAGCGATGAACACTACGAGAGTTGAGTTGTGACAGCGCGGGTTTTCTATGGAGAGAGGTTGGTGTCCGGAACGCTTCGCCAGGGGGCAGTGGCCTCAGAACAAGGCATTCCTTGTAGCCTAAACTTCTCTCCCTTGCGAATCAGCATTCATTTATCTGTAGTGCTTCAACAATAGTCCAAGAACCCACCTAGTAATAGAGTACAGCGGACCTTCAACTTACCACCTCAACTTCGATTTAAATTCTCTCTTCCTTCTACTCTCATAAACAAAGCATTTTTATGACTTGCTAGATGTGAGCCCAACGTTCTTTGTGTTAGCCCGGTACAATAAACTCTTGGTCAACATGTGTTTTAACCGTCCTCGAGCGCTTCACTTGAACATTTTCCATTTCACGCCTATCGATTCCGACGGAATGTTTACTTCCTTCGTGACCAGCATGATGGCTAAAAATTTAATATAGTCAAATCTCCCATTAAATAAGGACTGTGTCTTAAACATCCTGGAAGATAATTGGAAAGAGTGGGGGGATGTGGAAGGTAGAGAAAGGTAGCCAAGTGTTGACTAGGGCCCCCGGGTTATAGTTTAAGGATCCTACCCTGTGATTTACCTAAAAGATATGCAAGGAAAAGTCAGAAAGCCTACACCCGGTAGTTTGTGCTATTGATTACTATTTTTATTTCCTTCCCTGTGTCTACCAGTTTTAGGATGCAGTTGGGATCAGTGGACAACTCTTATCTTACGCCCAAAATCTTCGACCCCAGTATATATACCTCCCAAAAGAGAATGAGGTGCCTCAACCTTGAAATCGGAGAGGGAACATCCCCAACGGTAAGCCCCATCCTCCCTCTGCAGAGAAATACCTGTGTGAGAATGCTCTATTTTATGCCGTTTATGTAAAAACATGTTAATTATGTGCAGTGCCGTTAATTTTTCCAAATTTATGAAATGGTATTATTAAAAAAATATTAATTAACTATTATGAAAGACAAAAATTCAAACTAGAGACAACCGAAGATTGATTAGAATTTTTATTTGAAATTATTTCTTCAACAAACTTATTTTAAAAAACAATAGATTATACTTCTAATCATTATCATTTATCACCTTTCGATATTTCCTGAGTTTCGTCGAGTTTGAAAATAAATTCATTTGCCGTGGTTCCGTGAAATATGTCATTAATAGGCGGTTCAAAGTTTAACGGAAATATACATACATAAAGATTTTAAAAAATTATTTAGTATCATCGCCTTTCAGGTGTTCGTATTTTGCAGGATATCAGATGCACAATTAGTCACGCCTTATTGAGCGTAATTACATATGACGAATTTCCCTGCAATGTCTCTCTCATATCAACCTTTACGCATGCTGATATATTTGCATAATTTTAACTATTTTTTCTACCCCTCGGTGTTTTATTTTCGGGTTTCTTAAGAATAAGTATAGTGAAATTTGTCCACGACTTAAAATACCTATAAATTATACTGTACAAACAGGCATACATCTTGTTATGGTTATATTAGGATCGAGGAACAAAACAGGAACTTCCCATCTTTTGGCCGCCCACTACACAGCCTTCTATTTCAAGAAAACGGGATAGTTGATTTACGAGGAATTCAAACCGCTTGTGACAAACTTCAGTTAGAAACTATATTTATTCTTGAAAGTTTTCACATTTAATCCAATTTGCTAAATGTTCTTTTGAACAGATTGTAAATATCTTAATAATAATAAAAGAAAAAATCATTAAAGATAAACAGTAGCCTGGCGAATGCCGGAACGTAAGATTTATTGACATTCTAGTTATACTTCTTCACAGCTCCATTGTGTTGCGAAGTTTTAATACTCTGTTTATCTGTATTGAATGATTACGTCTTTAGTGTCGAAAGCTTCTTGCTTTGTGGACAGGCTTTATGCCTTGCTTACGTTGAGGACATTGTACTACGATCTACACCTATCGTACAATATACTCCAGTTACTAGACATCTCTGGAATATGAATAAGACTTTAGTCCTATTTTCTCTTATTTATTTGACTCAAAATACTGCTCCCGATCGAATGTACAGTAAGACGGAAAAAATTATAATTATGTTCCCGTGTTCAATTGCCTGAGATATTTTTCAATCCCCGTCGTGCTTGACTTTAAACGTACGAATAAGTCAAGTTACTTTTATTCAGATCTACTCAATATCTCTGATCTCTTGCTTTTTCCCAGTTAACGAATCTTCGTCCTTATAAAATCATAATTCAAGTACATCTTCGAAAATTCGCGTAAAAGTTCTATCGTGACGCGTCGCTGTTCATGACCAAGTTATATACGATTTTAGCCTGTAATAAATATTTATTTTCATAACTAGTGATCATGAAATACGCGAGAAAAATATTCTCTCTGAATTGTACTCATTAAATTTCAAATCCACATCTAGGACGTTGGTATTTCAATGATTGATGGTGTGAACGCTTGATTTTTCATTGCCTTAACAAATTTGTTGCCGGCGCATGGAACGTATTTATTATACACAACTTTCTAGACCGCGAATTATTCCTAAACTTTAACTGTGGGGGATGAAAAGAACCGCTGAATCTGAGTGTTTTGGGTGAAACGCAAACCGGACCGATATTGACACATCGTATCTATGGGAACCCGTCTTCTAACAATAGATACACACACGCCACCAGGCGATTCAGATAAGGACGCTCATGGAAACGCCGACTTCCAGAGCGACAAAGAAGCTGATCAAACTTCTGAAGGCATCTGTATAAATAAAACGCAAAGTTGAGAAACGGATGAGCTAGATTTCAATGAATTTTTACATTTGTATTTCAATTTTCTCTGAGATCAAAATTACTGAACTTCAAGTCAAGAGGAAAGTTCGTAGCAGAGTATTCTGTTGATAAATCAGAAGCAAGCTAATGCGCCACAAACTGTCATGTCAACGTTCCACCGAGCACCAATGAAAAACCGCCAAGTCAGTCGATTTTATCCAATGCTGTGGTTAACAGTATTAAATAATAGTAAACTGTAACACTCGCTGAAACTAAATTGTTATACACTTTACATCTAATTCTGATCTTCGTAGATAAAAGAACTCGTGCGCCTTGCCTGACTGTGTAAGCGCAATAAAGTCACAAGTGAACAGATTTCAAAGAATTTTCTTATTTGCATTTCTATTTTCTCAAGGCTATATAGTTTTCCGAATTGCTAGTCAATATATTAATAATATTACAACAGCGATTGTTACCAATACTCCATGACCCGTAATTTATAATTTCGTCTACATAACGTTTAATAGGAATTAATTTTTAAAATCAAATTGGCGCAATTTCCTAACGGGAAAATATTTTTACATCTTACATATTCTAAAGAAAGTTAATTTTTTTATTTTAAATAACCTTTGATAAATTCAAATAAACCACAAGTCCATCAACAGTAATCTTTTTATTAATTCACCAAAAAAATTTAAAGCTGTAGACTGATGTGGCCGCCTGTGTCAGTACGCACGCTCTTCCCGGTAAGATCTTAGATCAGCAGGGGAACTAAAAGGAAATGCTGCGCATGCGCATTTCTCGTGCTATAAATAATAGGCCAGATAGAGGGAGCGCGCTGGAAGGCGAACATTTTAAAGTATTAGAAATTGAAGCACACATTCATATTCATAAAATACTATTATTTTAAAGATTCTGAAAATTATGAAACAAATAATTCCTCCTAAATTAATTAATGTGCTGTAACACATGGGCACCAGCCGCCACTACGTAGGGGAATGCGTATGATTGCATTGTCTTTGGATTACGAATGTGATTGGTACTATTTTCTTGTAGTTATCAGACGGGTTTACGCAGCTAGCGTATTAAATAGTTGAAGTGGTGTGCGTGTTGACTCAAGTGAGTTAATATTGGCCGCACACTAACCCACGCGTCGCAGCCTGGCGCTAAATGGCGGCAAACATCATTCTCTCTTCTTGCTAATCTCAGAGTTGTTAGCGCATCATTTTCGGCGAAATTGCTGATCCAGCTACAGGGAAATGTCGGGTCTTCCTTAATATAGCGAGAGGCTCGTGAACGTAACAGACGGTCTTGGCTGGTAAGGTCTCGCTTACTCGAGCGTGGATCTATTCCTGGACACGTGGCTAATGCATTCACAACTCTTGCACTGCAGCACTTTGCAAGTCCCCCCATAAACATACAATAGCCTCGTTCATGTCGCCCCGTATATCTGAATGAATGAATATTAAATTCCTGCTCTTGGGTTCTCATCACTCTAGTAGTAAAAGGAAATTACACAAAACCACATTCATCTGTAAAAACTATCCCCAGCACAAAGTTTCACTAATACATTTCGGGAAACAATGCACAACTTCCCATTGTTTTTTGCATTTAGTACAGAACTTGTATTTTTGCCGTAGTCTAAATATTAAGCCGCAAGGGAGAATTCTTGTATTAAATTATACAGTAGTGTGATTTGTACAGCGAAATTTAGAGAACATACTGAATCAAATGATTTAATTTTTAAACAATATTAAATCTGACATTTTAATTTATTTAATTACAAATTAAATGCAATAGCAACTAAACAAAAAAATTGTTAAATTAAAATTATTGTATCATGCCCAAAATACAGAAATTATTCAAACTTACTTTTACTACAACCATTTCCTCCCTATGTTCTCGGACCTAATCAATGTTATCTAAAAATTAATAAATAAATATAATTAAAGACAATAGTTGACTTGAAAACGAACGAATAAATAAATTTAGTATAACATGATTATTTACATAATTAACAAAATATAATTTGAAGAAACTACTTAACAGAAAAATATTCTGTACCCATTTTTTCTCTTAATTGGTTTATTCGAATCATATTTTCTTAGTTATGTAAGTAACCGTATTTTAGTAAATTTATTAATTTGTTTGGAAGTTAACTATATTTATTAACTTTGGGATCAACTGAACATGGGACGAAACTTTTTTTAGTAAACGTATATAAATTACGTATAAAATATAATTAATTACTTTCACAATGAAAAATTAAATTGTTAATAAATTTGGGTGACTTCAAACAGAAAGGATGTATTAATAGGCTTACATTTTGAGACATGAGGGTCTTGTAAAATTAGTATTAGAGGGAAATGTGTGGGGTAAGAATAGAAGAGGGAGAAGGGTGAAATTCGCTAAGCAGATTAGGGAGGATGTGGGAGTTATATATAAATGAAAAGGCTTGTGCAGAAGACTAGCATGGAGGGTTCCATCAGACCAGCCTAAGAAATGAAAACTTCAATAAAAACATCGTTAAAATGAACTTGTTTTGATCGCAGTATAAATTGTATCTGATGGTATTCCGTTTGAAATATAAGTATATTTTTATTTTCTTTGCTTATTACAATGTGATGTCAATTATCATCTCATCAGTACCTTGTTTCTTTCTCTACTTGTGAATCTCGTTTTCTTTCCTTATTCTCGGGTTGTGTTCTCGTGACATTTATCCTGTTCGTAAGAGCGGGTCAGTTAAACGATCCATAAAATGCCGACAAGAACTCGTCAGAAATGGAACCAGACTTCAAACTCGCCGCTTAAACGATGCATGCCCGATCGATGGAAGCCAACTTAGGTAGTGACACCTGATACTAAATGCAGAACACGCAGTTTACTTTGGCAAAGGTGCGTCGGAGGAAAATATTAGATTAAGTGATAACCTTAAACGGACTGCTGTCGGGGGAGATATTTGTCGGCCATTGTGTTCAGAGTTTAGAAAGGAGTCGTGAAAATGAAGGTGGCGGATGTCCGGAAGAAAAGGAAACTGTGGGAATAAGAGAGTGGACAGGAAACGATTTTGACTGTAGGTTGACGGGTACTGAAATGGGAGATTAAGCCGAGCTGAGGTTGGAATTCAGATCCACCTAAAGAATTCTGTTTGTTTACCTTCACGAGAAGAGAGTGCAACTGAGTCCAAATTCCGCAAGGAGATATTCATAACTATGCCTCCGTATAAAGATAAATACGTAAAAATAAAATAAATTGGAATAAAATTTAGAAATATGTACTGAATGCCAGAGAAAATCGTCGACTAACCTCCTCCTGTATATACCTACAACCATTTCGGTCATAGACGGTATGTTATTAAAATGATATTCAACATTCAATTGTTTATCATTTGAGGAGTTGAGTATTTAACGCGTTTCATATTAATATACATCTGAAAGTTACAAAATTTTTATAATGGGGTAGGTTCTCATTTCTGCTTGTTGTTGACGTATTCAGTCGCAACACTGATCTGATGGCCTTTCCATTTCCTCATAAGTAGCATAACTTACACCCTCCATAATCTGCTTAGCTTATTCCATCCTTTGCCTCCCTCTTCAGTTCTTACCCCACACACTTCCCTGTAATGCTAATTTTACAAGACCCTCGTCTCTTAAAACTCTTGATCAACGTCCTCCATATTGTTCGCTTTTCTCCTTTCCGTTTAGAACTTCCTCGCTAGTGATTCTATCAACCCATCTGATTTTCAGCATTCGCTTATGCACCACATTTCAAAGGTTTCTAATCTTTTCCTTTCCGCAACTCCTATCGTCCACTTTTCGCACCCATATAACACGACACTCCAAACGACAATTTTTAGTAACGATTTCCTAATATTCACATTTATAACACCGTAAGTAAATTCCTCTTTTTCGCGAAAGCCTTCCTTACCTGTGCTGTCCTGCTCTTTATGTCAACTATACTATAGTTATTAAGCTTACCAAGTAGCATCCTGCTTTTCTGCTTATGAATAATATTGTAATCCAATATCGGTTTATCTTCGCTTAAGTTTTTCATTGTGAAAGTAATTCATTAAATAGTATACGTAATTTAACAAGTAATTTAATCATTTTTCTGATTTAATTGTTCATAAATCATTAATTTACAAAACTAGCAGATATTGTTAAAATATTTTGAACACCTTCTGTTTTAAATGCCGAAACCCCGGGAAACCTTTCTTTATTTTCATCACTATTTTGCACCCCCAGTCTTTTAGGGCATGGGAATAATAATATTGTTTTAAAGATACTGAATGCAAAACATTGTATAATTTTTGTGCGTTATTCGATGGTAAGTAGGACTGGAAAAGTAATGAATATTGTTTAAATTACTAAGTATTCGTAAAAGACAGTTTTTTTCTCAGTAAAGCTTCAAATATAGTTACTTATAATGCGTTCCGTGTTTTCAATGCTCTGGTGGCTCGTGTCTCGGACAACCTTACAAACAAGTCAACAATATGAAGGAAATTCTATGCCAATAACTTAGTTTTTCATCATACTTGTTCATTACTTCAGCTTCGGAATTTTTAAGGTGAAGAATGTAATCATTTGAGCTTTTTTACTGGTATTTATTTGCCATCATCACCAATGAGTCAATGAAAGAGGTAATTGTATTCCTGCTCTTTTCGTTTTTATTTGCTTCATCACAAATGGTCTTCGTAGAAGAGAGATGAGGTAACCATAGAATGCAATTGTTCTCTTTTGAGCTCATCTCAAAACTGGAAGTTCGTCAAACACGTCACCCCAGAGCTTTAAGTAGGGTCTGCTGTCGACTGTATCGGAATATTTGAGAGGTTGTTTTCACCATCTGAAAGCATTATTTGAGAGAAACCATTTCTGTTAAGCTTTATCTGTTCGCCGTGTTTTCCAGGTAGTCGCTCCCCTCTTTGAGGTGGTCGAGAACGGGATCCAACACCGGTTGTGTCCTTGACCGCAGGCGGTTCTGTACTCTGTTCATGCAGCCTCCCAAACAAACAATAAAGATTGAAGTTTCCGGAGTTTCAGAAATGTGGACACGCCTTAGAACTCATCCTGTTGCATATTGTGCGCACAGAATTTAAATGCTCTTCTGGATTCCGTTTGGGACGTGATTGAGGGAATCATCGAAGTGGAAGATCTGATAAAATTGTAAAATCTGAAACTGCGTAAAAGTTGGCTGACCTTGTTATTAAAAGTAATCGTCACGAATGCTTCTAAAATGGCGTTTACACCATATAATGAATTGCTTATGAGCTTCACAGAAAAGTGTTAAATTAGAATGTGAATATACACACACTTTGAATTTCTGTTCAACGCCTTAATTTTGAGCTATTCTGTCCCTTTAACATTAAAATTTATGCTTCTATGAATCCACTTGCTCGACCCACGCATTCAGCTTAGAGCCAACACAGAAATAGACTGTCATTGTCACCGTACCTGTTGTCTAAAGTTATTTTATGAATCGATATCTCAAGTCGATGTTAAATACGTTTACGATAATCGTAATAAAGAAAATAGTGCAGCAGTATATCGGATTTTATTTCAGAGAAATTTGTTCATGTCGTGAATTCAGATTGACGGCCAGGGAATAACACTAATTATACAACATATAATGTTAAAAAAAATAATCCAGTTTTATCAAACCATAAAAGTCGTAATTAAACCTGAGTGTATATAATATTCCTATTAATATAGCCACGAAAACCATAAGAAGTTAAAGAAACCGTTCGTTCATTACGCTTATTACGTCATTTGAGACCTGAGTCATATGATGAAAACATAAATAGTAGTATTATTGCACATCTTGGACTGATCAACGTGGAAGTGTTATATTTTATCCACGAAGAGAGGAAATGCTTACACTGAAACCATGAAGACTATGAAAATGAATTAAAAGATCCAGAGGGAGGGAACAAGACCGGACCGGGGATTGAACCCTAGTACTTCTCTTACAGGGCGGGTGCTTTCCCATCTGAGTTATCAGAGTCGACTTCCCAGCAACCTTTCTGTATCCATTGTATCTATACAATGAGTCTTGGACTCGCCTACAATTTTCTTAATCATTTCCTTCACGGAATAATTTTAGTTTCATAACCTTCTTTGCTAATCTACATTGTAAGCATTTCTGTTCTTGAGTTAAAATTATAGCGCTTATGATCAATTTACACGGACGTCCTAAAATTATGCCGTGAATAATGCGATTAAGGAAAACTCAAGAGAGTCTGAACTACAGGATGGAGAAACCTCGCACTGGTCTGTGGAGTCGACTCGGATAACCAGGATGGAAAAGGTTACGGCCAGTAATCGGCGTACTTGAATTCGATTCCCAGTCCCGTCGTGACCTTCTTATTTATTTTTTTATAATAATTTAGTTTTTATTCTTTGTGTAATTTGTGCTTTATATTATTTCCCTATATTCGATATTGCGCCTTGGAGACATGAAAAGAATGAACTGTACTATGAAAAATATTCTAAAATAAGTAAATTTCAGAAAAACAAAGTCATCCTTCAGCATTGGTATTAAATTTGTATTGTAAAAGAAATTTAAATGGTGACTTGCACCACATCCTAACCGTTCACATTACGTAACTTTCTATTGTAAATTTAATTTTACTTTGAAGACTGGCTAAATATTCTTGTTTTTTAATGAATATGATACGCTGTCGGGATACAGAAGCAGTTACATCTGACATCTGGGTTGTTAGGAGGTGTCTCCAAAACAAAATAACTGTATTTAGAAAACTGTATTTAGATTTATAGCCGACTATAACATCTAAATACAGAACGAAAATATGGCACGAAGATGGTTTAGATGTTTCCGAAACTTTGTTGTAAATAACCCCACAAATCAGCATCAGGTACCCGGATTGTCCCTTGTTCTGCTATCTGCTTGAGAAAGCAGTCCCCAAACCTTAACAAGGTAAAAGAAGGAACCCTACCAGTGTCTGATTTAAAGGGTCCTGCATCTAGTCGGCTTCATCAAGTATCAGTCTAAACGTTTGCGGAATAAAATTATCCATTCACGTTGTAAAGAATGATGGAACAGCTCGGTTAATAATGAGGGAAAAGCAGATCGACAATCAGAACCTTAGTACTCGTATATAAAAACGAATTGATAACGTTTTAGACCTTCACAGCATCGTTGCAAATGGCCTCACCGCCATTGAGAACGCACTTCAGAAACAGTACCAGCTGAAGTCCATATTCTCTCTTCTGCGTTGACGCACCTTTCATTGATCATGAGCATCTCAGTGCGTATACTAGGTAGGTCATTTCTCGTTCCTTCTATACACGTATAAAATATGATCAGAGGTGAAAGTGTCTGTATTCATCCACCGGAAATGCCGCGCTCCCCTGAACGTCAGCAAACATTTCCGCTGATGGCGCATGACTTCTAAGTCCAAAGGAAGAGGAGGGGGAAATTGTAGTAGATTATATAAAAAAATGAATGAGCCCAATATAAATAACTCAAAATTCTGATGAAAGACATTAATAAGGACAAAGCAGTAATCTGGCTTCGGCGATTAGTTGTATTAAAATTAAAAACTACAGTTGAGAATCGCAAGTGAAAGCAACCACAGCCAAGTACTTAGTTACTGTTAAACATAATCCGTTTCTCTTTTTTATTAGTTTAAGAGTATCCATTTCTTCATTTTTCGCTGACATCATAATACGCTACATTTATGAAATCATTCTTATTTCTTTACTCTTACTAAAATGTTCAAATTGTCTACTGAATACAGCTTCGTGAGCTACAGTATGTTCCAAATTTTCTCTTACCCGTTGTCTTAGCAAACAAAAGTAATTTCTAGACGTCCAGCCTTATATTTACGTCAGGAATTAAACTACGTGGGCCGCATACAAATATTTCCCTTTGTTATTGTGTGCATCCGCCATATTTCTTCCGCCATATCCGCTCGAATGAATAATACTGTATATACTGGGCAGGATTCCAAGTGGTTGGTATTGCAGTGTCTGGCGCCTGTGTATGGATTGATACTCTTCATTCCCGTCTCGTCTCGTCATCAGTATGACTTTTGTATTTCACGTCTTTGTGAAAAGTTGTAGTAATTGGTTACGAGTGCAACTTGGACAACTCTTGATTATAGCGCGAGTTACACATTTCTTCTATGATCTCATTTGATATCCTCGAAGATTCGCTGGCCAATCATGACGGGAACGTAAATGTCGGAAATGCCATTTTCTGTGCAGTTGTTCATATCTATTTGTTAATCGTGATGAAGAAGGAAATTTCAATCCTGGAACTGAATTAGATTGTTTGAAATTTCTTCTTGAGGTTTCATGATCATTACTCGTGCTTGCTGACCGTGAGGACTATCTTTAGAGAGAAAGACAGATGTTCCCACACACGCAAACAAATAGACGTTCGTTTACTTTGTGGACGATTTAAGGCTGTAGTTGGTGATAGAACACAGCGTGGGGGTTGGCGCCCTCGTCGAAATTCTCTCATGTTCTATGTAAAATCGTTTGATTACAGACGACACTGATCAAGTGATGTTATTTATTGGTTCCGTTAGTGAAAATCACCTCAATGAAATGCGTCAATAAATAAGTTGATTGACAGTTTTTAATTGTATGTAATACTAGCTGGGGTAACAACAAAAAGAAAAAGAATTATTAATTTTGGTGCAGCCCGTCGGATATTATGCGCGAATTGATAGGTCTTGAGGACAAATGGTTTAAATAACCACAAGGATTGAAGATGATTGTGGCTCACTGCAGTCCCCGGTATAATTACGAATTAGACTACGTAGACTGATCTTGGGTTTATTATTATAATATATATAGATTAATAAACTTGAGTCTAAAACTATTTATTAAAAAAATATCCAATTCTTGACGTTTCTTTCGTTAATAATTTTGATACGACTAAATTTTAGAATTAGAGAGGTAAGGTAGTAGTAACTTACCTCTCAATTTTACTCAAGTCAAAATTAATGATGGAAGAAAGGCTTGTATAAAAAATTATGAAAATTGTTGTATCTGAAAAGGACGAAACGTCGTGAATTGGCTATTTTTTTGGCAATGAATACAATATATTTAGGTTTGGGAATATAAATAAATGTAATTATGAATAGGATAATTCAGTAATGAAAATTATTTATGTATAACTGAATCAATGTTATGTATAAACAAATGTATGTATACCCTGGTGTAGTTACTGAACAGAATATAGTTGTACTAATATGCATTGATTTATTACATAAAATCCCGTCGACTTGATACAATTCGCCCTGCTTTTGTCCAACTTTTTTCAAGCAATCTTCGAATCGTTCTTTCCGACTTCGGAAACTTGAAGGATTGTATAGCTAGAGAGAACTACGACACGCAGTGGTTGAATATTAATCGTAGTAGGCAGGAGTTCACTTTAACATGAATTTGTATTACGAAGACAAAATATTTTTTGAAAATAATGGTGCAAGGAAACATATTCAGTTTAGTTCACATTACGTTGTACGTCAACAAAAAAAACATTCGTAAAATTTAAGAGAGCTGCGTAACTCATTCCAAACTAATTTTCGCAATGTGTACAGATCGTGAGATATAACACGGCATAGAAAGGAGAATGGCTGGGGGTGAGTATTGTCTTTTGAGAAGGTACTTCCCCTTCAATCGGGCCTGCTCAACACTATTGTCATTGTTGAAAGCGTATATTATATTCTTACGAACGGGACTGAGCCAATGTCTTTTTACTATACCCTATATTGCTAAACTGAGCGGTGGACTTACCCGACTACAATATTGGGGAATTTGTCTATTGCGCATCGTGTTGACACACGACTAGCTAAATCTCCTCTGTTGTACTTGTGAATTGTCTGGATGGAGAGCGCTTTGTTCTTGACTGAATGTGAACACATTCTTTTTTTATTATATAAACTGTCCAAAAGAGATAAACCAAAATAGTCTCTTATTAACAGATTGTTCTTTTACTTACATCCAAAAAAAAACTGAGTCCGTCGTCCCCTTCCCAGACGATCATCCATACATCACTCAAAACGGTGACACAATTAACGGACGTTGTTTTACTTTCACTTCATGTTTCTGATCAATTTTAGACGTCTCAATTAATCTTTTTTTTTTGTTTCTTGAAGAGCAATCTGGCAAATCTACCATTATGATTAACGTGTTGGATTAGCGTTGGGTATTTTGTCAGCTTAATGAAGATCTTGAGTAGGTTCATTCCAAGAAATAAGTAATTTTGAGGTTTTTTCCCCGGTGAAATGAGACGAGTAGGTGTGTTGCTACACAGTAGTACGCTCATTTTCTAATCCGCCTTTAAGTTGGCAAACCGACTTCATCCTTCAGATTCTTGCCAGGGTAAACACAGAAGCTCATTTGCTGTCTGCTCGAGGAAGGATGAATTACATTCACTCGCGTTTTAGAGATTACTTCACCAACGTCACAATTGCTCGTCTTAACGCGAGATTCGGATCTGCCTTATTTGCTCTTCTTTAAAAAAGATGCGGTAAATATAGCCGCTTACGTATGGAACCTTGTCGCAGACAATATATTTGGTTCGCCTTGTGACGTTGGAAGAGACGCACAGATCTACATCCCAGGGACTGTAAAAAGATCTGCGTTCACAATGGATGAAACGAAACTCTGACGTCACAATTCTCGTAAAAATTGTCGTAATTTATGAATACCAATTTAGACATCATGAAGCTATTTTGGGCGATATTCCTTAAGATCCGTTACAAATCTTGATATCCATCGTTTCTACTGGAATACCTAAAGCCTTGGAAAGAATTTTTGGGTTTATTCTTCTGCTTTCGCAACTGGCTCACGGCTCGCTGGGCTTACATTCTAACACGGGATCATATCTCCTTTGCATAATGAGGCTGTGGGCCAACAGGTGTCAACTTCCATATCGTCCGTATGCTACTTTGTTTCTGTTCAAACCCAAAGTTAACTCCAGAAACAAATCCTACGCGAATCATGGCAATGGACTGACATTCAAGCAAATTTCTTCCAATGGCGCAGAGGATACATGAGTTGTTTTGCATATTCAGTTTTATTTTTTTTACGTGATCTTTATTTCTCAGTGCTTAGTATCGATTTTGGAATTTAGGTTAAATTTGCGAACGTTCTCAAAATGTCTATCTTCCGCTACCGTACCTCCCAAAAGTTTTTGCTCGCCTGGCTTTAAATTTATCACTTATGAAAACAGCACGTTTTAACTGGTAATGATACTTCTCTTGTTCGGCTACTGACAATAATATTACAAAATAATAAAATGCGACCTTCAAATGTTAATAAAAAATTCCCAACAAACAGTAAATTTTTTCCTAAAATTAACAATTTAAGATCTTATATTTTTAATTTATATTACCGAAAAAGTCTCAAAATAAGGGATGATACTTTGACTTGGACTATCTTATTTATTTTTTAAACATGAAAATATCAGATGTAATGAAATAATTTTAAAATCTTTAGCTATTTTATGGTAACATTCTAGGAATTCTCGTACCTTTTTTTATTCTCAGTGAGTAAGAATGTGAATCACTAATATTTCCCACTCGCCAGACGTTCGTGACTGGAGGACGACTGACATTAGATTGTACCAGTCTTCAGAATTTTACCGAGAAAAGGGTGACTATTGTTTTCCCCTCTCGGCATATCTAACTTCTTGGTAGCAATTCAATATTGACGCAACCTTGGAGCTCCATCGCCTCGATGATTAGTTACTCTTTCCAGCAAGTCATATCAGCCGTGTGCTCAGGATTATGGTCTTGCTCTCTTACAGCTGCTGTTTTTTTTCTAGTGCTAGAATGAAATTAAGAATTGTAACACACATTTCTCAACAATAACTAATAATCAGTTTAATTGTCTCGGTCTGTAGTATAAACTGTAATTTCACAGTTTTCCCTGATTGTAAAAATTTAATCACCCGAATAAACACAGAATTCTGGGCGAATGGAAACCAAAATGATATGTAGGATGAACGGGAAATCTTCTTAGGATCTGACAATTCACATTTGGCCTCTTTAGAGAGAATTTTAAATGATTTTATTTTAAGTTCTACGATTACTTCATTCTCTAATGAGACGACCTACGGAAATAAATGTGATTGTGTTAAAAATATGTCAGTCACGATCCAGTCTGACTGGGTGATGTCTCTAAAAGCTGGGGGAGGAGGAGGCGTTCTTTGAAATCTCTTAGTCTGTGGATGATCGTTCAGGTTGTTCAAGATTGTTTTTCACTATAACTAAGCATAATTTTATTCGCACAGTAGCAGGGAAACGCTGGAATTCACATTTAAGCATGAATTACAAATGTATTATTACCATTTCTGGTATTGTATTGCAATGAACGTATAAGGGGAAATATTTTATTGTAAAAATCTTGAATAATACTAATTTAACATTTATTTATTACAATGTACAATAATGGGATGAATCTTAATTTGCACACCCGGCTTTTTTATAATAAACACTTAATATATTTACAATATTTATACACATTAAATAAAATATCTTATAAACTAAATAGATGAGCTCTGCACTGAGGGTCGTTTAACGGGCCTTCCCACAAAGAATCACTAACACAAATCCTATTCGGATTGGTAATACCAGGAAATCGGCTAAAGGATACAAACAGTGGTATTTACCGTGTCGTCTCAGCTTGCCTGGAACTTGACGCTGGACTTCCACATTTTACAACGATTAGCCCTTTGGAGATTCAGACTGGATCATGCCTTCATCCCGTTGTTTTAAACGTCCACGGCCAGGGCCATCGACACTTTCTTACCGCTCCCTCTTAAAATTCAATCTTCATATTCAATCCTAATCTGTTTAATGTCTCAATCATAATCTCAAAATCCATCTCCTTAATGCCTAATCTTAAGCTTCTTAATCTTTAATCTTAAATCAAAACGTCCTTCCTGTCCCCAAATACATTTTTATTCGGTTTTTAATAATTTTTCCCCACTTTATTATTTCATATTCCGTCGTTGGTTGGACTCGATTTTGTGCAATAAAAATTATCTTTCCTCTCTGGGAGGAGCCGTTAGGCTCGCTCCACCAACGTTTTTATGGAAAAACACAATCCTTGCTCAGCATTCGATGCCCCCAAATTTCACGATACTTGGGAAAAACCCCGGTCACACCATCGTCTCGGACTTTATCACCATCTGTAACTATAACTTCCTTCACGCAGCTTGCCTTTGATTCTGTACCGCCAAATTTCGCACGTAGTTGTGTTATGATTACAGTATTAAAGGTGAAAGAGTATTTTGTGCCAACGGATTCACTCACTCCACGACAGTTAAAATCCTTTTTCGAGGATAAAAGAACGCTGGTTGAACGTAAGTACCCTTTAACAAAGTACAGTTTGCGTGATTCTACATGACGTGTTTACATGCGCAATAGGGGAAGGGGAATGGGAGTTGTCGTTTGAGGCTATCATTGTTAAGAACATTCATTGTCTCCAAACAAACGGGATATGGAGACTGCGACGAAATCTTTTTAATGCACGCTATACTTATTATTTATTACATTTTAAGGATGCGTTTCTAGACGTACAACAAATCCTGAACTGACAGCAATATATTTCCTAACGCCAATATTTTCAGAATTGCTTTTACACTACCAACTTGTATCAACAAATACCGTAGTAAAAGTGACATTGTCTACCACCACCTGAATATGGGTGGCATTTGTCTTTTTGACAAACGACTGGCTAATTCTCCTGAACTGTACATTGATCCCGATGACAGCAAGAGATCAAATAGATAAATAATGTTGAACAAATAAACGTTAATATAATTTTGAAATGCAAGAATGTCTAAGAAATTTGTCCACATTTCTAACACATCCCAAAAAAAAGAAGCTAACAAAAATAAGAGTAAAAAACAATTCACCTCATTCATTTCACTTCAAGAACCTATTTTTTGCTGAAGATTCTTCTAAATCAGTGCTGTAGGTAAATCGTGCCAATGACGTATCATTCTGTTTAGGAAAAAATATTTCGCCCCTTCCGTGATTTGCGGTTTCGGTATGATTTTAAATTTGTGGTCACTTCTTCCAAAGTAAATTAGTTTTCCATGGCAAGTGATAATACTACAAGAGCTGTTTTACGGTTCTTTCTCAGATGCTTATCCAACGCTCAGATAGCACCGCTTCTGTAAAATTTAGAGCGGTTCAACTAAAATTACGTAATAGTTTCAGTTCAGCATAATAAAGCAGGATAATCGTGGAAATGGTTCCAGGAAAGGATCCAGTTTCCTTGTGTGACATTTCTATCTTGGTTCGTCTTACGTTTCGTTTAAGATTCAACATGGACAATGTTACTGTTCTGTTTGCTTTTTACAAAAAATAATCTTAATGGATGTAGTCTATGGGAAAAAATGACGGACAAGACTCCAGGGAAATTTTCGGTTCTATGGCTACCGGTCAGAAGTATTAACCGTTCTGTATACAAGCCAATATTTGAGGAATTTCAGTATACTGTTTACTTCTTACATGTCTTTTATGTCAGAGGATAACTTTCCCGTTTGTGCCACACGTTTTATGGCATTTTAAAGGTCAGGATAGTGTTTTGCCGCATTGCACCTATTGTGAATGGGTGTGTATATTTTGCAAGGTTTTGCCATTTGTCCCTAGTTGTGTGCGATGACGTGGGCAGTACTCTGCGATTCTATAAAAGCTTGATGGGTCGTAACTGATGTACGACTGCTGATGCACGGACCGTGTCGTTCCTAAAATAGCTGCACTACCTGGACAAGGCCATTCCCACCACTTCGTCGTCTTACCGTCGTCACTATCAGTTATCTATCAGTTATGGATCTGAACTAGGGTACCGTATAACTGTGAAACAGCGAACGTGAACGCATTTTAAATAGTAAAATATAATTTATGTTTTACGAAGTAATAAACTAACAGGGAAACAAAAAATTATGTTAACTTGGATTGTGTAAGGAAAGAAGTAATAATATTCATCGTAATTGAAACTGATTTCTTTGTAAGGTTGCATTCTTAAATGTTTATAAACGTTCAGAAGTAGCTGGTCGTCTAAAAATACTTGGATGGATCATAAAATAGTGCCAGCTGTGTAATTAAATAATTAATAATGAACATATAATAACGAAATTGGTACTGATTATAGCCTGAACTGACTAACGTTGAATATTGTCACCATTCATTTGTACACATTTGCGCCTTCGGTGAACCCCTTGCAGCCAAACCAGTGTGGAAAAATTCAAGGATTTGTTTCTTGACCTATGATTTTGTGTCATATCCCAAGTCTGCAATTATTCCCTTAGCATATGAGGCGTTCAATGTAGGAGCAACACTGTGAACTCAACGCGTCAGTCTCCTCGAACTGCTTCATTACTGCTGTATTACGCCTACCGAGTGCTCGGTTGAGAGTGAATTCAGCTTAGTACTCGGCTAATGTAATCTGGACAGTGGTAGTTATAACGACAGGAAATACTGGACAGGATCAGCACCTGACCCCGTGTATGCCGTGGGGCTTTACGGGGTGAATGCGCATATATGGCGTACAGAGCCCCGGAGGGCCCCTAGCCGAAGGTGCTCAGTCAGTACTCGACCTAGTAACGATTGATTGGCTCGGCCGAGATAGTGGATAGAAGAACTTTTTAAACACGCGGCCGAGTGAACCCCCCTCCACCAGCCAGACGGTTTCTACCTGCTTTGAAACCGGTTCCTTTTCAAATCGGGCACCCTACTCGGTCTACCCGACTTTGGTGTGCCACAAGTTAAAAAATAAAATTAAAAATTTAAGATACACAATCAAGAAAAGAATAAAGTTGAATAATAATCTGGAATAGAATGAAATCGAATTTATGAACGTATTGTAAAATGGTCGAAGGAACACGTAATTAAGGTGTTACAGCTATAATCTGAAAATGCACTTAACAAGTTATAATTATACTTCACGTAGGAAATAATTCTATTTTAACATACAAAAATGTATATGTAACATAGAAGTTATCAAAACACTTAGGTAGGCCATAGTAAGAAATAATTGTGAAACACTATTGTATAAAGTGTAGTATCGGGGCCTTCGCAAGCATTGAACTCACTCTTGCCGGGTTCAGATTCTTAACCAGTTTCTATGAAGACGAACAGATTTTTATACATAGAAACGTAGGGATCCTTTCTTTCTCCTTTCACTGTCTTTCTTATTTTTATTAACAATGGAACACACGATAATTTCTTTATGAAATATTTCGACACAATAGTCAACAAACAAATTGTTTCATAAATCCTTCAGACTGCAGATTTCCGTCATTTTTCCCGTAACGCGCTGTTCCACTCTAAATCTCGGTTGCCTGCTGTTACCGTTTCCGGTAATTACATTTCGTTTTCATGGTCACGACGTTTGCAGAAGCAACGACCCCGTGAGGTGAAAGTGCACGGTTCCTACGGTTCGTGCAGAAACTGACGGAGGTGGGGGCTGGCTGTAAAACTCGAATCCTTCCTTATTTATTTATTGGCTGACCGTAAGTCGATTATCGGATCACGACTTCTGATAAATATTTTCAAATCGTTTTAAGAAACAGAGGCCAGATCTAAATATGAAACTCCGAATTAAAAACAAAATACAGACCAACAACCATCAGTTGATGATCTCTTATATTTACCAAAATAATTTTAAAAATTAGTTTAAAATTCTGTTAATGTTCAACCAATGCAGTCTAATGTGAATCTCAAAATTGTTTTAAACAAATACTTGGCGATGTCTCCTCTCCTGTTGATATACAGATTTTTTCTGCCAATGACTTTTGCGAACGTTGCTAGTGGGCGTTGACTTTACCTGTCGGAAATAATTCATTCGTAGAAAATGGAAGTTGTTAGTGTTATACCTGGCTGGGTCTGAATTAGACGTTGCCCATGCCTGTCCCTGATATTTCTAAAGTTAATGCTTGCAATTAATTGAAAAAACTGATGAGTAAAACCTGGCATTTTACGTACAAAGAAATATTTAATTGGATTAAACTATTGCGACTTGTTTTAAATAAGGAATGAAATCACGTTGTTGCTTTATTGAAGTCGGATTAAATTTTAATTCAAAACTACAGACGCAAACATTTTAAGTGTGATTGGATTTATATTCATTTAATTAATTCATTAGTCCTTTATTGAGTAAATAATACAAGTCAAAAATACCAGTATCAATATGCATCAATGAGAATAATAAAATATTATAAGGTAACACATACACGAAAATACACAGAAACAAATGTTGAAGTTCAGTTGGAATGAATATTTTTGTAAAATAAAGTAAATTAGCAATTAACACCGATCTTCACAATGAACACTACACATTTGAGTCCCGATGCATTATGTAGAATACAGTGTGTTTCAAAAGGAATCATCTAGTTAACAACGTACACGGAAATGTGCATGCGGTATTGAAAATTCGTCTCTAGTGGGCATGTGTTGAGTTACTGCTTATACAGCTGTTACGCGGTTCCACAGTTCTACAGTTAAACCATGGTTGCTGGAATTGAAGGTATTCAGTCATTTATGAATCCCCACAAGAAAAAAATCACCTGCTGCGTGTCCGGTGTCCTTTGACGCTTGTGATGTGAGGCTCAATTATTTTACGTAATATGATCGATCCTTCGTTAAGTAAGTCTTATCATTTAAAGTCTTGCTGGTACAAACTCGAGTGTTTTGAACATTACATTTGCTCAATTAAATCGGGTTTTATGAAATTGATTGGTTCATTTTGAAAACAACCCGCTTATTTATTTCGTCACTTGCCATGAATATTTGAAATCGATTGGCTTATTTTCAAACGCCCTGCCTATTTATTTCATGGTTTGCCGTGAATTTTAATGTGACTAGCTACTTCTGCGTCCTTTTCAAACAGTAGTTTTTTATATTGAAATAAAAAAACTATTTTTAATGTTTGTAAACAAATTTACGTTCTTGTATTAGTTGAGAATTCCAACGCGGGTTTATTTTATCTATGGCCTTGCATTCTTCACGCCCGTAAAGAGGATTAACTGTCTCCGGCTGAAAGCTGCAACGGGTTCTATCTCTTCTACGAACTATGTCCCAAAAAGTAAAACAGTATTCTGTATTGACTGATTTATCTCTGTATTAATAAGACCAACAGTTTCTCTACCAATCTGAATATCACGGAACATAATTTTTGTAACATTATGCAAACAAAGGGAAAGAGCACTAAATAACAACTTTGGATGGTTTCCATTATATATAAGACGGTGTAAAAAAATGAAATGCCGCCTGTGTCACAGAAAAAATAATAATGAACATATAATAACCGAACTAGTACAGATCAGAACTAGTACAGTCCTCTGCACAGCATATCTTTCAACATACAAATGCATTTGTTCACATTTGGTTCAACGTTGAATCCAGACATAAAAAGTTTTGAAAAAAATCAGGGTTTTGGTTTTTTGACATCTGTGATCTATTATTCCTTTAGTATATAAAGAAGTTTGGCAACTAAAATTGCAGATAAACCGCACCATCATCTGTCACAGATTCCAAAAGTGGACGCGCTGATGAAGTAATTTCAAGAGACAGACGCGATAGAGTTCACGACGTTGCTGCTACATTGCTATGCCTTTAGACTTGGAATACCTGAATGAATAGGTCAAGAAGAAAAACGATGGATTATTCCAAATTGGTTTGAATGTCTTGGCAAATGTGTACAAATGCAGAGTGACTATGTTGAACGGCAGTGATTTAATCTGTTCTAATCCGATTATTTTATGTTCATTATCATTTTATGACACTTTTGGTTCTACCCTCGTACATTGCTTAATAACTTATCATATTAACCACATTCTGGTATCAAGAGTTGATGACTGTTTGCTTTCGGAATTGTGTATTACCATCCGAATCTGGTAAAAGCTGCCAACCATTTTTTCCCTTCCAAAATGATCTTTACTCCCGAAAACACTCAAAGAAAGTAGATAGAAAAAGTTATTTCTGTTTACAAATATTTTTTTATTCATATAAACAACTTTTATCGTAAAGATTTTTTTTATTTGAAGGAATTGAAGCAATATTTTGTTATTAGTTGTTAAAAAGAATTATATTCGTGATTTCCCCAAAAATGTATTTGTGTAAACCTGTCATCCATGAAGCTGGATGTATGGCATAGATGGAGTTCCTTGTGTAACTCTTGCGAAAGTTGGCCGTGTCTCACATAAGTGTTGATACGAAGACAGAATTAAGCGTGGAAAGTCAGAACCGTTCCACTTGTCGAATGATTCATACCGCAGGAGAGAGTTCTAATACCAGTCCGCATCTTCTATTATGTATTACAAAAAAATGTGTTCTAAGATTGTTTGTGACTGAAACGTTTTCCAAGTATTTATGATTACCCCAGATCTCGTTTCTCGTGCAGGCTGTACACAAATAGGACATATGTAAGCTAAAAGAAACGTAGTTTAAAATAGACTGGTCTTGTTTTCCTTGACTAAAGAAACTCGTGATATACGGTATGAGCATTTGGGTGTCCCGCTCAGATTTATTGGCGGTCCACATGATGTACTTCGTCAAGATTGACGACCCAGATGTCCCCTCGTAGTCCCTCCCGAGCGGCAATACGTTCATTAGCCAGTGGACATCCTGCTTTAACTTACGAAACATCCTCGTCTAAGGATATTCGGGAATCATGTTACGAGAGCTACTTTACACTGCGAATGGAACCTCACGTGGTACCGGGTAACGTCCGAACACTGGGCTTTGGAAAGTGATGGGTTACTCATTAAAGCGGGGACAGGCCGGACTTCTGCCCGTCAGTTTCATTAAAGTTCAAGTAAAGTGAATGGTTCAACTGACTGACGACCTCCTTAATGAATATTTAACAAGCTAGGTTTCCCTCAGTATTAGAGACGAAACGTGGGCTATCTTCACGGTTCTGGCGAGAAGTGCGGAGGCGAAAGCAGCTCCACCCTGATGTCTTCTACGAAATGAGATTAGGAGTTAATATTTCAGCGCTGACTAAGCCATTGTTTGGTGCAGTCGTGGGCTAGGTTTGCGATCCGACAACAAAACAAATGTATGAAAATTGCTCTTGCGGGTGCCATATTAGCAAACGTTACTGTCGCTTAAATTACACGTTGTACGATGATTCGAGATGAGGTGTTTGAAATTTCGATCCTCGGGAGACAAATGTGAACAACCGAAAATGTAAAATTGTCATTATTAAATTCAATTAATAAATAATAATGAAGTAGCCAATAAACAGACAAAAATTGTTAATGAACTAAATGCCATACAACGTTTCTGTAAACGTCGTTTCTTTTGTCTTGTTGAAAAAAACTGAGAGCTTTAAGAACGACACGCAGCAGAAACCAGGCAACGTACGCAAAAACCCTTTGTTTTTTGCCTGCAATGGTTCATAAAGCGCTGACTATTTTCAATGACGAAAGAAACAATTCTTGATAAAACTTTCTTTGGTATTAATTTTATAACCTAATTTTGTCAGTTTATATGCTACTTACCTATGTATTTACTAATTTGAATAAAAATACTGCCCTTGAATTAGTTAAAGGGCTTCAAAATCCTAATAAAAAATTCGGTATGCCCGAAAATCGGACCTTTCACGGCTTGCCGGCAGCTTTTTAGAGTTAGTAGTTTGATTGATAGTAAAATGTCACCTTTAAAAAAATTGGTATAGGTTAATGGATAAACATTCCTCTTAAAGATTTTTTAGAACGTTGTGCCGGCAATTTTCTGTTCACATTTTGCTGAAAATTCTGTAGTTGTGGCTCATGCAGCACCTTAAAACTGATAGTAGAAATTTCATCTTTCAATAAGATAGCATCCTTCCGCATTTCCATAAATAGGTTCGATATTAACCGGAAAGAGACGTTGCCATGCTGGTGAATAGGCCCCCATTTGCGGCCGCTAACCTGGAGCAACTCCAGTGGCGGCCACGGTATTCGGCCTTTAAGGTCTGCGTAGGATAGCAGCAGCTGATCTTATCGTCATTCCTTATCTGCTAGGTCATGTATGGACAGAATTGGACTACCGAATAGGTTTGTGCTATGTGATGAAGGTGGTGGATTCGTTGAACAGTTGTAACCATTGTTAAAAAAACGTTCTTGAGACTTTGCCTTTCACATTGTTACGTTGTTCTGGGCTATTTCACCTACAATTTTTCAGAACTACCGCTGGTTGTGCCCTTGTCGGCGGTTTTCCGAAGTATCTTTCCGGCACCACGTATAAAAAAACCTTTGAGAGTTAGTGTTTCGCGTATGTATCATTTGTTACATTATATTTCGCCATTTCCCCATTAAAATTTTTGAACTGTTTTATGGACTCTATAATTATACTATGTTCGGTCGTTTATATTATGCCAGGTAAATATGTCCGCTCAAGGGGGAAAGCTACTGCATTTTCGAAACTATAATATTTGTTAAAATTTTACTTTTTTAACCGTATATACCTAAAAACTAAATTTTATTTTATTTTTATACACTGTTGTGAGCTTCTTTGAGCTTTGTGCCGACAGCGAGGTTAAGGTCAACGACTAGTATTGACAATTATTCAAATTGTTAATTCTATTCCAGTAATCACAGTTGAATGATCGTTTCATCGTGAGAATATATTAATATTTTATTGATGAGATTTGAACATTTTTATAATAAGTTTTACACCATTCTCCAACCAAATTTGTTACATACCAGTTTGGCGTTATCCGGAGTGCTTTTAGTGAATGAATTTTGAAGCGGATACGACTGAAAGCTTCCTACTAGAGTGCAGAGATTGACACGCTGTCCATATTTCGAGTGTACGGAAGGAACAGAGATAAGATAGGGAATCCTATAATGCGGAGTACCTTGCGGAAATGGCACGTCGGCACGCCGAGACCAAATGCCGTATCCTTGTTTGTGAAAGTGATATTCATCTGGAATCGCTACTCTGGTTCGTAAATAAAGTCGAGAGCAGTACCTGGCGTAATTGAAAGTGTGCACATAAAAATTCTGCATCATAGAAGACCTTCAGAGAACCAGTTGCATACTCGAGATATCGGAGACTACGTGTGGGTATTGAGGTTGTTCCGGGGTCGAAACGTGATCAATGAACGCATACTTATCTTCATCTGCCCGCTGTCACTGAGTTGGATGATTCAAGTTCAATTAAGACACATTGTTCCCGTTATTCGCCTTTCGTAGTAGATGGAGTAAATAATTAAATTCTGTAACTCCTTCAGAGAAACGACGGTGTTTTGAAACGACCCTGCTGTCAAGATTTAACTACTCTGGAATAATCCAATCTACTGGAAACTGCACACAAAATTTCAAACAGATCGGTCAATTACTTTTCGTTTAACATTCGTTCGAATAACTGATCATCGAGTGGGAGTTTGAGAAGTATTACTGAGAAACTTGAAGAAAACTTTGCTCTTGTCTACAGGTCGAATAGACGCGGCAGCAGAGTTGAGAGAAAGTCTCTTGCGTTTATGAACCAGTATGGCGATTAAGAAAGAAACTAGCTCTTTTAATATTTATACTCTTGATATTTATATTGTCTATAGTCATGAGAACTAGGTTTGTCAGTGAAGGTCGCCGTTCCAAGCACGGCACGTTGCGGTGTTCCAGACTCGCACGTGGCATCGATCCACGAACTTCCGAGGCTCTAAATTGCCGTTCAGACTTTTGCGGTAATTGTGTGTTTGTATAGTAGAATGCGTTTATTTTTGGTTACACTGCCCGTGTTAGTTGGAAGAGATAGCGTCGGAGGCGGTAATGGATATAAACTACCGAGTCAGATCTTGAATGAAGACTGTGGAATACGTATCCCATATCACCATTTGACATTAAAGGTCTTAGAATCTGAATTTTTTACTCCCTGGGAAGACTGCTTCTAGGCTTCTCCTTACTGTCAAAATTGCAGTTCAATATCTACTTACCAGCCTATTTCTGGTCGCTTTTTACTCGAAATGCACGGATTATTACACACTAGGACTTCCGTTAACGAAGAGCGGGTTAACTGTTAACGACTCCTGTTTATCGCATTCAGTCATGTGCAATAAATTGTCGCAGCAACAAGGTGCTAACTGCGAATCATTGGATGCTAGCATTTTCTGTTAATTGTTAAATTAGAGCTATTCTTAATTTTGCTGTAGCAAACAATCGATAAAGGCATACCTGAAAATTATTTTCTAAGCAGGTTCTCGTCGTAGCGAGCGGCAGTGAAACTTCTCGAATTCCCATTGATGATAATGCGATTTTGTTTTCTCTAAATGCGACTACCTCGTTTACTACAGTACAATGAATAAATTAATCTACGGTGAGTGGTGAAGAGCTGGAACAATGTCATAGACTTTTACTGACATTTTACTATAAATCGTGCCTCCGATGGCCTTCATCAGCCGAGGTACCGTTAATTACACGTTATTGTTCTATAACCTAACGAACTGATTAGCGCTGTTACTGATCACGAGATGTCAGCCTTCGACCATCCTGATTTGAAGGAAGACTTCGGAAATAAAACTCCCATTTCTTCCGTCGAGCATAATTGACTAAAGTCAATTCTTCCTCATTCATTCGTATCTGATGTGATACAGCTGTTAATTGAATTACGATCACGTCATGGTTCTCGGAACATCTCTATAAATGTCAAATGACGTGGCGCCGTGAGACAAATCCTTTTATGCAACAAGAACGTCATACGCAGCACATCAACGAGCCGATTGTGTCTGCAAATGAGAAGTCCAACAGAAAATTTGGTGTTGTGCAATTATACGGTGAAATAAATGAAGTCTGTACACTACGGTAATGAATATCAAAGTGTAGCATTGTTGTTAATAATTACAATTAGTTGAAATCCGTTAAGCCGTTTCGAAGCATAAACAGATTAAGAGTATAGGCAACCCGCATTCATTTTGGAGATTTTAACGCACGAATAGAAAAGAAACCTTCACGTATAATGAATATACTTTTACATAAGTCAAAAAGATAAAATATGGAAAATTCTTCAGTGAACTACGTTTCTATAAAATTAATTATTACAGTCTTGTTAATAAGATTGTAGTTTGATAAGTCCACGTTGCTCTACTGGTGCTTGCTATCCGTTGCCCAAAATTTGATCTTGTTTTGAATAGTCACAGTGGAGTGAATTCGAGGCTGAGCGTTCTGAGCGATCGTGTATCTAGACACAAACAAGAGGCAGGACGCAACAGAAACTAAATAGTGTGTCAAATGATGGATCGTTACTGAGGCGCTAAAAAAATATCGGAAACAACAGGTTTTTCCTGTACTTCGACCCTCCATTTATTTATGCCGTTATAACCTCAAAATTAAAGCTATGACTGCATCTTGTTTAATTTGTTTTTTACTTTGAACTGACTGTTACGTTAATTAGCAAGACCAGGTTGCAGTCGAATCCTCTTATTTTTTGTCTTTCGTCAGGATTTTGAGGAGCTGCGCTGCGGTGAAGATGAAAAAGATGGTAGAGTTTCTCCACGACCTAGATTCCTATGCAGCCTGCCCCTTACGGCCATGCAAATACAAGTATGCCCCCTCTCATACTACGTGATTGGAGCCCTTGCATCACATCCTACCGATTACGACGACCTCAAATCTGTCTCGAGGAACTCGTTTCTCTGGAGAAGATAGTTTGGTGTTTCGGACAGAGATCTTCCCCGTTCAAGGCTTTTGTTTTCATGGTGATTTTCAAGTTTACATTTACCTCTGACGCTCATACGTATTCAAAATGAATACAAAGATTCCTTATGTATTAATTATTCATGAGCATACAGTTGGGAACGAAACCAAAAAGCTACATTCAATCCGTGCAATCCAGGTCCAAAATCTTTTACACGTATGAACCTCTAATTTTTTTCTAAATTAATGTTTGTCTATGTCCTTCAAAATTTAATATAATATAATAATTCCAGATGCGAGGACGAAACACTGTGGAATTGAATTACAATTTGCTTTTTCTGAGGATTAGTAGTTAATTTATTTTTCTATACATTCAAACTCAAATTATACTTTTTAGCATACATGATGTATTGGCCATCAATACGTCTCGATAACGTTAGTACGTGATACATATATTAAACGCGGAATTTTTATTTATGTTTAAAATGACGGGAGATGCTCTTATGCTTAATACTAGTTATTTAAAGAAAAATATTGAAATTTATTATTAACTAGCCAACCCCCGCGACTTCGTTCGCGCCGAAATACTTATTTTTATTTTGCCCTGAAAACGAAACGACAGATACAGGATTTCGATAAAGTTGAAATCATTAAATATATAAAAAGTACGGTGTTTATTATCGGTTCAGGGCAAACCTTATAACTCGCACTTGGTTTAGAACAGGTCCCGCTATCATACGTTTCGGAGCCAATAAAAATTATTTATTCCGCTAGCAATTCAATGGATTTATAAATGTTTATATAAATATCTTCTGAACTCTTCAAGAATACACGAAAATTTAAGTTTAAATTCCTGTTTCAACCCTTGAAATTTACAATGAAATCCGTTAAGCCGTTTCGAAGCATAATCAGATCAAGAGTATAGGCAAACCGCATTCATTTTGGAGATTTTAACGCACATATAGAAAATAAACTTTAACGTAGAATTAATGTTTCTTTTTTTATATTATGTTAATATCATTATCGGAATGAAATAGTCACTAATATGCAAGTTAAATTGTCCATATTTAAGCCCTCAAATTTTCATTGAAATCAGCTGAGCCATTTCGTAGTCTATTCGAGACAAACATAAGGACAGTCAGTCAGATAGACCCTTCAATTTTATTTATTAGTATAAATTTTAGAATACGATCAAACAAATTTATATTGTAAACAAATTCAATTTCGTACAATTATATTTTCTTTCAAGTCGTCATGTAATATACATTTTTGACAAGGAATTTGGGCCACGTAACAGACACACACACACTTTGAAAATAAAATCTATTGGTGCCGACAATGCAGTGAAGAAAACTGATATATATTTTGGCAGGGTCTCGCCAGCGTCTTATATTCAGGCGTGGAGATGGCGATCTCTTCGAAGACGCAATGTTCAATCTTTCGGGACCATGGATCTAGCACCAATTCACCTCATTCCTTTCCGCTGGCTATACATGTCCGGAAACTTCCACGTTTTAACTTATTTCCCTAAGCTTTATGGGCTCACATCAGTTTTAGCAGGGCTGTTTAGCTTTCTGTACTGTCCTCTCGGAAACATCAATTTGTGTTTGACACCGGACGTCTTTTGTTTCTCCAACGCTGGAGGTCTGCTCTGACCCTCTCATCCGTCTTCCTCACAGCTGGCACGCTACCAATTGACCATGACCTATTGTGCGTCCGCCGTACGCACCGCATCGCGATACATTTTAAATAAAATAAATTTAGGCAAAAGAGCGCGCCATTTCGTCGCCGTAATTTAAGTTAAGATGTCTCGGGTTTCCACGTGGCAGGGAGGGATAAGCGAAAACCAAAACCACAATAAAAATAACATAGGTTTATTCATGCGAATGAAGGAAATAAAATAACCTTTTAAAAGTTCATATAAACTGGTTCAAAGCTGATAACTCAATTTCAGACTCGCACCGCTGTTTCCTTGAAATGGCTGCTGACGACCGTTCAGGCTGACGTGCAAATCCAGAAGGAAGGCCTTCTTGGTTGTCTCTCTCGCCACACGCTCGCTCCCCTCCATCTTTCCTCCTACCTCAGGATTCCAAGCAGCCAGAGCGCTATACCTTAATTACTATAGTTAAAATTTGATTGAATCCAGTTAATATTAAGTAATATAAATTTAAATTCTATAAATTTTTAATATGTATTGCCATTAGTGCTAGGTAACGTAAAGATCGCTTTGACCGACGTGCTTCACGATACATTTTAGTATGTACACACGACTGTTGTTGGTGGTGGTTATTCTGTGAGCATAAATAATCACGATTCCTCCTCATTAAACCATGCACCGTGATAGTATCATCCTTGAAGATAACCTACGCAGACCCAGAAATCTATGTCTAATACATTTAAAGAAAAAACCGTACCTGTAGAAAAAATTCATTCTCAGGTTGTTTCCTCATCATTTACCGTATAGTTTTAACAAATGGAATTTGTTTTAGATAAACTCTGTAGTTATCGCACTAATAACTCGCGTTTTATTGGCAAATCATTCGTCGTTTTCAGCCACAAGCTCCAACGTTTGTTGACAATTTGTTAAAAATGTTAAATAAAATAATTAAACTAAAGCAAATGTAAAGAACTGTTATTTTTTGGTACGCGAAAGAAGAAAGTTACGGCAAAAAAGCCTTTAAGTGTAACAGCTAGGCAATAAATTAACATAAATGCCTCGTCTCGCAAATATATTGCTGTAGGTAACGCACTCCCGGTACCATAAATCCTTTTAACTAATTTGGATGTCATAAACAACTTATCACAAATTAACACTGCACCTTCGTCAGAGGGAACAATAAATTACCGTACGTGTTCTTGAGAAGTGTAACACTGATTACTTAAAACTGCTGGGGCTCTGAAACACTTTAAGACATTTTCTTTTAACTTGAAACGTGCCCATGGGAATACCTGATATGTTGTAAACATTTTCCACCCCTCATTGAAATCTCACAAATGAACATGCGTATAAATCACATTTGAAGAAACTATTATTTCAAATAGAGTTCATTTGTTCACTGTCTAATTAATCTATGAATAATTCCCTTCGTATGCACGTAATTACAATACATGGAAAGTCGAATGTCAAAACAATGCCAAGCTACGACGCAATGAACCTGCGCTTGTATCGATGCGTAAGTCAATGCAACAGATCATTCAAACGGCCAGGCTAAAAATTTGGGATTATAATTATTTTATGAGAAATTTAAAAAAATTTAACAACCCAAGTGATCCTGTAAGAACAATACAAAAATTAATCAAAATCGCTCAAGCTGTTTAGGAGTAGAAGAATTACGAACACACAAACACCGTAATTTTATTCAATATATAAATATAGATATGCATGTATATATGGCTATCGTCTTGTTATCATTGTTACAATTATTTTCAGGTGGAACTTAATACCCGATAGTGAAATTTTTCAAATGAATATAGATTTTTAATTTTTTTTTTCATTTCTTATTATTTTGTCATATTTGGACGATGCTCCTTAAATAACTAGTACCATATTTATATTTTTGAAACCAATGGACGATTACGAATGCTGCATATCAATTAGATACTAGATAAATTCGGTAAATACACTAGTCCCAATTACGCAACAAAAAATTAATAGACGAATATGTATAACAATTAAAATAAATATTCATAGCGCACAATAAATATTAATGCTATAAATCTTAACGACAGTTTCTATTTAAAATTGAATAATTTCTTTGTTGTGTATTTAGGTTCCACGTATAAATAATTAGAAAAATGATAACAATGAAAATAATTACAGGTGAAGATAATTACAAATACGTTTGAAAAATCATTTCTGCATATCAGTTATCTGATAACCAGGGTTTTTAATTATTGTAATGAACGATATGAAAATCAATCCTTAACTTATTGTAATATGAGAGAATAACGTTTTTAAAATTTTATCACTGATCGTTTCTGAAATTTACTTAGTGTTTTGCTCTCAAGGCATCGTACATGTTTTGGGAGCATTAATCTTTAGTTTATTTAGAATGTTTTTAGAAAAATGTAAATGTAGAGGACGTCAAGGAAATATCAAGTCGTATGAGATGCGTTATAGAAGACAAATTGCAGGGAAGCATTGTCGTAAAGGGGGACTATTCTTTGGAGACAAAGTGGTGTAATACTACTACAATTCTTTAAAGGGATATACCTACAGGGACAAAATACCAAGTTGCCATTACAAAGTTTCGTGTTAAAGTGAGCTCCGGCCTATTCCCACTACGACTGCTCATCGTATTTTGAGAAGACTAAGCTATTCCTCTCCAGGTATTCATTATTGATAGTGTGCAGTGTGACGAATTGTTATCAAACACAATCCTTCAGATATGAAAATATAGTTAATTAAATGGGTAAATGATTTATTCCTCGAGAATTTACTGCATAAATAAATATTGATTAATAAACATGTTAGTTATTAGCTGAGTTGAAATTTGAGATATACTACAATTATAAAAATTCCTCCTCGGCATTTGTTGTTCTGCGTCGAATCTGAGAAACGCTACATGTTGCTAGTTATTACTTTGGCGTAGTACCTCATAAAGATAAAGAAATTTGTCTGGACTGCCTGAACTGTCACTGCCGACCGCAAATTGACAGCGCCTTCGTCTCTGTGTCTCTATCTCTTGTTTATTTATTTTTATTCCTTCTTTGACAGATGTCATACCATAGACTTGTCTTAGGAATTGTTCCATCTTCAGATGTCTTCATTTCAGTTTCATCCCGTCCTGAAGCGTCAGCAAAACATAGCTGCGGAATAAATACACGCGAGATTCAATGCGCAGGCAGTGAAATATTACTAATTACGTGGATGCAGATGGAGGCAATTACTTAATTAACAACAAGGGTAACAATTTTGAAGAGTAATTATCTGCTCTACGAGTGTCACGCCTTTCCACCGAATTCAGTTTACGACTACTATTTATTCATGTTTCCTGCGAAGTTAGAAACTAAAATATTTGACGTGATCGTATTTTAATAGTAATTTTTAACAGAACCATAAATTGACGAAAATATAACGTTTTTCCGCTGAATTGTTTAATATACTGTAGTGTATACATAGTTTCTAAATTATTAAAAATATTATTTTTTATTAAATAATATTTTAACTAAATTTTACGAGCTACGGAAGTTTGTTTGAAATACACTTCGAAACGGTTCAACGGATTTTAATGAAAATTTGAGAGCTTAAAAGAGGAATTTTAACTTAAATTTTCCTGTAAGTTTCATTTCGATATCATACAGGCTCAATAAGATAACCGTTAACGTGAAATTTTGGTGTTCAGCGATGACCAACCCAGAGAAGTTTTCTGTCGATTATTTGAACATTAATGCTCTTTCCTTCCCCCATTTCAGGTCATTAAAGATCTTACGCTGGAGACATAGAACTTGCAAGCTTGTTAAACGAGATAGATTAAGCGTATAATAGTGCTTAAGTTTAACAAACATTTTATTGAAGTAATAGTGCTTTTAATTTTATTTTTTTCGTATTTATTGATACATACTCATCGAAACGCGTGGAGCAATTTCGACCAAATTTTGTACAGCTGTTCCTTGCGACTCTAAGCAAGCAAGGACTGTAGGTGTAAGACACATCCACCACCTCAGGGGGCGCGGGTGGAGACTACGCAAATAAACGGTAGGTATATGCGTGCGAATAAATATTTTCGCGGTTAGTGAGATTGATAGTGGTTCTCTCGGCATTGTACATTATTTGGCTCTTTTAAGTTACTGGGCTTCTTTAATATATTCGCAGGTTTCTTAACTCGATTATAATACTGAGTAATAGTTATAAGCGTATTCTCACTCCATGTATTGTTGCAGCAGGAGTTTTGATTGGAGGTCACGACATAGTTGTTGAGACAATTTTGTTATTTTAGATACAAAACTGCCAACATGTGTTCGCTTTGTTTCTGCTTCACTCAAATTTGTGAATCACTATTCCGATAAAATTAATGGTTTTATCAATGTAATACATTAACTAACAACAGGGAAATCAAATTCATAGTTGCCGAAGTTAAGTTTCTTTTGTGCATTCTATATAAATACTTAAAATTGTTAGTGTTGTTTCTGGTTTGTGTATATGATGATATCAGTGGCAATAGATCGTCGTCCGTAAACAGTTCAAACCATTATTGTTTATGTAATTGATTGGCAACACAGATTTTACTTTGTGACTTCTGTATTGCAACCTTGGATTCATCTCAACAAATTATTTACAGGAACTGCTTCCCGGAATTTCGGGACTCGGTCCTGAAGGATGCGTGTTGTAAATCTATTCACCGTTTAGTGCTATATTGAGGAAGGATCTTCCGATAGTCTCTGGCCTTCGCGTGCTCGTGGAACTGTTTCCGTTTCTCTTACAAATTCTGGACCTGCCCCGGAAACGATTCTTGATTGCCTCACTATAAATTAAGGAATCATTAATTCTGCTTTCGTAAATGTTTGCATTGTTTTTGAAACGTGATTGAAACTCTTCGTGATACAGTATTGGTGTTCACATTTTATACAAAGGCTTCTTAAACTGGGTATTTTACACGGTTTTCCTGACACCAATTGGGGAATTGGAATGTTAATTTATCCACCAAAATTGAACGTTATTCTAGCAGCGTTTAGAGAAAAGTGAGACATTCGAAGAATATCTATATAATAAGAAAGGGTGTATGTTAGTAAATTCTTTATATGTATATATTTAAACTCATGGGCAAATTGCAATAAAACTTGGTACACTTATTTTTAAAAACCCGAGGAGTTGGGAGAGGAGTGATGGAAAACCCCTTGCACAAACGTGGAAGGAATTACTGTATAAAAATATGGAATAGCATGCGTAAGTTTGTGACAACATTGAGACAGACATAAAATGCAGGCAATTCCGCATATATTGCGCGCAACGTGGCTGTTTTCGTTTAAACTCTTCCACATTCACATTATATCCAGCAATACAAACACGGAACACAACTTTAAAAATAATACTTGAGATTTTTTAAAAATATGGAAGTTGTGTATGTATTTCCGTTACATTTATAACCGTCTTATGACTTGACATATTTCTGGGAAACACGGCAGATTTCAAACTCGATTTTTGCCCAATTTTATCCTGCTATGAGAACGTTAGGAAATATCAAAGGGCGAAAAAAACCGTAGATAGGATTTTTAATCATTATATTTTAATATATATGTTGTCCATTGAAAGGTCTGATGGAATAATAAGTGAGAATTAAATGAATTATGACAGCCTCTTTGTCAGTTTCTATTTTATTAAAAGGTGAAATCTACTACGTTTCGTCTCACATTTCAGGAATACTAAAAACTGAAATTTACAATTTATTACATTAGGTAATATTCTACTAAATTTTTTTAAGTACTAAACTTGTGTTTAAATAGCTGTTCATGGACTTCACTCAACGATTCCTTCGACCGAAATGCTGGAATTTACCGCAAACTCTTGAGTTTTTTGATTCATGTGACTTAATAATAGTTAAATAAGAAAAAAATTCAATCAATATTTGATTAACGTTCTGATAAGTCTGGCGAAACAAATGAGAATTTTTTATAATAGATTTTTTCACCTAACCTAAATAAAAGAATTAAACAATATTACACATACCCGAAAGATTTAAATTTAACGTCTGTTGTATATAAACTATTGATGACCTTGTACAGACTTTATTCTATAAATTAATTCGTAACAACGTTTCGACATGTTTTAATGCCCTCTTCAGGTTTTTTCCTCCCACAACAGTGTCAAAACATAACAAAAAAATCAGAAGTCAAACAATAGTGGTGGTAACACGTAACACTTCAACTCCGTAAGTAGTTATCGTTAGACTGAATGTTACGAATAAATTTATAGAATAAAGTCTGTATAAGGTCATCAAGGTCATAATTAAATTTTTTCATTGAAGAGTTGTTTGATTTCGTTACTTTTTTTACATTTGTTTTACACAGCCAACTGTAATTCATACTATTTTCTTCAAATTTTCTGTCCGCGCCGGATTCTAATTTAAGTAACTAGGCGGTTTGCTCTTTCGTGATTTTCAAAAACGCCTCTTGGTTGGAAGATATGTATTTGTCGTAGCATTATTGGCTATTAAGGGAAAATTTATTACTTCCTTAAGGTACAGAGCGTATTTTTCACCGCGTGTATTCTTGACTTTATAAGTGTACCAGGGAAATTTTAATCTCCATAAAAGTTCAGAGGATATTTTCAATCTCTCATGGCACCGGGATGTTTTAGACTTTCTTAAGGTACTGTGCTTATTTAATGTATCACGATATTTCTTGACTCGAGTGAAGCACTGACGGTCATAATGCAGGTTGTGATGAAATAAGCAGTGCGTTGTGATGTGTAGGCGTTTCAAGGTAAAAGAGACGCGCTCGATGCCGGACATTTTATAAGTTATAAAAAATCGTCCATACGTGTCAACTCGAAATCTCCGTTGCACTGAGACAGTTCTGACCAAAGTGATGATTGTGCTCCGACATGAAAATGTATGTCAAATACTGGAATTACAAATGGGAACTGAACAAGCGATTTATTGGGATTATTTTTTCAGAACACTTTAACTGGTTGTGTCTGCATATATCTATAGTGATTTTCATTTTTTTAATGACAATCAAATTTTAAACGGGAAACAGGTCAGTTATTGAAAGTATTGTGGGATGACAAGATTTTTTTCTGGACTGCTCTGGAGGTGGTACTCTGTGTACTCTTACTGAATTACAGAGCATCCTCAGAACAACTGTTATTTTTTGCGCACATCAGGTGATTGCTTAGCTTGAAGAAATGGTTATTGGAAGTTTGACAGTATAATAGTGACTCGGCGGGTCACATGTAGCACAGGATGCATGCAACAATAACGACCTTGCTTACGTAGAGACCTTGTTCCTGCAATTCCAACGTCCACCCAAACAATTCAGGTTGCTGGACCATAGACGTCCATCCTCATTCCTTGTCATACACGTGCTCGCTTGTTAAAGACATCAGAGTAAAAGTAGCTGCATTAGGGAACGTTTAGGTTCCTCGGTTAAAGAGCGGATAAAAATCTTCTGTGAACTTTGGATCCAAACAATTCAGGAACAATTTTTTTTTCAAAATAATATTGTGATTAAAAGCACCAGAAAGCGGAAGTAATTTGTGTACGATTATTTTTAGCTGTTAAGAAGTTTAAGTTAATGAGCATCTTTTCCAAGAATGTTACAGCTTTTTATGAATTGATTTGTGATTAAATATAAATAACACTTTTGAACAAGATTAACGTCTCACGAGTGTCAATAGTTCTACTTAATGCAATTTTTATAATATAAAATTCTTATTCGCACTTTCTCCATCACCCAAAGGTTTTTAAATATCAATATTTAAAACTTTTTGTCTCGGAAAGAAAAATGCGTGATACTGATTGACCTGAATTCAAATATGGTACAGTTTTTTTCGCATCAAGGATAGGTTTCCGAGATTCGGGCCTTTATAATTTCAAACATTCGTACTCACAGAAAGTAATCAACGAGGATTTTCTACTGTACTGTACTGTGGACTCTCTTGATGGTCGGCGAATTGGGATTTTCTTTGGGGGGAAATCGAAAGGCGAAAAATTACCGTGGTATCGCCAACGAACTTGTAATATCTTATAAGGATGTAAGTTGTAACTTGTCCTTCCTGCAGCCACACTCTGATTTCTTCCCGAAAAACCTTTGGAACAGTGAGCGATGATCACGGGGATCACTTTCATCAAGAGATTTTAGATATTTAAAAGAAGCAGTTGGAATCCTAATATTCGGGACAATTATTGATGGACCATCAAAAGGGAAGCTCTACGTGTGAAATATAGTAGAAAACCGTTCTAGGTGAGTCAATTTTTGAAAAAAGTAGTGTTTGAAATTGTAAATGCCTGAAAGGAAAAACTGATATATTTGAATCAATATTGTTTGCTGAAAAGTTGGCTGGATTTTTTATTTATAATTATTTATTATTGATTTATTGTTTTGTTCCTGAGTGTAATTAGCGATGTGATTTGCTTGGATGTTCTGAAGGATGAAGTTGGTGGCTACACGCGCATCTATTTTGCCTGTTAAGTCTCAGAATTATCTTTAGTCGAAGGTTTTATTTTCACATGAATCTGTATTCTTGGTCTTGACCTTTTCTTTGACTTTTACGTGCAGCAGAAAATATCTTATCAGCTCTCCGTTCCTGACCAATCCACTTTAGCTTGCAGGAACTGTGATCAATACCAACTTCCTACTGCGTCATGGTTCCTCACGTCTAGTCATTACACATCAAATCTCTCCAGCGTTTTCGTTTCATGTTGGACTGGTTTCGGGTTTTCCTTCTGAGTCTTCACTGTTCGTGAATTCGTTAGCATTAGACACGAATCTTCGCCCAACGCTTTAGTTTGTTTTACAATTTCAGATGGTAAAGTTGCAGGTACATGTTACTGTCGTCCTGGTGTGCAGTATATTTGAGTGTATATCACTAGAATCGCCGTGAGGAATGTAGCACCAGAGAAGCGTGGGAATCGACTGGCGAACAATGGGCTTAGTCTGCGCTTCCGCGATCACTAGCTAGGATTTCCCACGAGAACCGTTGAAAATCGCATGTACACATTAATTACTCTAATTGCAAGCAGCTGTGTCACTTTATAGTAAAACTATTGAGTCTGACCAACTGACAATAACTAGGCTTTCTGCCCTCAGTTTTCGTGTCGCTTACCAAACACCAATTTTTCTTCAGCCCATATCTCATATCTTCCTTTTCGAGCTCATTGAAAACCTTTGCAACACCCCTGTGCCATGTTTATTAATTCGATAAAAAGCTCGTCAAAGTTCATTCCCTTGGCCAGCGATGTGCAATGAAATAGTGAGCAATTGTGTGCCTACCTTATTAAAACAGGTATTTAAATTCTTATTTCAGTCAGGAGCATTTATCGTTAGTCTCAGAATTAAACAAGGCCATATAAACCCTTTAATATTAATTTCTGCAGGTCGTTGGGTTCGTTGCACGCCACGATTTTCATAGCTAATGCCAGGAACGATATTGCCGGGTTCACGAGGACAGCTTTTCGACTGTGATAAAAAAAGTAGATGACGGACAGATGTTATCTACTCACTGGACGTGACTATCGCTTATCTAACAGTTCACCGAGCTCGTCTAGTGGAAACTTTGAGTGGAGGGACTCCTAAAATAGAGTGGGGAATTTAAAATGAGTGTTTTCTATATTCATATAATTCCTGTAGCTATCGCTAAATGTTAATTGCTTCAAATTTTTTTCTATTAATATCTCTTAGCGTAATTAATTTTGTATCGAGAACAACATCTTCAATATATTCACCGGGAGAACCTACATTCTTTAATTTGGGTTTGCTGTTAGTTTTTTTGTTCTTTAAATTCAATGTCTACCTTAAGTTTTAAATCAACTAATTAATTGGAAATAAATATAACGTAAAGCACTAAGAAGTTGGGTGTTAGTAACGATGGAGGGTTGAATGAAATGAATTTACCAGCATTATTTTAAAATGCCATCCGTATTTAGAAGACTAAGAAAAAATAGTAATTAGATTATACTCCAGAAAAATAATAAATTTAATTCTATTAATTTTATTATTATGGAGGAAGGAAAGTGAATGTAGAAGGTCCAAGAAATAAGGGCCTCTTCTGAAGAAATAGAGTAATTCCCAATTTTGACTCGTGAATAAGGTTTAAAGAGCTCTAGGTTCGAAACTTAGGTCATTATTCCACACAAGCCTTTATTAGCATGGTTTCCAGATAATTAAGTTTGAAGAGTTGTTGATAGTTGACATATATCTGGCATCAGTAAATAGTACTGTCAACATGTCTGAAACAATTTATTAAAACATATTTATTCCTTGTATTTTCAATAATTAATTACAATTTTGTAGAGAAATGGTGAAAAATGAGTGAGTGCTTTTCTTACACTTGTAACATGTTGGTTGGTTTATTTAGTTTTTTGACGTGAATAATCTGAAAATAAACTGTTCTGGCAGTGGCAAATGGAGAATAATTTTAAAATCAAATAGTTGCCATATTATAAACCCGAACAAGTGACAAAATGGAAATTATTTTAATAGTCTCACGTGTCTTTCCCGCCTTGAGCTTGCTATCTTTATAGTATTTATAAATTACGATTAACTAATATAGCATACGTGTGTTGCCCCGCGAACGTATGAATTATTTATATTTTCATTTTCTAGAATTGTTTAACAACGTTTTAATCTCTTCTCTGTACTTGAGGTTGAGTTCGAAGTTACGTTACGTCTGGGGTTCTTATCAAGAGGTTTTGTTTCCTCGAGAATAAATCCGGTGCGATGGGTATATCTATATTTCTTAAGTACGTAACATGCTTTCATGTTGGCGTTAGGTTTGTTATAGAAAAGTGTTTACAAAAATTCGCACGCTTTCGAAGAGCGGGCTTAATATGGCACCTCGGTCTTCCAGAGAATTATGATTGTTTACTCTGTTTTTCTTAATTGCCACGTGATATTCAGATATAAACACAGTCTACAATATTCTCTTAATAGTTCGCTGTAATATAACTATTGTAAAATCAGTAATGCAAATAGGAACACCACCAGGCGACTAACCATTCTCTCCCGCCTGATGGTTTGAGTTTCTAATGATTTCCCTGCGTTTGTTACTTCTCCAGTTGCTGGTACCTTTTCTGTGGATTTCTTACTATTTTCCAAGCTCCATCAAGGGTCAGGAGGAGTTCAGATTCGCTGTTAACAGTGCACCATTGTTTGTGTTAGCGCCGTGGAGTCACCAGTGGGTGGGCGAATCCAAGGGCGACTGTCTTTTGTTCCCCGAGGTATGGTGACCTTGTAGGGATCTTTCCTCGATACTTTCTCGGTAATCTGCTTTAGAATGCAGTAGACTGCAACAGTAACGACTGTTACTTCAGTACATCCCAAGGATTGTTGTTACTTAATACTCAGATGTTCCATTTCCCGATTTGGAGAATAAAATAAAAAGTAATAAGGAGAAGAGAAACTACGAGATAATTGAGTAAAGGCAATTCGGGAAGACATCCACTCCGCTGATACTTGATAAGTCTCTTGGCTTACTGTTTCTTGTCCTCTCCACTGAACTGATACTCCTTGATCACTTCCAGTGAGCTCGGACATTTTCGTTGATTTTTAAATCCAAGAAACTTAATTTATTTAATATTTGTCAATTATTATTCTATATCAATAAATAAACTCGGAAGTGTTTGTTAGTCTCTAATAAGCACCGAAACGGTTCAACGGATTTCAATGCAGGTTTAAGGTTTAAAAACAGGAGCGTAAACTTTTATATTCGTGCATATTTCATTTCAATACATTTCAGAAGATATTAATATAAAAATTATATATAACACATATAAATTCATTGAATTGCCGGCGGCGTGAAAACCAACTGCGAGGTATAAATCCTATTAGGCGTTCCTATACCATTCATTCCACTTATTGTATTATTATTATTAATTTTAGCAGCATAGGTGAGAGAGAGGGGGGATGGCGAATATTCTCACTCCATCTATTGTTGCTGTAGAATTCGCGCCGTAATTAACCTATTGTTGGCAGAGAGCTAACTCCCTGAGAAATAATACTTTTTCTATATTTAATGAATTGAGCTTATCAAAATTCTGTACCTGTTTTTTCGTTTTTATGGCAGAATAAAAATAACTATTTCCGCGTGAAAGAAGTCATATTTAATATACCTTACAGGACAACATTTTTAAAATTTAATAAATTATTTTTTCTGAAACAATTATTTAACAGTAGAATGTTTCTATACTTATCTATGACTTACGGAACATCAAAATTATTGATGTATGACCTTTTGTTTATTATACACAACATGACTTAATTTATCTTTTTCTTTAAACTCTTATTTTGCCATCAATATTTGATGCTATTAATTACAATATCGCTGGGAATATTGACGTCATATCAGGCGATAATACAGTTATTGATTTATAAAATAATGTTAATTAAATTTATTAAAAATGTGTAGTCAGTTAATGGTCGTTAAATATATTTGACATCGTTTATTATTTATAGTACGTGGTGACCACGTGGTAGGTTTCCAAAATATACTATATATGAAAAAGGGGATAATGCAGAAGGGAAAATAACATCTCCGGAAGCAAAATTGGTGGCTTCTAAAATATAGCCAACCCACAAATTAGTTAACAACTCAAGAATTCATGGAATTTAGTGTATCTTGGTATAGGCCTTAACATAGACATGGTACATTGTTGAGACACCAATATGACACTTGTTATACGATAGCAATATTTATCAATATTCTATATCAGGTACAAATGATATATATATATATATATATATATATATATATATATATTCTTCTCTGTATATTGTAAGTTAAACAAATTAATACGAATGTAAATACTAATAGTAATTAAGCAATCGTAATTTATGTACAGTCATGTAGGAATTATAAATTCTCCAGGTACTCTAATAGTTGCCAATTTCAAGCAGAAAAAACCTTATGGAAATCCAAAATATACCTGGAGTAAAAATTGCACCAGATACCTTAATGAAGTGAGTAATAAAACTCAAATAATGAAATAGAAATGAATGGAATACAAGCGAAGAATAATCCTGCTACATGAGGAAGTCATAGACATTTCCGGTACCGTAATCGGGTAAAAAATATTTCAGCTTTAATTTTTTTAACTTCTTACGGAATGTTGTCTGGTCGTGCGCCATCATGCATAGATGTATTTTTTTCCGCATTCTCGAACTAATTATTTTCGGGCTCTGAACGTAAATCGATTAAATTTCCAAGAATAGTCTCTCTTGACGTCAGCTCTACAGGATTGTGTTTACATTCGTATTACTGTGAATTATAAGTGTCAAAATTTGTACGGCTGTGAAAATAAATACTCTCATAACTGCTATTTTTTAAATTGCAATTAAGAAATATATCCACAATATTCTTGACTTAAACTCTAGAAGCAATGGCTCGCAAAGAAAAAGAAAAATGGCCACTTGTACTTGCAGACCTTGTTCATTGTTAACGCTAGAATATGACTTCCATTATTTCTGTTGGACACGATAAACGCCTACGTGGTTAGGCCAACCCGAACAACTGTACTAGCGGTTCGTTTCGTTGAAACGAAACATTGAAATATGAATAACTTCGACGACTCTTATGGTTGTTAAATTCTGATGTTTGCCAATAAAAATTGTGCGGATTACCTGCTACACTGTTAAATAAATTGCAATTCTCAATTAGTCTAATATTTTTTTATCAGTCACACAGAGAAATAACAAGCTAAATATCTTCAAACCATTATTTTAACACCGGGAAAGCCTCAGCTCACTCATTATTTTTAATATTTAAAAACTTTCGGCGTTTGCCATAATCAGTTTCAAGCTGCAAAACATTTTTGTATCAAGTTTCTACAATACAAACATGCAATAATATAATTATTAAGTTATTTCTGTACTGACCATACTTACTGATAATACAGTCTGATAATAATGACATCGATGTGATTTACCGACGTAGTAATTATAATTAGTTAAGGCTTGGCTAAAACATGGAAGAATGGTTTTAGTGCAATGTTATATTTGAAGAAAAACACGTTTCATAAATATTCCGGACAGTTGTAATTAATATCCGAAAGTATTATGGAATTGAATGATTTTTACTATCAATAATTAGTAATATTATTGCCCCTCAGTTGAGGCGCCCAATAATGTAAAATAATTACATTGTTTAATATTGATGTTGAAAACTGTTTTTCGCATCTCGTTATCTGGTTGAAGCGTTTACAGGAAACAGCTGGATGGCGAATATTAGCTTTAAAGGGTTTTTCTATTTAGTATGAAATTTTATTTAAAATTAAACACGCGTATTAAGATTGTAACTGTTACAAAATAATTTTGCTTCTAGTAATACTACAGTTTGAACCTTAAAGAACTATGCCAACCGATATTAATCACAACGGTGGGAGTATATCGCTTTAAAATACCTTAAATTTTGATTTGATGACCAAGGAACAATCGTCTGTGGTTGGTGGGATTGATTTTCCCTGAGTGAAAATTTTCATAAATTGATCTGCTTCACGTGTAAAAATGCACTGAATTTGATATTACTTACTGTGGGTCGTCTTGACCTAACTGCACCTCGGTTAATTAAGAGCGCCCTTTCGTTCTCTGTTGTTCGGACGGGCAGTTGGTTACCTGTGGGTGTCTCCTAAGTCAAACAGAACGAGAGAATGCTCTTAAATCTCCGTAATGTAGGAAAAGTGTCTCCAAAGTCCGCTTTTCAATTGTTGATAGGAAATTGACTTGAGCACTAAGCCTTCTGCCGTCCAAAGTAGAAAGGCAGTAAGTATAACTTTTCGACTTTTGAAAATATATTCGCGGATAAATTCATTATAATTAATTTATGAAAACAAATTCACATTACTTGGTACAGATAAAACCATTTTCAAATAGATAAGGGGTTTAAGTAAGTAGCGAAGCTCATAAAAACTTAATCCCTTGATTTTTCAAAAGCTTAGACTGCATTTTCCTTTGGACGGCAGTAATAGCACTGCTCAAAAGTTTAAGAAATTTAACTAAAGGATGTCGATGTCTAGTGGGTATTTCCTTAAAGATGCTTCCTACTCGGAAGCTTCCAGAAACTCGCCTTTGATCCAATCATCTTTAATCAAAAGCAATTTAACAAGGACGAACGTGTTCTGCCGTGCACCACAACAATTAAAATTGACAAATTAACGTCAATAATACTGTCCGATTAGATTATAATTTTGTTCTCCCGGATAAAATTTTATAGTAGCCCTAAAAGTACTATTTCAATTGTTCTTTTCATGGAAACATTAAGTATAAGTCAAATTAATTAGAAATGGTTCAGTTGAAACTCAAGTAAAGAGCGTATAGCTAAATGTAGAAAGACAGGAATGGAAAAATGTCGACCAGACCCGAGATCGAACCCAGGACCTCCTGCTTTCCGGGTGGGAGACTACCACTGAGCTAGTCCGAGTCGACTTCCCGAGGACCGTAATGCAACTTATATTTACAGTTTAAATGGATTACTAAATTCGAAACCTCCTACCTCCAAACGTGAATGGAAATTTCCGAAGAAGAAAAAGCGTAATTTATTTCAGAATATTGTGATCCATACGAAAATTTGAAATAAAATCTGTTTTTGATTTTGGGGAGGTGTTCTAACCAGGGTCGAGCAGAGAGCAAGCGTAATCACTTGGCTGGGGTTTTTTCTCGTCGATTCGAGGAATTGCCAGTATTTTCAGGATTCGCGAATACGAGGAACGTAGTGTTCTTCCTTGCCCGAGTGGGCGTGCTCCAATGACTGTAATTGACGCATTTGACCTGCGACCCTGCCTATATGTCTGCATGCCATGGTGCTGGGTGCTCTGGAAAATTTAGGACATAGCATTTGCTATAAATTTGAAAATTAAATTGGCTGCAAACCGTTGCGGAATTTACGCTGTTCCGAAATGTTCAGTGGTGTTCGTCGATATTTAACTAGATCTCAACGTTATTCAACTGTGTAGCAAATGAAATGTTCTTCTGTGTGCTAAATCCTTCTTTTTTACTAGTAAAGAAAATTTCCTTCTCATTCCATACAGCTTACTATGGCTGGAAACTATAGTTTCTAAGGTCATGTTCCCGGAAAAGTTATGTAATTCTATTATCCGAAAAGGATGCAAATCGTTTTGAAAAATTCCATTGTTACAAATCGTCACTCTATCGAAACATTGCGCCCTTCTTCAGGATAATACACATGCGTACATTGTACAGCGAAATGCGAGATTGGTTTATTTTCAGTCTGTATACTCAGATAAGAGTATGCTTGTAATTGACTGGAATCTAACCCATGCGTAATAATGTTAACAAATAAGACGAGATACTGCTGTGAATTCTTTGCCTTCCAACGATTTGTAAAGATGGAGGTTGCTGAAGTTTGAGCTCTCCAATATCTCTAAATGGGAAGAAAAATAAAAAAGTGAATGAAGAAAACCATTCATAACTAGTTAAGAAAATGTATCCAGTGTTCTTATTATAAAGCACTAGCATATTTCTAATTCAAATTTCATGGTGCCATCAGTTGTGGTAGCCCAAGCAACATAATGCCTTGCTCAATTTTCAGCTAAATTAAAATTTCATGCTTATTTTTTCTGATACATGAATTAAATTCCTCAAAATTGAAATTGTTTGCTTATTGTCAGCATGGCTGGTTGAGAACCTAATTATATCATGCTTGAGCAAGACAAGTTACAGATAATAAATTATGCAATATTTCTTTATTTATAATTTTGTTGACAAAACAAATCATAGAACTGTACATAGATGTACATGTGATCTGTTTAATCAAACATAGTTTTTGATAATTCCAAAAATTAAGGAATAATTTTACTAACCAAATTACAAGATCAAAATAGATTTCAGTATATAACAAACCATTTATTCTTATAACAACATAGTTTTACGACTTCAAAGTTTACAATAAATAGAAAGACTGCCAAAAAGTCGACAAATACATTTATCACTAGTTATTCAAAAGTGACATTTTGTTTCCATTTTGAGAGTTTCTCAGGCAAAAATTTAGCAATACATCATATTTACTCCTCGACTCCCTCAGCCGAAAAGATTATTGAATTTACAATGACCGAAACTGACGCTGGAGATGGTCCATGCGTGACACTAAATTATTCAGATCAAAATTCAATAATATTTCAGCTGAGGAGTCGAGGATTAAACATGATGATTTGCTAAATTTTACACCTGAGGAAGTCTCAAAATGGAGACAAAGCATCACCTTTGAATAAATGGTGATCATTGTATTTGCTGACTTTTTGGCCGTCTTTTTATTTATTTCTTATTCCTATCAACAGTTTTGTAAACTACCAAAATTGTTCAGTTTTTAAGGAAAGCATAAACTTCTCTGCCAAGTAAATATATAAACAATTTCAATGCATTTGTTACATTAAAAAGCTTAAATGCTTTTCTCACTCATTTCAGCAGCCAACCAGCCCACCCATTGGCCCTCAAACAGATGGAGAAGGACAAATTAAGTTCGGCTGGATCCAAGGTGTGCTTGTTCGAAATCTCCTGAACATATGGGGTGTAATGCTATTTCTGCGTCTGTCTTGGGTAGTGGCCCAAGCAGGCATTGGTAAGTGACTGGTTTTTATTAAAAAGTATTTAAAAACTTGACCTAGTATATAAACATTTAAAAATAAGAACGTGAGGAATTTCCTTGTGTAGTTTATAAATATAACCTTCTCCAGTTTCAACCAGGTTAAATATTTGCTAATATACAAAGTTTGCATGGTGTTTTTTGCTATTGTTGTCAGGCAAATTCCAGTTACAGTTTTTTATGACAAAGCACACTATGAGAACTCTCTGTAGTAACAAATATTTTTAACCTGTTTAATGTTTTATTCTCAGGAACATTTACTCCAGAAAAATACTTCTTTCTCTGAATAAAATTTTAGTTTTCAGCTATTTTACACTTTTATCAGTTAGGCTTTTCCCCTTTATTCACAAATTTTTGAATGTTTTTCCTCTAGTAATGAATCTCTCATTACTCCATCTTCCTGTTTCACTGTTCCTATTAGTTTCATTCCACTAGTTATTCTGGGTGTCTTCCTTCATTCATTATCTCTAAATTATTTACAAATTTTGGAGATCGTGAGCCCTCTTCTTCAAAACAGTGTATGTATGACAGGCCATACCATCGAGACAGAAGGAAACTTGGGCTCTATAAGAAATTTAAGGTTTTCCTGAATATCTATCAGTTGAACCCTACTATCAAATTAATTATAGATATATTGATATGGACAGGAAAGTGAGAAAGATAAGTGGTGACTTCTGTGGTGTTCATTGTTTACACCATCCAAAATATTGTTGTAATCAAACAATCAATAATAATAGTAATAATGAATTTAATTTGAATAGAAATATAACTCAAATTAAGTTATAATAGAAAACATATAAATTTACGATATCAATTTAATCATTAGCTCAGTCGGTAAAAGCAAAAATAATACTCTACGCAGCTTCTTAAATTGCTGCTCCAGGGAACGCAGGTGACGAACGATATAGTTGTAAATTAAAATCGCGAATCAGACGAGAATGGTTTGTGTGGAAAAACCGAGTAAATTGCCGTTACCAGATAACGTCGTTCTTCGTTTTTGTTCGTATGCCGGTTGTTCCTTTGCTGGGTCACGTCTTCTTCATATTAAGATTCTCTAGCGCCTCTCCTTCAGATGAAATGTTGTCTTTTTATTTTCTGTACTCCCACCAAAAGAATCTCCTTTCTTAAATGTGCAGAAACTAAATTTTATACATGTCGCCTTGTTCTGCCACTGCTTCGTCTCTCCCTCGCGTCTCTCTCCAGCAGCCTCTCTGCAACAACTGTCCTCTGCAGCCTCCCTGCACCAACTGATATCTAATCTCGTCCAGCATCAACAATCCCGCAGCCAACAATGTGCAGACGGTGACGTTTTCCCGCCCATTCGGCCCCACCAAACCATTGTCGTCTTCCGTCCTGTATACGTAAATAACAAAACTAAATTATTTTTGCTTTACCCGACTGTAAAGGTCATGAATCACCACACTTCCCTGAAGTATAAAGCTGGAAGGCACCATAATAAGTAGTAGTTGATCTTCACATTTTCAGAGCCAATCAACCCCTTCATCAGAAGATAAGGAGAAAAATTCTGAGTGATGGCTGGTCTTCACACAATATTGAGTATTGTTCACCTTAAAAAATTGCTTTGACTAATGTATTTTATCGTATAACACTTTTAAAATTTGAAATGTTTCTTTCTGTTCAACTTGGCAGCACCAAACATTGAATACCTCTCTGTCCTGATAATTCCAATTTTTTTTAAAGAAATATTATATCATTTGTGGTTTTATTAATTTGTTGGCATTGTTTCAGGGGAAGGACTCTTGTTAATATTAAGCACAAGTGTTGTTACATCACTGACAGCTATTTCAATGTCTGCCATTAGCACAAATGGTGTTATAAAAGGAGGTGAGTTTTTTTAAACAAAGAAATAATTTTGTCTAATTGGTGTAATAAAATTGAAATAATACATTTATATGATTAACTTAAATGATGTCACTCAATAAAGTATTGTTAAACTGTATCAGGCAGAAATTTTATATATATAAATTAATTAATGGCGAAAGGACAGAGAGATAGAAAGAAGATGACTTACCTGAGGTTCATAGACACCTTGTGAGGTTTGGAGAACTTGAATTTTCGGAGGCACCGCCCCCTTCATCAGAAAGTTAGGAAGACATTTCCAGTGATCAGCTAGCCGACGACTGAGTCTATGTCATCTATGAACCTCAGGTAAGTCATCTTCTTTCTATCTCTCTGTCCTTTCCCCATTAATTGTTTTAAACATGACAATGTCATTTCCTATCTCATATATATATATATATATATATATATATATATATATATATATATATATATATATATAATGCAGTGTGAATGTCCATTTTTAAATAATTTTGTTACAGGAGGAACATATTACATGATATCAAGGTCATTGGGTCCTGAGTTTGGGGGATCCATTGGATTGATTTTCTCCTTAGCAAATGCTGTTGCATGTGCTATGTATGTGGTAGGGTTTTGTGAATCATTGACAAGTTTGCTGAAGTCACTTGGCACATATATTGTTGATGGCGGTCTGAATGACATGCGAATTATGGGGGTGATAACTATTATGGTGCTTCTTTGTATAGTTGTCATTGGAATGGAGTGGGAAGCTAAGGTATTTGCACTTTCCTGTGACTTACTAATCTTAACTTCATATTGACTATTTACATATTTTTGTCTGTTTAGGCTCAAATGGGGCTGTTAGTAATTCTGCTTGTGGCTATATTTGATTTTATTATTGGATCATTCATTGGACCCAAAAGTGATTTGGAATTAGCCAGAGGTTTTGTAGGTTTTAATGGTAAGCAGTTCAACTAAGCTTAGATTTTTATTTAACTTATATTTATAATTGAATCAAATATAGAATTTAATAAACTGTAATGATTAGATGGGGGAAGGGTTTGTTTGTTTATGAGGTAAATGAATAAATTTATATGGCAAAATTGTACCAGTTCCAATTCTTTCTATCTACTTTTTCAATTAATTAAAGAAATTATTCATTTTTGACATAATTTATTTTTATGGAGTGAGGGCTACTATTACATAAATTCTTAGCCTCACTTACATGTATATATTCAAAACCTTTAAGTAAAATATAGCTGAAATATGCCTGCTTTTTGATGTTTTTTTTAGAAGTTTCTAATATTAATTAAACACTGGAACAATTAAGTATCTGTTAACTAAGAGTTGCTTGTATAAATAACAATAAAACATAATTTGTTCATTTTCTCTTTTCTTTTTCAGCTTCCCTTATATCTACTAATTTTTACTCGGATTATCGTTATAGTGAAGGAGTGAATCACAATTTCTTCTCTGTGTTTTCAATATTTTTTCCTGCTGCTACTGGGATTTTGGCTGGTGCTAACATATCTGGAGACCTTCGGGTAAGATATTTGACAAATGTTTGCATAATATGTACTCTGAAATATAAATATTCAATAGTAAATTAAATAAGTATCAAACTAAACTCAGTGATGAGCACTTTGTGATGTTGGTTATATATTGTAAAAATAATTTTCATTAAATCCTTTCTCTCCTAACAGGATCCTGAAGGTTCAATTCCGAAAGGAACCATTCTTTCAATTGCTATAACAACCTTGTCATATTTGTTGATGGCTTTTTTTTCTGGTGCAGTTGTGACTCGTGATGCAAGTGGCAATCTTACAGATATAGATAATGGAACATTATTTAATTGTAGTGACAGACCTTGTGACTGGGGTCTTCATAACAGTTTTCAGGTATTTTGTGTTTATTATACCTTTAAATTATTTCATATTATAGTGGAAATTGTATAATTTTTAAAAATCTTTGGATCATTATTATAAAATCAAAATACATAACTTCTGAGGAATTTACCAAGTAAATTACTGCATACTGCTGATTCTTTTAAGCTCTTTCTCAAAATACTTGCACTATTTTTCACATGATTCAGCACAATCAGCAAAATTATTTTTTTAAGAGTTATGTGGTAATACAAATGTTAATTTATTGGTCTTAAATGTTTCCAGTTTTATAAAATGTTTATCTTGTGAAAACTGGCAAGGGTGAAAATGAAATTTTAAAAGAGAAACCTAAGAATCTCACAACTGTACCTCCAACGTGTTACTTCATAATTGCAAATTAATGTTATGATGGTTTCTGGTTTAACCATATTTTTGTTATTTACTAAACACATTATATAAACTCAAACTCCCATTTTGGTACTTCTATCCACTTTATTGAAATGGATATTAAATGTTTGTTAAAGCTTTCCTTTGTGTTCATGTTGATGTGAAAGCATAATTTGACTCCAATTATTTCTGTACTCTTTAAATAGGAATTAAGCAAATTTAGATATGTTTACATTTTGTTTAGGTTATGGAGCTAGTATCTGCATTTGGTCCATTAATCTATGCAGGCTGCTTTGCAGCAACTTTATCATCAGCTCTGGCAAGTTTGGTGTCTGCTCCAAAGGTTTTTCAGGCATTGTGCAAAGATCAGCTGTACCCATACATATCATGGTTTGCAAGAGGCTATGGAAAAAATAATGAACCTGTTAGAGGCTATGTACTAACATTTTTCATAGCTGTAGGATTCATTTTAATTGGTAAATGATTTAATCAGCACTTTATTCATTACAAATTATTATAACAGAATTTTGTTTATTGCTTGTATCATGTATTGTATACCATTTTTTCATCCTTTAAAATCTGGTTTTTGTTTATTATTATTTTAAATTAAGGTTTGATAAAAGTATTCCTATGTTTAATTATAATAATTTATTTCTTATTGGTTGTCGTAAAGTTAACTGAACTTATATTTGGTTTACAGGTGAACTGAATGCTATAGCACCATTGATTTCAAATTTCTTTCTTGCTGCATATGCTTTAATAAATTTCAGTACATTCCATGCTTCCCTTATAAAACCCATTGGCTGGCGTCCAAAATTCAAGGTAATAACTACTCAGTTATTTGTTATATAATGATTGTATTTTTAATTCATTTATGTTACTCTTTATTTATTATTTACAGTATTACAATATGTGGCTTAGTCTTCTTGGAGCTGTTCTGTGTGTGGGAGTTATGTTTTTAATAAGTTGGTGGACTGCCCTCATTACGCTATCCTGTGTTTTGGCCTTGTATTTAATTGTTTCCTATAGGAAGCCAGGTACAATTATTTTATTTTTATAATATAGAAATCTGTAATAAAATTCATTAATTTTGCTGAGAGCTAGAACAGTATTCATTTATTATTCAAACAATTATTTCTGTTGTGGAATTTAGATGTGAATTGGGGTTCATCTACTCAAGCACAAACCTACAAAAATGCACTCATGTCTGTGCAGCAACTTAACAATGTTGAAGAACATGTTAAAAATTATAGACCTCAAATTATGGTTTTATCAGCAATGCCAAGTCATCGCCCTCCACTAATTGATTTTGCATATCTGATTACAAAAAATTTGTCACTTATGATTTGTGGCCATATTATGAAGGTATATACTTTATGCTAGTAATTATTAACTTGTTTTGAAGCTAGTAAAAACCACAGTTATTTGAAGTGTTTCCTTTTTCCTCTGATATGGCAAAAATTTTAATTTTATATTAATTGTATTTGTTCTTTTCAGACATTAAATGAGTAATATAAAACCATTAATTAATCATAAATATTAATTAAATTAATTAATAAATTTACAATATATTAATCCTCCCAACCCCCGTCCATATGTATTATCAAAAGTCTGTGTCATTTATTTCGAGTGTAGTTCTATTTTGTTTGCTTTGAGATTAGTAAGTATTTTAATATTTTTTTTGTAATTAATTAAAAAACATTGTCATAATTTCAGTCATCTCTCTCTCAAAGAGTCAGAAATATTTTAACTTACAAAGCTCATAGCTGGCTTCGTACACACAAAATCAAAGCATTTTATTCTCTTGTTGATGATGTCAGCTTTGAGAAAGGAGCAAAATCACTTCTGCAGTCTTCTGGAATTGGTAAATTGAAGCCCAATATTTTGTTAATGGGTTTCAAGAACGACTGGCAAGATTGTGAAAGAGAGGAACTCTCTATGTATTTTGATATTGTTCAGTAAGTATAGTTTTATAAAAAACATTGAAATTGTATATTCAAATAATTTTAAAGTGTTGTCAACAATAAATTTTATTACCTTACAGCAAAGCCCTTGATATGTATATTGCTGTTGCCATACTAAGAGTTCAAGGAGGTTTAGACTACTCCAAAGTAGTTGCTGATGAAGAGGAAATACTGAATGGTATTAATGGAAACTCTGCAGAGAAAAGCTTTTCTGGCACAAGACGTAATTCTCAAGATAGTCTTCCTCGAAATCAGTCTTTTCCTCAAATTTCTCAAGGTTGGTGAATGCATATTTTTCCTATTTAAAAATTCAACTACACAATTGTTAACCTTTGCCATTTCTATCCATTTATATGAGATAATGCATTCTATTATATTAATAAAATGCAATATTTTACATTTTAATTATTTATTAGAAAATTTCATTTAGTTGTAATGCAGAGGAAGTTATGAAGGTGTTTCTGAGTGCTTGCACTGAAAATAATCTCATGGGGTTGCATATGTATGACAGAACCTTTCTAACCATTTGTATATAACTTTGTTAATCTCTGATTTTCTCTTCATTCAGTTATCTTCCACAACTATATCAAAACCATCAATTATTCTTGCTGTACTGTTTTTCAGAAATCGCCCTTTCATTACAATTTTGAAAACCAGCCTTCAAGAAACTCTTTCACATTATACTCTTCCATCAAATGTCAAAAATCTGAAAGTAATGCCACATTTGTTGTCTGTTAAGTAAATTGTACCAGTTGCTATGTTTGAAAAATATTAGGCAATTATGTTTAATTTAATATAAAAAAAAGTTGTTATATTTCCATATTTTCTGACAGACTAATTGAATCTTGAAGTTGCATACCCTAATTCTCGACTTACTCTTCAATTTTGTAAAAGGTGATTTACCTTTAATTTTTAATTGTTGCTATGTCTTTAATGAAAAACATCTTGATATTGTCAATATATTTACTTGTCATTTAGCATGAGATCTCATCTGTAATAAACTGACTCATTTTTCTGCCTGGCATACACAAACATCAAATGCTTGGTGATACTATTTTCAATTTGGTGTTGAGGCAACATAGTAAAATTTTTGTTTGACTATTTCTTGTCATAGTTATTCAGCTATACTTACATAAATTAGTGTCTGCAACTACTTTATTTACTACCTTTCTGAGCATTGAAACTTAATTTTACTTTATGGACACACTTCATTATTTGTTATTTATTATTGTTTGCAGTTGATATAATTTAAGTTTTTAACCTAAGAATAAATCTTATGTGAATCATAAAATAAGATTTTAATTCAATTTATTTTTTATTTTACTTCGATCAAATGAAGAACTGTACAAATTTCTCAGTGTAGGGATTCGACAAAAAGTAAATTATGGCGGTAAGTTAACAATAACAATTCTGCTGCTGTTATTTTACAATGCAGATTGTATCCAACTCACTATTTTGTGCATGTACATAAGCTTTCAGCAACAGCTTGTATATTTTAAAATTTGTGTAACAAGTGCATACAAAGCTAGAAGTGTGTGTGAAGCTTTCATAATTTGTAATAGTGCTTGGTATTGTAGTTACAGTACATTTGTATTTGTACTAAAATGTTGCATATAATTATATAATATCCTGTAATAATTGGTTTCATATTTTGACACATCATTTGAGTGTGAAACTTAATATCAAGTTGGAATCAAATAAAGTTAGTGAGATGTGACTGTTAAGGCTATTTGTTTCCAGAAGCATTTCTATCTACAAAATAATACATTTTTATTAAGTGTTTTATGATAACTTCTGTCCTCTTTTTGCTTTTTGTGGACGTATTTGCTAATTTATAAAGATATTGAATAATACAAGAAACACATTAATTGTACATATAACACAAGTATAAAGGTAACTGCATCATATAACTATCTATTAAGAACCATGGAAATATTGTCAGCAAACAAATGTAATTTAAAAGTGTTCACTGTCATGAGTATAAATAATAAAGTTAGGGAATGTTCAGGAAATTTTATGTTTATGTATGATCACATTAGGCCATAACAATTATCAGTTTATCATTTATTCTGATTCTTTGTCTTCATTTTCAAAACTACGTAAAAATGAATTTCTGTAATACAGTTGTGTGTGTGGCATTGTGAATATTAACCTTATAAAAAATATACAGTTGTCTTTTGTAAAATGAAGAATGTAAATAGAAATGGTCCACAGCTGTACCTTTGAAATTCTTATTTTAGCCTGAATTGTACACTTTCTTTTGACAAACATGCAAAGTCAGGTATTCATTGGTACAAATTTAACCATTAGCACGAATGGAAAAATATATACACTGGAAAACGGTCTGAATATTTACATTATATAAACAATAATGCTATAATGTGATATAAAGTACTGAGAAACAAACTTGTATCGAAATTGCATAATGGTATATTCAACTACGAGCTTCAGAAACATTCACAAAAATGTGCACCAACACATGCTTATTGTGTAGTCCACTGAACTAATGCAAGCATGCTCATGTATGCACTGAAGCACTTGCCAATTCACAAATTTTCCGATCTCAATCTGTGTCAAGTCACTATTTGAAAATAATTATTTTAAATTTCAATTAAATCAATGTTAAAAGTGATTTTTATATTGATTTCTAATTTCAGATAATAAATAAAACACACAAATATTTTATTTATGTTTCTAATTGAGGTTGTTTCGAATTGTGGAAAATCATAATACGTCAAATTTATAAAAATGTGTAAAGCAACATTATCCACACACTTCATTACTTTCATTCAGGAAGGTTTAATTCCCTTGTGATTTGGCTATAGATTGAACTGTTATATATAAATCATCTTATTGCCTCGCTAAGATAAATTTTTCAGTGTATAATATAAATATCTTTTTTATGTTCCATATAGTTTTGTCTGAATTGAATCAATTCGTTTTTCAGCAAGCAGTGCCAGTGATTTGTCTGCACCATCTACTCCCAATGTTAATAAATCACGTGTAAATGCAAGTCCTAGTGCTGCTGATAGTACAACTGTAACGATTGAAAATGAAGATGATAGCAAAATTAAATCTATTCTTAGCAAGAAAGATAAAAAGCAACGAGAATCTAAGGCTGATCTTTATAGGTACTGTTCAAAATTGTGTTTGTTTTATAATATCTAACTAAAAATTTGAATAAATTTGATTAAATCATATTATATTTAGATTAGTTTTACAATGTACAACCTGGTTAATTGAATTCATATTATGGGAAATATTAAGGAAATATGTTTGCCAGAAAATAAGGGTATTGGACATATTCGATGCATTAACATCTGTACAATGTTATTTGTCTATATTTGTTGTTTACATTTATACTTTAAGCTTAATTTTAGCAAAATTTATTTCCAGAAAACTTATTCCAAAATTAATTATTATTCTGAAAATTAACCTACTCCAGTTTAATTTATTTTAAAAGAAGCAATGAAATTTGTTTGCAACAGCCCTCTTGCTGTTCTTACCTTTATTAAATTTACTGTACATGTTTTATTTCTTTGTTTATTTTAAAAATAGACCTCATATTCCATTTTATATTGCTTTAATTTTGTATGCTACACAAAAACATATCAAGGTTGCTTTTTCCTCAATTTTGCATTCTTATTTATATATGGGGAGTTATTGTGTGTATTTGCTGTTTTAGTTTGTATTGTCTAGTTTACTCTGCTGTTCCTAAATTTTTAGCCACATCTAGTTAATAATTTATTTTATAATAATGGCTAGTATTTGTTGAGACATGAAAAATCTTATTATTTTATTTATTTTTATGGTTATAATAATTGATATAAATTATTTACTTCATGAGCATATAGAAATAATTAACCATGAATTTTATGTCTGAACCATTCTAAAGTATTTTATTTAAAATATACAGAGGTCCTGGAGGAGCTGATCTTCCAAAGGATGTTCTTAACAGTTTAACACAATTCCAAAGGAGCCAAAAGAAGGGCACAATTGATGTATGGTGGCTTTATGATGATGGAGGTATAAACTTACTCATAGTTTACATAATCAATACAAACTATTCTATATTGTTAAATACGTCAGAGTACAGATGAAATTAAGACACAACCATAACAACTCTACTTTATTACTTTTTAAATATAAGGGAATTTTATTAGTAATTTTTTATTTTTGCAAGTTTTTCATCATTATTAAAACTGAATGAAGTAAATGTAACTAAGATATTTCACAGCAAATTCATAATTTGATAAAAAATTATAAATTTATCCAATAAATAAAAATATATGTTCATTCTGCTTGCGCTGTGGAGCAATTCTAACCAAACATGGAATTTATTTTAGGGTTAACTCTTCTATTACCTTACATTATCTCTACTAGAAGAACTTGGTCAGATTGTAAACTGCGAGTTTTTGCATTGGCAAATAAGAAAGATGAATTGGAGTTTGAGCAGCGAAGGTTTGTATGATATGTTACATAAGTTACTTTTGTGTACATGAATCATTTTAATAATATTACTATTACTTTTGTTACAGTATGGCTAGCTTATTAGCCAAGTTTCGAATTGATTATTCTGACCTTAAGGTCATACCAGATGTTACGAAGAAACCTCAAGAATCTACTGTGGCCTTTTTTGAAAATCTCATAAGTAACTTCAAAATTCCAGACACAGACAATGCAGTAGAGGATGGCGGTAAGTATATATTTTGACTTAAAGATAATGCATATTTAATTTTAAATAATATGATGTAAATACTGTATAACTTTTATTAATAATTGTCCTGAATTTTAAGTCAGTTTTGAGTTTTAAGAAACCATATGTTAAACCAGACAATAAATTAGTGTTCAAATAAATACTAGACAATGTCTCTGCTAGCCTTCCACCTATAGTCAGGTAATTAGAAACTTGTGAGCTGCGATAGCAATACGTTCCACAAACCAAGTGACAAAGTGAAATTTGAGTTTATTGTGCTGTGCGTTGTTCTTGTGACTCCCATGCTTTTCATTACATAGCAAAAGCTACAAGGCTATCAGAAATTCATGTAGTATTTATTTGATCACTAATTTATTGTCTGTAGTTTGGCTAATTTTTGTAATTTCTACACTTTAAATGCAGATGTTTGTATTTGAAGTTCAGTGTGTTTAATTTTTAAATGTACTCTTTTATTTTAGTTGGTATCACTGAATCAGAGTTGCTGGCAATGACTGATAAAACAAATCGCCACCTTCGATTGAGGGAACTTACATTAGAATACTCTATGGATGCAAACCTGGTTGTTATGTAAGTTTATAATACGAATTTTTTACTTCAAGCTATTTAAGTGTTATTTAATTCAAGTACATTATTGCAAGATGAATGTGTTAGAATCAACTTGTGTTAAATCCTCCTTTGTGTAGAAATATTAATGTAATTAAAAATTGTATAATTTATTGGCTATAGTCAAGAATGTAAACAAAGGATTTTTCATGGCAATTTTAATTAATGAGTAAAAAAAACATCAATTATAATTTTAAAATATGAAAAATCCTTTAAAAGGGATAAAAGGGTGGAAATCCAAAAAATAAAAGTTCCTTAAAATCTGAATTTTTTTATAGCGGGGTTTCTTAAGTATGGGAGGAAATTGCATTAATCATATGGTAATTTTTCTGAGACAAATGGTACATCCTAACGGGAACATTAAAACAGAGTGTAACTATAATAGAGTATGTAATATAGCACCTTATACACACAACCATGCCGTTAATCTCTCTCTCGTAGCTACATTTCCCTGTGCAACAGTTGTCACCTAGAAAACTATTCAATTTGACTAGAACTCCTGTCTCGTCTGCATGAAACATGTTTAGGCTTGTAATCCTTAATTAGATGAAACAATGTAGCATCTTTCGAAACCTAGACAACATCGCCATCAACTTGTGCACTTAAACTGCAAATATGTAACATGAGAGGTACAAATTTTAAGCCAAAGTATAAGGGAAGTAAAAATTGAATGCTGGATTATTTCGTAAAGAGGGGTTAATGAGTGGAAAACCAAGGAGTAAATCATCCCTTAAAAGCGGGAATTTCATTAAATTGGGGTTTCTTAAAATGGGAAAAAAATTACAATATTTTTATGGCAGTTTTCCAGAATTTACAAATTACTTTGTTACAAACAGGAATCCTTTAATGTGGGAACCTTAAAATGAGGTTTCACAGTATATAATTAAAATAACCATTACAGACTCAATTAGAATATATTCACTTTTCTGACTTAAGAATATGAATTATGGTTAATGCTCTGTTAACATATTCCTCCTTTTTACAGGACTCTCCCAATGCCTAGAAAAAATGTTGTGTCAGCTTCGTTATATATGGCTTGGTTGGAAGTTCTCACCAAAGACATGCCACCATTTTTACTTGTACGAGGAAACCAGACTTCAGTGCTCACTTTCTATTCCTAAGCTGGTGGTTTAAACATTCCATTAACTGTATACAAAGTAATGATAACAGAAAAAAGTAGTGCTTATGCTAAAGCAGTGTACCTGCTGTGGCTATTAATCATACTGTGTACTTTATCCTTCTCATCATTGACAGTATAACTTTCACTCATAAGTTACAGTATTTTTCTTTTTGTGTACGTGATTGGTTTGGGACTTAACCAGTATACATTTCTGTGAATATTATTATGTATTTAAACATTTTAATAGACTACTACTACATTTGATATGGGAAGATGTGAATAAGGCTTTCTATTTCTTATCATGAAGACAATTGTTTTATAAAAAAATATATTCAGTATGTACATTATCATTCCATGTTTCCTATTTCAAGGAAAACAAGAAGTGTATGAATGCTATGAGAAACACTGTTTCATTACTTTCACTTGCTTTTATTTTTAACTAGATGTTTACTATCCTACTTGATAGACTCATTTATTAGTATTTTAATCAATTATTATAAGCTGCTCACTTATAATAAACATGAAATTCTGAACTTTTAATTATAACAGTGGTTGTTGGCTTTAAGATTAATTTGTCCATTGAATATTAAATCTTATTTATTTCAAATTGTTTCAATAAAAAATAGAACTCTTTAGTTTTTCATGTCATTTTTTCCTAACATGAAATAAATGCAGGAGTAGAATAATTTGTAAATTATTTAATACACTCTTTATTAAAGACAGGAGTAGGTTATAAAAGGTTATAAAATGTTATTTTATTTGGGAAAATCTTTTAGTAAATTAGCTCTAACACTGTAATATTTTATTTAACATTTTAATTTTATATTAATTATAAGTTGAGTATTGAATACAGTACCATCCTACAGTATTATGAAAATAGTTTTATTTATATAAAGATCTGAGTTTGTAAACAGACATGTTCCAAGAGAAGTGTGCAAGTAATTTTTATAGTCAAAATAATGTATTTCCTGGATGAATGCATTTGATCAATTTACTTCTAAGCACAAATATAAAACAATTCTAAATATAAAACATATATTTTGTCATTGTTGTGGAAAATATAATAAAAATTTTGTATCAATATATAAGAATTAACTCTTTTCTTAAAATTTCCATACCTATTAAATATTTTCTTGTGTACCACTTAATGTTTTAATTTTGGAGCATATTTTTATGTTGAATCTGTGAATATTTAATTTCTTGCTAAACGATTCCTTGCAATTTTAAATAAAAAACTTTACCTTATAAATGTTTTTCACTTTATAAAACAAATCAATCAACTGTACATTTACATTGTATTTAAATGTTATAGAGAAATCTCTTAAATGGTCATTGGTATTGTTAAATAATTTATTTCATTTGGAAGCTTTTCAGCCTACAGATTGCTGTGTACATCTATATCTGCTGTAATTATTAATGAAATATTCTTATACAAACTAAAGATTTTTACAGAATTATGTGACATTACTTAATATGTATTTCACTCAAATTATAATCTCACCGTCATGTTGATAACAGTTGTAAATTGGACAAAGTGTTACCTGCACAATGTTAATTTATAACTTAATGAAGTTCATATCCCACATAACTTAACGAGTATGTATGTATGAGAATTGTATTATGAATAATTAGGGAGGATATGGATGAATCAGGTCAGCTTTCAAATGAAATACCATTATTTTTCTAAAACATTTACCCACCAATTGTGAGATAAGTTTAATGCGTTATACTTAAAGTATTCAAATAAATTGTAAATAGTTTCTGAATTGATATCAGTGTCTGAAACCATTAAAAAGTAACCATTATTTAACTTAGTAAATTCACTGTTTCACAGAAATATTATTATCTGCAAATTTTAGTTTTGCTTATAAAAATTCCAATTTAAATATAAAAATTGCTATACTTACAAAATTTGTTTTGTAAAATAATTAATACTCAAAGTTATTGTTCATATTACATTTCATTTCAATTATTTCAGTTTGTTATTTTTTTTTGGCAGAAACCTTTCCCAACTTTTTTTTAACAAGTCTTCAATGTAAATAAAAATATGGCTAATAAGTTATCAAATAATTTATTTAATACAAATAATACGTTTCATCCAACTTTGTGGACTACTTTAGGTAAATTATTAAATGGATGAACTGTTATACATTTGGTTTTGCGGACAATCTCCTCTATGTTAATAGGTCATCCATTTAATAAGAAGTTGGACAAAAATAAGTATTTGTGTTAATTAAATAGTAATAAAATTATTTTCTGATTTATTGGCCATGTTTTTATTTATGTTAAACTTAGTCACAAAATTACTGCAGTGTTTTGTTCTGAGGTAAAGAGGTCAACTTTCCAAGAACTTAATGAAAAAAGCTCTTTGTGTACAATGTGCTGATTGAAACTTTGTTTCATACTACATAACTAACATACATACAAGTTGGTATGATTATCAAAGTACAGATTGATTGAATAGTCCCATGCATGTCTTGGTTCTGGTTGATTTATTGTGCAACGCTTTCCCTCTCCATCGGATATCTTTACCTCTGATGTCGGACTGGGCACCACTGCATACACAGAATTAATATATTCAGTATAAAAGAAACTTTAATTGTGAACTGCGTGATCCTGTGGGAGGTGGCACGTATCGAGCCAAGTACAAGAATCTGGGAGGGGGTGGGGTGGGTCTTACAAGGATTTTTAAATTTATTAAATATTAAAATGTTCAATGTTATGTCTGAAATGTAATTGCTGGTCAATTTAGCCGAATCACGTGCAGTAAAAGGGGAAGGGTAGGGCTTACTTGTTTGAAGTTCTCATTGCGGCAGCTGCCGATTGTTGTCTACATTCCACATCTAAATTAAACTGGTGCTCTCTCTGGCCACAACTCATCTCCCCTCAGTCTCTCCAAACTACACTGTTTTCTCTCTCAACACTGCTTCGCCGTCCAATCTACTCTACTAAACACAACTGTACCAATCTCTCCTCGCTGCTCACCGCAATCTCATCTCAATTCACTGCTTTCATTCATCTGCAAAACCCACACATTCTCCTCTCTCCAAACACAGCACTCAGTCCTCCCAGTCTCACTGGTTATACCTCTCCCCTCCCTTGCTCACAACCATCACCTCATGTTTTCCCACTTCGCAAAAATTATCCCCACTTCCAAGTGTTCAAATAAAATTTTACGGTCTGCTCTGACCGCTACTTTAGTGACTACGGACCGCTCCTAGGTCAATGACCCTCCAAAATTGCAACATATGATCTATTTTTGCCACACAAAATAAGAAGGGCCATTGTCCTTATCTGCTGACTGGCTACAATAACCAACCAAGCCCCCATTTTACTGACTAAATGCACAAAAAACCTGAAGAGCAAAATCAATTGTTACCTAATGTGGTTATCATTGATATGTTTACGAAGCTGTGAACTACAGACATCATGTGACCAGTACACATTGCAATGGCCCCTACACTGTTGTCAGTAATACCACTGGTTCTGTGTTGTTATAGTCAATAGAAATGATTAAAAAGGCATGGTGTGGTCAAGACATTTCCATATTGATTTTATAAATTTGGTTTCATGGCCTTTGACTGAGCTTCAATTGGAAACAACTAAACTACTACAGTATTTACAGACATTAATTTCAATGTGCACAAATTTTGGATCTCTTTCTACACCGCAAATAATGGAAATAGTTAACAAAATTCAGTGATTATATTATGTAATTTATTGTGGAAATTTGTAAGCTATTGAAAGTCGTGTTGTCAGGTGTCGCAAGGTTCCTGTTCTTACGTGAAAATTTGATGTAACTCATAAATTGTGGCATCCAACTCCAACTTTTCGTTTAAGCTAAGTCTGGAACTCGCTTTCCTGTCCACATTAATTACTGGCAAATAGGAAAGAGACTTGAAATTGAGGGTCTGTGTCAGACATGACAAAGTATCTTAATTTTTTTTAAGCACACAACTTATCAGTTGACTGAACATAATTGTCATGGACAGAAAACTGATTTACAGATCAACTACCTTACCTGAAATTGCGGTGTAGCGTCATCATGTGGATCAAGGAGAAAAATTTTCTGAGTCAAAAAATCAGGTGTATAAATTATTCAGACAACTGCCCATTTGTATACTATAGTGGTCATTATCCAAAGTATTCCATTAATTCATGAAGAATTATTAAACTAAGAAAATTTACTCAATTTCTCAGTAAAGTAGAATGCTGGATAGTTTAATAAATGTATTCATTAAAATGGAGGATATTTTATTGTCTGACTGTGTGTTGAATGGAAGAAAATTTACAGTTTATCTGTATTTCATAAATTGGGATGAAAATGGTTACTAATCTTATTTCACAGGGCTTTAGTAACGGTAGAAAAGTTGTTTTTCTAACAACATAAAAAGTTTTGAATAATGATTTGAAATATTAAATGTTGTCAATATAGTTCGTAGAAGAACATTTTTTGCTCTGGTTTAGTCAATCCCAGTCACAACTATTTCTTGGAATTGAAATGTGAAATTTAATTACATTCAATATTAAAATTTTGAACCTACAAAATGGAATGTTTTATTATGATTGGTGTTTTTAACAGGAGGAACAAATTATATTACATTATATGTTGATACAACAGTCTTTCAAATGAAGGTACTTTTCAGATTGAACCAATATAATAAGTACAGAGTTGGCAGGAAGATCCTTTACCACCATAGTTTAACTCTCTCGACTAAATGCAGAATAATTGATAACAACACAACAATCTTTAACAATAATGTAAAAATTAAAATCTACGGTACATAATCACACGAGTTGTTGTGGTATTAAGTCATCAGACTGGTCTGATGCTAACCTGTAACAAGAGATACAACCTTATTTAACAGACTAACCTTAAAGAATAGAGTGAACTAATTCAATTTTTTTTATTTAGGTGGGCCGACATTTTGATGTGAACTTAGAATCTTTCTCAAAAGGCTCTTTACAGTTTCCCTTTAAAAGCCATTTAAGCTCATATCCAAATGCCAGCCAGTCTATTGTTTTGAACTATTCCACTCTGTTTTCTTAATTTCTGTCTGTTAAATAAAATCTGTAACAATGTAAATGGACTTCTCGCCCACCCTGTGAGTGGTAGTTAATACCATAGGGTTAAAATGTGAGTTTTGCATACTGGAAAAGTGTACAGATAAAAACCAATCTAATGCAGTAAATTTTAACTCTGAGATATTTTAAACTGAATTAAAGAATTTCGATGTGGCTGAAAATTGTCTGACTGTGACTTATCTGGATAGGTGAGGGAAATATCCTCACCAGAAACAATTTCAAAAGTATAAGGAATATTGTTTAGGTGGTTGATAAATCCAAGTTTGTAAGATATTTTCAACAATCAGAATTGTAGCAATACTGCAATAGGTAAATGCATATTTCTTCTATGACCAAATATTTTCTGAATCGACTTCCCAGTTTTTCTGTTTCATATTACCCAAGTTGTGTTGAAAATCATGTTATATAAAAAGGTTTATAAACACTTTACTACTATATGTGGTAGGTTTATTTGAACTACAATATATCATAATTTCCGAGTGACCCTCATATCAGTCAACAAAAATGCTCTTCACATTTATCCAAGACAAATATGTTGTTCTGTGAAATACACTTTTCATATAATGAAGAAGTATGGAATGTACATAAGTTTATCTTCTAGAATTTATTCATATATGTTATACAATAATACTGATCTTTACACATAATTCTAAAATACATTATCTGAAAGACATTTCATTTGATGAGCAAAATAATTAATACTATCCACTAAACTGTTATTGTCACATCAAGAACAACTGTGGAAGTCCAAAATTTCAGAGTAAAATGTAAACATGGTTTCTGTTTTTACGACTCCTCAAACATCAGTCTCTATCTTAGTTTTGTAAATATGATGAAACTTCACATTTTAATCAGAAATTTACATATTAAGAGTTGTTTTTATGCCTAAGTTACAACAGACTTTCCATTAAGCAAAGCTTGTTAATATTTATTGTCAACAAACACACATGTTATAATAGTACTTCTAAAATAGTTTTATTATCAAGCTAGAATTATATCTAGTTTTGTAATGACGACTAAGATACAATAGTCATTGTCAGAAGTAAGATCTGCCTCAAGGAATGTTGCATGATAATCAAAATGATAATTAAAGATTAGAATGAAATATAACAAAATTATATAAATCAAAATGTTTAGATAGTGATCAGCATTGGTAGCAATTCATCCACAACTCTGTCCTTAGTGTTTCTAAGAAAGTGTTTAATAATGTTGATATTAAAATAAAATCAAGGGCTTTTTCTATCTGCATTGGTATCGCTTATTTTCACTTTCAGTTGAAGATAGCTGATGGTAAGTCAGATTTTGTCCCAAATATCTGATGAAATATATTTTCTGTATACCTTTCTAATACTGTTAAGTCTGACAAGATTTTCTTTTTGTATTGGCAGTTTTGTCATCATACCAGGGTTCATTATTTTCACTGAAACACTTTCTTTTTGTGCTATGCATAAATTACCTTAAAAAATTAAATTTTCCATTAACTATATTAGAAATACATTTTATTGAAATAAAATGTTTTCATGTTATGTTTACCATTGACAGGTTGGTTACTTTTGATAATTTTACATAGTATTCTTTACAGGCATATTTTACTCCAAAAATATCTTTTTATGATTGATAACATTTTCCGAAGTAAGATGCTCAGAAAAATAATCTCTCACTGTGTTAAAGACTCTTATTCCTATATTGTCTCTGTGATTTATTCCTATATAATTTAATTTTCTTGATGTTCAAAATACATTTTAGTGCATTTGTAACAAGTGACATTTACATCTATTATACAATATGTGGATTCTAAAATTAGTATTAAAAGTTAAAGAATTAATTAATGGTGGAAAACTTTCTCGTGTTGCAGTCATATGTTTAATGATTGTCTAAAATGGTAAACAATGTTTATTTAATTATTGTCAATATTATGAAAGAAATTTTTGTTTCACTGATGATTCACATACAAGAATATTTTTAATGTGAGGTTACACTTAATCATATCTTTCATAAGAATTTAAAAAAAGGTTAGTAAGTCATTCAATGCCAACCATTTCTTTCAAAAATATAAACACTTCAAAATTTAAGAAAAGGCATTACTGTAACATTGATTTCTTGTTTCTATAGTTAGCACTCAAAAATGTAATATCAAAGCCAAGGGCTCACTCACCCCTTGGCCCTCGCTACCAATAACCATAATAAGCTGCATGTGTCTATTATTGGACACTGTGTTTGGTTACATAACCAGAAAAGTTCACGACTTTGGTATTACATTTTCCTGAGGCAGACTACAACCCATATTTTTATGTGTAATAATTATATCGAGTTCCTAGTATTGTATATAACAACATCCTTATAATTATGACACAGCACAACAGAAACTATTACATTCTTTTCAGATATAATTTTTCTTGTAGAAATGTGTAATGCCAAGAAAATCTCTAATATCTAAATTAAAATATTGTGCTCAGCAATCTTGAATTGTCAATGACTTCTCTAAATCTACATTTATCCTATTCCTATAATTAAATACAATTGTCAGTATTATAATTAGGTACATAATATTTTTGTACTTGTTCTAACTATACAGAATTCTAAAAAAAATATTTTAAAACTTTTATTGTCAGTGTTAACATTTAAAATATAAAAAGCTCAAACTAATAAAAACAGACTTCTTATATAAAAATGGCCTTGGTGGACTTTTTGGTATTGTAGTCTGAACCCTTACAAATGTTTACCTTAATATGTTTAACACGCTAATAATTTAACTACAAATAATGTTTAAATCATAGCACCTTACTATTTAGGATACCATTTAACAGGATGTTTATTGTCAATGAATCACACAGTAGAAATAAGTTCATTATATATACAGATTTTTTGTAAAAAATAGTTTCCAAGCTGCAGCATTTATGAAAAGACTAAAAATAATTAAGAGCAGTGGAATTTAGTGATGTTACTTTTTCATTATATTATTTAATTTTTTAATTATAAAAGATCAGAATATTTATATTTGTGATCACTTTGTGCAAATAGTTCTTGCTGAAATGATTTCCATAAATTTTATCTGTAAAATGTTTAATGATAAGTATCATTTAACATTAGTTTTTCCATTTGCAGCTTTATAATATTTACTTGTATTCTCCTAATGTCACCAATAGGAAAACCTTCATTGACAAATTGACAACATTCATACTGATTTCTTAACAGTAAAAATAAAATTAATAAAAACATTTTATTTGATTCTCTAGTCATTTGCTTATTAGGGTGATTATTGCCACATGATTCTTGATTATAATAAATGGCTAATAATAATAATACTAGACCCAATAGTGTTTCAGATCATTTCCACGTTATTAACTAGTATGTATGCAACTTAACTTAAAAGTTACTTTAAACTTATAAGACATCGTAACAGCCTAATAATAGTTGACATTTATTAATAACTGTATATCTAGCACAACATTAACAACATTTATCTCTGTTTAATATGTAATTATTAACACAGTTGCACAAAATAAATGACTAGCATCCCATGGAAGATGTTTGATTAATTTAATTTATGAAGCTCAGGTTTCATCCATAACAATATATTAATACATATGAAGGCTTAAATACTTTATACAAATTTAACATTTGGGAATCACATAGTGCTTGATGTGATCAATTGTAACACAAATTCTTAGAAAGGCAACACTGCTTTTAAAACTGTAAAGATTGGAGATTTTGTTAAGTATTTTCACCATGTAGGTGAAATATTGCTTTGCATAAAGTGAAGTAATTATATTAATAATAATGATACAAGAGAATGAACCTAAATAAATAAAAGAATTTTCAAATCCAAAACCTAAAATTGTAATTGTAGAGTAGCTGTTGAATATATTGTTTACTAAGGGTGTAGATTTGTAATTCTAATGAAATTATTGTAAAGAAAAGCAATTTTTAAAAGGCTTAGCACACAATTTCCATTTTAAAGTACTATAAAAATCAAACAATTATACCTAACTATTTATAAGATAATATGTGAACAAAGAAGTATAGATTAAGTTTGGCTCAAAAGTATATTCAGTACATGTTATACTTTTATGATAGACATGTTTGTGCCCGAAGTCCACTGCCACTATATGAAAAAATATTTGGCTGATTATAGAAATATATGGACATATATTATTGTCAATCATATTTTAATTTACTATCACTGCAATAATTTTAATGGTAAAGAAATTAACTAATTAGTTAATTATCTAAAAGGAAATATGAACTGGTTGGTACATATACATTTCTCTAAAAATTAATTTCTAATTATCCTTTATGCTTGACATTTATATCCATAGTAATCAAGGAAACTATTTTTAATAAAGAAAATAGTAGGAAAATGAACATTTCTCTCATAAATATGAGAAAATTGGTTGAAAAGTTTGTTCATATTACAAAAGATTAACTATAAAAGATACATTTTGTGTGCACTCAATGACTATAATTTTCTTTGCAGGTCATAACAATTTACATTAATTTATACTGTCATATAACAGTGCTAATTTTTTATGTTAGTTAAATGTCTCAAATTATTTTATCCTATACAATAAAAAATGTTTTTTATATTGGCAATTCTATTGCATAAAAATAATGAAGAAAAAACTCGAAAGTCGAATAAATCCTTCACTCTCAGTAAATATCTCTTACCACACCAATTTTACACTAAATTGTTTGGTAAAATTGAAATCTATTATTAAAATAACATTATTTCAAATAGTAAACAATATTTTTTTTCACAACTATTGTAGTAGCATTGTTCACAATCCAGTTGAATATATTCATAAGTCTTTTTTTATTTATATAAAAGGATTGTAGGCTGGGAATTTTGATTTCATCTACAAAACAGAACCATGTCGTAATGCAATACTTTCAAATAGGCTCTTGAACATTTTTAGACATATTTGCCTGTAAAACACTGAAGTATCACACACATTGAATGCTTCCCAAAATATTTGGCAAAACATTCTTAGACATCACTTGGCAAATTTAATATTGGCTATATTATCTGATTGAAGCAGCAGCATAATGTGGTTAAATCATACTTTTCAAGACTGAAGTAATACTTTAATATTTTTGTGTGTGCATGTATTTTAAATGATAATAGCATCTCGAAAGGTCCTGTGTAAGAATTGGGGATTTCTATAGCAAAATCATGTGCACTTTTCTTACAGAAATCAGTTTATATATCTATTATAATACTAATTTGATTGCTAAAACAGACTGTGTCATAAGTTTGTTTAAAAATCCTAAGTAAAATGATTGGCTTCATAAAGTGATACATATTGTTCTTCATTCACATAAATTTTTAAATCCACATCCTCATCATCTAATGTACAACATTGGCTTCATATAAATTCTACTCATTTTTGTTGTTACTGTGGGTGCACCTGTTATTATATTTTTAAGGAAAGCACCAATTACTGTAAATATTATCTACAAAATATTTAGAATCCTTATTTTTGCCTTTTCATTTAATATTTAACATGAACACATATTTAGTGGAGCTTTCAAACTGTTCAGGTTTCACTTCCACTGATTCAAAAATACTAAGCTGTTTATTTTCAGTTTAATATTATGTGTAAGTGGATAGTTAGTTGTAGAGTAATTTGGTCAATGATGAAGTGGCATACAAGACATAATTCTAGCATTTTCAATAATGAATTAGAATTGTGTATGAAGTTTCTAGACAGGAAATACAGACTTATATCTTAATAAGCTCAGGACTATTGATAATCTGAAAAGAAATGTAGAGCTGTAGAATAATGTTGAATAAAAGTCTATGTCAAATGTTAACCATAATAACTTTTATTTGACAATGGAGGAAAAAGGAACCTTTTCAGTATCCTGCTGATAAGACAAATTTTCACACACACCAAGGAATGTTATACATACATACTATTGAAGGTAAGACTGTTAGGGGAAAACAGAAATTGTGATACTGTATCCAAATATTTAAGGATTTTGCACATGGTAAATAATGTGAAACACACTGATATGCAAATGGACACACAATACTGCTACACCTTTTCTGACACCACATCTGAAGGTGATGCCTCATTATCTGTTTGAATGTTGTGTTACAATAATAATGCCCAAATTAGAAACATGAGTGTTTTCATACATCTACACTCATTGTCTGAAGGATATTCATCCATTTACCAGAACTGCAATGTCTTGCCAGATTTGGGAAGCGTTGTCCTAGTACACCATACATTGTAATAATGAATGCTTTGGCACTTACTTGACTAGGATTAATAAATTATGTTATGTGTAACAAAGAGCTGAGAGTAGAATGGCAGTAGTGTAGTCACTCAGGGTTCTTTTTCTGGTGGCAGGACAACTGGAGCTAGATGTTGTTTCTGGGCTGACTGACGCCGCAGGTCTGACTTGATCAGACCAGTAAAGACGGTTCCGATCAGTAACGTCACTGAAAGTGCTCCATTGGCCCACAGATCACCAGCTATGTCCAGCACCCATGAGTAGGCCATGGTGAAGGTAATGCCAAAGACCTGCGCAGCGGCATTCAGCAACCCCGCTGAGGTACCCTCGGGCTCCGGGTAAGTGATCTCTGCGGCCAGCTCGAAGCCTACGGGCAAGTAGCCCGTCATGAAGAACCTATGCAAGCAAAATATCTAGATGGTCATTTAATCAATGATTTTGTGGTCATTGCTACTATTATAATGAGCAGCACCAACTACGGTCATCAACTATTGTTAATATTTATTTATTTGTTACAAAAAAAAATTCTTCCTGATTTTAATATTTAAATTGCAGTCTATCTGGTTTGATTCTGATATAAAAAGTATTATGCAGATACTTATTATGTTCGGAGTAAATCTACAGCAATATATAGTATGTTTTTGTGAAAAAAGTCATGTATCAAATTATGAGTCCAAAAAATTAGGTATATTCATAAATTTATATATTCCTCTATGTCAGATAAAGAAAATTTAAAAACAAAATTTTTACATTATAATTTTAAGTCATTATCAACAGCAAGAAGATTATTAGAGTAATTTTTTTTAGTATCTAATTTTTTAACCGAAGATTACACAGTTGCTATGATACAGAGTGCAGTAAACACAGTTTAATTCCCATGGAAGGTGAGACTTGGTACAGTCTATTAATACAAGGAGAACAATTGCATTCTGGATGTGGTGAAATGATTTTGAATCATAAATATTCACAGTCACAGGTTCGATAATGAAATTAGTCTTCTGCTTTCTGGTAGAATGGGTGGAACTTCTAGATTAATGGAGGAGAAGTATTAAAAAAATAACTTACCACCATTTTTAAGTTCTACTGTATTCAAATTTAAAAGTGAACTTCACTCAATGTTTAATTGAAAATGCAATCTTTATGCAATCTTATAAATAATCGGCATTAGCTATTAGTTATTTCAACTATAATCATATTATGTTATGAATAATGACAATAGTCAGCATGAAGTTTTATTTTATGTAAATTAGGAGAGTCACTCTAAAAATAATGTACAATATTTGTTATAAAAAAAATTTTTCATTTTACAATTTTCCAATTTTTACGGGGTGTAGAAACAATATTTCATTATTCACATAATCCCCATTCATCTCTACTGCCTGTATACCTGCACGGTCAAATTATGGACCAGCATGTTTGAGCCCCTGTTTGTCAATGTTCATCATATTCAAACCTTGTTCTTTCAGGTTACCAAAGAGATAGTGCTTCATTGTTGCCCAACCAAGTTTTCTGATATCATACATAGTGTCCTGACTTGCATGTAGCCATGCATTGCCGTACGATAGCAAAACATCCTGCTTCTCCAATTGTAGTCAAACAGGACGAGACAACCTTAATGTTTCTTTAGAGTTTCCAGAGTTATTGTGGTCACACATGGCATAATGTCCGCAAGGAAGAGTCTTTCTAAAAAGAGAAATACCATATGCTTACCATTTCCAGCTGAAGGTGCTGATTTGAATTATTTTTTCTTAGGTGAGTTTGCATGATGCTAATCCACTGATTGCCTCTTACCCAGGTTCTGAATGATTTATTGCCTTTCACAATTCTTGCAAGAAAGTCAACTCTATCATTCCCGAACTGTTTCAAAGGTTCTTGTACACTGCATTTAGTGTTTCTTTGTGAGTCTCTTATGTCAACTTGGAACTCACATAGCACAAATCTTTCTCAACCACAATTCTTTCAGTTTTATGCAAACACCTCCCATATTTCCATTTGGAGTGATGTGCTTGTCGGTGAAACGAAGTAGTTCACCCTGTGCACATTGCCAGAAGTTAGTGCAATGTGAAGTCTGCCGCTGCGAGGAGTATCCCGAAAATTGGCGTGCCTTTTTTCACCACGTAATCTGCTCATCCACAAACTAAATAGACTGCAGCATCTTCATACTCCTTTTTCAACCTCTTGTGGATGCTTCCACTATCTCGTTCTCAGAGAACAGAAATTCTATAATTATTGCTTTTGCCACGTGTCAAATGCAGCAGCCATCTTGAAAAAATGCTATGTCACAAAACTCACGAGAACGGGTTGAAATACGTTTTAACATAAGCGGGAAATAAATATATATCTATGAACTCCATACATCCCAAATGTACAACGAAGAAAAAAAATAGTGTGCAGTGACTTTCGTAAATTTATAATTGTAGTGCATTCGAAATGTGTAATGGTACGACTAGAATGAGTTATTTATTTCACTGCGTTAACTAAGAATCAATTAAGTTAAAAATCCTGTATCATTTGGACACGATTTCACGTACTTGAAACCTTGCTTCTCATCATGATCTATGAATCACGAATAAATCGATTTTGGCTAATTTTTCTGACTGACAATGAGTGTGCCTGAGATTGGTAGGATCGAGGTTTTTTTAAGAATATTTCTTGATTTTGGTTCAAAATTGAAACGTTTCAATTCTAAAAGACTTCGTCATTTCTTAATGGCCTTATTTCCAGGTTAGAATAGAGAATTGCTGACAACAGATTAAACTACACACGAACTTGGAAATGCCAGAAAATTTTTTTGTGACTAATAAAAATAGTAGAAAATAAAATACAGAAATCATCTAATAAAGTCAGAAGAATTGGAATTAAATACATTTAATTAAATTCAAATTATTTTGACCTTATTAGCTAATTTATTTATATTATAATGTGTACTTAACGTCAGATTTTAAAAACCGTAGTGTATATTCTAAACATAACATTACATTTGTCATTTTTAATAAATTATTCCATCAATCTCCAATGATGTTATATTGAGCCCGAAATGGAGAGGGTTGTCCTTATCGAACACTTTGACGACCTCTTATCGGAAGTATAATTACTTTCCTCCCAAAAAGTTTTAATTACTTGGTTGCTAAGTAATATACATAAGAGAGCTGCAACACGTCAGAAAATGAAACTAGTAAAATAACAATTTGTCAGGAGAATATTGTGCTATTTTGACGTGAGGATGAATCACGGCATTCAAAGTGATAAACAGCTACACTTAGTGGTATATAAGAAATGTTATCATGGACGAACAGTTGTGTTTTCGTAGTGCAGAACTCGATAATGTGAATGCAGCTTATCTCGGTTGTTTCAGGCGCAGAATTCGCATTTGCGTATTTCACACCTTTAATTCACTTAGAACCACTTTTCCACAATTGCAAGGGAGGAAAAAACCAACAATGCGAGAAAATCCGCCGGTGATGGAGCTGCGTTCGTGGAAAATAAAATCGTAGACTGAGATCAAAATTAAAGTATATATTGGTGGTTTTTTGTTAATTTTATACTTTAAAAAGTAGGTGTAACGGTTCCGGAAACATCATATAATGTTTCCTCGTTCTTTACGTATTAAGTTCTTTCAAATGTCTAATTGGTCGATAACATAAACCTTTACGTTGTCACAGCAACGACTTAAGATCTTATTATTTAAAAAAATCATTAACCTGAAAATCATAAATTTTACAAATAAACATATAAGCGAATATGTTAGCTCTTTTAGCAATATTTATTAAAACATATTTTTTCTGACACTACGTTTCATAATAAATAAATAAAGTACGGCCAAGAAATTCACCAATAAATTTAATTAATATAAATACAACGTTTCATCCTAATTTGTGGACTTCTTCAGGTAAATTTTTAAATGGATGACATTATTACGATGGATAAAACGTTGTATTTATATTAATGAAATAAAAATAAAAATTATTTGCTGACTTATTTAGCCGTATTTTTATTGATACATTAATATTTATTGATGTTTTCTACGAAATTTGTCCAGTTTTTTTAGACTTTTTCAAGAAAGTTATCAATTTCCAAGAGAAGTTAAATTTGAATGAATAAAAGTACGAAAACGAAATTAGAATTTTGCTTCCTGGACTGTGTCCCGTGACGGTTATGGATGTATTGTCATAAATTCTTAAGTTTATTGCAAGACTTCTACAGTCAATAAAAATTATTTTAAACATAATCCAGAAGGAGAGACATTTGAAAAATAGGATGAAAAGAGAAATTTTTGTGTTAAAGGCAGAAATATATAATGTTGGCTTTGAAAATTACAGAAAATAAAGGTATTTGACATAGGACAATTTTTTTTGAGTAAAAGGCTCCATGAGGATGATCATGAAACAGGAAACTCCCCTTTAATAGTATAAGGAGCGAATTCAAAAGGGGAGACGAGGTAGACAAGAGTTAAATAAGGTCCCCGGGCTATAGTTTAAGGATCCTACCCGTTTTTCCACCTCAAAGAAAAAACCTGTATCAGGTAGGTCAAGAATTGTGCACTATTCTCATGCCCTTCCGTATGACGCAGCATTCCCTTCTCCATGTTTTCACCAGTTTTAAGAGGCAGTTGACCGACTGATCCAATGGGATTCGGAATGCCCAAGGTCTTCGACCAGAGTGCATACAACTCCGAAACTATATAAAGGTGTCTCGGCTTGTGAGAACCTTGAATAAAAACAGAAAGAGTACGAGACATCCCCAAAGGTAAGCCCCGCGGTCAATCTGGAGAGAAATACCTGCGAGAGAAATCTCCCACAGGCACTGGCTCCATAGGACAATACAACATAAGAAGAACTCTATTAATCTCTATTAATGGTTAGAAGGGAAATAACGTAAAGTCATTCTTGATACACAACAGCACAGGACATTTAGTTTAGTATCACACGCGTGCAAAATATTAACGAACCTAGTATACAGGAGGATATAACGTCAATAGAATGAGAGTTAGGAGAAGATCTGTTTGACTCTGCAAGTATTTTTAGAAGACAAGATAGAAAATAAACAGGCCTACGTTAATGGTATCTGTAGATTTAGAAAAAGCCTTGGATATAATGTAAACTATTAAGGATTTTAAAGATATCAGGAATAAAATATCGAGAAAGAAAAGTTATCTGTAGCCTCTACAGATGACAGCCAGCAGTAATTAGAATTGAAGGGAAGAAAAGAAAGCAGAAATCAAGAAAGGTGCAAGGAGAAGAAATAAAAGTCCTAATGTTTGCTGATGTTGTGGTATTAGGAGAGTCAGAAGAAGACTTGGAACCCACAAAAAATGGCATGAACGTCACCCTGGGAGAAAGAGTTCAACATGAGGGTTAATAGAGGAAAATCCAAGGTGATGGAGTGTAGTATGGGAAATAGTGGAGTATAAACATTGGGAAGGGATATTATGAAGGAAGTTAAGGAATTCTGCTCCTTGGGAAGCGTAATAACTAGTGATGGTTGAAGTATAGTAGCGTAGAATAGCACAGGCAATATAGGTTTTCGTAAAAAAAGAGGAATTTACTTACGGCCAATATAAGTATCAATATTAAGAAACAATTATTAAAAATGTTCGCATTGAGTGTGGCGTTATATGGGTGCGAAACGTGGACGGTAGGGGCTGCATAAAGGAAATGGGATAGCACAGGCAAGGAAGGCTTTCGCGAAAACAGGAATTTACTTACGGGTAATATAAGTGTGAACATTAGGAAACCGTTGCTAAAAATATTCGTAAGGGGTGTGGACGATAGGAGTTGCTGGAAGAAAAAGAATAGAAGCTTTCGAAATAGGATGCTATAGATTAATGCCGAAAATCAGGTGGATGGCTAGAGTAACCAACCAGGAAGTTCTAAGCAGAATAGGGGAAGGGAGAACAATATGGAGGACTGACCAAGAGAAGGGATAGATTAATAGGCCATGTTTTATGAAGTTGAGGGACTTTTAAAATTAGCATTAGTGGGAAGTGTGTGGCGTGAGAACAGAAGAGGGAAGTCAAGGATGGAAAAGCTAAGGAGATTAAGGAAGATGTGGTTGCTATGTAGAAATAAAAAGGCTTGCACAGGATAAATTAGCATGGAGGGTTGCATCAGACCAGTCCGAGAAATGGGTACAAGATACGGAAATGATTTTCATTATAATTAAAATTGAGACATTCATACAATCGGCTCAAAATTAGACGAATGAAGAGAATCAAAAAGGAAACGGTTAGGTTGAATGATTATCAGATTCAATCAGCATCTTGTAGAGTTCAGTCAAGCGTAATTTTCTCAAAAGAAAAGCCCAAGTTCTATAGTTTCGAGGCTCTCTTTACTTCTTCATAATACTCGCCACCGTTCAGTTCCTCAATTCGTCTAGTATGCGTATTTTTATGGGTATGAAATGAGATGGGAACAGATACTGGGCAGGGATGTCAATTTTAAGTGTCCACAGAGAATAAAAAATATATAGAATGCAATCAGCTGATTTGGCAAAGCTGAACACCGAAACCTCCACAGATCCGTGCACTTAATTGCAGGTGGAATTATGGATCTCTCCTGAAGCTGGCGTCCACCTGCGAAACACGGGATAGGCGGATGAGGTGGAATAATGAATCACTTCAGTTCCAACACCGCAGGCCTGCCTGTGGAAGAATCAGTCCAGGAGAAAGAGAGCCTGAATCTGGCTAAAAAGATTATAATAGAATGCAGTGAGGTTACACGTCATTTAGAAGACATTTGTTTTTTAATTCAACGTTTGGGTAAATTTCAATACAATCTTCAGAGATATAAACATGAGCCAACACAAACAATAACAATTTTATACGTAAAATTTAGTAATTAAATATTTCGTTAAAATCTTGCATGGCTGGAATACACCAGATTAGAATTTAAAACATTGCATGATGTTAAGGGAATTTTAAATGAAAAGCCCCAGAAGAGTAAGTTATTTTTTGTGCATCAAATTCCTCTAAATACTTAATCATATTCAATCGCCAGTTAGGTTAACAATTTTTTTATCTCCTCGAACTTAATTTAATTACATAAATCTAACTATTTAAAAACAAAGAAGTTTTATGAGTTAAAATAACTGAGCAGATTTCAGTCTATTTTCATAATGGTTCTACTTTCTCAAGGTTTAAAATTAGGTGTAAACTTTTTAGAATTCCAGGTGAAAAGTGGTTGTGTAATGGAAAGTGAAGACAGAGTATCCTCGAGACCAGCTACTCTGTCAGGGGCAGTCGAGCAAGCACCGATCAAAAACCACCACGTCAACTATTATTAAATGCTGACCTTGCTCTACTTTCCACATACCACCTTTTGAATTCCCGTCCAATGCTGCTTCAGGATCACCCTCATGTAGCCTGTTAACCTCCAAAAAAAATAGCTACAAGTAACCGTATTTCATGTTCGGCACTCCTAAACTATGAGTTCTCGTACTATCTTAATTACCTTGTAAGTGGATAGATGTTGTAATTAGGCTAAACAACTTGATAACCGTGCAACTCGTTCCAACCCAATTTCATTTCCATTATATTTGGAAAGCCAGGTCAGTTGCTGGGAATAAGTTTTATGTCATCCCGTGGTCACATTCTAGAGGAGGCCGTAGTTTCTAGGGAAATGGCGAGAGATTGGGAAGGAAACACAGCGTAGGTCACCATTTTTCTGCTTCTCTGTGCTGCAGTACGTTGCGATTATAGAGTTATTTTCGTAGAATCGTTGAATAATATTCACGTTGAATGATATTCACGTTTAGCATTAAATATTTTTATATTTGTTAGATGAATATTTATTTCATTCATTAGGTGGATAAAATAAATTTTTGTTTTTTTTAAATTTCATAAGCTTTTTCGACAATGAATAGTTTTGCAATTTTTTTTTTTTGGGTAACAGGCTACATGAGGGTGATCCTGAAACAGGCAACTCCCCTTTAATAGCATAGGAAGGGATTTGAAAAAGGGGGGATGCGGAAGGTAGAGCAAGGTAGCCCAGGGTTAACTAGGGCCCCCGGGCTATGGTTTAAGGATCCTACCCGGTGTTTCACCTAAAGAGATGCAGGGAAAACCCTAGAAAACCTGCATCAGGTAGGTCGGGCATTGGGTACTATTCTCACGCCCTTCCGAATGACGGGAGACGAGTTTGCTGTGGGGACGCAGCATTCCCTTCTCCGTGTCTCCACCAATTTCAGGAGGCAATTGGCCGACTGATCCAATGGGATCAGCGGACAACTCTTGCCATATTCCCAAGGTCTTTGACCCCAGTACATATACCTCCTAAAATAGGTGAAGGTGTCTCGGCATATGAGAACTTTGATAAAAAATACCCAGAGAGAGTGCGAGGCATCCCCGACATGATCAGGTAAGCCCCGCAGTCACTCTGGGCTGAAGCGTCTACGAGAAACTCTCGCAGCGCCTTCTCCTTAGTTTTGCAATAAGAGTAAAAAGTATATAAACTGAATATTGCTCAATATATGTAGGAGAGGTTAGTCTTATTTTAGAAGACGATATCTGCCACTAAAATGTTGTGCTGGATGACGACACTGAAGAATCGGAAAGTGAAGATTACGAAGAGGCAATAATAATAATATTACCAAGACTTAAGGGGACACACTGTAGATCATGCAAAGAAACTAAACAACAGAGTAAAACTCAATATTGCTGTAAAAGTGCATTTGTGTTTGCGATTATATATATGTTCCAAGAATATTTTGACGAATCTTAAAAAAACAAATTGCGACAAAAACAGTCTAAATTACTGATTTTATTAAAGTTATAATCACTTACTTTATAATAATAATAATGTATATAATAAATAAACCAGTAAATTGAATATTGCTCAATATTTGTAGGAGAGGTTTGTCTTATTTTAGAAGACGTTATTTGTCACTAAAATGTTGTGCTGGAAGACGATATTGAAGAATCGAAAACTGAAGATAGCGAAGAGGCAATTAAAATTTAATAATATAAAGATCTGATTGAATTTTTTATAATTAATCTCTTGAGCACGTTTGATCTTTCAGGCCGAAAAGTGATGTTTGGTTTCTAAAATAGCTTGTCAATATTTTTAGGAGACATAAAATACCAAGTTTTGGGTAATTTAAAACTTATTTTTAGTAGAATTCTATTGAAATATTTATATTACAGTTTTAAGTAATCAAAGCTGTGTGACGTGTGTATATATATTTACATATATATGTAAATTATCTGAAGGTAAACTGATAATAATTAGCTCATTTTTGTGTTCACCTGTATTGTTTTTTTTGTTGGCAGTCTAGTGGATGAGCTGTGTATGCAAAATAATTGTTTTTATTTATTATCTGATTATAACTTTGTAACTGTGTATAGTCACCAATGATCCTAGATAACCGCAACTCTAAACTTTTAATTAAAAAAATCTTATTCGGAAAAGTAAAAGTCAAAACTGATATACTAATAACTCCATTCATGAATAAAATTTTCATTTAAAATGTTTTATAATTACTTAAAAACTTATTACTTTCGTTTCGAAGTTTTACATAAAATCATTTTTAAAACTAGAGAGTTCCTAATCGAGAAATAAATTACGTTGCTGTCGTCTATTTTTGAAAGTGCACGAATTTCTTCAAAGCCTTCGTAATGAACGATTTTAAAACACCTGATGTCAACTGACACTGAAATTAGAATTAATGACATAATTTACTTGTTTGTGTGGACGTACAGCGTACGTAAGGGCCTCCCACGCCATTCTCAGACATAATCGTATTCAATTTCCCAACAGCCTCTTCTTAAGAGTAAAGCAGTGTTTCTGAAGACGCATGCATTCATAACGAGCGTCGAGGTGTGAGGGACAATTTTTCGAAAGTTGTCCCTGACCTGGAACGTGTCGGCTGGAGAGTGACGAGGAAAGGACAGGTCCAATTTAGACTCTTCGCTATAAACCAATTCGATTTATTCCAATCTTAATAATTACAGGAGTTTTCATTAGTCAACTGTAGTAAAACATATCATTCTTAATAAAATAAATTTAATATTTTTAAATCTTATAAACAAAATAAAAATGAGTGTGAGCGGCCCAACGCGTTGCTTGTATATGACGCAACGTGTGCGCTGCACCCGAGAGATAAACATTGTTGCATATTTTTAAATACTTAAAACATATTATTACTTAAACAGAAAGCTCATTAAATTTGCAAGCTATTTCGCGTTAAACAGACCAAACAGATGGTTCAACTACCTTATTCAAATAAATGACATTAATTGTTTATACGTAAAACGATCTCAAATTTCGCATCTGAGAGTGTTTGTGTGTATGTTCCGCATACAAATCTAAATGGGTGGAGCAATGTCAATGAAATGTTGCAAGCGTGTTCTTTGCGACTAGGAAATCAGCAATGTTGGAGTAAGACGCGGCTGTCACTCAGCTCAGGGCTGGGGGTGGAGGGGGCGGAAATTTTTTAATATGCAAAATCTATCGATATTTCCGTCGAATAAATACTTTTCCGGGTCAGTTACATTTACGGTGTTTCCCGTGACACCTAATGACACCTTTATGACATATAGAATAGCCTTTACGTAGCCTGCCTGTATGTGTGCGGAGGCGGCGGTGGCGACGATATTTAAAATACTATAAACGACTGTTTCTTTAAATAATTAGTTATTGTTGCATTTAGTCCTAAGGCTGGTCTGATGCAACCCTCCATGCTAATCTATCTTGCACAAGTCTTTTCATTTCCGCATAGCTAGCACATCTAACATCTTCTCTAATCTGCTTAGCGCACTCCATCCTCGGCCTCCCTCTTGTATTTACCCCTCACACTTCCCTCTAATGCTAATTTTACAAGACCGTCAAGTCTCAAAACGTCGTCTATTATTCTATCCCTTCAATTGGTCAAGGTCCTCCATATTGGTCGTTCTTCCCCTATTCTTTTTAGAACTTCCTCGTTAGTTACACTATCCACCCATCTGATATTCAGCATTCTCCTATAGCACCACATTTCAAAGGCTTCTATTCTCTTCCTTTCCGCAACACCTATCGTTCACGTTTCGCACCCATGTAACGCCACACCCCATACGAACATTTTTAGCAACGGTTTCTTAATATTCACAGTTGTATTACCCGTAAGTAAATTCCTGTTTTCGCGAAAGCCTTTCTTGCCTGTGCTATCCAACTCTTAACGTCTACTATATTTCTACCATCCCTAGTCATTACACTTCCCAAGTAGCAGAGTTCCTTAACTTCCTTCAAAATATCCCTTCCCAATCTAACAGCCTTTGTTATTCCACTGTTTACCATACTACACTCTATTCTTCATATTGAACTCATACTCCAGGGCCACGTTCATACCATTTGTTATGGTTTCCAAGCCTTCTTCTGACTCCCCTAATAAGCTTAGGGTTTTTATTTCTTGTCCTTCCAATTTGTTTCCTTTCCCATACTCCGTTTTAACTTTCTTCATCGCCTGTTCTATATATAAGTTAAACAGCCTTCTTGTCGAACTCCTTTCTTGATTTCTGCTATCTTTTCTTGATCTTCAATTCTAATTACTGCTGACTGCCTTCTGTAGAGGATATATATAAGCCTTCTTTCTATATATTTTATTTCTGTGCTCTTAAAAATACTATAGTGTGTTCCAATTCACATTATCAAACGATTTTTCTAGATCTACAAATACTATGAACGTAGGCCTGTTTTCTAAAATTAGACGCAGTCAATATTGCTTCTCTTGTCTCTCTACATTCTACCTGAAACCAAGCTGATTTTCTCCTAACTCGCATTCTATTTGACTATCCTTCTATTCATTCACTCAATCTTGGTTCTTATATTATTATTGTATGACTGAACAATAATAATAAACCTTCTTTTCTACTACATTGGAAGTCAAGTCTGCCTCACTGCAGCCAAAACGCCTCGCTGAACTGAAGATTGAAGTTAGCTCAAATCCGAACTCAATCCATTAAGAAATCTATCCTATTTCCTAACCTGACGTCATTCCTAGACAACTCTAATTTTTGGAAGTGAATCTTGATTCGCTTTCATCCTTTCTTATAATGTTTGCCGTCTCCACAAGCTGCCAAATCTACACAATCATCACAACGGTACCCAAGTCATTATTTCGTGGAATTTTTGGGTGAAAATCTACTAACTACAACGACGGCGACAACATTATACATGTAAGATGACACTCCGCAGTCAACCAAGGCCTACGTCAGTAAAACCTGAACATGTAACAATCAGTTCATAATTAACAATTTGCTATTAATTTTTAATATTCATATTAAATATATTCACATGTACTTAAACATATTTACGAAATTGTATTTCGTTTACAGTTCGTTTTCATTTTCGGTAGAAACTTAAATTCTGTTAGTAAGAGTTAAATTATACATTAAACGCTAATACATAATAGTTTTTCTTCCCTTCTTGTTTCCTTTCATTACTTTTATTTGCTGACTATTTTTCATTTGTTCTCTCCATTACTTTGTGTAGATCGTATAGATAGAATAGTATCGGAGTACCATGCAGTGCTGCACTGTCTTCACCAATATTCGTGTAATTAAACGCCCAGAGCTTCAAATGACATGCCACCCCCTTTAACGTGGGGCGTGGAGTCCTCCAAGCTTATTATTTTGCCTTTGTTCGTCGTCTATAGAGCGCCGAGCTTGGACTGGATGCCTTTCCTGTAGGTGAGGGAACCCCTGATCCAGTCAGTTTGTGGTAGGTAAGTACTCGTTCACTGTCCCCTCGATACGTGCATTACCTTTAAACAGGCTGGGGGATCCAGGAGAGGATCCAGGCGCAGTCCCGAGGGGATCAATGAGGCTTTCCCTCCGACGAATCCCGCCCTAGCTGTAATCGCGTGGCGCCATGTGCGCGTACGTCACACACGCAGATGCGTCGCACGTGCTGCCACACCATTAAAATATATTATGCTCCACATAATTTCATACCAGGCTATTTACCCTGCATACAGCGACTGTTTAGTGATAACGTTATACTCATCCTCGCTGCGGTGCATCACTATGTTCCCTTCAAAACAAGTCCAGTTCAGCCATTTATCTACGCAGAGGCAGCGATTGAATGTATGGTCTATATTGGACTATAATTCATTACTCAGGCCGGCGAGAAATGAAAAGAATTAGGTCCGAAGTTATTATTGCAAAGGAGGGAGAGAGCAAGGCTGCACATGCTGTTCAGAGTTTACTTCAGGATGGATTGGATTCTACGCCAAAATCAAAAAGCCTACTTATATCGCATGTATGTTTACTTGTATGTCTCGCAACCTTGCTCTATCAGTCGGTGGACTATCAATTTTACAATAAAAATGGTATTTTTGTTTGTCTGTCTATTTTTTATAGAAATTTCAACGCAAAGAGAAATTACAACAAAACCTGGAACGTATAGGCTTCATCAATAAGGGCGGGTCGAAGTTAAAATGGAATAGAAGAAGTTGTATGTGAGGTATTAACGAAATACTTTTTTATTTGAAAGGGCATACGTGAACCTTTCAAATAAAAAAGTATTTCGTTAATACCTCACATACAACTTGTTTTATTCCATTTCATTATTGAAAACCCCTATATGTCAAACGTCTGGAGAAAGCTTCTGGAAAATGGGGGAAGGCTGACGGATGAAGGGAAAGTAAATAGTTAAAAAATATGCGTAAGTCTGTGTCGCGCGAGAAGAGACCAAAATGGCGTGACTATTTGTTTACTTTCTGCTATATTCAAATTTGATCAGTATATTATAGTGTATTTAATAAATTATAGAGTTGTTACTTTACTTCATTTTAATGAAATAATTTTCCGAGCTGTGCAACTCGTGGGTCGTTGCCCGTCTTATTATTGAAGTGATTAAGAAACGTTTCGGCTGACGCTGGGATCCTTAATCTGTCGGGTGGATAATCTTCGATCTCAACATTTTGACAGGTTTCAAACTTTCCTTCATAAATTGCAATTATCTGGTATGTAACGTTTCACGGCTTTAAAACGAGACATGTGAACCCCGTATTGGGAACTCGGAAATGTTAAATGAATATCTATTAGCGAAAGTCGTGGGTAATTCGCATCTAGAGGGGCCACCCGAGGTTTTGAGTATGGTAGAAAGATTGAGGAAGCAGTTGTGGTGAAATGGTAGTTAAGTGTTTGTTAAGTTGTTGTGGAAGTTGGGATGAAGAATTCAGAAAAAAAGCAGTGGTTGAAGTTATCGATAAGATTTCAGTGAATTTCAAAGACAACAGTTGTTGAAAAGTGGTTAATAAGATTTCAGGTAGAGTGGACAGTAATTGAGGCGGTTGATAATATTTCGGTCAGAGCAATTGTCCAAGGAACGAGAAAGGGAAGTGATGGAAGAGATTAACTAGTTAGGTGGAAATATAAGAAAGTGAGTTAAGTTGTTGAGCGGACGTGAAACACTTGGTGGTAGCAGAGACGAGGTATTCATCCAGGTGTCGTCCATCCAGTTCCAGAAGCCTTTACCGCTTCAATGTCTACAAAGGTTCCGGTGACGATCTACCTACAAGTTCCGGTGTGGCCGATAGTAACGTACAAATGAAACTATAAATCACTCAAAGCCGTCAAATAATTAGTGTTATAAATGCTAATTATTTGAGCCCACTGTTTCCTAAGAAGAATTAGTTTTTGTTATTGTTGTTATAGTTGTTGTGGTATTCATTTCTAAAATTGGTCTGATGACATCCTGCCTGCTAACCTATCTTGAGTAAGCCTGTTCATTTCCACATAGCTACCACATCCTCCCCAATCTGCTTTGTGTATTCCATCCTTTGCCTTCCTCTTATATTATAACTCTACACACTTCCCTGTAAGCTAATTTTTCAAGACCCTCCTGCCTTAAAACGTGGCCTATTAATCTATCCCTTCTCTTGGTCAACATTTTCTATATTGTTCGCTCTTCCCCTATTCAGCTTAGAATTTCCTCGTTAGTGATTCTGTCCTCCCATATCATTATGAGCATTGTTATTATTTAATTTTATTTGAAAATTCATTACTATAATGCATATTTTTTAAAAGTTTTTGTTTGTTGTTTTATATTATATTATTATATTTTCAACCCTACTCTATTAATTTAAAGTAATAAGATTCCTCATTAAAAATTACATTTTCCTGAAATAAAAAGTTGAGGAAATATTGAAGGGTGATAGAAAACGATATGTAAGGATTTTTAATCATTATAATTTAAAATATTTATAGTTCACTGGAGACCTACTAAATAATTTCAATAAAACTTCATGCAATTAACGCCATTACATTTGGTTAATATTCTTTTTAGCGTAGACTTTGCCGCATCCACTTACTTACTAACAAGAACAAATTTAAATAGTCAACCATCAATCATACTTTAATCTTAATATCTTAGGCATGCACCGTATTCTAAATATACCGATACGCCACGCGTTTCAATAAATAGACGTAATGATTAATTTCGTGTTTTTCAGAAACAGGATAGCGCAAATAATACCCGGGTACTTCCAGGGTCCCAGTGTGTTCATAATAAAATGTAGGAAACAAAAAAAAGTCGTGAACAAATTTTTCATTCCTACAGAAGACGATAAACGGTCAGAATAATTTACCTTTGGAAATGTTTGGGGAATGTCCTTGAGAAAATAACTTTGGGTTGAATCTTAAGAAACGTATGAAGTGAAGTGTCACCCACCCCCTAACCAAACAAATCATGATCCTATTTAAAGTGAGGTGTAGAGTTAAACCGTGATTATTCCAGACAGTGTATCTTTTGACAGGGTAAAAGTAGTACGATTAATGAGTTTATATTGTTCTTATTATAGTAATTTATAAGTAACGTGAATAATAAACAATATTATCACGTATCTGCTACCGGGTTATTTGCCCAAATGAAGAATACAGAAGACTGCGGTGGTTGTGTTTTTAAACATTTAATAAATGACCATCAGTTTTTCAATTACGTCAAGATTTTTGGAAAATTACAAATTTCAAAATTTGTAAAATTTTGCGAAAATATAAGACTGCAAAATAGACTTACAACGTTTTTTCGTATGATTTATTAACTTTTGGTATACACCATGCACTTTTATAGCTAAACGGTTGAGGAGTCTAGGCAAGATTGTTGTCAGCATAAATTATATTGAAAAGTTCTACAAATATGCTCCTCAAAACGGGAAGTATTTGGCGAAATAAAATTCTCACGGCTACGGCTCATAAGAACCAGCACTTTTGCTACAGTATCAGCAGCACACATTTACCGTAAAAAATGAAATAATTACGACGTCCGTCGACTTCAATACGTGCGCCCCTCAGGCAACTGGAGACTTCACACTGGCATTGGACAATACTGTCCCGCAACACAATAGCTGGAAATTTCGATCGATAAGGATCTCTGATACGGCAGTCGTCTCGAAATGTCGAGACTTTAATTTAGAGACGATTATAACTTATTGACTTTATAATCTCATTTCAAAAAATGTTTAACACTGAGAAAAATTGGCGTTGAAAATAATGAACAACAATTATTTGCACCAAGAGCAAATAATTTTTAGTTTATAGTTAATTCTTAACCAACTTGTTCACTATAGTATATTATTAAAACTTTGGAGTTTGAAATACGTCAATCTCACATTCATCTAAATTTTACGTCTAATTTCTTTAATAATAAATTATTTCAGAGGAATTTTAATATGATATAACGAATGGAGTCGTAATATGTTACGATATTTATAATAAGCCAACACAAGTCCTCGGTTATCCTTGTTTCTATTTCAGGGCGACACGTAGTTTATTTAGATAAAATTCATTGTTGTTAAAGCCAACCGTATCCTGTTTCATATTTGGAATTAAGGTTGTTTTTTATGTGAAATATTTGAGAGGTATTTATTTTTTTTAACTGGATTCATTACCAAAAGTAAACGTTATTTCAAAGTCCAGCTTGGGATTTAATTGTAATATATAGGTAGGTGTGTTTATAACTTAAATAAATAAAATTTTCTTTATACTATTTTATTATCGTAATAAAAAAACATTTTATTTTGGCTGATTAAACGAATGGCATAATTTTTACAAAATATATTAGAAAAATTTACATAGACTTTAAAAAAAATATTTATATAGCTAAGGGAAGTCGGGGTTCAACGGGACACTTATTGTTTAACAACTTTTGTAAAATTATGGAAAAAGAAAAAAGAATTCATAAAAGTATAAAACATTAGTTTATTCTATTACTTACTTAATCTAATATCAATATAACTTAAAACAACGGATTTAGATTTTTGATGAATTTCTAAAACGAAACTTACAAGTTTCCCCTTCTGCAACACCGTAAGTAATAGAATGAACTAATGTTTTATACTTTTATGAAATCGTTTTTCTTTTTCCATAATTTTACAAAAATTGTTAAACAAGTGTCTGGTTTTACCCTGTCTTCCTCTAGCTATATAAAAAAAATTGTGCTAATAGTTTTTGATATTAAAAATTTGTCTCTAAACTAAGGTCGTATAACTTATTATTAATAACCTCACGTTATTTAAAATGAGGCTGGTAAAATGCAACAGGAATTTATAGACGTTTCTTACGTTCTAAATTCGTCTATGATTATAACTGTTAAAAATAGTAACACACTCCGAAGTTATTTAGGGTTTCAGTAAAGCGGATATTTTAATGATAAATTAGCTATTTCCAGAAAGTGACATCTAATCATTAAGGCGACATTTTGCATCAATAAACGTCGAGGATCTAATAATTTTGATGCATACGCTTTCACGTGCTAGGCTCGTCGATCGATCACGCTTTGAAACGCCTTTTGTTGCTTCGTGCAGCCAAGTGCAACGACCAGAGAACGAGTGTTAAACTCAGGTTTGAGGATCGTTTCGCAGGGGTTTTGTATCCATCACATGTGTTCTGTGAAGTTCTCGCTGTTCTCTTTCCACAGTCCTTGAACTGTAATACTCCTGATGTGCTTCCCTAAAACGCGTTTGTCTGCAATGAAATGCCACGACGCGATGTTTCTAACTCTTCTTCTTATGCAACTCAAAGTGTTTTACCTTTTTTTGAATAAGTCTGTTTTGTTTGTTAATTTAAAATTACGCACATCTGAATTTGTTCTGAAAGTAAGTCTGTTATTTATAAAAATTTAATTCACTAACGTGGAAAAGTAAAAATCGCAATTATTTTTCAAACTTCCCCGAAATATGTTCTTGGAGAAAGGAGCACACTAACCCCTGTTTAAAAGTTTTTCTATCCATAAAATTAATTGTTAAGAAAGATTTTCAGATAACTACATTTTTACATTACTGTAATACAGTATTTACTAAAATAAAATTCAAAATAAAGCTCGGGCATAAAAAACTAGCGAAATGTCAATTCGTTTGTTTTACAAAAAATATCTAACAGTACTACCTTTTTTTCGGTTTCATGTAAACTTGTCAGTTCCTAAAACAATATGATCCTTACCTTATTTCTATGCCTAACCAGCCATTAGTCAAATTTATCAAAGGCCATAAATATCCGATAAACATGTGTGTAAGATTATGCAATTTATATAATTTATTCTAGTAACGGTTCCTTATGTAATATTAAACAGACTAACTTCAGTCCAAAGACTGGTCTGATGCAACCCTCCATGACAACCTATCTTGCATAAGCCTTTTCATTTCCTCATAACTAGCACAACCCACATACTTCGTAATCTACTTAGCGTATTCCATCCTTTGACTCCGTCTTCTGTTCGTACCCACACGCACTTCCCTCTACTTCCCTTACAAGACCGTCATGTCTTAAAACGTGGCCTATTAATCTAGTCCTTCTCTTATCCTCCATATTGTTTGCTTTTCCCCTATTCTGTTTAGAACTTCCTCGTTAGTGATTCTATCCATCGATCTGATTTTCAGCATTCGCCTATAGCACCCCATTTCAAAGGCTTCTATTCTTTTCCTTTTCACAGTTCCTATCGTCCACGTTTCGCACCCATGTAACGCACACTCCATACGAACATTTTTAGCAACAATTTCCTAATATTTACACATATTACCCGTAAGTAAATTCCTTTTTCTCACGAAAGCCTTCCTTGCCTGTGCTATCCTACTCTTTATGTCATCCCTAGTTATTACGCTTCCCAAGAATTCCTTAACTTCCGTAAAAATATCCCTTTGTTATTCCACTGTTTCCCATACTACACTCCATTACCTTGGTTTTCTCTCTACTAATCCTCATATTGAACTCTTTCTCCAGGACTCCGATCATGAATAAAACTACGCAAAGCAAATTTTAGGTATTCTAATTACAAACATAGCCACATAATACGTTACGATTAACATTTCTATCTTATGTTTCACTTCGAGGATAAGTAGTTTTAGATATGAATATAAGAAGAATTATCCGTTAAATCCACACATAAAGAAACCATAATTCCATATATGAAACACTATATGGTTGGCCTTAACATCACTGAAACATCACAGAATACCAGTGTATTTATTTTTAAATCTTTGCATATCATAATTACCCGCTAACTTCTGTTTATCTGAATCAAGTGTTTTCAAAAAGACATACTGACAGGTTGGAACAAAACACAACTTACAATGTTGTTAAATTATAAATATATTTCACTTCATTAATTTTATTATTTTTTAGAGCTACTTTCTTTGTAATAGTAAGAATTAATTGATAGGCAGTTGGCTGAAAAAAGTAGCAATGGCTACATTTATTATATTTTTTCGTTTCTTTTCTCCTTGGCTCTGGGGCACATTGCAGATCTTGGCCTACCGGATCGACTGCGGACTGTCATCGTACATAAGACATTCCGAATTTGGAGTAGTGCGTGGTCAGCGTATCGATTCTGCAGCAGTCCCAGTCACCGTGATCATGATGGCACGAACATTGAAGCCCATGCCAGGACTTGAACCCGGGACCTCTGCGTTGTGAGGCAGCGACGCTAGCCCCTAAGCGATCGGCATTTCTTCTATTGCCTCGTGTTTATTCTTTACTTATTTTTTAACATTTAACACAACATTAACAACAGAAAATGTATTACCGGTTTTAGTAATATATATATATATATATATATATATATATATATATATATACCGTGTGAGGACGGCAACTGTTTAAAATTGTACGTAGCGACCTGTGGGACACTGTCACAAATAATTTCTAATAAGAAACAGACGATCAGCAAATGCTTTAAAATTGAACCACAAGTTTCCCTGAGGTCACAACCGCTACGCACCACTTGTCCCTGTGGTGGATCCATAATAGGTGTATGAATACGAATAATCAATGGACGTCTTCTCCATCCTTTCATCTGAACGTTTGGTGTGAGTTGTCGAAGGTTCAAGTCCGAAACACGTATTGTTTTGCAACGTTTATATTTCTTCTGTTTACATTTTTAAGGTTTCCTTAGTTTCTCTTGAAAAAATTATCTTACCACGATTAGCGTTTTTTTTATTTTAATTTTTCTTGACATGTTTTTCATGAAGCTCGCTGGGAAATGGAAACATTTTTACCGGTAAGAATTACATCCTGCACTTCTGAAATTAATTAATGGCTCAAATGTACAATTTAAGTTGCACGCTCAATATGAAATGAAAACAATTAAGGCTTTAAATTAAAAAAAATTAAAGAGTTAATTATCGGAGGTTTTACTGGTATAGTTCCTATATAAATTCAAAAGTTGACCTTAACATCGTGGCGTAGTAACGATACCACCAGGTTAATTTCCAAAGAATAAAAAATATAAAAAATTACGAAATTTGACTTGAACCTAGGAACACTTATTCAGACACAACGGAGAGGACGTCATTCCTTAATTATTCGTACTCATGTCTCTGGTATGGACCCACCACAGGGACAAGTGGTGCGGAGTGGATATGACCTCATGGAAACTTGTGGGCCAATTTTTGAGCATTTTCTGTCCGTTTCGACCCTATATGTCCAGTATCGGATTACTTGTCTCAGTTTTCTCCACGTCACTACATATATTTTTAAACAGTTATCGTTCTCACTCTGTGTATTGAAAGCAATGCACCCATAATCTACCCTGTTAAACCATCACACCATTTGAATTATATCCCAACCATGGTAAGCTTTACCGTAATACGTACCCCAGAGAGTTGATCGCTGCAGGTGAAAGAAGGAAACACACTGGCCACATAAAACATCTACGAATCGTTGGAACTTGCTCTCACTAAGATAGTTGTGCCTAGTTACACGCTGTTTGAAAATTAACTGTTATTCTGTTCCGTAATAGCCGAAGTCATTAGCCAGTAATGGTATCGAGAATCAATTTTCGTGCACTGGAAAACGCTTGGTTTCATATCATTAGCATTCTCAGTTACCCATAACTTGTTTTCATGACGCTAAACATTGGACACATCTGTTATATTATTTAACGATGATGTCAATCATAAATTCAAGTATTCTTTTAATGTTCGGTCAGTCGCTAAGCCATATAGTGATTACATTTTAGAAGAGTGGCGCATAATGATCAGACAGCTTTCAATCACGTTAATTTGTTTATATTAATCAATTTGCAGCTAATTATGATTTTTGGTGTAGGTTTTAAAATTTTTTTCGTTTGAATATAAGCTATGAGTAAATTGTAAAACCTAAAGAGGTTCCAATTGCCAGGATTAAATGCTGAGTGGTTTATTTCCACTTAAATATTTCATAATGAACGTAATTTATTATACAGTCGATGTAATTTTTATTAATCAGCAGATTTTAAATGTTTCTCTGACTTAATGTACTGTGAGTCATTATATTATTATGCAAACTGTCTAAAAATATCCCATTTCAATATTAATGATGCCATTCAATTTAGTGTAATATATAAAATTATCTCTAACGTCATTTAACTTCATTATGTCGAATATAAACGTATTTGCTAGTGTTAATGGATCTCTATTTCTATATATACGTGCAATTAACTAATATGAAGGCAATTCCAAAAGTAGGGTGTCCTACATTTTCAGATTCAAAAACCACTCTTTATTTTTTCTAATAGTTGCATTTTAAAGAATTGATATTGTAAACTGCAAAAAGAGTCTAAAATGCACCGCAATGGTTATTATGTAGAAAAATAAAGCATTATTCAAAATTTAAAATGGCGTATCTATTATTGATAATAAACTGTCGTTTGTGTATGATATATATATATATATATATATATATAAAGATTGACTCCATTAATCTGTCACTTTCAAATAATTGTATTTATCTTAATTGATAAGTGACAACTGTATAATTTCATCTTGCAGTTCTTGTTCAAAATTATTAAATGAAATTGTTGAAACATCCACTTTAGTGTAAATATACTGCTAGTCAATAGGTGGCAATTTGGAGTGAGCGAAATTAAAATTATTTCTGTAGTACGAGGGAGAAGCGAGTAACGGAATTTCAGTATAAAAAACATATATTATATATGCGTTTATGATCTGCAGAAGAATGAGAAACTATGAAAGCATAAATAAATTCACCAATATTTCACAATTGAAGAAATGAGCATGATTAGCCATATGCATTAAGATAAACTTAATTTTGTAGATTACTTAGTATTAAAGTATTAAGGCTACAACTTTCTGTACTTACCCTAATAGAGCGGTAGTGAAGTATACTACTCCGATATGTCCGGATCCCAAAGTGAATGTGTAGATTATGAGACCAACGAAGGACAGAGCATAAATGGCCAAAGTCACCTCCCTGCAAATATTAAACTTCTGTAAACAATTTAAAACAGAAAGAAAGGTGATCAAGAACTCTAATGAGGAAATAAAGATTTAAAACGAGCATAAAAGAGAAAAAATATTAATGAATTATGTTTGTAGAAGGATGATCTATAATTAGTTAACGTGGATCCGTAAGAAATTATCAGTTATCACAAAGGCAGATAAATAAATTACTACTGTATTGTACAAATGTTAAATAAGTTATAAGGATGGTTACTTTATTTCATTTAAATTAAATAATTAATTGTTATACTAGATTTTCTCTCGTTTCTCTTCAGGTAGAGGGAGCCTGGCATCACAACATCCATTGAAATGACCTTTTGAGTGTCGCGGCTGACACAGCCAGTATCGTAAATTTTTCATGTGTATAAGCTTCGATATAAATATTTTGACACGTCTGGAACTTTCCCATAAACAGTGCATAACCTGTGGCGCGAGGGTTTCACGACTTTCAATCGTGACATGTGAACCCCGTATCCGGAACTCAAAAATGTAAGATGAATTCCTATTTTATAAAGTCGTTAGTAATTCGCATTCAGAGAACAGATCGGAGGTTTAGAGGTTGGTGGGAAAAATTGAGGAGTTAGTTGTTGTTAAGTAGGAGTAGTGGTTACGTTGTTGTTTAGTAATTGTTAAGTCGGGATGCAGAAAGAAGTTATGGCTAAGATTTTAGTGAATTTCAAATATGGAATTTGATGCAGGTAGGATGAAAAATTCTGACAATGCAGTGCTTAATAAGATTTAAGAAAGTTAGTTAAATAGCAGAGACGAGGTGTTCAGCCAGATTTCAAAGGCAAAAGTATCGGCCATCCAGTTCCAGAGGCTTTGCTGCTTCAATGACTGCAAAGGTTCCGGTGTAGTTGAGTGTTAACGTACAAATGAACTATAAATTCCTCAAAGCCGTCAACTAAACGTTACAGTGACCGTCGCCACCAACAATTAGTGTTCTAAATAATTAATGCCAGGTATCATCCTCCGAGAAAAATAATCAGTTTGTTTTGTTATTATTTAATTTTAATTGTAAATTGATTTTATAAAATACATAATTTAAGTGCAGTAAGATTGGTTTTAATTTGCGTTTTTTATGTTATTAAGTATGCTATAAATTATAATACTTCTTATCATTTATTAATTAAAGTAAAATCAAAATAGTTTTAAAACATTATACTACATAGGTACGCTGCTAGCTGAACACAGCCCATTCAAAGGATAACGTAAGTGAAAAATTAAAAACATCCATTCTGTAGTTAAGCTCATAGATTTGCATTCAAATTAATTACAGAACTATAATACTGAAAAACGATATAATTTACGTATTATTAAAAATACTAATGGTCCATAATTTTGTTATTAATAGTAAAACTGTGTCAGAAACATATTTTCAATGATTAAACTGTTACAATATTACAATTACAACATATCTCACGTTTCGTTGGGCTTATCTTACCCTCCTATTTTCATTATTAACGTCATTATCTGACTTAGGCTCGTCAACTAACCACTGCTCCCGTGACTTTGATATGACGCCGTAACTGCGGGATTTACGCCGCAATCTGTCGTTCCAGGAGTAAATGCTCTTAGCGGTTTTGTAAGCGCTCCAGCGTACCTCCCCCGCAGTCCAGAGACAAGTGATTATTAATCACAAAATACAAAAGGCACGCCATCGGAATTTACGTCAATAGTTTGATAAAAGCAGCAAGGGATTGACGCACATCATCCATGCGTTTGTCCTTATTCGGCGAGAACCGAGCTTTGTTCCCAGTATTCACATCAGCTATTTTTCATCCATTGTCTTGTCAACTGTTCGGTAGGAACAACGATATTTGACGTTAATATATGCATGTAATCTACTATTATGATAGTTCCATGCGGGTTTCGATTAACATTGTCAATATACTTAAATAGAAACAAAATGATGGGAATCACTTGAGAAGATCTCATTCTTTTATTCCTGGAACCGATAATTACCTAATATTAATATTCTCTAATATTATTGGGAATGAGAAAAAATCTTTTAATTTAGCCGTTCTTTATTCCCATTATTTTGTGCAATGTTATCATTGAGCACTAAACTACAGTTATTTTGATGAAGATGTTATTTATATCTATAAAGCATTACTTTCTATCTATTTATAGTAAATGAACTATTTACATAATTTGTAATTGTAGTGGAGTAGGACCCCTCCCTAATTTTATTCGAATTCTTAAAATTTTAAACTGTCGAAATTCAGCAAGAATATTTTAACTTGGAGATAGGTAGCCAATAGGTGGGAATTCCCCGGCGCCAGCGTGTCGGGTGGAAAACGTGTCTACCTGCAACTTAAAGATATTACGGTTGTTTTACTAAAGGAACGTTCATCAAGCAAAATTTTTGAAGGTCAATATTCTTTTGTCAGGAAAAATTCCCACGCTGGACGAAAGACTCATAAAGATTGGTGAACATATGTCACGTGAGGAGGCGTTTTCCTTGGAGAAGGGGAAAATAAGAATTTAGCTGGGAGGTGAGAAAAGGCGAGGAAGCAGGAAGGCAGAGTATCGCTTGGAGGTTGAAGGGAACAGGAAGCAGAGGAAGTAGGAGAGACGAAGTAATGAACAATTAATATGTCAGTGATGATTGAGAGTTGAAAGGGAGGCGAGCATTGTTGTTCTTGAGCTAGAAGGAAGAGTGGATAGGGAAAGCCAGAACTTCGGACTTTCTTGTAAGTAGAAAGGAAGTGGAAGTAACTGTTTGTTGAAGTTTGGAGTGAAGAAAGAGGAAAACTGGGTTTTCTTCAATCGCAAGTCCAGAGTTTTTTTCTGTCAACTGAGGGTAAATCTATGACCTGGCAAAGAAAGCCTGAGAAGAAAGAAGAAAAATTTACTACGCTGAAGTTCCGGAATTGCTGAGAAGATAAAACAGGTTCGTCACGAAAGTAAAATCTCTGCTGCACGTTATTTCCCAAATGATTAACCCCGAGAAACCCTTTGAAATTTAAACAATAGACTCTTTAACATATATATATATATATATTTAAATATCACACTACATTCATATTCCTTGGTTTTTTGGTCGTACGTAATTATCGGCGTCTCAATTTAAATGGGGTTCTTCTAAATTTTGATTTCACTAGAAACTTAATATTAATGCAGTATTCTTCTCCAACATTACATTCAACTGTTCACCCACTGAAAATGAGTCGAGAAATCGAGTTTTAACATGTCACAGTAATAGTATTAGTTCAAGCACAATAAATGGCATAGGGTTATTTCTTTTGTCCGACCTTAATTGGAGTAAACGAATTTCTATTTATTACATTCACTTTTGAATTAATCCGATACATTTATTACCCCCACCGATTATTTCACTGTTAAACGATCTACTGACCATGGGGGAAGGAAATAATGTAATTTAATTTGCTGAGATTAACTTCCGACTGATCCTTTAAAATATTTTTGTAATTTTTTAAAATCTCCGTAATATAAAGTACGGCTTATGATGATCGTTTAAAACTGGGAGATTATCAAGGAGTAAGCGGACGGAGTGCTGGGTGGTTGATAAAAAGGTAAGCCCTCGAATTAAGGTTTTATGAGGTGCAGTTTAAACCAACAAAACGGCGAACTGTATTGCATTTATTGTAATAAACTACCAATATAAAACACTATTATTGTAGTAATTATAAAAATATAATATTTAACATACTTTATAGTACCGATACCAGTTATTAAAATAAACAGTGAATGGTGATGGAAAGTTGGGTTATTAAATTAGATTAATAAGGATAATAAAATTGTTTTCCTGTAAAACTCCATATATATTTGGGATATTTGAGGACTGTTTAAACACAGTTGTAAGTATTATGACAGTCGAGTAACAGAATTTTGACACTCTTGGAACAAAATAAATAATGAATGACGTTCGGTTTATGACCCGGGTGACCGTTTAGGCAGAACATAATGTTTTCGCGATTATCATTATCAAGGTAGACGATTAAATTGACCAATAATTAACCAGGTTGATAAACCTAAAATCATTTATTAAATTTGATCACCGGGAAAAACTACGTTCATTAAAAGAAAAAAAAATCATTAACATAGAATATATGTAGTAAAATATTGAATATGAGTCAACTTAGCGTGACTTGTTGGATTTGTTCATTTAAACAATTAGTTATACGCAGAAGTAAAGGAAAACGAGACCGTAATGACTTCCGCCGACAACAAACCATCACTGCAGCGCAGCTGCGTGATCAGTAGAGTGATAACGCCGCATGAATTTGATTCGTCGACAAACGGAAAATTTTCAAGGTGAAATTTGCCTCCATTTCAAGAGAACTATAAACTTACTGATATTCATTTGACTGATAAAAACCACAACCTGGCGCGTGAATTACGTAACGCACAATTATAAGCACATCACTTCCGAATCGAGTGTCCTAAATATTATCAGCAGAGAGAAATTCTAATAGATGATGATGATTTCGTTACTGTTCTACAGTACAGCCCCATGCTATCAGAACCAAATAATTTCAGTTTGTAAAATAATTACTACATTTCTAATTATTTAATTAGCATAATGTAAAAATATTTAATTTTAAGTCTGTTTTAATCTGCAAATATTACAGAAAGGAAGTAGTCAAAATGCAGACAATAAATTAGCTTTGGTCAGGTGATGTAAAACGTCATAGTCGCGAGAAAGAAACAGTACAAATCAGGTGACAAACTCAAATGCAAAATTTAAATATGTAATGCTTAGATAGAAGTTAGGCACAGACTTTTCTCCAGCTTGACATTATCAGACGGAACGTTGATTGCAGAAATATTTAAGGTACTTAAAATATGTCTTAACATTTTACCAACCAGTTAAATGATTCTAATTGATGGCAAGTTTGGAGACTACAGGATGTTTGATATTGGAGTTGTGCTCTTTGATATGGGTCCTGAGAGACCTCTTCCTTTGTCCAATATAGCAAGAACTAACTGAAGTGCTCGAAGTTGCGGTGTTTCACGTAAATTATAAAGCAGGAATGTAATTAAAGATAATTTTATTACAGTACTTGAGGGTACAATACAAACTATTTCTGTTGTCAAATCAATCCCACTTTCAATCCTAGGTTTTGTAAATGTCGTTAAATCGTCAAAATGGTAGTTTTGTACAAAAAGGTGTAATTTTGACCCATTTACGGTGGTCTGAGAAGAAATTACCAAAATTGTGGAGAATCGAATTTCAAATCGACCATGTGTCCTCAGAACTTTACTAAAACCTTCAATTTTGGAACTACAGAGGCCGAAAGTTGGAAAGGTTCCGAAATTGGGTTTCTTTATTGTGTTGTAGCTCAGAGGAGTGGAGGGGAGTTGGACCACATTGAAAATAAAGATAGGTCTCGGTAGACAAAGAGAATAAGCCCTTACTCTGTTGCTTAACGTTGAGTACGTACTTTGCTAGAGGCGAAAACTACCGAAAAAAACACTTTCAAAATGTAAAAAAAAACCCTGAGGTTTGCTTATATTTTTCCTCCTTTCACATATACACACTATTGTTGTTATTAAGGTTTATTTAGTACAACACTTTAACCTGTGATGAGTGTCACTATTAAATGCATAATATTTTGTTTGCCTTTACGAATGTGCAATAATATAACTAATTTACGTATATATCGTACCCACGATCCAAAGAAGTTTATTATTTCTCAGGGAGTTACCTGTCTGCCGACGATAGGTTAAATACGTAGCGAAATGTGTATAATTAAAAAAAAATATTATTATAGATCAAGAATATGGGCAACCCACATTCACTTTAAGAGTTCTTAATGCGTGTATGGGACTCAAAAATTTTACGTAAACTGTTTTTTACTTTTTTCACATATATAACTTCAGTATATTTAAAATTTTAAAATTCACGGGGTGCTTCGGGCCCCGAGGAATTGTGTGCCAAATTTGGTCCAAATTGGACCAGTAGTTTGGACGTCTAAGGCAGTGACATACATACTCATGCACTGACAAAGGTTTTTATATATATAAATAACAATCGGATCAGGATAATTAGTAAACTACTCAATGTTTGCTGTGTCAAGTAGATCTTACGGTCCTATTTCCAACGATGAAAGTGTATTAGTAGGTAAATGATGGGTATTTGATAACCTAGGAAAAAATTGTGACTAAAAATCTGAAAAAATAAGTAATATTTCAATTTAACATAAATGATGAGAAATCAATATAATTTAATGTAAACAAACCTGAAAACGATTTACAAAAATTCATTATGCGTGATTAAATTGACTGCACATTTAGAAATTTACCCAGGAAAGACAAAAATCCGTTTAAGTTTGGATCTTGCGATTTTATATATTTTATCAGTTATATCATGAGACTTGCGTCGTGAGTTCACTATCTCGACGTCACGCTTATCCCTTTCTTTGAAGTACTGATTGTGTATTGTTACATTTTCAACAATCTGCAACTAAATACGCATTTGGTAACGACATTGCGAGATATGGGCTTGTAGGAATTAATTACCTTTATTGGAGAAATATTTTACGTTATTATACAACGGTCCAAGTGGAAATGTTGGATCTTTACTTTTGGTTCGAGACGTTCTAATAAGGTTTCATGCTAATTCCACATTCGGTTAGTGTAACGCAAAAAAATACGTAAAAAACATCTGGATTGCAGTAGGTTTTTCCAGAAAATTTTGACGGATACGATATTCGTGGTTTTGAATATTCAGACAAATATTTTTACCGTGTACAACTTTCTGCTTGTCTAGTAAGAGAGTTTTGTAAGCAGGAAAATGATTGTCCCTACTTGAACGACAGATAATTATTTCTGATATAGTGATTTTCGTAACATTTAACGCATTTCCAGGAAACTGATAATTACAAAGAATCACTTGGACTTTTGTGTGCTACACATATAACCCTCGCAATCACTTAACGTTCATTCCTGTGTTCATAATGAAGGCAGTTCCTGAGGGATTCTTTTCTTTCTCTGCGATTGGTAACCAACATCACAAATGAAGATGAGAGGCTTTCATGCATCCTGGAAGACGAGATGAAACAATACAGATGCAACTGGGAGCGCATGCTTGTGTTCTTCAAAGTATTGTAACATCACATCAAACCAATTCATTATATTATCACATATGAAATACTAAGTTATTTAGTAGTAGAGATCAACCAGATAGAGAGTTGCACTCAGAGTTCATTCCCCTACGGTGCTAGTTATCAAGTAATTTAGAACAAATTCAAGGAAATTTATTTTCTCAGACCACACAGAAAGAAACAATTTAAAAAGTATTTGAGCAGCAACAAATATTGTCAATAACATAAAACGTGTAATACCTTAAAAGTTACACGAGGAGAAGTTTTAAGAAGTGCGAAGTATTTTTTTGTGTGCTTGGTCAGCGTTACAATGAAATGGACCATACGGAAGATGGATTTTACTGACAATGGATGGCATTCGTTCGTAATTCAAGAAACATTTGCCCTTGCCAAGTTGGAAGCTACGCGAAGATTATTGGTAACAACTAACAGTGTAACTAATGCAAAACATATGTGATGACGTTTTCTTACATCCGGCAGCTAAAAACGTACCTATAGGCTGTAATTTTGTAAATACCAACCAATGTATGATATTTGAAATTTCAGCCAACTGGCTATTGGAAAAGGGGAGAAGGAAAATTCGGAGCCATACGAGGCTAAATGGAGAGACGTTTGATAGAGATAGAGAGAGGGTTCATAAAATTGTGTGCCGCTGGCGAGAACTGAGCTGAGGAGTTGTAGAATGTTTGGTAGAAGTTCCACTATTTTGGCCCAAGACGTCGCCCGTACAGCGAGGAGTAAGACAAGGATGCAATCTGTCGCCCATGCTCTTTAACTTATATATGGAATAGGCGATGAAGAAAATAAAAAATGAATATGGAAAGGGAATTAAAATTCAATGAGTAGAAATAAAAACCGTAAGTTTTTTTGATGGTATTGAGGTTTTAGGGGAGTCAGAAGAATACTTTGAAAACATAATAAAAGGAATGAACGTGATCCTGGAGGAAGAGTACAACATAAAGATTAATAGATGGAAAACCAAAGTGGAGTGTGGTACCCGGATCACACTACTAAGGATTTTGAAGATGATAGGAATAACATATCGAGAAAAAATGGAATTATCCATGGACTCTACAGATGACAGTCAACAGTAATTAGAATTGAAGGGAAATAAAATGAAGCAGAAATCAAGAATGGAGTGAGACAAGGATGCAGTCTGTCGCTCAGGCTGTGTAACTTATAAATAGAACAGGTGACGAAGAAAGTAAAAAATAAATATGGAAAAGGAATTACACAGAAAGGAGAAGAAATACAAACCCTAAGCATTCGCTGATGATGTAGTAATATTAAGGGAGTCAGAAGAGACTTAGAAACCATAATATGTGATCCTGAAGAAATAGTACATGTGGATTAATAGAGGGAAAACCATTGTAATAGAATGTAGTATGGGAAAGAGAATAATAAAGTCTGTTAGATTGGTAAGAGTATTTTGAAGAGAGTTAAGGAATTCTGCTACTTGGGAAGCCTAATAACGAGGGATGGTACAAGTATAGTAAAGGCCTCTGCAGAATTGGTTAACATGGAGGGTTGCATCACAACAACAGCATCCCGTAGTTGCTAATACTTACTTGAACTTGTGAGTTTTGTCCAAGAGATATCCACAGACGACGCTGCCCAGCATCCCTGCCAGCACCATTACTAAACCAAGACGTCCCACATCTTCTCCTTGACCCTGCAGAAGAAATAATTAATTAAAAATGTTAAAGCTGTAAATAAAATGTGATAAAGTATTATAATTGTAAAGAAATTATTTCCGTACGTGTGACGAAAAAATAAACTAAATAATGGCTTACGCAAGATGGTTGGAAACACTGAAGTCAATCTATAGTTGCACAAAACATGAAAATACGAATAACTAGAGTGCTCTAGAACATTAAAATAACCGAAAAATAAGACATAATTTATAAAGTCGTGGACTGAAGAAAAATCAACTTGCTGTTTCGGTTTTTGATTTCTTCCTCCGTTATTTTAAAATCTTGTCGAAGTAACGGGTATTGGTTAGATTTCGTGGCAACCATTTTCAAGTATTTGTAAAACTATTTTCATACATTGCAATATTAAATATTCAATGGAAAATTTAGCTGACGTATTGTCGCTTTATACTTAATTATTTTCATCGGGCAAACTGAATATAGTCTGTAGTACAATTAAATTAAGAAGGTACTTTGAGTATCTGTGTGAAGGGAAGCACTGATATCAGACTACACGTGGTTAAAGTTTGACTTTGTATACAGTTCAGCAATACATTGCGATTGATCGGCAATGCTGTTTTTCCGCCCTTAAGCGTTCTGACCGCTGCATTCCCATATATAGAAAAGTGTTTAACAGTAAGCCTAGAAAATTTTCTGACTATTGAGAATAATTAAGTAATTTATGTATTAAATTTTCATATTAGTTGACATTTTTGGAGAAGTGGAACCTCGTTATTTTGTTTTGGGTGTTTAATTAAGTCTTCTTGTTGAATTGTGGCCGCTGGGCAACTGTCATTTGCAGTAATAAATACTCGTATTTACAATTCAATATTTAATTAAAAAATAGTGAAACAAAAATTGGACATACATCATACCATGAACTTAAACATCGCGCCTTAATCATATAGGTGTTAAGAACCGAATTTTGAATTCATAGGAATTTCCCACAGCTTACGGAGAAGCTCATCGATTTCTGCGGGACATTAGTGAATGCCATTACTGACACTACACAACTCTGTCCTCCCGAAAATTGTGGAACCTGGTTCCGGCTAAACTGTTCCAGTGGCGTGACCCATTGTCGTTGGAGTGACGTAATTGTCCTCAATTCTTGCGTATGGTCCTCGCTATGCTATTGTGAGTCACCCATTAGGTCACAACAATGCCACATTAAAATAATTACTAGCAGGGGAAGGACCTGCACTGACGATAATTTTAATTCATTGAAATGACTCCCATAAAATTAGACCAGTGCTTTTATTTAGGAGTTAAACCATGTTACACCATACATTTTCTAGACTGTTTGACGAGTAGCAGTTCAGAATACAATTACTATGTTATTGGGTAACATATATGTCGCAAACTTATTAATTGGATGTTGTTTATCTTTCATATAGAAGATAGAACAGGAACTTTCAATTTCAAAGAATAATAAAAGTATCGATATATGATAGAGATAATGAAGATGCCCAATTGTACTCAGTTAAATTATTTCATTATAACTTAATAGGTACGTCCGAATAATCTCTGGAAACTGAAGATAGAAACCTCAGGCGTGAAAAAAAATTAAATTACTATAGAGAAAAACATGCAGGGGTAGATCGCACAAGGAGCAGATTCGTTACCGTTGCAGTGAAATTAGTCCTATAATAGATCTGAACAAGCTGAAGTACCCGGCGTTGCTCCGGTTCACATAACTAATAATCAGGAATATAATTAAAGATAAAGGTTATTACGGTATTTGATCCATAGTTTTACATAAACAAAAATACTTTTCTTGAGCAACCCTGGAGCGACCAGCATATGTAACACACATTTTTCTATCTTCGGTCATATGACCAAAATGATAGAGAATCGAATTTCCAATCAACCATGTGTCCTCAGAAGTTTCCTGAAATCTTCAGTTTTGGAACTACAGAGGCCTAAGGTAGGAGAGGTTCCAAAATTGTTTTTTTTATTGTATTGCAGGTCAAGGGAAAGGATGGAGGAGGTTGGTAGACCTTAGAAATAAAGATATCTACTGATAGGCGTAGGTAACGCAAAGAGAATAAGCCCATACCGAGAAAACACTTTCAACGAGTGAAAAAACAGAGGTTTGTTGACAGTTTCACTTTTTCCACATTTATACAGTAATATTGTTATTAAAGTTTATTTACTGATATACTTTTGCCTGTGATGAATGTCACTATGAAATACATAATATTTTATTTCCTTTTAAAACTGAATCATCATTAAATATTAATTTTTACATGATGCGAAAAATAAGACTAATTTACACATACATCGTGTCGACAATACGAAGAAGTTTATTATTTTTCAGGGAGTTTGCTCTCTGCCAATGATAGATTCATTACTACGTGAAATATTTATAATTCAAAATATATATACTATTATAGATCAAAAATTTAGGCAGCCCTCATTCACTTTAGGAAATATCGATGTCTGTATGGGACACGAAACCTTTTACGAAAAATGTTTAACACTTTTTCCACATATATAACTTCAGTATATTTGATAAATTTAAAGATTATGGGCAACTTCAGGCCCTGAGAAACACGTGTGCAAAATTTGGTCAAATTCGGACCAGTAGTTTTGACGGCTATAGCTGGGACATACTAACGCACTGACTTAGGTTTTTAGATATATAGATTAGTAGTGGGCAGAAAATATTAAAATCAGGGAAATTTACAGTAAAAAGAGAAGATGATAAACCATCAAGAGACCGGTAATTTCATATCTTAGAAGCAACATTAACAAGTTAACAGGAAGTTACTACCTTCCTTGGCTCTGTAGCACATTTCCCAGTTTCCGTGACCATGACGGTACGAACATCAAAGCCCGTTCCAGGATTCGAACTCAGGACCTCTGTGTTGTCAGCGACGCTAGCCACTAGACCACAGGAGGTCGGCAAATTAACAGGGACCTTCTGGATGAGAACGTTTGCAGGCAACTTAGTTTCATACGGAAGAGGAATCATTTGAAATATTCTACATGAAATATAAAATTTACATCACTAATTCTGACTTAGATTGTTATAGGATATCATCAGGTTTTAAACCAATCTCAATTTTTCAATTCATTAATAAATAATATTTATTAAAATCAGAAATAATTTTCTCGTGGTACCAGAGGGAGAATAATGATACTAAGTTGTCTCTTACAAAAGTAAATAAACTTCTGAACCTGCTTTAAGCTCAAGTTGATACCTGAAAAATATGATAAATACTTTCTTCTATACGAATTCACTATAAAACACTCTCTGTTTTTCTGAACCCATCTTCATCTACCCATCTGCTACATTTAAAAACGACTAAAATATTAAAATTGGGCTCTGCGTATATCAACATCGCCGTTCAACTTTCCTGCCCATGGTTTACCAGTTATTATCGCCTGTATTTCTCTCGACGTTATAATTAAAATTGGCTCGTTATAGTAGAGAAAAATGCAGAAATTAGACGACCAGCAATACATAAACGGGAGACTTCAGCAATATATATTTATTTAAAATATTAGATATATTGAGAATGTTTCGTAAATGACACAGGCGCACTTCATTACGTATTTTTTTCTTTAATTTTGACTTGAGGATCACATACTTAAGTTTTTAAAAGCATTAATGAAACACCCTGCATATTATCATGAAATCAATAGATTTAATGATTATATTGCAAGAGTTTTTGCAAGAACCAATTTAAAAATTTAAGTGAAAACATTTCAAGTGCTTCACAGTAATTCCACCTTGCCGAGCAGGTTGCCAACTTACAGTAAAAGATATCTAGATTCAGAAATTTTCCGATTCTTTCGGTTTTTATATTATAACATTTTAAAGTTGAGAATTAATACCTCAAGTTACATTTTTTTAATTTAACATATTTTTATAACGACTAATTTAGAATAAGGCTATATGACACGTTGTAGTCTTTCCCTTTTACTGGTGAGAAGTACTTCTGTATTTACAGGACGGAGGAGTGACTCTATTCTGTAGCTGACAGCGCACATTGGAGAGCTCTTCAGCTCATTTACGTGCTTTTTTCCAGGCGTCGCGAGAGAAAATTGGTTTTGTCTTTGACCTTCAGAGGAAACATTCTTCAGAAGTCGTTCTCAAAATCCTACGAATTTATTCGGACATATTACATGATGTGGATGTGACGTAACGAGATTTATAATCTCATTATCAGAGCGAATTCAATAACTAGCCAGTTTACGTGATAATCATGTTAAGTTTCTTTAGACTTATTTGGTTACACTACGGGAATGTTTGTAAAACCTTTATTTTACAATATTTCTGTCTTGGACATATTTATTACTTAAATATAAATTGCAGCATATATGCAATACATGAGTAGTTCCTATTCCAAATACCTTACAATAAAATGGACAGTCTGATGAATTAAATGTCTACATGTCAGAGTGTTCATCTTTTGGATAAAAGTAAAAACTGGTTACCTGTTTTTAGATTTTGATATTAGCCTCAGTATCAGCAGACCAGGCTTAATTATTTATTGCCTATTTGAAACCTTATCTTTATTCGCTGAAGACAAATGGTCGAGAAAAGGACGAAAAAGACAATTGTATTGTCCAAGGATTTATGCATTCTGGGAAGAAGTGGCCGTTTGAATAGGACGCGATGCACAGACACTACATCGATTCAGAGGAAAGACCAGAATGTTCAGTGACGTTGAAGGAGAGACTTGAAGCTGGTCAATAAATGTGATACGACGCAGACCGCTGGTTTTTGTAAAAATCAATATTCGAAAATTTCTCCATAATTTTCATCCCAAGGTGAAAAGGAAATAATTTTTGAACTATTTCCTTAGAAGTTAGAATTTTTGGTGTATTTAGAATTTGTTAATCCTACGATAACTTGGGATGCAGCAGCAGTGAGACTAGTCGAGGTCGGGACAAGAAACTGTAATCTTACGTAAAAAATGCATACATTTGTAAATTAACTTCATATCGGAAATTCACGTATAGTCAGTTTCCATGGTTTTCCGTTACTATAATCTATCAACTTGACTTACCTATGATCCTACAGAGAAAGACATTGATGACAGGCAATAAAAATTCAAATCTCTGGTGAATAATTCTTTACCTATAGTAAAATCAATCGCACTACATAAACATTTACCTGTGCTGTTTCCCCTTTTACAGCCTGATATATATATATATCATTGAATAAACTAAAATTTCCATTTCGTCAACATTCTCCTAATCAATGTATCAATAACATTTGCTCATGACTTGATCTTTGGCGACGCTGCTGATTAAATTTTATTAATTTCTTTATTTTTAGGTACTTCAGAGATGTTAGTCCAATTATTTGGATACCATGCATTTGTTACATTGGAAGAATGTATACGTATGAACATTCGTGTACAATGACAACAGTGAACATTTTTATGACATTAATTCTCTGGTAAGAAGATAAGGCATTTTAAATTGAAGTTAGTTATAAGTATGAATAAGATAATATATATATAAATAATAGTGAGATAAGAATTTAAGGAGTATATCTTTGAAAAGACATTAAATAGAATTATTGAGATAATACTTTCCTAATGTAAACAATAATCTATTAGAGAAGAAATCTACAAAAGGAAGAAAACTTAGCTGAAAACCAAAGTCTTTCTACTTATAATTAAATTTATCATCATACAACATAATTAATAACAAATATAGAAACGCTTTTGTGAAACATAAACTATTTATATTCCGTTACAATTAATCAATAAATGAAAGCATTCGTCAATAAGCAGTGACATGATGCAAAGGAAACTAATTTTATTTCACTGAAATTGGACATTATTATAGTGCTATAAGCAGATATAGTAGAATTTACTTGCAAATTATATTAATCAATGCATGATCCACATATGCTTAACTTGTATGGATTTTAGGTCTTAACTTTTTGTTCGTTAACAGCACAAAATCTATTTTTCGTAATTAATTGCAATGTCATTATCTGAAACCGTGAAATTTCTCAGAGTTCCCGTTTATTTCAACTTCGATACGTTCTCTGTTGATGTTTGGTGAGCCAGATGAGTAAACGAACGCCTAGTAGCAAATTAAGCGTTTGCTGTTTAAATTCGACGCAGCGTTAAATCAATTCACGTGCGAGGCATCGAATCGTGTTAGCTGCTCTGTTAAATATATGGCGTGTACTGTGCTCCGAAAGCCTACATCAATCTGCACCTACATTTATTTGAGACTCATTCTATTTGCGAGCATGAATTAATTACCTTGTTTTTAAAACAAAATCACAATGTGTCACTGCTGCCAAATTATAAAAAAAATAGAAAGTATATGGCTTTGTAACATTCGGAACATCAAATTAAAAGAATATAAATGTTGATATCAGCTCAGAAACAATTATTTCAAGACTGATATACCCGTGTTCCCATATACATGTACAAACTCTGATGATAATTAATAAATTACTATTGGAAGTTATCCGCTTTACTCTGATTTAATTCAAAGTTGGAGACACTGGAAATAAATTAATTACTTGATATGCATAATATTTTAAATGAAAAGAGCAAATATTTCCAAGATTTCATAAAAGTATTTTGTTAAATCGCTTCAGTAACTGCTTACTCATTGTTAAGTAAAGAGCATTAAAAAATGGTACAAACTTCCGCAAAAAGGTAAATTTGTTTTTATTCAAAAATTTTAAAATTGTTTATATTATGTTTTTTCCCCAATGTAAATTTATCAGTCACAATTTTTATACTAGAAGTAATTAATATATTCTTAAATTATTGTAAAACGTAGCATTTAGCATTTATTATTTTTCATTTTCATATGTACCGATAAAAATACATACTGTAAAATAAAAAGGGGGGATTATTTTTAATTATTTCGTATTTTATAATAATAATTTCTTTTATATATCAAAACAATTTCTTATTGGGTTCTGTAAACTATTTAAATATCAAGGGATTCTCAGTGTTAATTACAGGCATAACAGCATGTAGCAGAGATTTTACGTTTTTCTATACTATTTCGTCCCTGGATGGATTCTGCCAACAATGCCTGCCTGCTTTCTTGTCTTTTCAACGTCTTGATCAACTGTGCCCATTTTTTGTCTTTTAATCTCCGATCTAAACGCTTACTTTCCCCTACTCCAGGAGAAAGCGCCACCCCAGGTGACGTGTATTGAACAATCTTTATTAGTCCTTCGTCAAGCGCAAGAATTTTTGTGCTGATGAAGGGAAGGGCGTCCTTGGGACTTTTCGGAGGTTAATGACGCTGCTTCAAAAACAGCCCTAATTCATTCGACATGCAGGCAGACACGTTTTCTACGAGACACCTTGGCACCTGGGATTTGCCTGCCTGCCTTGTATATTCTTGCTGAATTTCGATCGTTTATAATCTAAAAAATGAGAATACAATCAGAGTGGGGCCCTAGTGCGCTGAAATGAATAGTGGAAAATACATTTTCAATTAAACAAGAATCACAAATTTTTGGCGCGCATGATTAAATAAATACTGACATTTTTTCAGCTTTCAAAATATAAAAAAGTTTTTAAAAATATTTATTAGTTTTATTATTAAAATTGTAACTGGTGAAAACCATTGGAGGTGAAACAAAAAAAACACTTAAAGTTTAATAATTATTCAATGGAGTAATTTTACTGCATAGATAGAGAATTTATAAAAGGCTATTAAAAAGAATTTTCAAAATGTTAAAATTTTACGACAGTGCCACTCTTATTTTTTTGATAAAACCCATGCATCATAAATACTATTGCACTTTTCTCCGCTGATTAATTTTGCCCCCATTACACTATGTTGTTTTCTAAAAATTTCTAGGTTTCTGGGCAGCTGTTCTTGTAACTTAAGCGAGTGCACGAAGGCGACTGCTTCAAGTTGTTGAACTTCAAACGCCTCTCTCGAGCAACCATTAGTTTCGAGAAGTTACTTGTAACTAAAAGTCTTGTTCCTTTCATCCTTTTTGGTTTCTCGTATGATGCAGCCGGACTGGCGTGTGAAAATGTTAAAATAACTACATTTTTCTTCCACTAAAAATGTTAAAAATATTTAAATTTATAAATTTGCAGGTACATAATCCTTAGTACTATAAAACATAATTACCGTCAAAATAATTTTGTACATTTTTTAAATTAAAATTTAGACAATCACTTGTAACATTTTATTATAAAATCAATAATATCATTTAAAATTTCATTCGTTACAGTCTTTCAATATATCAAATGATATCCTTGAGATTTACATTCTATTTATATTTGTTTAAGATCAGTTGTTAAAATATTCTATTTTAAAATGTATATAGTAATTATTAATATTTTGTAATACGGATGATATTGTAACTTGTAGAAAGCTAACTAAATATAATAAACTAGTAAAAGATTTTTTTAAAAGAAAAACAATTTCTAGAATATGTTTTGATAAATGGCTCACCCACAATTTACTGAAAAAATAAATTTTTTCATCCTAATCCTTTAAATCAGTTTCATGATCTTCAAGCCTAAGCTTCGTCAGAATTTCATGTTGCTCTTGAATTAATTTATAGTGACTGATGAAAAATCACTACGTTAAATATATACTATATTAGTAAAAATCAAGAGATAACTGAGAAATTGTTTAATTATTTGAAGGGAAAAACTAGACATCGTTGTTTTAAAACGTATTGGCTGTGCGTGTAAGTAAAATATACAGTAGTGTGTTTATTTCGAGTACGGTTAATGTAATATGTGCGTAATTACTCCTTCCGGAAGGTTTCCCATCCTACTTTGTCCTATTACTTCCCCCAACTCATCCTCAACCTAATTATACCACACAAGTAATCGAGTTACAGTCTCGTACTCCAACCCTCAGAAACGGTGTCGTTCTCTGGTGACCTGATTTCTGAGCACACAAACGCAATCTGATTTTGCTGTGAAATCTAAGGTACACGAAAATGCTGGTTTGTATAAAAATAACCACTTCTAAAATTCTGAAATTCTCATTTTTATGGAAAAAATAATTTTTCTCTCAGAAAGTATTAATAATACTTTAAAATGTAAACTAAACAAAATTAACATTAAAATCTGTAACTAGTTTTGCTTTGGCTCATTTATATTTTTTGTATACATTTTATGAAATTCATTAATTATACTATGAAATCCAAATAAGCAGTGGTACAGGCATAAAAAAACTGGAAGGAAACAAATACTGACTCGAAATTTGGTCAATTATTGTATGACTACAGAGTTTTATATAATACTTGATGATTGCAGTCGAGAAATGACTCAAGCATATGTTTTACAGAAGCAGTCGAAAATTCGAATCGTAATTAGAGACGGGCGATCCGATCAAGATCTGATTCTGTAGAATTAGTGATAATTGATTCGGAAGAACAGAGCGGTAGGTCATTTGATTCACTACACTCCTGTGATCCCAGTGATCACTGTTTCAATTACTCACTCATGAATCAGACCGCGTGGCCCGAGATCCTAGAACTACCTGCTCTGAATCACTCACTCATGAATCATAATGTCTTTCTATCTAGATATGTTATAATGGGGCGATTCGTTTGTCAAACTTAAATTAACTGGCATATGCACAAAATTTTGTGTCATTTTCTCTTATCTGACTATAATCGAATAAATCCCTTCTGGAATCTGTTCCACGTATTCTCGCTAAATGTTATTCTACACTTTTCACTTCAACCTCTCAAGAACGCTTCACTCTATATTATGCTTTTATTAACATTACTAATTCAATTAATTTACTTATATCCGAGTATAATTTGGATCATGTCATCAATTGCGAAAATTCATTATAATAGCAATACAAATTACGTACGTACAATACCGTTAGAAAAATTATTGAGAGAAAATAAAAAGACTGCTTAATACAGTCAAAACAAAATTTCAATTTGTGAAGCTTTAAGACGGATGAATCAGTCCACGACATTTGTGTATATTTTAAAACGGTTAATCATTACTTTACTTTTAATTGAGCGACAAGCTAATGAATTTAATAGACACGGTCTCTGCTGCCCTTTAATGACATAGGAAGGTATTTGAAACGGTGGCTTCGGGAGGGAGAGCAATTAATAATTACAATATAAGCACATGTATGAATATTAAGGAAATTTTTTTCTCTTTCAAAGAAAATACAAATCCACTCGAGACCATTCAATATCGTAATTATAAACTATAAGTACTTACAATTCTTTGTGTTATTTTTATAATTATTTACTAATAATGATAAGTATTTTTGTTATCAAATGTTATATATATATATATATATATAATGAGCCAGTGGTTTTTCACATCTCTAATCTTAGTATGACAAACGGGTAGATCGGTATTTCTAGTGACACATAGTTAAGGCAGTTATTTAGAAGAATAACGGAAGGTTTGGTTAAATTTTGTTCCAATTTATTAATCTACATATAAAACATTTGGGAGACAAAATTCAGGTCTAAGAGATAAGCGTCATAACATCACAATAAATTATTAAAAGCACTAAGTTGCATATAAATGAATAAATTATGTTTTCATTTTCACCACTAAACGTCTTCATGGTAATGACATCGGTCTGTGTTGCAATAAATATTTTTAGAATGCTGAAATTCACAAGATCTCTTCCGGAATAATAAGGTTATCATTTTATAATTATAACTCATTTAAAAGAAAACACATAAGAATTTCAACTGTAACGCAGTTTAGAAAAAATGTGACTAGTCACAGAAAATCTCCGTAGCTCTGATACCCGCTTAAGGGTCATTAGTCATTTGGAAACAGGCCAGCTGATGTTTTGGCGTTCACGAAGGTGATTCGGTGCCAGGCCTACGAGTATGATCAAATGTATTCTAAGCACTGAAACGCGCCAGGGAAGACTTCAAGATTGAAGAGTGTCAACTGGTTGCAGCACAAAGCTACATAAAGAAACAATTGCTAGGAATACCAAGAGATTTACTTACGTGAAATAAGATAAGTGGCGGTCGCTTTCACACTCATCAGCACCAATTATCCTTCTTCTCAGGGTACTACAATTTGAATTTATAAAAGTTTTGGCCTGCACAACAATTTTACTCCACTCTGTCCGGACTTGGATTTTCCCATTCCAGTTGTTCACCCTCATCGTTTTTAGACCCTTCATTACATCGTCCTCCCATCTATTTTTGGGTCTTCTCTTAATAATTATTTTCTCTGGCATTCTATATACATGGGCAAACAATCTCAGTCTTTGATATTTAATTCAGTTTTTAATATTTTGATTTCTTACTAGGTGGTACAATTCATTGCTCCTTCTAATCCTCCAATTTCCGTCATTGTTATGAAGAGTCGCCTTAAGATTTTCCTTTCAAAGACCAACAGTTTGTGGTTGCAGGATTGTTTGAGCACCTATGTTTCGCATACGTATGTAACAATTGGTCTTATTGGTATAATATATCCGAAATTTAGCATTTCTTGAGGCTATCTTGCTTTTGAGTTCTTTGTCAGAATAATAAGCTTTATTGCACAACACGATTCTTTGTTTGATCTCTTTTTAGATTGAATTGTCCTAGTTACAATTGATTCTAGGTAGTTAAATGAATTTAACTGTTCTTTGTAACCGTCGTTTATTTTAACTATTCCCAGTATGTCTTGATTTTTTGTGCACGTTAAGTATTTTTTTATTCATGTTTATGAAAATTCCATTTTGTACTGACTCACTGCAACGTTGTTGAAATGTTGCAATAATAAGGATGTCGTCAGCCTAAGCGATTGAGATATTATCTCTCATCTCCAAGCTGTGGTGTTCATTGGTTACACCAACAATTGAATTTTTGTTGTACAATCAAACGAATAATAATAATAATAATAATAATAATAATAATGAATTTAATTTGAATAGAAATATAACTCAAATTAAGTTATAATGGAAAACATATAAATTTACGATATCAATTTAATCATTAGCTCAGTCGGTAAAAGCAAAAATAATACTCTACGCAGCTTCTTAAATGGCTGCTCCCGGGAACGCGGGTGACGAACGATATAGTTGAAAATTAAAATCGCGAATCAGACGAGAATGGTTTGTGTGGAAAAGCCGGGTAAAATGCCGTTACCAGATGTTAACGCCTGATGACGTCGTTCTTCGTTTTTGTTCGTATGCCGGTTGTTCCTTTGCTGGGTCACGTCTTCTTCATATTAAGATTCTCTAGCGCCTCTCCTTCAGATCAAATGTTGTCTTTTTATTTTCTGTACTCCCACCAAATGAATCTCCTTTCTTAAATGTGCAGAAACTAAATTTTATACATGTCGCCTTGTTCTGCCACTGCTTCGTCTCTCCCTAGCGTCTCTCTCCGGCAGCCTCTCTGCAACAACTCCAATCTAATCTACTCCAGGCCATCAACAATGTTGCAGACGGTGACGTTTTCCCGCCGACATTTCCCGCCTACTCAGCCCCACCAAGCCATTCTCGTCTTCCGTCCTGTATACGTAAATAACAAAAACTAAATTATTTTTGCTTTACCCGACTGTAAGGGTCATGAATCACCACAAAGCTTTTCGTAATTTTCTCTACGATAAGACTGAAAAATGTGACAGAGATTGGATCACCTTGTTTGACTCCAGATTCACTAATTTTATAGTTAATTTTGACTTATACTGTATTATTTTGCGCTGAGATGTCAGACAACTTCAAAAATTCTATAATCTTGCTTCTACTGACAAGAGTCAAGTGCTTGTGTGTAGTCAACAAATATATTGGGTAGATCGATGTTAGGCTGGAATAATCTCACATTTCCAAGATAATTAAGAAGCACTAAACCCGATATGATAGCTTAACATCAGAGGAATTTGGAAGGGAAAATTGTAGAGTAAATACTTGTAAAATAATTTTAAAATTGACCACACACGAGTTGAAATGTTACGGAGAAACGGTACACATTTGAGAGAAACCTGTGCATTAAGTACTAATAACAAATGTGCGGAGGGCATTCTTGATGTATAGAAGCGACAGAGCCAGTTCCTCAGAAAAGAGAATCTGAAGAATCTATGTGAGTGCAGAATGGGCTTTGTAGAGGAAAGACGGACAATCAGTCGGTAAACTGCAATACACGCCTAGAAAAGTGGCTGCATCTGGTATGGTAAAAGTTCAGGGCCCAGAAGAGACAGGAGGTCATCGACATAATCAAATGACCGAACAATTCCGGGATATCATTGGACTTTATACCTTGACAAACGCGGAAATTACTGACATAAAACCACTGAAGAGCTTCGTATCATTGTATGTATACATATATCGCAATGGATCGGGAACGAAATACCAGCTAGATGATCGTATTTTTTCGTACAGAATAGGTAAAATATTAGTTAATATTGCATATTAACGTTTCATACTTGGTATATATAAACATTCAGGAACTCAACTGCCAATTTCAATTTATATGCCTATTATAATAGTTGAATAGTAAAATAAAAAGTTATTTGGAATAGAAATGTATAACTTGTAAAACGTAACTGGCGTTTTCCATATTCTTAAAACTCAAATACAACAAAGGTATTACGCAATACTATATATATATAAAGCGACTATTTTTTCCTATGACTACATTTAAGGTACTTTAGAAATATCAAATGAATGAACAAGAATAGAACAGTAAAGCTATGGATGGCGAGAGAAATAAGAGAAAATAGACCTAGAAGTGGACCAAGAAGATGGTGGACAGATTTAGTAAAAAGAAAAGAGAAATATTATTGTTCAGAGTGGAATAGAGCATAGGAAGAGAAATGGTCTCTGCACAGGAAAAGATGGTAACTGAGCAACAGACAGTCAAACCAACGGAGCAATGTCTTGAAGAAGGGGGCTCAGGCTCTCGAAAATTTGACATGCTACTGTTCCTAGGTTGGTGACATCTACTATCATTTTGAGGTAAGCTAACCTCTCATTACACACTTTTCCTATCGAGATGAATTCAATGTTTCGAAATTGTCACCTAACTTTATTTGCGCCACATATTTTTATATATAGGACAGGCGATGAAGAAAGTTAAAACGGAATATGGAAAAGAAATAATAGAGCAAGAATAATAAATAAAAATCTTACGCTTTTCCAATGTAGTATTGGGGGAGTTATAAGGAGACTTTGAAAACATAATAAAAGGCATTAAAGTGATCCTGGTGGAAGAGTACATGAGGAAAAATCAAGATAATGGAGTGCCGTATGAGAAATAGTGGAATAACAAAAGGGTGTTAGATTGAGAAGTTAAGGAATTCTGCTACTTGGGAAGAATAATAACTAGGAATTGTAGAAGTATAGTAGAAAATAATTGTAGGATATCACAGGCAAGGATTCTTTCGCGAAAAAAGAGGAATTTACTTACGGGTAATATAAGTGTAAATATCAGGAAATCGTTGCTAAAAATCTACGTACGGAGCGTGGCGTTATATGGGTTCGAAACGTGGACTGTAGGAGTTGTGGAAAGGAAAAGAATAGAAGCCTTTGAAATATGGCGCTACAGGAGAATCCTGAAAATCATGTGTGTGGATAGAATCACTAACGAGGAAGTCTACACAGAATGGCGGAAGAACGAATAATAAGGATAACGTTGACCAAGAGAAGGGATAGATTATTAGCAGGGAGGGTTGCAACTGACCAGTCTTAGAACTTAATACCACAACAACAAAAACATGTATTTATATATAATATAAAATACTATCATCCATCAGACAAAGATACTGATAAAACTAGTCTTGTAGATATATAACATTTTCGGTTAAAAAATTCGAACCAGCGAAAATAATAAAACTACATTACTATGTTTCAACACCAATTTAGGCATTTAGAAAACAGTTTAATAATTAAAACATGTTGATTCGAAAGAGAAATTTAAAATTCCAGGTATGGACATAGATTCTAAATCATCAAAGAAGTTTAATATGGAATATATAATTAAAATTAATATAGTTTTACAGAACATTTACATTACATCTACAACTTTTTTGTAAGATTTTTATCATTCTTTTTATTCTTAAAAATTTTTATAATTATTCTGACTGTACCTCGAATAATGCAGGCGAAAAATTACGGCCAAAATTAGTCAGAATTAAAATTATTTCTTTATTAAATTATAACACAATATTTCGTTCCTTTTGTTTGTAACCTTCTCAGGTGTGAAAACAATCTACAAAAAATAATTATAATTGAAGTAAATGTAACATGTAATTATATTTTTGAAACCAAGATGTTACAATCCTTAACTATTTGATAAATCTATAAAGCAAAGTATAGAGGTGAAGTAATTAGAAGCCATTGTTCCTTCTAAGGTTTAAATTGGTATCTATCAGAGGGCATTAGTTAAAATTTCTATTCCAAATTTTCCTTCCTTTCGTTGTTATTGGAAGCGGCGCTCATATGTCAGGCAGACAAGGTGATTTCTGAGTTATGCACTGTGAGGTGGAAGAGCCGAGATTGGATTTCGCGTCAGCCAGTCTGTTTTAAGTGGAGACTCCCACTGCGGCGCTAAGCTTTTAATCACGTGTGTCTCACAAATCAGATGGCCGTCCTAAAAGGGGATGTTTGGTGTAGGAAAATAGGATACGGAATTTCCCCGGAAACGAAAAATAATAGGCGTGAATCATACATTAGGTCTTTGAAGTGTAAATACACATTTAAAGGTCGGTGTTTCATAAATAATTAACACGAACAGTTATAACGTGAAAATCATTTCCTAAAGACTGATTTTTGTTTAGTAAAATATATATTACCCAATAAGTCAGAAAATAGATTCTTAATGTAGGATAATTTCAATAAATACATTTACAGTAAAATTATGTACTTCATGTTACTAAACAATATATATCCATCATTTTATTAAAATTTAAATACAATTCAAAAACTTTTAATAAATTCAAAAATTTTAAATTTGTTGAATAATAAATTACGTATAATAAAATAAATATCTAAAAGTAATAAAAGTTGCCATAAAATCAAAGTTTGCAGTTAAAGGCTTAAGGACAAGAAATTCCATATAGCTAATTTTATACAAATACTTATTACTTAATCATATCATCTTACATGATTTTTTTGCTCTTATCACTTGGTTCTCTTTGCCTTTTTGTTTCTCCTTTGTTTTGGTAGACTCGTTCTTTGTTCTATATCTGCTGTTCCCGTTAAGTTACAAAAAAGGCCAAAACAGAAATAAAAAAATTATAATTAGTTTAATAAACACATTTTGTCCGGATATTACCTCTTATTGGGATAAGATTTCAAAAGAACATAAAAAGATAAAATGATAAATATTAATAGCATAAATTGGATGATTACATTTCAAGGATCAAAACGAAAAAGTATTTAAATGCAATTCATTCAGAAATTTAACAAACTGAATGCGTGTACATTATTTGAAGGAGTAATTTTGAACATTTGAAATTTTTTTTTTATTATTATCAATTATTATTATATTAAAATGTGTTTTGATTTGTTTTTATATATACGAATGTGGCCATAACCTAAAGCTACTTGAATGATGTGATTATATTTAAATAAATTTTTAAAAAACGTAAAAATATTGTTAAAAACTTAGTATTAATTTTCAATGGAATGAGACTGATTAAAACGTAACGGGTACCTGATTACATTATTAGCTACATAGACTTTAATGATTATTATATTACTATTTCTCATTGTTCTTCCTCCACACTTTTCGTCGTTTTTATTGTTTTTTCCCTAAGCATTAGAATACCCAAATAATAATAATATGGAAATCAAATATTTGGAGAAAAATCTATACTACTTCGTCACAAGTGCCTTTAAGCACCAAATTATAAAAAAAGTCATACGCTTTACATTCGAAGTAACAATGAAGATTGTGGGGACAATTCTGCAGCCATGCTTGACGAACAATTTTTTGTTTAGGATAATGAAGATGAACGTGGCCATTGTGTTAGTACTGTGACTAACAACCTTCGAAATCACAAAGATTCAATGTCCCCCGCGTTTTTAGTGTAGAAATGCGATCAGTGGAAAATACTTAGTTGTAATTTAATTAGCAATTGCTTGAAGTTGATGATCAGGAACTGTAGGATTTCTCTGTTGCTGGTATTCGAATGCAAGCGATGTTTTCATCTGTTCCGCAGGGCGTTATAGGGTACCATCAACACAGAAACGCCTGACACTTGACCCACCCTCCAGGGTAAGGTTTCCAATTTTTATGTAGGAGTCTCCACACCTGGGTGTGTGATCAGGCAAACGTATTCGCAGTTGGGAACTGTCACGTAATTAGATTGGAGGAATAATGAACAGCCAGCCCTTGTGCGCGTTGCAGATGGGAACAATTCATCCTCCAACACGTCATTACTGAGTAACGAGGCGCTGACCACAATGGCGACGCGAGGAAGAGAGCTCCAGATCATTAGCAGCTTTCACAGACTTGCTCCGGCGAGAATATCTCCGAAAAGCTACGTTCAACAGTTTCAGATTTAATGGAGGAAAATGGAAATTTATCCCGAAAAGGTTAAGAAATAAATCTATTGGGCATCAACATTGAACCATGGAAAAACGATTAGCGTCTCGTAGTCTTACTACAGAGGTTTTTACGTAGGTAATAGGCTGCTATAGAAAGAAACATAGTTAAGACTTATGACGCTAGAATTTCTTTTATTTATTTTCTTATTGTTCTATATTCTCTCTTTGCATCACAATTTCTCCGTTACATGTTTATAATTTCTGTCAGTGAAGCTCTTATTCAAATAATGCAATGTAACGTTCTGGGTTAAATTCACCATTTCATTTAACTTAAGGTAACTATGACGTTATTATATGTTGAAATAATATTACGTTTAGTAGATGCAAACGGTTCCATGGATTTATAAAAATCACCGTAAGTTTTTAATAACGCAGTATTACTTTAGTCTGTTTAAAATTAGAAGTCTCTAACCCGTCCACGTGGAAGGAGTCTTTGTTGCCACGTATAAATCCAAGCGTTGATCCTTCGTCTCAGCAGCTTACCAATCGTCGGCCTGGCGTTTTCAATGGCATATTACCAGGTTAATTTTGCATATAGAGGAGGTTCATTTTGTTGTGAAAGTTATCTATTCTCTATTCAGCATTTGATAAAAGCACTGTTAACCGTCTTCCTCCCGCACCTTTAAATGAACTCCGGTTAACCTTCTTCCTCTCAACTCAGAATTGTCCGTTTTCTCTCCCCACACCTTCCCTTCTAGACTCGCTTTTTCACTACCCCTGTACGTGTTACAGCCTCTCACTCAATCCACCTCTTCGTTTCAAACCCTCTCCATTATTGTCATCCATGAGGTGGGGTAAAACATCTGGAAAATTTCCAGGGCGATTGCCCTAAGTCTATGGAAAATTTTCTTAATCAGTCTGGCTTACTTTTCTGATTTTTCATAACAGACACACGATTATAATAAAATATAATAATCATATAAAAGTAACGCATTTTTTATTATCTTTGGTATAGCAACGCATTCAGGTGTCAGACCTCTGAAATCAAAACATTTTCAGTAAAAATAAAAAGGCTATTCCGCTGACTACGTAATTACATATTTAAGTTAAAGAATGCACACTATAAGCACACTGCTTTGTCGTAAAAGTTCTAAACTGTCTCACGGTGGACAAGTGTTATTACACTAACTTCCCAGCCGTAGCAGAGATAAATTTTAGGAGAAAAGTTTTCACCAGTCGTCTTTTGAAGATAAATCAAACGTACCTCCACTGCCAGAAAAACAAATGCAAACTATAAAATCTAGCTGTGAAGTAACGACATCGTTAAATTTCAGAAACAGCTGGAAGCTTTGCCGCAAAGACCTTGTTCAAACATAGTAGAAAAGTTCTATTTCGTGGAACACAAAATCACCGTATTTGGCATAAACGAGGATTACTGGAGCTATAGTCGGCGTCACGAAAATATAAAACCAAGGTGAAACTCACCCCTCGTCCAACAGTGTTGTGCTCTCACTCATTACCCGCTAATGCATAGTCGCTTTGTGTGTCTCATGGACACGATGTTTCGCAACGGAAGAGTTCGTGAACTTAATATTACATTTTCGTGGTTAATACTATAATTCACAATGGGTAGATGTAATCCCTCCGATCTTGGCGAAAAAAATATTATCACCACTCCTGAATGAAATTATTTGAAAGTCTCCATACAGACATTTAAAATATCAGCAGAGACTGATGAGCAAAAAAGAACTTCTAAATGAAGTGATGGTTAAAGTAACTAAAAAAATCATATTTGAGTAGGATTAATATTTTTGATTTTATTTCTTTACAGGTCAATGTTCTTGCAGTTGTTTCTGCACCTTGGGCATACGGTAAGAGTTTTTAGCTGATCCCAGTGGATCAATCGGCCAACTGCCTCCTAGAACTGGTGAAGATACGGAGAGGGGAATGCTGCGACCCCACAGAAAACTCAACTCCCGTCATTCGCAAGGGCGTGATAATAGCACCCAATAGCCGGACCTATCTGATGAAGGTTTTCTAGGATTTTCCCTGCATTTCGTTTAGGTGAAACACCGGGTAGGATCCTTAAACTATAGCCCGAGGGCCCTAGTCAACCCTTGGCTACATTTCCCTACCTTTCACATCCCCCTTATCAATTCCCTTCCTATGCTATTAAAGGGGAATTGCCTTTTTCTTGAATATCCTCATGTAGCCCGTTACTAACCCCTCTCAAAAAAACGCAGCAATCATAGTCATAAACTGCAAGCCAGTAAGTGATTATTGTGTTGTAAAAAGTTATTCATAATATTTACATTTTCATGGTTTTCATATAATGAAGCGATAGTCTTCACGTGAAAATTAAACAATTCAATAATATAAAGCTCAGAATCATTTACACTAACATTCTGATGTGATGCAAACTGCGTCATGAAGAATTTATTACCTTATTGGAAAAAATTGGATTTTAGGAATTGAAATAAAGATTCTAACCGAGAAGGTCAATTGTTTCTCTCCGTTAAGAAGACCGGAAAACAATTTGGTCAATATTCACATGCAAAAAATGATAATGAGTATAAAAATTTGGTACAGGTAATGTAATTAGAATGAAACCTCAGGAACTTATGCCTGTCACAGTATTCCTGTTAATAATTAATATCATTAATTGAGTTCGTCTCCTGTGATCTAGTGGCTAGCATCTCTGTCTCACGACCCGGAGTGGGAGATGTAGTCTATAGGTAATTTTCTTTTGAGTCTGCGGTTGTGTGGAGGAGGAGGTGGATTGCTGTGGAAGAGGGCTATGATCAGTGTCATTGGAGTGATTGATGGAGCTTTTGATTAAGGATGAGATACATGTTTTTATTGTGGTGGAGATGGGTGGAATTTGGATGTCATTGGGTATTACAGAGTTTCGAAGGTACCAGGGGAGTTGGAAATGATTCTAAGGATTATGTTTTGTTTGGTTTGGATTTTATTTGTATTGGAGTTGGCAGTAGATCCCCAAATGAAGCATGCATATGACCATATGGAGCGGATTAGGGAGAGGTAAAGGAGTCTGTTAATGGTGATGTAGATTGGAGCGTTTCTGTTGAGGAGTGGATATAGTAGTTTTATTTTGGTGTTTATTTTGGATTCAAAATATGAAGCATTGAGTTCGTAATTCACAGGGCTATTTCTTCCAAGTGAAAATATGGATATCTCGTTACTATGGTACTGACTAAGAGTTGTCGATGGTGGCAGACGGCGTCCAGGTCATGAGCTGTTTAATCATAGACGAATGAAAATGGAACTTACCGGGAAGTAGCTGAGAACCACCTGGTTGAGAAGGGTTGAAATGGCGTAGAAGGCGCCGACATTGATACCGTAGGCCAGAAGCAGTAAGTCGAAGCCAGGGTTGGTCATGAGGCGCTTCATGGAGGCGCTGAAGCCGTCGGTCTCGGCGTTGTCCCTCTGCACAGCCTGAGCTGGACTCGGCGGCATTGGTGGCGCTGCTCGGAACACTGCACACAACAACCATCCCATATGTTATATGAAGAAATATGATCCACACGTCCCTCATATGAGGCCAACATCACAATAACTATCATCAAAGTCCCGAAAAACTTTGTTTTGGACCTGAGATTGATAACTTTACAAGTATTTCAATGTCAGGAATCTTGGTTATAGGAAGGAGAAAGTACATTTGAAGTGTTTAAATAGTACACCATGAGTATAGGATTAATCCTCTAATCAAATCAAAGTGGAATTAAGGCAAAATAAAAATTCTCATGAAGGGTCATCGCTTTGACGACGTAAACGGCATTTAAGCCATTGCGACATGCGAGTTGACGAACATTGGCAGTTTCATATTTTTTTATGACCGTTTCACAGGTACGAGACTGAACCATTAAAATCTTCATCTGAAGTTCTGTATATTTTTTTTATTAATCCAGTCTCTAAACGTTTCGGAGAAAATATAATTACCTAGATATTCAATTATGCACTGAAATACACACATAAAATTGAATGATTTTTTTAGTTAAGTGTTTCATTAAGTTCCGAACTGTTACTTGATAAAAATTAATAATATAATATTTTATTCTTGCATTTTTGTAACAGAAATGCTACCAAAATTAATTATATTCGTAATAAATTTATAACAGACTTAAACTTAATTTTGTATACTAAAGAAAAAATCATCGTCCTTGAAGATGTAAAAGGAGTGGGCGGCGAGAAAAATAGTAGAATTTAATAATTAAATGCATTAACTCATGTATTAACAGTTAAAAAATTAAATTAATAAAGTTGTAAACCAAAAATGGTTCAATTACTGGTCCAGTAGAAATTTATCCATTCTGATCTAAATTCGGAGGTTCAATTGAAATCAATTTTCCGTATTTCAGCTAAGTACTTAAAGCTAACTTCTTTTCATTAATATCTATGATTTTTAAATCTATTTAAATTTTACAACATTGAATGAAGTGTAGCAGTGAAAATAGTCTGAATAAAATAGTATTTAAAATTTTGGTATGTGATCGTTATATTATATTACTGGAATCCCGGTGTTGCCCAGGAATAAATTTATACTAACCCGTCACAGTATTTTAATCGACAGTCATCCTTTATCAACACGTGATTAAGCCATCCCCCAGAGCGTCACATTTTTGTTAATTTACCTTTTCACGCCCCCTACTTTATGCGGTCATAACCACAGCAATGACTCCGTATCTTAATCGTGTCAAGAATCGTACTGATACCTTAAATTACCACATATATACAGAAAAATAGACATACAGTCAATTGGACAAATAGCTCTTTTTATTTGGCACAAAGAACGTAACAGCAGGTGCATAATTTTGATAAAGTTGAATTGAGTACGGTATCATTTATGTATCTATTTTATTTTTAGTATCTAAGCTTAAGGGGAAACGTTATAACACTCAGTTGGTTTTGACATGTCCCGCTTTGAACAATAGGTTAAATACGGCGCAAATTGTTGCTGATCAAGAGTTACAGGCAACTTTTGTAGACATTGGTGCACGTATGGACCACGAACACTATCCCGTAGAACATTTTTCACTTTATATATATATATATATATATATATATATATTCTGGGAATTGAAAATCGTAAAATGAAAATATATTTGACGATGTACTTGCTATGAAGCCTATGAAGAAGTTTTAATATGGTTATATGGCCAGTCAAATATAAATGGAATTTTTTTATTTCAAGCCTAGTAGGAGAGCCGGAGGGTCCGGTGACTTTACCTTGTATTCCGTGTGGATCTCTCCACTCCACTACAGCAGCCACTGTAAATGTTAATCTCAATGAGTGAGTAAGAGGTTCCTGCTTCCGTTGCGTAACAGATTATTAGATTATTATAAAGTTTTTGACGAGAGAAGGAGTGTGTAGTTTCCTAATTTTAACTCGATTACTGGCACAATCCGGGGATGACACTCTCCAAAACCCGTGAGTACGAGTGGCACAGTCGTTTTTTTTAAGGTCGGGAAATGGTGGAAAATCAGAGTCACGGTTTGCGTCATCGAACCTTCATCACAGAAAACAACATCCGTGCAATAAGGGAGTTTTGGAGAAATATCTTCATTGACGGAATTTGCTTCTAGAGTTGGTCCAAATCCTGGTAGTACACATTCGATCATCAGAAAGGAACCTGGCTTTATAACTCTCTCAGCGAGCTGAGTTCCTCGGCTTCTTTCGTCTACTCAGAAAGATACTCGTTTTGAGTTTTTCCACAGGCTTTGGCCCGTTATGCTGACGAAGGAGAAGGTTTTGATGATAAATGGGTTCATCACTATAAGCCTTAATCGAAACAGGCGAGCAGAGAGTGGCGACTAAGACATGAAACTGCACCAATACAGTTTACAAAATAAACAGGGAGAGACGTGTTTGAATAATATATTTTTTAAATTTTTAATAGTGGCTTGCGGAATTGGTAAAAATAATATGAAACAAAAATTGAGATAATAGATTAACGTAAAAAATAGTAAATTACCCATTGAAAGTTGACAATCGTTTATGTGCAACCTGATTTCATAGCTTTTTTTTAATATATCTATGACATTTTTGCCGTCACTTATTTGTTCTGCTACCCATGTAAAAGTATAACCAATTTTTTTTCGGCACTTGGTAATGGTACTTCAGAAACGTTAAATGTGTTTTAATTATTCATAGCAAACCTGGGTTGTCTTTTCAGCGATATTATATTTTTTTTTTAAATATTAATAATTTATATTAAAATTTTCACAAAATCTACATCATCCTCCATATCAATATTTGTGTTCAAGTGTTTTCGTATTGACAGCCAACTATTCACTGCACGTGAATGTGAATAATGATATAAATTCCACGCAATTACACACGCCCACCCGATGTTATAATTGGGTCGCTTGTTGATAGCGCCTTTGACAAGGTGTATTTATACCTCGCTTCATTAATAATTCCTCGGTGCTACTAAAATATCCCAAAGGGGAGTCGCTGCACAATCGACATCGTTATTGACGTGTTATTACGACAGAATTGTCCAGATTACGGGCAATGTTCCAGATCGTGACATCGCAGTTGTCGAACAATAAAAGGAAAATTGTTGCTAATGACTAAATTGATGATGCGACTAAAAGTAAAATAAAATAAATTGATAATGATACTCGTACATTATAGAAACGCGAAATTAATTTAGCGGACATTACTTAATCACTTAAGATGTTAATGAGTAAGGTAACCCAAAAATGTATGTTAAACGAAGGAATCACTTATATGTACTTTAGTTGCGCAAAGTATTTACCGACCGACTATAGCTCAGTGACAGAATTATTTCTTACTTATATTGATTAAAAGTAAAGATATCGATTAGTTTAGAAATAAAATACAGTAACAAAACTCTTTAAGGAAACACGTTTATAGCGAAATGAACTAATAGGAATAAATTATATCAAATGGTTTTATTTCTTAATGAACGAAAAGTAATACACAAATAACATGTTTTATGAATCCAGATAATAGCGCCAAGGGCCAATAATACCGATAATTATTCGTATCTAGACAAGACTGATTAATAAAATATATTGAAATGAAAACCAACTGAACTATCTCAATCACAAATTTAAAACGCATATGCAAGGGTTCTTGTAGCTTTAGGCTTTAGCAAATCATATTAATTACATTCTTTCAATGCTTCGGCATGTTTTAGACTCATTTAAGTTAGCGGGCTTATTTAATGTGCCATGAGATTTCCTGACGGGATTAAAATATTGTAAGTCATCATTTTCATGCATGAAAAGGTAAAAGTTCCAAAATAACGCTTTAGATGTAGGATTAAAATCATATTTTGATTGAAAGATTAGTGTGGGATTGAATACTGTATATGGCTAATACGAAAAAGGTGCCGAGTCAACGCCGAGCACTCAGAAAGTTACAAATAAAAATATCAATCTGACATGTTTTACATTATTTTTTTAGAATTCAGTTAACAAGTAGAGTCAACTAATCACCAGTTTTAGAAAATTGTATATAGTAGCATATTATTACAGTATGTGTATAAAAATTGGCATTGTAGTCTACACATGTTTTATGAATTATTAAAAGGGTAATTTTTAATTTTAATTGAATAATTTTGTGAAACTAAACTTTTCCGAGCTGCGAAAGTTGAGGACTCTTTGAATCTCAGACATTGGGGTGGTCCTTTGCGGGATTAAGAAACCACTGTCAAGCGAGATCATAAATATTTGTGTCCGGTGATAAGCTTCGGTCTAACATTTTGGCATTATTTTCCTACAGAAAGTGCAATGAGTGAAGTTTTACGTCTCTGTATCAAGAAATGTGAACACCGTATTGGGACCTCAGAAAATGTAAAACGAAGTCCTACTGGGTAAAGTCGTGGATATTTTACCCGGAGAGGGCAAAATAAGAAATTTCGAAATGGTAGGTTAGTTTTTGAGGAGTCGTGGAAAAGGTTGGGAATTAGTTGTTGAAGTTAGCTGCGGAGAGATAAAGAGTAAAGTTTTTAAAGAGTTGGGAATTGGTTCTTGAGCGGTCAAGTGGTTATGAAAAAGCTGTCGTAGAGATTGGGGAGTTATTTGTTGGAAGTTGTTGTTAAGGACAGTTGTCGAAGGCTCGAAAAAGGGGAATTGACGAAAATATATTTAAGGCACTTAGTTAAACTGTTGAGCGGACGGAAACACCTGGTGATCGCAGAGACAAGGCGTTCAGCCAGCGGTAGCAGCAAAATCGAACCCCAGAAGCTGCATCTGGTTCAAAAGGTTCCGACCAGATCTACCCACGAGTTCCGGTGTCGATAACGTATTAAATAAACTATAAATCCTACAATGCCGTTTATTGAAAGCCACGCTAGCAATTGCCACTATCAATTAGTGCTCTTAACATAAAGAAGCATCCTCTGAGACACAAAATCAATGTTTCAATTTTAATGTATAAAGCTAAATTCGTTACGCAAATTTCATATTTCTAAACAAGCAGGAAGATACGTTTTTATTTTATTTGTTGTTTTCTATTGTTAAATACATTATTAAACATTCATATTGAATAATTATCTGCTCTATTAATTTAAAGAAAAATCTCAATCGCCCTTGAAACATTACAACATCTCAGTTGTACTGTCATTGAGAATAAGTGACAAGTCTGCGAGACTAAAGAAACATGTATAAAGTTGAATGAAAATATTTAGGCCCAGAGACAGATTAATTTATTACAGGAAAGTGTGCGAAAATTTTATCCCAAACACACAACGAAAGTTCACTAAAATGTATTGGGTAATAATGGGAACTTTTAGTTGAATATGAGCTGATAAAAATGCATTTTGAATTAAATATATATCAATACAGATTTTATGTATAGGAAAATGGATTTATAAGAAATATTTATATATCTTTGTTCCTAATTACAATACAAACGTTTAGCAATAAAAAGATGTAGAACAATGAAGTGAAGAGAAGTAAAAGTTTCAATTGGTAATTTGTTGAAACCTTTATTGATAAGGATGTAAGAGGAGATGAAATGCAGTTCAGACTTTGACTGAAACATCAATAAAGTCCGTATTTGGGTGAATAAACTCGGCCATTTCAGTATCAATTTGTCATCCGCAGTGCAAATCATTTGCCGATTAATGGACCTGGGTGTGGCTTCGGAACTTTCAGAGAGGAAACGTCAATTGCTGGAGCACTGGGAAAGGAGTTTAATTTGTAATGCCACGTTTGCGTGAGAGAGTGGAGAAAATGAATCATGAGAAGCCTAAGCGATTGGAAATAATTCTAGAGCGGTAACTGGTCCGGACCAGAAGAGTAAACAATGTTTGCAGTAAAGAAGCGTAATATGATTTTAATTATTAGCGCCGTTTTTAACGTCTACTTAACGATTTAATTGTCTTTTTTATTGAGATAACCGATTTTACCCACCATTAAAATTAATGTAAATTGAAAGTGCATTTTGTATTTATTAATTGTCCCTTGAAAGAACGAAGAAACTTCACTATTTTGTCTACTAAATCCAATAAAAAGAGTTTAATAAAGGTGCATAATATTTTAATCCTCTTATTGAGCTCAATGTGCTCTTAAAGGGCAATTTAAATCTTGGAGTTTGTAATTAGTACATAGAAAGCCAAGAAAATGGAAACGGAGTTGTTTAGGTAATTTACTTGGTTACTAGGATCACGTAGGAAACAGGATAAATTAAGTCAAAAAATATTTTTTAGTTTTGTGAGACCGCAAAATGTTTAGAGATTAATTTTAGATTTCAATTAATGTGAGAGAACTTACGTGCGACTATGAGAATGAACAGCGCAGTAGTGAATCCAGCTATGGAATAGAACATTATAGAGAACTCCGGTCCAGCATCTTCTATGTTAGGGTGTTCCTTGACCATCATCGCAGGTACGAGGAAGCCCAAAGCTACACCAAGCTGCCGATAAAGAAAATGAAAATCAGTCATGAACTTGTGAGCTAAGAAAACCTATAATAAATTGAAAATGTTTTTCAATACATAATGTAAAACGATACTTAACGATTTTTTTGTGCCGTGATACTTAGAGACATTCATATTTTCATCTAACAAGTTAATTGCCTTATTAGTAGACGACTATGTGATGAATTAAATCACATATTTTCATTTTCACAGATCTTATAGACTACAAAAGTAGCAATTTGATCTAAAGGGAATGACCAATAGTCAGAAATAAAAGAATTTAATTTGAATACGTTTCATTCACAACTTTCGGTACACCACAGTTCATTAATTAAAATATCACAAAACTTCCTGTTGCTGCTGCAACGTCTGGGGCCCCAGGAAATTTTACGATATTTTAATTAATGAACTGAGTTGATATGTAAACCTTTGGTCAGTTGTTTTTGAATTTGATTTTATCAACTTTTAATGTTGGATGAGAAATTATTAAACAAGAATTTAATTCTCTGTGTAGATGATAATTCTTCTCCTGCCTTGTGCCAATTACTCTTGGGATTCTAACCCGTTGAGAACGTCGATGGCTCGCGACGTTTCGATGACATTCCTTGTCATCATCTTCTGGCGAATTGAAACGTCACGGGGCCATCGACGGTCTCAACCGGTTGGAAACCCGAAGAGTCTTTCATCCATTCTCTACACCGAGAAAGCTTCCGCTCTACTATCAATTACTTTTGTATCGCGTATTAAAACTGTTAACTGACTCATAACCCAATAACAGTTATACAGTAAAAAATATAATCAAAGGGCGGATAAATGACGCTGAAAAATTTTGCATATAATTCCTTGCCTCTAGAAATACTGATGATTTTTTATAATGGTTCTGATCAGTTTGAAAATAGGCTAAAAACATTTTGGTACAACTACGTGTATATATATTATTTTCATTAATTTTTGTAGCTAATTTCAGGAAAGTGGATAGTAAGAAATCATGCATGTATCACAAGACGCGTGATTCCTGGCTTCTTTTCAGTTCATAATTCATAATTTCTTGTGTTCTTTTCTGTTCTTAGCAGGTTATATACTTTCTTAAATTTCTAAATGTAGTTTTAGGATTAAAAATAGTACCGAAGTCTGTCACTGTTATATTGCGTACATAACTGACACCTAGCAACTGCCCGACTGCCACTTAAAAAATTAAACGAGTTTCAAAATTAAGTAAGTTATAATTTAGCGCTTCATTTGCGGAAAACATGTATTTGAAATTAATTAAAACTTGTTTCAGTGTTAAGATGTCGATAACTAGAGGCATGACCTCTGCCGAACTATCAATGGAGAGAAAAAATAAAAGTACGCTCGTCACCGAGTCCTACACGTGCATTGGTTCAGTGTTCACATATTGTCACGTCTTGCGGCGTGGTCTCTAGCACTTGCATCCAATAACGTCCAATTAGAACCTTATAAATGCCTTGTAATCTGCCGGCCTTTCCAAACCAATAGCATGAGCACGACGACGATACAAAAAAGAAATTAGTTCATAGACAGTCTTTATAATTGGTTTATCTCACGCTACTCAGTTCAGTACGGCTTAATATAAAAATTAACTCATAACATTAACGAATGGAATAGTTTCTTTCCCGTAATGGGTAAAATATATTTCGGAAGGCGTGAAAATCAGCAGGAAACAAAAAAAAATTGACAATACACTTACAATTTTAAATATTACGACTTTTATTAGAAAATTAATTGGGTACCCGGCGATGCCAGTGAATTTATTTATATTATCCCGCTTATATATTAAATACGTCAGTAATCTTTAACCACGAAAAAATATTTATTCGACTCAAATTTGAGCCGTTTGTGCATAAATAAAAAGTTACCCTCTACATGCCACCTTCTTTACTCATGCCAATATGAGTACATGGGTTACATGATAGTCGTGCCTTATATCCACAGAATTGTTTCGCTTATTGATTAGCATGTGTTAAAAATTTGATCATGTTTAAAATCTTAATTAAACTCAGTGACTCCGGTAACTCTGTTTTCGATTGTTTCCCTGTTGTTCTCGTATGATCCCTATGAGTATTCCCCTGACATGCTGAAAGGGGGTTCAAATTATACAAAAATGTTGTCTGAAAAACAATATGAAATTAATTCACTCCAATAAATATTTATCCAACGCAATTATCTACAGCTTTTGCATTATAAAAATCCTCCACTCCTGCTACTCTCTCATGCCGAAAGGGGTTGAAACTAGCCACAATTAAGTGTATTCGGTAACACTATCAACGTAATTGACCCCCAAGATATACTTATTCGACTTAAATATCAGCCTTTAATGCGTATTATAAATTTTCCGACCATTCAACACTCTTCCTTCTGGAGTAGGTAGCCTTGTCTTATCACCAAAATGTTTGGTTTTGTGACGCGAGGAACACGAAAATAATTTTATCAAAATTATTCTATATCTTAAATTTATTACGAATAAGTTTTCCGTCCCTCTGTTGGGGAATGAACCACGATTTAAATCGCATTCTAAATGTCAGAGTCAAACTTAATGACTCCCGTAGTCTACGAATACTCCTCGCGAAGCTGAGTGGGGTTGAAATTATCCGCAAAATAATCAGTGAATTCACTATCAAATTAATTAAAATTATGTATAAGTTTTTTAACCCCTTCCATCAACTCTTAGGAGATGAACTGTGTCTTAAACTACATTTTTAATGTCAGAATTAAACTCCACGGTCACATTACATGGTTCAGAGCCCAGTCTCGATTTTTTCTGGTTTTTTATGTGATGATTTTTATAAACCATCCCTAATAGTACTCACCTTCGATTAATAATTTCCACCCCTTCCACCCTCGCCCCGAGGAGTGATAGCCGAATCTTACCCCGGCTGTGCTGATTTGTATACATACAAACAAACACACAAACCAGGCAATTTTATTACAGAGATTGTAATACACATATATGATTTTTTTATTATTATTGCAAATGTTACCCAAATATATTACAGTTTTACTGACAAACGTATATTTCACATTCGATCACGTAATCATTAGCCTGTTCATCTATAAAACCGCAAAACTGTATATCCTATACATTTTAAGACTAGTAGAAACAAAGTTTGTGGGAACTTTACGAAGTGTCTAAATCATGTTGTTATGAAATCATATTCGACAAAGAAAAAAAAATCTCGCGACGGGATCTAAATTTGAAACCGAGGTTTTATGAATACTTCTGCACCTGGTATTTTCACGTTCCTTTGACGATGTCTGAAATGCTGTAATTCCCTCGAGAACCTTGGAAGTTTCTCAAAAGATTTTTAAATATATCATGATGTCCTAACTTTTATTTATGATCATAACTTTTTTATGCTCCTTATTTATTGAATGTAACACCGCAGGTATTTAGGGAGAATAAATTGGCAGGATGTCTTCGTGAAGCTCCGTGTTTTTAGAGGAATTTATAGCAAAATTCTGAACTACCTTCCTTGAAAGACAACCTGATATACACAACTATATAAATTCGTATAATTAATCAGTTTCTGCTCTGAGAGCCCGAAGCGGTACACGGTTTCACATATAATGCAAGATACAACCACAACGCAAAAGAAGTTAAAAAGGAATAACAAAAGGTGATATCTAGCGGATTTGATGGAAGATAATTCACGAGGATGCATTCACGGAAGACGGGAGACACACCATTAAAGAAATTGAGAGCAGAGCTCTGAATTAATTCATTTCTATGCAAGTACGGAAAAACACCGGTGCAACCAACAGAATATGACTTTTTAATTACAACATTCAGCGTGTTTCCTGGGAATTGACCGTTTCTGAAGATTTACCCCAAAGATATGGATAATAAATACTTAAAGTATGATCTTGAGTTGATGTAGGAATTGAAATGTGAAAATTTTTTCAACGAAATTGTTTTAGCAGATGATTATGGCAGAAATTTATGAAGGCTGCTGCGTTGTAACAACAGTTTAAATATAAGCTGAATTTGAGACAATAGTTTGTTTTATTATATATAAGCAATCTATTACAGTAGTTTGATGATATTTCATAGTGGCATTTTAAAAATTAGCATTGTTGTTAATTAAATAACCAAAAAACAGGTTTAAATGCTTTATTTATTTTAATGATTGCATTCGTCAATTATTGATATAAATCTGAAAAAAATAAAATAAAATTACGGTATTTTTCTTTAAGAGCAATCAACATTAACTGGTACAAAGTTTCTAGTTTTATAGCGTTGTTATGTAACATTACATATTATTTATCAAATAATCCAACTATAAAATGACTGTAATATGCAAAAGATTTCATACTATAGTTTCGTCTATTTTAGAAATTTATACAGAGGTATATAATTTTAAACTTTGTATCAGTTAACGTGAATCACGAACAGAAAAAAAGGTATAATTATATTTTATTTTACATATTGACGACAATAGTAGAAATCTGGAATTAAAATAAAAACGTTGGTAGTCTATTAATCATTTTACCTGTCAAAACGATTAAAATTCTCAAATTTGAATAAAAAACTATTCCTTCTTATGGATATTAAAACAACTTATTCAGCAGCTACTGTCATTTTCAGCTGTAATAAAATAACTGTCTGGTTTTTAGTTTATTTAATTAACATCAATCCAAATTAATATGACAGCCCAAATTATATTCAAATGGAAATAAAGTCAAAAAAATTAGAAATGATCTGTTTCTATTTCAAACTTTTACAACAATTCAAACTGATTTTTAATTCAAGTGTTTAGTGTTTCTCAAGATTTTTTTTCTAACGGTTGATCATGATTTTCAAAATAACGAAATTGCAGCCACAAAAGTGAATTCTCATTATTTATTTTGCTCTACTTACATTTCCCTTTTCAATTCCCTTCCTATGCAATTAAAGGGGAGCTGCTTGTTTCAGTATTACCCTCATATAGCTTTACTCCCAGAAAAGAGGTTTCAGTTATATTCGCCAATTTCAGTGTGCAAAACTATACATAAATTATTTAAAAAATTATTATAACATTATAGGGTATTAAGCAAAATCAGTGACATCAATTACAATCCTGTAAGTCACATTAGCAAAAAATGTATTACTGCAATTAATTCGCAAACAGACGAATTGAAACTGCAATATCTACCTTATTACCTTTATTAAAATTGTATTTTTGTAATATATGTGATATTTTTTGTTCTTCGCTTAGTTGTGAAAAATATCAATTGACATTTTTACATACCTTTAATGAAAAATATTTTACTATACAAATAAGATAATAATTAATATCTCTGTGATATTAATTTAAAATGGCAATTGATTTAAAATTGAGTTAAAATCAATGCAAAATTAAAATATAGCGTCTTCACCAAGATGAAGGTAAAACCCCATTAATAGAAAAAAAATATGCGATGTATTAAATAAATTGCAGAGGTTGGTATAATATATTTGGCACGCAGGCATATATACTAAAAATCGAAAATATATACGCAGATTAGAATTTTAAACCCCATTCTAAAATCAACACACATCAATCCAAGACTCACAAAACTATTATTCATTGAATAAATACAAAGAATATCAAAATCATAAATTGATGTGAAACGGAAAATATTACAATATTTTAATATTAATAAAGACAAAGTTGTAAATAAACGTGGTAGAAATGGCTATATTGGCAAATTTTATGCCAATATTTTAAATAAATATGAAACAGGAATTCTAAATTAGTATTTACATAGTTTCCATTAAAAAATCAGATTTTTATAGTAAAATAGAAATATGGAACCTCTTTGATTGATGGTCATTATATAAACAACACATGCCCAAGAATGTATTATAATATTATGTTGGTTAATTTTTTTCGACGAATAATATTATAATATGTTCTATAATGATTTATATATTTATAAATTATTATTTTAATAATTATAATGGTGCGTACATCCGGAAGGTATTCTTTCTGTTAATAAGAAAAACTACATGTTGTGACTGTAATTTGGTTATGTTCAAATAAAAAAAATGATAAAGGGTTTTAGTAGTAAGATATTATACTCAACATTTATCCATGATGCTGTATGTTTATTTACTTAGCGCTGCCACTAAGTTCCCAGGAAGAAAATCTAGGTATTCAAAATGAAAAATATATTTACTATTCTTTGTTACGTTGCCCAAAATATTTAGCGAGTTGTTTGGTACAAATATGTATTGACTTTCCACTGCTCAAATTCCGGTATCGAAACGTTATTATTTCAGAAGCAATCAAATTTGTAACTACATTTATATTCAGCACCTAACTTCAATTTTATGATTTTCGTTGAACTCTTCTAGAAGAACACCACGTATTCCTGTAGAACATCAAAAATCGCCGGGAAAAGTGGTAGAGACGCTTTGTCAACACGCTCAAGTCGTGGACCATGGTCCCATGGGTGCGAATCCGAGCATCAGATTAATTTTTCATCACATTTGCCTTGGTTTACGAAGGGGTAGAGTTAACTCAAAATATGATGACATCAGAATGCTTTAAATTTATTTGCTGGTATTTTGTCTATATATCTAGGGCCTGGAATAATAAACTTTAGCTTTAATTAACTTAAATTAACTAGTTAACTAATGACGTTCAACTCTAATTGAAAATATTATTTATTTAAGGCTCAAACATTCTAAAGCCTTATGGCAATAAATATAGGACCTGAAAGCAATCTAAATGTACTCACTACTTAAATAGACACCGTGATAAATTTCCCGGTTGTTTTTAAATAAATTAGAGGGTTAACAACTCTTTCGAAAATATAGAAATGTATTTCTGCAGAAATTTTGCTACTGGACGAGAGCACGAGCGGAATAATCCTTGTCATGGCAACGCTGTCGGAGATGTCGGCGGCTTCTGAGAGCTTATCAAAATATCCGCCGGGGGAATAAATGCTGAAAGGAAATATTGAATCACGTATTGCTGTTCTGCCTGGGATATAGTTAAAGAAGTTGTAATTTAAACGATAAATAAATTATTTTATGAATTAAAATAATTTCTTAATGAATAAATCAGTAAATAAAGCCAGAATGATAAATCAAATTAAAGAGACAAGCTTTATGAGCGCACAAAAAAGGGATAAAACGTTTCGACGAACCTTAAGGCTCTTTTCCGGTACTAAAGGAATAAAAACTCAACTTAAATGAGTAGCAGTCCAGGAATTCTGGTTCTAAGCAAATCAACAAATATATAAATTTATATTATTTGGCTTCAACCACGTCATGAAGACTTTTCGAGTCGAAACGTAGTAATCCATACACTCTACTTTTCCTGTTATGTAACTTTCTAATTGTATTAAATAGTGGGTCAATTAACGGCTGTTTTTTACAATCATTAAATAGAATAAACTAGGTGAAGTACCCGGCGTTTCTCAGGTTCACGTAAATAATACAGCAGGAATTTAATTATAGGTAAGTTTATTATAGTACTTGAGTGTACACTTCTGTTGTCTAATCCAACCGATTTTCAATCGTAGGTTGTGTAAATGGCCAAAAATAGTCGAAATGGTATTTTTTTACTCTGATGTGTAATTTAGACCCATATCCGATGTTCAACGATAGTTAAATAACGACGCGAAATGTTAATATACGTATAAATCGTATCGACGATCCAAAGAAGTTTATTAGGTAAATTCCGACGCAAAATGTCTTATAGTTTTAAAAATAAATCGTATCATAGATCAAGAATATAGAGAACCCATTACAACTTTATCAGATTTCGAAGTGTCTATGGAACACCAAAAGTTTTACGTAAAATGTTTTCTCTTTTTTCGCATATATAACTTCAATATTTAAAAAAAATAATACAGCTTCGGGCCCCGAGGAACACGTGTGCCAAATTTGGTTAAATTCGGACCTGTAATTTGGACGCCTGTAGCTGTGACATACACACGCACTGACGAAGGATTAAAGATTTATAGATTTACGACAAAATTATTCAATTAAACCGACGTTTCGTCACCATCTTTGACAGTTATTCAGGTAATTTCTTCAATTCGTAGAGTTTGAAATATTGATGATCATACAGCAGACGAAATGTTTCAAAACCTAATTTAGACTTTCCTACAAGGACAGCTAACAGAAATTTCACAATTTTTATATTTTTAATATAAATAAGTACCCGAGTAACACCGGGCCTCATAAACATTTATTACTGCACGAGACGGTTACTCATACTTTCAATATGTTGCAGCCCGAAATTGAATAATATGAACTGTACGATAAACTCTACGACTGTTGTTATCTATAATAACCTAACCGACGACCTCCTGTGGTGTAGTGGCTAGCGTTGCTGCCTCACGTCCTGGCTTCGAATCCTCGCATGGGCTTGGATGTTTCTGTCGTCACGGTCGTGAAGACCGGGATTAAGACTGTAAGAGAATCGATACGCTGACCACGTGTCACTCCAAATTCAGAATGTGTCATGCAAGATGACAGTCCGCAGTCGACTCGGTAGGCCCAGGCTCTCAATGGGCTGTAGAGCCATGGAGGAAGGAAGGAATAACCTTAACCATTCCATCCTACGGGATTACCGCCAGTTGACATCTATTTTATTGTCTCACGTGTAAGACAGACAGTGCTGCTGTCCTCTCGAAATACGCAGAAGTAATAGTATATATCTAACGCCTTGTTTGAAATATATTACGTCTTTTATTTTTTGCCTTAGTAAATGCTCTACTTGCCGGCCTCCTGTGGTCTAGAGGCTAGCGTCGCTGCCTCAACCATACAGAGGTCCCGGGTTCGAATCCTGGCATGGGCTTAATTATTTGTGCCGTCATGGCCACGGAGACTGGGATTAAGACAGCTGGAGAATTGATACGCTGACCACGTGTCGCTCCAAATTCTGAAATTGTCACGTACGATGACAGTCCTCAGTCGACCCGGTAGTCCAAGGCTCTGAATGGGCTGCAGAGCCAAGGCAGAAGAATAAAAAATGCTCAACTTGCTTTAACATATCCTGATTGTGGTTTTGCCTTGCTTTCACAGGCTTAAGTCGAATACTAAGACAAAGTTTTATATAGAAAATTGGTTTTTTAACCTTCATTATTCATGTTTCAATACTTTATATAATCAATGTAGGTTATGTCGTTATTTAATATCAGCGAAATAAAAAAAAGACGTCCAAAGGGATCACCCTTGTAACTACGAGTTTTAGTTGTTGCATCTCGTAATGGCGACTGCGGAACCCTGGAGACATGTAAGGACGATGTGGGTCAGCTGATTCCGAGTCCCTCGTACCCTGATGGAATGATTGTTGCGGACGGGACGTGACGTCACAGTATCCTGCTCTGCGCCGCAGCACCTGGACGTCTGGTATCCTGTCTGCTCTGCCCTTCTTCTAAGATACACTTGGCAATTTTAAAAAACCACTTGTGGAAAAGAAACGTACTTCAGTTCGTCTTCTTGCTCTGAGAAGCCGCTTGCCACATATTTTTATTTGCTTGCAAATTGACAATGAAGTAGTGAGGACAGAGGAGTATCGACGTTCATCAGCTTTAGTTATTCAAAGTTCGAATTCGTTGAAGTCAATCACACGCCAGTTTAATACTGATAATCTAGATAAAACATATTACTTAGAAATTTTTTGACGTTATTGAATTCATTTTAAATTTCCCGCATAATTCCTTAATGGTTGACGGATTAAAATTCGAGTAAAATTAGAATTTGAATAGCTTGTTCGCCGTAGTGACAGTAAACAAAATCACAGCGACGTGTAATAACCATTTATATCAAGGAATCATCTTACGAAAATTTACTGGTGGAGAAAAATTGTAGGATTAATTGAAGACTGTCTTTGAATGCTCTTAAAATACTGTCATCAACTAGTAGTGCTAGTGTAAAGGAACTGTTAAAATGTCAAAAAATTTTCGTGACCATGGCAGCCGACCTCTATTGTGATACGAGACACATTTAGATCTGAGTACAGATTTTGTCCAATATCTCAGAAATTATTCACGTAAAAAAATGTATTACAAGATTCAGAGCGTTAAAATGGAAATTCTTCAGAAAAACGTTGAGACTATTTTTGAGTAAAATTTATTACATGTACCGAAAATATTAACTGATATAAACACGTTAACAGCTGCTACTAAATTTAAGCTGCGTCCCCACAATAAACAAGCTCCCCTTTCAGACAACGGAAGGACGTGGGACAAGTACCGGGAGCCGGCCCTGTCTGATACAGACTTCTCTAGGGTTCCCCCTCTATTACATAAAAACGAACACCGTGTGTGTTGTATACGCTACAGCTCGAAGTCCCCAGTTAGCATAGGGTACCGTTTTGCTTTCTCCCGCCTATTCCTTCCTATGAGACAAAATTATAGATTATTCTCTAATCCTTTGTTTCTAATTACACTTGAAAGAAGATAACAATTGTGACGTGCTAACTATTTTTACTTGTTAAAAGAAAATGTAAAAATAATATTGCGCTAACCATCAAATACTATATAAAATTATATCTACCCGTTTAAGGAGACTCCTATGAAGACCCGAAATTTGCCCTCTTCCTTAATTGACTCTGTATCAAATTTTAGAAGACAGGATAAGATCAAACATCCCTACGTTCAGCCTTAGATAGTGTAGCCAGGATCACACTACTAAGAATTTTGAATATGAAAATATCGAGAGAAAAATCATCTATAACATCTACAGATGACAGTCAGCAGTAATTAGAATTGAAGGGCAAGAAAATAAAGCAGAAATTAAGAATATAGTGAGTTAGGATGGAGTCTGTCGCTCATGCTGTTTAACTTAAATAGAAAAGACGACGATGAAAGTTAAAAGGGAATATGGAAAAGAAATCGTACAGAAAGGAGAAGAAATAAAAAACCTAAGGTTCGCAGATAATATTGTAGTATTAAGGGAGTCAGACGAAAACTTGGTAAACATAATAAATAGCATGTGCGTGATCCTGGAGAAAGATTCCACATGAGGATTAATAGTGGGAAAACTAAGTTTATTTAAGTAAAGTATAGGAAACAGTGGAATAAGAAATGGCCGATGGGATAATTTGAAGGAAGTTAAGGAATTCTGCTAATTGGGGATGGTAGAAGTATAATAGTCATAAGGTATAGGACCACATAAAAGTGTAATTTCCCTACGAGTAACATACAGTAAGTATGAATATTAGGAAACAATTCCTAAAAATGTTGGTATGAAGTGTGGCGTTGTATGGGTGAGAAACCTGGACGGTAGGAATTGCAGAAACGAAAACAATAAAGGCCTTTGAAATGTGGAGCTATAGGAGAATTCTGAAAATCAGATTGGTGGATAGAATCACTAACGAGGAAGTTCTAAGAAGAATAGGGGAAGAGCGAACAATATGAAGGACGTTGACCATGAGAAGGGATAGATTAATAGGACACGTTTTAAGACACGAGGGTCTTGTAAGGTTAGTATTAGAGGGAGGTGTGTGGGGTAATAACAAAAGATGTAGGCCAAGAAAGGATTACGCTGAGTAATGTGGGATGTGGGACTTATATGGATATGAAATGTTTGCACAGAATAAGTTAACATGGAGAGTTGCATTAGATCATTTTAAGCTAGAATACTACAACAACAACAGTTACGTAAAGCTTAAGTTCATAATTTATAATTAGTAGTCATATTTAGCGCAAATAAATGAAGTAAAATTTTTAATGAGTTTTCTTTATATATCAGGCTACACGAGGGTGATCCTGAAACAGGCATCTCTACTTTAATAGCATAGGAAGGGAAATGAAAAGATGGGCGCGTGGAACATGGACTAAGGTAGCCAAGGGTTGGCTACGGCCCTCGGGCTATATTTTAAGGAGCCTACAAAGGACAGTGAATATATAAAATAAATACATATTGCGCAACAACCTGACTGCTAAATGGCACAAAAACTACTATATTCACGAATATTATTTAAAACACAATTTATCAGAGTATTAAAGGTCTTAACAAATACATCTTTCCGAAGAAAAAGCTCATAAAGCGAAATTGCACTTGGAGAAAGAGGGAAAAAAGAAATATTTTCGTCAAAGTAGTTAGACATTTGAATATAAATTGCACCAATTTCGTCAAGCTCTCCATTTCTCCACTCGGAGTTTTAAACAGTAAGAGTAATGCAAAGAAGAATATACGTCAAATAAACTCTGTCCAAATTTTGTGTTATTTTCTAGGGGACCGATACTGAAAGGAAGTAATTATTTTCCGTCACAAGAATTACATTCTGCCGTTAAAGACATACTTTTAAGTAAATTAGGAAAATGGATTCCAATTTTTCAGAGTAATATGCAAACCAATGTTAAACATGCTAATTGTTTGATAATCTTTAATTTATATTAACAAAATATTTGCTTGAAATAACATTATTTCTGTTTTTATGTAGTATAAGATTCTCCGTAACGTTTCTTAGTTGTTTTTAACTTTTAGTGTTCAACCTATAAATTTATAAATGGATATAATAAGATGGAAGGTGAAATTTTTTTCAACAAACAAATTGAATAAATGCTTAAAAGAATAGAAGTCTTTTCTTCTTGAACAATTTAATACTGGGATTAATGAGCCAACAGTTGTTCAATTTGTTGCAGTAAATATATTTTTTATTATAGTAATATGTCTCCAAGGGACATAATTAATCGAAAAGTGTAGTTTATTTTTATTTAATATATTCTAAAATGATTAGTTTGACCTAATAGTAAACTTCCTAAATAAATATAGTCTGCAAACACTATTTATTTATGCAAAAAAATTTACATTTCTTTTTATTCGAATAAGATATATTAAACTGGAGAACCGACCATTACTATTCATATTACGTCATACTTTATAGCTCCTGGTTTGAGAGGATTCTGACGACCGTGGTATTGTATGAGTTTATCAGAATCTAGCTTACTAAAAGATGTCGTAATTCAACACTCTATTATTCAAAGACTATCGCAGATCTCAACGCAACGGGTTTGCCCCCTGTCAAAGCATTCATGACTTATAAATCATCGATTAAGTAATGAAAACTACTTGTTCCTTATTTATAGGTTATAACTTGACAGCAGCAAAAGAAAATTTTATAATATTTTAATTAATCAACTGAGGTGTACCGAAAGTTGGAAATGAAACTTATTCAAATTAAATTCTTTTATTTGTGACTTTTGGCCATTCTCTGTAGATCATATTGCTAATTCTGTAGTTTAGAAAGTCTGTCAAATGGAAAATATGTGATTTATTCGTCACATACTTGCATACTAATAAGATGAAAATATGAATGTTTCTAAATATCAGGACACAAATATTATCGTTACGTTTCGTTTAAAATTATGTATTAATTTATTACAATACATTAGGTATTGCCTAAACATTGTGTCTTTTATTATGATTTCCAAGGATCGATGAAAAAAATATAAAATTTGAAACACAGTTATAACCAAATTTATCGAAATTTCTCACTTATGCGATTGACAAAAATTCTATTAAATTATAGTGATTAAGAAATATTAGTTTCGGTTTTATACGTTTGTCTAAAGCAAATATAGTTTTAAATCTACCGTGGTTACTTAAAATGTAGGAAAAATTTAAAGATTTAAGAAAATTTTTCGTATTTATTATCATCATCCTTTCATGTGTTTGTAGTTTGGTTTACAGATTATAAAATAGGTTAAGAATCTACTAAATTAAGACTGTTAGGTTTAATGGAAACAAAAGTTTATACTTGATATATATTTCGGTGACGATATTAGGTTTCATAAAAAAAGGTTAATTAATATAGTATATAATTTATAAAAGAAGAAGTAACACTAACTACTTTTAACACAGGTGTATTCTTGTACCGTGATTTTTTTTACGAAGCTAAAGCCGAGCGTTCCCGGTGTTGACCGAGCGTTTCACGAACAGCGTGATTCATGGCTGTTATATATATATATATATATATATATATATAGTGATCTTATTTTATTGTGTTCTTTACTGCGAGATTATTTTTATTATATATTGCATTTCTGGACCTGAATGGACCGAGAATCTAACCCGGGCAACCACTATGTATACGGTTGTCCTACTTCCTGAGGCATCCGAGTCGACTCACATCCATCCATTTTATAGCCTCATCAATAATTTACTAGATCACTATAATTACTGCCTAATTTTGACAGTAATATAAGTTTATTAGGGACAGTTATAAATATATTATGATGTATATATATATATATATATATATAAACGCTCATAATCCGGGAATAGCATTCATAATAATGATCATCTCTGCATATGTTCAATTCTAATTTCATAATCTGGAGCAACTTCAGACAGAAGAACATTCGTGATCTTCGACTGGCAGAAAACTTTAGCTGCCAGCTTAAGATTATAGTTAGGGCACATGTATTTGCATCGACCTTGCTTGTGGAAAGCGTAGGCAAGAGATTGAATGCTCTGCGAGAAAGACATAGCGCCCACATCCGTCTCCCAGCTCTCAAAGCAGAGCCTTGGCGAAATTAAGTTATTAATACGAACTTGTGACCACGCCAATCCCAAAACAGTTATACATGTCTGGTGACTAGGGGTGACACTTTTTCAGTATAAATTACGCTTAGATGAACGCGGGAACTTCCTGTTTTGACACAAATCTAGGAAAAAAAGTTATTGAGAAATGGACGAATTTATTCTTGAAGGGTGTGCTACCATGGCACCAGAGTAGTCCTAACCTATAAATTCTTCTTCGTCACGGTTACAGCCACAGCGTATGGAAATTTTAAAAACGAAGCCAATCTTGTGAAATCAATAAAAGAAATTGTGAAACATTTGTCATACATCAACGTGAAAATTTTTCTGCTTGATTATCATGTTACAAGTTCTCACACTCACATATCTACTGGGCGTATATACACAATTTATGGGCGGTTTCCTCACACCTAAACAATGAATAAAGATATGTTCGAAACGCCTTTCGTATTAAGTTATTAATAAAAGAGCTTTTTTGTGAGACGAAACCTGATCCCAATGTACATAAAAGTATCACCATTTAATGATTTTCATGCCAAAATGTATCTCATCAGGCGGCTAATTCTTCAGTTTTTCCTTAACTCCTAGTTTCTTCATAAAGTTCTTTGGCCACAGCTATCAAAATCGACGTCACCCGGGTCTTTTATCACGTAATTGTTGCCCTACGTCTCAGTACAGGCGGTTCACACTTGTTCGTCAAAGATCCTTTTTATCAATAAGAAAAACAACAAAGCTAGCAAGATTTAACCTTGAATTTCAGGTGAAATTTGGAATTAAGTAAGAAAGGAACCGTTCCAACTGAAGTCTGACTCATAATTGTTTATTTAAACCATGAAAAGGAGGAAACGTTTATAGCAAGGAACAAATGTTTCGGTCAGACCAGAGCCTGAAGAAGATAACATTTTTAGAACCGAAAAATAGTTCTGCTTATTACAAAAATTGGTTAATAAATTTTTGAATTATAAAAGCATGTCTGTTTATGAGTCAGTAAATAAATCTTGTCAGATCATGAACGTTTCATTAAACTATTCCTTAAACTAGAAATTTTTTCTGTAGGTCGTAAAGAAATATGATTTATAAAATTGTAGGTGAATCTGAGTTCAGGATGGAGAACAGAAAAAATGCTTTCAAACAAAGCTCAGTCATGAAGAATATGAAACCAAATTAAGGAAACAGAATTGAAAAATTTGGATCGGGCCGGTTGAGATTTTTCCATGCTGATTTTTTGATTCACTTTCAAATACTTCACGAATGAAAGTATTTCTTCTTGTCTTGAATTAAAATCATTTTATCTATGCTCAATTAACACATAGTATCATTTCTTTATTAGAGTCCTAAAATTAAGTCGTGGAAGAATTGTGATGTAAGTAAATTGTAAGTGATCCTGAGCTCATGTGTATGCAATGACTGGAAGAGTCTCGTACCAGATGAGAAGTCGAATCGGATAGCTCGGTAGGAAGGGAACCACACTGCTGGTAGAAAAGTTGGTACATTATCGTTAAAGTAAAACTATAAATTAAATCATAATATTGATTCATAAAAGGTCACGAAAATCAATTCTGTGGTTGTTTTCTTGAAAGTAAAAAATTAGAATAGTATGAAAATAAAATTTAAAAAAGGATATTTCAAAAAAGATATTTGGACCAAAACTATTTTTATAGAATGCTAATATGCATGGATGTTAAATTGGAAACTCGTGTGACTTTTCAATGTATGGCAATTTGTGGGATCTCATTAAAGTGGGGCGGTGTTGATGTCTCTCTGGATGCTTTATAATTTGTTTCATTTGTTTCTAGTGAGCAGTACACTAGCTCTTATTTATCTTAAATTAGAATCTTCGCTTTAATTTTTTCGTTACTTAGCCCAATGACTTTGTGAAACGTTGCAGGTCTCTTAATAAGAATTAACAGCCTGGCACTATATCGTTCAACTTTAAAATTCACAGTTATCTCATAAATTTGCAAGATTGTTATAAACAAAATTATCACAATAAAAATTAGATACAATAATAAAACCAAATTACAAGCCAGTTTTCATTACCTTTTGTATTTTTAACACATTTGAGGACTGAATTCGAAAAAACTACTCTTCTTAAGAACTTTGAGGTACATTTTACAATTACTTTATTGAAACCTTCAGCTAAATTTTGAGAAGGTGGACGCCGATGGTGGGAACTTGGGAACACTATACCTAAGTAAGTAGGTTCGATTAAGGAAGATTACATTGTATTATGTTTCAGTCTAGCCTGAAAGGTAAGACTTGAACTCAAACATCAAATCCATTAAATCTTTCTCGTGAATAACAAATTGCGTTTGTTTAATAATTTATTAATACGAGAATTAGATAGTTCTAATACTTTGTGTAATCGTGCCAATTGTCTTCATGAACAATAATTATGCCGTAATTACGCGATGTGATAAAACAAAGAAACATTTTAATAAGATTTGTCAAACAGTTGACCGTCTGTTGATTTTGGAAATAGTTAAATGAGCGGCAGAAATTATAATTAAGATGTTATTACTAAGGCTATAATTTTTATTCCTTAATTGCCCCTTTTAAAATAAAATCATTTACATATTAAAAAATATTCATAAATCATTGAAAGAGATAAATTTAGTTTAATTACGATAGCTAGAAAGTATATCTATTTACAAAATACAGTATATCTCATTGATTAAAATTTTCATTATTAATATTCAAATATATATATATATATATATATATACCTACTGACTAGTTTTTTAGAATGTTTCTAAAACTTTTTGTTGCAACATGCGTTTTTAAAATCGTACTCTATGTTTTAAATGAAATCTACATTATATAAACAAATGTATGTCCTTCTGTCTGTTTGTCCTTTATGCATTACTACACCATTCATCGGATCGCCATGAAACTTTGGGTAGTTGTTGAGTACACTCCCATGAAGGTTTCTGGCATAGTACATCTAACCTACGATAGAACATTTTATACATATAAATATAAAAAAAATGAAAAACATTCTACGGGAAAGGTTTCATGGCCAACATGCTCATCGAGATGTCCAAAACTGAATGAGTGTTGCATATACTCATGATCTATACCATATATATACTTTAAAATTATAAACATTTCGCGTCTTAATTAATCTATGGTCAGCCGAGAGCTAACTCCCTGAGAAATTATAAACTACTTTGGATCGTTGATGCGATGTATACGTAAATTGGCTTTATTTTTCGTGTCAGGTAAATTTTAATATTTGGTAATTGCTCATTTTTGAAAGCAAATAAAATAAATATAATCTATATAATGTCTGCCTGGAAGTTTTTCTCGAATAGGATCCGAAACGTGTGAAAGCAGAACCTGTCTAAACCAACTGCGAGTTATAAGGTGTACCCTGAAGCTTAGATACTAAAAAATCTAAAAACCTGTTGTTTCGTTTTCTTAGGGTAAAATAAAAAGAGACATTTATCCAGGTTCCGCGCGACCGAAGTCGCGGGCATACTAGTTGTAAATAATATTCAATTCTTCTGAACGGATATTCCAAATACTGTAAGAAATAAATACCGTTTCTATGGACAAGGCTACTTGTATGTGCTTTTAATAGTATTAATTGGAGAAAGTAACGATTGATTAATTCTGAATTAATCCATTTAATGTTTTGTGTTTTGACAGAACAAAAATCTTTCTGTCCCTGTTTACTCTGAAGCAGAGGTAATGAAACAATTATAAGTTTCAATATCCGTTATGACGCGAGAAAAGGGATATTAGTTTTTTGTAAATATTGAAATACGCTACTTACACGTGACTAAAACTCAAAATGAGAACTCCGCAAATATTATATCATTTGTTTGAGAAGCTACGGGGAAATTCTGAAACTGGCAGAGCTTAAATGCGTTTGTAATTTGTGGCTAGAAAGTGAAGTTTCATCCGCGGATCCCAGTACGAGATGACGAATGAAATATAGGAACGGGAACGACAAGCTTCCTCCAGGCAAAACAAAGGTAAAAAAAACGCAGATTCGAGCATGCACTCGCACAACTAATGAAACTGCAGTTACTCTTAAACAAAACAACAAAAACAGATGGGAAAATATAACTCTAAAATCCAATTCCCATGTGCTGTTACACTCGAAGACCTTTCGTTTGGAAATATGAAGTGCGACAGGCTTCAGTGTATTTCATATTTAAGTTTCGAAGATTAATAAAGAAGAAAATAAATTAACTAACCACTCAGAAATTTAAGTGATATTTAAAGCGTGTTAATATTAATCTTGTTTAATCGTTTTACTGAAAATATTAGATCTCTTTCAAATATAATCAATATTTATTTTGTTTATTATTTATCAAATATCTTGAAGAAATTTTTTTAAATTTATTTAAGTCAGCTATTTCAGGTTCACTGAAATTGAAGGTAATCACTAGCTAACTTTCATTTTTAAATTTTTTCAAGCTCTTTTCACCAAATAGTCTAATATTTGGCATTTCTTGGACGGAATAAACAAAAATTATCTTAAAAATATAAATACACACATTTAGAATTTTATAGTGTTAATCTTGAATTATGCACAGAATATGTTAAAAAGAGATTTTGAAAGCCTCTCTTCTGGAGTATAGACGGAGAAGGATTTAAATATCGCTTCTTATTAAATAAAACTTATGAAACTCTAACCTACACATTTCTTCAAGTTATTAAAAATCGTACCTGCGCCTGATTGAGATACTTTCATTTTCTAGGGTCACTGTCGGAAGACCATGAGCTAACCGACTATAAATAAAACGAATCACGATTTTTTAAATAATCTTTAAATCTGTAACTAGATATTATACTTTTTAAAAGAAATATGGCTGGAATAGTTAACGTGTTAAACTTTACGTAATGTCTACGCTTGATTCTACGTTTGAAGTTTAAACTCTTTCATTACGTAAGATCTCCATATCTAAGGTCAGTAAATCCTGAGATTAAGGATTTTTTACAGCAACAGTGGTATTAAAATCCAAGAAAATGTGTCTCCTGGATATTCGCAGTAAGTTAAAGTTCGGAAGAAATAAAAGACTAATACACATTACTTACGATTATTTCAGTCGATTATAATTTGAAAATATATTATAATAGTCTATGATCCAAACGGGTGGATATGTCAAATGTAATTATTGAAGATTTGAGTTATTGAATGAACGATATAATTGTTATTGCTAGAACTAAAGAAGTCTTATTTTAACCAGCTAGTCTGGAGAAGTCGTTTCACTCAGAATGCCGCAACGTAAGTAAAATACATGCAAAATATTTTAAACGCAATTTTGCAAACTGTTTTCCAATTATAAGCTTACCTCAAGAACACTTTAAACAAATAAGAAGAAAAACTGACCTGCCGAAGAAAGACACGATTTTTAAGTCAAACAGAAACCTAGAACAGTGGTTTAGACTTGCTTCAACCTCTCGTAGAATCTCGGGCAATGCATTCCATCTGTCAACAGTTTTAGTGCACGCGTTTCTTAAATGACACGTTTGGCCGTTATATTGTGATTATCAATTATCGTATAAACAGCCATACTAAGATCAGAAGTGAGTTAATATACTCTATACCTTAATCAGAAATTATATGCCTATATGCTGTAGGATATTATTAAATAAATTACAACAGCAATGATTCATAGTTGAAGATATGCCACCTGAATTAAATGATCAGGATGAAAAATTCTCAACAAGACATGAAATAACATTCTGTACGAACCGCTAATACTTACTCTTTAGTGATGAGCTTCGATTGAAAGTATACATATTGGGTCATGAAAAATCCGTAAAAAGTTTATTTCTAAAATTAAAATACAACAATAATAACCTACATGAAAAAATTCCTTTCAATTAATAAATAAGTATGACATTGACAGGTAAATTTACGTCGATATAAATATTCATATTAACTGGTTTTATAAATGCACATATTAGCAAAACATTCCAGTGATCTCATTACATAAAATAAATTCATTTGCAAGTATTACTCTAGTTGCAAATAATTACTACATTACAGTAAATATACATATTTAAAACTATATACGATAGTTCAGTAGATTAAAAAGTATTTCATGGTCGGCGAGGTACTAAAGTTCCTTACGAAAGGCAAAAGAAAAGCTACATGAGATTTTATATGTGATTAATTTTATTATAAGTATAGTATGGGTGGATTATAACAAAGTTATCACGCCTGTGTAATAGCATCCACAACTTTAAATATTATGGGGCGCTTAAAGTTATTTTTTCCTGTATTTCTTGAAATATAAAATATCCGACAATCACTTATAGAGAGACGGGTGGGGCGTTGACAAACCGGTGAATATTCACGTGGATGAGCACGAGATGCAGATAGACTAACACACGTGTATCAGATGGCGTGATAGATTAGATACCAACTCGTAATCTCATAATCCGGGCAATATTACGTTTATACCACAAGCTCACATTTTGAAAGAACAAATATATTCCATGAAGTTCACGATTTCTGACATTTCAAATCAAAATTCTGAGCAACGATGTAAACATTGCTACTTCTGTATTTTTTTGGTCTGGCTTCAATTAAAAAAAACAGTGACGCCATAGGAAAACATTACATTATTATATGATATCTGTATACGAGCAGTTCCCCCACGATTCCGCGGATCTCGCGTTGGGGGGGGGGGTGTCCATTCAATAAATCTGCCTTTAATTGTTAATACGGCTGGAAACATTTCAGTGCATGACAAGTCAAATGTTGTATATAAAAGAAATATTCAATTTTAACTTTTCATTAATTACTTCTTGTCTCCTGGAAGTATTATCAGATGCTAATGCAAATGTTGCATCTAAGTCGAATCAAATGTTGAAAATTTAATAGAGGAAACAAAAAGGTATACAGCTTTAATTTATTTTAGAAATTTCAGATAAAGACTAAATTCCACTCATATTTAAAAGAAACAAGAATAAATGGAAAATAAGTTTATTATATTTAAGTAGTCAAACGTAATGACAATCTAATTTACTTTGTTGAGTTACAAAATGAATACAGCCGTGTTACACAGAGATGTTCCTGTACACAACCCTACTTGTGTCATATTGCGACTGATATTTTCCGTTTCCTTAACTTTACGTATCGAAAGTTTTGTAAATTTCCATTAGACAGATATCAGGACGTGACTGTCTGGAAATAACGGCATAATAACAACAAAGGTGTCTTTTTCAGAATGACATTTGCAGAATTAAGGTCGTTTTCGGTTACAAAGGTACTGTGGTGTTCATTGGTTACACCATCAAAAATATTGTTGTACAATCAAACGAACAATAATAATAATAATAATAATAATAATAATGTATTTAATTTGAATAGAAATATAACTCAAATTAAGTTATAATGGAAAACATATAAATTTACGATATCAATTTAATCATTAGCTCAGTCGGTAAAAGCAAAAATAATACTCTACGCAGCTTCTTAAATGGCTGCTCCCGGGAACGCGGGTGACGAACGATATAGTTGAAAATTAAATTCGCGAATCAGACGAGAATGGTTTGTGTGGAAAAACCGAGGTAAATTGTCGTTACCGGATGTTAACGCCTGATGACGTCGTCCTTCGTTTTTTGTTCGTATGCCGGTTGTTCCTTTCCTGGGTCACGTCTTCTTCATATTAAGATTCTCTAGTGCCTCTCCTTCAGATCAAATGTTGTCTTTTTATTTTCTGTACTCCCACCAAATGAATCTCCTTTCTTAAATGTGCAGAAACTAAATTTTATACATGTCGCCTTGTTCTGCCACTGCTTCGTCTCTCCCTAGCGTCTCTCTCCTGCAGCCTCTCTGCAACAACTCCAATCTAATCTACTCCAGGCCATCAACAATGTTGCAGACGGTGACGTTTTCCCGCCGACATTTCCCGCCTACTCGGCCCCACCAAGCCATTCTCGTCTTCCGTCCTGTATACGTAAATAACAAAAACTAAATTATTTTTGCTTTACCCGACTGTAAGGGTCATGAATCACCACAGTACACTTGCATAAAATCAGATGTAACTGGTAAAGTAGTGACCCCTCGAGTCCATACGTGACTAGATTTTGGATTGTGATTAGTTATTCTCCCACTTTATTACACTGACAAAACGGACGGGGGTAGCCACCGAAGCATTTCAAAGCGCTTAAAGGGTTAATGTTCGGACTTCCTTTCCGGGAACATGGCTAGGCTCCTGGGCTGTATTCAGCTCAGTATTCTCTCATTAATTTATTACGCTTAATTTTCAAAACCATTCAGCGTGTTTGATTCTGTTCAGGTTTGGACGGTTCAGTGAAAGAACATCAAGTACAGAATTTTTTATATTATCTATCCTGAATTCTTCTTACTTCGATCGCTGAAAAGAGGCGACAATGGAAATATCCTGAGTCCAACTCTGTCAGTCTGATCAATTCTAAATTTCAACGACCATCTTATTTTGGTTTCTCAAGTTTTAGCCAGGAACAACATTTCACATGAGTTCGTAAGTTTCTTGTGACCTATTTTTCAGATTCATACCACGCCAAAAAATATATATATCGTCAAGAAAATAAATGACGATACAACAGCTCTCAATTATCAGTAAACGTGTACAGTCATTACTATTTGTGCAGAAACCTATCCTTTTTTCTCCATTTTCAAATTAATATTGACCACCACTGAATAAAATTCGGAATCAGAGAAAGTGGTGTTTAAACGCAAAGATGGCAGACAATTAATCTTATTACCTATGCAAAATGTATCAGATTAGTGCAATAAAATTTTTGAAACGTAAAATATTGTGTTGTTTTTATTTTAGCACGGGCTAGTACAAAATCTTTGGTATTTTGTTTATAACAATGCGTGAATTGACTCTTTATTGCCATGGAGGCTTCTATTATTTATTGGCGGGTAGCTCTCAATAAGATACCCAAGCTGTGCAAGCAGAGGTGCCTAATCAGCTCGTCGTGTTCCCAGCTCTGTGTACTTAACAGCAACTAATCGCTGGGTATTCAGAAACAAACTTGATAAACACCGTCGTGATGAAAGGGGCTTGCAGTAAAGCGAGCCATAATCTTGCAGCTTCTTGTCATTAAATACATTAGTAAATCAAATACGTATTGAATTATATAAAAATTTATTTAACAGTAAATATTTTATTATTCAATTTAAAAATGAAAGGAAAAATTAAACAATTAACTTTTAAACTATATTATTTAAATAATTTAATTATTGAACATATAAAATATTCCAGGGTCGTTTTTACATGCAGGGTATTTTGCGCAACTAAAAAGACATGAAGTGAAACTTCGAGAGGAACTTGAATGGAAAAAACACAAATGTGTCTCATTTTCTTCTGATGAAGGAGATTGAAGTCTCCGAAAATTTTAGAAGAGCTTTAAATTTTCCACAAGGGAGAAGTAGAGCTTCAACTTCAGCAAAGCAACTGGCTTTCTCTTTTTCATTTAAATATCTATTATATATTGACGTTAAATATTAATAACTATAACTTTACGTCTGTTTGGTCCGTGAAAACAAACGGAGAATGACAAAGAAAACAGTTACCCAAGGCCGGCTAAAATAATGTTCAGGTAGAAAAATTGTAGAAGTCTCTACGTGAATACTCGGAGTTACAGGAGGTTGAAGGCTTTTTGATTCAGTGACGTAAATAAATGTAATTCCTACTTTCTTAGAGCATGAAATGAATTCGACCTTGAGCTTTCGATTTCACTATGAACCTTACCTTTGATCAATTATTAATTTTTCGAAGTCATTTGACAACTTCAATTTTAATTGCCGAATTAATCTTATAAATCTACGTTCAACTATTTAATTCATCACACACCTTCTAGTTCAACTGCCGTTTACCACTTAAGCGAACTTTAGTAAAATCTCGCAGTGACGTCCAACCAAAGTAAATAGCTGTCGACGTACTTTTCATTCTGACAAATATTGTGCACCTGCCATTTTGCTAATTCACCAACAATAGCGAACGCCAGAATTTTAATGACTAAAGCACTTAACTTTATTTTCGCTTCAGGGATGCGCAGTTTTTTTCAACTTTCCGACTGAAAATTATTTCGCGAATTCACTAAATTAAATATTTTATAACAATTTTCTCAATCTCCTCAACTTTAATTTAATCACTAGAAGGTCTGTGTGATTATTTATCCCGAAGAAGAATTAAAATTTAATGTGGTTGACAATTTACGGAGCATGAAAATGAAAAATTAAAGCATCGTTTCTCGTTGGGAACAGCTGTAAAAGTTATTATTTTACAAATTTTTATAGTATTCAATTCGATGGGAAAATTAAATATTATGGAATAACCACGTTAAAAAAATTAAATATATGATCGAAATGAATAGCAGATTGACTAACTTCTCTTTCCACTTCAAGGTTTGAAAATTTTTGAATAAGTAAACGTGGATGCAAGGACACATCAGTGAACTCGTTTGATAAGTTGGAATGAGAAAAAGCCTTGTGTTGTATATAATTCCACTCTCTGCGTGTCTTGGATAATGAGGAATGCTACTCTACCAGATTAAGGGAGACAGGTTCTTCTGCCGATACGCATTTAGGACGCATGTATGGTAGATAGTATCAGCGCTTTGATGTTTCTTCGTAAAGTAATGTACGATAAAAAGACCGACCTTCGTGTAAGGAAAATATTAAACTTCTATTTAAATACTCTATAACTAATAAAATGAAATTGTTCAACTGTATTGTTGAAATATTAAAATATGTATAATAATAAACTTTATTAGTCACAAGTCGTTAACATTATTGTTTAATAAGACATATTTCGGTGATATTTCCCATACGAGCAGCATATTACTGTTTAATTTTACTATACATAACAATAATAGTATATTTTATTGTAGAACTGCAGAAATTACAATATTGAAAATGCAAAGAAGTAGTTTTAAAAGGGACAATCAAAATTTTTTGGAAAATGATTATATTTATATATAAAATAATTTACAGGATGAAAATGATAAATATGCCCGAAATCTTTTTAAATAAGTAATAATAACACAAACTTCTTTGCGACTGTTATATAGTCCTTTTCAAATGGGAGCCGTTCTGGCGCCCCACGAATTAAAGCAGATAAAAGGACAAACGAAAACACATCATCTCACTATCCCAACAAGAGACCCTTGCTGGGACAGTAAAAAGTAACAACACCGTAAGAATTTTATTAAATGGCGGAAGGCACCGTTTCATGGTCTAATCATTTCCCATGTGAAAAGAGCTATACATTACATTAACAGTACTGATAAAAATAAAACAAAAATAAGTCAATTACTTTGCGAAGATCCAAAATCTTACATTATATTAAAACCTACAACGAATATAAATATTGCAAGAAAGAAACAAGGCACCAGATATAAATAATTTTAAAAAATTTCAAAACGTTAATAAATATAAATTGTCTCTCTTGTTTCGTCCTACATCATTAATTTCTTTTCACCGAATTTTTAATGGGATTTAGTTTGTGTTCATATATTACTGCGTATTAGATTTATAATCAATTTACGTACAGTTCCTTATTTATCTAGTTCTAAGAATTAGACCATGAAAAAAGTGAAAATGTAAATAGTGGGTGTATATTAAAGAGTTAGGAAAAGCTCGTACTGAGGTGGTGTTTGTAAGTTAATTATATGGTAGCTCAACTGAGTACGCAACAGTGGCCCAGGGTCTCAAACACGGTTGTTCTTCTAAATTCATAAATTCAAATTCAAATAGTAGTTTTACAGCGAAAAATACTACAAATTGTGTGTTTTGAACGAGAAATAGATTGGATACTATATAAGATTTAAGAATTACATGAAAGATTTCCTGTCGTTAATAAAATGATGTGAAAGACACTGTGATGCTGTGTGTGTTTTAATGAGTTAATAAGTACGGCGGGGGGGAATTATGAATTTAATTATGACGGAGGTGTGATTACGATTACGATTCAAGGTGTATATAAACAACCTATAATTTCTTGATTTAAATTAAGAGAAGGTGTAAATAATATTTAATAATTTAATATTAACAAAAAGAATTTAAGCATAGTTTTCTGAGTTTAAGTTTAAAATAAATAAAAAGATGACCAATACATCAGCATATAAATTTATTAATATTTAATTAACATAAATACGATGTTTCATCTCCCTTTTGAGACTTCCTCAGGCATACTTTGATCTTTATTTTTGTTAAATTAGTTTAGCAGTTTTAATGTTTTTAATGTAGATAGTGAGTTAATTGTTACATGGAGTGTACCCGTGCTTGGGATAAAGGAATGCTGTTCAGCGGTTATAGGGAGCCGACAAAGGAGAGGTTTCTCTCTCTCTATTGTTGCGTCAATGCTTGGTTCCGTGGAGCGGCGCGCGTCACGAGTGCTTGATAAGAAAAAAATTAATTTGAGTGTGTAAAAACAGTTTTACACAATACTTTCAATTGTGTTAAATAAATTGGAAGTCGAGTGTTGGCTTTGGTGGAGTTAACACCTACATTTTTTTGGAGGACTGGAACGAGCACGTGGTGTACATATTGAGAGTGGTGGCCCGTCAATTTATTGTTTTTCAGAGAGTGATGGTGGAGTGAGTCAGGGTACGAAAACATACATCTTCATCGAGTTGCTGTTGGATGAAGAAGGAGAAAGCAGCGAGGAATAAGTGCCACGTGATTGGGAAGAGAAGAGCAAAACCTGTATAAAGTGAGAGCAGAGAGTGAAGTGCAGATTTTTTTATTTTATTTTTTTATATTATTTATGGGCTAAAGGCCCCCAGGGCGGTGCCGCCTGGGGTCTACCATTTTCTACACCCCCTCTGCATGTGCTGTTAGTACACTAACTGGAACGCAAGGATCGGGATTTTGTGTTAGATCCGTAACTGAGGACTTTAATACGGTCGTTCACGGAGATAGATTGTGAGAGAAACAGAATGAAGAGCGAAGGGCTGAGGGGAAAGAGTGCCTATAATTTAACCAGAAGGGTCTCCTTACCGAGAAAAAAACCTCAGCAGTGAAGTGCAGATATAAGCACTCAAATTATATTGGTTTCAGCCGACTTCATTCTTGAGAGGCCCTCAATTTTCCCCTGAGATTAAAATCACTTTTGTAAATTATATATTTTTTTGTTTAATTTGATCATTGTGTAATTATTTAATTAACCCCCTCCCAGTAAAATATTACAATATATAAAAATAATTTCATTTCATTTGAATTCAAAGTGACGCTTGCTGACTCAATCCGGAACATGAATATCTTTAGTCTCATGGAAATACTACTCATTTGTGGTTAAATGGTAAAAATGTGGGAGGAGGCAAGAACACTTTGAAGAGAAAATACCAGAAGCGAGGAACAATAAGGTGGGTACATAACCACTTGAGGCGTTGTACTTGCTGGCTTGTTTATCGGCTGGTGACTGTGCGTCGTTCCGTGGCTATTAGTTGAAGGGTTACAGTGGTAAGCCTCCATGGCTGCTTGTTGACTAGCATATGAATTTTGCTAGCCTTTGCTGATTGATATTCACAGAATTTTTAATCGTACGAATGGCTCCGTAAGATTGACTCCAATAAAAATTAAATTTCAACGACGTAACTGATTGAAAAGTTTTTAAGGTTGTCTCCTAAAACGTCCGAAAATTTTGTCTAAAAATATGCTTCCTGTCTTTAAAGTGCACGCCCCGCCCCTGTACTCAGAATTTCTACTCGTGAGCGAGTAATTTCTACGGCCTCCGTATGGAAGGGGTAGGCTTGCGATATATTTGTTTTCGAAGTGTGTCCTTCAGATTCTTGGGCACAATTTTTTCCTTGGTTCTCGTGGTGTATAGAGGCGCAACAAATTGGCCTTAACTCTCCTTTCGAAGGCACATACCTGTATTGTTTCTGCTTCCGGACGTTTGAGGTAAAACGTTTGCTTCATTTAGCCTTTAACAATATAGACCGACTGACGGTCAGGGCGTCAGGTCAATCCTCTTGTTTACCAGGGTTGCCAAGATAGATGTCCGGGAATTATTATCTGTCTTCGGTTTTCTAGAATTCAAGTTGCCTCGTCCAATCAGATCTTACCGAACTTTAATGTTTTCGTCTTATGGCCGATAAGATGACTGTAATTCGTCATTTAAATCACCAATTGCGTTCGTTCATAGTCCCGTCTTCGTCTAGCTTAGGTCTCACTTCTTTTACATATGTACATATCTAAGAATAATAGTAAGAAAAATGATATTAATTTTAATAATAAAATTGTATCAATTTGAATGTGATGCGCAATTGCGTACCATTATCATTTACGACAGGTTGTGGTTTACCTTGGTTTTCTGAAGCCCGGTGATAGTTAATGAGAAGTATTGAGCCCGTTTTTAGTAAAGTGTTGTCCTCTCTGTCAGACTAGTAAACTCGGGGATGAACTAGCACAACGTGTTGAATCGGATGGATGGCATGAGTTGGATTTTACACAAAGTTATACGAAACTCGTGAATGAGAACTCAAGGACTAAGTTATTTGAGATATTTCTGAATTTGCTCAGAGCACCGGCTTCCACAAATATTCGCAAATTTCGCAACTGGTCCGACGAAGTTGAGGGCGGGTGCCAACGAGGAGCCAGGGTCCATTAGCCACGGCTGTTAGAATTCCAGAAAATATAAAGTGAACGCCTCTGCCTCCATTGCTGGAAAGAGCTACGGTCACGCCATTTTCACTTTGACGATAATTAGAGCGGAACTGAATTAGCGCCAATAGTTGGCTTCTGATATGAAAAACACTTCACCGGAAACTGTTTTACTTAGAGCAGCTGCAATTGGGTGTGATGAAATAGGTTTAACATTGAGAAGATCAGTGAATGTTGCACAACTCCTTTAAGAACGTCTCATTTTAAACTCATAGATATTTTAGGTCCTCAATTCGTCATGTACGAATTTTTTGAAATAATAATGTGGTAAGGTCTAATGAACAAAAATTTATTATATCGAGTTTTTGGCTATGTTTAACATACATTCAAGGTAGATAGTTGTATAAAATTTTATTGTTTTCCTTGATAATTGTTCATGAAAGTTCAGTCAGAGATACACTTCAAAGGAATTAATTTCAAGTTTTCGCTGTGAAATATTGTTGCATCGTTAATAAAGCGGGAATTTTCGTTTTACAAAAATAATTCATGAGCCAAAGGAAAAGTTGGAGACCACAGATGGAAGCAACATATGGCGCCCAACGTTGGGCGTTTATTATAAAAAGTTTTATTTAAGCACAGAGTTAAAAACCAACAACCACACTCCCCGTTTATTATTTTACTATAATACAAGATACAATGATATATTACATCACATATATTAGATCATAACAAAGGTTTTAACAACACACTCATGCACTGAAATCTAATTTGCAACCTATGTAAAACGTATCACATACATGTTTGCAGTGATTATAATAGTTCACATCAACCATCCTATAACCTAAATTTATATTAAAATATTCCGGAATTTCACATAGAAAATATGGACTCATCGTCTTTTAACTTCTGTGACTGAACTTTGATTTAATCATAAACAACAAATGAATGATAATAAACAATGACAATTGTTTGTAACTATCTATCATGTTATACAATATGTTATTCACAATCTGTTGTTCATGTAAATATCTTATCGTGGTCACGTTACACTTTATAGGATTGCATGCTCCAATTAAATATATTCACAGCAAAAGAAAATTACTCCTTGGTAACAGATAAAAGCTGAAAACTGAAACAAATTGGTCTAATAGAGATTACTTCTTCTTCTTTGGCTCTACAGCCTATTGATGGCCTGTTTTGCTTGGTTATTCGAAATGGAGTTGGCAGTTGATCCCCAAATGGAGCATGCGTATGACCATTTGGGGCGGATTAGGGAGATGTAAATGAGTCTTTTGGTGGTGATTGAAATTGGTTCGTTTCTGTTGAGGAGTGGATAAAATAGCTTCGTTTTGGTGTTAATTTTGGATGAAAGGTGGGTAAGATAGTGATTGGGATTTGGGAGCCAAAAATATAGAATGAATGAGTAAGATGTTTGGTTTTGAGGGTGAATGAAAGTATTGCAGATTTTGGACGGTATATGCTGACCCTCCAGTTTTTTGCCCAGATTTCCAGGTCGGTTCGAGATATTTGGACGGTGCGAACACCCGAAGTGAAGGACGAGGTTTGGTGGAGGATAGCTATGTCGTCGGCATAAATTATTGTTTTAATGGAAGGATGACGGGAATTTCGTGAATGTAAATGTGAACAGGAAAGGGGCTCATACGCTGCCTTGTAGGACGCCCGAGGTGATGGGGAAGGTTTTTGAGAAATGATTGTTAATTTCCACGGAGTACGAGCGGTTAATAAGATAATGTGAAAGGATTCTGAAGAGTGTGTCGTTAAGTTAATTTTTTTTTTTGGATAAGAGGGATAGATGATGGACTTTGTCGAAGGCTTTCTCTGCTTTAATAAACACGCCAATGCAGGAATTTCGATTATCGAAAGCATTGTTGATGAACGTGGTAGAAGAATATTGTTAGTGAATGCACGGATGTTTAGGCCTGAAGCCATATCGAGCAGATGGAATAAGAGATGATAATTGATTAGAGAGGAGAATATGGAAGAGTTTTTCGAATACGAAAGGGTTGGTAGGATGTTGATGGGACTGTAACTTTCAGGGAGCAATTTTAGTTTGTTAGCTTTGTTTATCATAATAATATTGACATGCTTCCAGGCGGTAGGGTAGTAGGATGTACGTAGGATGGAATGTTTTTTTTGTAGGTGTTTTAAATGAAGTGCCGATATTAGGTCGTGTGGAGGTCAGCAATAGAGACTACGGCCTATATAGAAAATAGATCAAATTTCCTGTTGTAATATTTGAATACTTTCTGGATAATCTAAACAAAATTAAGATTAGATAAAGAAACAGTGTCAATGTGAATTGCTTCTGTTGCTGGAAAAGTGCAACGTTTTGGAGAAATAAACTTGTAACTAATTGTAAAACGTTAATCTCAATTTTGCAAGTATTTTGAACGGTTGCATAATTTTTGTTTTACCAAATCTTCTAATTAATTTCTATATTATTTCTTGCCATTATTTTAACCTTCGTGATGTTGAACTACTTATGCTTCTACATTTCTAGGAGAAGAGACACCCCATATATTATGGTCTGCAATTGAATAATTGGATAATAAGTAAGTGTAGATACTATTACTGCGATTACTTGATATAGCTACTATCACTGGGAACTATTATGTTGAGTTCAGCAGTCTATCACAGAATTCGTATATTTAAAGATTTTAGGTTGAACATCACCGAATTGGTTAGAAAATTTAAAGAATTGATACCAAATACAATAATCACTAGAAGTGTAAGAAACTTTTACTCTCGTCAGCGGTAAAATTGTTTAATCATTATCAATGACCAGTTTTGTTATCTCGTGCGACCTCAGACAAAAAAAAACTCTCTTTCCATAGACGGCTTATATTCAGCAGTCATAATATTGAGCAACGTATGACGCAAGGCTCAAGGATTTGCTTCTCATCGATGCTGACGTTCATTACCAAGTCATTCAGTCACAATTTAAGTAACTTAAAAAACAGTTAGTATCAAAGATATGCTGCAAGGAAATTCTTAGAGCGTTGAATAAGGGAATTGGCACAGGATTGACGTACCCCGAATGATCTCCTTACAAGTGTGTAATTCATTTTATTTCCATACTTATATATCAGCGTTGCACACGAGTAATCATAAATGCAGCTGCGTTTAGCTGGTCTGACAACAAAATAATTCTTTTGTGGAAGATAGACTTGAGGCTCAGCAACTCTTATTGACGCAAGTGTCTCACGGAAGTTTTTGTACAAGTAAAGCAGGGTATATAAATTAGACATTTCGAGAAATTGGGGTAAGTGATATTAAAATTAGTAGATGTGATTACTGTTGTATTGTGGACTGGTGGCTTACGTTACGTAGTGGGACTTCGCGCGACAACGTGGAATGCCCTACGATGCAGAATCAGGATAAATGACAGTAATACGCCAAGTGGAGAGGTTTTATTTACCTAATACCAATATTTTTCCAAGATATTTGTGACTGAATATCATTATATGATGGTGAAATTGTAAACATTGTAATAAATGTAGCAAAAACTAAAATATATAGTAAAGTAGTGCTAAATTATTAATATTCATATATATTTATAAATATAAAATTTTAAAAGAGAGGAAAAACCTGACTTATTCGCCTATTTGTCTGATTCCGTAATGTAAAGGGTAATTGTAAAGTCAATGAATCATTTTTAAAAAATTGGTATGGGCAAAGGGCAATATATAATGTAACAAATTTTGATACAGTATGTCAAAGAAAAAATTTCGAAGTGTTTTTCAACAGTAAGTTACTTTGGACAACCGCAGACAGGGGCGCCACTGGATGAAGTTGCTCAATTTTTTACAAGTTTTGCTTATTGAACAACTTGTATTTGACAGCAGGGAATTCATGTTTCAACAAGTTGGAGTCCTCCCACATTCCCACAATTGTGTACGAGATTACATCCTTGATAACTCAAGAAAAAAAACATCGCAAGGAATCAGATTGAAGGAGATGGCAAAGTCTAATGACCCAGAATTCAACAATTTTCAGCGCCGTCGTTCAGTGGCGCCCATTAAAATACTGGAGAAACTATTATCATTACTGTATCATTTGTAATGTGTGTTTATCTATTTATTTATACAAATTTATTTAATGTTTTATGGACTTTATAATTACATTGTAATAAATAAGGAAACGTTCCAATAATTACTTGTACAGTGAAACGTAAATTATACATACACGTACATAATGAAGTTAGTGTGTTAATTTCATCCTTCATAGGATTTGGCTGTGTATTTATCTAACACTTATCAATGTTCTAGTGACAGAAATTTTGAGATGAAAATTTATTTAACGAGAAACCTAATTTCCATTTAATGTGAGATGAACTGGTAACTCTAGAAATAGGCAAAAGTAAACTAATAAGAAATTATCTAAATTTTAATACAACGTAGTGTTATCTTTTCACGTGCAACGATAAGCAACATAGTTTAAAATTACATTGCTCATCATATCAGTCACTAATTGGCCAATTATCTGGAAGTATATTTATGATAACTTCTAATAAGAAGACTGCGCAAGAAGACGCATTGCTCTCAAAGGAGAGATGTGCCAATTAAGAATTTTGTTTCTCAGTCGTGAATATAAATCACTACAAAGTTAAAAAATAATATTTTCACTTGCTCTAAATATCAAGTTCAATTTTTCATAATTACGGTGTACGTTTAGTAAAATATGAAACATTACGGATGAGTTCTTTGAGACAAATCAAGGAAAATACAATTGTATTTTACAGTAATGTGAGAAAATTTGCTCAAAGTTATAGTTTTTAAATCTGCGTGCAGTTAACATCACATTGAAGTTTGCACCAGAAAAATAGACTTATACAATATTGCACTTTCAAACGGCTTGGAGCTTCACGTCGAAAGAGTGACTCTTACGAAAAGTAAATACTTGTACATTTTACACTGCCTTTTTAAAGGTATCCGTAAATTTAGTAAGTGTGGGGAGGAATACGTAGAAATTCAAAATAGACAGCCCCCGCAGTACTTCTTTGGAACAAAGAAAAATGTTTTGTACGTCTCCTTTGTCATCTTAAATTTCTGCGCAGTTTTTCGAGAGGAAATAATATCAAGACAAAAGACGTGTAACAGCGGAGCTGTGCTCCGTGAGATTTGGAAAGCAGCCGCCGCACTGTAGACATTATGCAAATGCTTGAGATGCTTGAGTCATCATTTTCGCTTAAATCGGATCGCTTCATAAAAGAAGAAATAAGATAAAAGATATGCACTGTCAATTAGTAATGGCGTGATATATATATATATATATATATATATATATAACATCTAGTTATATTTTGAGAAACATTTTTGTAATTAATCTATATTTTTGTAGTAATTACCTGATAATTTTCTATTATATTTCTAAGAAATTATTTTTTAATATTGTAAATAAAACCACATGGAAAATACGAAAATATATTGATTCTTTGTACGAGAAAAGCATTGTTGTCGTGTTTGGAAGTAGTCAGTAATGTTTTAAAAAAGTTTAACTTCCCCCGAGTCATATGTGGCAGAAAGTTACATGTTATAACCAAACATTAGTGTAGTTTAGAAATATTTTAAATAGAAATAAGTAAGCTATACTTTTGATTATACGAGGAATTCGACGAGAAAAGTATTGAATTTGTGTAAAGTTTAATTAATCTTTCATGCAATTTTCGAAAATTTTGCGCCAGAAAAGGGTAGTAAATTCCTCAACGTATCCTAGTTAACGATGCAAATAACAAAGGGCCATGTTTAACCTGCAAAAACGATAAGCGACGGCCATTTTTGAACCGGACACAATATAAATGAAACAAAATGAGTTCTGAACTGCAAAAACTTGGGGCAATGCACAAACAAAATATTAATTTTTTCTAAGATGGTGCGGCAACCAATTTCATTTTTCATGGACCACTTGGCTTGGATTGGCCCAGAATCCTTTAATTAGAGTCTTAGGGCATTTTTCTCTCCCTTCCGAATTCCCCTTTCAGATTCCTTTCACTTATTGGATCACCGTCAATGAATACTGCCACCCCAAAAGAGTTCCCCCTTTTTACGAACAACTGAATTTTAATCTGATTAATAACACTTTCTTCAGAAATATCAATTACATATCTCAGAAATGAGAAGACTGGATTGTCTTTGGAGTAGTGACACGTGTGAATTGCAAGATAAGGAAGAGGTTGCTATCAATTGATCTAATTTCTCGGCATCTTTAATCAGTATAAGTAATATTTTCTTGTCAGTTTTCTTTTATGAAACGCCGAAGCGGAGCACGGATATTACAGCTGGTTGTCGAATATGAAAGATTCAACATAATTAAATTTCTGTCTCACAGTGAAGACGCGAAGACATCCAAGACAGAAGATGGAAAAATCTCGTTCAGTGTATTCCAGTCAGTCATGATGCATTCCAGAGCTTATTCCCCTGCCTTATACAAAGCCTCAATGCAGGAGGGTCGAGCGTGAATCATTTCCGTTGCGTTAAGAGAATAGCAATAAGTTGCATTTACATACAAAGTATAAGGAATCTATTCCATATTATGCTTAACTGGTCTGAACTGATTTATGAAGACAATAACTAGAACTGGAGTTTAATTTCAAGTGTTCGTGTGGTTTCAATATAAAAGTTGTATAATATCAGGAAACACCAGATGTGGTCGGAAAAACATATGAAGATATGCTGTCATCTATAATGAAATAAGTGTAATAGCCCTCAAGATTGTATTTTTTAATATATAAATATTTTACTACATATACTGCTGGCACCCAAGTAACTGAGAGTGTAGGAACGTAATATATATTTGCAAGACCTTCGCAGATTAATTTTGTGTCCCACATTGAGCAGGCCAATTACCTATGGTAAATGGTACCAAGGAACCACAAATGACCGTAGGACGTTCAACAGCCACGGCTGTACATATTTTCTACAGATCGTCAAGTGAGGAGTAGTTATTGAAGACCACGAAGTGTGGATAATAGACGCGGCATTAGGACAGAAAAGTTTAAGAGCGAGAATTGGCTGACGAATCTCAGGGGTACAGCCGTCGGGCATCAGGAAACAACTAGCCGCCTCTCCCGATGAGCCAGGAACAACGAAACGCCGCACCAGAAATACAAACTGAATGTTCAGCCCTCTCCTTTCCTATATTTAAAAGTTTTTGGTATGTCTCTGAAACTCATATTTTGCAGTTTAATGATGGGCAGATTTCTCTATTAACGTTTTACAGTTAATGAGACTTTTGGCCAAATATCTAGATTCAATTTCGGACCATCCGAGGGTAAATATAGTTTTTAAGCTAGTACAAATGAGGGTGTGCTTTATGAGCTGCAATCGATGATTGAGGTGCCTTGTGGCTAAGCTAATTGGTCGTATATTGTAGATTTCCTTTGTCGGTTAACTAAATTTTAAGTATTAAAGTTTTTCATTTAAAAATAATTTTGGATAATATATCAAAGCCAAGACCCGTGAGAGTCTCATTCTCGGCATCCTCAGCCCCTGTTTGGAACGCGCAGAATTTTCAAAAACGACTGTCACACATTTAGTTATTAAATTAATTAATAATAAATGGCACCTTCGTCAAAAAATATATCCGAAGGAGTGGATGATCACAAAAGGAAGCACGACAACCTTTTGTCCGTGCGTAATGATAGGAAACTAATTACTATGACTGTAATGGCTTGCGTATTCAGACGAAATAAAAGAGAAAACCAAGGTTAAGGTCGAATTATAACGCGTATCTAGACTACGTAAACCGTGGCATTGATTACATACGGAGTGTGTGGTGCCTTATCCGTATAATAACAGTCGCCGATAAAGTGAAACGTGGACTCCAAAAATCATACCCAAGAAACAAACAAACAGAAGCTATAATTGATTGTAACATTATAAAATCGCCTGTTTGAAAGCGAACAAACAGATAGTCAACTAGCAAAACAAAAGACAGAATAAGGTGATAAAATCATGCTATAATTTTCGTGCTGGTTAATTGGGATTAAAAATAAATTTGTTTCAAACTGTTTTATTACAGAAATAGATTAAATATGAGAGACATACAACGTCAATATTTTCCTTCGAAATGAAATACTTGCAGAAAATTTTTTCAATTGTCTTTACATTGTTATGCGTGCAGTAATTAGCTAAGATTCTGTTAAAAGAGGAAAATAAAACACTTTATTTAAGTAGCCCTTAGATGAAAGCCAGTTAAGGAGAGAACTGGTGGAAGAAAAAGATTTGATTGAACAGTCTACCTGAAAACAAGTTGTTCAGTTCATGAATGAATTGAAATTCAAATTTTAAGGAACGTAATTGTAAAAAATTTGTTTTGTTATTCAATTTGTACAAAAGTTTTGAAATAAGGTAAGAAATACTTTCAAAATTTATTTTTATTAAATTCTGTAAATGAGATGGTAGATCTACACATTTTCTTCAATTAAGTGAAAACTCAAGTTGGATCTTCGTGATACAAAATTGTAGGAAAGTTTTGATATAAGTTGCTAAACTGGAATGAATATGCAGACCGAATTTGAGGAAAATAAAATTTTGAAAAACCATAACTTTAAAAGTACATTAAATAAAAATGGTAATATTATGGTCAGGCGTCAACAGGTTGAATTAAAATAAAAACGTCTGAATTAATTTGTTACCAAATACATAATGGAGAAGCCAAAAAATGAAAATAATGTGATATTCGCTTTATAACCTTGGTTTGTATGTTATTTTTTCTTTAAATGATCAGCTATTCGTTATTGGTATGATAATGAAAATAAACTGTATTAAATTGAGCATACTTAAAAAAAATACATTTCATACCACGATTCTTCCCTCCTATATATAAATATATGTAAATTTACAGGAAATTTGTCTTTATTAATATTGTGACACCAAGGTCTTTCCAGTACGGATATCATTTATTATTCTTTAGTGCTGCTCTAAATAGTTAAAAAAAATGGCATTTGTGAAGTACAACTTTTATAATATCAGAGAAATTAATTCTCTATTTCGTTCTCTGCATCTATTAAAGATATTTTGTGATCCATAAGCTGTTATACGGAGTATTATTATCTTAAAGGAAGTAAGCATAAGAAATGAGTTTATCTTATCTGTTTTTGAACCCTGTTCAATTTTAATTCATATATTAAAAAATAATTTTTTCCAATGTTTATCATATAATGATTAGTTTCCAATAATAATAAAACAAGCAAGTTGCTCCATAATAATTTAAAAAGCAAAAAAGATTCTCCTTGAGGTACGAGGAAAATTAGACACCAATTCTTTAAAACCTACGAACTGACATCTGCTCCATAACTTAGTGGACTAAATGGTGTACATCAGTCTAAGTATTATTTCCCATTCCCAACGATAACGATTTAATTATATTTTCAGAAATTAGGAACTCCATTTTCCGCTTCATGAATTCAAAAAGTCGTTATCTAAAATAGTTCTGTGCTGTGGTCAAATATTTGTACCCGAGTGAACAAATTACCGCCAGTGTAACTTTTACAATTACACGACTCCTTTTAATACCCTCTTCTTATTTTTCATCTCCTTGCTCTTCAACTGAAATCTTTTTTTACTGGTGAACAATAAGTTTGGAAATTTATGCGAACATTTTTAAATAACGACCAATTTAACAAATAATACCATTTAATGATTCCAGATGAGAAGGCAATATTTCGTGTCTCGATTTTCTCCGGTAAATACTAGAGCTTGTAAATAGAAATGATGGACTAAATGGCGCGAAGAGCCGATAAAAACGAGCTGCCACAGCAATAACTTTGTCAGCGCTTTTGCAAAATATTCTACTCTGCCCTGCACAATCGAGGATAAAACAAAATTAAAGGCAAATGAGTTAATGTTTTGCGTTGCCGCTCCATTGGCCTGAAACTGGCGTTAGGCGTCAGAGCCGGAATTTTTTTGTTATCTACTGCAATAATTTATCAGTTATAGATCATAGTGTTAGAAATCTTAGAAATTGCCTCAAACGTAAAGTGGGGTAAATTTGAAGCATTATTTCAAACTTCAGAAGTTAACAATCTATATATCTCATTCTTTCTTTCATATATCATCCTAATTCCATTTTTTTCTCATTTTCAAATTATATGTTTAAATCATTTTCCATTTTTTTATGTATTATACGTGTTTTTATTGAATATACGTATTTTTGTATGTATTTATTTTTCTGATATATTAATGTATTAACGCCGTTGTGTATACTCCAAGGTTTAATTATATCTATCTACGTTTCGGTTCTATGAGTTTTCCCTGCAGATAAGTAATTGAATCAATAAACCAAAATATTTTTTGGAAAATAAAATTTTCATACTTCAGATGCGTTGATACGTTTCCATTCTGAGTTAGACGATGTTATTAGAATCTAAACTTTTTCATTTTATTGTGATTGAATTATGTTGGACCGTTGAAACATTTAAGGATTAAATATGTTCATCCTAATAAAAACCGGCAAAACTTTAACTAAATAAGAAACTGGTGCAATTAAAAGCGTTTCATTGGACACATTCATTAGAGTAAAAAGTTTCTATTTGTTGTTTCTTGACGTTACTTTGTTTCACTCATCAACTTACACATTTCAAAAACGCATTTTAATCTAGATAAATATTAAAAAATAAAACTTGATAATTTTTATAAAATTAGTTAACTGAATTTGGTTCTAATATGCTTTCTAGCATCTTATTAATGTATCAGTCTTTCAAGTCTAGGTTTATATTTCATCAATGTATTACAATTTCCTTTAAATATGATACGTCATTCATATATCTGCAATCAATAAAGTGTAATAGATTACCAGACAATGATTATATCAGACGATCAAGCAGCTGCAGTTTTAAAGCTCTCAAATCATCTGCCCATAGATACTCTCTTAGATAATTATTGACAGCTGCAACAAGGTATGCATGCATCTGTCAACCACAAATATCTCATCAATCCCTAACGTAATATAGATATCTTCTTCTTTTTTCTTTCTATGGCATTCGGGACTTTGTCTACCAGGACGACTGCGGACTGTCATACATGACACATTCCGAATATGGAGTGATACGTGGTCAGCGTATCGACTCTACATCAATCTTAACCCCAGTCTCCATGACCATGACAACACAAACATCCAAGCCCATGCCAGGATTCGAACCCGGGACGTCTGGGTTGTGTGGCAGCAACGCTAGCCACTAGATCACAGGAGGTCGGCATATAAAAAGAATTAAAGATAAAACCCTTTTTTACTGTCACAATAAAATTTAATTTTAATTATATTAAATATGTCCTTATTAAACAGAAGCTTTCGGCATATTTCTACCATAATCGTCTGAACTGTAAAAAATTATTTTATTTATTTTAGTCATTGATGTAAAGAAACAAATTAATATAAATATTTTTCATTCGTAATGATTGAGATATGTGTTGTCTGATTATCAATGTAGTTACAGCGAAAAATCAATAGTAATATTATGAATATATGGGAATGCAAGAGTAGGAGGAGACTTACGACTAGGCATATATTAACTTTGAAGGTTTCTTACGTCCTTGTGTTTATAAAAGTAGTTGTACCTCTCATGTCATGACTTTTATTTTCTATAACTATTAATATAGGTTTACCCTAACGAACTAATGAATCGTGCCTGATATAGGACGTGTCTGTCGACTTTCTAAAATCGCAATAAATCCACGTGGGATCTTTTTTTACTATAGAAACCCTTGCATAGTATTGTCTTAACATATTCCAAAATTTCATCATATTGTTAAAAATCTGATCCATAGGTCACTGAACTTGTTATAAATGTCATACCATAAGTTAATATATTTAAATTATTTTCTTAGCATTTTTTCTATATCTGTGGCATTTCACCGTGTATTGCTGATTACACATGACCCATTAATTACCAGTTTTTTATCTCTGGAAAGGCAGTTTAGATATATTACGGGCCAGTAACTCAGGCTAAAGACGTTTCCGCGGGAGTTATGTCCACTTAAACGGGGTTTACGTAAACGTAATCTTCGCTCAAATCAACAAAATGACAGTAGTTTGGATGCAATTTACAAAATATTCCATATTAGTACTAGTCGAATAGTTAAAATATGTTATATCATAAACACAATGGTAACATATATTTAACAGCCAAATTAAACATATTTTTTTATAATTCTGAAAAAATTAACAGGTGGACAAGTGCCTGAAAAAAATTATAAATAAGTACCGAAACGTAGTTCTGTTTAAAAAATTATGATTAACAAAAGTTGGAATAATTAAAAACTGTTATTGAAACCAAAATTAAAGTAAAATTTAATGGACAATTAAATAATCATTTAAGTGGCTTATTTTATCGACAATAAAACCTGGAATTATTTAGAATTTCAATTTTCAAAGTATTTCAGTAAATATATAATTTGCAAATCCCAGATTTTACGTACGTGGAAGAGGTAACGTAGCAGTAGATAATAATTCACTAACTCTGTAATGGTCGTTTTCCTCGTTAAAACAGTCAATTTATCGTTTAATTCTAATTGAAATCAAAGATTCCTACTTTTTAGTGCGGTGGGTGGAAATACAATCACAGGCGGACAATGAAAAGGCGGATCCCGATAAAAAGTTCTGTTATAGCCTACGGTGATAATTTCCTAAATCGCCAACAGTTCTACACTTCAAGTAATATAACAATTTTGATTAAGAAACCAAATCAATAATAGAACAACTCGTGGTTGAAGTAATCACGTTAGGTGAAACCATAAGTTAACTGCGTTGGAAATAAATTAGACTGAAAAACAGAAGAGAGTTTATTCAACGCGGGCTACTTCAGCGTATTCGATGTTGCTATTGTTTTACGGGACTTCGGAAACACAAATTAAAAATATAATAAACAGTTTACATTACTTCTTGCGTATACAATAAGGTATTGCCGAAAGGGAGATACAAATGAAAACTGGACAGAGTGCCTCAAAAATACCTATTCAAAAATTATGAAAGTTAAAATAATAACAAAATCCGTCAAGTGATTTATAGATGTAAAAGTTTTTGTACGAACCGAAAACTTTATTTCCTGAAATGATACGGGAAGTACGTCGCAGTAAAGTCAGCTTTTGACAGATCCTCTACCATGTGTAATGAATTTTGATAAATTATTTAGAATGGTAAGAATAGTTACGAATATCTAATGTCTTTATACTTTATACTGAAGTACGATAACAGAGAAAATAATTAAAAAACAGATAATTGTAACATTTGGAAGGAGTTCTCATTTAAGTGAGTTATTGATGTATGACGTAACGTATATAGAAATAAATTCTTTGAAAATTGCATATTATTGTTATCATTCTGAAACCCAGGGGAATAATAAGCAAATATTTGTATTGTAACGTGCGTATAAAAATAGTGAAAACATTTATTTTCATTTAAACTGCTACTAATAAGAAAGTAGAATTTTCTTTTTTGAGTGAGCGATAGTCCAAAGGAAGAGATGCTGAGGTCGTGTTCACGTGAGACTCAGACTCCCTGTCGCCATCTGAAAAATATGCAGTAACCGACCTCGAATAAAAACAAACTTCACTCGAAAATATGGAGACAACGATTGGTCGGACGTGCTAGACGAAGGAAGAGAAAAAATTTTGATTAGAGGAGAGGAAGCAATAATTTTAGAAAAAAAATTCTTAATGTCTGAAAAGGTTCGAGGTATGAAGATTTTTGGAAAAACAGCTGAATCATAGAGTGAAAATTCTTTTTCGAAGAGAAGTTCATTTGAAGATAGACGTTGATGTGAGGAGAAAGAAGTTGGGTAGACAAAGATGATGTGCAGATGATACAAAGATGATGTGTAGACGTCGTGAAGGAAAACCTTGGATTCTGAAGTTCACGGCATATGTGTACTGCTGGTGTTCGTCTTCTCGGCACAAGTTTAAGTATGAGGATGATGACGTATGTACTTTAGAAACTTCAACTTCTTCCTTGATTCTGCAGCCCATTGAGAGTTTTGACCTACCGAGACGATTGCGGACTGTCTGTCATCTTACATGACACTTTCCGGATTTTGGAGTGGCTCGTGATGATATCATCAGTCTTAACCCCACTCCCCGTGTCCATGACGACACTAGCAGCCAAGTCCATGCCATGATTCGAACCCGAGACCTGTGTTCTGTGGCAGCGACGAGAACCACTAGACCACAGGAGGTCGGCACTTTGGAAACTGCCTGATTAAAGTCAGGTTCTCTGCTATCCACCTTATGAATTTTCTTGTAAATTTATTTGAGAGTCTCATGATAGTGACATGGTTCGATAATCTCTGAGAGCCTATATGACGTCCACCTTACATGACATATTCTGTTTCTCCTTCAGTCTTAACCTCGGTTTTCTTGACCATAGTTGACAGAAAAATTTATGACCGTGCTAGAACTCGTTCCCCGGACTCTGCGATGCCAGGCAATGAAGTGGGCAAATTAAGAGGATTTTATGAATGATTCTGCAGCCCATTGAGAGTTTTGACCTACCGAGACGATTGCGGACTGTCTGTCATCTTACATGACACTTTCCGGATTTTGGAGTGGCTCGTGATGATATCATCAGTCTTAACCCCACTCCCCGTGTCCATGACGACACTAGCAGCCAAGTCCATGCCATGATTCGAACCCGAGACCTGTGTTCTGTGGCAGCGACGAGAACCACTAGACCACAGGAGGTCGGCACTTTGGAAACTGCCTGATTAAAGTCAGGTTCTCTGCTATCCACCTTATGAATTTTCTTGTAAATTTATTTGAGAGTCTCATGATAGTGACATGGTTCGATAATCTCTGAACCTATATAACGTCCACCTTACATGACATATTCTGTTTCTCTTTCAGTCTCAAATTCATGACCGTACTAGAACTCGTTCCCCGGACTCTGCGATGCCAGGCAATGAAGTGGGCAAATTAAGAGGATTTTATGATTTAATACATCAACTAAACTGTTATAATTTAAAGTAATCAAAATTTTGTGTTATAATAAGTAAGACGACATTATTGACATCAAATGATTGTTAGGGAATCCGAAGGTTGACCTTATTGATCATCCCTTCTGTGTGAAAACGTTTGCGACTCGTCGTCGGCTCACCGCCTCTCAGTAATCAGCGAGTCTCATCTTCGCAGACATCAAATGGTTATTGGAGTCGGCCCGTGAAAGGCTATGAAGTAGATGTTCTCCGTAGCAGCTACGACATCGTCACTGGAAATCTCCGTTACATAAACCAGCTCACTTTGAGCGTAGGAGCTCTTTAAATCAACATAATTGCGCACCTGCGTACTAAACAAGGAACACGTGACATTAATTAAAGTGAAGTCACATGACACCCAATGGCATATTAAATTGTTTGAGGACCCAATGTTGATAGTACTGGAGTAAGGTAGTTTTCTCTCATATCAAGTGTGTTTAGTTGTCCTGAATTTAAGCTTAAAATGTACAGAATATATTAAATATATTAAATAAAACGTGATAGCCAAAATAAGATTTTACAAAATAATAAAAACAAGAAAGCAAGATAATTTACTTATTGGCAAATCAAAAAATATTAAAGGGTCTTTTAAACGTTTAATCCGTAAATACTCATTATCATGCGACGTTTTTACAGGTGAGATATATAAAGTACATAAAAAATACACTATAACTGAGAATGTGAAAAATATTAAATGTATTAAATCTTACACTAAACAACAAATTAAAGAAGTTTTTATTCGCCATCAACCTATATTCTCAGTTGCTACAATTTATTATTTACGTATATATGGTAATCGACAAGTGTAAATTGAACGATTAATAATTCAAATTTACTTGATTTATAATTTGATCTTGTACTATCTATTAAATATGTGACTAACGCACGTGGTAGGTACTGGAGGTAACGGCACATCACAATAAGGATATGTCTTTGGGGAAATAGATCCGTTTTCGGTGGATGACGAGAAAATTTTTTTTAGGTAAAATTGTTGAGATAGTGGAAGGAGCTCACAGTTTGTTTCCAAGCACCGATCATTCACAGTTTGCAGCACGAAAATCTCAGATCATCCCCAAATGCTGACAACTGCAGACGTTATTTTCGCAGGAATTATCTCACTAAGATTACAAATCGCCAGTAATGCGATCTGATTAAATGTAAAATGTGTCCATTTACTAATCTTAATGAATAACCTGAGATGTAATGCTCTTTAAAATATATATTGTTAGCTAAATCATATTTTATCTTATTTGAACGACGCATAAATATTCAATAAAATTTTACAAAACCCTTTTATATCATTATATTTTATTTTGTGATCAAGCAAAAAGTCAAATCGCTTATAGCGAATGAAAGATCCAGAAAGGTGACCGCATAATTTGTAGAGGCTACGTCAGGCGTCGCCGCCAACTTGGAACATTAAAGATAAAAAACTCACGTTTTTATTAAGATAGATACGGGTGTGATCATTTTGATATGATATCAGTACGACTTTGGTATTAAGTTTGCGGACTGCGTGATCTCGCAGGTGTTATTAGGAAGACATTCCCACTTTCATAGGACGTACCACATAAATTGATTGAAGATAACGTGTTAATCAGTTTCATCAAAAGATTTCCTCATGAAGTGAATAACAACGACCTCGTTTGACATTTCACAAAATACTTTAACTATATCCATTATTTGTTAAGTCAGATTGGTATAAACTACTCGGTAGCTATACCTAAACTAATACGTATAAATAAATTGCCGTGAGCCAGAAAAGTATTTATTTCGTCTTCTAACTTCTTTTTTTTAAATACAGTTTATAATCGCACAAACCAATGAGGTCATTAGCGACGTGTTCTTTGGGGTACCTAACTTTCGTTTTCTCTGTCGGGTAAACTCGGTAAGAGTATTTGAAAAAACATATAAACACATATACCATAGCCAGGAATCGAACCCGGGACCACTATAACATGAGTCCGGAGTCCTGGGTTCGAGTACATTTTTTTTGCATTATTACCGTCTAAATTTAGCTTTGTCTGAGCATCTATTGAAGAATCTCTTCTACCTTTGAATCAAGGCCATTTATTTATATTATTATAATAATAGCCAGATTTTTATCCATTACTCACAAAAGTAGACTTTCTGGAGAAACAGATAGCACAAGTATTATTTTAGCACTTAGAATTTTTATAAGAGCCAAATTCACGGTCTTTACGCAATTTATAAATTTATATCGTGTTTATTTCTTTGTTTCCTCAATCTACATTACTTTTCTATGTTTTTCTGCCACGACTTCAATTTTTTTCTTTACAACATTTATCTGTTTAGTAGTCCTTATCTCCTTTATCCATAATCATACACTTCCTTATAGTTAGTTTTCTCATCTTTCTTAACAATTGTGTTTCCCACTTTGTTCTAAACGTGGAAGTGATCATTTCTTTCTCACATAAAGAAATTCTATTATAATTGGTTTTTAATAGTACTTTTATCAAACAGAAAAAATAGTACGAAAGTAAACCAACTTTTAAATGTATAAACCAAAATTAGATTTCAATATGATATAAATAATAAACGTAAGCATCAAAAATTATGACCAGCAGATTATATGAAAAACTAATTTCAACGATTTATTACAGTTTCATAGACAAGTAATTGATAAAGTAAAATCTGGTAAGAAAAGAAAAAATTTCTTTTTTGGTGGATTGAAATAGTTTCAGAAAACCGCCGTGAACTGTATAAAGCCGCGCAATTGGTGTATGTCGAAATAAAACATATCAGCCAAAAATAACACGGTTATATAAGAAATAGGGATTTACCGGGTGATCTACAGATCAGTTACAGCTGCGTGTTTGCACGGTGACAGCTGCGAATACGACAGTGCCAACATGGGGAATTATGGATGGAGAAGATGCCCGAGATGTAATTTCCTTCCCAAATTTCTTTATGTTGTCACTGCCCGATTAGCAACTTTCGCCGTACGCACACGCAACCGTGATTGCGTTTTCCGAATTGAACTCCCGGTATATGGAAAACGAATTCACACCATTTTCAGATCCTAAGAAGACCATGATCGAGTGTCACTTTCTCTCTACCTTTCTAACTTCACTCCCATAAGATTCGCTTATCTGTATCAGGAGGTGTGTTTACACATCCATGATGTTTTCGCACTATCTTCCTCACAATCAAAGCTGCAATCATTGTGACAAGGTGTTCTTATACTTGCCACTCAAAGAAATCAGGCACGATCTTCTTACCGACCTGACACGAGTTTTTTGTAATAGTAACAGACAAAGAGTTGTCAAATGAAAGTTTGGAAAATGCTCTTCACGATTAATCGATGGTTCAAAGTTCACTGTTCCAGATGTGTGACCCAATGCCGACCTTTCCACACTATGGCGTTGTTTTGTGCCATCACATCCAAAATGCGAACTTGTAATTCAATACGATATAGAAGGATTAATACCACCACACCTCTGGGATTATCGTTTTAGAATACTTAAGCGCATATAATAACAGTTTTATTTATTAGAAAGGAAAATTGTCTATGTTATAACTAACACCATTTTATAAGTTCTGTCTACTAATAATTTAATTGCGCGATTTTATAATAATAATTTATAATAATAGTTTTATTATTTATAATAATAGTTTCAGATCGAACGAAATATCTATATCAGGGATTAAGTTTCAGAGGAATTTGGTGGAAAAAATAAGCGGTATGAACTTAAGACAAAGTCACTCGTAGCCAGGAAGGTTTTGGAAATTATGGAAGGAATCTCCGTGCTCGTTAAGCCTCCAAAAAAAAAGCATTTTAGAGACATTCTTTGGGGAAATTCAACTATCATCTTGATTTTAAGTGAGCAAGGCTTCCAAACAAAAAGGGAGAAAACTTATTATTCAAAACTAGAAGGTTTCCAGAATTATTTCCCGCCGGAAATGATTTTAGAAAAGTCTCATTTGTTGACGTCATTAATTTGAGAAAGGAAAATGCAGGATCTAACAAGCAGAAAAAGTACCACGTTTTTGTCAGAGAGAGAGAGAGAAAGAGATGGAGGTCAGTATTTCAATGTTCACGTAATTATCGGTCAGATTACGAACCGATAACGTCACATTATCAGCGACGTCAACGAATGCCAATGACCGCAGACATCTGACTCACCAGAATCACAAACTAGGTTAACACGCGAGAGTAATACGTCCTAATATTCTTAAAAAAATTATAAGTATGTTTTGTCTCAACATAGTTTCGATTAAGTAATCGACACAATTTTCGCTGGCATCAAAACTGAACAACTCCAAATTATAAATAAAAATGATACCATAACGAGAAAAGAAGTAATGTCAATGATTAAATTATTATTCTGATCTTTTGATTTGAACTCAAAAATTTTACTTTTTCAGAAAAAATTGTTTTACTTTGGCATAAATAAAACACCTGACTTCAGTATTGGTAATTTTCTCGTATTTGAAAATTGTTCCTCTTCTCTAACAGTTTTGATGATGTTCATGTTGAGAATTTAGAACCACGATAGGGGAATCAGTCAACATTTAGCGTAGTATTGACGTTACAATATCTTATACCTGAGATAAAAATTGATTATTGGAAATAGTGATTAACTCACAGCATAGTTGCGGATAAAGTACACTCAATAACAATTAAAATAGGAAGTTTTGTTAGAATTATCAACTCTGATGAATTCCCATATTCCTTACAGCTATATTGTAATATATCAGAATTTAACAGGAAAAAATCATTATAATTAATTCTGTCTCAATTTCTTTCTCTTAAAGCAATACGGAAATCACAATATGTTAAAATGCCGTGTATGACATTCACACTACGAGAGTGAAAGCATTAATTGCTTACCTGACTACCAAAGACTCCAAGAGAGCAGGCGAATGAGACTTGGTCAGGACCAAACCACACAGCAGCTAAACGGGCTGGGACGCTCAGAATGAAGATTTGTGAAAAGCCGACGACGCTCTGGCCCAGAAAACCGACCCAAAACCGGTCCCTCGCGACTGAAAGGACCTTAATCCATGCACCCAGCGCAGTTCCCAGGGCTCCAGCTGTAATGTACACTCGGAGACCCTGAAATACGGAAAATACCACAAATAAAATTTTTCAGAAACCGAAAAGTCAACGAGAAAATTGTTATAAAATATAGAAATTAAAATTACAACTCATACAGGAGATAGAACAAATGCGTGCCGATCAGTGGTGACGGTTTCACTTCACGGCTCGGTCGAGTTTCTTTCTATCTTACTTCATTAATTAATAGCTTATTGAACTTAAAGTCCATCATTAGAAATAAATATTTATTTTTCTCACTTTCGCAAATAGCTATTGTCATAACATGCGGCTTTTTCTGATCTGAATAACATTTGGACACCAAAGACCGTATTCAGAGACTGACCTCTTTTAAGGTGAACTCAAGAGCTGGACTCTTGCTATTCATAACAATTTCAATACATATATATATATATATATATATATATATATATATATTCATATGCCACAGTTTATTTAATCTTCCGGAAGGGCGTGAGAATAGTACCCAATGCCCGACCTACCTGATGCAGGTTTTCCAGGGTTTTCCCTGCACCTCTTTTGGTGAAAACCCGGGTAGGATCCTTAAACTATAGCCCGGGGGCCCTAGTCAACCCTTGGCTACCTTGCTCTACCTTCCGCTACCCCTTTTTCAATTCCTTTCCTATGCTATTAAAGGGGAGTAGCCTGTTTCAGGATCACCCTCATGTAGCCTGTTAACCCCCCTAAAAATCATGAAATTTGATGTTAATTTTTCAAAGCTTTGCATCAACTCTTTCTACGTTACGGAACTGTATTTTTGTCAATTCAATATATTTATTATAAATGCAACTAATAGTTGACGACGTCTGTAATGAAGTAACGCCACCCATATAAGGCTGGCATGGAAACATGACCGTCACCCAGATTTGGGTGACGTGGCAGTGAAAGTATTAAAAAGAAATTATCTTGGTGCGAGAGCGCGAGTATGATAGACATGCTGAACTCGCGTCAAAACATTAGTGTGTGTGAGTGAGAGCTTTGGAGACCAACATAATTTTTAGGGTTACACATATCATAGCCATACCAGTCGTCAAGTCCGTAATAAAAATTAATATACAGAATATATATATTGTCCGCGTTATCAATCAGGGGAAATAGCAATTCTGGTTTTAAATTACGATCTATCCCAATAACTCGTCGCACTCAATCTTGGTAATCCAGGGCGCATTTGTGCGTTCCATATAACACGTTGGAAGTGTTATTGTTCCAGTCCATTAGTTCCAGAAACTAAATGTAATCGGAAACAGTGAGCCACTGAGTGAAACATAATCAATAAGTTCCATTACCGATGAAGTCATGTGTTCGTATCTCTTTAGTACGCTCTCAAAGCGGTCGATAATATAACACAGTCGTCACCTAAATAATTAATTACTCTCAATTTATAGCGATTTTGAGGAGCAGATAATAAATTTCCCTGAAAGTTACCGCTCATTACCAGATAATCTCTCTCAGTAATCTAATAAAAATCTTTTCGTTCCGTAAATCTCCGTTCCTCCGTTCTGATTACTTCGCCGAGGAAGGCGGAATCTATTTAATGAAATGCTTGAGGCTCGTAAGTGCCGCGTGAGTAATTCTTCGATCGTTCCTATCAGCTGGCAGGCTCTTCTTGGTCCGGAGCCAAGACTCGTGAGAGTGTGAATGTGGTCGGTGTTTACAAGAAGTCCATCACGTGTTTCTAGAACTGTCGTCTTCGGACACTTCTCAAAGCTCGGCGACTATCGGACATGTTCGTAAAAACAGCGATACTGGACCCAAGTAGTAATCCTTTGATGAGCAATCAGTCAACAGACATGGAGGAGGAGATTTTGACTTATATATATAATAAAATAATGAATGTCGAATATTTTGAGAGGTATTAATAACCATAAAAAACTGTCCAATAAACTTGGGTCCGGAACGCATACTTCCTGAGATATGTACACTCGTTCATAGCGACAGAAGACGTTGGTTTGTATGTTTTAAGGACAGAGGTTCTCTAACACCACGAAACCTGGAACCAGTGTGCGGCGATTGACAACAATAGTGGACGTAAGTCGTCCTCTTGTCTGAGCGGCACTACATCAATAATTGCGGTATCTGTGGTGTGTACACTGGCCAAAGCCTTTCACTGCCCACTGTTGGTGACGCAAGAGAACCAGTATTCTTAAGACATACAACCAAACGTTTATACAACTGTGAAAAAGTGTTCATATCTCAGAAAGTAAGCGTTTCCGAACCCATGTCTATTGAACATTGAACATGTGTTCCTAACACATTTAAAGACCCTATATAGCTTTTGAAACTGTGATATGTGGTTGTTTCAAAAAATAATCTTTGTTTACAAGATTAGGAAACAAACTCTCGACTGGGCTGGAACACGAACCCGGCTTTCCTAGCCGACGCTCTACTGTCAGATCAGATCCGAGTCGACTCCCAAACCGCTGCTAGATTTCTCCATTTATTGTATACACTGAACCTCAGTTATTTAATCACAATTCTCGGGTTCGGATCCCGGTTTGGTCACGATTTCTCCATCCGGATTTTCTAAATTCCTTTTTGGTTCAGCTTCAATTGCAAGCTAGGCTTCTGTGTTTAAAATAATCCATAAAACGATAGTAAACATTTTATGTATATAATTTTATGGCTGTAAATACTTAATTTGTTGGCAAAAATTAAGCAGTAGATGAATTTTTGGGAAATCAGAAGAGATTACGAAGAAAAACAAAATTTTATGTATACGGGCCGGAAATGCGGTGCCCTACAAAAAATTTACCAACTAAGAAACGAAACTTTAGTTAAATGAGTATTTAAAACGTAACACTACAAGTCATAATAAGTTAGTTGGAAAATTCACTGAGAGAGATTGCTAAAAGTGGGAATTAATTTGTAAAACTATTATAGTTCTTGGAAAGGGTTGGGGAAGTTATTTAACATGAGAGAGTGAATGAAGATACTTGGAGTCAGTATAAGATAGTGGGACCTACTACGTCGGGAGGAGAAGATAGAATTACTATGTGAAGGAAGTTTAGAAAGACAGTTATCACCAAGTTGAAATTACTTACATAATGGACACAGTAAAGAGCTTTTTAATGAATGTATAACGTAAGAAAGAAAATATTAGCAATTGTTTGGTAAGAGTTATAGGAACAGTGGAGAGTAATTTTTGTCCTAAAAGTAAGAGATGCGAATAGCAGATAATAACGAGAATAGTAAAATGAGCGCAGCAACTTTGGCCACATACGAAGTCTGGTATCCTAGAATTTTAGGAAACTACGGAAATATCCACCGATTACATTTTTTTTATAACTTCTATTTAGAGTTGCATCAACAGCTGTGGTTATTAGGGACTACGATAGGGGAACTCGTTTTCATGTTAACTGTAATAGTTTCAGACTGTGAAAACACACAAACACAACATCCATATCCATGGCCAGGATTCGAAGCCAAGGACAACCTTGATACGAGACAGAAACTCAGACCACAATACTACAGAACGTCGGCCTGGTTCCATTTTAATTCACTGATACGGTAAACATCCAAATTCGGAATGTGCCATACAAGATGACAGTCCACAGCCGACCCGGAAGGCCCAGGCCCTCAATGGGCTGTAGATCCAAAGAAGGAGAATACGGTAAACATTTGTAAATATAGAGGACTAAATCAAACGTGAAATATCGTTAATTGTCTTCATTCATTATGTACAGTATAAAATGAATCTTAGGGGTCTTGTTTAAAGTGTGAAATTATGTAAAAATGAGAAAACCATTTACTTAACATTCATTAATCTACAATACATAATAAGTGAATCAATTTTTATTTCCAGTAATTAACATAAAATACTTTATATATTATTTACAAACATAAATATCTTGCAAACTAGAGACATGAGATCTATACTGGAGTCGTCTTTGTGAGCCTTCTCATGGAAACATATACAAACCCTACGCGGAATTGGCAGTGCAAGGAAATCGGCAAAAAATTACAAGCAGAGTAATTCTCGTATTTCATCTTAGCCTGGAACTCGCCGCTCGCTCATAGATGTTGCTTTACATTTCCTTGTTGACCACCTTCTTATACGCCGCCACAGACAAGAGCCAGCATTCCGCCCATTATCCAAATGTTCATAGCCAGTTGCATTTCCAATCTCTTACTTCACAACTTCTTAATGCATTCCTAATGTTCACTCCTTTATCCGTAATGGTTGAAAATCATTTTTCTTCGGGTTTAACAGCAATTCTCCACTCAATTATTTAATTTCCTTCGGTGGCGTGAACCCGATCCTCTCCAATCAAAAGTATTTATATTCCGCCTTTGGGAGGAGCTGTTCACCCAGAAAACTCAGACATGCGCCAAATTGTCTAGGTTTTATTACAGTGTTTCTAACTCTCTTCAACTTCTCTCAAGCCGCCTGGCTTTGATTTTGTACTGCCAAATTCCGTACTTAGTTGTGTATTACCATTGCAAGTAGCAGTCGATTATAAATTTTAAATGCTATTACCTATTTTTTATTCTACTTATTTATGTTAAAGTACGATTATTTAAACCATAATTGACATATTTTTTAAATCATTCCCCTAGATGTTGGAGTGCATTTTAATCGACGGTACGTGAATGACAAATGTTTTTTTATACTATTAGGGAAGAAATTAATAACAAGACTTTCCGGTCTCAACCTGTTGTCAGATTACCAGTAGTACATTTCACATACAACTTTAAATGACGCTGACTAAATGGAAAATAGGCAATCTTCAATTGTAAATTTTCTGTGTTTTTCCAGAAGGATGTTTCACTGTGGCTTAAGCGTCATACTTTCGGAAAGGAAAAGTTGGAAGATCTGATGTTATCCTGTTTGTCTCCGCACAATCGGCTATTTCACAATTGTGTATTTTTCACGCTGGCTCACAGGTCGTCGCAGCAGATCGTGTTGACGTCAGAATCCCTGTTTACATATGATTCCTGTGCTCTAATCACAATGCACGTATATATAACAGCTGAGTTCGTATCAGTAACGAATTTGATGCAATGAAATCTAACGTTCTCAAAACTAAGTATTCCGAATAATTATTGTTCAACACTAAGCTGATCAAGAAGCGCTGCATCGTGAAAACAACTCCAATGATCTCGCTCATTAAAATGACAACATATAAAATCGTGTAACATAGTGTTTAGGCCTGAAGTTTGACTTTATTCAAACTGTTTATACACACATCCGAACCACATGCATTGTACAATAAAGTGGGTCCGTTGAAAATATCAACAATGATTATATAGTTTGTCTGCATAAAAAAGACACGGTTATATTATCATTGTAAATTTTATTTTTATATAAAAGAACTCAAAGACCTATGAAAATTGAACAAAACTTGAATAAATGATGAAATCAAATTTATTTATAATGCTAAAGATGTAAGTAATTTATAATATTTAATAGTGAAGAAACCACAAAAATCAAATTTTTTCCTAGAGTTTTAGTTAAAACATATTTTTAATAAATTATGAAAAGTTAATGTAATTAAACATGACATTATTGTTGTCTTGCATAGGTATCAATGAATGATTATGACCGAGAATAGGGTTGAAATCTTCTGAAATAATCCTTAAAATAAGGTATTCGTGTGTCCTCTTCTGAAAATTTTTATAGCATTTACAAATAAAACTGTTACATACGAATGGAATGAACTATAACATTGGAAAATGAATAAATGGATATGAGTAATCAGAAAGCCTAAAATTTATTAAAATCTTGAAAGATAAATTTGCAACCTGTCGGAATGATGACTGGCGTCCGTCAAGATATGAAAGAAATAAAATGGTAATGTCCAAAACTCATGACACATTTTACACCAGAAAGGAGACGGCATTATCCACATCAATATTTGACGAAACATGTTTTCAGTTGAATAATTCGTGTTATGAATTCTAACTTAATCTTCCTTTCCGAACCGGCTTCTGCTGATTGAACATCAAAATATCTCCATTTATTGTTTAATTAATCAGTCAAGAAATGTTACCACGTTCTCTGTATCGGTAGTAAAATATTTAACGGTGTCCCCTAAAATATTGATTCGTTGCAGTTTTGCATGGAATGGGATTTACATAACTTGTCCTTTTTGATTACGTATATTAAAAAGTATTCGTGAAAGAATTGGGCTGCATTTACAATGCGAGTATCTGGACGACCAAGCGCCGATAAAGTATTCTCCAAGGTTTAATTCCAGAAGTACGCTAATTAGAGTGCGTTATAATTAGGCCTGAAGAATACTCTGGCGAGGCACTCCCGGAGGCTGAGTCAGAAAAAAGCCTTGGAACATGTCACAGCTTCACTTCATTAGCCTCACCGATACATGTCACGAATACGGAATAAGACCGTAAACATCAGTCAGGAACTCTCCCTGCTCTTCCTTCTCATACCAACCTTGAAATTCCTTTGTAATAATATAAAGCTCAACTTATTACAACTATCGTCGATTTCAGATGGACCATATAAAAGTAAAGTGACCAATATGGCCTCTTGCATGAATCGTCAATTCATTTTATCTTCAATATTCTATATATTTTTCCACAAGACTATGGGTGAAAACCTGATATTCTTGGTGATGGGCATGAAGTAGTGGCATTGAAGTAAGACCACCCAAAAATTAAATTATGGGTATATTTGGATGTGGCTAAAGAAACAGATGAAGATATAATTGAGAAATATTTGTAGACTAAACGAGTAAAATCCTAGTGAGAAGGGCTTTAATACGAATTTGATCGGAAGAGAGAATGGAAATTGTTTTAGAAGTTGATCCAAAAACTGGTCTGATGAGCATCAAGAGAGTTCGATGTGGGATACAACTGGTGAGGGTTTTCCTCATAATATATGGGTAAAGAGGTCTTATAATTGCTATGGGTTTTCACACTTTGCTTCACAATGTAAAGAACCACATTTTCGTAGGTTTCTTTTAGACTACTTCCCCGAACACTACTTCAGATTAATTATTCCGTTTGGTTACCGTCATATTTCGGTATTAAATTTTACTTTAATCTATTTATTATTACTATTTAGATCATATGATGCGTCTACCTACAACTCTTTATTTTTAAAGCTACGGTCATTTCGGAAGTCCAATCTTTCCATCTTTGGTAGTCCCTATTGACGATAATTGTTAAACAAACTAAAAAATAAGAAAAAGACGCTCTTCTCAAATTGTATTAAAAATACAAGAGAAGTGGGGTAAATTAATTATTTTATTGGACATTTATGCTAATTTGGACGAGTTTCACTTCCAGTGCGTGATCTACCAGCAAATTCGCCGGTGTGAATTTCCGAATTATTTGTTAAGAAACATTCCTGATTTCTTTTCAAATGATCGATGCGATGTTTACGTAGGTTCGTGTTGGCCTTTCCAGTCTTGAAAATGAATTTCCTCGTCATAATTATAACAGGACTTCCAAGGACAGTTAAGGTTGCTGCGTCACGTAGTTATCAAGAAAAGTGTTACAAAACTTTGTAGTTTCCGCTGCCTACTAGAAGAAAAGATTCTCTCTGATTAAAAAGCACGTTTCCCTGTCGGTCTAGTGCATCAACAATGTTACGACGACTGTCTGTTGAACGCCTTCGGGCTTGCTTAAAAGAAGACCTACTTATCCGCTAGTGAACCGGTGGCACAAGAAAGTTGACAGAGAATAATTAATATCCCGTAGGGCAGGACGAGGAGGAGTGGATATTGCCAAAAGATTAGTTTAGTGTAATTAAAATATATTGCTTAATTCGTATTTTTCAGGTGTAATAAAAAATAATGTGAAATTAGAATTTTAAAAATATTTATATAGCTAATTCTATTGCTGTGAAGGATAACGAGATGAGGGATAGAGAAAAATAGGGTGAAGGGAATGTGAATTTCAAATTGGATTTCGATGACGGAAACTGTATAAATCTGTGTCTGCCAGAGAACCGTACAGTTTTGTAGCCGATTTCGCGGGACATACAGCAGCGTGAAGCGTAAGTAACGTTGTGAATGAAGTTGACGTAGCAGCGATCAACCGCGCTCTACTCGTATTGTTACTGCAGGAAGCTTTCAAACAGTTGTTCTTAATAAATTCACTTTTTAACCCTGTTTTATTAATTCCCAGCTTACGCAGCAATTGTGTTCTTCTCTTTAAACTAATGTCGTAGTAGCACTTTATGTAATCGTATTCGTAACCACTTGTGTTCTCTTTCTGACTACGCCAACACATTAATAAAAAATAATTTAAACTTTTTCCCTGTCTTTAGAAGATTAGAATCGTAAAATCTCTACTGGGCCTGGACTTTAATTCTAATCTTCAAATTTCAGTTTCACGGCCTTTCTCTGAACTTCCAATTGGAAACAATTCTTCTGTTTTAAATTTTGATGACTTAGAACAAAAGTCTCCGTAAACACCTATTAAATTATGAAATTGTGGTCCGATCTACTGTAAAAAAAATTATACCAGCAAAATATATCAAATTAACAAGTACTGTAATTAATATACTTGATACCAATTGTAATTTCAAAATATTAAGTGATGGTACTGTAGACTACAAATAATTTCTTTGGGAAGAAGTTACAGAGAATGGGTCGTACTGCAGGAAGGAATTCAATAAATGAATGGCTTCATTTCAAGAAGGAACAACTGTACTGAATGAACCGTAAGAGAGTTCTCCCGTCTGTAGACCCTTGAAATGAGCTATTTAAACATATATATTTTGTTGCTAAAATGTTTCATTATCCCATCGATCCTTTTCCTTTCTTTTAAAAAATCGTTTATTAGTTACTAAATACATCATGATAACAGCCTATATTTCAAATTTTCCGGTTGACTGGGGAGACTTCGTTGGAAGGTCGATCAATTTTCCGAATACCCACGTTCTTATTTATTCATGGATCGATTAGGGCTTGGAATGAATGTATTGACGTATTTTATTTAAGATAATTTCTTTTAGAATGACAGGAGGTGTAAGTGAACTGTCAAATCAGACTGGAGGTTTTTATTTCTACAAGAAGATAATAATAATAAGAAGAAATAAGTTAGCTGTAGTTCAACCTGAAGAGGGTCGATCAGGACCGAAACATGTAGTGGTATTAAATTATTTTGGTTTTTGTTTGACTAATTGTCTGTTTTTTGGTCTCATTTAAACATTAATTTAAGCTTACACACGTTAATAACTATCATATAATAAGAAATAAGACCCTAATACTGACAAAATTTAATATGAGAAATAATTATAATTAAATTTAGAACTGCTAGACGGCGAGATCTCAATTTAAAGTTTGTCACCATTTCGGTCATATGACGCATTTTATTTTTACTATATAGCATGTTTAAGTTGCAACATTAAATTAATAAATGCTACGGTTGCTGATTTCGATTCGAAGAGACAATAAGGGACTACTTGATAGGTTGGACAAGGATATTCAAAACAGGTAAGACTAACTAATAGGAGGGAAGAGCACAGGTTAATAACTCAGCGGAGAAGAAACAAAGTGAAAGTAAGGGAGGTTATGAAGTTTTGAAATGAATGATGGTATTTGTCATTAAATGTTGCGAGAATACTGGAAGCAACGTTTAAGAAACTCGGTTGGAGGTGTACCGGCGTCCCGTCTTCCCTTCCATCACAAGTCCCCATTCAGAAAAGAAGACACGTGTGCGGCCGGTGACGCTACAGGTAGGAGGGGAGACGCGTCACTACGCGCGGCACGTGCAACCGTCGCAAATCATCACCACACTTCACGTAACAATTAAATCAGCCTTCAGAAACATGTCAGTCATCGAGTACGCAGAGACGACGACGGTAACGACATCCGACACAGCTGTCAAACACTTTCGAAGTGGTTACCATAACGACGCCTGACAGACGCGTCGGGAAGGGTAAGACCTGGTACACTTCGACCACTCACCATTTTATCGAGCAGCCAGGACGCCGGGAATATCAGCGGGATGTAGAGCACCATGTAGATCATGGACGTCCAGTTGACGGCGTTGCTGTCGACGTTGTAGTAGGGCATGACAATGTTTGAGATGATGGCGTACTGTATCCATTGCAGGGCGTTGGAGAGCGAGCAGAGTACGAAGAGGGTGAGCATGAGCCATCGCCGCTTGTAGACGCGGCATGCGACCTGCCCTCGTGGCTCCATGCCGACTACTGACTACTCAGTCCTGACCAGCGCACTGCGGTGACGGGACGGGGACGCCAGCGCCGCGCTATCTACGCGCCTCTGACGGCAGGCGCCTCAACTTCCGCAAGTCTGGCGCGCTCTTCACGACGTCTCAAAAACAGAATAAACACCAAGCAATTGCTCTCGTGCTGTCAGATAGGTGTGAACCTTCACTGGTGCAACTTGCGATGCACCTTACCGTTCGACTTACTTTTCCTGGTGACGTCGCATGGAATATCCCGTTACCATTCAAAAGCCGAATCCGCTACAAGTGGCTTTGTAAGGTAGGAAAATATCACAGATAATGGATGCTCAAACATCTAGTTGCTAGACCTTTGAAAGTCGATGCCCACATTCGTTCAATAAATAATAAATAACAGCCATTCGTCGGTAGCTCTAACGGCGACACTGTATTGATTATGAAAACAGGTGCTCCCTGTAAATCCACCGAGCAAGTTTATATCCTTCCTCTTCCATTGAGGTCCTTGGCCTACCGGGCTGACTGCGGACTGTCATCTTACATGACACATTCCGAATTTGGAGTGACACGTGGTCAGGACATCGATTCTCTAGCAGTCTGATCCCAGTTTCCATGACCATGACGTACAACCATCCAAGCTCATACCCGGTACCTCTGTGATGTGAAGCAGCTACGCTTGCCACCAGACTACAGGAGATCGGCTATTTTATATCCACTTTATATAATGCAAGGGCGTCAGAAGATTAATGACATGGACAACATACCAGGTGTTCGTCTGCAAATCGCACACTCGTGTCAGATGCGAATTGGGCAGGGCCAACATAAAAAGGAAACGGAGAACTTCTAATTACTGACGTACCTATTTAATATATTAATTAATGAACGATTTATTTTTATTTTTCTCAATAAATATAATTAATAAAATCAACACTTAAATTGTTGTGTGTATCAAACTGACGTACGGGAAGAGTCACCAGAACGCCATGTTCATAATTTTGATTCACAAGGAAGGGTTTACTGAATGTAATTCAGCAGCTCGGGTGGGAATCCAAATTTGCCGCCCCCTTATCAACAAAAAGTCGAAACAACTTTTCGGGAAAAGTTAATTTGTTACTGTGTATAGTACAGAGTCCAATTTTTTTGTTCAGATTACAAGTTATTTTTTGTGAAAATGTGGTGTGATTGTTAGCATTGCTGCCTCACAACCCAGAGGTCCTTGTATGCGCTTCGATGTTTGTGTCATCATGATCGCAAAGACCAGGATTAAGGCTGTAAGAGAATCGATATGCTGAGCACCTATCACTCCAAATTCGGAATGTGTCATGCACGACTACAGTCCGTAGTCGTTCTGGTAGGCCAAGGCCCTTGATGGACTGCAGAGCCAAAGAAGAAGTAGGGATTTCGACGTCCTACTGTATTCATAAACAGAATGTAATATGAAGGTATAATTTTAGAATATCATTCTAGTAACAGCAGCACACAATCATGTTAGAACTTGCACTCCATCGTCCATCTTTCTTTCATTTTTTGATCGCCTGCTGCATACTTTTTTCGCAGTTGATCGCTGATAATTTATATTTTGGTAGGTTTGAGAAATGACTTAATTAAATTTAATTATTAGCTAAATATAAATTTTTAATGGACAGACAATTGACTACCTTTAATAATTAATGTAATGAATAGGTCAATTAATAAAAAATGAACAACTTAAAAAAAATTCAACTATCTCCCTCCCCCATATGGTACCAGCTACGTTCCAACTTATCATAAAGTAATAATGTAGAGTATTAAGTTGGCATAAAAAATCCAAAGTTGGCTCTTGGCTCCAATGTATATTGCGCTTCGCTCTAAGTCGATTGTGTCCCAAACGTCCTGGAGATGTTAACTTAAGATTTGGAAGGGCTTGTGAAGGCTGTCGCTTTTCGTGTGTGTCGCACAGTCCGTCACTCATTCTCTTTTCTTCGTATTCACGAGTGTCTGGCTCAAACAAATGGCTGGTAATTTCCCGTCTTTGGGCCTCGAGATGCAGTCGTGACACATTTTCTCTCAAAATCTTTGAATCAATCTTATCTATGCTTCAATTGGAAGGTTAATGAAACTAATCACGCTAGTTCATGCTTTGCCGTTGCCTTGAAAAATACTATATATTTTCATAAAATTAAAAAAAAATAAATGCATTGAGTTCTTCAGTGAATCTTTAGGTAATCGCCAAGCTTTCTCGTGTCCAAGTGGTCATGAAATTTGCAAGTTCGAGTATCTTCAGTCAAAACTTTATTGTGGATTTTCAGCCTTGGTCACAATGTTTGTTGGACATTATAAACGCTCATAATCTAAAATACAGCTTCGAATTCTACGTTTAATATCCTTTTAATAGCTGAAGAATAATGCAACGAATTATTTTATACATTTTTCACATTACGCCTTTACTTATTTACTTCTCTTGATTACAAAAGCGAAGAACTTGAAGACCAAGAATATATCTCTACTATTAATTTATAAAGACGTGACAACGATTAATATATTTTTATACTTGACAAAAATAAATTGATCATTATAAAATTAATGACCAATATTTAATCGTAATAAGATTAAAAATGTGATATGCTGCAATTTGCCTGTAGGTAGTCAAACCTTGATTAAAGACAAACTAAAGTTAATAAGAGATACAAAGATATAAAAAGTAAGATGACACGTATTGAAGACTTGCTAGCAAAAACTATAAAGTATCACAAAATTATCAATATTATTTACGCTGCAATCAATGTCAACAGAAAAAAAGTAATATTAATTAATAATTTACTACTATTACATCGAGTATTAGAAAGTTTATTGAAGTATATAAAATCGAAGGTTTTATTATTTCTGATTTTCCTGTTTAAAAATAAGGGTTCAAAGATAAAATATGAATATCCCAGATACAGCTCAGACGAGGTGTCGGTACTATGGCTAAACTATTTCACATTGCAATTAAATCAACCAACAGTTGACTCGCGTAATTAGTGGACAACGAGGCATACCGCGAAGTACAAACGTATAACATGGTCACAAGATTGTATTTAAAATTATTTGTACAGTGTATTGTGGCGTACATTATCGAAAATCCAGTATTTAATACATTTTATCGCGATGGCAAGACGGCGTGTCTGGACGTGGACTTTTTGTGCAGCTTTGCGAACAATGGCGACGCGATGGTCAGAAGAGTGACGAATAGGGGGTGGGGGAGGCCTGCATAAAGACAAGTTAAGGAGCGGGGGTAAGAGGAATGTGAACCCAAAATAGAAAGTTGGTAACTTCAGGAGTCTTGCGGCGGTTACGGCGAAGGGTGGACGCGCTACGTGTCGGGTTTGAAACCCGAGCGAGAGTGCGCAAGCCTGCAATATGCTTGCTTCTCTGAACAGCCTGAGCAGTTTTCGGTGAACCTGACGATCCATGAGCTGGAGAGTTGGAGCATCGCCCCCTTTACCCTTGCTGCTGATGGCCTGAATAAGGACGACCGAGCCGTAAATAATTGGACGCTGCTGAGACCCGCCCACTATCATATGCATTGTCGGACACAGTTGATTTGTTTTTTAAAACGTCTCTGCTACTTGGCCCAAAATCCCCTGGGAAAAGGAGAGTGTACTTAGATCCCAACATATAAACTTTGCTCTGTACGCATTTTAACCTTTTTTTGTAATTAGTATTAATAAATTTGAACCTTTTTAGCTTGTAAATTGGAGTTGTTTATGAAATCATCCTTCCATTTTAATTACATATTCATTCCTTGTTTAATTAATAAAGAGCTAAGCCTTTTCTTCATTACAGTATATATATAAAATTTTCAATTTGTTTTCAATTTTCCAAACATAATTTCTACACGTTGTGACAAGAATTACATTTGATCAAGAGACTTATATTAATGATGAACACATGTTAACAGTGCTGTATGTGGAAATTTGTATTTTAGCGTAATTAACGTAAATATGTTTAGAAGTGAAAGCAGTTCTCTGAACTTCTATGTTCTTATGTGTCCATAATTAGACATTATTTTTCGATGCAAATGCTATTTTATTAGGTTCAGTTTGACTGTATCTATTCGTTAATTTAAGGTAATTATTTTTTTAATTCAATTTCATGGATTAATAATTAACTAAATAAAAATATTGTGTCAAATTGCTTAACGTATTTTGGAATATTGACTATATCTTCAATGAACGAATGTGGTCCTCAACGAACGATGTTGTGGTTGGCAGAACTTGGTGTCTGTCAACTTTTACCAAGATGCAACATGTCCGTAGCAAGTGTGGTTAGGCGCGTTTGATTGTCCAGTTCTTTTCTGACATGTATACTTACTCGGTCATTTCTTGCGGCAGAGGATAAACTTATGCCTATCTTGCATCACGTATCGTTTAGTGATTAATATTACACGGAATTAGGCATTTTCGGTGTGTGACAGTTGTTATATATCATATCAGCACTATATTACAAAATGACATCAAAATCAACAGCCGAAACTGTAGATCCGATTAAGGAAGAAAGAGCTGGCAAAGTGCGTGAAGTTGGATCTCAAGCCATATGGAGTTTATCTTCTTGCAAACCAGGTACGATTTCTGGCACAATAGATGCAAGCGTACAGTTAGCCAAGTTCTGTATAATGTTGCTTTCATTTGCAAAAAACTTAGCATTTATAGACACTCGTATAAAAAGTTTTTAATGTATGTTTTCTTTCTTCAAAATAAATTTTTGAAAACAGGGTTTGGAGTGGATCAGTTGAGAGATGACTGCATGGATACGTATTGGCAATCTGATGGTCAGTTGCCCCACCTAGTCAATATTCAATTTCGGCGCAAGACCACAGTTAGAGATATTTGTATTTTTACAGACTACAAATTGGATGAAAGTTATACACCAAGCCGGTGAGTATTCACTTTTTAATTTCCATTGTTCTTTAGCAATTACCTTTCTTTCCTATTCACTCTTAATAATTTCTCCTTTTCTTAACATCAACTTGCAATTCCCTATTTTTTATTTTGTTTAAATAGTTAATCAGACAAAAATGAATTGCTGGCTAAAGTGGCCGTTGTCATGCACTTTCGACAAGTAGACCTGGCTAGAATTAATTAACCATTCACATTATCAGTTTGTAGGAAACGGTTTCAGAATTTATCAGATATAACTAATTAAGATTAATTGTTTCAGAATTTCCATCAGAGCTGGCACAAACTTCAATGATTTACAAGAAGTTGAAGTCATTGACCTAAGTGAACCAACAGGGTGGGTTCTTATACCAATTAAAGATATACATGAGAAACCCATACGAACATTTATGATTCAAATTGCTGTTATCAGCAATCACCAAAATGGAAGAGATACGCACATGCGGCAGATAAAGATACATTCTCCAATGGAATCGAGGGCTTTGGGAATCGAACATCTAGGAAATTTTGTGACTGTTGCTTGTCAGCAATACAGCTGTATCAGATGAAAAGTTGCGACTTTTTTAAGAATGACATTAAAACAAATGTTTTGCAGAAACTAATGGAATTCAAAAGGAATCCAATATTAATTATTACTTTGACCTGTGATTATAAATTATTAAGCAATATGACATTATAATATAAACAGTTCTTGTTATGATTATATTTAATCAAATGCAAGTTTGTACATATATAAATTTATAGACATAAATAATATATTTTAAAATTTTGTTTCATTTTTATTACTTCATTTGTGTACAATATTAAGCAGTTTCTGGCTTGAGTTAAAGTGAGTTCTGGTCTACCCCTGCTATAATTTAGAAAAGTGGACCACTGTGCATCGTGAACGAGGGTTGTGTTACTAGCTTTTGGAACTTGAATTGTAGAACAAGTCAGTTATTCCACTAACAAGACGGTGAGAAATAGGATTCTTCAGACTTTTTTAGTTTAAGTTGTTGGGGAATTATAAAATCATTCATCTTACAAGTTGTAGAAATTGAGATCCCTCTAATTTTAATAAATGTGCATCTTGTAGTGTAATTTGGTATTTTCATTTATATAACTTTCTTAAAGCTTTTTCACATATTGGAATGTTTTTTTTTTCTTCATTTAACTGTGCAAGCTTTTCTCAATTTGACTCTTGAAATCCATGGGGGACTTCATGCCTTCTTCTATTTCAGTGTTGGTGTGGCAATCAGTCCTAACACTGGTTTTAATATTGGGACATCCTCTCGACTGTAATAGCCAGTCTTCTTTGTCAGACGCTAATGTAGAATTTACATTTTTCTTATTCTTGACCCCAAGCTGTTTTATTGTCCTCACCGAAACTCCTAAACACTCTGATATTGCAATAAACAAGTAAGTGTCGTCATCGCTACTTTCTGTAGACTACCAGGAAGAGCAATGGGGAAAGGCCAGGCCAGTGGGCAGGGGTGTCGCCCTACTTTACTCTCCTGCTCCAATAAACCTTTCCTTTCTCCCTACACTTTTTAAAAAATCATACAAAATTTAGGGGTGTTTCTACATCAATGAAGTTTATATTTTATATTAATTACTTTCAACCACTACAAAAAAAGCTTTGTCCCACTCTCCTGTGATGCACCGTCAAAGAAAAGGTCAACATGATTCCAAATTTGTGGATAGGATTGGAAGGGTTCTCACTGGCTTCTGTAAAATATTCGGACAATTTGAAGCAATAGTTTGAAATCTACATCAAGCTACATGAAAGAAAGGCAAAAAACCCCAGCTTTTTCCTTAATTTTATTCACCTAAGCACATGTATAAAATGCTTTGAAAAAAAAAATATTTTACATATAAAATGGCATTAAATTCTGTGTAAAATGAGATCATTCACTATAATGATCATAGTGAGGTTTCAATCTCAGGGCTCTACTATTTTGACGACTAATTGTCCTGTGCTGTTCACATCTATCCGCCACAGTCTGTATATGAATAATTATGTTGATCCTAAAATCATCTGGTATTCTTCCTGTTTCGCAAACTATCCTGAACGGCCATGATATTGCTTCTTTGCATGATGATCTTGTCAACTCTGCTGGAATGCAATCATTCCTGGCACCTTACCATTGCTATTTCCACACTAAAAAACTTTGTTCTGATGAGGCTTTTAAATCAATAGAAATACTGCACAACATTTTATGTATAAAATATATGATTCAAATATTTACATTTACATCTATTCCATAAAATTATATAAAAATTGAATATAAGGTATATCACAGACAAATGATTATGTAACATGTGTTTAGTTAATGGCACATTTAAGAATGATGGTCCTATTTGGGATTTACTTTTCATGATGCATGCAATTTGTAATTATTACAAACTTGAGAGGTTTGGAAGACATTCATCTAATTTCACTGTATGTTATTTAGAAATATTGATAGATTTACAAAACTTTTCAAATTCTTGTTCATGTTCTTTCTTCAAAAACTGTTGGAATCCTGAAAAAAACATTTGCAGACATAAATATAATTCCATATAATTTATATGACATAAATTAAAAATGTTCTTAATTTTGTTCAATTTGTATACTAAACCCAAAGTGATCTGTGTTAATTATTGCATTTGGTTTCAATAAATTATATTTTCTGTAGGTCAGAAGAAAATTGACAATATTTCCATATGTAATTTGGGCAAAATGTATGCCCTGGTACAATGCAATGACATCACACTTAACCTGAAGACCAAAGTTTCCAATACTCATTGTCACAATTATACTCCGTTAAACAAATCTAAATTTTGGAATGACTAAACTATTGATAAAGAAATAGGTTAGCTTTAAGTCAAAAATTAAAATTACCTATAAAGAAATGGTGCAATGATTTAGAAGCTAGAAAAATATCTTCTAGGTTCTCTATGAGGGCAGTGTAGTTATTCTCACTTCTGTATTGCTTGACTGCATTGTTGAACTTCTGATAACTCGTTGGATCAAGAGCCTTTTTTACCTGAAAACAATAATTAGATAACATTAAAAACTTCACTGCAAAATAACTTTTAAAATGAAATATATATTCACATTAATAATTAATTGAAATATTGTAATTACAAAGCTCCAAATTGCTACATCCTGCAAACTCCAGATATTTTATTCCTTTATTAAAATGACAATCAATAAATTAAGTAAAAAAATAATCATATATTTAGAAGAAACAGGTGCACAGAGAATTTTATATGTTTAATTCACATACATAAGGGATAAAAATTTCCTCAAGAAATAAAAGTAAAATAGTTTTTCAACAGATCAGTTTTTTGAAAAATCAAAATGAAATTTGCTATGTATCTATTTCTCTTATAAGAAGTAAAATATTGGTAATATGTAAGAAAATTTTTGGTAACTGTGTCTATTTTAACGGGACAGATTTAGTGAATGCATAAATTCAACAGGTATATCTATCATCATAAAATATACTGATCATGCAGAATATCATTATTCCAGAAAGAATTGGAATGATTCTTTTTCATTAGAAAGAGTTATATTTAAGACTTCCTAAATGTAAGTCAACTAATTATTAGCAAGAATGATTTAAATTTTGGAAACTGAAACTAATAAATGGGTTCCATAAAAAGAGGAGTATATTCCAGGGATGAAGTAGTTCTCATTTGCAGAGACCTGTAAACGGTTCTGTGTTAAGCATTCTTAATGCAGTATTCACAGTTCTTCTTTCAAAATTATGGAGGAAGTTGTATATGTATTTTAGCTAAAAACTCAAACTAATAAGGGGCTGGAATCTGAAAAGTTACAGATCATTATGCTTAGACAATGAAACTTACACTCCAGAAACTAGACAATTACATGAAGATTCAGACCCGATATTTATTGACAACTGACTGTAAAAATGTGCTCAAGTTAATTTTCTTGAATTGTTAAGAGTCTAAAGATTATTATTTAATAAAATATTACCTCTTTCACATATTTCAAAATTTGTTCCTGCTTTTCTTTTTGAACATTTGTGGTTGGTACATTTAAACCTGAAGTAATTTTTTCCAATCTATGTTTTTCATACAGTTCAGTCAAGCTTGGGGTTTCTTTTACTGATTTGCTAACTTTACTTTTCTTAACAACACATTCAGCAAACATGTCAACAGAGTCTTCAGATGTAATTGTATCCAGATTCAAAGGAACAAGTTTTAGTTTTCTTTTCTTCTGTGATAATTGGGTATTTTCATTCGTAGCACAGGATGAAAGTTTCATTCCTTCATCTGACACTTCGTCAAAGTTAATTTCAGTTTTTTGTGTTTCTAACTCTGCAAATAAACCAAGATTTTTCTTCTTTGTTTCTGGATTTGACTTGCATTGGTTACTAGAGTAATCCTTAAGTGACCAGCTAGAAATAATATTAGACTCTGCTATTGATGGTTCCTGACTGCTTGAAGGTTGCAAAACTTTTACTTTCATTCCACTGTCAAACGAGGCCTGAACTGGTGGTAGAGATAAGTCGGCTGCTGACCCTGCTATAGCAAGTTGCTTGGGTAAAGGAAACTGCAATCAAAATGATAAACAATACAATCTTAGTTTTTCATCTAAATATATTCAAACTAAATATTTGTTTTTGTAACTCAAAAAAAACTTGAACATTCAACACACACTTTCTATAATCAAAGGAACATTTTTCTACAGTAAAGTGTCCAATATATATTATCATAAATAATCACAATACTTCAGACATATTTTTATCTTCTCTGCTGATTATAACTATGAATAAAAATATATTCAAAAAAGTTTTGGAATTCAATCTTTAAACATAGTGACCATCAAACTATTTTTACATTCCATACACCAACTGTTAAAATATTTTTGGACATTACATAAGCAAAAGATATTTAATATAATAGAATTTTATCCAAAATAAGGAAAGGATTGTTCAGTTTATGATTATTAATAGCCAACAAACTGGGAAACTTTTAAACAGTTTCAAAATGTGATGAAACAAAACCTACTCAACAAGTAGTTACTGCTATCTTAAGGAAAGGTGAATTGATTTGATAATAGTAATGCATTACTAGAGATCAAAACTGAACATTCTTACTTTAGTACAATAATGATAAATAACTACAAATTGTCTCTAGGTATTTATAATATTGCATTAAACTATGTGAACATTCAAACATGACAGTATAAGTGAGCTAAATAGCTCTCTGAATGTGTATGTTAAATGAATGAAGCAGTTGTGGAAATCATAGTTACATTAATTTGACCAACATTACCCAGCTTTGTAATTTGTTATAAATAATAAAAAATTAATTGAAGTATATACTGTGTGATTTTAGAAGAAAATTTCTTCTATTAGATACACTTACAAGATCTTCTGCAGTACGAAAAAATTCTCTGACACTACGTGTGATTGGTCCGAATTCTTTGTATAACTTAATGTATGGCTGTAACCATGATGACAGCTGCTTCTTAAAACTTGGGTTATCAAATCGCATGTCACATAAAAGAATTACACCATAGTCTTTAGCATGCCGAATTACTCGTCCCATGGCTTGATTTACAGCACGAGATGCTTCCAGTTGATACCAATCTCTCCCTGTAAGAAACTATAAAGAAGATAATTAGTAAACACTAAAAATAATTTTTGAGGGTGTTAAGCTGCAAGAAGGCAATCCATCATGTGGTGGCAATTCACCTTCAATAGCATAGAAATAAATTTGACAGGGGAAGCAGAAGGGAGAGCAAGGTAGCCAAGGTTTAACTAGGGTCCCTGAATTATTTGCTAAAAGGTGATACCTGTATTGATTAGGTCAGTCTCTTAGTACGGTATACTGAAACTAAGGTCAACAAAAGCATTTAATATTTCAGACCATGAAATTTCTAGACTTTTCTAGGGATGTTTAACATATATAATTAAATGAAAATTTGAATAACATGCAGATTGGAAAACGAGGTTGTACATCATGACCAATACTTAGTCTAATACAAATTAATTAAAAATTTGAGACTAAAGTATATAGAACACAATAATAAAAAGTGCCATTTATATGGTTAATGGAAAAATTAAGTAACATATGACAAGAAGCTTCATCGTCCTTGGCTGGGTAAGTTTGTCAAAACCCAAAACCATACAACATTTCGACGGCTGTCAACATCGTTATCATCATCATCTGGCAAGATAATGATGTGGACTGTTACCAAACTGATGTGTGTTTTTGACAAACTTATCCAACTGGAATCCTAAGAGAATTTCATACACTATCTATGCTGGGAAAACCTTAAATAACTAAAGTATATTGGTTTCTAAGTAACTTTCATTAATGAAAGTCCAATAGACAGTAAAAATAAATTATTACCTCATTTTCTTTTGTTCTATTTTCATCCAAGTATTTTTGTTTGAGAACCACTCTTGGATCTTTGAATGGAGGATAGGGCAGACCAGTAATAATTACTGCCCGGCCATTAAAATCTGCAAAATCTAATCCTTCTGATACTTTTCCTCTAGTCACTGCCATGAAACATGCTCCCCTGATATTCGGGTCTTTAATTTTAGCATAATACTCTGACATTACTGCAATGAAACCTTCTTTGCTCTGTGGCTCTACAAATATTGGCTATAAACAAAACATGTTTATTGTTATGATAAGTTTAATTTTAAACTTTTAATGTTTTATATGAATATAAAAATTAATTTAGTTTTTAAAAACCATTAATAAGTGTAAATGAGTAGGCAACTGTTTTAAAAATTTAAATTATGAAAGTAAAGCAGTACATTACCTTTATTTCACAAATACTAGTCCAAATCCCAGCTAATTGCCACTCTTCTTGACATTTTTTCATGACAGGGTAAGATGGGAAAAATATTAACAATCCATGTGGAATGATTCGACAAAAATTAAGAATACTGCGTCCTAGAGATGCAATGTACTTGGGATCATTTCTGAAATTGATAATTACGTAAAATTCATCACTACAATAAAATAAAACACACAAAAAGATTCTCAACACAAACCTAGTATTGAATGAAGAATTTAATGGAAATCCATCAGGTCCTTTCGACAAAATTCCAACACAAACTTGATCAGGTGTAATTATGTGTGGATTTTCAAGTTGCACTGGTATTGAAATACCTAATTCAGAAATCAAAGGCTTAAGTGGAGCTAAAGTCCCACTTGTCAAAATAACACAACGGGCACCTTGATCCATAAGCATCTGCATCCTGGAAAAAGTAAATAAATAAATATACATATATAAATGTGTGCCAGAAAATGACACTGTTAAATTAATTAAAACAGTCAATAAGGGCAGGAAAGAGAGACAATGTTCAATGGCTGGCAATCACTGGTAATGTTTTCCTTACCTTCTGATGAAAGGGGTGGTGCCTCAGAAAATTCAAGAATTTGAAAATCCTACACGGTGCCTGCCATCTGTGAACTTTAGGTAAGTCACCAACTTTCTGTCTCTCTTTCCTGTCCCTATTGTTTTATTTATATGCATGACAACAAATATGAGTACTTTACAAAACTAACCATAATTCTGACATTATTAATCAGTGGCCTCAGGAATATACTGAACTTACATTTCCTTGACTGAATTACAAATAAAGTATCTGGCATTCAATGAAGGTTGTAATGTAGCATTTCACATTTTGACTATCCTCTTCATAAATGCACATGACTAGCCTACAGTTATAAAAACAGTCTTTTTTTGCTCAAAACAATTTTGTCTTCCTTGTATATTTCTCTACATTTTTCTCTAGTTGTGAGCTAACTCTACTGCAATTTTCCTATTCTTAAAAATCAAATTAATGAGACTAAACTGTATGTTCAATATATTTAGAGTTTGCTTGTCTTCAGACATCTGCTCAGATAAACTCCAATAATTTACTAACCCAAAACCAGGACTGAAACACCAGTAACTAATGTGTTTTCCTTTAGAACTTGAAAATGCAGGTGCATTTGAAACAGACCATGAATCTGCTTTTCCTTTTTTATTCTTCATCTCTTCATATGTTACATGAACCTACAACAGAAAAATAATGTTAACATGTAATGTGTTAAACTTAAATTTTGGTTCTGAAACAATATATGCTAGCCTATGAAATTAAAGTTAAATGTTAACAGCTAAAACACTAACATTATTTATTACTGAGAAATGAAACCAAGAAACAATATAAGATATAAATACTAAATAAAATACAATAAAATAACTAGTACAAACTCAAGATTTAAGTTAATATTAAAAATATCTTTACAAATAAACATACCTTATAACATCTTTTAACACGATCAATAAATTGAAAAGTTTGAGTATCAGTAGCAAAGACAACCCGTAAGAGGTCAACAAACTTTTGAAGGCCGGCTCCTTTCCTTTGAAATGGAGACGTACTAGTAGTTGCAAGATATTGCACAATTTTTTCTAATAATTCCATGACAATGGTTTTCTTACCATGTGTCAGCTGAAAATGTTATAAATATTAATAGCCAGGTTAAATTCTTTCTTGATTAATTATAGGATGTGGAGACATACAATAGTAGCTGTCACAAAGTGTGTTACCTCTGCTTTGCCAAGAAGATCAAAAATAAAACTTCCAGGATATGTCGATCCTTCTGGTGAAATGCTAATTGCATCAATAGCTTTTTCTAACTCCAGAAACATAGTTTTCAAAACACACAAGTCATCTGGTGTGAAGTCTTTTATAGCAGGTGATGATGATTCCCCAAAACCAATATCAAATCCTGACTGAGTTTCTTCATAAACATCTTTCATAACCTGAAATACAAACAAGAATTTAAAACTTGTCAGGAATGGGGTAGCAGTAACTATAATATATTTTCAAATTTCCAACCTGGGTTATTTCTTCAATACAAAGTGCTATGTCTGTGCTACGAATTTCTAAAGAAGCTGATTCTTCACACATTTTCTCAATATTATGTGCTTCATCTAATATTATTACGTTGTTCTGAAACAAGTAGCGTAGTATAATTTCAACACATTTATTAACTATGTGACAGAGGAATTTAAAATATACATTTAACACTTAACAACTTACTGCTACTTCAACTCCAAGTGTTTTTCTAGTTTTTGGATCTAAAAGGTAGTTGTATGGCATAAATATTATATCTGCATGCTGTTTCAATTCACGAGAAAGAAAATAAGGGCAACATCTCAATTTACGGCCTGCTGAAACCAAATCTTCAATATCTAAGATCCCTTCCTCCTTAAATGCCTTATCTTCTTTTTTTGCTTCCACATTATTATAAAAGTAACAGGAACGTGCTGTCACTCTAATACGGCACATATGAACCTGCAAACAATTATGGATTGTCATTTTAAATTTATATAGATGAAGAAATTTATAATTCAAGAATTATTTTTAATGTTAATACTTTCAGTTTACATTAATAATTTTATGTAAACAAGAATTTAGAGAAACAAGAACCTTAGTGCTATTGTTTGATTCCTTTGAAACTTCTGGGTGAATACACATTTGGTCTCTTGAACCAAGTATTGAAACTTTCATATATTTGTATGATGTTCGTTTCAGTTCCTGCATAGCTTGAGATAGTTGTGAATGTGTTCGTGATGCATAGATGATCTTTGGCATTCCTGTAAGACCAAACACTTTGGATGATATATAAGAAATACATAATTCCAAAACTACAGTATTAAAATTAAATGATTAATAAGACTGTGAACTCTTCAAATGCAATAATATTAATTTCATTACAAGTAATTTATACTGTTATAAAGTTATATTTTCTATTTACATATTGAATCTTGAACTTGTGAGATGAGTAATAACATTTTAGGCTAAATAAAATAGAACTGACTCATAAGTAATATAAATTATCTGAAACTTTCTTATCTGACTTAAAATTTCTCTATCAATTACAATTACAGTGAACCATTATGATGAAGTAGATCCAAAACCTGTCTTGACAAGAACTGAACAATTTGTACAAACAATAACAATAAATTGAGGACAATGAAATACAAGTATGTTTTAATCAATAAACTTGTTTCCTTGATGTACTGGCTTAAGATTAGTACAAAACCAGAGGTAGGTAATAATTCCGGCCCATTTATTACTATGTATAATAGATAAACAATAACTGGTAACAGAGACTATAGCAAATCAGATTTTATTAACAAGACACACATGCATGTTTAAATTTACAAACTTCAAAATTTATTGTGTCATACTTACCTCAAAGTCAAACTTCATACAATAATTTCTCTATTCTTAAAAATGATAATTTATTATTAATCAAATTTAAAAATAACCTCAATTAAATTACAGTATTATTTCAATTACAATGATAAAATATCAGTTTTAAAGAACCTTTTAAGAATTGTTATTTGCTGTGCATATACACTTAGAGGTAACTACATCATATAAATAAATATTACACCATCTACAATTGTTTAAGAAAAGACTCTGTTATATTATATATATATTAATAAAATATATGTACCAAATTTTACATTAAATATTGTGTAAAAGAAGTTATCATTCTTATGTTCAATGGAATGAATTTAGTTGCCTTTATGTTAAATGAAATTGCTAATATATAAATGTGGAAACAAAGAAATAAATTATAAAATTAGACTTAAGAAAATTAGCATGTGAAACACTTGTTTTACAATTCTACAATACACACAAAAACAATATATGGGAAAAATACTAACCCCACATCAAACTGTCTGTACCATTAGTTGGCCCTGCGGCAGAATTAAGATTTTCTTGTAAACCTGTAACGAAATCGCCACCAGGAAGCTCATATTGTCCACCATGTGCTTTCATTTGAAGTTGAGCTTTCTTTACACTTAACCATGCCAATGATGAACATAACAAACTAAGGGTTTTTCCAGTGCCTGTTGGAGACTCCAGAACTCCATTTTTGCTCTGAATTGGGCAGAAATAAAATTATTTACTTCCCCAAAGATTATTTTTGTAGCAAATATTACAACTAAACTTACATTTTGCAAACATTCAATTACTTTTTCCATATATGACCTTTGAACTGGATAAGGTTCAAAAGGAAAATATACAGGAATGTTACTGATCATATATTCAGACATTTTAAACTTTTTCTTTTGATGTCTATTATAAAAATATAAGAAGACTATAATATCGAACACTATATAGGTTATGGAATGTTCCGTAGCAGATAATCATGAAAGTATAAAAGCGGAAGGTATTTAAAACTAAACTACATGTTTTTATTTGTTCGTGGGTGATATTGCATTCAAATCTATGAACAAAATCTCAATTTATCCAAATCAGTTATATTTAATTTCAGACACACACAAATACAATATCAAATTCCCGCCTATCATGTATACCAACCAAAAACAAACAACTTTTTCAAAGATCAACATTTCATTTCTATTTCATTATTCAACTGTTTTCCCAAATCGTGTGTACATAGAATTTGTAAGATCGAAATAATGTAAATGAATCTTTTATAATTAATAAATCCTAATTTCAACTCAAGAGTGGTATATTTACATAAGAAGCTTTCGCCTTTCATCTGTCATATTGTCTTCTATCCTTCTTATATCTTATTTAGAAATCTACGAATGCTAATAATGTTTTCCAAAGACTTTTGGTTTAAATTTATATACAAAGAAATGTTTTGTTTACTTAAGGAATATATCGCTGGAGAACAAAAAAGTAATTTTCTGACAAAGCGAAAAGAAATATTTCTTATTCGTTGAAACACTTTCGAATTTCTCTTGACAGTGAACAATAACAAAAAATAAATTCCCGAATAATTTTGAACAACTCTGTTAACTTGAACTAGAGTGTTCAATTAGCCTTCTTTAATAGTTTCTCTGCTATGAGATTCAAATCGGTTTATTTTGTTTTCTGATTCTCGAAGGAAATATTCTGTTAGTAAATTTTCGTTGAATGTCTGAATCAACTCTCCAAGTCATTTTTCGTATTAATTCTGATACTCTTAAATACAAGTAGTATAATAATTATTTTTAGCATTACTATCAGCAGAGGAGAATTTAGACTTGAGGCAGCCCTAATATTCTGTCAGTGACAAACATGATTTCCGTATACCTAAAGGATTAAACTGAAATTCAATTAATTATTTTTAGGGGGAGGGGAGAGATTCCAATAAGGTTGACGACCCTAAGGTAACCTTATGTAGTTTATATCTAAATAAGGCCCTCACTATCTGTATTTCCGGCTTCGATTTTAAGTCACATATTTATAATTATTGGCCCTAATCCTCGTCACACAAGTTGAACGAGACGCTTCAAGATTTTCGTTACTTATCATGATAAATATTCATTAGTATTATGGCCAGGTGAACGTAATAGGTACTATTTCATTGAGTGTTTCAATGTAGCTACTTAACATTTTTAATGTGTTCTGACATTTTTTCAATCATTTGGTCTTCCTCATCTCTTGTCACACTCTTCAAGCCTATCTTTTAATCTTGACTTTTTCTTCGTTGTAAGTATTTTTTCCTAGTCTTATGTTTCTATGATAGTTAACAAAAATTAATTATTATTCATGAGGATTGCCCAGAAATTTGTCTATACTTAAAACTAATTGTAAATCAGAGAGAGAATGGGGAGAGGGAGACTTACATTTGATAAACCCACAACCCTTAGTCAAAGCATCATAAACTAGGCTATATATCTATTGTATATTTCCGATATCGTCGCTCATTTCAGAACAATTTTTCGCTTATTCACAATCGCGTGCTGCGTATATGTTGGATGACATTTATTAGTTTGGAACGGGGCCGCATTTATGCCTCAAGCTATTTGAAATATGGGGTCCTTAATATCTCCAGATTTTCTTTGTTGGTGGCAAATATGATTTTCAGATACCTGAAGGGGTAAACTGAAGTACAATTTAGTAGTATATTGATAGTGAAGTAGTAAGTCTTAAATAAAAATCATTTTTGAGTGGTCTGGGCCCCTGCAGCTTGTTCATAAATCCGGCCCTGGCTTCGAAACTCTCGAAATGTCAATATTAACTTTTTGTTTTAGTGTCTGGTGTTTAGTTTGTCTGTTGTTATACGTTCAGTTTTCGTCTGAATAATAAAGTGTGTCTAGAATTTGTGCGGAACATTTTATTACTCTGCAACAATTTTGGCTTTTGATTAATATTTTTAAATTTTTATTCTTCCACTCTAAAATGGTCTAATGCAAAAGAAGAGTTATTGCGCTGAGACGTCGAAGTATTGGTTGTTCTCTTGGAGGTATCCATAACCTCTACAGATAGCAGCCAGCAGGAATTATAGTTGAAGAACAAGTTTAAGGATTCAACACGGCGATTTACCTAAAAGAGATGCAGTGAAAACCCTTGAAAACCTGCATCAGCTAGGTCGGGTTTTTGAGTACTATTCTCACGCCCATCCGAATGACGGGGGAGGCGTTTGCTGTAGGGACGCAGCATTACCTTTTTCGTGTCTCCACCAGGAGGCAGCTGGCTGACTGATCCAATGGGATAAGCGGACAACACTTACTGCACACCCAAGGTCTTCGACCCCAGTACATACACCTTCTATATAATAAGTGAAGATGACTCGGCATGTGAGAACCTTGAAAAACTAGAGAGTGCGAGGCACCTCAAAGATGAGCCAAGCAATCAATATGAGGGAAGATGCCTGCGAGAGAAAGCTCCCACGGGCATTTCTTTGCAAATACGTCAACAGAGACGACTACTAATAAAGAGTTTATTTACCATATTGTTGGTTATAAATTATTTTTTACCTCACTTATCATACATGCACCTAAAATTTTCACGCTGTCTTTATATATTTAATCTCAAGTTCTGTTTAAATCGCGCCTTCATCACCAATCTAACGATATCCGTTTCCTGCAGGCTCCTACCCCCTTCATTTTCATATAGTCTATTAATACCTACATAAACACACGGTGTTCAATCATAGTAATGACTTGACAAAAATAATATATTGTAATTGTCAGTAATTTGTAGCACTAACTAATTCGTGAATTGTGTTGTCTACCCTCATGGAACATGTCCGAATATGTCAGTTCCTCGGTGGATCCGGCGAAGTTCATAATTAATGACTTGGCGCAATTACTGGCGCCGTGTGATGAGTCAGGTCTACAATATGGCTGCAGGCGAGGAGAGATTCATGATTAGCCGCAGATGAGGCTGTAATCTGTGCAGCTGCCTCGGATGCATCTGGCCTAACCCTTGCCAGGTGGGACCAAACTGAACCAAGAGAATCTTGGCATTCGTTTATCACGAACTATGACTTTTATATCCGATAGGCAACCACAAATTTGATTTACTGTATGTGGTTAGCATTTAACAATAGCTAGCCTTGATACGACAGTTTTCTGTGAAATTTATATTTATGTCATTAATTATTATTATTTTATTTCAGTCATATTCAATGGTGGCTGCTCCTTGGTAAAAAAAGAGACAAATTTCACATTTCTAATCTATCGAAATAACCGTTAATAATCTACTTTGTTACATACTTTTAGTAAATCAGTTATAATGAAATAATGTACAAATTTAAAGTATATGACTGTAAATGATACGCATGCATTGGCAGTAGTAATATTATATAACATTGATTATCTGTGACATGAACTTTGTACAGCTATTAATACAGGCAAATAATTTTGCTGAAAATGAGCGTGCGACAAATCAATGTGACAAATTATCCTGTGAAAGAGTCAACAATGGTTAAAATAACAATAAATAAATATTTATATAACAACGAGTGTAAATAAAATCGAATTAAATCAAAAATTATATTTGATGAAAATTTAAAAAAAACAAATACAATTCTTTCGGCCCTTCGGGACCTTACCAGATACTACATCAATTAAAAAGGAGGCCTCAATTAAATACCTCATGATGCTGAAATTAAATTTGCATTCAAAGAGAAGTAAAAAATTTAATTCACTGCTTCCACAAAATATATTCTTTCTTCTTCGCCCAATGGCTCAACACCCATCTTGAGGACCTAGGCCTACCGAGGCGGCTGCGGACTGTCATCTGGCGTGACACATTCCGAATTTGGGGTGATACATGTTCAGTGTATCAATTCCCCATCCCGGTCCTCGCGACCATCGACAAAAAATATATATATTTCACAAAATAAAGACATTTTACAACGCATGTAAAGGATGATTACAGGGTGTTGTAGTTTACAATGTTACGCCACTTTGAAGTATAGGGATCGATTCTGATTCTTGCGACAAATACGGGAACCCTGAGCGTTAATTTACGGCCTACTAATCATTTGAAACTTTCCAGAAGCCTCGCTTCTCATGATGATCGACGGAAATCGCATAATCTCATCTGCTAGTTCCAGAAAAATGTAATTTGAATCTAAAATTGTATTGGGGATCATTTCACTGTGAATTGAATGATTTACACTTCTTTGAATCCTAACCTAACTTGAAGATCATGAAGAAATAGAACTAACAAGAATTCTAAGGACACTAATAAGTATAACCTAGCCCCCCAAGTTCCGTTTAAATATTTTAATTTAAAAAGAAGCTACTCATCCATCTATAAGAATAAGAGTATATTATGAGTATATAGGGACATTTGTAAAACTATGAAATTAAGAAATAATTTAATAAATTTAACTCACTTATTCAAAGAAGCTATAGTAGAGAGGATACACTTAGGCTCAGAATAGTTAGTTAGTGTCACTTCTACTTTTATAAATTAGCCTATTTTATGAACTGAAACTTAATATTTCAAACCAAAATACAAACACGTGGAAGGACAATGATAATAAAAAAATATTTTATTAAATCCTTAAAATATTCTTACATTTGACGTAGTCAAGGCAGATTTCAAACTATATTTGCCCAATTCAAAATTATGAAACCAAAGCTAAGATTAAAGATTGAAATTTTTCTTTGTGAATTGTTTGTATAAACAGTTCTTGGGCTTCTAACGGAATAGAAATGACGCAGAGTGACGTTTCGATGACCGGCTCCATCATCATCTTCTGACGAAGTGGTTAGCCCCCCGAGAAATGTTTATATAAAGCTAAGATTTTTTATCATTATAATTTAATAGAATTATTCAATTGAGAATAATTTTTTTACGAGTATTGGAATCATGAAGAGTATCTACAAATGACAAAAAATAGAAAGAAATTCGCATAGTTCATTTACAAATATCAACCTTTGTTCTTACAGACAGGAAATAGGGAGGCCTGACAACGCATTCTACACCGCTCAAATTATATTAGTCCCGAATTAAAAAACCGTACCAGGCTAATACAAATAAGTAACTGGGCATTGTTGGGCACCCAGCTAGTTAAAGAATATTTTTGTATGTAGATTATTATTAAATAAACACTCGAAGGGTTGTGAATATTACAGGCCTTATCAATTAATTAAATTTATATATTTTATATATATAAAATTATTTAGAAGCACTACGACTAGGGTCTCGTTTTCTTGCTAACTGTGGAATCTCTTACAGACTCATAATCACTGCCATTGCAAGGACCCGAAGCCGAGAACTCTGTGATACGAGGCAGCATATTTATTTGCCCTAAATCTTAGATACTAAAAATAAAATAGATACCGTACTTTTTATATATTCGATGTATTCAACTTTATCAAAATTCTGTACCTGTTGTTTCGTGTTTTTAGGGCCAAATAAAAAGAGTTATTTGACCAAGTTCCACCCGAACGAAGTCGTGGACATATCTAGTCACTGATTAAGACTAAAATCTACTGGCTAAATAATTTTACTGTCTTCACCTCGTACTGGAGCCATAACAAAATGCCTGATTGAGAATTAACGGGACGTTCCACGGGGATCAACATTTTGGCTCACTCTTTTTAAATGTCTTTAACAATAAAGGAATTTTTCACTCTGTTAATACCAGAAAATACTTGACATTGGTCTTTCTTGAAAAAAAGGAAGACTGTTCTTTTTGCAAACTCGTTTAAAATTCAAGTTTTTACCTAATTTAAAATGTTATTATTATGAAACGTAAAATAATGCTATCATTCAGTGCTGAAAAGTACTGAACACCTTCTGAAAATTTAATAAACATACAAAGGATAACGATTCTAATATTATAGTTATACATTATAATATTGTGAGGAATATAAAATTTTGCCCAAATTGCAATATTTTCTTCCTTTGCATTCCGATTCCCCAACTGTTACTTTGTCCCATGTTTGGAATCTATATTCTTTCAAATGATAGCTGGTGGTAAATAAGTCTGATGAAATAATACATAAATACACTCCATAAGATTGTTGTAAATTATCCTAATTATTTTAATTTAACATTCCAATACCTTTGATTTGGATTATAAAATGGGTATATCCAAACCTAAGATGGTAATTTGTTTTAGGTTACGTAAACTACGTGACTTATTTTATTTCGACGGATTATAAGTCATGCTGTGGCTAAAACACTACAGTGTGGTTGTGAGGTGGCAGGTACAGTCGGAACTCATGGCACGTGCCCGCATCCAGGTGCGACCAGGTGGGCCAGATGCGGGTTCAGGTATAAAACACACCCACGAGGTCCGCACGTCGCCAGTTTGCTGACAGCATCTCTCGGTGAGGACGACCTTAGCTAAACTGTAAGTCTTACTATTAAAACATGTCCCTTGCCAGCTTTTAACAATAATAATTAATTAAAAATACCGAATATCTTATAAAAAACTCAAAGTCACAAAGCTTAAATAAATACTATTTTCTATGCAAATAGAAATATTAGTTAAATTATTATTGTTATAAAACACATAAAACTATAGTGATAATTTTTTTAAATTATCTTCAAATACAACCGGAAATAAATCATGCATTTAACTATACATAATAGATAAACCAAAATTATACAAAATAAAAATAATTATTTTATGATAATAAATATTATATGAGAAATTGTATTATCTTTTATCATGGCGATAGAATGCATTTATAATTTAAACTGTAACATTTCAAATTTATAAATAATTTCTCTACCTAATATACAAAACATATTCTAATTAAATTCATATTTATCATTAACCATGTGCTTTTTTGTTAATCGAATGCTACTGACATCAAAAACCTAACATGACTTTTATGCTCACTCATTCAGCTGTTTCATATCCCTTATCGATGGCCCTAGATACATTTTAAAACATATGATACAACATAAATTTGTAAACTTGACTTTAATAAATATTATTTAATTTCAGACCCTAAGTCTATCACCCTAAGTCTATCACTATCTAATACTTAGATTCGCGTATATTTAACTAGATTTTGTTCTACTTACTTAGATTTAATAATGTGGGCTCTAAGTTAGTTATTGAAAAAAAAAAGATACAATTTATAAAGAGGTTTAAGATGTAAAGGTATGAGGAGGGATAGCTGTGGGAGTTTTCTCTCCACAGATCGATGAAGGGTCTTACCTTCGGGGCTGCCTCGGTCTCTCTCTGATCTCAAGGTTCTCACAACGCGAGGCACCTTCATCTTTTTTTGGAGATTTATGTACGATATGTACGGTAAGAGTTGCCCGATAATCCCAATGGATCAGCCGGCCAGCTACCTTCTAAGACTGGTGGAGATGCGGAGAAAGGATTGCTCTGACCCCACAGCAAACTTTTCTCCTGTCATTCGGAAGGACGTGAGGACCCAATAGCCCGACCTACAAGATACAGGTTTTCAAGGGTTTTCCCTACATCTCTTTCTGGTGAATTACCAGGTTGGATCCTTAAGCTATAGCATGGGGGCCCTAGTCAACCAACTCGATCTACGTGATACGGCTTGGGGGATAAGACATTCCAGAGGAGTTCTGGGAAGTCCGTCAGGGTTGACTTCCTCCATCTGGACTTTCCTTCCCCACTCCTCTGGCCTCAGGTCAAGGTTTTTAAATTAAGTCTCCCATAAGCTGAGACGACCTTGAGCGGCTTGAGGGGTGTTTGTACGGGCGTCACAGGCCTTCGGCATACGGTAAGAGTTGCTGAACCAGACGGCCAGATGCTCCATAATACTGATCGAGACATGGAGGCGGGCTTGTTGCGCTCCCACAACAGTCCAATCTCTCGTCATCAGAAGGGCTTGGAAGTATTACCAAATGTCCGATTTACCGGATGCAGGTTTCCTAAGGTTTTCCCTGAGTCACCTTTAGGTGAAACAGTGGCTAGGATCCTTACACTAGAGCCCGGGTCCCTAGTCAACCCTTTACTACCTTGCTTTACCTTCCACATCCCCCAATTTAAATTCTCTTCCTATGTATTAAAACGGAGTCGCCTGTTTAAGGATCAGGATCACCCTCACGTAGCTTTTCACCTCCCCCCGCTCCCTCCCCATAAAATGTTGTATATATTTAACTGATCTTAATGGGAAACCCAGGGTCGGAAAATCCGAAGCAGTATATAAATGTTAAGAAATGACAAAAGAATGATTATGGAATTATCAGATCTGCCTGTAAAGTGTTGTCGAGCTCTTTTTGTATTTATATTATGCTGTAAATATAAAGTGACCTATTTAAAATTTTGAATAATAAAAGGCAATTAAAATTAATGATTAGCAAGATTTCGTTTCTTTGGCTATTGTTGGTAAACATTTATTTTTCGTTGAATGTTTTCTCTATTCGCGAATGTCGATACCCTGTCTGCTGCTTCTTTGTTCCAACCCTGCATCACCATGGAATTCGTACAGTCTTCTAATTGAACGACGGAAATGAAATAGTTTTCTAATTGCGAAAAAATGTATTCAATAAATAACGTTAACAACTAGAAGTGACTTGTTGCAACTATACAATTTTATCACTCTTATTGCGTTGAGTTACCGAATATAACTAAAAGTAAGAAATGAAACTTCACTGAGTCAATTATATTTTCAACCCTTCAGCCCATTTTTATTACTAAGTCCAAAAATGTTGACCGTAATAAATTTGCTCGCTCTAATCATCCAGTTCGCGGCTGACAGACGGTCATAATTTTGTGTCGCAGGCACCATCCTTGTTATCTAAGAGCGTTTAGTTTTCCTGGTGGATGGGGAAGACAATATTGATACTGTCTTGACTGTCATCCGGGCCCTAGTGCGTAATTCTATACTGTATAAACGCGAGCATTTCGAATTATGCGTCGTTATATGACTTTCTCAAGGATATTACTTATCAGAAACCTTACATGAAGATGAAAAAATTGGAACGATTGATCGTGTTAAGTGCATTATCTTGTACTGCGGAAATTCACAAAGATAAACAGCTATCGCCTTTAAATTTAAAAAAAAGTGTATTTCGTCATATTATTCTTGAATCACTGTCTGAAAATAACTTCTTTTTTTGTGATAACAAAGACAATAGTTCCATATTGTGGCCTTAGATATTACTAGAATCCTTCACATAGCAGACTGAATAAATCTGAAACAAACCTATATTAAGTTTAATACTGCCTACTTCGTATCATTGTATTATGTTAATTCCTGTCATAGATAGCAGAAGTCCGCGATAGAACTTATTTATTGCTTTGGCATGTGTACGAGGATTCTTATTACGGCAAGAGTTTCATTTCTCATTACTCGTTAAGCTTTTCCTTGTATAAGTGCATGATATTTATGTGCAGTCGTTCCCAAAGCCCTTCATTTCTAATAAAGTGGAAATTTCTTGCTCCTGTTATGTCTTAGCTTAGATTATCTTACATTAATTCTGTTAAAGATCTTCTTGACGAATTGAGGTTACTGACAGACCTTTCATGGAATTTGAAGAGACAGGAGGCCAATTTGGTAAATAAAGAATGAAGAATCCTTCTTCATGTATTAATTATATATAAGCTTAATTAAACACACTAGCACGTTTTTTGTTTTTGTTTTATTGGGCGGGGGCAGGGTAACAGGATGATCCTGAAACAGTAACTACCCTTTAATAGTATAGGAAGGGAATTGAAAAGGGGGGAAGCGGAAGGAAGAACAAGGTAGCTCCTGGGTTCTAGGTTAAGGATCCTACCCGGTGTTTCACCTAAGGAAATGCAGGGAAAACCCTAGAAATCCTGCATCTGGTAGGTCGGGCATTGGATACTATTCTCACGCCGTTCCGAATGATGGGAGACGAGTTTGCTGTGGGGTCGCAGTATTTCCTTCTCCGTGTCTCCATCAGTTTTAGGAGGCAGCTCGCCGACTCATCCAATGGGATCAAAACTATATATATCTATATATAATTATTATTATTTCTTAGCTGCTATTGGGCATTCGTCCGGTGGCAGCTAAATACAAAGAAAACACAAATACAATTACAAAAAGAAAATACAATTCACACTAAGGAACAATTTTGATTGTAGGTTTTGAACTGAAAAAGAAAAGAGAAGTCAGGAGTCACACAGAAATCACTTCATTGATTCTAAAAAACTGCTCACTTTAGTTTCCTTAGCCTATTCCTAAACTGATTTACGCTACTCGGAAAAGTCGTGAGTATTTTTGCAGGCAAGCAATTCCAATCACGTATAGATCTATCAACAAATTAAAAATTTCCTACGTCTGCGCGTTGCCCTTTTTCTTTAATTTTGAACGTATGATCATTTTTAGCAACATAATTCGGCGCCGTTCGTTATTTCTTTCCAGGGCCTGTGTTTTTTTGGGGGTAACAGGCTACATGAGGGTGATCCTGAAACAGGCAACTCCCCTTTAATAGCATAGGAAGGGAATTGAAAAGGGGGATGCGGAAGGTAGAGCAAGGTAGCCCAGGGTTAACTAGGGCCCCCGGGCTATGATTTAAGGATCCTACCCGGTGTTTCACCTAAAGAGATGCAGGGAAAACCCTAGAAAACCTGCATCAGGTAGGTCGGGCATTGGGTACTATTCTCACGCCCTTCCGAATGACGGGAGACGAGTTTGCTGTGGGGTCGCAGCATTCCCTTCTCCGTGTCTCCACCAATTTCAGGAGGCAATTGGCCGACTGATCCAATGGGATCAGCGGACAACTCTTGCCATATGCCCAAGGTCTTTGACCCCAGTACATATACCTCCTAAAATAGGTGAAGGTGTCTCGGCATATGAGAACTTTGATAAAAAATACACAGAGAGAGTGCGAGGCATCCCCGACATGATCAGGTAAGCCCCGCAGTCACTCTGGGCTGAAGCGTCTACGAGAAACTCTCGCAGCGCCTTCCCATCTGGAGGGCCTGTGGTTCACCCTTATAAGCTTTATATATTGCACACAACCTCACACGTGTGAGAGCTTCTAAATTCTCGGGAGGATTGTTCGCGAATCGACCCCCACACATTTCAGCCCGTTTTTAGTATTTTTTTCCAACACTAGTGTGTGTTCATTTCGATATGGATCCCAGCACGTTACCCCACACTCTAAAATTGACTTGACCAGCGTTTTGTAAGCACTAATCTTGGTTTTTCTCTTGCTTTTCCTCAAGATCCTCCACCCTTTACCTGATACACGTGATATACGATATGTGAGTATAAATAAGTATATATATTTATTTATTTCAGTACCTCATTACACGGTTCTATTTTATTTTTAGTGAAGGAGATTCATGTTGCGTAGTTTGAGGAATGAAATTCTTAACGAGATTAAATTTTTTTTACGTAAAATTCAATGAGTCGATTAAACATGAAAAGTGCTGTATCAACTCTTAGGTGTTAGGTATTTGTTTGCTATTTTTAATAATCTGATGACAGTAGTCGTAGAAAACCTTGAAACAAACTGATTAAGAGAACTGAAAATATTATGCATGTTTGGTTGATTACTTTGGGATGTTTTCCTCGATTCAGACGACAGGCCAGCGTTGAGCAAATGAGACGAGGTATTGGAAGATGGTGGAGGAGCAGACTTCGCCTGGGACGTGTGGTGTTGACGGGGAGAAGCCCTCGTCACACAAGCACGTTCCCCACAGAGAGAAGCCGCCGCAGCTCGTGGCAAGACGCAACGCGAGGGAGCGACGCCGCGTCCAGGCCGTCAACAGCGCCTTCTGCAGGCTGCGCAGGGCCGTGCCCATCGACGGTCACAGGTCAGTCCCTATTCTCACATTTTGGAAGGAAACTGGGAATTTCTTTAAAAAGTGGGCACCACCGAGGAGACCGAAAAGCGAAGATAAGAACTAGAAGTACCCTAAGTAGGTATGAAAACTGGGAGGAAAACAGAAATTAAACGACCTCAGTTTTCAAACATAATTTTAATATCAGAAATAAATACACACAATTATTATTATTATTTAAATATACCTGAACATTTCGACGCAGGTTTGCTTCTTTTTCTAATAGCTTCTCGTTTAAACGCTGTAAGTTAAGGACGCAAAGTTGCGTCGAATCGTCCAGCTATATGGTTAAATAATTTCTCTATAACTGTTTCCCTCATTAAAATTTTATCTGAAAACTATGGTAACACAATTTATTATTATTATGATACACAGATAACTTACGTATATTGAATAAACAGCTATACCAGCGGGTTCCAACTGCGTCAAATGGCGACAGAAGAGAAAAGTAGGAATTTCTTCAAATACCCGGCTTGGCTGAAAATACCGAAAAGTATAATCACCTTCACGGGTACGGCGGGTTGCAGCATTTATCCAACCCTCATCCTCCCTCCCTCAAAAGGAATCAACCTGTATTTAACAGGTTTTTGTAACTCCGGCAGTATTTAGACTGTATAATATTGAAGTTCCTTCAATACTTCATCTACATCAAATAGATAATAATAACTACGCAGCTATCTGACTATAATAATATACTAAATAGTTTAATGGCCTAACAGGAACGATTTTAACCAATTATGCACTTTTATTCTCATACCTATAATTTTTCCAATGTAACTTTAATTAACAATATATATTAACATTATACTTGATCTATTCATTGCATTTATGCCTATACGATTTGGCGCGTTAACATCTAGTTTTTTTTAAAGTGAATGTACTGTGGATTAAGCTAGTATAACATGGTTGTATGGCAATTATAAAACAAATGAAAATTTAAAAAATCAAGTATAATGTTAAGTGAAATGCATTTTTTACAATTTAGAGATTCGATGAATATGACCTTGCCAAAGATCGAAAGCTGCGACGTTTAAATTGTTTGAATTAAATATTAGTAACTGTAAAACAGTTTCTATTCTTTATTTAAAAAGTATATCACAGTTAACAATGTCAAATTGACACAAAATTGTGGTTTCACAGAAAAGAAAAAGAAGGAAATTGTCTAAACACCACTATGAAAGCATCCAACTCGATTGGTGTATACTTAATCCGACAGAATCTTGTTTGTATACACTATTATGATGAAGGGAAAAGCACGCGTTCAGTCTTCTTTTTTTGAGCGTTTTTCCATAACGTTCAACGTATAGTTTTCCTTAAAAGTATAAATTCCTGGAATTCGATCGTTTACCAGTAACACGGCAAGTTACCATATTTTACAGAAGAAATCAAACAATATAAGAAATTAATATATAGACAGGAAAAGAACAATTTATTACACTTAATAATTTTTATTTCATGTATTTAATAATTCAATAATATTGATGGTTTTACCACCTATTGTAACGCTGCCTCCTGGTTTCCCCTCCTGCCGACGACAAATTGCCTAAATTGAATAGTCGCAACGCACTTTTTATTAGTATAAATAAGAAAAATAGAATCTATGTCTCGAATGTCTGGATGTTTGACTGCAGAATCTTAGGATTTAATTGTAAACAAATACCAAAATGGTTCTCAGATTATCAGTTACTGAATGGATTCACCAAATCCTATTTTCAACGTTCCCGAGAAAATAGTAGAAAAATTGAAATGAAATCTCGTAGAAATATTACTTAGCTGTGTTAGAACTTTATTTTATCTCGTGTCTGATCATATTATTCTTAACTTTATTTTATCACTCACAACTCCGAAAAGGAAACGCGTATAATAAAAATCTTTCCAGAGAAAGTAGTCACTACTACTTAAAATATAAATCAAACATTCAAATAAATAAATAAATGAATAGTTTAGAACGTCATTTAAAGCTGTAAAGCAATTAAAATACAATCTCATTTGTTCTTATCAAAAATGTAATTTTCTTTGGGATCGTAGGTTTTCCCGGTGTATTTGCTGTAGAAAACCTCTCGGGTTTCAAACCGGGTTTAACATTGATTTAGACGTGACATTTCAACGACTATATGACTTTGTGGACCCGAGAGCTTTTTCTAAAACATATTTTTAAATTTTAAGTATTTGCAATTAGAATACAACAATTAAATTAGTTGACCTAATAACTAGGTGGTTCTTCTTTAATGTGATTAGGTCTCCACCAGGATCAAGTCCTCCTTTGGTGTTCCTTAGATAACTGCGTCATTCCCAATTTTAAGCCGTCTTTTATTTATGACTCCATCGGTTACTGACTATATTTTTACATTTTTTATAAAATTATTGTTTAAGGGTTAATATTATATTTTAATGGTTTAGGGGTAAACGCGTGAGCAAAGTGAAGACTTTGCGGAAAGCAATCGAGTACATAGAACAGTTACAACTTCTACTTCAGGCTGCTGGACAGACTCATGAACAGGTGAGATCATACACTGATTTATGATAATAATTTATGAACAGTTTGTGATCTTAGTATACAATACTATTTACCTTTTAAATTAACGACTCATGCTATATCAATTTTTTTATCTTATTACAAAAAATAGTTTTCTACATCCTAACATAAAATTAGTATTACAATCCTATAAATCTTGTTTATATGGATAAAATGCTCATTTTCATGAAACCACAGTGTAATAAGTATTTAGAAATAATAATTTTACTTTCATCCCGGCATTCCAACATACTAAAATTAATTCTTTATGCTTTTATTAACAGATGTCTGACAGAAATAAAGAAAATTCAGCCGAGGTAACAAACAGATGGACCTCTTTTGATATGGTAATATATAAATGTCTTTAACGTTGTTTAAGAGAAAGTTATTTTAACACAAATAAGACAGCCGTTGCTTTAAGTTTGTACCGATAAGTTTAATATATGATCTTAAACTATGAAATTACGTCATATTGTAAATACTTATTTTGTAATAGAGTACAACATTATGTAGATCAACTTAGGATGGTCATAAAATTAACTTTCCAAAAATATAATTTCTCTACCAGAGTGTCTTGTTGGCTTTTTAAATAAAAAACAATTTAGTAAATTTTACCCTTACATGTCGACACATAGATTAATGAATGGTGTTTGTGTTAAATAATTGTAAATTATTCACTTCAATTGAGATGAACAGTACATAATTTTAACATGAGTAACATAAACATAATTTATGTCAATGTCCCTGATATTACATTTACAGCTATATTTCCGCATAATTTTTCATAGATTAACAACAAAAGATGTTCAATCGAGATAAATCGAATTTTTATTCAGAAAAAACTTAAGCACTAATAATAATAATTCATCATTAATTAATATATTACATATTCCTCTATCAGAGTTTGATTTTGGTCGAAAAATTCAAAAAATGAACATTTTATCTTAGAATTCACGGTCGCTCAATCCACATACGGAATTCACCTAAAATCTTCATACATTCATAATTTACATACAACAGTTGTTATTAATTTCAACAAATATTTATAGTTTATTTTTGTATTTCGTTCCAGATTTACAGAATTGGATCCCAGCAGACGGAATCATTTGAAGAATTTTTCGAAGATTTTGAAGATGAATTTTAGATGTAATATTTGTAGAAAACCAAAATACTGAGAAATTTATTAATACACCAATTTCTTGAGCTGTTTCTCTCAGTGCTGAACTATTCTAGTCTGAATTGGAAACGAATCTAGTCAATTGTCACGTCCTTTTACGTTTCAGTCATGAGACATTATACCTACGTGAAATCATTTAATGTATAAATGTATATTTTAATAAATGCAATTTATTAAACTATAGAGTTTATTCAATGCTTGACCAAAAATATAGAAATATAAATTTTTATTTCCTGGTTTCCTTCCCACCATTTTAATAATTCTCATTCAGAGGAAACAAAAGTGGGAGTGCCACAAGTATCTATTTTCCATACATAAATATTTTTATATATGTCTGTAATTTAGCAAAAATGATGAATCCAAATACCGAGGTTATTCACGAGACCTTGACGTAGGCAGGCAGCCTTGCAATTATTGATTCACTGGAAATCCAAATAAAAATTATGACACTAATTTCTGATGGAATGAAGCAAAACGGTAAAAAAATTTTGAAGTTCAAAACAGTAACATTATGTACGGTTAAGAAACGCGTTTAGCCCAAGCTACCTATACTGTTGTAATAAACGTTAAAGTGCAACAAATATACTAAAATTAGAATCCTTTTCAAAAACATATGCAATTCATGGGGTAATTTGTCTAAAAAATTTAATATCCAAAAAATATTTGTTCTTCAAGAACATCTTGCAAGGGTTTTGTAAAAATATTTTTTGAAATTTTATTCTTGCACGTGATTACACGCAGTATTTAATGATATTTGTGTTAAATAATATTGGACTGTTCTTAACCAATTAAGGTGGACAGAATTTTAATATCAATAACTATTCACCACCAATTCAGATGTACATACTTGCACAAAGAAGGAAAAAACACTGTTAATATCTCAGAACATTCGTTTATTGAATACTAGCTTACATATATAGTATTATTTTAATTTATATTTCAAGAGTCATTCTATACCCTTGAAGAAGAGCGACTCATAGGGTCTTCAATACTGTAATTTCCTGAAACAATCAGATTTTTTTAAAACGAATTCTTAAAAAGTATAATATTTCATGAAGAAGCAGAAAATTACAGACAAAAGTAAATACTACTAAATATTTCCCCTCTTTTTGATGCTGATTGAAAAACGGTAGAGCCGTAAGAGCGACTCGCCGCAGAAGCATGGTGAAGGATCGTCTGACGTCCTTCGATGTTGTTCAACGTGGAAATTTTTTGTTTCAGAGTTGACAAATTATTAAGATCATCATCATAATTGTCACGATAATCTTCTGTGGATCTTGGTCTGCTCGCATAGAAGTCACCATTCCTGTCTATTCCTCGCGGCGACCTCTCTCTATATTCGAACCCCTACGATCTTTAGGTCCTCTTCCACCTCATCAAGCCATCTTGTACGCGGTAGTCCTCTGCTTCTATCTTAATTATTATAGGTGAATCTCTCAATATGAAAATGGAAACGAACACTTAATTTCTCCGAATACCATATATATATATATATATATATATATATATATATATATATATGTTTCAATCCATACAAAGAAATTTTTTCCAAAAAAATAAATAAATTATGTCTTCTGGAGTTGAGCAAAAAGTGATTGTCCTACTCATTTCAGTACGCACGTGTGAAAATAGCACATCCAGAGCTATTAAACCACGCTACCTGGCAGCTAAACACAGCCACCAAACGCAAAACTACTGCGTTTTGCTCCAAAAAAATCTTTAGAAAAAGTATTCACTTCAGTATTAACGACGGAATGTAATATAAAAATAGTCCACTTTTTTTTGTTATAGATTACATGGGTAACATACAGGTCATGGCCTCTACCCTTTGATAGAAAGAAGTATACGTAAGGAACAGAATGGTAGTTAACTGAGACCCCCCGAGTAACTCTTCAATTTCCATAAATGTGATACGGAGAAAATCCTGGACAAGCCTGCATCAGGTAGGCCGGACTTTCAGCAGGACCACTTACCACACGTCCTTCTGATAACTTGAATGGGCCTTCCTGTGTGGACTTAGCATTCCAGTCGACTAGGTTCAGAGGAACAGACATCTCTTGTAAGTTCACTCCATAAATATACTGGAAAAAACGACCTAGTAAAAATTAAGCGTACACTGCTAGGAAATAGAAGTTGTGAAGTGATGGAAACTAAATTACTTTTCCTCGAAGTTTGCAGTGTTTAATAATTGTTAATAAACAAGTGTAGTGTGTAATTTATTTAATAAGTGCGTTGTATACTTGATGTTATTGTGTGTTTCAGTCTTTTCTAATTTATATTCTACCGATGTCCTACAGAATTTAATGCCTTTGTCGTTGTCACGCGCCTGATCATGTGGGCGCCCACATAATGCTTCTAGATACATGTAAAGGCTGTTGATAAGACTGTTTAAACTGCCACTAATATTTCCAGCAAAAAGTGAATGAAATCACGTCGTTATTAAGCGTGTCGAGCTAATTTAAGACGTTTCATCGACTTAACGAGTTCAATAGACAGTTAATGTTGGTTGCATAAATAGTCTACTAATACCTAGCTAATAAATTAAAAGTTGCGTTTTTTTATCTACATGAAGTAAACTGTTACATTTCTGTTCAATGAGTAACTTATGTAACTGCCATACAACAGACCGTGTTAACGTCAGTCACAAACAACATAATTACTGTCTCGTTGCAATACTGCTGCAATACCGCAAGTGGAAGTCTGTTTCAAATCACGCAATCAGCATTCTTATTCCAAAATGAGTACAATGAATTACAAAACACTGTAAGAAAAATGTTAACGTTTTTTTATCGCTTCATTTAACGAGCGTGCCAAGCAGGGATGCCAAAAATTTGCACAGCGAAGTATAACATTTCTTTTCTGTGAACTAATAAAACCTCCCTCCTCGCTGACACGCCTGGAGATTTCTAACATAAAGCGGACTATAATTTGATTAAGTTTACTTTAGTTACATTAGTAACAGTCATATTTTTTCTAACAAAATATTTAATTACCTACAATAAATGGACAGCTCCTTAACATATAGTTAAAAGAAATTAACGTTCAATTCGATTATAACAATAATAAGTTTGGATTATATTTAAACAAACTTGAACGGTTTTAGACAAAATTTAATAGTAAATCTTTAATTTCAAAGACTTCTATTTTCAGCAATGATTTCCTAATATTCACACTTATATTACGCGTAACTAAATTTCTAGTTTTTTTTGCGAAAGTCTTCCTTGCCTATGCTATGTTTACTATACTTCTACCACCCCTAGTTATTATGTTGCCTAAGTAGCAGAATACCTTAACTTCCTTTAAAATATCTCTTCCCAATCTAACACCCTTTGTGATTCCACTGTTTCCTATACAACACTACCTTGGTTTTCCCTCTATTAATCCTCATATTGAACTGTTTCTTATGAACCACTTTCATGCCACTTATTATGGTTTCCAAGTCGTTGAAAAATATAAAACTATTGCTGAAGATTCACAAGTTTGTGAAAACTGTTACGTGCGATATCGGTACTATTTATATTTCATCTGCTTGAAAAGCAGAAACTTCACTCCATGAAACCGGCCAGAAGTCCTTGAAGTAAAAAATTCACCTTTGACATATACTAAAATCGACTAGTCACCATTCCTCTTCGCTTCCAGGAGGTGAACGTCGACAAATAAATCTATAAACATTTGCGTAAGAAACTACAATTATTTTGTAAATAATGTTTAAAACTCAACTGATGATATAAATTTTGCATGGCCGTGTCAGTATGTATTTCCGTATAAATAATTTCTGTTTTTTTAAAAGATAGAGCTTCTTTTCCTTTTTTACGATAACGATAACACTAAATATAGTAAAACAACGTTCGTAAATATCAGTCCGCTAACAGTACCGGAACGTCACTAGTGAGAGTCACCTTGAGGATGGTCTAGAATTATTACTGATTTATTAATTTCGACAAAATTTTGCATGAACTATTGCGATAAATCATTCTTATGGTCCAGAAATGATTAAAATAAACCTTTTATTTTCCATTTTTCATTAGTTTTGCACGTGCCCATATCAGAAATGCACCCTGAAGAAAATCATGATGGGATTATTAATCAAGTTGAAGCGAGTGAAACTCTTCTTACTAGATTAGACGAATCTGCTGCAGTGTATGCGTCGCAAAGTTCTTCTTCACAATATCGTCGCCGGAGAAAATCTACTAGAATATGGTTCTTCATAAAAGGTAATGAAAAATGTTTCACTTTACCTCTTCTTAGCAATTTTATGATCAAAAGTAGTTTCCATTTTAGACGATTAATATAAATTTATAGTAATCTAAGAATTAAAATCAAGTCTTTTTATTTCTGATTCGGTGAAAACTTGATTCCTTATATGCCATATGTTTTTACATAGTCACACTATTTAGGCTAAACGTGCGGTGTGAGTAATGTAGGTAACAAAACTACCACCAGAGACGCTATATTCGGTTGCGGGATTTTACCCGTGGTCTTCCCAATAATAGTTGAACAATATTTGTATTTATAGTGCTGTTTAATTTTGCTAATTAAGTAAAATTGTGGGAACACTGTTATACTGTTTATTAAGGTAACATAAATATTGGATTAGTTTAAGGCATGTCTGGTAATATCCATAAATTAATCTCAGTAGGTGTTATTGACGTATTAGTAATTTATAAATTCTCTTATCACCGTATATCAACTCTCCTCATCCTCCAGGATGCTTATTTCGCTACCTAACATTGGCGTCCATTGTACTAAGCTGATAGAAAACACTAAATTGTGCATCTCGAAGCATCTCGCCAGGGAGCTATAGAACAACTACTGCGGTGTTTTCTTGCAACTGTAAATTGTTTGTGGCTATTAGTCACATCTGTTCACTGCTAAATAGGCACATGCGAAAATTTAGTTAACATCATCTCGCAAAATAGGAGTAATAATTGCCCTCAGGTTCATCTCTAAAGGACTTATTTACACTTATCATGATGAAAATACCCTTGGATTTAAATCAGTCACAAAATTTAATACAAACCAAAATTACGAGAGCCAGTCAAAAATAAAAGGGAATTTATTTTATAAAGCCGAGAATTCCGTCTGGGTCTCACCACCCAACTACTGCACCCACTGCCATTGTTAGCCTCATTCAGTCGATACTAGAGCAATGAGTAAGCAAGAGGATCCTGCTCCCGGATTATTATAAGGTTTTTGACGATAGATGAGTGAGACCTTCAGAAATTTTAACTCGATTACGGGCACAATTCGGGGATGACCCTCTTTCTAAAACCCGCGTGTACGAGTGGCACAACAGTTTTCTAATCTGGGAAGTGATGGAAAATCAATCACGAATGGAGTCCTGGAACTTCCACCAAAGAGAACAACATTCGTGCAGTAAGGGAGATTTTGGAGGAATACCGGCGCCTCACCGTTGACGAAATTGCTACTGAGTTGGTCTAAGTCACGTCGATCATCAGAAAATAACCTGGCTTTATTAAGTTCTCAGCGAGGTGGATTCTTCGGCTTCTTTCTCCTGATCATGAAAACACCACAGATTTTTGGCCCGTTATCCTCACGATGGAGAAGACTTTCTCAGTCGGTCTCGAAACAGGTGAGCAAAGAGTGGCGACTAAGACATGAGGCTGCACCAATTAAGGCTAAAACGTAATTGCGTGCAGGGACAGTTCCTCCAAGACCGTCGAACAGTAAACTCCGAATATTACTGCCAATTGCTGGATAAAACAAAAGCTGGATATCGAAGTAAAAGACGGCGTTTCTCAATCAGAAGCGTCATCCTCCTTCACGACCATGATAGGCTTCTTCACACGACATGCATAATTCAGACCAAACTGGAGGAAATTCACTGCGATCAGCAACAAAATCTACCATACCAGATTTCCCACCATGTGATTACCATCTATTTGGATCTTTAAAGAAAGCTCTAGGAGATCAAAGGTTTAATAACGATGAAGAGGTTGAACTCTTTTGTGCTCAATTGGTTAAAGACTCAACCTTCAGCTTTTTATGACGGCATCAGAAAGCTTCCAAAACACCGTGAAAAATGAATTTCCATATAAGGAAGCTATATATAAAATAGAAAAAATGTTTTTAAATTCTATTCTTCTCAGAAAAATATTTAAAAAATTCCCGTTTATATTTGAGTGACGCTCGTATATTACAATATTGATTTTAAATTTTATTAAAATTTTCATGAGCTTTTGGCATATGCCAAATAGTTATGTACAATTTAAAACGAAAAATTAATTTTACTATACAAAAAACACGATATATATTATAAAAGTAAACTTGATTAGAAATTAATTTTAAATCTTTAATTTACTGTAAATACCTTCATTTGGTAAATCGAAAATCTTTTATATATTGTTTTATATATACTTTCTAAGTCTTCGTTGTTATGTCAGCTCACACAGGGCATTTGTCGAACTGCGAGTTCATGAAGTTCTCAAGTATACAATAAGAAAATTATTAACAACCCTTCTGGTTTCAATCGAAAGTCCTTCAATTAAACCAAATTGGTCAACAAACAGTTTTATTTCACCGTCATCAATAAAATACAGTAGGTTTCGGCATTTCCTTTCGCATAATCATCTGTAAATAAAATAAGAAGGGACACATTCCTACATCACGTTATTTAAATAGAAACGTTTCACAATTTTCAACAAATGATTTTTAATTTATGACCATGAAATAAAACTTTTTGTTGACTGCGTTGGTTTAATTGAAGGATTTTCGATTAAAAATTCCTTGAGGACTTATTTACATCTAATAGATGCTCTCTTAAGACGCCGTAAATCCTGAAGTTAGCTATCATTTCAGATTGTTGTATAATAGCAAAAACTACGAATATAAACAATGAAACTTGATATTATAACTTGAAAACCTTTGTTGACACATGTTTTATTAATGATGAGGAATGCAAAAGAACGAGGGTTGGTTGGAAAATCCATGCAAGTTGACCTCTCAGTACGTAGGATTCGTTTTCAGTTATAGCTTGCTTAAACGCTACTACAGTTTTATTAGACGAAGAATAAGTCAGTCAACAGATAAAAATTAAATTTAACACTTAATTTGTCTGTTAATTGGCCTACTTCTTTATTATAATTACTCTGAATATAATAAGAGCGTTTTTACTATCTCAAATGCTTGAATTAGTTCAACATTTTTCCAGTTGAGGGGTAATTTAATATTTAGAAAGAATCTATGTCTTCCAGTAAAATAATCTTTAAAGCTGAGAAAGACATCCGATGTTATTTATAGCTTGTTACATAATAAACAGAGAGATCTTTCAAATTAATACTTACTATTTGAAAAAGAAATTTTAACTATTAACTAGGACATGCATAACGTGTTACACTCGCTGCTTTCAAACTTATCATGATCGCCAAAATAGAAACAATTTCTAAATCAGCTTCCGATTTGTGGGAATCATAATTGCAAAAACCATTCTCATAGTTCATATTCAATCCTCTGTATGCCATATACTGTTTACGTACATATTTATTGTAAAAGAGCTCAGGTTTATCCAAGATTATTATTATTCACAAACCTCTATCATTAATGAGTATTTTTTATCAACAACAACAAGAAACAAGGTTATTTTAAAGATTGAAAGTTTTCGTAATGTTTGCGGTAAAGCTAATTCTTGGAAGGAACTTGTGCTGTCATCTTTTCGTGCGACATATCTTTGTTGTCGAAATTCTTAGTTTTGTTATCTTTACCAATACTGATGACACTACCGAAAAACTTTTTGCTGATATTTATTACTGTTTTGGAAGTAAAATAATGAAATATTTTATTAAGCCGACTTTTCGGACCGTATATGATTTTGGGTTTGTTCACCTCGGGAATTTCCTTAAAGGACAAGTGAGTATTATGCTTCAGCTTTAGGTGTTTAGAAGACGGCGTGAAAATTGAAAAATAGCTGTGTAATTTTGTGGATCCTCACACAATTGCTTTACAAATTTGTAAATCATTGTTGACCTATATTTATAAAGGGAACGTTTTGTTATGTTGTATTTAAATTTAGCCGGAGACACTGGCTCGTCGCTTGCTAAAACGTAGGCAGTGTACAATTTCGGGTAGGATTAAGGTAAATCATTGCGACAGCAAACACGATTATAAAAGTTGGATCGTAGTAAACAATGCTAGACGACGTCAGCCAAAGGGTGGCCACAGTACAGTGGTAGAACTAGAAAATATTGACATATAATTTTGGTAACTATTGATCCAATAGTTATTTTGGTATCCTAGTGCAACGCATCTCGAGAATCTCATTCTGATTATGGATGATGATCATTGTGCTTGATCTTGGTCAGAAAGAGTCAACTGCCGTCGCCTCATAGGTCAATCACTCCAATTCATCCAGACTTCTCAGCATCTCTGGTAAGCCACGAAACTATGTGTCTGGGTCACGCGCCAGTTTGCAACCATAATATACCACGGTTAATCTTCAGAGTAGGCTGCCAGATACATTTCTTTCATGTAATTAATTATTTTCTTCAATATACCGTGTTTATATATATTGAAATTATATTCATAGCATGCCACTGTACTATTAATCTTGTCTTTATAGTTGCTATTTACAATCTACCAATGATCTGTGAATCATGAAAGTTGAACGAGACGTTGTGACTTCCTAAATAATTACTACCTTCATGGAATAAGTCTGAGATGTGAAAGTATCTTAACTATTTCGCAGTTACGGACGGAACAGAGTTGAACTTTGATTCGGAACTATCCACCCCTCTCTTACCTGATGATGAAAAGTATAATCCATGCGGTAAGTTGAAATATACTTTATTCGTACATCACTTCGTTTCAGTTTTCATTAGGTTAGTATCTCGTAAATTATATCTGCGAATGTTATAAATTGACATCGTTTTAAACTGATTTTTTCGTTATTGGCTTTATGTTATTGGGTACACGAGGTTGTAAAAGAGCTTAGTTCCAATCAAATTCTATAACTGAATAAGTTATTATAAATTAATTTCCATTCCTCTTCACTTCAGCTCTAAATAAGACAGAAACAGAGACTAAAAATAACTAATGACAACCTTCTTTTTAATTAATATCGATTATTTCAGCTAGAGAACTAAACGTAAAAATATTAAGTCATGGGAGAAAATGATATATTTATTGACTTTTCCAACTGCTCTGAATCATGAATATTGTTTTAGACTTATTTCTGATTCTTATGATGCACGTAGTTGAGAAATACTCAGTCAGAAAGTGAGAATTCCACAGTTGTCGTGTCGGAAGTGTGACAAAGTTTTCGTGTTACTTCCAGTTTAAAACTCACGTTAAAATAATTGTTTTCTGAAGGAACCGACGGAAGATACAAAATGTATCATATATTCAGTTTATATATATTTTGTATGACAACGAACTAATAGTACTTACCTATTCTTTTTGTATGGAAACAAACTGTGTGTGATGATCTTAAGTATATTTGTATATTGGCATTTGTCACTTGCACTAGTCTACTGAGCAGTGGTTTCTCTAAGAATAAATAGAAAATATATATACAGTAATAATTATGGACAAGAACGATCAAAATAAATTTATTCAAGAAAAGAATCGTAGTATTGTCAACTAGGGAGTGCTACTGGGCTGCCGTAGATCCAGGTGGCTAGTCCGTAGTTTGCCCAGACGATTCGGAAATGCCACATTCAGTCAAGATTAGATTAATTTCATTTGACGGTTAACTTAAAAAAATGTAATATGTACTAATTCTACACCCATTACATTAACATTGTACTTTAAGTAATAGAAAAAATGTAATTAATGTCATATGGAAACCGCTGCCACGTCTGAAATTGTTTCTTGAAAATAACTTTCAAAGTTCTAATTCGGTTTTATAATCTATTTTTGTATTGTTTTGAGCTGTTGGGGAATATTTCATTTTTCTTCAATCTTTACTACGGCTGTTAGAATCTTAGTGTCATAATTACTTATTTAATTGGATAAAGTAATTAGCTAATGTAGCAAAGTATAGTTGAGAAATTCGTCAACCCGCTCACGGAACTGCAGACTAAAATTCCGTGATTATAATATTTATAATTAATGACATCTGTGGCACTATGTAATGAACGGCTTTGACGGGAATATTATTTTTACTTAAATGCCGCCTTTTGAGAGCTGTTAGCTGAAAGTAGTTGTTTGGGGATGCATGTCGTCTGCTGCTGGGCTGCAGCATTACAGGTAAAGCGTCGGCTGGCCACCTAGTCAAAAATCTTCCATATTACGTACCAACGTGTCCATTCTGAAATGATCTGACTCTCTCTTCCTTCATTGCAACATTACTCGATCACTTGTGCTACATCACAACAGTACTTTTTTCATGATCTCCTATAATAATACAGCTACTATATTACAACTTGTTATTTTTCCCTTTACCACTTCATTGACCAACTTGTCCTTCAGTCGATCATTTCGTTAACACGATGAAATATGTTCCATCCACCATATGTAGAACTCTCGATGATCCTGGGCAATGCGAATCCAGTCCGTGCCCTCCACAAATCTCAATATGGGACAAAATATCTTATTACAGGGTCTCGGTAACACACATGATTGTAAATTACAATTTTCTGGTAAATTTTCTAACAAGTGCCAAAATATTGAGAGCAGAGTTTCGATTTGGCAGATATGAACGCTGTCTCGGTAAAATTAATCCTCTAACAGGGATGCCGATGAATGGATATTTATTTCCGGCTTTCTATGTGGTCGAACAATGATTTATATCATCCAATACAATTAAAATAAAGTATCCTCCATTTAATTTGTTTCGCCAATGTAGACCAGATTTTCAAGAAGGATAATTGAGGTATTCATCCATCCAACACGCTATTTGCAAGCGTTATAAATACTGTTCGCTGATTGTCTATTGATTTGGTTTATAATGCGAAATTTTGATAATTTCTCGTCTTAATTGTAGAATCCGTGATCATATATAATTTTTTATAAAGGTATAGATTATATTAATACTCAGCAATCTGTCATATTTTAATAATAATCACTCATGAGTGATTAAAAAAGACAAATCCTTTACTTGGTAAATTACTAAAAAGTCTACCTTTTTAGTTTTGTCTTTTATAGATATCTAAATTGGATGTCGATACTTCTATAGTTTAAACTTACATTCTGGTAATGCAACTTTGATTGATCATTCGGTGGACGAGATGTTTTCACTCGCTAGTTGCATTTCGTGATCAAACGTACTATATTGAGAAAGTTACAATTCTGATTTCAGAACGAACGGAACTCACTGTGGATACTATCTAAATCATTTCAAATACAATGCTGATATGATTTACGTACACACGTAATGGTGGACCGAACTACCGCTTGTGTTAGTAACTCTAAACACCTGGGTTGAAACAATGTGTTTGTGAGGAGTCTCGGCTATGTTATTCGGATCATCGGAAGCATGGGAAGCGTAGAATCATCAAATGACAATGAAGAGCTTTGCAGTGGACCTCGTGAGTTGGATACTTTTATTCAAATATTCAATCCAATACATAGTTTGAAACAGTTATGAATGTATAAATTAGAGAAATATTATTGGGCCACATTCACAATAATTTTCATATTTTTGGTGTATTCGCTAATAGAAAATCTAAAATTCACAACAAATCTCATGTTTTATGACGTGTACGAAGGGGAATAAAAAATAGTAAGTTCAGCGAAAGAGATTTACCTTTATTAATAGTCACTTGGTGACGGAAATATGAACTTTTACTTTGTATTTGAAAATAACGTTACATGCTTCTTAAAGCTACCAAAGACGACTTCAAATCAACAAAATTGTGAATTAAAGAAAACGACTTTTTTATTACTGTCAGATAGTTTAGTCGGATTATTCAGGAACGCTAAAGAACTTCTTCAACCTGGCATTTATAAAACGAAGACATCCGGAGAAAATTTGAATAATTTTTCATACAAGCAATATGGTAATAAATGCGCGGTTTATTTATAGAAAAAATAAATAGACAAGAAAAAATAACTCTTTACATTAAAATGTTACAATAAGGACGAAAGAAATATAGACTCCAAGGTTACTGAAGAATGAAATATCTTCACTTCACCTCCGTCACAGTGAATGCGTATTTGAGCCTTTTATTACATTGACCTACACAAACGTTCCCGCTGTTGGGAACAAAAACATTGAGAGTCAGACTTGCGCCGAATTGCACTGATGATTGACGAGAGGAAACTAATAATTTTGTTTCCACTAGGATGTGTCAGTCTGCATTCGCAAATATTCAACAGATTTCTGTAGTTGTTGGAGTAGCCGAGAAAACAAACTGTGGAGCAGCCCAATTTTTTCCCTCTCTCTTCTCTCATCACTGCTTATTAGCAAATTTTTTATTACTTTCTTTTCTATAAATAATATCTAATTCATAAATAAGGATAAGTGAAGAACCAATGGTTGTTGCCCTGGAAGCCTCTCTTCTTGAGTTCGTAATATAACGGATTACGGTCTGTACAATCATGAATTACGGTTACATCAAATGTTTTGGTGGACGTATCTGTATATTGTAAAATATCACCACAACACTTTTAAAAACTCGTATTATTTGATAATTAGATTGGAATTATTATCCTTAATCTGTTATCTGCTTATAATCTTCATGATGGATCCTATGTATGCTCCATTGCATCTGTAACATTCTTATATGTTATGTTATACTATTTCTTCACTTTATTAAGTCTTTCTCAAACTAGATTTGCAATGCGTGCTTAAATCGGTTAAGAAATCTTTGTTTTTACACATTACATATTTCTCGAACTGGATCTGAATGCGGCTAAACTACGTTGGAATGTCTTCCGTTTACTATTGTAACTACGATTGGAGGAATCAAGACAAGTGTCGAGTATATCATGATATATCTGATATCAGAGATTCTTGAATGAATCTGATATAAACCGGGCATGTCCATTTTTATACTTTCTGATAGTCGTTTTGAAGAAACGACAGTTCTATTTCATTTTACTGATCATTTTCTAACAGTTCGCTATATACCTAAAATGATTCAGAAGTTACTGTTGCTTCTCCATAGTTATAAAGGACTTGTAGTTTTCAATATTGTCATTTTACGTTTTATTCCACCAAACTTGCTAAATTTTGTTTCCAATTATTTGCAGGATATTTCACTCGAACGATATAATAAATCTTTCTTCTTCCAACTCACTCGATTGCAGTTTCTTGTTAATATCTCCTTTGTAAGCATCAAGTTCACATTTTGCTTGAGTTCAAGCGAATTAAATTATCTTAAGAGAGATTGCGGTAACTGTTGATGTTCCTAATGGGATCTGGTTTATGATTCTGTAATAGGACTTTGGCCATGCTGGGGTTGAATATTAATACTTCCTTTACTATTATTTTAAACATCTAATAAATCCGAGTGTCTGGTTGAAGGGTGGAAAGAAAGTTCGATTGAAGAGAAACGGCTCATTCAATACGTCGTTCATGGGATCTTCAGGTGTCAGAGCAGTCAATACTAAACACTCAAATTGCACAGTGGTGTCGCACCTTTTGCACGTGTTATATCGTCACAAATATCCAGCCAAACGACACGTGAGTTTGAGATAACAATAGTACGCTCAGATTTGCAAGATCCCGATAAGGAATCTGATTGTAAATGTGCTTAAAAGAACGTTCTCAAGTGAATTAAAGTCATAGAGTATCTGAGCACGTAGTGAGTCGACTACTGTTCAGGTCTCGACCGAAAGATAAGTCGAGCATCCGGTCCGCCATCCATTCACACAACTTCGGCGAAGGAAAAACCCAGACACGATGTATCTGAAAATACGTAAGTATATTGAAAATATCTTCCATCGTGAAAATCACTGTTTGTGAAATAACGAAGTTCAGTTTTAAATGTATGTCTCCTTCGATGCTACTTCACATATTGATCCTTATTAGTTTTTGTACGTAACACAAATATGTAGGCCTTGAAAAAATTCCGGTTTCACATTAGAGGCACCAATTATATTTATTAATATTTGATTCTCGTGGACCACTTAAACCTTGTTTTGTTTCTGGTTCACCATTTCAAATGCGGTCTGCCTCAGGGGCTTGTATTCTTATTCTTTTCTTCCAAACCCTCATGTGATTCCCTAGACATTTACTTTCAAGGGAGTTAGAACCTCCTATATACTGCCACGTGAACTTTTGACTTGGCCACGTGAACTTTCCGCTGGATCACTCCGAGGTTAAGTTGACTAAATAATATCCCAGTACCAGCTTTACCATTCAGTTCGCCTGTGGTCAAATATATAAACCTGCTAAAACTTACAAATGATCGGTAAGTTCTGATAGAACTTCAAATGTGCTTTTAGGAGACAGAACTACAGTTGTAAATTTAGTAAATAAGCGCATAAAAATAATCGAGAAATCAGAAGCTATCTGTAGCTGATATAGGCCAATTCATAACTGTACAGACGTATGGTCCACGCCGATAACCGCTGAGATTTGCTTTTCAGTTCAGGGTAGTTGATACAGAGGCTTACAAGTTGTCAAAGAATAGGGTCGGGTAGTGATTTTATGCATAAATGATTTTTTAAAATTTGACTGAGTAAAACTCGACGACAGTTAAACTACCGAGTGCCTTAGTAAACAGAACTCTACGGGATAAATGTTGATTGTAAAATTTATATCATAATAATTATTATGCATATAGGAGCAAATGCTATCGTTATCATTGTATGTCTTCAATGACATATTGTGTGCATCAAGCTGTGTTTAATTATAATCATAATCATCTTTTGGAATATATTATATTTCATCTGAAGATAACAGGTGTGTGTTTCTGCCGACGTTATCGACACCAATAAGCCACGTGATTCTATAGAAATACAATCAGTATTGCGTATCTAACCGGAACGTGGGAAAAAATTATTTTAGCAGTATTTCTTAATAGCCTTCTTTGCGAAATCGTTCCCATATCTAAACCTTATCATCTTATGGTCACTAACTTTTTAACTAACTCACTAATCATACTATTCACGTAATAACCCTGCATAACAGTTTTTGCTTTCTGTCTTTTAATTAGTGGCTTCACGCAGTTTTTGAAAACGTTTTCCGACGTCAACTTTATTTTACTTTATGGATACATAATGCGCAAAAATAGAAAAAAGGTTTAATTTTTTAGCCACAAGAGCTGTATCTAAAGGTCTTTCTTTCCAAGGACCATTAATGAATGTGCCAAGATTACCAGAGCATTTGCGCAGACCCCCAGGTTATAAATGTTTTTATAGCAACCAAATGTTAAATTATAAAGTTTCAACACAAATTATTTCGCACCTGACATGCTGCTCTTTAAATTTATCAATTTCTATGATGATTTTGCAATTTATTATAATGAATTGCTGCTTTCTCTTGTGAATTTATTCAAATAAACGTGAGAATACGGTTTGAAAAGTTGGTTTCTGATTTCCCACCTGACACGGTTCTATCAAGCTTTCTCCTTACACTCCAGCGGTATATATACTTCACCACAATAGTATTTTATCAATAATTAAATGATTTCCTGTTATAAAGAAAGGAAAGGATACAAAGACGTTTAGATAACTGAAAGAATTAAACTACATTTGTTGTAACTTAATCGACAGGGAATATAAAATTATTTCCAAATCCTTAACTGCATCCAGCGTTTCCTTGCTGATATTGAAGATAAAATATTATTTTATAGATTTTATCCGAGCTTAAAATGTGTCATTTTAAATGCCTCGGCAAATCTAAAGGGGTTTTTCTTTAAATAAAAATGACGAGGCACAGTTTAATACTGAGAAAATCGTTGAATGACATAATTTTCAATCTCTTATAAAAAATGTGAGTGTCTCAGTTACAAATATTCAAAAAATGGACTATGATTTACAATTAATAAAAATTCTAATCTTCAATATTTTGACTTTTACAGTAAAAAGATATAAAGTACTGTTACATTCTGTAAACACCATTAATTAATCATTAATTTTAATACAAAACGTGACAAATAAATATAAACTAATTTTAAACTAAAGAAAAACGTTGCATGTAAATTTATCACGGGGTCTTCAATTTATTAATTATTCAAAATAAAGTGTTTAATGTTTGTAATACTAATTCTGGTAATTTGGACTACATGTAGTACATGAATTATTAAATTGCAGACATTGTAAAATGTTTTTTCATTATTAATAAAATATAAAAATAAACCAATACTACTCAATGACACAAAATTTTGTACCAAAATGTTTATATGACTTTTCCTAGCTTAGTCTTCCCAAAACCATTTCCTTAAAATTCAAAATCTCTTTACTCTGCTTTTATGAAGTATTATTACTGCAATTCTTCTACTCTCGTCGTACTAAGCTCTTTAAGGAGCCTCACAAATTCTTAATATTTAACACTTAAGTTCCGTCCGTACAAGGCTGACACCCCACAGCTACTGTTTCTCTCCTTATAACATTTTGGTAACTTTTCAGGAGTACATCAGACATTTACAAAATATTAAACTTGAAATACGTCTGTACTCTCCGATCTCCCCACACTGATAACTGTTTTAAGAATCTCACACACCTGCAAATTTTTTCTTTGCGGAGATAAAAACTGTCAATAAATAAGGTCAGCTTACACCACTTTAGAGTGACCCTACGCTGCTTTGTTGCTCTGTTCAAGCACAGAAATAAATGACAAAATTGCAAATATGTCGAATCTTAAATTTTGATCAAACAAACAAAAACTTTGTAGTACTCATGTTTTTTTTCTCATTACTAGGTATATAATTAACCTATCGAGAAATTGAAATGATTCTTCATTTAATGGATTTCCTTACCTGTTTTAATTTAATAAGTGCGTTGTTTTCGAAGAGATAATTTGCATTTTTTCCTTCCTGACTCACTTCTTTCCAAGGCCTCAACGGATTTTAACTAATAACAAGTCTACTTTAGTTGCTTTTCTCAAATTGGACCAACAAATATATACCAGATTACCTAAGAGTACATGTAACTGTAAACAGCTAGCAAATATTTTAGATTGCTTTACTACGTCTTCACGAATTTGTATTTGAGGAAAACTTTTCCCGACGCTAATAGTACCTTTTGAAAGTTATCCTTTCTTAAGTCGTTTCTTTAAGATACAGTATGCTCCATGCGTGCTCATGACTCGTCTGGAAACAGGGAAGTTCCCTGATCGCTTTAGAAAATAACCGAGTAACAAGTAAATACTTGAATATTAATTTTTTTAATTACCATAAATAAGGACAGTGCGTCTCTTCGATTAAAATGTACAACTGATTAATAGGCAGTGGTCGACAGGTTTGAATCCAATTCTAATGTTAAAAGTGTAAAACGGTTGCATGATTATTTTAAGGATCTGTGCAGATATTAGCAGTAAAGAGTAAATTACATGACATTTTCTTGTGGTTTATAAATGTAACCATATAATCACTCCAACTGTTTCCACCATAATAAGAAACTAATTTCAGTTTTACTTTACCAGATTGATCCTATGCTGTGTAAAGCGTGCATTTTTCCCGTGATTTATTCTTGTTTCTTCCATTATTTACTTTTGAGACAGGTGATCGTGAAAGGGGTTTCGAAGATTACGTACAGTCCGGTAGGGAACCATGGTGCCAGTCCGTCGGAACAGATATGCAGGATGAATTCAGATTCCCAGCCATCATCTGAAAAATATTCTGTTACTAACCTTACCAAATTTGGTCACAACAAAAAGATAGGATAGTTTGAGAGAAGGAAAACGAAGACTTGTGGTTCAACAGTAATGATATAATTTTTCAGAGTTATCTATTAGACGAGTTCTTATCCACGAATATATATATATATATATATATATATATATATATATATATACTTAGGTGTTATATTTCGGTCAGTTCAGCATTAAAGTACTTCTCCGGCTCTTGTGAATCGATGTAAGAATATATTGTATATTATTTGTAAAGTACTTCAAACTCAAAACAACACTTTTAAACAATAGATTATTTTTTACATTAATAATCAATCATCAACTAAGCCATCAAACGACAAGATCATCCTCAGACTAAAGACTAACTTATCACCAACAATGATCCCCGGCATCCATTTCTCACTTCGTCCTACTTTCAATTTCTCACAAATATAATAAGATTACTATTCAAGGAAACTTGTGACTGGAGGTGGTAGGAAGGACAAGTAAACAAAGAGACATGGCATGAAACGGTCTAAGTTTAGAGAAGGGGCAGTGTATGCTGGAATTTGGAGAGAAGTGGAGATTAAGGAGAGAAGAAGGAACGTGAACAATTGAATAGTCAGTTTGGGTTTTGCAGCGAAAAGGAAGAGAAAGTAGAAGCTTTCGATAGTTAGTAGTAAGTGAATATCAAAGCCACATAACAATTTACGATATCCTGACCAAAACTCTGTTGAAACGTTAACGACCCACCCTATCCCCCCACTCGAGACGAAAGACGGGTTTGTCCTCGACACCAAAGGTGTGAAATCTCAGTTTCCGCCGCCGCTCCTTCCCCCTGGTGGGAGGAAAAGATCGTCACCTGGAAGAATTTCCTGTAAGGAAGGATTCGCCCAGAACCTGCACGAGATAGCCGAAAGAAGGTTTGTTCCGTTGTTGCCCCACAGTAACTTAGCTAGGTTGGTGCTACTTAAATATATATAGTTCCTCTTAAATCTTACATTTGTTAATTATGATAATCCAGGACCCGACAAGAAAATTGTTGTTTCTATATATAAATAAATTAGTATTTTAAAAACTCAAGTAAATGTGGTTAAATTTCGTTAAATAATTAAATTCCCTCCCCCTCCCCATTTCATTTACAATGCCAAGTCTCTTGAATACGCCAGTAGTCTGAAAGTCATATCAATTTATGATATTCCGTGTCGGAGCATATATTAATAATACCCTCTCACTGTTTTCATAATTACATGTTTCTAAAATATAGTTCAATGAAAAATTCGACATAATTGAATTTTTATTTAGCAGTATTGCGTTTTTTATTTCACACATTTTTAAGGAATTTTAATTTATTGCTATTTGGAGAGTTACTATTTGTTTTAGAAATCAATTTTTAAGAAACTTCGCATTTTGGGATTCAAAGAATTTAGCAATATAAACCATTAAAGTTCTTAACCACATGAGATATTAATTATAAAGTATTAAAATTTTAGTTTACTGAATGTTCAAAATTTTACTATTCAAAAGAGCACAAACTTGCTTACGGATTTTTTAAAACGTTAAGGTATGTGTAAATTAATTACTATACATACAATTTCTCTAGAGAAATACTTGTTTGTTTTATTTCATAGACGTTTGAAGCACAGACTACTGGAAACCCCATCATCAATTAGACTAAATCTTGCAAAATTCAGCGCCACAAACCGTTTCTTAAGTGTTTTCCGCTCCGTTTCAATTGCTTTACCTCACAAACACGTTACCGTTGTAGAGTACAGTTTAAAATAATACAGTAGCAAGCTTGTGCTGAAAAATCGTGAACGTGTTTTCAGGCTACGACATGGTTTCATCGAAACAACTTTTAGGTAAAAATTTCTATTCTGTAGGTCCTATATAATGAAAAATTAATTTAAGTTATATTGTCTAATTTAATAATCATAAATATTAATATATTTTAATGGACAAAGTAGAATATTTATATTGTCAAACATACAGAGTCTACAGGTTTAAAAATATAGGTGATTTTATAATGCAAAATAATCTTATAATTAGTAATACATAACAAAAATACGATGCCTATTTTAAAGAAAGTACTTTTTTAATATTTCGCAACGTTTATAAATATTCAAAACAATTGAGCGATCCGCCGATTGTGAAGTCAGATCAGTGATTCGTTTCTTGAATACGAGGATTGCTACGACAGGCAAACATTCATTGTATGAAGTCTATGGGAAAAGAATAATCCATAGAGTGAAGGCACACAATATCCACCGTCTGTCACTATCCACTCTCAAGGATATATGCACGATTTTTATGGTTTTTCATTGGTTGAATTCTTTCCCAGGAGTACGACAATCAACAAAGACTTATATTGTGAGACACTAAGAAAGCTGAGTCGTGCATTACAGAGCAAAATACGTGGAATACTTTCACGTAAATTCATTTTGAATCAGGACAACGCCTGGCCACACCCCGTCAAACAACCTTAAGATTTTATCTCCTCAATTTGTTGGGGACAATATAATAAACTTCCCTACAGTCCGAACTGGCGTAAAGCGATTTTTATCCGATTTATCTAAGGAAACTCCTTGGTGGTAAACACTTCAACGATTATAGTGTTGTGCAACAGGAAGTTCAGACTTGGATTTTACCGTAGGCGACATATTTTTTATAGGAAGGCATACAAAAATTGGTTTCCCGTTACGACAAGTGCCTGAATATCGGCGGCGACTTTTCGGAGAATCAATGTGAGGTGTGGGGTAATAAATGATAATAAAATATCTGAACAAGTTTTCTGTTATTTTTAAAAGCAACCCTCATATATAATCACAGGGGTTTTGTTGTAACTGTCATTAACTTCCTGACACATTACCAGGTTGTTTGTGTACATATTAACATGTGCTAGGTAATTATAATTTTTAACAGCCTATTTTAAAATATGCATTTTAATTGCTGTTCCTATGATTCTTTTCAGGCAGAGCTCTGCAAAGCTCTATGTTCCAAGTGTACTGCGCATTTGCGTTGTCTTCTTGGGGTGATCGGATGTGGTGGTTCGCGGGAGGAATCCTCATGAAAGAACTGGAAGGATCGGAACACAAGAGCCTCAAGTTGACGGCCATCTTCACGCTCGTTCTGTCGGGATCCGTGGTCACCTTCGGCGCCTTGGTGGGTCATTGGGTCGACATCACTTCCAGACTCAAAGGTGCAATGTCAGATCCATCTAGCACGGCACATGTCATTGCATTATAAATATATATTCCTCAGGCACCGTCGTCGTTCATCTCCATAAAAAATAGATCGAATATTATTTAACGCGATTCATTTTTGGAAAACGCTTCCTAGATAATAAATACAATTATCATAACCTATTGCATGTTTTTAACGACGGTGGGTCAAATAGTTATTGGAGAGTTATGTTCAATGAGTGTTACAGGTTTACTAATCTACAGCTTTATGCATATAACTTACTACGTTAATTTAACAAGTCCCAAATAATTATTGAAATTTAAGTCTAATCAGTTTTTTAATCATTTTTACTACTTTTCGGATTTAGTTTTATTACGCTTTATAATAATATGAAAACAAATAACAGTCTATTTGAGTCATACTTTAAGAAAAGTTTGGATACATAACTATTTTGTATGAGCTCCGGTGCTTGGAAAGTTTTATACATTTTCTATTTTGAGTACACATCACTTTAAAATTACGTGATTAAATAGTCGTGGTAACACTGCAATGCAGAAAACTACTCATATTTATATTTTGTAATCAGAGACGTTTTCTATAAATACTTTTCTCATGTATCCTCGTGGTAAATTATTATTTCCCTGCATTAGAGAGAAAATGTTGTGCAATTATTTGAGGAAACATTATCAATATATGCTGATAGGATTACGAAAATTTGTTCATTAAATTGATGTAATGTATCTGTATTACTAATTTATATTTGTATGTTTTGCATGCTTTTATTTATATGCACTTATTTCCAATAAATTCGTGGACTCCGTGCTATCCAGCCAACTTATGAGACGAATGAGAATAATGAAAAACCATATAACAACATACTTAATAAATGAATGAGTCTAGTAAGCAGTGGCGTTGGATCACATATGCCACAAAACATAAATAAACTTAGGAATAATTATTTACTCTTAAGTTTAAGAATCTTTATAGTAATCGTGTTTTAAATGTGGTTTGTCTGCGCGCCCAATCTTTCTTAGCACGGGACCTCGCTCTGGAATAAGAAATACGTATCCGCAGAATTTTTTCAGCACCCCTTTGCCACCCGTAAAGCTCCACAAACTGACACTTTCTGATGCTACAGACGAGACAGTACAGTAGAAATAGGATACTTAAGGGTTACATATTTTAATGTTAGAAATGTAGCATATGATAAGTCGAATCATTTGCCACAGAATATTAGCATCACTATGGCTGTTGTAGTATTATTATTATTTAACATAATTATACATCTAAAATGTTTTTGTTAGGATAACTCACGAGTCGCCACTGATTGTTTCTCGGAACGCTTAATATGCTAACTTTAATAGCAGTGGTAAAATAAATTTCAGCTTTATTATTTATTTTTCTTTTGTTGAACAATTTAACACTGCACGTATCGTGCCGAATTATTCGGACCAATTAAAACTTTTATAATCTCCATGTTATTTTCCAATTCGTTAATTATCTGTCTAAAATCATTTTTGTTAAAATTAATTATACTTTGCAAATGAACATAACTGGAAGTAATACTAAATGTAAACAAAATCATTTATGTCAAATGTAAGCATTGGACACTAGTGAGTGTCGCGGTAAATGATTAATTTAATTTCAGCTGTCCAGATAGCGCTGATCGTGCAGAACATGACGTTGGTTGCGTGTTCCGCGGCTGTGAGCTGTTCTTTGTATTGGTGGGCAATCGTCAGCACCGCGTGGGGAGGATGGCTGCTTGTAACAATGCACGTCGTCATTGTTGCGACAGCAGCCATCTCAAGGACAGCCAGCGTGGCCACGACGATCATCTTGCAGAAGGACTGGATCGTTGTCCTTTCAGACAACGACAACGACAAGCTAGCAAGTGAATATATATTTTTAAATAAATAGGTATCTTGACGACTGGCTTAATGACTCGGTTATTTCATGTCTTGAGACTAGAAAATGGTACGACTTCTCAGAGTATTCTAAGACCGAACGAATAATGTCTCCAACAGCTTTACGGAAAACTGTTCAAATTAAAAAGTCACATTTTTAATGAACTTACGAACTAAAACTAGTACTTTCTATTTTCCGAGGTACTTTAAATATAAAATATAAACAAACTGGTTAAATATTATACAAAGACAGAACATAAATTGAAAGTCTCAAATAATTCCTTTCAAATCTAATGTTGTGGTATTCAGTCTTAAGACGTGTCTGATGCAACCCTCCGTGCTAAGCTATACTGCACAAGTCAGATCTAATTTATTACTCAAGTCATCCTCAGTGGTCAACGTGACTAACCTATTAAGACGATTGCCAGTGAGCATAAATCTTAAATAATCATTCGTTATTTTTTAATTCGTGTTCTTTCGGCAGCAGCAGGTATGGGCGGCGATATAAAAATTCTTTAATGTCTGAAATTGAATCTATGATTTATTTTCAAGTACACACTAGAGTTACTTTTTCTTCTGGCGCACCAATTTGTTTGTTGTGACGTATATGCAATATTCTTTTCATATATGTTTGGTTTCAGAGTACAACTCAACCTTCAGAACTATAGATCTGACGGCACAAATCCTGGCACCAATTTTCGTGGGCGTGATACAAGATCAAGCTTCGAATCTCGTGAGCGCCATCATGATAGGCATTTGGAACGTAATCTCCATGCTTATTGAGTAAGTAGTAATCTCTAGTGTAACAGATTATTGTGAGTTCCAATATGCGGGTGTTTAATGAATTTATTACAGATATTCCAGTGCATTTATTAAAACTCAGACATTATTGTCTGATTTCAGATAGAGGTTTATGGTTCAGAGTGAATTATTGGTTGCATGTTTTAAATATCCTATTGCTATTCATAATCAAGTATATTTTTAATGATAATGGACCTGAATTGCTATAAAATCAATTCGTAATTATTTTCGTCAGTGATTGTTGTTTACGATGCTATGTCAACGTTTACAACGTGGACGTTTTGAAAAAGAACAAGGTACTTGTCCGATTTCAACTGTGACCTGTAATAAAAATCTGTAAGTTCAATTATTAAGTGTTCAGGTTCATGTTTAGTGTACCTACTGGTTATTAACGAACACCTTTTCACTCTATGATTTACAGGTACAGCTTTTACCAGAGCATATACGGCAGCAATCCCGCTCTTTCTAATCAAGAACGAATCCGGGAATCGCGTTTAAGTGATTCTTCAGAGACGGATGAGTTGTCTGACTTGAAGAAGGTGCCAACGATGAAGAAAGTCATTCGATCCCTCAAAAATTACGGTGGAGCATGGAAGTCGTACTTTACGCATGAGATCATGATGGCTGGAATGTGCCTGGCCTTTCTATACATGACCGTCTTGGGGCTCGATGCCATCACCATAGGTAAATTAAAACATTTAGATGACGGGACAAAAGCACCGTTAATAGGTTATAATAGCCAGTATAATTGGCTCCTTAGAAGAAATCCCTCCCTCTATTTTCTCAGTAATTTTTTGCAGCGCCGGTAAAGCGTTTCTTGGTTTTGAAGCGTTGAAGGAATAATTTCTTTGTGAATATCTTGTGGGTCTCTCCCTCAGAACCGGTGTCGGTCCACTGTATACTCCAAGATGAACTTCTTTCACAGATCTACATCTACGCAATATGTGGCCTTAAAGATCCCATATTTGCTCTACGTGGCCATGTTAGTCACCTAAAATTGGCAGACCGCGAGGAAATGGTTTTCATTAACATTTGCACACAGATGATTCCGAAAAACAGCAGAAACTTTACCAATTGTATATAGAATGCAGTTTGATAACTGCTCAGGAACGTGCATGACGTTTGCCAATAGTGGTTCCGTTGAAAAAAAAAGAGAGCTTAATCAATACTTATACTTTCAAGAGTTCCTGTTCAATCCAACTAAATGCGTACAGATGGTACAGTTTCTTGAGTTCTACGTCATCATTTACCAATTGAAACCAATATTTACAATTTCTGACTTTCATTCAACACTACCCAACTTGGTCTTCGTAATAATCTGATTCTCAATACTCTGATGCAATGACTAAAATAACTCTGGAATTTACTATGTTTGGAGTCCCTTTCGTTTGCTGCTACTTATTCAGTATTTCTGGACTGATTTTCCACAACCCGTCCATAGCGGCCAACAGGAATTGTCCAACGAGTCCAGCTTCCCTGAGCTTCCTCCAGTCATTTGACTGTAAAAATAACAACTATCATTATGTTTGAAGAGTTGTGAGTTGTATATTTGTAATGTTGCAGCGTACGGTAACATGCGGGTGAACAGCGCCGTGATGGGCGGCGCTCAGGGAGCCGCAGCCACGCTGGGCGTCATCGGCAGTTTATGCTTTCCTCTTTTTAGGAGACGCTTAGGTCTAGAAAACGTGGGTCTTCTGGGCGTCGGTTCGCAGGTAAGAGGTGAAGTTTATCGCCGTTATTACACCGGATTACCCGGGACACTTTCTAATCTCCTTAACTTGGCAGGTATTCTGCTTGGTGGCGTGCGTCGTGTCGTTGTGGCTGCCAGGTTCGCCCTTCATGGTTTCCAGCTTCTATCCTGGCTGGACCCCGAAGGACGACGTCGTAGAAGACAGACTCGACTCTATTGTGACATTTCTAGCTGGCATCATCTTCTCTCGATTCGGTAATGATGACAATGAGTAGAAACGTTTTCCTAATATTCATTTCGCCAGCAAGTAAAACCACACGTTCCTTCTGATAGGCAAAACAAACAATTTCACGATGTTAAAGAACCGTTGCACTGTAATTATTTGCATTTTCTCTCTTTTTAAAAATTTATGAGACGCTTTAGAAATACAGTATATTTTTTAAGAAACAAACATGATTTTAGCATCTATTTATGACAAGATAATGAAGACAATATATCAGATACCACTAAAAAAAATTACTGCACTCAACTTTTTGTCCTTATTTAATGTTTCGATTTATTATCAACTCAACGGGAAATATCTTCTACTTTTCATACCATTGGATATTGTGTAATTTAATTTTATTAGCTTGTGATGAAAATATAACCTGGCCCATAACTTTTAATTAAATTCATCAAAATACGCTAATTTTAACTCTAAATATGAAATTTTGATTAAAAATTTAGTTCTGAGCGTCTTATTAATTCTAAATCTTGTCTTAAAATCATATCTAATTTCATAATTAAATTGATTTCTTTTATAAAATAATTAAATACAAACTAGGTGCATAATCTGTTTACTAAACGAATAGTATTTGTAATAATACCTTCGTTAAAATTAAATATATATTCAGTACATTTATAAATTAATATAATGATTTAGGATAAATTAAGTTATAAAAAGTTCTTAAAGTTATTACTAAAGTTAATATTCATATTTAATATAGTGCACAACGTTTCATCCCCACAATTGGGACTTTTTCATGTGTTGCAGTATTATTAATCCGAGAAATGGTAATCATTTTCTAATTTCCAGATATATATATAAAATGAAAATTATAAAATATATTTTTAGATAAATGAGAAATTTGCTAAATTCTCCCTTTTTTGCTTCTTAAAAATATCGGAACACCCGAAGCGGTTCTTAGTGTCGGGACGAAACGTAGTGTCGTTTATTAAATGCAGCGTTGTTAAACAACTTATTTGAGAATTATTTATTTATTTAATAGAATATATATGATCCATATATAATGTACTATTAAGAAAAATTTATCATGAAAATCGCATGTTAGGGGCTTCAACTTGGCTACTTATTAAAAACAATATTGAGGTAATTTAATTAGTTATCAGATATCAAATATTAATATAAAAATGGCAAATTTTCAGACATTAAGATAGTATAACACGTCACCCGATTGGTGCTCATGGGAATATAATTTCTGCAACGTCTGCGGTGATTAATGTGAATTATTTCGGCTTCACAGATGAATTCTAGCCTCTCAATCTCTGTTAAGCGCCTTTAAACTGCTCTCTAAATATTCTCTCTCTTTTCTTAATTTTGCCAACTTTCTACTGCAGGTTCTGCGTCTTTTTATCCATTTTTCCGTAAAACACTGACATTAATAACAGTGTTTATCCTGTTGTAATTGTGACTATATAAGGATTTTCTTGTTTTCTTACACTGATTATCTGAGGTTTAGTTTTTGGTATAGATCCTTAAAACATACGCAGTTTCGTTAGTGAATTAGCGACCAGCCAAATCTTTGGAAAACTTGCTTCCTACAACGTTGCCTTATTCACAGTTCTGTATTAAAGAGCATAATTATCACATAATTTAAACGCAGAATGAGGCGACAGTTGTCTTCAGTGTGCAGTTCTGAGACTTCAGGCGTCATAGTTTGTAAATTAAATTATGGCACGTCCACAATTGTTTCAGATTTTTCTTCACTCCTTCATAAAGTTTCCTCTAGTTTTGACATTTATTGAGTATATTGTAGTGACATTATAGAATGAATTTTCTATTTTATGAGTTAGAAAATCATTAAGGATCTAATGTAAACAATCAAAAAGGAAGACAGTATTAGAAACAACTGAAGAAAAAGTAACAAAATATTTGCATGAAAGACAAGACAAGAGCAGTAAACCAAAATTGGTTTGAGTGGAATAGAAGAGTTAACCAAAGGGAGAGAACACTTTCCTTTAAACTATCCTTTCGTTAACTTTCATTCTCGATGTTGTACATTTCACTTCTTTCGATTGAACTGATTTTGATGTATGCCTCTTCTTCCAGTTTTATCATTCTGTTGTTCGCACAGACTGCTTCCTCTTTTTTTGCTGTAGATCTTACGTCCCTCTTCTTCGTTCATCTTATTCTGAAAATTAGAAAAGCATATTAAATATTCATATATTGCATATAATTTTGTTTCTCTCCTCTCCAATATAACTTTGTCACAGGGGCTAAAATAATCTTGCAAGACTTGCGAACAATCGCATCCCATGCTATGATATATGTTAGCTGTGGTGAATATAAAAATCAATTTTTTATAATAATAAAAAGCTAATTAAAAAATTGTCACATCAGTTTCAGTTTCATTACACTCATTTTGAATTTTGAGCAATTTTTTTAAATATATTGTCCATTATAAAATCAAATTGAAATTGATTCGTGGTTAAAAAAGTTTTATTTTAAAGATTTGATAAGTTAGGAAACGTCTTATTTTCAGCCAGCTAAAGCAAAATTTACCGATTTGAATTACTTCATTAAACCTATTTGTATATAATGCGTCAGGTCTTTGGTTGACGGACATCACAATAACGCAGATAATGCAGGAAAGGATTGCGGAATCCAAGAGAGGCGCCATCAACGGCGTGCAAGACTCTCTGAACCAGTCATTCGACATGCTCAAATCGGTCCTGGTGATAATATTCCCCTTTACACAGCAATTCGGAGGACTCGTTTTGCTGTCCTTCCTGTTCATCGTGTTTGGGTAAGCAATGTTTAATAGTATTTTGTGTATTTCTTCTGTACACTAATAGATTATTAATTGTAGCCCTAATTGCTTTCATATAAATTGTTCTTCGAGAAAATAGAATAAGAGTATATTTATATAGCAAAAACTTGTGCGATCGTTTCTCCAATAATTATATATTTTAAACATATCTTTAACAATTTTTCATTCATTAATTGCTTATCATCTGGTCGAATTATTTTAATAATTGTTGAAAAAGGGACAAAATGTCCTTATCTTGTTTTATTATTCATAAAGAGCTCAGTTCTTTATAAAAAAATTCATCCCATAGCTTTCGGATACCGAGATTTTCTATTGAAAACCTTAATTGAAATTTCCATCTCATTATTGTATTTGTCTCTTCTTTATGTATTCAATCGTTAAGTCCTTGATGGACAGTTTTTTACCATATTTTAACTGTTAAAGCATTTTCACTTGATAGATAACTTGAACCAAAACAATAAGTGATTTTTTCAACAGGGTGGTCCTATAAAAAATATAATGTATAGTAATTTTTTATTCTGACACTGGGAATAACAAACCCGAGGTTTAGTGACAATATGACGCCCGAAAACTGAGATAAAGTAACTGTCTCACAATGATTATACATTTTATTTTATTTTATTTTAAAAAAAATTGAAATATATACTGTGGTGGAAATTGCCTTGTTTGTAGGTTTCTAGTTGAAAATAACTGCTGGATATATAAGATTTTTTTAATAATAAGTGTTTCTTTCAACAATCAGATATTACACCCTTTTTGTATGTTAAATAATAATATAATCGATTAATTTAAATTTTATCAGTTTATTATTGATCGAATGATAAAAGTGAAGTCTAATTATTTATTTAATATACAGAACTCCCATAACTTTCTTACACTGAAAATAAGTTTTCAATATTATTTTTCTTATGTATTATAATATTTACATCTGATAGACACTGAATATTTAAAGAACACTATCAACGCTCTCATTAGGAACTTATGTGCAACGCAACTCCCGTTCAAGTTTCATCCTCATTACAAGAAATATAAAGAAAATATATGTATGTTTTTTGGGAACTCCAGTTCACATGACGATAATAAAGATAAAATATTTAATTATTGCCTCCAATTTGTCTACACAAAGAGGTTCCTTTCGCAGCAGAAACACCAGCTCCTTTTTTCCCCTTTATTTCGTTGAAATAAAATAATCAGAGATCATTAAAAGACTTTCCTTAAAAATTAACAAGGTCGAAAGTGTTCCGTTTAACTTAGAGCAACGATTCCGAAATTTATTTCAAATGAATGTCGTTTCTATGTTACACAGTAGAAAATTACTATTTTTTGAGACATTCTATGGTAATAAGGTAACGAATTTTGCAATATATGTCATATGTAAATGTAATATGCAAATTAGACGATACATGTGTTTAATACAATAGAAGCCTCAGTGTTACAAAACATATTTTAATTTATTTTGCAGGTATTTCTGTTACATATCTTTCTACGTTCGCAATCGAAGGCGCCGACCTGTTGAAACGGAGGATGGCGGACCGGATGTATGATGGTAGATGTTTTACAAAGTACATACATCACATAAACAACGTAGTGTATATAACTGTCCTCGATTTTTGCTTGAGGTGACTACTACGAAACAAAAAATAAGTTTTGTTGAGCCGTCATTGAGGAGTTTTGGAAAGACGTCATTGTTTGTATCCATTATATCACCGTCCATGTCAAACGATTTATTAAATACATTTATATTTATAACCCGAATAATTTAATATTAATGAAAGCAGTAAATATGTAACGAGACTCTGGAAGTGGAACAGATTAACTGTAAATGTGAAAAAGCATTTACAAACCGACACTACTTTGTGAAATTCAATTCTACTTAAAAAGGATGTTTCTTTCCGTACTTGTACTCACAGAATATTTATATACTGGGTGAAGAAATATGTATTAATATTTAATTAATTTGACAGTAATCTGTTGGTCAGACGTGATTTAACTGCTACTTTATTTAACTATTAATACCATCCCAACCTGAACCTTTAAAGGTTTAGCTAATAAGTAACGTTTCATGGCTGATGATACTTTAAACGATTGAAGAATTCTCCTGTTACATAAAAAAACTTACTACATTAAGATTCTAAATCATTATTGTACATTTAAATAGTGAAAATATCCCTGGTACTTTAATGGGGATAAAAATTATCCCGGCACTCTAAGCGAGTCAAAATACAGGGAATAATAAATACTGCCTGGGTCTTAATGATGTCACAAATATTCATGGTGTCACAAGGGAGTCAAGAATACTCCCGATACCTTAAGTATGTCGAAAATACTCTTCCGTTGCCTAAAGGAATGAAAAACAGTCCCGGTAGCGTAAGGGAGTCAAAATTAATCTCGGTAACAATGAACTGTTACATTAAAGAAGTCAAAGGCGACCTCGGACAGAGATTCCGGGTTTGAATCCAGGCATGGGTATGGATGTTGTGTGGTTTCCGTATCGTGAAACCCCTACAAAATAAACGAATTCGCCACATGATAGTAAGTAGTTAATGGCCATTATCAGTTAATGCTACTCTAAATAAATATTAATAGAACAAAAAAGAGTCACAAGAGATTATAAGAACGATTAACGTCTGTAAATAACATATGTAAAGTAAGAATTAACGACCCGTATAACAGACTTTTGCACAAATTTTTGAAGAATTTTAACATAAACCAGACGTTTCGACCATCCATTATGGTCCTTGTCAATAAACGAAACCAACAAGAACCACAGTGAATAGTCGAAACGTCTAGTGTAGGTTAAGATTTCTTCAAAATTTTGTGTAAGAGCATGTTATACGGGTCGTTAATTCTTCATTACTGTAAGTCTAAAATACTTTTAGTAACTTATGAGAGTCTGGCTTTGTAGCTGCACAATTATAAACAAATGAAAAAAAAAGTATTTTTTTGGTAAACAATTTTAATACCCTTATTAAGTTTTTTAGTATACATAGTTTTAAACTGCGACTCATATAAATTCCAATCCTTGATATTGTATATATCGAGAGATCATGATTCAAATTCAATGCATTAGAAACTAAACAAATAGACGCGGTGGTATATAGCAAAATTTGCGATTACCTATAGTTACCTTGATAGTTATCGTTAAACCTGTTTCTTTACAACTCTAAGCTAAGGGTGACAGTATAAAAAATCTAAAATAATAAAGAAACCCACCAACTCTCCAATTGCAAAAAGTGGTAAGTTTGTTTAATTATTTGAAATTATCACTGGTAATTATTTCATCAGGCTTAATACATCGCCAAGAAAAAATATAAAATTATAATGAATGGCTATTTTTTCTTTTACTTCAAAATTTACACATAACCTAAGATTCTCAAGACTTGAAATTATTAGTCATTCTTTGCAATCGACTATACATTTATTAAATTATAACGGTTAAAAAGTTTTATTTATGGTTTTCTATTACCCTTAAATATCTCCAAACACCTTTTCATTAACTTAATCCTCTGAGTGAATTTGAGTGGATTGTAACATATTATTTCAGTGTCTGTTCCGAATTTGGAAACCTTTTCAGCTGATTAGATTCAGTTTTATTCTACCATTATAAAGTAAACTCGAGATACTTATGAATTAGCACATCAATTGAGACCAACTATATTCCATTTAAATGTATTGAATCACTACCAACGTATTTTTAAAGATCTTTGTATTTCTTTTTATCATCCTTTCATATCTTCCTGGTAAACGAATTACAAGATATTGGGTAAATGTGAGAGTAGCATAATAATAGTTGCCATATATATTAAATACAATCCTCGGTGACGTCACAGATTTACGAGAGCTGACACATACAGATATTGTTTAATATGTTTCACGTTTGTTAGTGATTTTTCCCTATCTCCCCAAGTGATTTTAAGAATAAGTGTACCAACTTTTGGTATAATTTGTCAATGAGTTTAAATTTGAATAAAAAATACACAACAAAATATTTATTACGTAGATACTAGTGCGTAGCTGAGGAGAGGCTTCTTAGTATTGTAAAGGTGTCGGACTGACAGGATTAATTTTGGTGGGTGAATGTCGAAAAAAAATCTGGATAATTTTTATTATTTCTTGAACTAGAAGAAGCATTGCGTGTCAGAAGAAATAAATTTAATAGATGCAGGGCAAAGATCTCTTATAGATTTGGTTTTGTAGGTATATTACTCAGATTTGATAGTTTTCAGTTGCTGGTATGACTCAAGGCCTTTTTCATATCTCAAATCTAATCAAATAGAATAAGGCCATGATAATCGACGTACAGACTCGACTGCTGAAGTGCAACAGATTTGCACCAGAGGTCTCTCTGCCATTAGACATGATTACGGCTGAAGGAAACCTACAAACAGGTAATTTCGTTCCAAAGTAATTATATTAGTTTCTATGATAAAAGTATAGAGATGCAATCGTTACATGACTGGTCTAAGAAATTGTGTTCTTCTTTTCCATATTGTGCCGCATTCCACAATTAATCAACGAAAATAAATGCACAATTCGAATTCGTGCTAAATAACTAAAATAAAATTGATAATCGTGACTATTCTGCATAATAATTTTTTAAAGAAGTTCTTAGTAATTCAATATATAACTCGCAAGACAATGTGTACGGGTGTTTAAAAAAATCATATCAGGTATTATAAAAACTATACATTTCAATTTAGTTTGATTTTAAAGCTATTTACTGGGGTCTAAGAGCTTGGGCATACGGCAAGAGTTATTCTCAGATGCCATTGGGATCAGTCGGCCAACTGCCTCCTAAAACGTGTGGAGACACGGAGAAGAGAATGCTGCGACTCCACAGCAAACTCGTCTCTCGTCATTTGGAAGGGCGTGAGAATAGTACACAATGCCCGACCTACCTGATGAAGGTTTTCTAGAGATTTCCCTGCATCTTTTTAGATGAAACACCGGGTGGGATCCTTAAAATATAGCCAGGCAGCCCTGGTCAATCGTTGGTAACCTTGCTTTACCTTCCACTTCCCCCTTTTCAATTCTGTTCCTATGCCATTAAAGGGGAAATTGTATGTTTCAGAATCACTCTCATGTAGCCAGTTAAAAAAATACAAAAAATATTATGTTTTTAAAATTCAGAAAAAAAGGTCAATACATACAAACATATACTTTTTTTTGGTTAACAAGCTACATGAGGGTGATCCTGAAACGGGCAACTCCACTTTAATAGCATAGGGAAGAAATTAAAAAGTGGGGATGTGGAAGGTACAGCTAGGTAGAAACAGTCTCAAATATTTATTCATTATAGATTCATAATTTGCCCAAGACTTTATTACTTTAATTTTTATAAATATTCGGATTCCCCTTATGGAAGGTTATTGCCATTAACGTAAATTTGCAAGAACAAAATTTTAAATAAACTTGTGTATTAACGCCTGTAAGATATATAAGGATAAATACGTCCATTAACAGGCAAAAAATTGAACAGAAAATATTACTGAAATTATTTAGACGAGAATGACGTTTCGATGCGAGCGTAGCATCTTTCTTTAACGCTAAATACTGAAACATCAGGAGGTCAGAGATGATAAAACAGTAAAGGATCAAAGAACCTAAAATAATGCAACGAATAACTTATTAATATTATTAGTGTCATGCTTAACATTCACAATGTCACGTTAATTTTTAACAATTGTAAATTAATATTTTACGAAAATGTGATTTCTTGTCGAATAGTGTTGTTAAAATCAAAACAATGATTGGTATTGATACAACTGTTGGTGATGGGATTGTGTTTACAAATATTACATGTATATTTTTTAATTATTTCATTGAAAGTTGTCTTCGTTTGGCCGATAAAGCAGGAATCATGATGTGAACAAATGGTTTTATATACAACATTAGTTCTAGAAAACGTATAGTAGGATCTTCTTGTCCCGTAATAAAACCAGAACAAGATTTTGATTTAAGAATTACTAACATTTATGTAGATCATTTGATAAGATACCACAGAAAGTAAAAACAATTAATTCATTTGTGCATTGTTAAGATTGTGACAGAAATTAATTTTTGATAATGCAATATTCATGTACTTAGAAATAAAATCAATAGGGGCTAGTAAAATACAAGGGTAGCCCAGAAACAAATGCACCATAATTTCTTTTCTCATCCCCCACTCCAACAATGGTACAAATGCGCAACTATAGATATAAATTCTGTGAAGTTTTCGAAGAACGTGCAAAAAGTTTACGACAAATAGCGTACTTACAGCAATGTTTAAACATAGGTCTGTAAATGATGTACATTCTTACTGTGAAGTAAGAAACGGTGGGAAACATTCAGAAACACTTGTGTGTAGTTTATGAAACATCAGCAGTGGACAGGAGTACGGTTAGTCGCTGAGCACAGAGGGTGAGGCAATCAGAAAGCGGTTCGGCTGAGCTCCAAGATTTGCAGCGGTCAGGAAGGTCACCCACGACTGTCACACGTGACAAGACGCAGCACCATTAATTCTGAGGCATATGTGAACACTTTAACCAAACTCAAGACTTGGACGCCATAACAACCAACTTGATAACTTTCCCTTGTTTGGGTCATTAATGAATGATTTTAGTAGTAGACATTTTGAGGACGACGAAGAGGTGTTTCGCTCAGTGAAGAGTAAGTATAACTATAAGTATAAAATCATATTCCATAAATCCTATAGAGAAGCACAAGCTTCAAGGATGTGGAACGAGTCAGAGATTTTACATAGGTTGCTTTATTAATATTAGAATATACTGTAACTATTGATTACTTTTAACTTATAATAAGATTTTCTTAAGTTCTATACAGAAGACATACAATTTGTACCTTATATATAAAATTGATAAATATTTTTACATCCTATACTAAAAAATTTGTGTTCTAATAATGTTCTTACATAATTATAAATATCTACCCTATGATACATTCAGCTTCATAAATTCTTCAACAGAGTAGAAGGAGTGGCTTAGTAAGAACTTAGTTAGTTCATATTTGAACTTGTTTGGATTTATTTTTACTTGTTTAATGGAGGTGGGAAGTTTATTAAATATGCTAATAGCATTGTAATGTACACCCTTTTGTATTACGGTTAGGGACTTCCCTTCCTTGTGTAAATTGTTTTTACTTCTGGTATCAAAGTCATGTATATCTGAGTTTAGTGTGAAGAGGTTACTGTTATTAATAACAAATAACATGAGTGATTGAATATGCTGGGAAGTGAGTGTCAGTATTCCAGTTTTCTTGTAAAGTCCCCTACAAGATGTTTTTGGTGAGACCTGACATAATATTCTAACAGCCTTTTTTTGAAGTGTAAATATTTTATCTTTCCCTGATGCATTGCCCCAGAATATTATACCATATGTCATTATAGAGTGGAAATATGCAAAATAAACTAATTTTCTTATGTTAGGATCACTACAACTTGACATAATTCTAAGAGCAAAGGTTGCCGAGCCTAATTTTCGTAGGAGAATATTAATATGATCCTTCCAGTTTAATTTATTGTCCATGGATATACCTAAAAATTTTGTACATTCAACTTCAGTTATTTCACAATTATTTGTTGCTACTTTTATTGAGTTCAAATTGGCATTCTTTGTCTGAAACTGCATGAAGTGAGTTTTATCACAATTGACTGACAAGCCATTGGCTGAAAACCAGTGAAGCATCTGACTTAATGTAACACTGGCAGCATTTTCCAGACTATTTTGTTTATTTGTAACCAAAATACTAGTATCATCAGCAAAAAGTATAGTTTTAGAAGAAGAATTTATGGATCTAGGTAAGTCATTTATATATATTAAGAAGAGCAATGGACCTAGAATGGAACCCTGTGGAACCCCAGTCTTTATTTGTCCCCAGTCTGAGTTAATGATTTGTCCAGAGTTAGAGTCTTTTAATGTAACCCTCTGTTTCCTATTTGTTTGGTAAGAGGAGAGCCAACTATGGGAAATTCCTGTTATTCCATAAAACTTCATTTTGTTTAGAAGGATATTATGGTCTACACAATGAAAAGCTTTGGATAGGTCACAAAAATTCCTAATGGGTATCTTTTTTTGTTTAGTTGTTCCAAAATTTCATGAGTGAGAGTGAAAATAGCAATGCCTTCGTGAACAGAACAAAGAATGGTACCAATAGAGCATACACGCTCTTGTGTCTCGCTGCAGGAAGGCTGTAGAACGGGAAGGAAGAAACAAGTCTCATTGTGTAAAATAAATAATTGTTGAAGAAAAAATGAGGTTCATTACTTTCTGAGCCACCCTGGAATTAGTAACATAATTAAGGTTATCAGAAAGCTGTACAGTATTTTTTCATAGCTTATTGGAAGTGTTCGTTTTCGGCTAAAAGACTCCTTGTACATTTCTTTTTTCTTTTTTATTCACTAAACCTAGAAATAGTTCAAATGAAAGCAGAAAAACTTGTTAGATGGTGACCTGAATACGGTTATTGCTTTAGGGTGTAAAAGCTTAGAAAAAAGGAGACATAAAGTTAGGCTGTTCGCATTACACAAAGCGTTTGTGGGAAACAAAGCACGTTAAGCTAAGGGATCCGAATTATTTGAATAGATCAGACCACGCGTATAAAATTAATACCGGGCTACAGAGAATAGATATTGGTAAATATTCTTTCCTGAACAGAACCGTAATAACTGGAACAGCCTGCCTGCAGCAGTGTTTGGGACAAATTCTCACCTGATGTACATGTACATAAGTTACTGTAATCAATTTTATAGTCCTCCCACCACCTTAGATCTTAAGACTGTATATTTAATGTAATTACCATCAAGCTATGCCTAATTGCAATTTGTAAATACATACATAGTTTTGTATAACAGCCTTCCTGCAGAGATGAAGAGCAACTATAACTACAAACGTATTGCGAATCTGTGTAAAAAAAACATTCTGTTAAATGCCGCGTTTTACTCTGTACAAAGTTATTTCATCGTCCTCCTAATAGTTGAAATTAATTTTCCAGCAAAAGTGTTGAGTACTTTGCGTTTTAAAATATTCTTTTCTATAAGTTCAGTGCTTTCTGTATATTTTTTCTGCACTTGTGTTAGTTTGTTTCTTGTATTGGCTGGAAGGTCAGATTCTTCGTCGTGCAGCTCCAAGAATGATAAAAAACCGTTGCTAAAATTATTCGTAGAGAGCGTTGCGTTATATGGGTGCGAAACGTGGACGATGGACGAAAAGAATAGAAGCCTTTGAAATGTGGTGCTATAGGAGAATGCTGAAAAGAAAAGAAGAATTTTATACGTCTCGTTTTCTCTAGTCACGTATTTAAGAATTTATAGTCAATTGTATCTTATTATATTTTGGTCTTACAATTATTCGTTACTTCATGAAATGTTTGACGCATCATATTTCCTCAACCAGGACTAATGAACATAACAAAAAACCTAAATCAGTAACGACATCTGTTTAATGTTCGTGTATTAATAGTTTATTAATTATTATTTTATTTTAATTAGTTCTTTGAATACTCAAGTAGGTTTAAGGAGACCTATCTAATTATTTTAATTACTTAATTCTTTTTTTAGGTTTATCTGCTAAATACGGTTTTATCTCTTGTTATTGACAAGGAATTGCCCAAAATTTTCACTGTCAATCGTAATAGGAAAGTTAAACTAGTAATTTAATAGATTTTTGTTCATAAATTTAAGAAAATCGGTAGTTTAATTGTTCAGTCCTAGCAATTATAATATGAGTAAGCTGCGTAGAAACAGTTTTCTAAAAACAAGCTGACGCAATAACATTAATACACTTACGATTAACTTCCTATTACCTTTTTAATTTTATATAATTGGAGTTTTATGTTATTTATAACGACTTTTATTGCGTTAATACATAATGTAAACACAAGAGAATATTACCAGTAATTCTTCTTAGAGTTTTATTGAACCATCAAAATTGCCGCCAGTAAGATAATTAAGATAAGTATCCGTAACAAACGCTTGATTGGAAATTCCGATAATCTGTTTATTGACAACTGTGATTGATCGGAATAGGATAAGAAAGATTGAAATCATGTAATGTATTGGTTCTGTCACCGGGTAAGGGATCAAATTTATTAATCAGTTAAGAATTATATAGATATAATGCGAATATCTTAATCAGAAACAGTACTATTCACTTTATTTGGTTTTATTATTAGGAAAATAAATAACTTAACAGTTTTATTTAACACTAGCTGGGGGCCCGGCGTTTCCTGGCTATTTATTTATATTATCCCGGATTGAAATTATACGCAAAAAAATTAAGCAAAAACGATATCAAATTAATTGAACCAGAAAAATATATATTGGAAGGAAATAACGTTTATCATGGATATTTAAAAATTTTCACCCCTTCGAACCCCAACAGTGTTGATTTCCAGGTCGACAAAAACGCAGTTCAACATTTGGTCTAAATTGTACCACCTGTTAAAAATAGTATGTAAAAGATTGTTTTACGCCTTTCATACCCTCTTAAGGGATGAGCTATAACTTAAATTTCATTTTTAATGTAAAAATTAAACTAGAAGCTCACATTACACCACTTTAGGGCCCAATCTTGAAAGTTTTCTGGTTACTTTCATGTGGTACCCCACCACCACCACCACCCAAAAAAACATTCCCCTTCGATTATGGATGGGGTTGAAATTATGCGCTAGCAGTATTGGAGGACACAATATTAAATTAATTGATCTAAGAATGTATTTATATGACGGAAATATTGACCGTTTTTGCTCATTTAAAATTTTCCACCCCCGCTCCTGAGGGTAGTAGCTAAATCTCACACCAACAGTGCTGATTTACGAGTTTCAGAAACACGTGTACCAAATTTGGTTGAAATTGGTCCACTATTTTAGATTTGTGTGCGGAACATGCATACACAAAACACTCACACAACGACATACAAGCATTATAGAGATTAATCCCATGGAAATAAGCATTAGAAAATTAATATTGATAACAACTGAGGAATTTAAATAATCTAGTAGTACGTAAAATTAGTCAAAAGTGTATACACATTTTTTCGTTATATACTTCATCTTAATCTGAGTATCTCCAGGATAAAGGTTCACTAGAAAAAGCTTTCCTATTAATTGTCCACTGAAATAACTTAGCAAAATTTATGCTGTTAAGATTTTCTGATGCTAAGTATATTTTACCACACACAACTACTTTGGAAAAGTATGGTGCTGCTTACCTCCGAGTTACTCGAAAGAGTGGGGTCGTCCCATTTGCAGTGGTTACTCTAGTGCAAGGAGCGAGTACCTTCCTTGTGGAAAAATTACCTAGTGGGCTAATACCATAACTTGACATTTTCTTTTAAAATATCACAAATGTATCAATTTTACACACCATTACATAAATAATTATATAAAACATCTTTTTTTTTCGTTAATTTCACAAACCTTTTCCCCCTCTCTGAATCCAACTATTCTAATAGATTATCATATTTTCTACCAAAAGTTCTCTTTTTTCTGTTTTCTCTTGCATATAAGTTGTCTGGAAATTTCTATCTGCTTTATTATTTAAGGGCGGTTAGAATAAAATAATAAAAACTTAGGACCAATCATCGGTTGTTTTCTTGTCCGACGTAACCTTACAGACTCAGTTGAATTCCATAATTCCCCTGTGTCAAGGATCCAGTGTTTTTCAATTACTTTATGCGTTAATGCATTTTTCCATTTTCTGTTTATTAATAGCATATGGAATAATACATTCTGTTTACATCGTGTATGTATGTCGTATTGAACGTTTTTTATTCCTCGTTGAGCATTAGGAAATTAGCCAAAACCATTACGTCATTAACACGCTCTTAAACATATACTGAGAGTCAATTAAAAATTTTGTGTGTGTAATCAGGTGCGTATTTTTGGAAAATAATATTGTATTTTGACTTCTACATCCACCACTAGGATATATGCATTGTTAAATATTTTTTTGTTTCGTTCACAGTGAAACCATCAAAAGGATCGACACTATGCGTCTATTTAGCATTCCTACTGAGTTCGTGGAAATTTCGAATGACATGGTTCGCTGCTGGAATTTTCATGATGAAACTCGAAGGATCTGACCACGACAGTCTCAAGCTGACGGCAATCTTCACGTTCACTCTCTCCGGATCTTCAGTTGCATTTGGAGCATTTGTTGGTCATTGGGTGGATGTAACGAATCGCAAAAGAGGTAACTAATGTTGAATCAAACGTGCATAAGTTGGATTTAGTTATTGACTTTTTATTCTTCGTTACAAACTTACACTACAATACAAAATTTTAAATCCAAAGTCGTTATGTTGAGAAACGTATTTGTTTAAAGTCCAGATGAAACTTGTTAAAATCTATTTCTTCAACTAGATTGAAAATTTAGAATTAAGTGCAAGCTTTTACCTATATTAAAGCTTCGTATGAATACAGTCTGATCAATTTTATAAAAAACACTGTTTCTTCCACTTTTTACCTTTTAGGACATATGATCAGTTTTATGCTAGGAAAACTAATAAAGTTGATCGATTTTGGTACCTGATGGTTCCAAATTTTAAGATATATGTTTTCATAATTTTCATCAAATTTTGTATGCAGGGCTTGTTGTGGTTGTTAGACAGTTAACTTATTTAACACATTATTGATTTATGGGGGAGGTACGATGCATGTGAGCAATTCTACTCTTCAGTCCTGTTTCCATAATAGGCTGACTGGACCATCGGTTCAAATGGTTCCACAAATTAATTGAGATACGACATTCATGATTTGTAATTTTTAAGCGATTCAGATCTCTACTGTCATCCAGAATGTTGCGATGATGATTTCAACACTGACGATGATCTGTTTCTTTCACTGGGAGACGCAGATACGCCTTACATGGGACGACTGGATGATCACGTTGCTGAAGGTGATTGTGCTGAGCACTTCAGCCGTCTATCGCGTTTCTAATATAGGAAGCACCATTATTCAACAAAAGGATTGGATAGTTCTTCTGTCAGGCGACGATCGGCAGAAACTGGCCAGTGAGTATCTTTCATTCAATATTTTCGCTGAAATAAATTTTATCTGAAAAAGAAAATAAAGGATTTTCAAAATTCTTCTTTTGACCTTTAAAACCATACTATAAGATATTTCTATATTTCATATTGAAAAGGAATATTTGGCATTTTTGTTTAGAAGAATTAATATCAGAATACATACAAGCTAATGTGATGTCTAGAAAATGGCGTAATTTTGGCCCTTCCATTGATGGTCCTCTTTAATTTAGAGTAGTGGACCAACGACGTTTGAGTCTTCTGATAATCTGGTTAAGTTTTGACACTGTCATTCGCAGATACTTCATTTTAGCAAACTAAAATAGTTTCAACAAGATGATGTCTAATTAAATAAATATCATAATCCCTGTTTAAATCTTTTTTGAAACGTTGGCTTCAATTGCATTTCAGTTTTTTATCATTCTGTATCAAGAAAGGAATTTCCATTCAAATTTATATCATTAATCTTAAAAAAAGTTATCATTTCATACTATGTGTTTAATTTTTCTGACAGAGTGTTAGCTTTAGTTTTATTTTTCAGCTATGAATGCAATCTACAGATCGATAGATCTGGCGTCGCTTATTATATCTTCCCTAGTTATCGGAGTGATTCAGGACCAAGTTTCAGTTCTTGCCAGCGCCATTGTGATCTGCTTATGGCACTTCGGATCCTTGATTCTAGAGTAAAAACAGTATGAGTGTATTATCTACTTTTTGAAAAGCTATTGATTAAAATCATATCTAATTTATATTATCATTTTATCAGGATTTTTTGTTCTCAAATCTTAAATAGTTAAAAGTATATAAAAGAACTAAATAGAAATAGTTTACTGTGGTGTTTAGTCTTTGTTTACACCGCAAAAATATTATTATAACAAGGAATTGTTAAATAATAAAAAGAGTATATTTAATTTGAATATATTCCATTTAATTAAGATGATAATAAAAAACTAAATCGTGGCAATACAATATAAAATTTACAAAGGAAATTAACTCAAATTAAGTTTTAGTAAAAATATAAATTTACGAATAAAATGTATTATCAAATTAACTCAGTCGGTAAAGCAAAAAGAATCTATGCAGCTTCTAAACGGCTGCTCCCGGGAACGCGGGTGACGAACGATATAATTGAAATGAAAACAATCGCGAATCAACGAGAATGGTTTAAGTGGAACCCGGGTAAAAATACCGTTACCAGATGTTCTGCGTGGTGACGTCGTTCTTGGTTTGCCGTTGCCGGAGGTTCCTTTGCTGGATCACGTCTTCTACATCCTCTAGCGCCTCTTCTTCAGAGTAAATCTCCATCAAATGTTATATTTTTGTTTTCCCTACTCCCATCAAATGAATCTTCTTTCTCGAAACATGCCGAATTTAACTTTTACGCATGTTGTTTCCTCAGCCACTGCCCTCTCTCTCATTCGTCTTTCTCAGGACAGCTCCCGGGACCAACTGTCCAAATACAATGCACTCCAGTCAATAAATAATGTTGTAAACGGCGACGTTTCCCGCCTACTCGGCCTTGACCAAACCACCCTCGTTTTTCGTCCTGCTGTACGGGAATACCTAAAACTCAATTATTTTTACTTTACCGCTTCAATGTAGGTTGCCATGAGTCACCACAGTACAGTCAACAAACAGAAAAGAACATGCACGTAAATGCATCCAGCGACGTACGTAACATCGTCGGTGCTGTGGACCTCATAGTAACAGAATGTGGAAACTCGGAATTTTTTATGCGTATAAGAATAGGTCGTGACACTTAGTATGGCGTATGAAGACCACAGTAGGTTAAGAGAAAATATGGAGATGAGTATTGTAGCCATACAGAAACATCCGTTTCAGAAAAATTGCTATCTTGATTAAAAATATTTATTGTACTCTTAGTAACCGAAAGCCTTTGAAATGTGGTTCCATAAGAGAATGCTGATAGATGGGTGGATAGTTAGTAACGAGGAAGTTTTAAGCAGAATAAGGGAAGAGCGAACAATATGGAGGACGTTGACGAAGAGAAGGGATAGATTAATAGGCCACGTTTTAAGACATGAGGGTCTTGTAAATTAGCATTGTGTGTGGGATAAGGACAGGAGAAGGGGAAAGGATGGAATACGCTAAGCAGTGCGTAAGATAGGTTAGCATTGAGGGTGAATATGACCAGTCTAAGGACTGAATATCACAACAACAAACTAGTAACGGGATACAGTCAGCGCCCTTTACTTATCATCCATAACTTTTCAGATGTGTTTTATGACGTACAACTTATCCTGAACATAAATTAAATAGAATTTAACAACCCGTTTAACAGACAACTAACAATTTTTGAACTATAAATTTTAACCTTATTTTGTTTTCCATGGAGCATTCGTTGCATTAAAAAAACTTTCATTCCGTCAATTATCTAACGAAACCCCACGGTTGCTGGGTTTAACAATCCCACACATCTGTCAAAGTATATGTCCCTTCACTCTGCAAAACTTTTAATTGTAGAACCGTCTCAATAAAGATCGTTATTAAAGCATTCTACCACGCCTCCTGACGAATCTGAGCTCCCGTCTAATCTCAGGAACTAGGAAATACTTGAAGAATCATTCTATTCTGCCTAAGTATAAAAAGTCATATTCTTGTCACATCACTTGATTTATTTTTTACTTTAATTAATTAAGAGCAATCTGTCTTATTACCAGATTACAAACACATTCGTAATTCCTGAATGCAGTTTAGTTAACCAGATGATAGTTTGAGATGTGGTTATTCATCAGTTCGACGGCTTGAATCTCGATTCGTCATACTGGAGGATCGCTGCGTAAATATATGGGATATTATCAACATCATATTTTCCTAAAGGAAAATGATGTGTTATTAAGAAGTAACTTGGTAATATGTTGCAAACCTATGAATAATGATCGTTTCTGCTTGTTTCAGAGTATACTTGAACCGACTGATATATATAAGATTACCCGTTTTATCCTACCCGGACAGAGCTCTAGAGATTAGACGAGAGAAACTGTCAGAATTGAAAAGAAATAAACGATGCATTGGTAGGAAGCTGATGGACTCTCTCAAGAACTACGGTTGCTCATGGAAGAGTTACTTCTGTCATGAGATTGCGCTGGCTGGAGGTGGCATGGCCCTTCTGTTCATGACAGTAACGGGCTTTGACGCCGTTACTACCGGTGGGTAGCAATCCTACTTTCTCTGAAATCGTGGTAGGGGACAGCCGAAGAGCACTGTGCATTATTGGCGTAGCACCAACTCTGTTTAAATAATACATACAAAAACCATAATCTCAATATTATGGGATATCTTACTTCAATAGTTGTTCTGTTTCATCTGTTTCGAAATGATTTAAAATAGATCAAACTGGCACTATAACTAGGTAACTTAGAAAAGGAGAAATCCGTTAGCCCACTATACTATATAAGATATGCCCTTAAACTCGTGGTTTTTTGTTCATTAATAGATAAAAAATATTTACTAATGTGATTCAGAGAAATCATAGAGAAATCTCAGGTTCTCAATACACATCCTATGTCCTTCCGATTATTGAATATTGGGCAATAGAAGTTTTACTACATTTTTCTGAAAAAAAGATCGGAAGTAAGAATATATTTAGAATCGGGTCCTATATTCTAGAATTACTGCAGTAGAGTATTTTCTGGTTAGTTTATAGTTACAGAGTATAAATTATACCTTTTTGTCCTTCTATTAATGTTCTATGAAATGTTCTGCTACAAAAAATATATTTTTTACTTGTAAAATGTTACTTGTTATGGTCACGCAATGGTATGTATCAAATTCGGTGGAAAATTCCTTGATGTTCCAACTACGTTTTCGTATCAGATGGCCAGATGACTCCATGAGCGTGACGTGTAAATTGGAATTCTGATTTCACATGATCAAACGCTTAAGAATTTTTTGTTTCAGCGTACGGCAGCACAAAGTTGAGTAGCGGAGTCCTAGGAGGAGCCCAGGGCGCCGCGTCTGCTCTCGGAATGTTGAGCACAATATGCTTCCCGTTCATAAGACTGCGTCTGGGACTTGAGAACACGGGGTTTGTGGGCGCCGTGACAGAGGTGCTCTATCTTGCCAGTCCAATCATTAATTGAGACATTATTCTTCATTCTACATTTGCCCTCATTGTAGGTTTCAGCTCTGGTCATCTGTGTTGTATCGATTTGGTTACCAGGTTCACCTTTCCAGTCTTCCAGCTTCTATGCCGGCTATGTGCCAATTGACAAGAATGTTAATGAAGGCATGGACTCCATCATTGCCTTCATCTCTGGAGTAATTCTTTCTCGTTTTGGTAAGTAAGTGCATGATATAAAATTTAGAAGTTGTTTTTTTTTTCAAACAAAACTGTATGTTAGTTGTTTGGTTTGATAGAAATATCCTACATATTTACCCATCTCTAGTATTGACACTTTTGAATGTTTGACAATAACAAGATGAAACACTTAGCCACTTAATGTTTTCCAATCAATAGATCCAATGGTATGGAATAATTTACTTTTTTATTTACATTTTGTGAGTGAATTTTATACTTCAGCATCCCATTGTAATTACTTCAAATTGTAATGCTACTCATCTTATCTCAACCTATTAGTCTTTAAAAAAAATTTATTTAGGTTTAATATTACATTAACCCAATTTGTCATTAGTGGCTTCGATTCATTTCAAATTAACAGAGTTTAAATATTACAAAGAGTGTTTAAGCAGTTTCATAAAGATCAGTTGCCAATGTAAATTCTAACAGACTAAAGAACTTGTAAATTTCTGAATGTGAGGCAATCAAAGAAGACATGCAGAATTTTTATGGCCTCCTTGCATTGCCACATACCATCTGTGGTGACCTGTAAATTAAAAGAATGAGTGAGTGAGTTAAGTATAAAGAATTCTGATTCTACAGTGATGTTGCCTTATCAATAGGTCCTTTGGGAGGATGTGGATAGTATCTCTCAGTAACTACAAAACTTCCTGGTTTTGTACATGAAATAAATTTTACTCAAGATCCTTGAAGTTTCCCAATCTATGATTCTTGCTGGAACATACAGGCAGGTTACTGCCATTTATTATCTGAGTGGCTTCCATCTTGGCTAAGAGATCCAATCTATCATGCCCTTCTATCCGTTGATGTGCAGGTATCCAGGCTATAGTGATTTGGTTGTTATTGCTTTTAAGTTTCATTATATTCCTTAATTCAATTATTGTAGCCATTCGGATTGGGAAGTTTGTGAAACCAAGTAAACTTTTAAAATAGTTAATTGAATATGAAATCAGATTATTCAAGTAGTAATACAATTTTTATGTATCATATAGTGTTGTTGTGGTATTCAGTCCTCAGACTGGTCACATGCAACCCTCCATGCTAACCTATTCAGCACAAGCCTTTTCATTTATATATAGCTACCACATCACACATCCTCCCTAATCAACTTAGTATTTTACATTCTTTGCCTTCTGTTCTTACCACACACACTTCCCTATAATACTGATTTTACAAGACTCTCATGTCTCAAAATGTGGCATATTAATCCATCCCTTCTCTTGATCAAAGTCTTCCAAATTCTCCTTCCTTCTCTGATTCTGCTTAGAACTTCCTGTTAGTTACTCTATCCACCAATCTGATTTGATGCATTTTCCTACAGAACCACATTTCAAAATCTTCTATTCTTTTCCTCTCTGCAACTCCTACTGTCCATGTTTCACACCCATATAACACCACACTCTATAGAAACATTTTTAGTAATGATTTGCTACTTTTCATACTTATATTAACCATAAGTAAATTCCTCTTTTTTGTGAAACCTTTTCTTGCCTGTGCTATCGTACTCTTTATATCTACTATACTTCTATCATCCCTCATTATTATGCTGTCCAAGTAGCAGAATTCCTTAACTTCCTTCAAAATATAGCTTCCCAATCTAGCACCCTTTGTTATCCCACTATTTTCTGTAATTCCCTCCTTCACCTTGGTTTTCTCTCTATTAATCCTTATGTTGTACTCTTTCTCCATGACCATGTTCTTTGCCTTAATATTACAACATCATCAACAAACAGTAGGGGTATCTTATATTAAACAATTATGTCAACAACAATCATTATTATTGCTGAGGCATTCTAAAGTTCCATAAATTTTTAGTACTGTAGGACTATTGAACAAATAGGTTTATAATTTCATTGCTGATGCTATAGTTTCAAATTAAATGGTTCGTCTTTTGTGTGGATAGTATTGTAAAATTATTTTATTTGTGCTTCAAGCTGAAAGTTTGTACTGTCACATTATACATTCCTTAAAGAGATTTATGTGTGGTATGATTATGACACATTGTGTAGATAGCTACTAAATAAATGTTTGTACACAAAGTAAATAGGTGAAATAATGTTCTCCTATGTTCTCACATTCGGAGAGTAATAATTATCCAAACATATTACATTATTCTCTGCATTGACTTTGTCAAAAGTAGTTGTTAAGTTAGCTATATTTGATATGGTGTGTGATAGCATTGGTAAATTATTGTAAAATTGTTGATGAAACATTGTTAAATAATGATGGTATAACATAAAATTACACAGTTCTTTAATTTTCATAGAATTTCGAGCTTTTGTATATCATTGTACCCGACACTGACAGAAATGATTAAAAATATTTCTGTTTCATTGAGTTTTAATACAGAACTGTTGTAAAGTATCATAAAAATGCTATATTCAACTGAGAAATAATAGAATTAAATATAAATTCATTAACAAATCCCACAATGATAACACTGAGCTTCTATACGCACAAACACACACAGTTTAGTAGAGTAATGAAATTTGGTAACTATTAACATACCAAATATACCTTAGGGAATATGAATATGGTATAGTCTCAATACTGTTACAAATATGAACAGTTTGGACTTTTACATCATGATCCTAATTAATTATAATACATAAATATCACAATATGACTCTCTGGTATTGATAATATAAATAAATGCCTGTATCTAATGTAATTTGCCTGATTATAGTTTCAGAAACAATGAATTTGATTTTGTTAAAAAGCCTCAGTATTATTTCTAACAAGGTCTGTGGCTGTCAGATATTACCATTACTCAAATACTTCAGGAGAGGATTGAGGAAGACAAACGAGGAGCCATTAATGGTGTTCAAGACTCCCTCAATATGATTTGTGATATGACTAAATCCATTCTAGTGATTTTGTTTCCATATCCTGAACAGTTTGGTTTTCTTGTAATCATCAGTTTCTTAAGTGTCACATCTGGGTAAGTCATTATTTTATCTCAACCCCATCATTTGAATCTATAATATTAGTGTGGTCTTTAATCAAAATACAGAGTAATGTACAATTCTTCTGCTTCATATGTCTATTATTAAGGAAACTTTAAACATGATATAAATGTTTATTTGAACAAGTAGGATATTAATGTTGAAAATTGAATTTGGTAACAAATTCACTGATGTAACAGATTTATTTTTGTCTGATATATAAATTATTTGTTTTTTTATTTATTCAGTTGTCAAATTACAATCTACTCTTAGATTATTTACTCAATGTTTTGCTACTTTTTGTATGATATGAGTAGGGAATCCGTGAAAGATCTCCTGGATGTATTTAGATTTGATGTCTGGCCATAGTTTATTCAGGTTTAGTTAATATAATGTAATGTTTTAATGTTATATTTTTTTAAAGAATTAGACAATAACCTAATTGTTTATCTTTTGGAATGAACATTTTTTTAATTAATCCTTTTTACAATTTAATATGTAATGCATCCATTTATTAATTAAAAACTCATTCCTGTATTTTCTAAAAATCAGTATCTCAAGCTTTCCAATTATCTAATTGTCACATTTTAATTATTCTAGCTAGTTATTCACAGTTTGGTCTTATTGTTTCATATAAAGTTTTGTTTTGTCAGAATAATCTGTTGGCTCTAGTATTCGGAATATACTGATGTCTTAATTTATTTATTTTCTTGAAACCAAAGTGCATAGACATTAACTTATTTCAGTTTATAAAAGAATTCTCACTTTTGTGGTTTGTAGAACAGAGTATTATTTTGAACAACTGATTTCAATATTAATACCATATTCTAGAGAAGCTTAGCTTCAAGCATGAGGTATGAGGCAGAGTGTACATTTATCCCAATGATACTTTGAGTTAACTGTTAACAATCAACTGATTATGACTAATAATATTAATAATGAAATATAATATTAACATATATTTCTGAATAACTCATGCTTGCTATTTACAGTCATATTTTAATAATAATACATTATTGCAATAACACATGAAGAGGATTCCAATTAATAATTCATGTTGACTATTTATTTTATAACTCAATTTAAACTGTTATTTAAATATAGCGTATGCTGTTTTGAAAAGAGTGGATGGATTCTTCATAAAAATTATTTAAAATAAAATTAAGTGAGTGATTTTCATATATTGAGCACAAGAAATATAAAAACGATAAACGTATTTTTCATATCCTATTGTGCCATAAAACTGAATTTTTTTTTCAGGTATATTCTGCTCCTAGTGTTTTATTTGAAACAAAGGCGTAAACGAATAGGACATGTTATCGAAGATAATGAAGTAATGGATTCGTTGAAACATTATGGTGATAATTCAGCAAAATTCGAAGAAGAAAATTTCGAAGTTAACGGAAATAACAGTCAGGCAATAAGTAAATAAATAAATTACGAAGATGAAACTACCGAAAATAGTTCCCGATTGTTAGGAACTCTTATTTAAATGCCACTAACATGAAAAAAAGAAGTCAATAAAAAGTTTGGGTCTAAAATTTGTAACAAGTAATTAAATCTGGAATATATGTAAATTGAGAACTGTCTTCGTTTAGTTTGTTTTATTACTTTTTATAGGTCAGCTATTATTTTGTGACTCAAGTGTTTCCGACTCCACCTAAATCAGTCGTCTATAAATTTGTGATCTTCATTATAAACTTTTCACAAGTTTACGTGAGTGAAAAATCTTAATAAAAATCTCTAAATAGTAAATCAGCTTATTTAATTTAATACATTTATTATTAACATTAACTTATCATATTTTTTTAATATTATTAACACGACGTTTCGTTCCTCAATTTGGAACCTCGTCTCGTGAATTTTAAGGAATCAAGAAATTTAGAAAGATGAAAATTTAGTCATGTCTAAAAACTAATGTTAATAAAGTTTATAACAATTTTTTTCTGACTGATTTACTACTTATTAATTAGCAAATATTCAGATATTAATACAAATCATAAAAATTAATAGAAACTCAACAAGTAGTTATTTTTTCCATGATGTGTTTATTTTCAGGACTCAATAGGTTAACGTATGTTTTACAAAATAATATATCAATAATTAAACTGAATAAATTTACGACCTTTACAGTTTTAGTTGAACAGACGTTTCGTCACCATACTTGAGACTTCCTCCGTCAGTTCAACTAAATAAAAACTTTGCGTGTAATGGTTGTAAATTTATTCTATTTATTGTTTGGGACAAAGACGTTAATTGATGTACTAAGAAATATATTAAATTAAATGACTAATTAACAGACAAACCAAGTTTTTTGTTATGAAAAATGCCTTTAAAATTTTCAATTGTAGTTAAGAAATATAATTAAAAATTAATTTAGACAAAAATAGGCTTCCAAATTCATAAAAAAATTGTTTTTAATAGCAACCGAATGTTTTCTGGTACCTAATTGAGCCTGCGCTGTAGATAACATGTACATCACATGTGTGAGAGAAAAGCATACCTTGCCAGGCGACACCGTAGATGACATACTCCTTACTTATACTATATAATAAAGAAATATATTAGCTCATAAACTCCTATACTATGAACTGATTGCAAACAGAATCGGAAATAGTATCAACAAATTGATTTCTTGATATTTTTTGTAAATGTTAGTTCTAATATTTTACTAAATTCTTATTTGGTATGTATTTCCGTGGCCTTATTGATCCAGCTAGAAGCCGTTAATTAATTATCCAATTTTTTATGTTCTGGATCACTTCTGAAGTTATGTTTTGGAGCACAAAGCAAGTTTTGATTTAATTTACTGTATTTGGAGCTATTCCAGTACACTGGAGTCCCACTAAATCATGATTCTCCATTTGAAATCCACTCATATTCTAAAATGGGTCGAAAATGATCCGTGAACAGAAATATAAAAAAATGCAATACATTTTATTGGTTTCCGACGCGTTATTAGTGGAATACCAGGTCTTCGTAGATATTTGAACGATGTTTCCGTCACCACAAAGCGTATATTGTCCATGCGATGTGATTGGACATGATCTTCATGAACCATTGTGTGCCAGTAGGATGGTTTGTGACCACAGAAAGTCAGGTAAATGGACTACTGTACCGCGTCGCCGATCAGAGACGCTATTTTTGGGTCCTAACCTTCCAATAAAAACATATTACATATCTAATCATAATTTAGGTTATATGTTAATACTGTTCAGTCAAAAAATTTAAAGAATTTAATTTTTTTATTAATTCTTGCACTAAAATACGCGTAAAGTAATTATGTCAATTTCTTATCTCTGCGTTTACACATGGCAAAATTTTTAAGGATTCAAATAGTAACCATTTGTCTCGCTTACTTACTTTGTGAAGACTTTGCGTTAATATCATTATAAATAATTAAAAATATTACGCATAACTAAACTATACTGAAATATAAAAGTTTCAAAAATAAATTTTCTGAGAAATCGGTCTGCGTTACTCTTTGGAGTGGTTTTGTTGTTGATTGGAAGTAAGTGTGTAAAAATGAAAATAATTTATTACACGAAATAAATTAACGACCAAGATTACAAACACTTTCTTGAATTTAGATTAAACAACGTTTAGTCACCACATTTGTTATTCGTAATGTTGTCTTATAAATAACATATAAATTATATTTTAATAATTTTTAATGCAATTATTTTGTATAATTTTTGTAGTAACACCTGAGGAGATTCGCAATGTGGTGCAAATCGTCGTTGAATCTAAATATTTTTTAAAAGTGTTTGTAACACTGGACGTTGTTTGATTTACTATATATAAAATAGCATGGCCACTGTTTTGGGTCTGCAACACTTATATTAAAAAAATAATATTTTCTTTCAACGACTCACAAGAATCTCAGGTGTGTTTTCATGCTTAGCTGCCGGGATATAACAGCTAAGTATACGAATTGATTATCGGCCGTGGACGCAAATAATTAATACGTTGCAGAAATAGTTCTCGGGTTTCCACTCGGGTGCAGGTGCGATGAAAACGCGACGTTTCGATGACCAAGTGCTCTGTCGTCGAAACGTCGCGTTTTCATCGCACCTGCACCCGAGTGGAAACCCGAGAACTATTTCTGCATCATCTACACCTGGAAAGCCTCAGCTCAATTAATGAGTTGTACCAACACTATAAAAAGATGGGACCGTCAAATGTAGGCCCTGAAGTAAGTTGAAGTCTCAACTGTCTAAATTGCTCAATTGGCAACTTTCGCTGCTATGTTGTTTTCTAAGTGTTTTCTAAATGTAGAACTGTTTTTCTTCAGTAACGTTGAAACTGTTGAAGACGTCAACGCAACTTTTGCCGCGGCCGAGTTGTCTTACGATTTCAACTTTTTCAAGGTCAAAAGACAGGCACTTTTTTATTTATTTCGCATAGAGTTTTCCTGAAGAAATTTTTGTATTCTCAGTCTTATAATGAGGAGGGTGAAATGTGACTCGGTAAAATTTCTCAGACAGAACGTTAAAACATCGTTTCACCATCATGGTATGCGATGTGAAATTGCTCCCAAATAAATCAGGGCTGACATTGATACATCTAATATGACCACAACCGTTTAAATGAAGTTTCCGAAGAATGAGACACTTTTTTGTTGAGACCGCCAATGTATAAACAAGTCGTTGATTATAGTTCGGTCGATGTAACTGGGTTCTCGTTATAATCGAATTCATGTGTATTCTACGAAGCCCCTGTACGTTCGTAAGTTCCGCGAAATTATTTTTTTCAACTGTTCACATATTACAGGTGCTAGACTGACTTGAGAACTGTTAAGGAACAGACTATCACGTTCCGACAATCGTCATTCCTGCGAATCCTAGAGACGCTGAGTATAAGGAAATTGGAGTAATCTGGGGCGCATAGTTGGGAAACTGCAGACTGAGGGCGATTCGGTGCCTTATTTAGCCCCAGCTGGCCACTTTCTTCTGTGGTTTATGACATAAGCGGCGAGAGGGGCCTGGTAGCTGGCGTTGAGTGAGGAGAAGCCTTAAAGGTTATTGTTACCTGCCGGATGAGGTCATCGGCGGTGGAGCCTGTGTTGCAACTTTTCTCGCCGCGGCGACAAGACGTCTTCAGGATCACCTATTCGTCTGGTTTATTCAATAAAAATCTTCCTAGGAGCGCAATTATCGTATTATTGATGTGTCATATTCTGCACGCCACTATTACAATTTCACTGCTGTTTCCAAATAATTTATATCATGTTCTTTACACGAAATTCAAAACTTCATCCATTAATTGCTCATTTATAATTTTCTCATCACTATAATTTTTTTTCAAAATTGTATAATTTTGTGGGTCCATAATGTGATTTTTTACCATTCTAGCGTCATTATAGAACAGCGATTGCGCCTGGACTGTCCGAGAGACAGGTAGCAGGACACTTCCTGGTCCAGAGAATTAGGAAAGGTCTTAATCACGCTTCTATTATTTAACGAAATAGCCAGTATCAGGTAAAATGCGAATCACTATTCAGGTATTGCATTGGTAGTATAATTTAATATATAACTGAATATAATAATATAATTAAATGTGTCGACCCAGTAGGCCAAGGCCCCGAATGGGCTGCTGAGCCAAGGAAGAAGAAACTTACATTGTCAATTATATTATTGAAGAAAATTATACAATATTATTTATTCAACAAGATTAGCAATGGATTACCTAAAATTAATTAATATAATTAAAAGCATCAGTTAACCAAATGAATAATATCACGTTCAATTGATGTACAATGATGAAAACCCCTTCGTCTTAAATCAGTCCAAATTTAATTAAAGGTAATTTCATTCTAAATTTTAGAGAAGCTTTCGGAATATGCCATAGCCTTCTACAGTTAAAAATATTACAAAACAAAATTTATATTAAAATTGTACATTACAAAAAGTAACTTGGATTACAACTCGTTTTAATTCTTTAATTTACTGTAAATACCTTCCTTAGTCAGTATAAAGTATTTTATATATCATTTAATATATCATTTTTCGGTGGAATATATATAAGAATTACAGATTATGGCAACTTCAGAGTTCACAAAGTTTAGAAATTCAAAGCCCCTGTGTTTACTGAATACATTTGGCAATATTAATACACGTATTCTCTAAGTATTACGTTGAATTTAAATTTAAAATGAGCCCAAACCGTAAATTTTGACACGTCGAAATTGATTAAATCTCTGAAAAAGGTCGACGTTTTTCAACAATTTTAAAATCAACCTAACGAATCTGTAAGAACGAGATTTGATAACTGTACGTCCTAAACATTTATTATGCTTAAAAAAATTATTTTCTCTAAAATGTTTGCGTAATTTTTGATAAGGTATCACTATTTAGGTAATCCATTGCTAATCTCATCGAATAAATAACATTGTATAATTTTCTTCAATAATATAATTGACAATGTAAGTTTCTTCTTCCTTGGCTCAGCAGCCCATTCGGGGCCTTGGCCTACTGGGTCGACACATTCAGAATTTGAAGTGATATGTTTCGATTCTCTAGCAGTCTTAATCCCTGTCGACGTGACCATGACGTCACAAACATCCAATCTTGTGCCAGGATTCGAACCTGGGACCTCTGTGTTGTGAGGCAACGACAGTAGCCACTAGACCACAGGAAGTTGGCTAACAGTACAAATTAGGTACATGAATAATATTACACTTAATGTTTACAAAATATAATTAATATGCTGGATACCAATTCAGTCAATTACAGATGATTTGTTCTCATTTCCGTCTTATGATGACTGGAATTAATACTAATTGAATATTTTAAAAAATGTTCCAAAATGAAATTATTCAGAGTACGATCTATAAAAGTCTTCTTGGTGATCAATGAAGCGTGAATAGATTCTTTTCTCAATCAGTTGGATCAAACTACCTGCCACTCGGACAGTCCGGCGCAATCGATAGGTTATAGCACTATAGCACTGAGGACTATAACATAACACTGCGGCTAAGGATATGAAATAAAATATCTGTTTTAGTATCTGATTGAAAATTTTACTCGTCAGCATATCTGCCATTGCTTTAAAAATCGAGCGACCAAACACCACGACTCCCAAGTCTTCTTCAAAGTGCTTGTAATGTGATCACAATCGATGTTTCTTAAATTTTGCGAAGTTCTGACCTTTTATTCAGTTTTACCCGTTATAACTTCCTGAAAATGGCTGTTAAAGCATATAAAAGAAATTTCAAAGCATCTCTTCAGATTTCAGAGTCCGTCAGCTATCGAAAAACTTAAACGAACATCCTGTCTGTTGCACTGCCGTGTGTTAGAGGTAAGAAATGAGGCCCGTGGAGTATCAAGCCGAGGAAAAGTAAATTTAGACTCTGAATTAGTTCCCAGAAACAAAGAAAAATGTTTTTATTTTTCTTGCAAGCATTTTTTTATAAAAATCCATTAAAGTTGGTTGCCATGGAGCTGTACACGTTCCGGCTGATGACTTTCGTCCCTATTTTGAAGTAAAACGTGTTCCAGGAAGCGACTTCCCTGCCGCTTCACAGAAACAAGAGCATCCGGGGAAATTAAGATATTCCGGAAGTCGAAGACTGAATTTTAAGCATGTGGCGTGAAGAGAAAATCAGGCAGTGGATTTTGTATACGGAATGAGGGATTTCGCGAAGTTGCGCCAGTGTTATGCCAAAAAAATTCATAAAATATTTTTATAAATATTTCAAGACAATTTATGGACCGTATTTCGTTATTACATTTAACATAATATTTTTTACATTTTATGGAAGATGCTTCAAACGCAATTACTTATTTTTGTTTAAATTTATGTTTATAAGAATCGTAGTTGAAATATGCTAATCCGAAAATAAGCTTTTCCCAGAAGTTGATTAATTGTGTTGGCAGTTTATTAACAAAATTGCTAATTACTATTGCGACAGAATTTACTATGTCATAAATGTTTCTGACTGAAATATATTTAATTGTGGTTCCATGGACCAAAGTCTGTCTTTCATATATTAGATAATGTGCGTTTCAAATCGTTTAATCTCAAATAAGTAAACAGCTGAACATTGGGCATGTATTAGTATTACAAATCTTAGATAAATTATAATATTATGATTTGTTTCTTAATAACTTTAATTCAAATAAACTAAAGTAAATGCTTTGAGATAAAGAACAAGTTTAATTAATATATCTTGTTATTTTTATATATTTTTCCAATTAGAATCTTGTCCTCTTCGAAGTTTTAGATATTCAGACTTGTATTCCATATTTTCACCTGAAGTGGCTCCAAATAAATATAACGATAATTCGTGTTAGTTTTATTAATATTTTATACTTTTAAATTCATTATAGCCACATAAATGAAATAATTAAGTACGAATTTTAAATAATTACACGAGAGCTTATTTTTAGTTAAGCATTGATTTTATTGAAAAAGTAATAGATCACTATTTTGCTATTAATCATTAAATTACATCTCACACTACTCCGCATGGTCACCGCCGTTATTCAGGTAAGTTACTTGTCGTAAAGAGAAACCATTTTTTGTATGACTTTGTTAAAGAAAGAAGTCGTCTGTGATGAAAGTCTACACTTCTTGTTTCACATCATCATCTTCGTAATTGAAATGTTTAGCAGTGGCTTAAGATTTGTGGGAAATGCGAAGGCAAATCGTTACGGGGAAGCGTCTGTTCAGGTAAATGTTTTCTCCCATAGCTTGTTATCATAGACGGTCGGCCACACTGCGACTCGTGGGGCACATTTTTACGACTCAACTTACAATGAATAATCCAATTCCTCACCATTATATCAGTAATTATTGCTTCTCCATACATCTCACACAATTACGGATGAATGTTTGCTTGCGTAACAATTTTTGCATTCAAGAAATGAGTCTATGATATGAATTCGCAGTCGGTGGGTCGTCCAGTTGTTTTGTAGAATTGGTAACTATGTACCATAAGGAAAATGCTGGCTTGCTAATTAGTGGAGGATGTGATTGCGCGTTCTGCAGCCGCTAAATATTAAATATTCCTGTAAAATCAGTCCTCGCAATTTATTATAAATATATATAGTATTTAGACTTCCTCTTTAAATAAGCCCCATTTTTTTACAATAACTTGTAAGCGTAAAAATATTTCGAATTGGCTCCCAACGTGTGGCATATTTGAAACACCATGGAAAATAGACTAAAAATTAGCTACCAACTGTTGGAAATTAGCAAATTAAAAGACAAAAAATATTACAAATTATTAACTAATGTTAATAAAACCTATCGTTATAAAAATAATTATTTTATAATATATATACAACTCCACTAATTCAACCAATGAATAGGACAGTTCAAAAAAAATTGCTGTATATTATCACTAAGAACATTTCGTGTTAAATCGTTAAAATGTCGTAAGGGTAGAAGATTAAGCTGACAATTAATATCAAGAAAACATAGCGTTTTTAATTAAGCGAAAAATAGAAGTTTCATCCCCAACTTTTGGGACCTCATCAATTCTTTAATTATAACGTTTAAATAAATTTTGTGTTACTACAGTATCATCCAGGGTAGTATTTTATTTATAATATTTTGTCATATTAAGTTCTTCATTTCAGTTCTATTCCAAATATCATCCAGGAATTGTCTCCGCAAAAGTAAATTCTAGCATTTTACGGAATGTAATTAGTATTTTCCTGGAATAACTCATTAACTGATTAAAATAAAATGTAGGAACGTGATTTTATCTATCAGTGAGTTCATTTGCTCTGATCCCCTTACACGGAAATAGACTTCGTCGGTGCTTAAAACAGAATTCCAAATTGAGTTATCTTTTACTTCGTATTAGTCTTTAGGCACCACGCACGTTAAAAAGTGTAGTAGTACATTCCTTACGGAATTTTAAAGCATTTACTTAACTAATGAATATCTGCAGAAAGTTTCCGAAGGTAAGATATTTTAGTGAAGTTGCTGATGATGTTAGGCGGTTTCATGAAACCTGTAATCTCGCTTTTACGTTTGTAGGGCACGTGGGACACCCGATTTTGCCACCTGCTTAAAAGGAATTCCGCAAAGCCACGGTTGCATAATGCAGTAGACGAATGAGGCAAAACTTGCATCACAGGCGAGTGGCAGAACTCGTTTGCGAGGTTCTGGGCTGAGATGCTAGAAGGAGACACCGGCTAAGCTCTACTCAGGTGGGAGGAAGGGACTTTCACCGTCTTAATTGAGGTTGGCCAGCCTGCCTGCACCGCTGACATAACCGCTGACATAATGACACCGCTGAGAGGAAGTGTGCCGCGGCCAATTGATGATCTTCGTCTGCAGCAAAGGCCACGAGTAATGTTTTAATAGGCACCTCGGCAAACACGACGCTACCAATTCGAAATGAATGAAGTCATAACAAACTGCAACAAAATCATGCATTATCTCCCAACGGATCTGAGCAGCAGAAAAATTTATTTCGAAACCACCCACGTGTTGCTTTATTAAAATATTCCTCAAATTTTCTCTCGGCGGACTCTTCTCCGCCCACCCGACTCCAATCATCCATTAACTTGCAAATTATTTGCTGTCATTTCTGCATTCTTTTAACATTTCTGAACATTTACCACTTAAACCTCCATAAATTTAAAAATCAATTGTTTGAAATTAAGAATAATAAATAAAAGATACAGTCAATTTTGTCAGCATAAATTTAATCAGTATTTATTCAAAATAATTACGACATTTCGTCCATCTTTTTCGACTTTATCAAGCAACTAGGCAAAAAAATTAAAATAAATATTTACTTTGAATACATAATATTTCTTCTATGCTTGATGACTTCATCTGGCAACTAACAAAAAAATTAAAATCAACATTTTTTTGAATACATAATATTCAGTCTATCTTTGAGGACTTCATCAGGTAACAAAGCAAACAAATTCAATATTTGTTTTGAATACATAATCTTTCGATAAAATATAGAGTATAGTAGTATAAAACATAATATAAAGTATAATTAATGGCCTTTGGCTGAGTATCATTCTGTCTCGGAATTTATAAAGTATTATTTTCAATAAAATAAAATAAATATTATCTACATCTGTAATGTTTTTCTAGTTAAAAATGTAAGCTTGTTATATATTTATTTGATTTGATTGAAAATTACACTTTATATTTTAACAAAATATTATGTATTCAAAATTAATATTGTTTTTTAACTATTTTTGGTCTGTTTACCTGATGAAGTCCATAAAAATTGGTGAAAAGTCTTATTTATATTTAATAAATATTAATTTAGTTTATTCTGAAAAAATTGGCAGTAGTTTTTACTTATTATACATGGATTTGTTTCAAAATCAACCCGAATGTTGTTGCACGTGCTTCAAAAATGCTACTCGCAACTTTTTTTCTTTTCCGTGTATCTCTGAGAATGCCATCTATAGTTCAAAATAACTCTACGTTTTTTGATTATGTAAATAAACTTGAAGTGTCTGTCCGTTTGTTTGACCGTATGTTTGTCTCTAACAGACTCCGAAACGGTTCAACGGATCTCAATGAAAATTTGAAGGTTAAAAAATAGAAAATTAAATGTTCGTGTATATTTCATTTTGATAATGTTATTTAATATAAACATTTAATGGTAATGATATATAAATATTAATCCTACAGGAAAGTTTCTTCGTTTATGCGCGTCGAAGTCTCCTAAATGTGAATGCGGGTTGCCTACTCTCTTGATCTAGGCTCCAAAACGGCCAAACAGATTTCAATGAAAATTTCAGGTATCGAAACAGGAATTTTAACTTAAATTTCCGTGCATGTTTCATTTCGATATCTTGAAGAGTTCAGAAGATATTAATATAAATATTTATAAATCCATTGAACTGCCGCGCGAAAGGCGGCGTGAAAACTGGGAGTTAAAAGTCTTATTAGGAGTTCATATAATTATTATATATTATTATCATACCACTTACTGTGTTATTATAAGCGTAATTTTGGCATCATTATGTATAAATAGATAGAGGGGGGAGAGGGGGGTGGGAATTCACACTCTATATATTTATTCAAATATAATTCTCGGGTTTCATCCCGGGTAAAAGTTTGTACACACAACGTTTCGACGGCAAGCTCTGCCATCGTCATCGGGTAGACTGTCTACCTGATGACGATGGCAGAGCTTGCTGTCGAAACGTTGTGTGTACAAACTTTTACCCGGGTTGAAACCCGAGAATTACATTTGAGTCAAATTCATAGGGAAAGCCTTCGCTCCTTATATATTTATTGTTGGCAGTAGCTAACTCCATCAGAAACAATAAACTTCTTGGAATTATATTAATAATATTATATAGTTAAATATCCTATTTTAAAACCCTCAAATTTTTATTGAAATCCGTTGAGCCATTTTGGAGCCTATTCGAGACAAACATACAGAAATTCAGACACTTCAATTTTATTTATTAGTATAGATACAGATTTTCAACACTGTCATCTCTCTTTCTGAGAAGTTTATGTGTTCATTCTGTCCTTTTATGTGTATTTTCTCCTCTGAAATTATAAAACAAACTAACACGCCCTTCCAATACCCCTTTCACCTGTTTTTAAAAAAAGAAACATCTCTGTGTCTCACTAATAACGCAAAGAATTGCGGTCTTCCGCTACTTATCCAAATAAAATTGCAAAGAATTGTTTTAAACATTTTACCACAGTTTCCTTCTTTAAGAAATTATTCTCAGAAAAACGTATTTCTTTGGGTGGAATCTTGTCAACATTTAAAGCAACCTCGATATTTGTCTAAGAATCTGAAAATTCTCCCCAATATAGGATGCAATCAATATATTTTTTTTCTATCGATTACGGTGTTTTATATGAGTAAAATTTTAGTATTATAAATCTCATTTGGTTTTAGTTTTGAAGACATTTTTTCTATGTTATAGTTTATTTTTCTATTCCAATCGTATTCACTGCTGTAATTCTGTGAATCAGAAGTCTGTAATAAAATCAAAGCATTATTTAAGTTTAAGTTATTCATCATTTTTGCTGACAACAAGAGTCTGACTGTACAGAGGTGATGCTAATGGGTAAACTGAGTGGTGATGTAAGCGTCTAGCATGGACGGATATCCTACCTCCTACTTGAATGCGCCGGAGAAAGTGGGTAAGTGGTCCATTGGGCTCCGAGCGCCCGCCTCGGCTTTCTGCAATAAGAGATATGGACCCCAATAAGTTGTTGATCGCCAGCCAAGTACAAACAATAGTGAAAGTGCCTCTTTCCACCTCGCTAGACAGATTAAATATTGTGTTACGATAGAAAAAAATGAGCCAAAATTTCAGGAATTATAAAACAGGTATAATGACACAGAGCAGGCATGTGTTGAAAATACTGCTTACGGGAGACATTTCTTAAAATAACATTCTTGTAGCAGTGCCGTCATATGATGGGGGAAAATATGTCAAATACATACATATATATAAAAATTGAATAAAATTATTTGTTTCTTTTCTCATGGTATTTATTAGCATAACAAATATTTAAAATATGAATAGTTGTTTCATCGGGCGTTTAATTAAATGGAAATGGATATAATAAAAAATGCGTAAGAGTATTAATTTTTGAGATCAGTGACAACATTTCTTGCAAAAATAAAAAAAACACTACGTCTTGTTCCTAATTTGCGATTTCAGAGGGCGATAAATAGTATTAATTCAAAAAGTTTGAACTTAATATGATAAATAAATTGAGTAGAAAAAATTTCTTCATTGATGTTAACGTGGATTCCAACAAATACCAAAATGAAATTTCTGGGACTGACTTCCGCACCAGTAGAAGCCGATGTTGATCGAAACGTCTTATCACTTCAAAACTGCTTTTTTGTAATTGTCTGTTACTTGTCATTCATTACTTGGGTTAAGGTTTTACTGACAGTAATTGTCTTATTTTGGTTATGTAATTATTAGACTGAACAATGAATTAAATTTTCGTATTTTGACTTATTCACTTACACATTTATTTTGTCAATCAACAAAAGTTACGTATCTGTTAAAGTAAGAAAACTATGGAATTTGAAATAATAATCAATTGGTCCATTTTGGATCAATAAATTGATAAAATTATGAAAAAAACAACAAAAGAAACATGAAGATTTCTTAGTCGAAAACTTTATTTAAACAATACAAGACTATTCATGGTTACATATTAACATCAATAAAGGCACATTTGTTTTAAAAATAATACACTTTTTTAATTATAAAATATTTTTGATATTATACATTTTTGTGTGTTGAGCACATTAAAAGTCTTAACAGTTTATGTATCCAAAAATTTATTTTTAGTAATACATCATTGCATTTATTCAAATAAAAAGAGTGCAATATCATGATGTTAATTTTTTAATCTAATCTATTTTTTTACTAACTATGCTGTTTATACATTAAGAACATTTTTTCAAATTAGTGACGTTTTAAAAATATGACGAATTACTTACTATTAGATATTATCATCAAAGGTATTTTAAATTTAATTTTCAAAACAGCTTAACTAGTTAGTTCTAATTACAAATTAATTTATGCCGAGTTCTCTGGATTATTGGTGGTAACTGAAGCGGAACAGTGAACTGATAGTAAAACATTAATCGAATGATATATAGATAAATTACAAGACTAATTCTCATTGCTTATCTGTTTGATAACCGATTTTTCTCTTTATCTGTCATTCTCTCTCTCTCCCCCCTCCCCCTTCTCCCTCTCTGATATGTACATAATAACGGCGTTTTCTGATTTTAAACCTTCTGCCCGTCTGTGTTCCACTTCGTGACTAAATATTTTGATACATAAACCTTAACGTCTCTCTGATTGTCGTTTATAACGTATTAATAATATAAAAATACATAATACGAATATTATTATGAATAAGAATAGTTTTGGTATAAATTAAATTAACAAAGATAAAATACAAATTAATTATAAAATCACAGTTTTGCAGACTTAAATAAACAACTGAGTTATCCTTTCAGAATGGTTACTCGTCTGCGATCGTTGGCGTCGTCTCTAGTATCTGCTGTCTGTGTCGTCAGTTATATTCATTTTATTCAACTGTTAAATCCGGGAGTAACAGCACATTTACAATGTTCTAAAAATGCTTTAATTTAATTTACACGCTTGGTAACTGTATACATAGATTTTTGGACCTGGCAAACTCTACGGAAAAGTAGGAGAATTGTGAAAATTATATCTTTTGTTGGAATTGTTATTTTTATAAATTTTAATTTTATCAAGAGGCATTACCTTATATTCAGAATACTATTCTTATTCTCTTACTGCATATCGCACCCCAATTGTTCGATCTGTTCAAAGCTTATAGCCAAGTAACCTGCTGACGCTGTTACTTATCTGACCGAAAATGAAATTAATCAAATGTGAGACACAATCGTTTTACAATTTCGATATTGTTTCATTATTTATTTTGGACAGAAGTTTTCCTAGATGACTTCATCACTAATTCATACTTTCATGTGGACCCTTTAAAAATTATTTGTTTAAATAACGTGTCTGTGTCTACAATCCTTGAATTCCATTATACCTTTTGTTACAGAATTTACTATGACTGAGTGTCTGCGGTATATAAGGTAAATTTCAGTCCTCATATAGTGTTTTTCGAAAAGGGCTGTGTGATGGATTTATGTGGCAAGTGTCATTTTATTTGAGCAGTGGTGATAAACTGGCTGAGAAATTCCCCACTGGGGACACTCAGTCGTCATTAACACGCTAGCTGGCTTCAAGCTGGCACCGAGGAGAGACCTAAAGCGTGTTAAATCCACAGTTTTGTGGATTAAGGATAACTTACCTGGCCCACGTCATTCACACTGGGAATTTTAAAGGACGCATCTCCCTCCACAAACTGGACATTTGATTGGGGCTGTGGGTCCCATGGTTAGGGGCTTTGGCCTGGAGAGGTGTATATGCAGAAATTAGTCCGTCTGGAATGGAACTTGGAAGCTGGAGAAGAAATAAAAGAGAGAGGGATAAGAAAGCCAGTGGGGAAAAAATTCGGAAGAAGACGTTTGAGAGGAGTGAATGTGGTTGGACCACGGCGGCTAAAAAATAGAGTCTGGCCATAAGATTGGAGACGTCAGCCGCAGGTGGAAGTCCATTCGCCTAATTCCCTGGAATCGAGGAAAGAAAACGGATGGCAGGGTGCAGCAAGGTGGCGTAACGATCTGCACCAGAATTCTAGGAAAGGTCCCCAGGTACGGACGTGAACTTCCCTGTGCTGTTGGAGGAAGGAGGAAGCAGTCGCTTCACAAACGACCACGTGTGTTGGTGCCAATATAAAAAAAAATGACGATTTTACAACTGCCTGAAAAATATACTTAAATGACCCATATTAAATCGAGTCTCATGCTAAGCTAAGTCGTGGCATATTAATTGACCTCAAATTTGTACTTACATAAATTTGTGTTAGTAAATTAATTTATTATATTAACTTTTTGAAAAATTGTTCTTATTTAAAAATACAAAATTAATTGCCCCCTTCTCCATTTCAATTAACGAAATTCTTGCTTATTTTCAAAAAGAATTTAGTTAATATCTTTCCGACATTTCATTTTATTCCGTTTCAACATCGACCCGCCTTTCTTGAAAAACCCTGTACTACGAGTTTATTTCGTCTTCGATATTTTGCTCTAGCACTACTACTGAAAAATTCTGTGAAATTTTCTTGGCTTTCCTACTAACCATAAAATATTGCACTCGATGAGCAATCTGGGAAACCACTTCCTCAACTAAGCTTTGTTTTCTTCTCAGGTAGAATACTTTCACAACTTGTGGTTTCCTACTTCTAATATCTTCTTTAACAAATGTTACTGCCTGAATAGCAAAACCTTTCTCTCGTGCATTCAGACTGTTGTAAGCATATATATCTTTTAATATTTTTAAAAACAGCATGGCGTGCATCGTCGCGAGGTCCACGGGGACTCGGATGGCGCAGTCTTGAGCATTCGGAACACGCAGCTTGTCTCAAGAGCACCAAGTTTGGCCTAGGCATTAGAATTAAACGTCGATTAACCCAGCAGAACCGTAATTACGCAAACCAGGGAGGCGGAGTCAATTCGCAGAGTTGAATAACCGCCGTGACGGCTCGCCAGATGGCAGGGACATCGCGACACGCACTTACGCACTTCGTCTTCCTGTGCGAGCCGTGCCAAAGCTGTGTGATGACCACTTGCGTGTTGTTTTTGCCAACTAAGAAGCAAGTTAGGGTCGTTCCGGACGAAGGTTAAAATAGAATTGCATGAGTCTTCATATCTCGATGAAAATATGATCGTACAATAAAATCACAAATAATATTGAAAACTAGTTGGAGACCCGGCGTTGCCCAGGTATTTATTTATATTATCCCCGTACATTATTTAATTCTTAGTCAACATATAACTAAACCGATATCGAAAACGCCACGATATGAACATCTCGATGAGTCAAAAATACTCCCAGTTCAATAGCAGTAATAAATATGTATAAATTCCTCTCGGATTTCCAACCGGGTCAAAGAGATAATCAGTAACAGGAATAAATATATTTTTAGTATTCTAACAGAAAAAAATTTTCCCCCACTTAATGGTTAAATTTTTTACTTAAATCGCATATTAAAGGTCGTAATGTAACACATATTACACCACTGTCAACACCAAAGCCAATAGTTTCCTTTTTATTTTCATATTAGCAAATACTATATTTCGCGGGAAGATATAGAAAAGTTTGAGTCGCAAAAATGCAACCTAGTTTCTGTAATCATAAGTTTATTTTGACTTATCTGGAGTTAGGAATGTAATTCAATTTCTTCTTCTCCTTCGCCATCCGCAGATCACTTTCACAAATAATAAACAACAAAATACTTTGATCTTCTTTTTATTTTAATTTCACTTGACTTATATTTCCTCACTTATAAATACTGATTTAGTTGTATAAACCTCCCAAGTAACTCCGCAGTAATTTTAAAATTTTCTAACAATATCATCCTTTCTCAGCTACGATCCCACAGCTACTGTCTCCCAACAACATTTTGCCAAATTCTTACATATTAAAATATTTATTCGTCCGTTCTCTTGGGACCGCATATCACGACTATCCAAATCTTAAGGGCCCCTACACGGTCATTCAATTATCGATCAGACTGACAATCCTGGCGTCAGTCAGGTCAACCAGGCTTACAGTCTTCAGTTGCCAGCCGTAAGTCAGAAGGAGCAGTTGTCCATTAAAATAGATCAACCTCTTTGGCTATAATAATGACAATAATGAAAAACTCAACGTCTGTAGAACTAATAAAAATAGATACGACCTTATATTAATATACAAACCTTACAAAATGGAGAAAACGATTAACAAATTTGGATTTGCCGAAGTTTCGAAGCTGGTTTTGAGTCCTATTCAAATGCCTCTTATAAAGTAAACTGACAAAATTTGAAACAGGAGGAAAAACAAAGATATAATGTCTGTTAATATAAGGTCGTATCTATTAATATAATAATGGTAATTATCCCTAAAAGAACAGCGAAGTGTTGACGGTGGGTAAAAAAGGGTTAAAAATTTTCTTACAAATTTCTCCCTTCTTGGCCACGATCCCACAGCTATTGTCTGTCTCCCAACAACATTTCTCTCAGATTAAAATTTTTCAAAGTTTAAAAAACATACTGTTTAATTCAGTACTTGCTCTGCTACTTCATTTTCACTGAACACGCCAGCACAGAAAAAGGTCACCCCGCCACAAATAACGTAAAACCACTCTTTCTCGGCCTTCGTAACCAGACGCGACAAAACACGCCACTTTTGCCAGACTTTAATTTATAAAAATTATCTAAGATTAAAAATTATCTCTATTTTAGCTCATTCCACCTTGAAGTAAAAAATGCTATTATTTTTGTGTTATATTATGTTTAAAATTATTTACAAAAATTTATAATTTTAAATATTAAATAGTTTCAACTTACACTTGGAAATTTTAAAAAACAGGGAAGTGTGATGCACGTATGTTTAACTTTTGTTTACTAAATTAGTGTTTAGAATTATAGATTAATTCGTTTGAATTTGTGGTGACTGTTGACGTTGATCTTTGACCACTTCTGTTACGTTGAGTCGAGTTCAGTTTTAAGTCCTTAATGTTATAAAGTGGTCCAATACATGAACAGCAAAAGCCCCGCCGGTGCAATACATGTTTGTAGGAACTTTAACGTAAGCGGCATGCGAGGAAGCTTCGTAAATAAAAGCTTTTGTCGAGCAGGGAATTACGTCAGTGTGAAACTGCGGGGCTTTGTTCTGTCGTTGTTGGTCTGAAGGTGTTGTGAGGAGCAGAGAAGCCGGGGCACGTGTTAAAGAGTCGCCTTGTCGGTCCCTTGATTTACAGCAATTGCCACAATGACTGTCTGTGAGGCTCCACGTGCCGCCTTGCAGCTGGGTTCTCTATAAACACGCACTGCACACACCACACGCGTGCACCACAGATGCGTGCCCTCAGTTTTTAACACTTACTTCTATCGTTTACAAGGGTTTTGCTAGCGTAGCGGAGTTCCACGAATCTACGACATAAAGAGGGACTTTCATTCGCCAGTTTGCGTGTATCAGAAGAAACACTGCAGATACCAGACTAGTGTTTCATTAGCTGGATACGAGAAGAAGCTGTTAAAACATAAAAGAAAAATTGACCAACAATCGGACATTTAGAGACGCATAATTTAAAAGGAAAAGGGCGAGGTTAATACAACGAAACTTCCAAATCTCTCTCCGTCTTCAGGGAGGAAACCCATCTCTTCAAAACAGCACATTTCTGAGTCATTTGGATCGCACCCGAATCTGATTCAACCTTGTCCGTATTTTATATTTTAATGGGATGGACAAATAAGCTACTCTTCTTTTTACCAGCCATTTTCTTAAACGATACAGAGAAAATAATAGTTAAACTACCCCGAGAGAAGTTGAAATCATCATTCCTGCCCACTTTTGAGTCTTTGGCACTTTATTGGTTTATGCATTGTAATTAATTATATATTAATATTTCATTAATTGAGAATATGTTTGTGACTAGTAATATTTGTGTACTATCTGGGTACCCGGTGTTGCCCGGAATATGTCGACAGTAAGTACATGAATAAACCGGCAATGTGAGCATCGTCAAGGTGACGGAATTTTAGTTTCATCATAACCAGCGTGATTACTGAAATAACCACATTAGTTTAAAATAAATCTAATGAGTGTATTTTACTCTCTTAGGGAGTAAATACATTCCCAACCTTTTCAGAGTCAAAATTGCTCCCCGTACTAAACGAAAGTCTAAAATACTCAAGGTGCGGCAACAGAGCAAAAAGTGTTGGGGTGTTTTACCCAAACATTGTCTGCCCTAGATCGTAAGTAACATGTGTACCAAATTTGAAAGAGATTGCTTCATTTGTAAGCAGAATTTTGTTCTAGTCCTTTCCACATCCACATCTCAGGGCTGATCTTTAACCTTTACCACCATTTTTAAATTAAATTCAGCAATTTCCATAATCCTGGGTTAGACAGAAAAATCAGTTGTTTCCGGATTATATTTATCTAACGCCTCTCTTCCCACCACTCCTTCACTCACTAATTGGAGAGAAATTATACACAAGCAGCGTCGAGAGAAATATCAAATTCATTGACCCCGAAATACAGTTATTCGACGCAGATATCGCCCCGTTTAATTTTTTTAAAAATATTTTCAGCAAAGTCCTCTTCCATCCATGTGGATGAAGTTAACTCAGTGGCTAGAGCAACCACCCGGTATGAGGGAGTTCCCGATTCCCCAGTATTTTTTAATTAGAATTTTATGGCGTGGGGCTGAGCTTTACAAAAATTGAAGAAAGTTTTTTCTCAGTGTTATTAATTTCAGTCACAAAATTTACGTTCTATTGAATGTTCCTGCTACGTTACTAATTAAAATAGTATTTATTAGCAAATTTAAAATTCTGGGTGTACTATAGATTTAATTTGACTCGTTTATGTAATCTGCAATCGTTATTTTCCTAATTGTCACTTTTTCCATTTCGTGATGTATGTATTTCTTATTCTTATATTTCATTTTATAATTATACTTTTCGTATTCTTATTTCTTGTAATGCTGCAGTTAGGCATTTATACGTTTTATTTTGTTATTGTATGAATTAGTGCATTGACTTTTTCATATCCTCAGAAAAGAGTTGAAAATATATTTAAATTATGTGAATTATTAATTTTCACTTTACACCAATTTAGAATTTATAGTGTACTTGACAGTAAATAATTTACAGTTTCATGCTGCTTTTAGTCTCTTTATTTTGAAAATGGCATGAAAGGAGTCCTGGAGAAAGAGTTCAATATGAGGATTAATAAAGGAAAAGACAAGGTAATGGAGGTAAGTTTGAAAAACAGCCGAATAACAATGAGTATTAGACTGGGAAGGGATATTTTGAAGGAAGTTAAGGAATTCTGCTATCTGGGCAGTATAATAACTAGGGATGGCAGAAGTATAGTAGATATGATAGAATAGGCAAGGAAATCTTTCACAAAAAAAATTTACTTACGGCTAATGTAATATTAGGAAATAATTTCTAAACATGTTGCAATGTAGTGTGGTGTTATATAAGTGCGAAACGTGGACGGTAGGATTTTCAGAAAGGAAAAGAATAGAAGCTTTCGAAATGTAGTGCTAAAATCTGATGAATGGATAGAATAACTAGCCAGTAAGTGCAAAGCTGAATAAGAAAAGAGAGAACAATATGGAAGGCTTTGGCCAAGAGAAGGGATAGATTAATAGGCCACGTTTTGATACATGAGGGTGATCTAAAATTAGCAATAGAGGGAAGTGTGTGGGATAAGAACAGAAGAGGGAGGCAAGGGATGGAATACGCTAAGTAGAGGAAGGAGAATGTCGGTTGTGCAAGTTATGAGGAAATGAGAAAGCTTGTGCACAGTATGTTAGCATGTTTGCATCAGCCCAGTCTTAGGACTGAATACCATATTTTGTAAAGGGGATTACTTTTATTTCAGTCTTTACACGAAGTTCATTTTTTAGTTTAATTTAAATCGTTTATAATGTTACCTGCGTCTCATTATGTATACCATGAAATCATTCGTTAATAATTTTAAAACATAATTAACTATGTCGGCTATATAATTTATGAGCGTTAGAATAAATAAAAGTTTCATTGAGCCTAATACGATATTAACGTGTTTGAAAATGATGTAATTTACTGTAAATCTGGACCTGGCTGTGGATTTCGGTGCCTTTCAACATCATTCCAAGCAATCCTTGACGTCTTCCTTCCCAGGTAATTATAACCACCAATCACCTCGAATGCGTCTATAATTTCCTTTCCTCGCTGGCGCGGTTTCTGTCTCGTCCGCGGAAAACAAAAACAATGTAGATTATAATCATTCACTGACGTTTGAGATCTCGTACTGGGAATCTCGGGGAAGCACTCGTGTTATCCCCTTCTACGTTTCAAACTGATTCGCAGAAGCCGCTATGAGGAAATTATTGAGTGACCTTGAGCTCAGACAATCATCATGGCGTCAAAAATACGGGAGCCGTTTTAATTTCCAATCATTTCCAAACTGAAGTTAATTGGACAAAAATTTTATCCGTCGCAATTTGAATAAAAATAAATTATTGGAAAATGAAATAATCTTGAGATTTGCTGCATTCGGCAATTTTACGTGTTAAAAAGCAAAAGAAGGAGAAGAAGAAGAAGAAAAAGAAGTAGTAGAAGAAGAAGAAGATGTTTTCATATTATTTTAATAGGGCAGCTGCTTGAAGCAAAAGTAAGTGTATGTCGTATAAATTAATTATATCCCAGCAACTGTAAATTGTACTTAATATGACTCACTGCAAATGTATTAGTCAGATTAAAAGAATTTATTTTGTACAATTATTTTGAAATTTGAGTATTTAGAAGCCAAATACTTTCTACAGGGCTAACTTACTGACTTTACTTGCTGAGTTAGAATCATGAATATTTTTAGTCACTCACGATTATTTACAGTTACTCAGATATATTTAGTTGAGAATAACTTTTTCCAAAACACTACTACCATAAACCGTCGTTTAAGAAGTTAAAGTTCTCTCCCATCGAGCTCGAGTTGGTACGAAACAAGTACCTCTCCTTCTCTACAGATATCTTTACTGGAGTGTGGGAGACTTTCCAATTTATGGCAGGAATAAAACACATTCATGTTAACGAACAAACAGATTATCCAATTGCGTTTTGTTTAATTCTACTTTTCAAATAATAGTACATGTTCAAAAATTGTAATGTCTTTTTTTATGTGTAAGCCAAACTATTATAATTATGTCTTTGAAGACACCTGAAACGCCTTGACGTCATAAGGAAACATTTGATCAAAATTATCTTTCACGCACGTTCTGGAAGGTACACAACCGGGGGAACTCCACATACGTAGTTCAAAATTTTCCGTCCTGCCTGAATTTTTGCAGGAAATCGCAGGTGTCGTAGACATAATTTTTAGTGAGATAATAAAATTTTGGAAAAGAGGGAATCCCCCAATCCGCAATATTGCATTATGATACCAACAAAAATATGATTCTCTTAATTATATTCTGAATTAAGTAGTACATTGGCTCTAGTGGTAGCGAGTCACTGAATTCTTTCTACAGAATACGAGTACTTGATCTGTTAGAAATATTTTAAATTATTAAAACTTTCATTTTCAAACCTTATTCTGCATTATTGCATCTCCATTAATCCACATATCAAGTCAATGTTAGCGTAAAATTTACTCAATCCTTATTAGTAGCTATCTCTTGGCCCGGCTATGACCCGATACTTACTTAAGTTAGTCCGGTACAGTATTTAATTCGACATTAATGATATTTTAGACGTATAGAGCGCGTTGTCAGGTCTCCTTATCCCCTGGTTCTAATAACGTTTTTGGAAAGTCTTATTAACAAAGAGATTTATGCAATAAAACTATATGAATCTCTTCTTACTTGCCATTTGTGGATACTCATCCTGATTCTAATACCAGTGAATTTATATTTTTTATTCCGACTCGTAATTACAGAGATATCTCATTGTGACGTCACCACTCACTCCACTACAATCTTTAGCCAATTACATGACGCGCACTCAACACCAAAGATAACTTCTAACCTCAAAATTGTCTTTTAAGCAAAACCACAAAAGTACACTAGAGTTCAAAGTAATTATATAGTACATTTTTGTTTGAAATATTAAATTTAAATTCGTACAATAATAAAATAATCTATTTAACTAGCACAGCTAGGTTTAATGGAAGCTGAAGTTTAAACTTGATATTTATTTCTCTGATAATGTTAAGTTTCAGTTAATAAAATAGGTTAATATATAGAAGTATATAATTCAAAAAGTAGAAGTAGGAGTAACTGACTACATTAAACCCAAGTATATTCTCTGTACCATGGTTTCTTTGTCGAAGTTAAAGCCGAGGATGCGCGTTGTGAACCGAGCGTTTCTCGAAGAGTGTTATTTGGAGCATTTATACGTAAACTCAGGAACTTGATACATTGGTGTAAATAGAAAGCCTGAAACATTAGTAATTTTAATTATTTAAAAGTTTTAGATTGAAAATAACAATTTTTATCTTTATTTGCACTATAAACATTTAATTTAAATAATTTGGCACTGGTAAATTTCCTAATACGTTTCGTTATTATACGTAGTTATTATGTAAATTAAATTACAATCACTTAAACAATATTAATATGGGTATCCTTAATATCAATTTTTTAATGAAAAATTTTAACTGAATATCAAAAATGAGAAGTAATTATTTAAATAAATTTGTCTGGTTGTTTAGCAAAAAGTTTAGAGGTAGAATTTTTGATGAATTGCAGGAAATGTTATCTAATTCCGAATCACTTATACAATATTATTATGGATATCCTTAATATTATTTGAGCTAAATGTCGAAAATGGGAAGGAATATTTAAAGTATTGGTTCATAACAATCCCTCTTTCTAATCCTTGAAGCTTTGCTAGTCATTTTGATGAATACACGTTACTGTGTACTATTTCTTTCTTTTTACGAAACTCCGTGGCGAAGCAGAGCTTGGGGGAGGGGGGGGGGAGAATAATTCGGAGGCGTGTGACTTCCTGGAGTGCGGCCTGTCTACATTCGTGAAGGCGCGTAACTTGAGCCGACTGGCGCTTTATCGAAAGTGCACCACCGTTGTTGGGCAAGACACAGGTCGCAATTTCCTGGTCTCAAGTAGGTCCCGCTCTCCTCACTTCGCAGGCCTCAAAATGTCTCCGATTCTTTATAAATCACTCTCAGATCACGCTCGAAACCAAAAAATAAAATTTATATTCTAGAATTACATGCGTTGAAAACAAGGTGTAGTTATCTGTACTTGCACAATGTCTATAAATCAGAGCCCTTATCTGAGAAACGAATCTGAAAGTTTCTAGCCTAGAAGTCGTGGCAGGTACCAGTGATCAATAACCAATGTTGTCAGTGATAAGAGAATCAGCCTACTAGTTCTTTGGGAAAAAAGTTAATATTGTTCTAAAGAGGAGGAATTTTCTTGTATGGTACAAAAATACGTGTGGTATGTAACAGAATGGTTATTCCATAAAAGATGATTACGGTAGAGGAAAAGAGGCACTGTGCAGAGCTATGCACAGTCCAGAGATCGAAGAAGAATCGACTTTGATGGCTTTGTTTATTTAGAGAAAAATAAATAAAAACGGTCTTCTTTTATTATATATGTATCGGTTCCGGATCAAGGGGTGTCTCTTAGAGGGGGCATATTTTTGTAAAATTTATATTTTAATATTATAATAATGAATTCAACTCTAAATCAGTTCAATCTATTTTATTTTATATCTGTTATTTTGTATTACATATGTCATAGATAATAATGGTTTTTGAATAAAAAATTATTTAACAAATAATTAGTATTACTTAATTAGAACCAACATCAATTCCAAACAATATTGCTTTCAAAAATACTAATTTCTATTGTTCAATAAATGGTAATTCTTTGTTTTAATGTGAGATTTCATATCTTTATGATTTATGAATTTATTGAGTTAAGAACTGAAGGTTGTACATGTACCTATAATATAGGGGGTTAAACAACTAAAATAATGCCTGAAATATTATGGTGTTGTTCAAATTTTGCATCTCATCTAATAAACTCTATGCTAAATATAAATTGATTGAAATACATATCTTAATTTTCAGACATAAGTAAAACTATTAAAAGTTGTTACTTTTCATTCCAATAATAGCTATTGTTCCACAAACTCATTAGTTTTTTAAATGAATTACATTGCTTTTGCTTTCCATGCAGGGAAACGTTCCTCCTATTATCTCTTCCCCCGCTGGATCCGACACATATACATATATATATCGATTAAAATGATCGTTTATCGGTAGGCTGGTCTGTGAGTGCGGAAATTCACGTAAGTGTACTATTCTGACAGAAGTAACGATCACTTTTTACTCGCCTATACCGTCCAATAAAAAATTAATCTTCATAATTTGACATCGGTTTTTGGGCTGTTAGGCCACGTAAATTCTCGGCGTGTCTGCGAACGTTTCGCTATGAGCATCAAGCATTATCAAGGCTAGGCCTTGCCAGCAAGGTTAATCAGTCCTGGCCTAGCCTTGATAATGCTTGGTGCTCACAAGCGAAACGTTGGCAGACACGCCGAGAATTTACGTGGCCTAACAGCCCAAAAACCGATGTCGAATACTGAAGTTACGTCGGCCACGAAAAACATCTGTTATTTTAAAAAATTAATCATTTTAATATTTTATAATTAAGATTAATTGTTTTAATTCAAAGGTGTAAATTTGTGACAGAGTGTTTGTATTACCGTTTGTTTTGGCCAGAAGTGTGTTTAATTTGACACCAGAATGTCATGGAATAGGAAGATAATACCTAAAAAGTTGGTAATGGTATAACGTTATAAAGTTTTTTGAAGAAATAGAAGGATAATTATGTTGATAAATTCACATCAATTGACATATCTGAAAAATGCACTCCCTGGTGTTCACCAGATAAGAGAGGAGGAACTCGTCCACTTGGAAAGAGACATACTATTCCTGTTCAAGTTCCTGGCTCATAACAAGCTATTAGAAAATATGGTTCTATAACTAGAGTCATAAATGTCTGAGTTCAAATCGATCCCTTATGACTATATTTGTTAATGGAACGTTAAAATAAACCAAAAAAGCTTATTCACACCTTTTTCTACCCTATTATGGCAATTTAATTCAATATCATGGGATTCAAAAAACTCTGGGAAATAGGTGGAAAATTATCCTAATATTGTCAACGATATTATAACATCTTAAGAAAATTTGGTTTGGCATAGAAACAATTAACAATGTTCATATACATAACATAGTGTATTTAACCAATTGCAAAATTTCGTTGTATGATTTCTCCCCGGAAGGAACACATTTTTATCAGCATATTTCAGATATGGAAAAGCGTTATCAATACCATTGAAATTCTAATATGTTAACTGATTACTGTCGGACCATCAAGAATGCTTTACAGGCGAAATATAGAAGGAAGTAGCCATTTATTACTTCCTAGGTGAGTCAGAATGATTGAAATAGAAAATGTATGCATCTAGGAAACCTTGCGCGAGGGCGAGAAACCGATACTATATTTGAATTCAGGAGAAAAATATTCTATCAGAATCACATATGTTTCTTTCGGATGGAAAATACCTTTTTTTCTTTCTGTTTCAATCATTGTCACTCAAACTCATGCTTATTTATAAAAATAATTTTGCCTTCTAATCAGGTTGGCTTTCCATTATTCAACAATGTTTATATCTATAAGTAAGTGTATTTTACCAATGACAAAAATTTATGTTTTTAGATATATAAAATATTATTTAAAATTATAGCTTTCAGCAAAACGTAATAGTCAACTAATTTAGTAAATTCGATGTATTAGAGACGTTTTCAATTAATTCATTCATTTGTATACATATAGATATAAGAATCTTTTAAAAATTCATACAAACTAGAACAAAGCTGATAAACAATTTCAGACTCGCATAGCTGTTCCATTCTGAGGGCAACCTTGGACCCAGAGCAGCTCTTGATCGTCCAGTCCGACGTCCAAAACCAGAGAAAAGTTCTCACGCCTCACGTTTGCTACCCTCCACCTATCCTCCTAAGTCACGGGGTTCCTCTAATTTCGGCTGCCAGACCGCTACCTCCGTGTAATATCGAGGCGACAACTAGATGTTCCGAGGTTCGTAGGAAGGAATAAAACGATGGCTAGCCGGACATGTGAAGCGAGTATAACGTCACTATATATATATATATTAATATCGAATCGACTACTAATATTTACTTTAATAGGAAGCACTGTGCTAATAATCAACATATTAGCACTAATTTTATATTTACTATCTTTCATAGTTGATTGGTATTGTCCAGTTCCTCCACATTAACAAAAAAGAACATTATTCCAAAATATTTATTCTTTTATCCTGTTAATATAGTTATATTTTACATTAAGATCAATATACAATTGGATATATTTTTATTTTTTAATATTATGTCTGGAAATTGTAAATTTTGTTACAAACAGGATTTAATTATCGTTAGTATGCCCCACATCTAGTACCAATAGTCGAGCTTCCATCTAAGTATTTTATTAATTAATTTTTTAGTTTTATAGACCTATTTTTTAATATCTATTCATTTTCAAGGTTTGTCAATTCACGACAACAGATAGTGAATAATTTAATGTTGTTGTTTTAATCCCAATATAAATTATTAATTAATAATCATATATACTAGTATTTCGGATTATTGCTAAAATTATAATTTTAAGTCCCATTTCCTTACCGTGTTCTCCACATTGTTTGGTTATATGTCTTCATCTAGCTTCATGTAAATTTCAACGGTGCTGGGGTGCTAGTAACATTTCCATTACGGCTTATAGTGTGTTCACTGCGTAGCCGATTTTACTGAGATGCAATATACATCCTCTGTGTCCCAGATAACTGACAGATGTGAAAGTATGTATCCGCTGGCGAGAGGATTACGTTACTCATAGTCTCTAACTTATGAAGTCTCGGCAAGTGCTTAACGTAGCGCAGATTGTAATTGAATTTAGTGACTCACCTCGATAAATTAAGTGACATGGCAATAGCAGTTTCTAAGTCTGATGAATGGCGTAGGAACACCTCATAAGACTTATAAACTCGCAGTTGCTTTTCACGCCGCCTTTAACGCAGGAATTCAATGAATTTATAAATATTTACAATAATGCCTTCTGAACTGTGCAAGATATCAAAATGCATCACACACGAAAATTTAAGCTGAAATTCCTGTTTCAATACCTGTAATTTTCACTGAAATCCGTTATGCCGTTTCGGAGATAAATAGATCAAGAGTATAGGCAACCCGAAATCAGTTTTGGATATTTGGATGCACGTATGCCACGAAACCTTTCCCATTGAATGTTTTATATTTATATTATATTAATATATTCTGTATTATATCGAATATTTAAGTTTAAGCTCCTGTTTTTAACCCCTCAAATTTTCATTTAAATCGGTTGAATCGTTTCGGAGCCTATTTGAGACAAGCTTCCAGACAGCAGACAAACAAACAGACAAATTCTTGAAGTTAAGTTATTGGTATAGATGAGACAGTGAATAAGGTACTTCCATGCAAATATTAATCCTTTTGCATATCTTTGAAAGGCGATAATGAGCTCCATACATTATTTACCAAAGAAATAGAAGAAAAGAAATTAACATCACGTTAATTACACTTAAATGCATATATATATATATATATATATATGCTTTTACTATATTTGACAGAAACTTCCGCGATACTATAGCGTTTACTGCGGCGAATACTTTTGTGCAGCCGAGGAAAAGAAAGGAAAGGTGATTTCTGAATTAGAATTGCATTTATGACGATTTAAGATATGAACTTCATATTTATGGCTACTTCCATCCGTTAGCTGCACATAGTGTCACTATACAAACACGATATAGCAACCGTCAAATCAATGGAACTAACTAAAACGGTACCGTAAACAAAGTTGATTCGCGGACTATTTTCGAGGGTAGTATGGTCTGTGGTTCTGTTTACCGAGGTAATTTATAAGTTTATCGTGTTGTAGAATTGTTTTCCCGGCCATCGGCCCACAAAGTCCGTTGTCGCCGCGGGGCATCGCTACGTTGTTTCACAAAATAAAACTTACTCGTTAGGCCTGAGTAAATAAGGTGAAAAGAAGATTAGTATTCTGCGCCGGCCAATTAGGAGGAGATGAAGTCACTCCACGTCACTGAGTTGCGTTCGCACTGTGCTCAATTCTGGCATTCGTAGCCTCCGCACCCTGAACAGCGTCATTTTATATTTACTAATATCAAACAAAACAGTGTATGAATTGTTTTTTAAGTATAGACACAAAACATATGTTTACAAATAAAGTTTTCCGCCTATTATGCATGAATCCGAGTAAAGACAGGTGCTATAGCCATAATTAAATAAATATTGCGGTTCCCGAGGATGTGACTCCGAAGTTTCCTTCTTATTTCCGGTCGGAAATAAAAAAGCGGCTTAAATCTTGTTTCATTTTTCCAGTTGGAGCCGGCATGAAATTTTGGCGAGTGACGTCACTTGTGCGGAATGCAGGTGCAGAGATCAACCAGACAGGAGATTTCCTCAAGCAATTTACTAACCTGTCTTACGGTCGCTGACTGTGAGCGCAGTGCTCAACCTTGTACGCGCAAACATTTACAAAGATCAAATACAGGTTGATTTATACTAGTCTGATTTTCATAAATGACTTTGATCGAGAGGCAATTAAAATACTTTATATTACTCGCTCCTAAAGAAATTATTTTGATCGTATTTTTAGATAGGCTTTTAGTTTCTTGCATGCTAGTATGGTTATTATAACTCCCCGGTGAGTTTATGTAATGTGTGAATGTCAAGCATTACAAGCCCTAAAGATCATATATATTTTCTTGAAATTCCGTACGATTGATCATGATTAATATACAATAATTACTAAATATTAAAATTTACCTGACGCGAATAATAAAACAAATTTACGTATACATCGTATCAAACATCCAAAGAAGTTTATAGTTCCTCAGGGAGTTCTCTCTCTGTCAACGATCGGATAATAACGCGAAATAGTTATAATTTTAGGAATATATAGTACCATAGAACAATAATATAGGCAAACAACAACAACTTTAAGAGTTCTCGGTGTGTGTATTGGACACCAAAATTTTTACGTACAATGATTTTCCCTTTTTTCATATTTCAGTATATTTAAAAAAATTCAAAAATCATTGACCGCTTCGGACGCTGAGGAAAACGTGCTAAATTTGGTCAAATACTGACCAGTAGTTTGGACGTCTATAGATATGACAGACATACGGACAGACTGACAAAAAGTTTTAGAGGTATAGATAATATTCATAACTAACTGTGCCCCTGACTTCATTTTGGTGGGACTTTGAAAACGCGCAGATGCTGTCTTCTTTGATCAGGTTCATTTTCCCATTGACTCCTATTCTTTGCACTCGCATTAATTGATGAGAGACGAACTTCTTCTCATAGGCACGACAGAGAGCCTAGTCCTTTAGCTACCTAGCTCTATTAACCAAATACCCTCCGTTTCCATCCCTTCCTATGCATTATAGGATGGAGCCTCCAAGACGGTTAACCCTCACGTAGCCTTTCTTTCTAAACCAAAGAAAAATGCATATTTAGATTTAGTTACCTACAAATTTACCATTTTCAAAATCAACCAAATGAATAGACATAATTCAATTGAAATGGATTCTTACCTTTTTTATCAGTAAATTAAATCTAAAGGTGACAATGGTATGAACAAGAAATAAAACCTTTATTATAAAAGCTTTATCGACAGCAGCGCTAAAACCGGTCAAGTGAAACAAAGCTGTCAGTCCCTTATAATTTTCTACGCCAGTTTTGGCGTCGCATGTTGGACATGATACACGCTTGAAAGCAGTAATAGATATATTAAAAAATATATATTCATATCATCTGATCTCAACAAAATACCAAAATATAATATACACAAAAGTTTCTCTTACAATTCCTGTTTAAATTCATAAAAAGTTTCGTTGAAAATCGTTGAACCGTTTTGCATCCCACTCGAGAGAAAATTAGAGTCATAAGTTGTTTTATAAAACAGCCATTTATGATTATCATCATCATCATCATCATTGGCGCGACAGCTCATTTCTGAGTCTTGGCGTCCTCAAGGAACCTTCTCCAATTATTACGATCCAGTGCCTCCTTCCACCAGTTTCTCAGTCCCAACTCCCTAGCATCTCTATTCACCTCATCCCTTTATCTAAGTTTGGTCTTCCTCTCCCCCTGCTACCCTCTCACATTTCAGAATCCTCTTTTCTTTTCATGTGCCCTGCCTATCTAAGTCTATTTATCTTAATGAATCTTCCAATTTCCATATCTTTAAATAGGGCATAAAATTCCTGCTTATAGAGTTCGCGCCAGACCCCGTTATGGGACCATAGACTCTTCCCAATATTTTTCTTACAAAGCACTGCTAAATGTGTTCATCGTTTTTCCCAGTGGCCCATGTTTCCCATGCATATGTCAAGACGGGCCTTATGAGGGTCTTATATCGCAGGATTTTCACCGATCGTGACAGAATTTGCCTTCTCATTCTCTTTAAGAGCCCATAGTAACATTTATTGAACATATTTTTCTGTGCTTTATTTCATACGTTGTGTCATTATCCATCTGTACTATTGCCCCCAAATATGTGAATCGATCAACTCTTTCGAATGTCATTTAAGATTATGAATTTATTAATATCAGTTTCACCTAAAATTAGTCATTTATTTTGAAATTAATAAGGTTTATTTATTATGTGTAGGTATATACGAATTCAAATATTTAAAAGAATAATCTTGAATTGAGTATTTTAAAATGTCATATAAAGAAGTTAGTATTTATTCTTTGCAAATATTTTTTTTGTTATTGGATGGTCAATGACAGTAAGATTTTTAACAGAAACGACTTCACCCGGGTGTTCTTAAATCCAGGAATTGGTTTTCAGTTCTGGAGCCTAGAAACTGATGGGATAATTAAGACGGTTGAGTGGCGGCATAGCTTTTGCGGGGCCAACGTCTGAAGTGTTCGTCGGAACTAATGTGGGATAACATACGAAAACCTGCTACCGTTAGGAAACGAGCAGACATTATCCGTTAATCTACAGTACTAAAGAAAGGGTTAGATATGCTCCAAGTGATAGCTCGGAGTGCCGAAGGAAAAATGACGATAGTTTCAGAGTAATCTCAATAAATAGGAAGAATGCATGTAACAGTTCAACAATATTTTAATTTAACTGACCTTTTTTTTTTCAGTTTTGTCCGTGGAGGTTACAACATGTAATATGCACCGACCAATAACTGTGTAAGGAGGTTGAGTGCGCATCTGTATGCACTACCTGCGCCATTGCGTAACGCGCAGCGTATGTGTGTGTGTGTATGTGTGAGTAGTGAAGTAGGTTGCCCCCCAATGTGACGTAATGTTACGTAAAAAAGAAAGGGAAAGTGGAAATGTGTTACAGGATTCCTGTTTCTCTTGGCGTCTTCCGGGGGAAGGGGAAGGTGTCGTATTGCTTCATTGCTCCGTTCACATGTGCCACTTCTGGGCGCATGTCGTGTGCTCGATCCTCCGGCTCAAGCCTACATTCGGACTCAATTCTTCCGCTAAGGCGGCCACGATAAATGCCCAATATCCGTATAAATATATGATCTTGAATTACTTTCCAGATTTACTTTCTTTGCGACTCAATGCTGACTGAGGTGACTTACCAAATTGTCAACCAACATGACGCCCGCAGGTCTCTGATGTGTCATACATCCACTAGACAATTGATTATCCCCATCAGTGATTCTCCCTACTATTTTATGAACGGTACCACCGCCAGTTTATAAATCAATCTCCGAATCGCCAAATTGGACCATAAACTTGGAAAGTGGGTGCCCGGAGCTTAATTATAACAGCAATTTTACTAAAGTTATGATACTTTTTATTTCTCGCGAACGTCGTCGTCGCCACCGCCGCATGCACGCAGGCTTCGTAAGGCATAATGTATTCTGTAGTAAGTTCTATATGTCACTAGGGTAGGACGGATACAAATAGCGTCGCGGGAATCCCCATAAAAGTAATTGACCACGAAAAGTATTTATTCAACTGAAATATCGGCCGATTTTGCGCCTTTAAAAATTTCCACCCCCTCTACCCCCGTCCCTATGAGTGGTAGCCGTGTCTTACCCCGACAGTGCTGATATCGATTCACAAAGATCATGCGAAATTCGAGTTCTTTTTGCACATAAACAATTAATTTCATTTTTAAGAATGAGGTAGTTGAACCATCTGTTGAGTCTGTTTAGCGTGAAATAACTTGTAAATATAGTGAAAGTTTCATTTCAGTAACAATATATTTTAAGGACTTAGACAATATATATTATTGATTACCTTTCGAGTGCAGTGTAACTTTGCGCCACAGAAAAGTCAATTTTTTCTCTTCAATGCTGTCTGGATGAAAAAAGAGGAAATGAGTGAAAGTCAGGTGGAGTTGATCAGGGTTGACTTCCTCCCTCCTGGTTTTCCTCTTTCCCTCCCCTCTTGGTCCACGGCGAAGGTATTTAAATTCAGACTCGTGCAGGCTGAAAGGACCTCGAGAAATTTAAAAGGTATATGTACGGGGGTTCAAAGACCTTCGGAATACGGTGAGAGTTGTTAGCTGACCCCATTGGACCAGTCAGCTAACTGCCCCTCAATACTGATTGAGGCATGGAGACGGGTTTGTTGCGTTCCCACAAAAATCCAGTGTCCCGTCATCAGAAAGGAGCAGGAGTAGTACTCACTAGCCCGACCTACCTGATGCAGGTTTTCTAGGGTTTTCCCTGCATCACCTTTAGATGAAACGCCGTGTAAGATCCTTACACTTCCGTCTAGGGGCCCTAGTCAACCCTTGGCTGCCTTGCTCTACCTTCCACATCACCTCTTTTCTATTCCCTTCCTATACTATTAAAGGGGAGTTGTGTGCTTCAGGATCACAAAAAAGTCAATGCTATGGCCTCACAGCAAACTCGTCTATCGTCATTCGGAAGGGGAGTGAGAATAGGACCCAATAGCTCGACCTACCTGATACAGGTTTTCTAGGGTTTTCCCTGTATCTCTTTATGTGAAACACTGGGTAGGATCCTTAAATTATAGCCCAGGGGTCCCAGTAAATTCTTGGCTACCTTTCTCTATTTTCAACATTCCTCCCACCACCCATTGCTGTGACATGGAAGTTACCTGTTTTAGATACCACAGTTCAATTACTATCACTGTTTTGTAATCTCAATTGAAGTGAATGAAATAGATTCACGGAACTGTTATCATTAGAACATTCTGACGCGTATAAGTCTATTATATTAACTAGCTGATTTCGCGGAAATTCTCATTACCCCAATATTATATCTGTGTTTAAAAAATCTAAGAAATTTTATTTATAAACACTTAAAAATATTAATGATTATTACAAATTATAACGCGCACGCTTCTATAAAATCAATAAACTGTTAATTTGCCTCCGAACGTGAATGAAGACATTGATATCAACTGCAGAAGAAGAAACAAATAAATTATTGGGTGAATCTACCCTTGATAAAACAACATATAGTTCGTGGGAGATACTGGATGGTCTCAAATACGCTCCGTATTGCATAATTTTTATTTTCATTTTACTCGTAATCGATAACGTCAGTATCACTGGAAATTCTGTCACCTTCAAATCAAACGTAGATTCGGCAGTATATTTATATTTCCGTTTCCCACGGGTCAACACGACGATCGGACTTAGTATGTACCCTGGCCATGGCAAGACCATAGTCAAAACCGATGGAAAGACATCCACATTCTCGATGAAAAGGAATCCTAAAAACGTGACAGGAGAAAACGAAAGAAAGGACAGAAAGAAGAAGAGACCAAGAAGCGAACGAAGAGAAAACAAAAATTTCACAGAGTTAATAATAATGCGATGGATGAAAGCTGTTTCATTCAGTTCCTTTCCTGTTAGGAAAATCTCTTAAATTACACTGTTATGTATCTTACATATGCTGAACAGAACTTGGACTTAAATGTTAAAGATTCTGTCGCCTAGCAGCGAAGAGTCCTCGACTGTTCGGCTTTCAAAAGCAGATGTGGAGTTCCTGTGAGTTCGACGATTGGTTAGATGATTTGCCTACAATGTGTCACACAATTTTTTTTGGGGGGGAAGGGGTGGATGATGGGGAAATTATTAACCAGAGATTTGCTTCTCTTGGAGATGAGAACCTGTGACGCCTCTGGGGTTCCCGAACCACCTGTCTGGTATACATTGATCGTTATCCATCTGATGGCGCATGTGAACCCGCGTGCCTTTACCAGCCGATGAAACTGAATCCCGGCGCCACGCTGTCGGGTGTCTGTTGTTGAGAGACAGGAAATATTCCACTTATCATCCGATCTGGGACAGGGTACCCTCATGCCACATCCCCGACCAATATTTAACAATTTCACGCACCCCGGCTTAATTGATTTCAGATCTGAGGAGGTAATCATTTTGGTTCCCCAAAGGAGCCTCGCAGGTGTTAGTCCTTCACATGCCTCACGACGCCCTGCGCAATAAAACTCACCTCACTGTCTGTTCAATGAGGCGTCTGTTACTCGTCGATTTCTCCGTCAAGGAACTATAATAGCATCTTTCCCTCACGTAAAGAACAACGAGTCTGTGTGTTTTTGAAATTCATCTTCAATTAATTTGCAGATATAACATTTCCCACAGGGAGATCTTTTTTTGGGGTTAACAGGCTACATGAGGGTGAGATTTTAATTAAAAAACATATTTACTTGGTAACTTTATTACTATGAGTAACAAATTATATATTTGTTATATGGAAACTGACTGAAGAAAAAATCAAAGCAGAGCCGAAACCCTTTTGATCAGTAAATACGGTTATCAGATAATATTCAGGTGGAAATATGTCAAGAAGTCTTCAAAAAATTAATGGTGGAAACTGGTAATTTTCAATAGAAACCACTGGTGTGTTAATTTGTTCTTGTACTCGCCGACCTCATGCTCGCTGGACATTGTATGTAAATATTTTTTCCCGATAATTTTTTTTGAAATGTGAGTCTCCGAGCGAATATAAACAACTGGTGTGTTAATACATTTTTGTGTTCGACGACCCCCATGCCTATGCCTGCAGCCTTATATTTGAATAATTTCTTTCTTTGAGCAGAAAAATCACGATTAACCTATATAAGTTTCATTACATTATTATTAAACACATAAAATGATGTTGTTACATGATCATTTGTTAAATGTTTCATTCGCCACAAATAATAACAGAAACAGTTTCCTTTAAGAAATATTAATTATACGCCATAATATACCTTATTTATAAGAGTTGATAAAGTTATGAAATTATTTTAAATATTATTTACGTTCCTCAGAACATACCTCTAATAACATATACTGATTATATCTGATATTATCTCCTTTAAGGGCTTTAGTCTTAAGATTTACAACTATCTAACATGAAGGAAGAGTAAATTCAGTTTCTACGTTATTATTATTGTTAATCGACTCGTTAGGATATCGATTACAGCGAGACATAAAAAATTATAGGAACTACTGAATCTAAAAAGATTACATTTGGTATATAAACAAGTATTTTTAAAAGTTTTACCCCTAGAATGGTGAAATCAGTGTTGAAGGGACAAAAGGAGAATTTTTTAAAACGTCGAAATATTCATCCGTTTTTAACTATCTTGTTGCGTCGAAAGAATACTCTAGAATTCTCAAAGGTGTGACGTAAACTCTTTTTATAGCAAAATAAGGAACCGTTTTTGAGAGTCATTTCTTAGTTTTCTAAGCGACGCGGAGTTTCCCTTCCCGCCAATGTTGTAACGTTAAAGCAACAATGCCAACGTCGAATATTCAATAATACACACTATTGATAAATGGAAAACACTATCAACCATTGACTGTAAGGAATGTTCCTCAAATACTATATTGTTTCAATAAAATGAACCTTAAAATCACGAAACAGAAAATTCATTACCAATCACTAACATTCTGGTAGTTGCTGATACCTGCATAATATTCATGATGGCTTTTGTCCTTGTGAGTGTTATTTACTGTCGTTTATTGTTGGTTCATATGTAAATTAGGAAAGCTTCTACAATGGAAATTAAGAATGAAGCGTATGTACTATTTTTTTAATTTATTGAAATATTATGTTAATTTTTTAATTATTTAACTTGCCAAGCATAGGTTATTAAACTAATTCGATTAGTTCTAACAAGTGTAAAAATATGTATATTTATATATTATTGTATCGTTCGATGCTCCTATACACCGCAATGCAGAATTATTACAAAATTACTAAATAAATAAACTAAAATTGTCTCAGGACGAGTAATACAATCGATATAGACTCTCGTTTGCGAAGAAGAATTATATTAATCCACTTGGGGTGGCGCGTGGGACACAACCCATATATCGAATTGAAAACCTTTATGTTTAGCGTAGAACAGGAATCAAATCTTTGTATGTACCCCTTTTCGTTGGAATAGTTATTATTGGAGTTGCCTTCCGGATCTGTTTTCCCCTGCGCACCATTCCTCGCATCAGCGTTTGAGCAACAACTTTTCTTGTCCTGCACGGCGTACGCTTTAAGTAAATTTAGTATTTAGTTTCACTGTGTTTAAAAATATTAACCGTGACTTGGGAAAAACAATTTTAACAGTTACGAATGTTGATTAAAGACAATTAGTTTGAAAAATTGAAGAAATATTGGGAGGTGAGGTCAGCAAATCTGAAGAAAATTTATGGCATCATGAGCACGAATCTTGGACTTTAGTGAGTGTGCTGCTGGCGATGGACACACGGTGATGACTTCTGGACAAGTACTTCAAGGAAGAGACAATCAACATATTTTGATCTCACCACATTTCATGAGGCGGATAGAATAAATAAGTATTTACGGATTTAATCATAGTAAATGCCGGGAATGAAATTTCCAAAAGATGTGGATAGTTTTATTGATTCGTCTCTGAAACTTAAATTTTTACGAGATTTACTAGCAAGGATATTAAAAAATATTCCTGTAAACGCACACTTTGCTTGTATACAACATAATTTGTAATTTACAAATTAAGTGTCATATTTTAAAAAGCTGTCATTCAGATTACAGTGTCGTTATAAAATAACTTATAAATATAAGTTTACTTGACTTTAATAGCTTATTATTATTTAATAACATTTTTGTACTCTAATACTTTAATGGCAAAGAAAAACTAATTATTTGCAAAAACTAGGAACTTGTCATCCTAAAATAAAAATATTTATAGTATAATATTATAGAGAGAAAGATTGCTAAGTGAAAATTTTAAACAAATATTAGTTATAATTGTATCAGGAGAATCAGGTTCTTTTCACCCAGATGGCTACCTCTACAGACGTTTCGCGAGTACCGCTACTCGCTGATTAATAATTATTTAAGTATGCAATTTTATGCTTATAAGGTTAAGTGCACCGTTTTTGAGAGTCATTCCTTAGTTTTCTAAGCGACGCGGAGTTTCCCTTCCCGCCAAGGATGTAACGTTAAAGCAACAACGCCAACGTCTAATATTCAATAATACACACTATTGATAAATGGAAAACACTATCAACCATTGACTGTAAGGAATGTTCCCAAATACAATTTAAACCGTCTAGGGACTAAAGATGTAAGAAATTAGTTGCACTACTGATGAATTTATTACTCACTCCAATAATTTAAAAGTGTTTATGTCATAAGCACGGAAGAAATACTACAAAAATAAATTATTCTTAACTGCATTAATTTCACTCATCGCATGCTGAAAATACATATTGTTTTGTATGCGAATATTGGAACCTGTTTTGTTTTTATAAAGGGAGATTTTTATCTTAATGAGTCTTGCAGTTTTTGACAGCCATTGGAAATAAAATATCATCATACAAGGGAATTGACTAAAAACTAGATCCCACGCAAAAGTTAATTGGAAGTGTTAAGTTTGCTAGTTAGATTTTCTCTTTTTTGTAGATCTGTTTTGTGTATTTAACAGGTTCAAATGAGACGTAAAGTAATTGGTTCGTCTCAACAAGAATCTCTTTTTTCTGTTCCCCGCAGAATTTTTTAATCGGAAACTATAATTAAGACCTCAAATTAAAAAAAGAGTTAAATACACCGAAAGTATTTGTAATACCAGTTTCTCTCATCAGCTTCACTTCTTACGGCACGTTAAATATAATTGAGTTTCGCGTTCGGTTAACGATCACAGATGTACTTTTTTCTGAAGTTCATTGTCCTTAAACGGGATATAGAAATGAAATAGGACGTTGCACACGTTAAATATTGCATCAGTTCCCTAAATGAATGAAAACTGTTAATTTCAGTCAATAGTTCAAAAATCAAAAGAAATTTACAGTTGAAAATTATCGAGAGTTAAAACAAATTATAATAAAATCATCCCCAGTTAAAGAAGATTTTATTTGAGGTATACATTTTATTTCTTCTTTATTTTAAAAAATTAATTATTTTTCACATAGAAACTTTCATGCTTTTCACAAGGGATAAAAGATTTTAAATAATCGCTCTCAACAACCGAATTTTATGTTGAAGTCCCTTTATGGGTCCGGTGCGGTTAAATGATGCTGGTTAAATATTTAGTATCCGGTCATGGTTACTGATCACAAGAGAATAGTCCTCGAATGGAAAGTAACAAAGATAAAGCAATAAGCAACCCAAGATAGAATATCTTGGCGAAAGGCTGTATAAAAGCTAAAATTAGACGGTAACAAGCCGCTGTTGCAACAACAAGATTATAGCTTTTACCGTAGACTTTACAGCTGAAATCATTAGGACAGGAAATATTTCCTTCAACTCAGCTCTCTTATCCGTACATAGCATTTCAGTTAGGCTCATTTAAAGTAATGTAATAAATTAACAGTTATCTAGCTCTTTACTTCTCTACCCTTTCACTTTGCAACACACGGAAGTTCCAGCTCAATAATATTTTGTATATTATGTTTCTGGAAACCACCAAGCTTCATTATCCATTTTAATGAAGAGGATATTGTGGTTTCCTTGATTTCTCTTCTTGAACGTTTAATACGTACCGCAACCCAAGAATCAGATTTGAAATAAGTAAAAATTCAATGATAAAAGTTGTAAGACGCTAATAATATTGAAAACTTAACCAACTCGCCTATTTTCACTAAACACATAGATTTCAGAAAATATAGGATGCCCTTCTCAGTCTCAAACTTTTGTAGGTTCTCATTACTGTTAGACAACGGAATGCTGATCGTTACAGTCTGGCCCTTTCGTTCCCCTCACTCATCAACTCTTTGTTTGACTAGAATTGAGGTAATTAGTATAACGTCCTTGTAAACGTCGTTTCCGGCATTTGCAATCTGATACGAGATGGATAAAACGTTGATGCTTTTAATAGAGACGGATAACACGGTGCGGTTCCGTGGAATGCCTGGCTAATTGGAACTTCCTGTATATTCTGAAAAACAGAAGCACAGAATGCTGTTTAACAGCTCTATCGCGTAGAACGGGAACTGGATTTCTTTAATCTCATATCTGATTATACATAAAACACTGTAGTATTTTTTTTCTAGTTCATTTCATAACGTTAATCATTTTCTGAAATAATTTTCTACGTTCTTACGTGATTATGTGAAATCTTCGAACCGAAACACATTGAAGAGAGACTGGAATTTTCTGTTTATTGCTGTCTCTCACGGAACAAGCTGAAAAAAATGTCACGCCCAAAAAATAGTCTGTAGGCTACTCATGTCTTGAGAAGCTTTTTAGCAGTATCACATCGATCCAGTTCCTGTTGGCCCGTCTAGCTTAGGAGAGGATGAGTACTGCTGAAATGCTCTTTGAGGCTCAGCTGACCCTTGTTGACACAAGCGTTCAGAGGGGGTGGAGCAGACTTATTTTTGTGCACGTGCAGGAACTCCATTGTTGTTGGATTCAATTACGTTTTCCTCCGACAAAGAAGAGTAATTGCTGTTTCTTTTTTACTTGCGTCTGTTTTGGAGGCTGTTTTAATTTTATTTAACACTAGCTAAGGACTCGGCGTTGCCCGGATTATTTATTTATATTATCCCTGTTCGTTATTTAATTCCTTGTCAACACATGATTGAAAACGTCACGATGTAAACCCCAATTATACTCCCAGTATCTCGATAGAGTCAAAAATACTCCCGATACAATAACGGGACTAAAAATATTTTCAGTTCTCTAAGAGAATAAAAATTCTCCCCCACTTAAGGAATAAATTCTTACCTAAATCTTATATTTCAGGTCATAATATAACACACTGGTTTATACACCAAGCTTGATACTTCCATTGTTATTTTCATTTGATCTACTTCCACGCCGACCCCTCACATGCTGGAAGGGGTTGAAATTATACACAAATATTGTTGGGGAAGCACTGTAAAAGTAATTGAACTTAAGAAATATTTTTCGACTCAAAAATGAGCCTTTATTACATATAAAAGTACCACTAATTCAACCCCTTCCCCTAAGTGTTTGGTTTTGGGTCGCGAGGAATATGTAAACCAAATTTTATCCTTTAAATGTATTGCGCAGAAGTGTATTTTACCGCGTCCCAACCCCTGTTAGGGGATGAACTGCAATTTAATTCACGTCCTAAATGTCAGAATCAAACTCAAAGACTCCCATAGCACCGATTTAGATACCAAACTTGCCTGTTTTGTCTTTATTGTCCTATAACGCCCCCTATGAATACTCCTCTTAGACGATGGATGGAGTTGAAAGTATACGCTGGCAGTATTGGAGGGTACATCATAAAATTAATTGAGGAATAAATGTATTTATTTGTTGGATTTATTGACCACTTTTTTATAACAATATAAATGTGTTATTTATGATAATTAAAAATTTCCACCCCCTCCGAAATGGTGGTAACCGTGTCTGATCCCAACAGTGTTGATGTCTCAAACGCCAAAAACAGGTGTGCAAAATTTAATTTAAATTGTTCCATCCGTTAAAAATCGTATGCGGAAGTCTGTTTTACCCCACTTCCAAACCCTCTTAGTGGATGATCTATAACTTAAATTGCATTTTTTTCAAGTCGGAACTAAACTCAGAATCTCACATTACACCAGATAAGAGTTCTATCTCGATTTTTTCTGATTATTTTTATGTTTTTCCCCCTCCATCATACGCCTAATAATACTCTCCTTCGGTTATGAATGGGGTTGACATTATACGCCAGCAGTATTGGAGGACACACTATCAAATTAATTGATCCAAGAATACACTTATATATAATAAAATTATCGCCCCCGAATCTCACCCCTACAGTGCTGATCGAAATTGATCCACTCATTTAGATTTGTATGTGGAGCAGACAGGCAGACACAACGGCAGACAGACACACCGACAATTTTATTATAGAGATTTTATCTACAGATTGTACAGCTCAGATGGTACAGAGTATAGAAAACACAAGTTTACGTGGAAAGCGAAAGTTAGTGCAATACAATAATAAGTGTCCAGAACCTGTTTATCTGAAGTATCTAGATGTTGCGTTTAATAATAGAAGTTCACACTCTCAGAAAAAATGGAAGTGTCGTGTTAAATTTGAATAAAGGAAACATGGAATCTCTTCCACGTCAATCTTCGGTTTTCTGGTTGACTGAGTGACTTTCATTACGGGAATGATTAATATCGAGATTTTATATGACATATTACTGAGTCATTAATGTGGTTATGACCATTTGAGAATTTTGCATGTAGACGTTTTTGAAAAATAAGGAAAACCTCTTTTTGAAAATTGTGAGTAGGCTAATGAACTTCCTTAAAGATATTTTAAAATCCCCACAAAAATTGTTTTACTGCCTGTAAAAAGTAAAATTCCAAAAGTTTTCATACTTGCCATAGGGGATTCAAATCATGGACCTTTTCCAGCTGCAATTCTGCTAAAATTAAATAATATAAAGTGATAACCTACTAAATAATCTGTATACAAGGGCTGAACTATAGCAAAGAAAGTTGTTTACAAAATTTGCCATTACAGATTAATTTTTAAAAAGACAAATTGAAAAAAATATTGGTCACAAATACAAATATTTGTTAGAAGTACTCGTGGTTATCAATTTCATCAGGAGCAGGTCAGTTGTCGTAAAAATCTTTTGTTTCAGACAAGCTCGAAAAGATAAGCTATAACTGACAACGCCAATCAAAAGCGCGTTAAAAAATCAAGAGTGCAATGGACTTCTTAAAACAAGTCTTTCAAAAACATATGTAAAACAAAGGAGACTTACAATTTATCACAGAATCCCAGCGAGTTAACAGGAAAAGTGTAATACTTCTGTATTGGTAGCTGTCCTGTGAGAAAAGGAGTGTCGTTTGAACCCAGAGTTGCGGCGCTGGTGATCGTGAGACAACTCAGAGCCAGCCGCATCGGAATTACTTGCGAATAGCTTGAGTATGCCCCATACGGCAATGTTGATTAGCCAACTCGTGAATAATGAAAATTGATTGTATGTAATAGTAAAATAAATATATCAAGCAAGTGAAATAAATATTAAAAGTTATTAATTGTAAAATTAAGTCGGAATTATGAATATTTTTCGTGTTGTTTAACATAATTTTTAATCTTTCCACAACTTAAGTCATAGTTTTAGGAGCTGTAACCATCTGTGTTGTATCCTTGATAGTTGAATACTGTAATGTTGCCAGTTAAGTCCGCCGCCCCCAACGATCCGTATTACGATGATCGTCATGGAAAGTAAGCACTGAAAATGATTATTGCTTTTGGTATTATTTGTTAAATGATTCTGAAAGCCAAATAACGAGGAGTAAAGCCTCATGAGAACTGTCAGATCCAATTACCACGTCGCTTCACCTGTCTCACATCTGAAATTGCAGTTTATTATTATTATTTATGAGAGCAAGTGGAGTTCATTGGATGGGATATTCTGTAGGCCGTCACCCTTTCAGCCTTGCGTCGTAATCCTGATTTACATCAAGTTCGTTTTAACGCGCTGGCGAGCCGCTGAATAGTGGTCGCTGAGAATGTCCTACACAAACGTCCCTTTGCAATACTTGAGATTAGATACACCGAATTTATTACTGAATCAAGGCCATTAGGGAGCGCGTCCAGAAGGCAATTTGCTGCTAAGAGCCGCAATTAGCTGAACATTTCTTTCTCGTTGATCGTTCAACATGCCTCCGGCCGCTTCCCGTAAGGAAGCTACAGTATCTCAACAATACGAACTTAAACCGTATCGTCATTACTAGGCGCTAGTGTGGAATCCATTTCTTTCCCCGACGGTAAGAACCGCTTCAGCTAATAGTACATTGTTTGAGCACTTTCAGAGCTGTTGCTAATCTTCTGCAGGCTGCATGAACAATTTTCTTTACACACTGGTACCGTTATTACCGTTTCTCATTTCTTGAATACCGTATTATGGCACTGGTTTCCGCGATCGACTATGCGCTCTCCCACGCTTGTTCCAATGTCCCACAAGATCTGTTACCGCAATTCTTGTTAAAACCACGATTTCACGAAATATGATCACAACCTTGAAATCACAATGCACAATCTAAGTTTTTTGACAAACTGGTCGTCCCGATAGACAAAAAGACTCGAACTCAAAATCCGAAACCATATAAAAAAATTCGAACAAAACATAATCTAATTCATAGATAACATTTTTATTACTTTTCACTTTTATTTATAATATTTGATAAATTAAATGGCTGTTTTTATCTATAAACGTACGAACGTATGATTGCATGTTCCAGATAAAAATTTAAAGGCGTGGAGCAGACAAATTTTTGACATGTGTTCTTTACCCGGAAACATATTTTCGGAGCAAGACACTACTATCCCCCCTAAGAGCAGGGAGATGGACAGGGCAGGAATTTTTTAACAAGCTAAAACGGTTAATATTTGCGTGGAATAAAGATTTAACATGGCCAATTATGTTTTGATAGTGTTTCCCTAACACATTTTTGCACAGTTTCAACCTCATTGATAATAAGAATGGCGTCACTAAAAGAAATAGAAAACAATTGAGAATGGTATAGAAAGCGTTGTTATGTGAGTCGCTGAGTCTAACTCTGGCATTCAAGATGTAAGCTACGTTTCAGTCCAGCCCCTGGCTGTTGGACGACTGATCAATGAGTCTGGTAAAGAAACTTCTGGTGTTGTGATACTCACCAAACTGAACTGGTAAAACCAATACTACCATTTTGATATGCCATAACAGGACTATTGACGAATTGATCGTGTATCTTATAGTTCTTGTGAAAATTATGCTATAAAATGATTAAAATTGATCAAAAACAGCGTCATTCAGGTTCTATTTTTGCGAATGTCAACGCTAGGGACAAAAATATCCTTTGCTGCGTCTGTGATCTGTAATCGGAGTGGGAATTAAACGAGAATGTGAGTATGAATGTATCACGAGGCATACAGATCCACAGCCCAGTCAATGCTGATTCCTTTCTGCTGCAAACATGCATTGTCACTGAGAAATAATTTCCAGCGGCGAGTTGTTAAAAAATCTTTACTATGCACTGCAGAATTATTTCTAAAAATTTCATAACATGTTAAATTTTTATTCAGTTTCCCGCGATATCATAGGAATTCTTCTTAATGAATTGGAAGAAATATATTGTATCCACGAGAGTTTTAATGAATAATAAAATTCAGTTACGTGGAAACAAATTTGTGAAATTTGATTATCTATAATGGATTAAAGCATACGTTTTACTTCGCTATATTTCGTTTTATGTTCTTTTCCCTCTTGTATATGGAATGACGGAAAACGTGCTTCATAGTTTTGTTATGAGATATGGAGGCTCCTTCAATGGCTGTCGAGAGCCATTCGCGTCTGGCCTCCGCAAAAGCCATCCTGACGTCGTATGACCGCAGCACCGTCATTATGACACGCTGTCATCGACTTAATGTCCTCGTGACAGAGTTAAGTACCGGAGCAAATTACAGATCGGATCGCGACGTGGCGTCGTTTTCACACCAGTGTGTGTGTGTGTGTGAGGGAGGCGTTTTGTTCGATAACACGTGGCTGTTAATCACGGCCTGTTTTGGCCCGGAATGAGGCTGCGCCATGCTTAATTGGTACCCATTGTCAGCACCGCTCAAGTGTTAAATTCGCGGTCAATGAACTCGCCTGGGACATGTCTGCAAATGAATCATGGGAAATATCCGGCGGACAGCATTGTAGCTCATTGACTACACCGTGGACAACGTTTAATTAAGCCGACTATATGACCTGATCCCGTGTCGTTCTAAAAATGGGAGAGGTTATGAAATTGATTACATTGTCGAGAGGGCAGCACGCGTCAGAAATAGATATATCTGACCAGCCAATTTGGATGGCATTATTCTCCCCGTGCCTTTAACGTATAACACTATAACTACATGGTATCCATTTTCCGTATGTGATCAAGTGCTGGTGTGAAAAGATACTTAAAATTAATTATTGAATGCCTCAATATAAAAACTCTAGCTGTACAAAAGCATTAATACCGATTTTATATTATACTAGATAACCTCCTTGATTCTTCGTTCGCGCTTAAATAGTTCTTTTTATTTTTCCTTAAAAACGAAACAACAGGTACAGAAATTTGATGAATTCATTGAAAATATAAAAAGTTCGGTATTATCTATTCATGATCGCCTCAGGGCAAACCTTAAAATTTGCAGTTGGTTTAGACATTCATTTCGGAGCCACCCCCACCCCATTTTTGGGTTACAAGGGGTGTCTCTGGAAGGCAGAGTAACGTAGCCAAGGGTTGACAAGGGCCCCCGGGTCATAGTTTAAGGGTACTATCCGTTGTTTCACATAAAAACATGCAGATGCTGGGAAAACCCTAAAAAACCTGAATTGGTAGGTCGGGTTCACCCTCATTTAACCTTTTAACCAAAAATAATAAATAAAAATGAGCAATTACTAAATATTAAAATTTACCTGACGCGACAAATAAAACCAGTTTACGTATACATTGTATCGCCGATCTAATGAAGTTCATTATTTCTCAGGAAGTTAGCCGTCTGCCAACAATAGGCTAATGAATATTTAAGTTAAATCTCCTGTTTTTAAACCCTCAAATCTTCATTGAAATCGGTTGAACCGTCTTGGTGTATACAGACACTTCAGTTTTATTTATTGATATATATATATATATATATACATAGAAAATAGGTTAATAACGGCGCTAATCCTACTTCAATAATGGATGGACTGCTTCGCAGCATAACCAGATCAATAGCATAGGCAACCCGCATACACTTGGAAGTATATATTTATATTAATATCTCTGCGATATATTGAAATGAAATATGCACGAATATTTAAGTTAAATCCCTTGTTTTTAAACTCTCAAATTTTCATTGAAATCCGTTGAGCAGTTTCGGAGCCTATTCGAGACAAACATATACACAGACAGACAGATACTTCAATTTTCTTTATCGGTATAGATAACATAAAAATAGTATATTTTAATTTAAGATATTAACAAATTTTTATTACTGATTTTAATAACTTTTAACGATAAGATTCACATCCATTTAACACATTTATCCCAGTACGAGACTCAACAAAAAATTTATTAGGAGTAATATCTTTTATGGGCCATGTTGAAGTCATTGGCCTCGTCGGAAATGCTGAGTTCGTGAAACTGATGTGTTGATTACCTTCCTCCTGATAAGATGTATCTCCTCCTCGATTACTATTGTCTTAAAACTAAAACTCTGCTTCCAGACTTCTGTTTAACATTCAATTTCAGATAAATCAGATCTCCTCAAATTTAGATTTTTTTCCCGTCTTCTGGAGTGTCTTCCTCTGGTCACTGGATTTGTGACCTCCAATTTCATTAAGCTACCATCTCGTTGTTTTGAGAAACGACGAACGAGTACAGTTTTATAAGAGATTTTAGTTTTCTGCTGGGGTCAACGATCATTGATAACGAAATTACCAATTCCTTAATCTACTGTGCAGGCACATCCTGGGTCTTCATGCCAAACTTGCTTGGGGATGGGTTCTGTAAATCATCTATTGCCTTTTAACGATTCGGACCTCGCCTCACATATAATATATACATTAATTTATCGGAAATAATATCAGGATAAAGTTACACTTTTTAGACATTTACTTTTATTTCAGTTCGTTCGCATTTTCTAGTTACCCGTTCAACCTTTACCGTCGCAGCATTCTTTCGTCCGTTTCACAATTTACTCCACATATCAGTGTAACACGAATCCTGAATATTTACATTTCTAATTCTCTGGAAAAGACATGTAATTAAATTGAAATTGCAAAAATAGTTTACCTATTAATTGACATTACTTTTTTCAAGAACAGAAGAAATGTTTACAATAAAAGCGCAGCCAAGTAGAATAGCAAATTTAATTTAAGGATTACGATATAGAAATGTTGAACGGACCAGGAGTCAAGCCACGTACGCTGTCACAACTGAGCAACACTTGTCAAATATAGCTCAAATGCCAGCTTTATTTAGACGTTCTATAGACCATAACATAAACAACTGAAATTGATTGCAACACATTTTTCCTCAGGATAAATATAGAAGCTTTTTTATTTCAGCTCAAAATGACACTCGGTTTGTGTCAAACGTTTTTAAAGAAAACTACATCTTCCAGTACTTGTGACAGTTATTAAAACGAAACAGCTTCGGGAAAGTAGAAAAAAGGGAAATGAAACTTTCGGATTTGCGTTCTCAGAACTCGTTACTTTGCGTTAGCGCGATGATTACTGGAGATGACGTTTGTGGTCGTAGACGTCGGCGGTGGTATATGGCTTCAGCTACAATACCTATACACTTTTTCTGATAAATAAACACTGTCCTGTCTTTCGGATATCTACATGACAAATGTCCTGCCTTTAAATGTACAATTTTCTGCCTCAACTGTCAGAAGTGAACAAAAATTATCCTTTATTAGAAGAAATATTATAGCATTTATATTAACCTTAACGCTTTAACATTAATTATTAATATAAGCTGCTGTTTTTCATAAAAGTCACAGGAATATTGTAGCACAGTTTTCATCTCGTACAAGAAAATTAATAAAAAGATTTATTTTTCTATGAAATTCCTCTTCTCCAGTCATACGATCGATATATGAAGCTTCAGATATTTCTGAAAAATATATTTTTGATCACAACCACTTATGCTTATTTACAAGGCGAACTGATATTTTCCGCGGAGATTTTCTTTTTAATAACCTGTTAGTTCATATCGTATAAACATGTAGACAATTCGTATAATTCTGAAACCGACTTTAATGGAATCCTAAGAATTCATCAGTCATCAATATAAAACATAGTTCAACGGCAGTCATTAGAACACTCATCTGGATGAACTTGAAATTTTAAGATGATCTCATCTGCCAGCGGCTGTTCTAGGAACAGGTGTTGCTTTAATTCGATGTTTTTCCTTCCGTCTGTTTTCTCCGTAAGGAAGGGGGGGATGAGATCTGCGCTTTTATAACGACCAACTGATGAGCTTTTCATACACTTTCGTAATCCATTAGACTGTACGATGCATTAAGGATGAAATGCCGTCTATCCTTTTCCGTAATTTTGTAGTATTTATCCATTTGAACACCATTACATCTATAAGTAGATACGTCGACGTTTATTTTTTGTCACTAAACGGAAATAAATTTACAATAAATACGTTAAATCGACACGTTTGTCAGTTTTTTAAATTTAAATACTACAACGTTTTGTCTCCCATTTGAGATTTCTTCAGGTAAAAATTTAGGCAGAAGGAGTCATGGAGTGAGGTTCCATGTACGGCTAAATTTTTATCTGAAGAAGTTCAAAATGAGAGACGAAGAATTGTAATCTTTAATATTTAAATTAATAAACTGGCAAGGAGGCTGATTTAACTCATTTATCGAAAATAAATTTGTTATAAACATGAAATTTATTACGAAAATATTCAAAACTTAAAAAACCTACTTATATGAGTATGTTTGTGATGAAATAAGTCGATATATTTCTTGATATTTATGATATCACTGTTAAAAGAATCTTTTACTAGCATTATAAAGTATACTATGAATTAAATCAGCCAGATATTAATTAAATACAATATATAGTATTTTATTAGAAAGTAATGTAAGAAAATTTATCTGTACAATATTTTTTAAAAGTCTTATAAAGCTGATATATTTGAAAAAGATTATGAGTCAAATTTCTGTTTAGTCTAATATATACTTTTTATGATAATAGATTAATACTTACTGCAAGCGAATCTGTCGTACAACTCCAAGACCTCCTAAATAAATATACAATGTAGTATAAAACTAATAAAGAATATAAAATTAACAAATATGAAAATGAAAGTCAGTATTAAATATCGACAGAATAGAGATAAATAATTGATATGTCTGTATAACATTCTAAAACTTGTTTCCAGTTATTTGAGTCATTTTTTATGGCGATATCTCTATTAGGCGTTTAAACGTTATTCCCAATACTAGTGTAGATTTTCGCGCCTGAAATTAATCAGTAGTGAGTCCGATGTTACTATTTAAATAGTAGACCAGCTGTGTCCTAAACTGGTTAAGAAGTGAATGCTGCGTCGCCATAGTAAACTCCTCTTCAGTCATCAGAAGGGAGTGAGACAAGTACCAAGAACCCGAGCTGCCTTATTTATGGAGTTTCCCTTACTTTACTTTTAATCGAATGCACGTTTGGATACTTAAACTATAGAGCGGCGCTATAATTAAATATTGGCTTCCTTGCGTCCCTTCGGGATCTCCTTTCAATACCCTCCTGTTCAATTAAAGAATATTTCCTGTAACCCTCAAAAAAGTTATCTCCTTTCTGCACGTTGTTTTTTGACTGTTCCTGTGGTGTTAGACAAGAAAGGGGACAAAGCGGTTGAGCGTCCGTTAAAAATGAATTTTTGGGGTCTGGTGGATTAGTTATTGTTAGAAAAATTATTATCTTACCTTGGCTTATTTCTGCCATCTTTATAGCTCTTAAATTCCTTTACGCTGTTAAGCGCCTATATCTTCTACCACAGAAGGAAATATTTTCTAGGTAACTAAACTGAAACCTTTCCCTATCATCCCCAAAAGTAATTTAGTATATAAATTTCAGTACTAAATCACGGGGAAGTGGTTGAGAAGGAGAGAGCAGACGGGGAGAAAGTGCAGTGGAGCGTGGGTGGCCCGGACTTGTCGGAAGCGCGCCCAATTGGAGCCAATCTCTGCGGACATGGACAGGGCAATGTTGCTTTCCTCCCACTATACAGAGAATCTTTACTTCCAATCGCGCAATAAACCTGTATCAATTCAACGTGCTACGACTAAGATATTTTCAAAATGGAATTTTTCAACTAAAATAACAGCTTTATGAAACTCATTTATAGTTCTTAAAAAATAAATAGGCTCCTATGATACTTAAAGATATAGGTTGCTGCAGAGTTTCTCTTCGGCACTTTTTCTATTTGTAAATGTGTAGACGATCATCGTTGGAAAAGACAGAATCATACATTACATTCGCGAATTTTCAAAGATTCAAAACAACGGTTTTCAGTATTTAAAGTGGCTTGACTACGTTTAAGTGTATTTTAAATTTACATACCGTTATTGAGACGTTATTACAATGTTTTCTGTACTTTCTGATTCTGCTATAGGGCCACTGTTACTTTTTGGCTCACATTCTTCCTACGATGCAAGTCAGCATCTGTAACTAAGGGATTAGAAAATTACCAGTGATGTCTTGCAAATAATTTGCCAGAGACCGTGATCCCGTGAAGTATTAGTGAGCGCCACAATATTTAAGTGTTCGCAGTTTTTGATGTTAAAATTGCCAATTTTCTTTAAGAAATAAATTAAATTAGTGTTACTTATATGATCCGTTAATAAATATATAAAACTTAACTCACATTCTCAACTATCTTAGTAATCAAGTTATCCCTAAAAGAATCAATATTTGAAATTTAAAATAAAAAATATAATGAACAAAATTCAGAAAATGTTTAATGATTGACAACGTAATTAAATATGCAATAATATATAAATTCGTTTAGTCCCTAATATATCATTTAAAATTATTTTAAAAATACGAAAAATAATATTTGCCCTCAATTATTAACACTATAATTTAAAAATTCTCAATTGATCCTGAATATTATGATAAATTTGAAGGTGTACTATAATGAACTGTTACTAGCTTTGGTGAGAGAGGGGGAGAGAGAGGGGAGGAAGGTAGATAGATAGAGATAATATATTGCTGATGATGGAGCCTAAATATTGACTTATTTTGTTATCCTAAGAGAATGCCGATTGGAGACGAAATAAATTATTGATTGAAAGATTATGTGAAATCGTTTTACTAAACAAAATTGGAACATTCTTATTCTTTCCGATAGGTCTCAGAGAAAGGCTTGATTGCGCAATTTATGTGTGAGGATGGATGTTGTTGAGACCATAAATTTGGAATATTATCATTAGACACGACGGAAACTCAATAAGCTTCTGAAGTTAATTTTTAAATTGATTACAAGACTACACAAATTTTATTGATATTATTTTTCAACAGTCACAGAGCTTTTCAATGCACTTCGCCCACTCTTCCACAATATTTCTGGTACGCTATGAAAAAATATTTTTTGTTGCGCAGCAAGTCACGTACGCACCACTTCATGCTCTGGCGTTTGCTCTCTGGTTCGAAGTGATGAATACGCGTGATTAGTGATTATTCGTTTCAGAAACGTTCCACTTTCGTTAACAGGACGGTCCATTGGGTGCCTGACAGATTCTCTCGCTCCGCTCTTCCACATGTTTCACGCTCTTTCGACCACTTTTGAACTGTTCATCCACTGATAAACCCTTCGCTATGGCAAAACGTTTACTGAAATTCTTCTACGAATTGTAACTTCTAATATATCCGCAGACCACAAAAAAGAATGGATTGCGGAACGCTGATCTTCTTTAGCGCAAATACTGTCAGGTGCGGCCATCTTTACCCCGCAACAACGCAAAGCGGACTGATAACGCTGCAACCTACCAAAAACGAATTCATGATGGCATCCAGTGACTGGTGGCTACATAAAGCCGTAGAACCGTCCTAAAGGAAATTGAAGAAAAATTGCAGATACTTGTTGACTTAACCTAGAAGTTTGATACGAAAATAAAAAATTGTAACTACTATTACCGTTTTTAATTTAAATTTTAAATTTTTAAATTTATATATAAAATTATACATATAAATTAAAAAATTGTAACATGGAACCCATTTTTAATTTCTTGTGAAATCATGTTTGAAGTTTGCCTGAGGATGTCTCAAAAAGGAGGCGAAACGTAGTTTTTGAATATATAGTGATAAATTTATATGCTGTCTTATTGTATTTTTATTTAAAGATACTATGACCTAATATATACATAAAATCTTTGTTTAAGTCTGATATTTTTGTTAGTTTTCCACGTTTATTTATATTTAAATGCAAACAGTAAGAGTTTCCGGAAGTTATAAAAACAAAATTCTTTGTGAAACGCCATTATAGTAAAAATGGAATGCCGATAATTTAGCTCGAAGGTTAAGTGAACTACTTACATCCCGCAAGTGCCATTACCTTGTCCAACGTATTCATTAGTCATGTCTAACGCCAGTTTATGTTGTACAAACCAGAATCGTGATGCAACAGTGCAGCTTGAGTAATTGTGGGGGAACTGGAAGTATCTAAAGAGCTTTCGCTATCAGTTTCCTGTTGTGCATTTTGTTGTTGGGTTTATCCCGAGATACCTGCGCTTTTGCGCACGAGACTACGTCTACGAGTAAGCACTTACCTGACATGCCACAGTCGCGCGGGTTTGCATCTGCGACTGGAAAGGCGTTCTCCACTAAACTACTCATTCATGCATTCAAGTATAATTAACAATGTCACTTCTCTAAGTCTAAATATTCTTTTATGTCTGAAAATTTATAAAATAAATTAAAGTATTCCTAGACTATAAAAAACGAAATAAAATATGACGGTAACAAAAAATTAAAATGGGAAAGGAAATTTTATTTAATAAATATAGGGAGTTAATATATATTTATGAAGAAAGTTTCTCTATTCCTTCGTACTTTAAATGTGTCAAAACCCAAATCAAAATAGAAATTTTCGAACACCAAAATATTTTACCACAATACGAGACGTCATTTTTCTTTCAGGCCAAATATTATCACATATTCCCCGGTATACTGAGATAGTTCCCGCAACTATACCAGGCCAGGGTCACTTCCTAATCTTTCACTTTTCTAAAATTTCAAAAACCTGAGGTGCGTCAACATGTGTGACTATCCACAACTGATTCCTATATAAACTAATAAGTAACTAGTGACTTATATACAAAATTTTATCATTATTCACCTCTTTTATTATTGTCTCTCATTTTCATTTCAATTGATTGGTATTGAAAAGTTGTTAAATAATAAATATTTGTTTTTCCTTCATTTTCTAGCAATGTATTTTGAAAACTTTATTTTGTATTCAAACTTATTTTCCTGACTATAAGTTAACAGTAAATAAAAAGACGGTTAATAATACAGTTTTTTAAAATATAAATACAACGTTTCGTCTCCCTTTCGGTACTTCATCAGGCATACTACAAACGTAATATGTACAATTTTTTATATATAAAAACATGGTGAAAAACACGCAAATTTAGCCATTCATGTCCTTCACTCCTTGACTCCCGCGTATTGTTAATATGTTACTATTTCATTACTATTTGTAAGCAGTTTACAATATTAAAAACTTTACATTAATGATAAAATCGAATCAAGTAATGGAAAATATTTATCATAATTAACAGAAAAACATTATTGTGAATTGATTAATTAAGGATTTGATAAAATTTTGGTAATTATCTGAGATGCAGGAAGAGGGTTAAATAGAATTGAAACAATAAAATTATTGGATGAAATTGGTTAGTATGAAATTACGTATATTACTTATATTTTCTGTTCTACTTTATTATTCAACATCAAGAGTGCGCCACTGAAGTTCGATTATTTAAATGAATTTAATTACCGGTAACTCTGAAATTAAATTTTTGTGTCTGTCTAGTGCGATACATTTAACCCTTCAATATTTAAATGTAGTAAAAGCTTTAATGAAAGTCTAGCGCATGAAAATAATGAATTTAAGATGCGTATTACAGACTTAAACAAAAATTTTGAAATTTTTTAAGTAGACGTTTCAACTATTTCTTGCGGACATTGTCAATAAAGTAAATCAGCGAAGAGCATAGCCAAAAGATAAAATTAACCAAGACCATTTATTAGACCATCATATAATTTACTTAGTTGCAACGTGTCATTTTTTTTTAAATTGACAGTAAATTTGTTGCTTTTATTATATAACATTTCTGTAATTAATCCTTAATATTCACTTCCTCATCTAAAACAATAGTTACTTCATGTTAATAATTTTTCAACATTTTGTGTTTAAGTTACGATTTGTTAATTTGGCTCGTGTTTTGTTATTCATAGTCAATAACTGTAACTAAAATACTGAATTTTTTGAAAGTGTCTTGTAAAAAATTGTATTACAAAATTTTTTACTGCAACTAAAAGCAATTTAAAAAATATATAAATATGCTTATTCTCTATTCTACTTTAAATTCCTACTAAAACGTTGTTTGGATAACAGGTTACATAAGGGTAATCCAGAAACTGGTAACTATACTTTAATAACATAGTAAGGGAAGTGAGAAGGGGGATGTGGAAGAGTGAAGAAGGCAGCCAACTAGGTATCGTTTAAGCTATCGTTTAAGGATCCTACCCGATGTTTCACCTAAACGACAACAAGGTTCGCTTTGATTTATGTATCAAAGCCGCCAGGAGTAACACCTGTGACATTGTTGATCAATTACCACGACCCAGGTGAAGCAAAAGTACAGTCGTCATAAAAATATAAAAGATTTTCACAATAAGGTTTACTGCAACACATTATCGCCTTTTCTTTAGAAATTAATTTAATGAATTGCCGCATCACTTGAGAAATAATCTCCACCTTTTTATCATTTCTTCTTCATTTTCAGTGTGATATGTATATTTTTTTAGTCTTATCACACATCACAAAGCAACGGCTCAATTACAGCGAGTAAATGGTTCAGATATCGAATTAAATTTATTTTAAGCATAATATGAAGTGGTGCATCATTTCACAAAAAAATTCCCTCTGTTACAGAAACTAAAACGATTTCTAGTTAGGGCGGACACCAATAATCATGTATATGCAAATTTGTTTATTTAAAATTTTTATTAGTGTGTTTTTAGCCAAATTAAATTTTAAATATGTATTTTTATTTCGTTTTTAATTGAACTACTATTTTATTTTCTTTGATTCTATTAGAAGAGTCTACTGATTTCCGATAATTTTGTGTGTAAAAAATAATCATGAAATGCTTTAAGATTATTTTGATAAATTAAAATCCTTATCTATAAACTTCACTTTATATCTGCCATATTGAATTATTGTTTCAATAATTAAGTACCCTTCTTAAAATAATAATTTGATTGTTACAAGAATTTTGAAGCTGAGCTCAAGTTGGAAGGTGTAAGCAAATGGGCGTCGTCTTGTTCCTGGACGGAATTTCGCAACCGGACACTGCTCGGCTCTCCAAACATCCGCAAGAAGTTTGCCTCGTGTGATTCCGTCACGGCAACAAACAGCAGTTCCTCGGCGTGCCGGCCCGGCCAGAGCTTTTTAGCATCTTTACATAATTCCTCGGAACAAACGAAGCGGATGACATGTCCGTTTCTTCGGAGAAGCTGGGAAGACTGATTTGCTACTTTTACGCACGATTCCTCGCTGCTCTACCGAATACCGTGGATAAATGGCAGACAAGTGCGTGCAGTTTTAGGATGAAAAAGAAATAGTAGACTGTATTTTTACTTTTTTTATTTTTGTCTCAATTGTGCCTTTTTAGCATCTTTAAAATAAATTCACGTTTTCAATTTTCCTTTCAAGAAATATTACACTGTACAAACCATTACTAATTTAAACAAATTTGAAAGCCTTCGCTTTAATTTTTTATTTAATTATGTAGCGCAGTAGAACCACTCCCTATTTTTATTCGAATTTTTGGTTTTTTGAGTGATCTAAGGGTTCAACAAGAACATTATGACTCGGCGACAGGCAGGTAAGAAGTGGTTTTTCCCCCCACCAGGCTGCCGGACAGGGAACATGCCTTTCTGCGGATTTATAATATTAATCTTGTTAGGAACGTTCTCGATTCAAAATTTCCTCATACAAAATTTCCTACTCTGGACGAAGGATGCATGAGGATTGGCGGAACAAACATCACGTGGGATAGCGTTTTCCCTCGGAGAAGGGATATAAGAGTTCATCTGAGAGGCTAGAAGCCGAAAAGTAGGCAGAATGGTTTCTAGACGTTGAGAGGGCGAGGTGGAAGGGAGGAGGAAGCTGGGGAGTGCAACAAGAGTTGAAAGTGAGGTATGAATTGTTACTCTGTAGTGAGAAGTTATTGAGAACAAGGAAGGCTAGAGGGAAGAAGAAGGAAAAATAGGGCTTTCCTCTATCAGCGGTAGTACCAGACTCATCCCACTTTCCACCGGCAAATAGAAAATCTACACTTCATCCCGAAGGAAGAAGGAAGTTTCGGTCGCATCAAGAACGAATGAGAATAAAACAGGTTCGACAAGAGAACGAAATCTCTGCTGCACATGGTTACCCAATAAGTAAATTAACCCTGATATTTAAAAATCAACCCCTTGAATTAATTTATTTGTGATAGCTCGCAGGACCATTTTCAAGTTTTAACCTTATCATCTCAGAAATGTCTTGGTTTTATTGAAAATTAATTTTAGTGTAATTGGTTCTTATTTTTTCGGCCATTCTGCCCTTGAGGCGCAACATAATCAAACCCCCACTAAATCCTATTCTTAAAAACCCGCTTTTACGAACCAACTGCATCCTCTCCTAAACGTCAAAATGAGACAGTAGAAAATCCCCGAGCGTCTTCAAAACCCATATTCAATAAAACCAAATTAATAACAAAAAACCTTCATCCCACGTACTGAAGAGGGCCACGGTTCATAAATCGGCATGAGAAATGTCCAAAAAATCGACGAAAATGAAGGTGTTCGGTCATGAATTTTTTATTCAGCCTCTTAAGGTTCAGAGTAATGGAATAAAAAATTATAAACCTGGCAGTTATGCATTATACTATTAAATACACCTGCTGTCACCCTGATGCTACTTGTGTTTACTTTTTTTTTGTCTAGCGGGGGCATAGATATCAACCCCTCTTTTACTGCTCCCTTCAAACGGAGACTAAGTTTCAGCTTTTGTTGGTTACTGATTCGCTCGAATTTTCCCAGAGTTTGCTCTTGCATGTTTCATAAGGTGATACAACACCTGCCCGATAAAAAGCTTGGTTGAATGGTACAGTGCCTCCCCCTACTCTCTACCTGTCATGGCTTGTACCCCGTTTGCAAAGACGCAAACTTGTTTTCCCTCGCGATCCCTTGCGTCGGTGGCAGGTAGCGGCGAACCGTTGCAAGCGAGGGGCGAGGGGCTGGGGGCTGGGGGAGGTGCACCTGCTGGGCCTCCCCTCACCCCCAATTTGCAAACCACCAACGGAAAACCCATCCGGAGACCTGTTGCACCTTACGTCTCGATTTCCCTGATAGCTTTCCCCTCCACAACTTTTATACTAGTCATTATGATTTATTTCGTCAACACTGCCGTTATCAATATCATGAATTGCATTAATCACGTTATCCTAAGCCATGTGTCACAATAAACAGCAGTTAGGTTGGAATAAACATAAATGACTAAACAAATACATGACCGCAATATTTTAAGAATGTGTTATTAGTCGAAGAGTTCTCTTGCTTGTATTTATACATTTATGAAAGTGTGGCATCCAGGCCAAATAGAATATTTCCTGTCATATTAAGAGTATTCTTATTCGGATACAGTCATGTAATAAATAGACAGTCTTAACTGAAACATAACATATTGTAACGTAGTCAGGAATTTTTCGACGAATTATGAACCGCCCCTCAGCTGGACTTTGCGTCAATTAATTTATGAGTTTATATTTATTGAGCGCCAGGTAATTTTGTTGAATAAAAATTAACAAGACAATAAACGTTATTAAATGATCATTGATAACTAGATTTCCGCAGGGCGTGGTTCAGTTCTTCTATTATGACTCCTTGATTAATATTTTCTCCTTCCCTAATTCCTTCTCCACGTATACTTTACGATTTGATTTATTTACAGGTCAGTTTACTCATAGCTGTTGTGGCGGCAATTTGCTTGAGTATCGTTTTCTTTTTCCTTCAGCCTCCTCCGAGCGTGACTTCAGACGAACTTCTCTGCTTTCGCGCTTTTCCGTGTTCCAAACGGCACACTAACAATGCGGCCTTAAGATAATGGACACCGCCGCTCCGAATACAATACCGTGTACTTCGGCTCGCCAGTCATAAAACGTTGTAATTTCACAATTGTCCAGTTTTACTGTCTAATGAATTAATTTTGTGTGTCCTTATTTATTTTAGTTTCCCACGAATTCACAATGAGAAGTTTAACGATCTGCTGCTCTGAACTCTTAAACCACATTTCGGTCGTTACTGTTCATTGATACTGTTCAGGATGAAAAATATATATTTGGTCCTTTATTATGATCAAAATTTATGTTCAGTTGCATAATAAAGAAATTTATTTATGCCTAATGAAGTCTCACATACGGAAACAAAATATAATAATAGTTGAATAAAACTTCTATTCTGTTTGTAAATCTAATTTTATTTAGCTTATTTATTTATTAAATATTTTATTCTGATATCTTATTTCTATGGTTCTCAATCAAACTTCCTAATATTTCGGTCATAACTAATAACAATTACGAATTCTAAATTTCTCACTGTAGAAGCAAGCTTCTAATAAAACCCTCCCTTCTTAATTATATTACTTCATATTTCTTAACCCAGCAACAAGAAATAGAAAGGTTTATTTCTTCAATCCATTTATTCGTAAGTGGAAGAAGCTATCCGCCATTGTCATTAACACTTTCATACATATTCGGAAACACTATTTTACAAGAAATTCTTCAATAAAAATGTACAGTTAAGCACGTGTATAAAATAATTATTAATCTTCATGACATTGTTTTCTTTCTGGTCAAAATTGAGTGATTTACGAGGAACTGACCGTTCCAAAATTTAATTGTGCTTCTAAAACCAGAGACTTGAGTTCAGAACTGCATAAGTAGACATATTTGTGGAAAATTACTTTGTACATGAATATAATAATTACAAAATACATTACTCCATATCAAAGAGTCAATAGATTCCTTGAATTATCCCCGTTATGTAGCTGGTCACTTAACGGGGATGAAGATTTTTAATAAAAAAATTGAAAACGAATGTATTGAATTTAAATTTATAGTATGATCTAATAGAGAACAAGCAAATAAATTTAATTTCGCTTGCTGGTTATGTTGATATTTAAAAAAATATCATTTATTAAATCTACCACAGAAAAATGTTCAGATTTATGTATCGTGCCTGATGTATTCAAATAGTATCCTTAATAACAAACAATATTAATATAATTCATGATACAGACATATTATTTGAAATAATGGCGTTATTCATGATACTTTTCACTTCGGCCTTGGGGTCTTACACAATCTTCTTCTCATCTCTCACTCCGCTAGTCAGAAATATACCTTTTGATTAATTCTCTCCATTTCTAAGGAATTTCTGTTCCCGTGTTCTCTCATCATACTTTATAATATGCTTAACATATTTGAGTAATGGAATCCTGCTTCAGTCTACCGGAATGGCGCAAGGAGTCTGTGCGATATTTATTCAGGATTTCAACGCTGTTCTTTTCCCTGCACATCGTAGTCGCCGACGAGTGTGTCGATCCCAGTCCTACCTGTTTCATTCTCCGAGGGGTGAAGAGGGTACTTCGGGGGCGAGACGGAGTTGTTGTCACAATGGCCACTCTGGTTATTCACACTTCGTTGACGCCGGTTCTAAAAGTAAATGGAAGCTATTTGCTTTCCCAAGTTCCAAGCCGTTGTAAATATTAGAACGCCATATAAAATGTTTATTAGTGCAGAACGTTTCGAATTATGATGTAACTTGGTACTCTAAATTTCACTATCAGAAGATATTAGTAAAAATATTAAATAATAATTAGATATAGAGAGAACTTATCCTTCATTACATCTCAATTGGGGTGGTCTGAGAAACATTTAAAATTTCTATACAAATATTGTCTGGACTGTTCCTCTGGTGCTTGAACGATGAATGTGGGAAAGTAATTCAAAATTTTTTCTTATAATAAATTTAAAAAAGTACGCAACAAAGAGTGTGAAGGCCTGCAACGTATTTTTGTGTGCGCATGGTCAGCGTTGCACCCTTCCTCGGACAATGAGGCCAACCTTTCTCCACAACACATGGAAGAGCGTTTTTAACGACAATAGGTAAATGAAAGCATCCGTTCCTAATTTAAGCGAAGGCTTCTTCCGTCACATCGGAAGCTAAGCGTAGATAATTGGAAACGGCTACTACGTAACGAAACACAAAAAAACAGATGTAAATACACTTGTTTACATCCGTCGGATATAAAATTTCCTATTGGCTGTAATTTTGTGAATACCAATAAATGGATGCTATTTGAAATTGCAGCCGATTGGCTATTGGAAAAAGGAGAAGGAATATTCGGGGCCATATGAGGCATAATGAACGGAAGTTAGGGGCAAAGAGATTCATTAATTTGCGGGCCGCTGGCGAGAGCAGAGTGGAGCTCTTGACTCCAGAGGATATGTGAAATTTTAGCAGAAGTTTCCACTATTTCAAAGGCGTCATCCAAGCAGCGAGATAGTCCTGTCGCAGTCAACGAGAAGCGCCTCCAATTCGTCAAACCAAAGCAGCCCAGCTTCAGTCTTCTGCCGAGATCTTTGGCATAAAACTCCTTACGTTCACATTTTCAGACCTGTTTGCAAAAGAAACTTTGCTTTTATTGGTTCTGCCCATAGATGTCCTGATTTTAATGAGTTTCAGCATCTAAAGCATTATTGCTCTACCGTTTTCATGTAAATTCATTTTGTTTTCTTTTGCGTTTTACGAGTTTCAGTGTGTAAATTATTAATGTTTTCACTTGTTACTCACTTTTGTTCAAGTGTCTTATTGTTTGCAAATCGAATCTTAATTTTATTTCTCTTAAATTCAAAGCAAATAATTAAATCAAAAATGTCCTGCCAATAATTATTCATTATACTACGTCACATCAATTAGAAGCTTCCAAAAGAGATGACAATGGCCCCAGTGTCCGAAAGCTTCTAATTTATGTGACGTAGTATAATGTATAATTATACAGATTTGGCAGGACATTTTTGGTTTTTTTATTCTGGTGTAGAACAACCGTCCTAACTATCTTTAAAGTTACATAATTTCTTATTGACATTTTCCAGAGTGCAACTGTTACTTATTAAATTACATTTAAAATTCCGTTTAAGGCAAAAATAATACATACATATTTAAATGTATAAAAGTGATCTCCTCAGCATGTCTGAAACAGAAAATATACTACTTAAAATTTAATTAAAGATGCCTACTTCACAAGTAAATTTCAGGGCTTTTAGGATAACGTCTTGGTTTGTTACTAAATGAATTGGACTGAAATGTCCCAGAATATTCTCCCTTATTGTTTTTGGAGTTTTGCATTCCATTAATATATGTGATTTACGTTACAAGTTCTGCAAATCAGTTTCTCTCCTCCTGAGAAAAGGTAGGAGTGAGTTAGTTTCTTGTGCAATGCTTGAATATTCTGGAGATTATATAAATTATGACGTAAGTAATGTATTTTTGGTTTCCTAATAACCCTTGGGTTGATACTAAATAAAAAAAATATCATGGTACTTGCCTATCGATTGAGAGGGAGGTATGAGTGTTTTTCACGCTAAATATGCTCTACACCAGAAAAGTATTCACAATACCGGGATAATTTTATACAACAGCCTTCCGCCAGAGGTTAAAAATAGTACCTACAAAAGGTTCGTGAAGCAGAGTAAAACTATTCTTTTAAATGGCGCGTTTTACTCGGTACAGGATTTTCTTAATCGTCCTGCAAAAAGTGTTGAATGAGCTACCTTGTAAAATAGCACATCACATATCTTTAAAATTTCTATTCAGTTTTTTCTGCTCTTTTGTTTGTTTGTTTCATGTATTGCCTGGAGCTACGACAGAGGGAAGGACAGTTTCTTGGTCGCAGAGCTCCAAGTAGTTAAAACTCCATTGCGTGTTCCTCAGTGTGCGCTTGTTTTGTGTTTCCCAGTGTGTGTGTGACATCGTGTGTCCGTGTTGTGTTTATATTGACTTTTGTCTATATACATTTTCTTTTATTAATTTATTTTTCTTTAATTATGTACTTTATTTTGTTCATTTTTAATTTTTAATGTATGACGTATCCTATTTCCTCAATCGAGGATTAATGGAAACAACAATAAATCTAAATCTATTAAAGAGAGTATCCCACGGGTATGGGGTGAATTTCAAAGGCTGCTTGAAATGTCCATTGGCGTTCAGTAACAACAATGTATCACACGAAGCATGCTATAAAAGGTTTCTTTTGTTAGGTATTCAACAGAGATTAGATTGGAAAATCGGTCCTTGTTATGAGCTATGCAAACGTTGTAGTAAGAGTCACGTGGCTCTTGTCGTCTGTGAATATGAAAGGAGGTGATTGAAGGGTGGAAAGACAGCCGAGGAGCTGAAGCCCTGCGTAGCGTTCATTGACAGTGGCGGCGCGATCCGCGTGATGTGGAATAATGGACCACGTCCCGCGGCTTGATTTATATTTCTGTAAATGTTCACGTGGTTGTCCTAATATGGCAGCAGCTCCGACCTGGACGCCCGCCAAACCTAGCTGCCAGGAATGCAGGAGACTCCCTTTTGTTGTCTCGTTATCAGCTTTCAATGTACAAGTATTGCGGACTGTTCCAAGAAAATCTGGCCTCCGAGCGAAGCACCTCTGGAAGTCAACTCGAAACAATTGGCGGGTGCTGGGAAGTTATAGCAACTCATTACTCGTAATGGTTTCCAAGCAAGCGATGAACCGGTGCCGCACACAACGCACGTCGGTATTACTCAGTCACCCTGACCGTATTAAAACACCCTATTAACTATTATTTTTATTCAGTTTAAACGTGTTTCATACACAAGTTAAACATCGATAAACGACGTTAATATACTTTAAGAGTTCGTAATCACTTATTGAGGAAACGAAGACTTACTGCAGTGCATTGACATTCTTTTATTAACAGAACAATAATTTAAATCGCCTTTTAATTATTAGTTACGTTACGTCAATATTGAGAAACTCTACCACGAAATATAGAACTATTGAACAAATAATTAATATATAAATTCTACAAAATTTTAAATAATACATGTAATAATAAAAAACGTTAATTGAAAAAATCGCAAATTTGCAAAGTTTATGAAGAACTGTTTACATGTAATAGAAAAATTACAAACAAATTAATATATATAGTTGAAAAAATAGTCCAATATAAAAAGTTATAAGGAAAATACAATTAATGGCCAAAATTCAAAAGGGGAATAATTTAATTGGCATACGTTTAATCTCCCAACTTTAGGGACCTCCTCAGTTCTTTTATTAAATGCTACATAACTTTATGTTCCTGCTTCAACGTCCGGGGCAAAAAAATCTATTGCAAAATTTCATGTTGCAGAATTTTTTTTCTTTATTTATAATTTATAAAACAAGAAATTAATTAGTTAAATAATTTACTTTATCTGTAACTGGGAAAATTAAAATAGTAAAGAATATATATATATATATAATTAAGAAAAAATACCTAAATTTGAAAGTAAAATTATTTATTACAAAATTATAGTCATGTTAGTGTGTTTATCATTAAAATTAGTTCTTAAAGGCTAACCATTAATTTTCTTCTAACAAATCTAAACATATACTTATCGACTTGAGTCTGTCCAATGTCTTCTTCAAGATTTTTTTGATCTGTACAGTCCAGTGACGTACTCAGTACTGCTTTAATAGACTGCACGTTGTACGAGATTTGCTGGTGTTCCTCTTCTCAGTCTTCTGGTACTGTGTGTTGGACCACTGGTTTGACGCTTCCTGCTTTCCAGCATACCTTTTTATTTCTTCCTTGGTGGATGTAATCTGGAGACCAGTAATTAGGATATACCAGGGAACATTTACTATGTTATGTAACACCGAATTCTGTAACTTAATACTTGATGTTTGTGTCACAGGTTCATCTCCAAAGCTGGATACCATTACGACATGTTGACTTCAATATTTCGTTTACATCAGTATTTTGTTGAAATTTTTTTGCTTGGAGTTTCTTCCAATTAGCCAGTAGTATTAGCTATATTTGAAGCTTAGTTTCGCTTTTTTTATTAATGTGTTGTTTGCACCTAAGTCTGGCTTCTAGTCAAGCTTGGCATTGTTCCGTATGGTAAAGTGATGCCATTAATACTTACAGTCGGCGTATCTTTTAATTCTTTGTTTGTAAAGATGATATGGATTGATTTCCTCCGTTAAAAAATTATGACCTATTTCAGACGTTATATTGTATTACAACTTAAAAAGAACAACTTTTCCTTACAATACTATAACGTTGATGGCTGCTTGAGTTGGACTTGTTTTTTGAATGATATGAAGGATATAGACGAATATGTCCTTATATGTATGAAAGCTCGTGTGTTTATATTGTGACGATCAAGGTATTTTTGTGAATATAATTGTTGAGAGGGTAGTAAAGGCTTTTTAGAAAACTAAATAAATCGAATACTAATTAAAAAATTAACGTGACATATTAAATATTTAATGTAATCATATAGTGGTATTTATTATTTTCATCCTAATGACAAATATCTAAATAATAATATATTATTGCAATTTTTATGTACGAATCATTAAAAATTTCCAAGTAGGGTAATCCTTTGAGCTGTGAGTATCGGGAATTCCTCTTTACTGCCCTGCATGACAGATTTCGTGAGAAGCTCATGCTCATGTCCTGGACCGGATTCGCGAAATTAGACTTTTTGTGTCACTGCATAAAGAGCGCGGTTCGTCGCGACGCTCGCTTTGTGTGTGAAATTCGTCCTTATTCCGTGACAATGAGGCCCGGTCTGGTTTTCCTTTCGTTGACTCACAGATCGCGGTGTTGTTATGCATTCAGAGCAGCTGGACGTCGATTACGACATGTGACGGACACTCACGCGTTCACAGCAACAAGAAAATTATTTATGTAATATCTTTGCCAATTTATAAAACCTCTCCACGTAAATTTTCTTTTAATTTTGTTCCAAGAAGCATTTTTGGAGGGGGATGTTTTGTGTTCGGCCGACGAGTACAACGGCGACGTCTTCAGGATCCTGGACACAAATGCACTTTGTTACTAAGTGAGGACATAGGAGGATAGAAACTATTTATAAATATTCAAATGTGCATCAACTTTCAGTTCAGATCGAAAACAGTTTGTGTGGCCATATGATCTAGTTTTAATTAAAGTAGTGTTTGGATTTATTTTAGGAATAAAAAAATTGGGCGAGTCACATAAGTTTCATATCCTTAACACCCATTACTGTATGTAAGTTTGTAATACATTAATAAATATTGGAAACTATACGACGAGATAGTTATTTTATGATTGGCACGAAGGAAACCCAGTTGATCGTGAGGTGCAATGGAGGGTAAATTTATATTAGTGTTTATAGCTCCAAGAAAGGACAAAGTGGCCAGTTGGGGTACTGATGAGGACACCCACTTGATGAAGCTGCATCAGTCTCTATTGAAACAAGTGACTTGGGGCCTAGGGGACGACACGTGGACGGTTTGGCGTACTGAAGCGAAGAAGCTTCATGCTTTGTTGAGCCGCTGACGAGGCACAGTCAGTAAAATGGTGAGTGATGTGTCCAGTATTATCAATTGGGGAGTGGAGCAATGAGTCATGAACTGGTGTGACAACCAGCGAATTTATTCTCCTCACTATTTCACCAGCCAATTCCATCATCCAGAAGAGAACCTCCAAAGATAGACGAAATTAGAGAGAAACATCAACTGCACATCACATCCAATGGACTCCGGTCGCTTCACTACTATTCACCCCGTACTTTTATTGGTATTCCAAAAGTAAGAGGTGACTACTCTCGTATACCCAAATTCGTCATTTCTGTAAAAAAAGTTTTATATTTTTCATCAATTAATTTATATTATTTCCAAATGATTTAACTGAATTAAAAATTAATAACCTACCCAATTTTTACTGAAATATTTTTACAAATAAATAAAAATTAAAGCATACTGATATATTTATAGGTACTCTTCAGGTGAAAATATAAAAAAAGTTTACAAGTCAGTGTCAAAAGATTTTAATTTATTGAACACTACTATCAATTTTTTTTCTCAAAATATCAATAAATTTAACTTTGAAATGAAGATCTTGAAGTGTGTTCTTTAGCCATACATTGCATCCAAAATGACTGTAATATTCTCAAAGTTGTTTATCGTATTGTTGATAGGTTAAATTCCGAATGCATTTTTCTTTTCATAAGAAGAATTCACTCCCAGGTATTTCTTCATTGACAGAGGATGGGACATACCTTTGGGGATGCCTCGTTTTCTCTCTGGTTTTAAGGTTCACACATGCCGAGACACCATCATCTTTTTTGGGAGGTGTATGTACTGGAGTCACAAACTTTGAGCATACGGTAAGAGTTGTCGACTGATCCCTTTGGACCAGTCAGCCTGCTGCCTCCTAAAACTTGTAGAGACACGGAGAAGGGAATGCTGCGACCTCAGAAGGAACTCCTCTCCCGACTTTTGGAAGGGCGTGAGAATAACAATACCCACATCCAATATCCCGACCAACCTGATGCATGTTTCCTGTGAATTTTCCTGTATCTGTTTTAGATGAATCATCGGTTAGGGTCCTTAAATAAAAGCCCGGAGGCTCTGGTCATCCTTTGTCTACCTTCCACATCCCTCGGCCCCCTTTTCCAATTCCTTTCTTACGTTATTAATGGGGATTTGCCTGATTCAGGATCATCCTCATCCAAAAACAATTAGATTAGTTGATAAAAGTTATTTACAATAACAAGGGATCATAAACTATATTTAAATTATGGTTATTTTTCACATTTTTCATCTGAAAGTTAACGAATAGAATTTCTGGTTGTTAAAATAAATATATTTGGACATTACTGAATAATTTAAAACGTTAAATTTAAAAGATTATTTTATAACTTATTCGAATTTTTAAGAAACGAATCGCTTGACCAATATAACATGCTTTAAAACTATAAAATTAATTTTGTAAATAATATTAAGTTCAGATAATTGTCATTAATATTTTTCACAAATTTTAAATTCATTAAATATTTAAAAATAACATGAATATAAAAGGGTAATTAGTTTATATAGAGTTCTTGTAAAAAGGTAGAAATGTAAAAATATAGTCATTATTAGGTGTTTTAAATGGTGAATTGTTAATTTAGTACTTCCTCTTTATGAATCATATTTTGATATACTTATAGATGAAATTTGAGGAATAAGAATTTATTAAACGGATTTTAACAAATTTGTCAATATTACGATTATATCACTGATGAGATAACTTGTGCTTGACTTGTGTACCCGATTATAAATCATAGCTTTACTGTGGGAAAATGGATTGTTAGAAATGCAGTTAAGGGCACTTATAAAAACGTAAATTTGTGAAGCCACCTGGCAAGACTCATATTGTATGAATTTATGACCAAAATGGCAGGAAGATTCTCTATTTCAAAAGTTGAATTTAATTTACGATTGTAATCAATGAAAATGCTGAGTTAAATTATTCAAGATAATTTCGGTTACGTTGCAAAACATATCATGCATCTATATATCTGAAATAACTTTATGGTTTAAAATGTAATAAGGGAATATACAACACATTCAACACTTTTATTTTATTTATGCAATAATTTCTTTCTTTTATTTAGTTTAACCTTCTTCATGTATTTTATAGTGTCTCAATTTAATGTCTACAGATTAAACTGGATGGAAATAACTTGAATTTAAATTTTACGGTAAATATTTTTTTCTTCAAATTAACTGACTATATGTGTACAAATTCTTTTAGTGACGTATGAAAACGTATTTCGTGTTTTGATTTTCTTTTTGTACTGAAATTATTGCGTAGTATTGTGTTAGTCTTATTATACTAAGACCGATGAATATGGTAAGGAGCAGCATCTAAAGTTATGCAAGTTTTAAATTTTGAGAGCTAAAATTATGGTTTTTATTCGTTAAAATTAAAATTATACTGTCAATGCCTGCTTTAGTAGAGTGAAGATCAAAATTTACCGGAAAGTTTGGTAGGAATCAATGATATACATTAATTCTTTAAGAACGGAAAATTATTCAAGGAATTAAAATTAGTTAAATTTTTCTCCGAAATTTTCTGTCGTCCATATTTTAATGGTATCGCCATTGAGAAAAGATACTTGCGACACAGATTATGGGGACCATCCTCCATCCTTCTTTCACTGTCCTCTATTCCTGAGCACATAAAAATGTAGGACCACAACTGAAACGACCTATTCCGACATTTTTTTATCCGGCGGACGAATGCGGTCAGTTCCATGGTCTAGTGACTAGGTGTTTGTAAAGGCACGAGCAGGGTTTGATTCTGAGTCACGTAAAGGTGCGTTTCTGTGGTTCCATGGTCTCATAAAATTAAATGGACACTGACTCACCTAGATTCTTCTAAAGTCTAATACTCACTACTTCGTCCGTTCGAAGAACAGAACAGTTGTTCGCGTAACAGTGATAATCTTAAGTAAATATATTGTGAATTCGTTCAAAACATTCATCATGTGTTTTATCTGTAAATTATTATTTCCAATGTTCACAAAATCTAAAACATACCTATTTTATACCCTCATCTCTGACCCCGTTGGACGTAAAAATTGTTAACGATTATTATAATCGATAACTGAATGTAAATGGGCTATACACAGTGATGAGTGTTACAACAGTAGACAGTATATTAAAAAATTGTATTGATTAAAATACGCATAATCAAATGAATTTTATTTACCTTGTCAGCTGGTGTCAAAAATTGGTTTCATTGTCGTTTGAAAAGCAATGAACAACAATGGTTTAACTAAGAGTAACATGTATGTAGTTAAATGGTTGTCGGTCGAAGAGCAAGAACGACACATGATTTGTTGGAGGGAATCGGTTACGTATTTCTAATTAACGCTGTTTTAATAATATTAGTTTTGCTGCTTTCTGTTTTACCTAAGATTCATAGAGGTTGCAGTTACATTGTAGAGAACAAAAAAAAACTTTTGACTGAGGAAGTCGTAACTGTAAATATGAAATTTGCTGCAGATAATATTATTTAATTGACATCGACGATTCTTCACTTGCAATACATACGTGTCTGGTGCATAATATCCACATTTGAGTGTTATTAATCTTTTTGCATTTGGTACTTGCAGACAAATTATGTAGCTCAGGTTGAACATTCACATATTTATTAAAATTTATTGGAACATATTCAACAGCTTCTAAGTTTATCTGATTTAAACGAGCCGACAAGCAAACAATTACGTATACATAAAGGAAGTCTGGGCGGAACGGGGCACTTATTGTTTAACAATTTTTGTAAAATTATGGGGAAAGAAAAATGACTGCATAAAAGTATAAAGCATTAGTTTATTTTATTACTCACTTAATATAATATCAATTTAACTTTAAATAGCGTATTTAGATTCTTGATTAATTTTTAAAAAGAACCTTAAAACTTTCCCGTTCAGTCCCACTCCTTGGGGCAGGACGGGATAGAATGTTTTGTATGTACAATTATTGAAATTAAATTAAATTTAGAAAAATCTTAACCCCTTTCGTGTTTTCTTTCTCATACTTGTTTAGCGTACGGTTGATCACATTATCAATTCTTCCTTTCGCAAAGAGATTTTTTTTTTCAATTGCACAGTCTGAGGTAATATTTTCCTCTTTTACCGATCATTTTCTTTTCTAATCTATTCTTTTTGGTTACAGAATCCTGTAACTCATTCTTATCCTGCAAGTTTTTCCATTTTCTCTTGAGGAACACATTACACTTTATATATACAATATTATCCCGTTCCGCCCCGCTTAATAGAAGTAGATTGAAACCTTATACCTTACTTAAATGCAGCTAATGACACCTAGTTTACGAATATAAAGAGTTAAAACCCAGGAGTTTTTTAGATTACCTTCTGTCGAAACACTGCAAAAATTGCAAAGTCACAGGTGTAGAAAAAAGAGTTCATTCACAAGGTTCAGTCAGAACGAAGTCTAGTCGGCTGCCAAGACTTCTTCTTTGATCAGTTACAATGTTCCACCCCTATTTATGAACCTCCAGCACTATCCCGTTCTACCCCAACTTCACCTATATAAGAAATAGGTCTCAAAAGTGAACCATTACATTTTGCCGCTGGTTACTTTTGACTAGTGAGAGACATCTAATAACGTTATTTGCAACCAAATTTAGAAGACAGGAATGGAAAAATGTCGACCGATCGACATTATTTGAGTTTCAATTGAAGTCTTTCTCCTTGACCTGTTATTTGTACCTTACAGCATTGAATATCAATGCGGTGGTTTTTGATTGGTGTTTGTTCGGCCAGTGACGTCGCTGTCTGTAACGTATCTGGGCTCGCGTTGCTACGGTCTTGTGTTTCTACTTTCGTCCAAATTTAAAGTTTGTTAGCATCAAAACGCTCAACACGTTTTATTTATATAAATTTACTTTCAATAGAGCTAAATGAATTTCAGTAATATAATATTTAAGTACGAAAGGCAAATTTGGAAGTGATAAAATATATTTAATTTATGTAATTTGCACAAGTGGTTCAAATATTAACTCTTTAGCAGACAGTCAATCGCACTTTACTATTAATGTTTGGACAAATAAATAGATAATGCTATGACTAAAATAGTTTTTGAAATATATATATATATATAAGAACTTAAAACGTATTAATGTTTCAGCACTATTATATGTTTTACCGTGTCGACCTACTTCGCTTTCTTAAACTCCTGAAGAGATAAAAATTTATTTTCTTTGAAATTTTTTGTATTGAGGTGAAAGGGCGTGGATTCATATGTTCCTGCAACGGTGATACGCACGCTTCTTTTTCGCAGCGTGGGACCGAGGAAGGAATGTCAGGGAGTCAACGTAGCGGAACGTAACGCGGAAATGGCGCAAGGACCCCCTGGCAGGGTGCAGCAGCGACGCGGGGGTGTCACACAGGGTGACTCTCAAGCTGCGACACTAAAAATTTGCCACAGCCTCATTAGCGTCAACGGTAATCGATAGCGATCATTTGAAGGCCTAGAAAACTATCGTAAATTAATCCATTTTTTCTTAATTAATGCAGTTCTTTTTCTATATACTAAATATATTCCTAATTTCATCGCTGTCTTCCCCTGATAGTCCAACTTTACACCTGTTAAGAGCAGTAATTTCAAACGTTGCTTACAACTTCTTTATACTGATTGTCAGTTATATTCTTCTCCAAATTAATTATTCACTCATAGAATCACATTACTGTAGTATTACGTTTCCTCCTCTTTCCCGGTTTATTTAAGTCTAGTGATTTACTGTTCAGTATAACTCCAGATTTGTAAAATGTCTTGCAAGAAGACAGTCCTCAGTCGCCCCGGTAGGCCCTGGTCCTCAATAGGCTGTTCGAATAAAGATAGCCATATAATGATGTAACTATTTACTTGGCCAACTTCAGGATTATTTACGTAAACAGAAGATCTCCCTACCATGTTTCAAGTCATTGGAATATTTTAAATAAATACGGCATTAATTCAATACTTCTCCTGACCATTAATTATGTTGGTGTTGTTTCGTCCATTCGTTTTAAAATCTTCTCCAAATATTCATGTCTGAAAATAATATAATGTCTTCTTCTCTTCTTCGTTGGCTCTGCAGCCCATGAAGGGCCTTGGCCTTCCAGGTCGACTGCGGACTGTCATCTTGCATTACACAATTATAACGTCTACTTGCTGCAAATATATTCTCTAAACATGATTAATATAAATTTTTTCTAGACATTCATACAATACGTAAGCGCTTGTTGTTGAACACAACACTAAAAATATAAATTTTAATGAGTGATTATTCTAACATTTTTTAATGTGAAAGGAATTAGGTCGTGGGCTGACAAGTTATTTTTATTTTCGTTTATTATCTCAATTCAAAAACTCACCTGCATTTATTTTCGTATTTTAAATGAATAATTGCTAAAATAATAAATTTACTGGCTAAGATGCACGAGCAGTAAACACGAAAGCGACGGCAAGTTTTAACATTTACACGTCAATAACATGCTCCTATAACTCGTAACCAGTCCAATTTGCCTTGCATACTCATTAATTCATAATTAAAGTTCGTCATCACTCCGCCCCACTCGCTCCATGAATTATGCGGAAATAGTTCATTCTACCTCGATCGTCCCGTGCATTAATGTAAAAAGCTCCAGGCCTTACATCACGTCATGTGCATCCTTACCATACGAATTGCGGATGTTTACTACTCCAGCATACGACCCAATTTACTTCCAATATAATATAATCTACATCAAAACTGGACAAAATTTGAAAACATAACTTTTAATCAACTGGTTATTACTATATTTGCATGGTATAAGGCAACTCGAAAGTGAACCACGTTCTCACAGAAATTATATTGGAATTAATTTAAAATAAAAACATTAAAAGAGCAACGGCTCTTTAAAAGATAAGTCTATTGTCAAGTTAAAAGAGGTAATATCAAAGATAAATAATAATGTTAAATACTATTTGCTCCCATAGATATACAAAAATCTTCTTTTTCGAATTAGTCTTTGCAAAGAGAAGAGCAAATTTATTTAATAACTAATAATAGCTGAATAAACACTCCTTAGGAAGGTTGTTTTGCGTGTTGCATTCAGCAAGGAGCCTCGCTTTCCTTTTGAATTGTAGAGCACACACACAACTTATGGGGGAAATCACTGAAATACTTCTTTAGTTTAGATGATTAAAATAATAATCCCAAAGGAATGTGATGAATGATAGGGCTACTGCATATAGTTTCAAGTATAATAACATTTTCATTTCCCTGTTATAGAATTCAAAATATTTGTAGAGAGTAATTATTAGTCTGGTTTGGCATTATTTTTTTGGTACACATTTTTTGGACTGTTAATTAAAATAATGACAATAATGAAAATGTAGGTTCCGAGTATTTGAACGACATACAATCTTTCCCAAAAGTAGGAATTTTATGAAAAATTATAAACTATCATTTTCAACTTTTTTTAGCTTTAATGTCACATATTTATAGCCATTGATCACACATGCTATAAGGCGTTGACAATAAATACAGAAATGTATTTTTTAAAACTTGGAAGGATATGTACACATGTGGTCTATCTCGGCTTCACCATAGCAATCCCAGCTCTCTATGATATGTGGAGCTTAATTTCAAGGAATGTCAGCTACATATTGCTTTGATTCGTTCTTCAAATAGGAGGGAAGCTTAAGAATTCCACGATCCTCCAGCGTGATAATCTGATGTATCATCATCAGCTCAGAATTTTGTTACCCTTGCCCTTGTGAGGATCCACTGAATACTAGTTTTACCGCATTTAGCTGCAGTTTGAATGATTTACCCAAGTCCATCATAAATTCCAGGCTTATGAAAATACTTATGAGCGTTTAGCCTCCGAAATGTTAAATATTACCCGTTACAAAGTCATTGGAATGTAGCAAACAATTTGGCGAAATCAAAACCTAAATTGATCCGAGAGTTAGGAGAAATCTTGCCATTTTAGTTTTAATTTTATATGCCGAGATTTTAATTCGCTGTATCTTTTAGGGCCTAATAATGAGACCATTGGCTGTAAAATCAGTCGTTTTCATTGTCATTACAAAATAATATTTTAGTCTCTACATTTAGCTCTTTTAATATATAACTTGGTGTAATAGTTATGAAAATATGCTTCTTTCTAGTATGCTAATATCTCAATATTTCACTTAGGAATAAATACATTTTGAACCTTCAATTATTTCTTGACTTTTATAAATTCGAGAGAAGAATAATAATTCAAATAATTATTGGCAACATTCCCTCCACTCACTGAACTAATATTAAATAACTCATTGTTTTAAATCATATAACGCAATTCCAGACGTATTTAATTTTCCTGAGATAATTATTCATGGTACGCAAGGATCGCTAATGAGAGCCGTTGTCGTCCTTGAAGTCAAAGAGTCTGTGAGTTTGCTAAATCTAGAGAGTTATGAAACAGTGACGATTGGCATTTTCAACGGAAATGGCTGTCTGGTTGCATGCAGGGAGGACATCTATAAGTCTTGCATTGATGACGACAGTGACAGATAACCCAGGACGTCGGTGAATGGAAGAAAGAATTCTGTGGATGTCTACAGAATCTCGAGGCCACGTAGTTGCATTCACGAATAAAGGTAGATGAACAAATGTTCAAGGCTCACTGCTGCTAATGCCAACAGATTTGCAATTAGGCCAGTTCTGTAAGCAAATATGTGATGAGATCACTAGGTTCAAGTGTTAATGTTAGCAGGGAATTTATAGTCAGTCAAAAAAAACAATATAAAGGAAATATATTATATAGAGATATTAAAGGTCTATATGCAACAAACATGACTGATAATCTACGGATAAATTTTCCAAAGAACATTTCAAAGGGAGGTCTTTATTGAATTGGATTTTAATGCATTAAAAATATTAATAATTTAACTGGTGTTGAGCTAAAAAGATATAAATGTAATGTCATGAAATAATTGTAAAATTTATTTATTATATATAGACGTACCAAGCAATGTAATACTTTTCCCATCACTCAGCAATTGAATCTGTGAAAATTATCCGCTATATTGTTATTATTGGTCCATCCCAATTGCTTAATGGAGACTTTTAATTGCACTTTTATCAAAAAATTGATTCGGATATAACATTGTAGAACTTAAACATTGCTTTCCATAGTGAAATAAAAAAAGGAAAAAAATATTTTCACCCAACATTCTTCATGAACTTATTTCTCTCGAATCCTATTGACTTACGCTCTGAACTCTCTCAAGAATTAATACTATTCCTCTAAGAACAACCACTTCACAAAGAATAGATGATTATTATTAATTAGTTGTATTTTTACGTCTGATTTTGTAATAATAAGTAAAATTTCTGAGTTTTGGCACAACTGAGAAAGTGTAAATTTATCGTGTAGCCTCAGGGAGACGTTTTCAAAATATTGTAAAATTTGTGTTTGTGTTCATAAAGATTGTTTATTTAAAAAGTGACATTTGATGTATTGTTAGTTAGTATAATAACCTGAAGAAGGTACAAATAAGTACCGACCGTTCCTTTTTTTCCTCAGGAGAAATTGAAAAAAATAAAAATAAAGTCTGAAAGTGGTCAGATATTTTACTTATAAATAGGAATTGCTTTGGTAAAATTTGCTACATATTATTTTTGATAATGTACACTACAGTAAAAATGTTTATTAAATGTTCACGTCAATGATTGTACCTTTCAAATTTCTTTGTTTGTATATATACAGAGACAAGAAATTTAATTTTATTCAATAATACAAAATATTTTCAAATCATTTTTTAGAATTTTCAAATTGAATACTTGGCAATCTGTTCTATAAAACTAATGGCAAACTTTAAGGTAATTGAATAAATGTTTACACAAAAGACTGCATAAGCAATACTTTGGTATTATTAGTAGTTTCCAAAGGATACTCCACGAAGTCTCTGAGATTCGATTACTGAATGAAAGGATGAGTATTATATTCTCTCAGAATCAAAAAAGTTAACTCTACATCAAACATACATGACTTGTTTCAGTAAATTATAGATTTCTTAATAACATGTTTCTCGTAATTCAGCATAGAAATGATGGATATTAAATATTTAGAAATAAAATGCTAAATAGATTAAATTGATAGATGTCCGCTACGTAAGTAACCCTCTGGTTAGGACAACCGCTGCTTCCTGCTATTTAACGAATGTGGATGACTGAAGGACTTCAAAATTAAATTACGAATTTCAGAAAATATTTATAAAGGACTTATGGACCACAAAACTGCAAATTATAAGCCACGAGAGGCATTTTTTGTTCAAAAAGTGGTTGAATACACGACTGTTAGTAGCTTTAGTGCAGTATTAATTAGAGAGAGATTTACATAGGATAGAGTCTTTTGATATTGATGTTATTTGACTTATGCTCAAATGAAAATATTCATACAGTGCGGACAAACAATAACTTAATTTAAGATTTGAGGATTTCACAATTTACATTTTCTTTTGAAAATGAATTGGCTCTGACAATTTTAAATATTTACAATAAATAAAAAACCGGCCAAATAGTCATCATTAAATATATAAAAAATTATTAAGAAAAGCGACGTTTCATCTCCATTTTGAGACTTCATCAGCTTAAAATTTAGCAGTAGATTCTTTATTTCGGCCGTAACTGTCGCTGGAGATGGTCCGCGGCACCAAATTCTTCACATGTAAATTCAATAATCTTTTCGACTGAGGAATTCTAGGAGAGATATGTACTGCTAAATTTTAAGCCTGATGAAGTCTCAAAATGGAGATGAAACGTCGCTTTTGTTCACAAATAGTTATATAATTATTTCTGCCTTTTTTGGCCGTATTTTATTTATTGTAAATATTTAAGTCAGAAAACTATGATGTAATTTAAAATATTTTTTTAGCATGCCATAGCTTTGAAATATGTTGTATAGGCCATTCTTATAGATAGTTATGAATGCGTGGTAAGAACTCTCAAATGTTCGCTGTCAAATCAGGGATCACGGGTCACCTCTTTACTTCAACGCTTGCAGACTATAAATTTAAATGCCAGATATAATTACCAGCAATCAGTGCTTACTCTGACATTCAATTAAGACGAGGTAGGAAGGGTGAATATTAACGTAAGAAATGATGATTTATGTTGATCGTAAAAGGTTTTGCGCTGTCTTCGGACACGCACCTTCCCCCCGGGGTCGCCACAAAGAAAGAAAGAAAGGTTCACGCTCGTCGAGGAATTCGCCCCCCCCCCTTTCCTTGCCATGGCTCGGGAACCTCCCGCACCCCCCGCCGCCGCTAACCGCAGCGTGGACCGGTCCCAACTTCCGCGGCGGAAACGCCTGTGATCCGAGCGATTGCGCCGCGCCATTCGCGGCTAATGGGCCCTGACGGCCATTGTTGTCCGGGGTGTCCCTCTTGGCACATTTACGGCTCCGGGATTTACATGTTAATGGTCCGGGATACCTCCGCCCGGTGAAGGACTGTCGTAAACAGGCGTGTCTTGAACGCTACTTGCGAACGTCTTAGGCCGTTACGGCTCCGCTTAGCTCCCGAGTACCGGACTGACCCCTTTCTTCCTTGATGCAGAAATGTTGAACAGACGTCGATAATACGGGATGTGTCGACAAAAGCTGTTACGCGGCGCCATAGAAAGGGAAGAATACACGAAAAAGAACTAACATGAAATGAACTATCCCCGCACTACGAAATTATTGAAAAATTATGGTACTTATTACCACCAGCTTGTAGGAAAATGAAAGAAACATTCGGAGAGAAGAAAAATATTAGCAAGAACATCAGGAGAGTGGATGGGAAGCCAATTCTGGATAAAGAAGAAAAGGCAGAAAGATGGACGAAACATCCAGAAAAGCTATATTACGGCGGTACAAAGGTAATGGAGTGTAGTATGTATGTTGGCAAATTCTCATTCCTAAATAGGATCATCAACGACTGAAATAATTTACCTATGGGAGTGTATCGAGGAAATCCTCTTCAGAAAAATAAATTCAGGACACAAATCTCAAAAAACGCGTGAAGTGGGTATTTTGAATAATATCAATTCATATTCGCATTTAAATGTTAAAGTCGTACTGTAGTTTTAGATTTAGATTTATTGTTGTTTCCATTAATCCTCGATTGAGGAAATAGGATACGTCATACATTAAAAATGAACAAAATAAAGTACATAATTAAAGACAAATAAACTTAAAATAAATTAATAAAAGAAAATGTATGTAGACAAAAGTCAATATAAACACAACACGGACACACGATGTCACACACACACACTCGGAAACACAAAACAAGCGCACACTGAGGAACACGCAATGGAGTTTTAACTACTTGGAGCTCTGAGACCAAGAAACTGTCCTTCCCTCTGTCGTAGCTCCAGGCAATACATGAAACAAACAAACAAGAGCAGGAAAAAATGAATAGAGATTTTAAAGATATGTGATGTGCTATTTTATAAGGTAGCTCATTCAACACTTTTTGCATTAACCTTGATTTAAATACTAGAAGGACGATTAAGAAAATCCTGTACCGAGTAAAACGCGCCATTTAAAAGAATAGTTTTACTCTGGTTCACGAAGCTTTTGCAGGTACTATTTTTAACCTCTAGTGGAAGGCTGTTGTATAAAATTATCCCGGTATTGTGAATACTTTTCTGGTGTAGAGCAAGGCGATGCTTGTCCGAACTTAGAGCTGAACGATTTCTAGTCGCGTATTCATGAAACTCGCCATTTGTTTCAAACAAATTAGTGTTTCGCTTTACAAACTAATATTTCATAAATATATACGCTGGGTAAAGTAAGTATTTGAAAAATTTTGAAGTGTTTCACTTTTTTCTTTCAGGGCTATAGAAATTTTAAAGGGCTATGATTATTTTTTAGATTAACAGTAATTATGTTTAAGAAATTTAATTTTGTATCTTTCACCGGGCTTACGCCCATTGTAGACTAACAACAAATACAACACAAACAGTGGAAAACAAAGGGTGTTAGATAGCGAACAGAATACAGGTCACAAAATCTTTTGCTCTGGTTGTACGTGTTTCATTGGACAAATAAAAAGGTCCGTTATACACGTATAAAAAAGATAAATTCAATGTAAAATATACCAATGTCAAACCTTCTGTAGTCTACAAACAAATCATCAGTTTGAAACAATTATTTAAGGAGAGTAAAGAGGAATTTGAACCAGCAAGTCAAAATCCAGACAATAGAAAAAAAAATGTTCCACCAGTTTGTAAATTAGCATCAATCTGTTTCATACAATTATTATAATTCAACCCGTGTTTTTTTCATCTAATGTCATAGTATGAGAAACAGTGGAATAACAAAGGGTGTTAGATTGGGAAGGGATATTTTGAAGGAACTTAAGGAATTCTGCTACTTTGGCAGCATAATAATTGGAATGCTAGAAGTATAGTAGATATAAAGAGCAGGATAGCACAGGCAAGGAAGGTTTTCACGAAAAAGAGGAATTTACTAACGGGTAATATAAGTGTGAATATTAGGCAAGCTCTGCTAAAAAGGTTCGTGTGGAGTGTGGCATTATATGGATTCGAAACTTGGAAGGTAGGAGTTGCAGAAAGGAAATGAATAGAAGGTTTTGAAATGTGCTATAGGAGAATGCAGAAAATCAGATGGGTGGATAAAATCACTACCGAGAAAGTTCTAAACAGAATAGGGGAAGAAAGAAAAATTTGGAGTACGTTGACCAAGAGAAGAGATAAGTTAATAGTTCACGTTTTAAGAAATGATGGTCTTGTAAAATTAGCATTAGAGGGAAGTGTGTTGGGTTAAGAACAGAAGAGGGTGGCGAAGGCTGGAATAGACTTAGTAGATTAGGGAGGATGTGGTAGTTATTAGGATATGAAAAGTTTTGCGCAAGATAATCTAGCATGGAGGATTGCATCAGACCAGTCTTAGGTCTAAATACCACAACGACATTACCTACAATATTTTTACAAACAAGCAAACCAGGCGAAAGGTTGAGATGGCTTAACGAATAGCTTTATCTTTACACTCTTGAAAAAACAACCTTGAACGAGAATAATACATCAAATTAGAGCCCAATCACATTATACGCCAAATGTTCTCACGTTGACTCAGTAATTCCGGATTTTATTTTAGATTATTTTAAATTTATGGGTCCATAAATTATATTTCGTTGAATAATTTTTATGGGGATAAATTTAACGGCGCAGTGTATTTTTTATTTAAGTTTTGACATGAAATTTGGTATGATTTTTCTAACTACAACGGTCAACCTGTAAGTCCAAGCCACGTCGGACCAAGTTTGAATTGAAAAAAGTAAATTTTGTAAATAGGGTTTTTAATTTTATATTCAGTAACAGAATGATTGTAAATAATTTTAATGTGTATTGTAGTTTCAATACATAAATTTTGATAACATATTTATGATAAAAATAAACCAATTTTTTTAAATAATTTGAACTCTACCCAAAAATTCATGTAGTGTATTTGTAAAATTTTACAAATAAATAGACAGTAAATGTTCGAAAAATAAATTAATATAAAATCAAAAGTCATAAACGCCCACCACAACCAAAGGCCTGATTTTTCTTTTTGAAATTTATTAAGAATTCCTGTATATTATTTTATTCTTTGAGCGTAATCAATGAAAATCTCAAGAGTATAAATCAAAAAAATATTGTTTGAGGAAACTTTTGACTGTCGTATTAATTAGGTCTTAAGTTTTATTTTTTCCCGATTAAGCCACAAAAAGAGTGAAGTATTTTAATGTACTAGAATCAATTATTATACCAACTGATAATCGTAAAGTTAAAAGTTTTTATATGAATTTATAATAAATAATTATTTAAACAATAAAACGAGACTGTTTGCTAATTATATTTCATTATCGTTAGATAAATATTTAAATTATAATTAAATATCATTTATTTTTAACGCGTAACAACTTCATTAAGTTGGAATGTTGTCGTTTGCTCTTAAACGCTTCTTTCCGGAAATTCCAGTCTCGATTTTTATGTAAATCCTGTAAAAAGTAGACTACACTGCATTCCAAGGGGATGATTCTTACGAACTTGACGTGTTGCGTTGAAAGGCAGGTTCCTGGCACGGTGATTTTTTCCGGTAAAAATAGGCGATCAAACACAAATTTTAGCAACCTCCTGCTTCGTTAGGAACGCCACAAATTCTTCAAATATTGTGCCTTATTACTTAAATAAAAACCAACTGCCCTGCTGTTCTGAGGAAGTTTATAATGAATATGCTAAGACGTCACAGTCCACATGTAAACTGAATGATAAATTTCAGCAAATATTACTTTAATTTGTATGTGTTGGGTTTATTTAGAATTCTTTTTAAATAATTACCCGTCGTTTCCCAGAAACTTAGTCTTATTATCTGAAGGGAAAGCAATTTAGTGTCGCGTCAGTTTATGTCAAACACGTTGCGTGACTGTAACATTAATCATGCGCACGCATGAGACCTGAATGGTGAGTGAATTCATCATTATTAAGTAAAATGCTAAAAAAAGGTTTCGTATTTAAGTAGTAATAAATACAAAATATATTAAAAATTACTCTAACTTAAGATCATCAAGAAATATTACTTAAAATTATAATTAGATAATCCGAGCATCACAATAATTCCTACTGTATATATATTAGCTTATAATGGTTACAGAACAATAAACATTTATTTCTATCAACCTATGATATTTCCTGAAGTTTGTATTTTAGGGGTGTAAATGAGCAAAATTCAGGTTTGAAAGCATACTCATTTACCGTGTTTCGTGAAATATGTCATGGTAATTAGCGATCCTAAATAAAACGGAAATATACAAACTAACGTATTTTCAAAATAACGTTAGTATTATTTTTATCATCTTTCCACGTGTTCCTGGTGTTGTGGAACATAATTGATCAAATTTGGCTATGGCAACCACCAAATTTCACGTAATTAAATGTTGCGGTTTTCCCTGCATTCTGTCTCTCTGACGGCACAGAATTAGCCTCAATTCATATCACGTTTGTGCTCTGGGTTTCTCATCCCCCTCTCCCTCGCTGGTCCACGAATTTAAATTTCCATATAAATTATACAGACATACAAATAAAGATACTTCCGTTTTATTATTATTATTATTATTATAGTAGTTATTCGTTATTCGTTCATGTGGAAATAGCTCTTTTTTATTTGCCTTAAAACGAAAGTACGGAATAATTTATTATGATCGGTTCACGGCAAACCTTGTAAGTTTGGTTTTGAACACGTCCCACTTTCACACGTTTGCAACAATAGATGGAGTGAAAATGCTCGCCGTCCCTCGATCATGCCGCGCCAAAATTACGCTTATAATAACACAGTAAGTCGGATGACACCTAATAACTCGCAGTTTGTTTTCACGCCGTCTTTCGCGTGGAAATTCAATGGGTTTATAAATAATTACATTAATATCTTCTGATCTCAGAAAGAGATCGAAATAAAACATACACGGCGGTTTAAGTTAAAATTCCAGTTTCATTCCATCATTTTTTTTTAAATCCGTTAAGTTCTTTCCAAGCATAAACAGATCAAGAGTGTAGGCAACCGGCGTTCATTTTTAGAGATTTGAATGCACGTTGCCAAGAAACCATCATGAATAATGTTTCTTATTGATATCTATATTTATATTATATTACATTTTATTGATATTTTCTGCATCATATCGAAATAAATCATGCACGAATACGTAAGTTAAATTTCCTGTTTTTAAACCCTCTAATTTTCATTGAAATCTTTTAATTGTTTCGGAGCCTATTCGAGGCAGACATATGAACAGACAGACACTTCAATTTTATTTATTGGTATAGATAGTTGCATTGATAGTTATGAAAATTAATTGGTATGAAATTACGAAATAAGATAAGGAGGTGAGGAAAACAGGTAAGTCAATTGGACGTTCTCCTTGTGAAAAAGGATAAAGTCATATATTCAAGACGGTCTGCGATTATGAAAGGAAAGATAAAACGAGCAATTTGTATGACTTTTTAAATAGTTATATTCATACTTCTTTTTTCGTCAATTTATTATTTCCCTTTTGAATAGATAGTTATTTTCTGTTAAAGTTAAGTTTTGGAGTGTGTTTAAGTAACAAGCAAACCAAAACAACCTAGTCATTAACTAATATTTGAATTTATCTGACAAGAAAATAAAAATACTTGATGTCGTCGGCACGTGGCTCACAGAACGTGAGAGACTTGAGCAAGGTACTCGGGACAAATGTGCGATAATGCAGAATTCATATCTCTCTCTCTCTCTCTCTCTCTCTCTCTCTCTCTCTCTCTCTCTCTCTCTCGGGTGATAAGAACACTGACGACATTCCTGCAATTTAATTCCTCAGATGCGTAAGTGTCTTAAAATTTTTATTCCTTGTGATATATGTTGAAGAGATTTTGTTTACAAACTTTCTTGTCGATTAGAAACGTTAATAATATAGCTGGTGAATGCATCACTAAACTTGTCTAACTGACTCAGTGAAGTAAAGTGATGCCAAATGTACGTACACGCCCCGTTTCCTTAACAATCCGGATCTTCATGTATCCGGGCTGCTTATTAATCTGTCGTGATTGTATGTTAAACATGAGGACTTTTGAATGTTTCTTACTTAATTCATTCGTACCGTATTCTCCACAGGAAGCACGAATCGCTTGCAAGAAAACATGAGGAATCTGTGATCACCTCTCCACGAGTGTCTTGGAATTTCCTGCGGGGCCTCAGCAATGGCTGCCTTCCTCTGCTGCTTCGTGTCTACCAACGACCGACCCGCCAATTATAAATTGCTTGCCCTCGAGGATAAACAGTTAATACGCTGCATCCGGAGGTTCGCGGTGAGAAGAGGGTAACGAAAAAATTGACGTCCGCTGCCCGGAGCGCCGCAGCTTCCCGCTAGATGCCGCGGATGTAGTCGCTTCGTCTTATATGTCGGATGGTCTTTTTTACTTATGATTTACTAAGTCCAAGATGCACAGGTGCCACTTACACAACCACATAAATAACTGTCTAATCAACATAAACAGAAAAATTATCACTGCATTCCTCATGTACATGGTTCGAATTTACCATTTCGACTATTCGAAACAAACAATCAAATTACCACTCAGAAATTTCATCCTATAAATATCTTCATTTCTCAGAGTGACAGTTTACACGAGGTTGATCCAATTAATTGTACTTCTCCATAATAGCATAGAAAGGTAATTTGGAAGAGAGGATTAGAAACGAAGTAAAGGGCTAATGTAAGGTGGCTCACCTAAAAGGGATGAAGGGAAAACCCTAAAAAATCTACATTAGGTAGGTCTGCATTTGGTACTATTCCCACGCCGTTGTGATGACGAGTGACTAGATTTTTGAGGGCGTGCAACAAACCAGACTTGATAAAATTTATGGCGCAGCTAGCCGACTGGTCCAATGGAATCAGTGAACAATTCTTGGCGTATGCCGCAAGGCTGTGACCCCCATGCATGCACCCCTGAAAGTAAAAGGTCGTCTCAGCTTGCGAGAGATTTAATTATAAATCTTGGCCTGCGGCTAAGTCAGCCCTTACGGACTTTCTAGAACTCCTCTCGGTTCCTTTTCCATATGCCGATTGACTAGGGCGCCAGGCTATAGTTTAAGGATCCTAAGACATATCATAAAAACCCCTGAAAACCTTGAATCTGGTAGGTCTGGTTTTGGGTACTATTCTAGGACCTTCTGAATGACGGGACATGAATTTTCTGAGGGTTCGCAGCATTCCCTTCTCCGTGTCTCTAGCAGTTTTTGGAAGCAGCTGATCGACTGATCCAATGAGATCAGCGGACAACTCTCACCATATTCCCAAGGTCTACGAACCCACTACATACACCTTCTAAACGAGATGAAGATTCCTCGTCTTGTGAGAAACTAAAAACTAGAGTGTGGATGAGGCATCCCCGAAGGTATGCCCCGTCATGAGTAAGGCTTATATTAGCAGACCTTCTTATTTCATAACTGTAGGAATGAGACTCTTCTCTTAGATGTAGATCATCAGTGAGAACTCGGTCATTGCTGCACACCAATCCAAAAATCAGTCCCGAAAAACTGATAGAGACGATATTTTAAACCATTTAATAATCTTCAAATGGTACAATTTCTAATCAACATCCGTCGCGAGAACAATTAATCTTAAATATGATATAAAAACCATTTTTTTAAATTTAATTTGTTTCATAAAAGTATATGTAATTCGGAAATGCTCAAATTTATTATTTTAAATCGATCAATCTACACCAGTAGTTGAGGCTATATCACATTTAAACTTAATAAAACCAATATTGTAAAAAATACGTTCCTTAAAATGTAAAAATAATTTTGTAAAAATATGTTTAAAAAATAGAAAAATTAACTTTTATATATGATTCCTGCTAGCTCAGATGTTAAATCATTAGACTGTATAAGAAATTGATTATAAATCCATAGGTCGATGGTTCAAGACCAAACCCGAGGATACTTCTTTTTCAATCGTGTGTGTTTAACATAATTAAAGAAAATTTGTGGTAATAGCTCAGTTATCAGAGGGATGGATGGACTGTAGAAGAATTTAATAAGAAAGCCATAGGTCGTTGGTTCGAGACCGGCCCGGATGAAGTTTGGTTTTAATCGTTGTGTTTAACAGAATTTAAGAAAAGTAGTAGTGTAGTATAACGAAACCAATACCTCTGGTAGCTCAGTTCGTAGTGCGGTGGACTGTAAAGGAATTTATTCAGGAAAACATAGGTCGCTGGTTCGAGTCCGGCCCGGAGGTAGTTTATTTTAACCGTTGTGTTTCACGGAATCTATGAAATGTAGTAGTGTAGTACAGTGAAACATATTCCTCCGGTAGGTCAGTTGTTAGGGCGGTGGAATTTAGAGGAATTTAATCGGAAATCCATAGGTCGTTGGGTCAATTCAGACCGACGGGAAATTAGTATCTTACCCTTGTTTTGTTTTGATGTTACCTTGCAGGTTTTTTGTGATGGTAATAATTTATTCGTTTTAGAAGCGAGATGACCAGTGTATTACTGAGAATTACTTAAGGCCCAGCCACCATTTAGTCTAGATTCCAAGACGAATGCATAGAAATATTCATATAACATTCTGTTCATCGTGCCCTTTGCCAAGTTTTAAATCTGCCAGATGATATCCTGTTTAGAAGAAATCTGAACTAGTAGTAAAACTTAAGATTCAAATGAAGTTTATTGATGCTGTTATGAAAATGATGTGAGCACCGGTGGAATTGGTATGCGTACCTATTCGAATTAGGTTAGTTTTTTTAAAATCCAATGTGCAGCTCAAACTCGCCCTGCTCACCTCTATTTTTGTTGGAAATTTTATTTCAAACTGTAAGTAAACACAATATTTAAAGAAAAAGTTATTATATTTACAACACTTATTGGACGTGGATTGGGAAGGCTGAGCCTCGGAAATGCAGCGAAGTGGATGTGTCAACTCTGATATAATGATGAAATAGATACGACGGAGGTTTAATGCTGTAGATAAATGAGGAGAACTTTCCTCCTAGTACTTGCCATCAAAACACAGTGATCTCAAAACCTCTTTGGTGGTATCGCGGTTAGTGACATATTAGTCTTATCTTTTCGGTTATCGTGGGACTCAGGCACTTGAGGCAATTCTTCGTAGATAAAATTGGAAAGATGGGAGAACGCTGACAGCATTGAGAGAATCTAAGCTTATTTCACGTAAGAAATATAATTCAGAAGTCTATCGTATTGAAAGTTATTTCCGACAAAAGTAATAATGATCGAATACGTTGGCTTTAATAATTATTGGTAATTGAATCAAAGCTAATACTGTCACACTCATAATTTTAATATAAATAATTATTACATATATATGACATGTTAGTTCCTTATTTAACTAAGAATTGTTTAGTTGTTTGACATCTGTGATGAAGAATGACGGCATCAAAAGAGCGTCTTTGAATACGAAGAGCAATCTACATGTGCAGCGAACTAATTCTGTCTGAATTTAATTATAGGACAGACAAATATACGTTCCATATTTTGGGCCATAAATTAGCAATTTTGTCTCATGGATCACATACAATGCTAGTAAAATTTCTTCGAAGTAATGGGATATATAATGTAATGATATTAAATATTGTTACTTCTGCTTTATTTTATTGAAAAGAGTTATATTTAATTACTAAACATACTAGAAAAAATGATATATTTATATAATTTATACTGAAGGCAGGCATCTGTGCTTAGAATTAAAGATCAAGAAAAGAAAGCAGAAATCAATAAACAAGTAAGACAAGGATGTAGTCTGTGCACCATGCTGTTTAACTTATATATAGAATAAGGGATGAAGAAAGTTAAAACGGAATTTGGAAAACGAATCATATGCAAGGAGAAGAAATAATAAGTTTACCCTTTGCCAATGATATTATATTATTAGGGGAGTAAGAAGAAAACTTGCAAACCATAATAAATGGCATGAACGTGATCCTGGAGGAAGAGTACAAAGTGAGGTTTAATGGTGGGAAAACCAGGGTAATGGAGTGTAGTATGGGAAACAGTGCAATAAAAAAAGTTGTTAGACTGGGAAGGGATATTTTGAAGGAGGATAATGAAATTCTGCTATTTTGAAAGCATAATAATCAGTAGGGATGGTAGAAGTATAGTAAACATAAATATTAGGATAGTACAGACAACGAAAGCTTTCGTAAAATATGGAATTTACTTACGGGTACAATAAGCGTGAATATTAGGAAATTGTTGTTTAAAATGTTCATATGGGTGCAAAACGTGGACGATAGGAGTCGCGGAAAGGAAGAGAATAGAAGAATTTGAAATGTGGTGCTATAGGAGAATGATGAAAATCAGATGGGTGGATAGAATCACTAACGAAGAAGTTCTAAGCAGAATAGGAAAAGATCGATCAATATGGAGGACATTTTGAGACTTAGGGTCTTCTAAAATTAGCATTTGAGGGAAGTGTGTGGGGTAAGAACGGAAGAAGGAGGCCAAGGATAGGGAGGATGTTGGATGTGGTCGATTTGCGGAAATGAAAAGGTTTACGCAAGATAGGTTAATATGGACGGTTGCATCTGACTTAATACCACAACAAAAAATAATTCAAATTAATGCCCAGAGTAACATTGTGAACTGATTCGGTATGCACATTTCTCATTCTAGACAGAAATGGTGTGCTACAACACAGCCGTGGGTAGGAATCCCATGGCGTTGTAGGCGGGCAGTTTAAAGTCTTCAAAATCGAAGCTAAAATCCACACTGTTAAAAGCACAATGACTGTAAAGGTTCTTATCTTTACGAAAATAACCATTCTACCTAAATTAATTTAAGTTCTTTCGTCCTTACTCGAGGATTCTGCTCGATTCTTGAAGACAATCTTTAGTCTTCTTCATCGGCGTACAAATAGCCTTATTTTGTGATGTTAAGTAGTCAATAAAAGGTTTTTAGGTAACCAATGATTCATGACTAATCCAGCTTAATTTGAAAAATAAAACACCCGATACTTGAACGTTATAAAGATCCCTAACTTAATTTATCTTGGAACAGTTTTCATGCCAGAATGAAGGACGGAAAACTAGATAATATGTGTGATGAAAGAGAAGTAGGTTCGAGGTCATCATATTCGTAATTATACTAATCTACCTCACCCTCAAGTTTAGTTACCTTTTCCTGCACTGTTCCAAATTCACTTTAGGTATTTGTTTCAAGTATTTTGATTAATTTATCTACATTCAAAGATAAGACCGTCAACAGTCTGTTCTACTGTATTTCACACCTTGAATTTATATGCGGTTAAAATGAGCGAAAATACTGAATATGAACCCAATTTAATTAATTAGATTATTACAATACTTGCAAACTTTTTAGTTTTATAGTTTGAGTTTAGTGGAAAACTTGAAAAAATTAATGTGTAATCACCAAATTTACGGTGAAAACCACGTCTGCAGTTAACTTAATGTTCACACGACGTTGTAGCAGCGAATGCGTAATGTAGGTGGCGAAGTTTCGTGCCAAAGCTCCAGGTATTAGGTGAGAAGGGAGTTCCGAACGATGTGGCAAGCACTTCAGGAATTGGATCTGTGTTACGGCAGTTTCGCAATGTTGGGAATCGTTACGCACAAAACGGGCAACTCGCGGGCGGAGACAAACGGCGTGTCTGACTGGCGAAGTGAAAGTTTAGACCCTTGCAGAAACGCTTTTTTTTACATAATAAAGTTCACAAGAACAACTTCGGTCTTATCTTTTATTTTACCTATTATCATTATTTCTTTGTTGAGGATTACGATTTGGTACAACATGTGCAAAATTCGGAATACAAAAATATGTATGGTAATAAAAATAACTCAAGACATCTATTTTTCATTTCTCGACTTCTTAATTTAAAATCAGCAATAGAAAAAAATCCCGGCAGATGCTGCAGCCTAATCAAGTATTTAAAAATATGTCAATGATAGCGATCCTACTAAATATAAATAATGATTTATATAAAAAATTAAATTCATAAGCTATTATTAATATTAGTTTGTTTTAGAAAATGGAGAATTAAATGATTGATAAAAGGATTATTATTCTGGTATATATATATATATATATTAAAACGAAACTATGTTATCGTATTCTAGTTCTTATGATCTCTCGGGTTGCCAATGTGTAAGATAGGGATTTGAGAGAACAAAGACCCTCTTACAAAATAAAAAATAAATTTATATGCTGGAGCAGAAAGAAAATAAATCAAATTTTACAGTTTATTGAAACCAGTCTTCGTGGGAAAAAATACCCTGGATCCAGCTTGTGAGGAAACAGCGGGTTCCAAGCTGGATCCTGGGCTGCTCTCTACCGTTCAAATTTAGAAGGAAGACTCCTCGTCCTCGCGCTCACGCCTCACGCCCGTTCCCTCCACCTTACTTCCTATATCACGGGGTACCTCGGAACTCCGACATCAGTGTCACACTCCATATTAACGACAGTCAAAAGGAACTTAGGTACGTAGGAAGGAAGAAGAAGGCAGATAATGAAGGTCAGGTGGACGTGTGACGTTATTGTAACGTCACTTTATATATAGTCATCTTAAAATGCCAATTAGTATAAAAATGGAACACAACGTGTATGATCGATTGTGTAACTATCGTTTTTTGTCTTCGGATTGATCATACCGTTGGATATCTTAGTGTTACTGCTCCTGTTGAACTGCATTTTAACTGTCATTTTGCCAGCAACCGAAAGCCCAACAGGAACCACGTCTCATGCCACGCAGAACCGCTCGCGGTTCCGTCAAAATTACTGCCACTATCTTTCAAAACTGTGTAAATTTCTGCTCTACTCCACACATCTTTCTTACTGACGTAACTCATTCTCTACGAAATTATCTCAGTGGAAAGAAGCCTGGACTTACCGTTGGGTTTCAAGAGAATCGTCCACCATAAATCCGCCTGTCACACTTCGTCACTGTTTCTCCCTCAAAAAATTATTATTTTGTCCTGAACAGGTTGATATACTGAATTATCCAACAAGTAATAAAAATATTAAATTAAATATTTTAGACGACCTACTCAACTATTAATCTGAGTACTTTTCTACGACTGCATTCGACTTTAATAGAAAATATTTGTTCTGTCAAGAACATATTGCATATAATTCAATTAAAATTAATTTTTATAATGCTAATTTAACTGCAGCAAACGTGATATTAATTTTTTACTATTATTTTATTCTAATAGTTTCCGTTGATTATTGAAGTGTTCAAAATTTTCGGTTCATTTTTATATAGTAGGAGCAATGATCTAAGAACCTGCACAACTAACACATTTAGCTGTGTTACGGCGACGCCAAGTCGTAATAGATATTATCTCACCCGCTTTCGCTGAGCCATTCACCCTAAGCCGATTATCTCCTTGTAATTCCGATTTCAGACTTTCCCTTTATAACCAACCCAAAGGAAACTCAGGAATGAGAATAATAGCTATATACTCATGTGTCAATGTTGTGAGTGAAATAATTTTCGTTACTCTGTACATTCTGAGGTTTGGAAATATGGAGTCTCTTCCTTGAATATAACTTTCAACTTTTAGCTAAGTCGCCAATTAAAATAATATTTCTAGTATTTTATTATCTATATTATTTTCGCAGTAAGAAAAATCAATTCAAATATTCTTAGCAAACCAAGCTATTTTCATTTTTGTAAAATTTTATATGGGGTTTATAATTAAAAAAGATGAAAAATTATTTATGATTCCAAGAATAATTTGTGAAAATTGGAAAACTGTAACGCATATTCATTTATGTTATTCTAGAAACAGTTCAAAATACCTAATGGAAATAAAATATAGTGAGGGTCCCCTGTATTTTTCGGATTGAAATTCGAGCTCTGACGGAGAAATCGAAACGTTCTATTATAGTGTTAATTTCAAACAGACATAATACTATAAAACCTATACTATAATTTTTGATCAAGCATATTTCTTCTTATTTCCTTACCACCAAAGAGTCAGGTTTTCAAATGTGGGCTGGGAAGAATATTTTGTATCTGTTACTACTTACTGGACATAAATAATACAAAAATGTAAACTAAGCGAAAATTTAAATATCAAATCTTGAAAATATATTATCAATTAATTTTATAATATAATTTTGACTTTCCTATTGACAGGTGCACTGTAGCTGCTAAAACATTACGTAATAATAAAATGTAGTAAAACATTTTAATTTAGTCAACTACTTTCTCTGTAATTCTTTGCGACTTCAATAAGTAAATCGTTTTGAGATATATTAAATTTTATTTACTATTTTTAGAAGAACAGCATCCTCTACCTTTTTTTTCACGTTAGCGAGAAATTTAATTTCATGAATGGGAATCCTTCTAAGCACAACTCTGAGAAAATTCTGAATACGAGTGGTGAAAAAACAACTTTGGACAAACTCATGTTGAAGATTCGTGCAGTTTATTGTTCATTCTCAAATAATTGTGGGTAGTAAAGAAAAGCTGTAGAAAGTCCGTTAGCATATTTGATAGTAATATTCAGATATAGAATCCTTTGTACAAGGCGTTCAGGACTCCGAAAATAAAAAATTAACGAGTACGACGGTAATCATATAAAATATTATACTTATGAATAAAATCAAATACTACTGTATCAGAGTAAGTTAATTTCGTATCTTTCATTCGTATTTAAATTATAGAGAACGAGTAGTGGCAATCGGAAATAAAAACAGTAAATTTTTCCTTTCACGCTTCGTGTACCACAAGGAACCACCCTCAGTCATCTATTATTCATTTAGTATAAAAGCTTCCTTTAACTGATTTAATAATTATTTCTTAACATATACGTTGTTTAATAAATAAATATAAATACGGCCAAATAAGTCAGCAAATAAATTTAATTGGTACTTAATAAAATACAACGTTTTATCTATCATTGTATATTTCTTAAGATAAATTTTTAAATGGATTATTTAAATACATTATGATTAATTTGGTGTCGCGAACAATCTTCCGCTACGGTTATTTTTTGTTATATTATTTATTTACGTATTTTCACTATGCCCATGTGTACAAAAGAAGAATCATTCAATTAAAATTCTAAGACGTGCTTTACGATAAATTCTGTTGAATAATGTATATTCAACATGTCCACCAGGTTTTAAATTTAAAAAAAATTCTTGGGATGAAAGTGACTGCTACGTTTCACCAAGGGTCCAGAAAGTCGCTTCCAATCGTCACCAAGTTCAAGAAGATATATAGTCTTCCTTATCGTAAGACACAGACATTAAACAGAACCTCAGTTCCAATTGCATTCTATATATTTTTCGGAACCATAGTAAGAACTTTTTGAAGAATTGATGGTGGAATTTATTTCCAAAAGTAAATCACGTCAACATTACTTTGTGGGATTATTAAAGCGACTTGTATTACAAAGACAATCATTTATTTGAATAGTTGATGAACGGAATTTCCAGTGTCCACAATCTGTCGTTTCAAGAAGTAATAACTCTATTCATCTTCAAGGTTCGTAAAGTTAGTAATCAAATCGGGGCCTATGAGTCATAAATAAATAATCATATTACATTAATTTTAGTTCAGAGAGTAAGCTTCACACCTGACTGGAAAGAGTTTAGTCAAAACCGGAAAATTATATGATAATCTATACCAATGAATAAAATTGAAGTGTCTGTCTGTCCCTACGTTTGAATAGGCTCCAAAACGTCTCAACAGATTTCAATGAAAATTTTAGGGTTGAAAAACAGGAAATTTAACTTAAAAATTTGTTCATTTTTCATTTCGATATGATATTAAATATAAATATTCTTAGTCTACGCTCGTCGATGTCTCCAAACTTGAATGCGGGTTGCCTATACTCTCAACCTATGCTTAACTGATTTCAAAGAAAATTTCAGGTATCGAAACAGGACCTTTAACTTAAATTAACGTGTATGTTTCACTTAGAAATCTTGCAGAATTGAGGAGATACTAATTTAAATATTTCTAAATCCAATGAATTGACGTACAAAAGACGGCGTGGAAACCAACTGCGAGTTAAAAGGCGTTCCTTTACCACTCATTCCTCTTACTGTGTTATTATTACGTAGCAATTTTGGCAACATGAGAGAGGGAGGGTGAGCATTATCACTCCATCTGTTTTCGGAAACGTGTGAAAGCGGGATCTTTTGCCGATCGTAAATAAAGGAGACCGTACTTTCTTTTTCAGGGCAAAATAAAAAGATCTATTTCCGCACTAACGAAGTCGCGGGCATAACAATTTCCAAATATATATTAAGTATTTTCAGGTTTCTTATCTAAGATTGCGAATATTAGATCAATGTAGTTATGCAAGAAGCAATAGATATGACCTTATCATTTCATACGAGTGATGACTGTTTTTTTTTGGCTGTGGGAAGTTGAGGGAAGGTCGGTTCATCATACGACACAAGGGATGTGTTGGCTGCCCCAAAATTAATAATTTCTGGTGGTGTTCCTGATTAACGATACTTATCATTTAATAATATATACAAAATGAAATTATTCTGAAAAATTAACATTTTGTCCAATGAAGAAATGCTGTAGTAAATGGGAAGGGGAGGGGGAAAGCTCGCGTACCACGTTCGGAATCAGGTGAGAAATCCAGGCCAGAATCCTTCCAGCATCCATCCAGTGTTGAAGCGACCATTTAAGAATTCATGAGGTCATATGAAACGGGCATATTTACATAGTGATTGATCTACTAAGAAACTCGACCATCCAGGCACCACGCGACTGTCCAAGCTCCACGGCACTTGTGGCCTCATTCAACAGCCAGGCATTAATAAGTTTCCATCACATCAGCGACGTGGACAGTCAATGGAGTAATTGAGTGTTCCTCCCGGTGAATTGTTGAGATGCGTAGTGGATGCTGTGAAGAGTTGTCATATCGCGATGAGCCGCAGAACCGGTCCGTGGTATTGTGCTGGGTAAGCAACGGGTTCTGCGGTATCCCGGTATCCCGGTACCCCGGAAGCCAACGAGCGTCCCGTTAGCCTCCTCCTGTTTGCACACATGCTCCCGATGGAACACGCAGTCGTCCAGTGCGTGAGGAGCGCTCGCAGTCCGAGCACGCAGCCTTTCCCACGCCTGCCCACGCCTTCACACCTCGCTCTTCTCCCTGGTTACTCCACATAACGACGACCACAATGAAACTTTACATCCATTAACCACGAGCACGGGAAATTCAAGAACGTCCTTTATACACGTTCAAAACTTCATTCAGTAATTATTTCCTGCCTTAATCAGAATTTTAAATGTAATTTACTAAGAAGTAACAGCTGTACTCTGACAAATGACAAAGGTTTTTAAGAAATGATGTAAATTACTATGTAAATAGTGTATTGTTGATTCGCTAATGACCCTTGGGTTGATGTTAAATAAAATACAATAATTAAAAAAATTGTTACCATAGTCAACAATAGGTGAAAATTTTTTGATTAAGTTAACCTTCTTCAGAAAAAATAAAAAACTAAACGTACATTATTTGCGTAGATAAAATAAATGAGTTCAACATCCTAATAAGTCATAAATAAAATTGAATTTAATGACAGGCATGTAGTACTAATAACAGAACTTTCATTAGAACCAATTCTTTGTTCTTGTACTATTCAGTCCTAAAGCTGGACTAATTCAATCCACCATGCTTGCGCAAACCTTTTCATTTCCTCAACACAACCCACATTCTCCCTAATCTGCTTAAATTATTCCTTCCTTGGTCTCTCTCTTCTGTTCTTACCCCACACACTTCCCTCTAATGCTATTTTACAAGACCCTCGTGCCTTAAAACGTGGCCTATTATTCTATCCCTTCTCTTGGTCAATGTTCTCCATATTGTTCGCTTTTCCCCTATTCTGTTTAGAACTTCTTCGTTAGTTACTCTATCCACCCATCTGATTTTCAGAATTCACCTACAGCACCACATTTCAAAGCCTTCCATTCTTTTCTTTTCCAGAGCTCCTATCGTCTACGTTGCGGACCCATATAACGCCACGCTCCTTACGAACATTTATAGCAACGATTTCCTAATGTTCACATTTACATTACCCGTAAGTTAATTTCGCGAAAGCCTTCCTTGCCTGTGCTATCCTACTCTTTATGTTTACTATACTTCTACCATCCCTAGTTATTACGCTTCCCAAGTAGCAGAATTCCTTAACTTCCGTCAAAATATCCCTTCTTAATCTAACAGCCTTTGTTATTCCACTGTTTCCCAAACTAAACTCCATTACCTTGGTTTTCCCTCTATTAATTCTCGTATTAATTTTTTTTCAGGACTCCTTTCATGCCATTTATTATGGTTTCCAAGTTTTCTTCTGACTCATCTAATACTACAATATCGTCAGTGAAGCCTAAGGTTTTTATTTCTTCTCCTTGCAGTATGATTCCTTTCCCATAATACGTTTTAACATTCTTCATCACCTGTTCTATATATAAGTCAAACAGCATGGGCGACCGACTTGAACAAATTCTTATAAGTCTGAAACTACAAATAAAACCATATTTTACTAATATAATATATACAATACAGTTGTATGAAAATTTATTAATTATTATTTATAACTGATTCCATAAGGAGTAACACGAAAAATTTTGTAATGTGTTCAACGCACAAATAATAAATTAGAAATTTTATTAGCGAATTAAGGAAATTTACAACGGAAAATTAATGATATTGAATGATTAGAAAGTGCATATTAATAAGAAATCATATATTTCATTTAAATTACTGGTATCATCCTTCACATTAACCGTCGAACTATTAGATCTGATGTGTAAGATATAAATCAACAATCTAGAACCGAGTTTCCCAAACTATGTTCCGCGGAACATTCGTGTTTCGCGGGGCCTATATAGGTGTTCCTCAAAAATTTGGAGTGATTCTTATTTGAAACAAAAATAAAAACACCAACCTTACTTTTGTTTTCTACAACCTATTAATGCGAAGCTGGATTTTCTTATTATGCTGCAATGAAGTCAAAGTAAAACAGGCTCGATGCCACACCAGATTTTATAATTCAACTTACCAATATTGTGCCTGATGTGAGCAAAATATGTGTGATTCAAGGACTCAAAATTGTCAAAGTCATTAAGTGCTTTATTATTCATAATTTTATGTTATATTAGATTACAGTTTAATATTTAAAAATAATTTCTAAATAAAAATTAAAACTTTTAAAATTTTTACAACCTAAGAAATAAGACAAGTGTTCCGTTAAGCTAAAATTTGTGTTTATTTAATAAATATGAGCTGGTATGAATTAATAATTTTGAACAGTAAATAACAAATTATTTTTGATTTATTGATATGAGTTCAAAATAAGCCTCTCATTTGGCCCATATAACAAGCTGCACAATCTATATAGTTAATTTTGTGTATAACATTATTGGTTTAATTTTAATTTTTTTTAATAATTTAAATAATTAAAGGATATGAAAATAGCATGATTTTGGATATTTCAATTTCTTTAATACTGTTATTCAATAAAGGATAATTAAATTTTAATGATACTGTTACTTTAGGTATGAAAGCAAATTTTAAGAAAGGCTTTATGTTAAATACAATAATTTTTTTGTAAATGTAAAACGAGACACTTCTCAGTTAAATTTAATTTATGGTGGTTTAGTAAATAGTCTTTGTTAGTCCCATATTTGGGTTATTCTTTGTTTTTCACAGCATTTCAGTCTGTCTTAAATATTGACAAGGACCACAAAGGTTAGTCGAACGTTTTATAATATTTAAATTTTTATTCAACCTTATTTTATGTTTGTTAGATTTGTCGTTAATTTTTGTTATTTTAGTTAATTTTTACGAACGTAAATTTTCTTATAAAAATAAAAATAATTCTCGCAATAAAATTCTAATCTTAATTATTATTTTAGCAAATTTGTAAAATACTTCACTTTATAATTTGTATAATGTTATCAGTTAGACTTAATACTATAAATAGATGCTGTTCATTTCTAAGACTAATAAAGGAATACCCTACTAACTAAAAAGGGAAGAAGTAATAAATGTTTTAATTTTCAGATATCAGCAATCTATGATTTTTATAACGAGTTTCGTAAACGTGACCATTATGTGACTAAAAATGTTCATGGGTTGCTAATTGACTTAATCCATTTGTCTATGTAAGAAAAATAACCTATCAAACATAACAACATGAATAATATGGAACTTTAATTATACTATATTGAAAACGTTCTTCTCAAATTGTGGGATTTATCTATTGAGGGAAGGGCTTCATTTGTTTCTCTCTCTATTATATATATATATTATAGAATGAGTTATCTTAATTGTAACTATCGTTTTTATTTTAATGGTGCATCGTAAAGGAAATTAATTATTTTGACCAGAAGCTTAGGAAATACCATAGGTGAAGCTTTACACTTCTTCAGATAAGATAAAGCTTTAACGATTTAAAGAATTTTACTCTTAGTTAAACGAAAAGCTACATCAAAGTTTAACGTGACTACATAAAGTGTGTGTATTGCAAACAAATTTTAAAACTCTCCATCCTTACAAAATGGGTTTCAATAATTTTTTGATTCCATAGAAATCACAATCTGAATGATTTTATAACACTCTCAATTGTAATCATGATCCTTAGTGACTCTTCTTCTCTGTTAACTTTTGTATTTTAATTGAAAAGGCATAATAATTATTTATTGATTTTGATCAATCCATTAAAATAATATATTTAAGTTATGAAACATAATACTGATCGTAATGTCATTTGAGTGATTTATTTATCTCTGGAGCAGCTGCTGATGATTTACTTAAAAGGATGAATATTGGTGAAAAAAAGGAACTGAGTTTCACCGAATTCTATTGATTATTATACGTATTACTGTTATTATTATTATATATTGTTGATTAAAAACTAAATTAATTTGTGAAAGGAAACATTCCTCCAGTATTATAATCAAAACTAATTAATAGTAGCGCGAAACAATATTTTTCGGATTTAATTATACAAAGTATGATGTGTATTTCAAATAATGTCTCCAGTTTGTGAATTTACCTGTATTATAACAAAGTAATAGTCAGTTGCATATACATGTAACAAAATGGAGGACTTGGACCAAGTGAAGAGATAAATTAATAGGTTAAAAGCCGGGTCTTATAAAATTAGCATTATAGGGAAGTGTGTGTGGGGTGAGAACAGAAGAGGAAGGCAAAGAATGTAATACGCTATGAATATTAGGGAAGATGTGGGTTGTGGTAGATATATAGAAATGAAAAGTTTTCGTAGAATAAATTATCATTGAGGGTTGTTTAAGACCAGTCTAATGACTGAAAACTAAAACAGCAGCCCATTTTTTATTTTAGAAACAACAGAATATAATTTTCCAATAATTTTAATATGAATCATCATTTGTCGTAACGGAAAACCAGATTTTGTATGACATCGTCACGAAAGATGTCGCTTGTGACTTTAGATGGACGGCCGTACTGTGGCCCAACGTACATAATTTCATAATATTCTGTAAACTGTCGGATCCACTTCCTCACCATTCCGTCCCTCATTACTGCTTTAATATATGGTTCAAAAAGGTACCGATGAATGTTAGCTGGCGTAAAATTCCTTACATTTAAGAAACTAATAATTTATGTGACTTCTCATTGGCAGATTGTTTAAATTTTTCTTAACATTTCGAAACGCTTTAAGAAAAGGGAAACACAAAGTGACGATGCAGCGTCTTGAGGATGTGATCACGCAAGCTCAAAATCGTAACTGCAACGCAACAGTGGCTTAATATTAAAACGGTACTTACTTTGAATACAGTATTCGTATTGTTGTTAAACCGATGGGGGGACAGATAAATGTCATTTAAGTAAAATAATTAAATATCATTTTTATGTATTCGATCAATTTTAAACTATACAGACAAAAAATATATCAAATTGGGATTCCTTACATAGCTTGCATAAATTGCTACGTATATATACGATTACATCAAGCTAATAATTAGTCCCCTATAAAGGACAAAAATTTTAAATTAAAAATAAAACACAAAATTCATTTGAAAATTGGTAATATTATTATGCCAATTTTAAAATAAAATATGTTTCATTATTAAATTAAAAATTTCCTTCTTTACGGGACACCCAGTAGATGGATACCTACGTCAAAGAAAGTAATAAGAAAAACTGAAATGCTTACTTGATGGAATTAAACAGGCATTTTACCGAATAATTTCCTAACATTTCCGTTAACAGGATAAAAGTGGGTGATCTTGAAACAGGCAAAGTCAAAGAAAGGGAATTGAAAAGAAGAGATGTGGAAGGTAGAGCAAGGTAGCCAAGGGTTGACTAGAGCCCCCAGACTATAAGGATCCTATCCGGTGTTTCACCCAAAAGAGATGCAGGGAAAATCCTATAAAACCTGCATCAGGTAGGTCGTACTATTGGGTACTATTCTCATGCCCTTCAAAATTATGGGAGATGAGCTTTCTATGACTCGCAGCATTCCCTTCTCCGTGTCTCCAGGAGTTTTAGGAATTAGTTGGACGACTGATACGATGGGATCAGCGGACAACTCTTACCATATTGACGACAACCAATCGCGGATTAATAAATAACATAAAAAACAAGGGATACTCAGGAATCAAACCATTGGCCCAAAAGAAAATATTTGTCTTTAAATTAAAAGAAACTTCTTTTTAGTATAGTAAAACATTTTTTTTGATTTAATGAAAACTTTATCTGTACGATGTACAATTTAGTTATGATAAAATTCTTAGTAACATAACTTGACACATGTAATGGGGAAACTGCTTAATAGCAGGCCCAAGCATATGAGTGTTAACAAGAAATTGTGCACGTGTATTTAAATGTAGAACTATTATAGAAATTTTTAGTTAATGAGATGAATATTGTAGGAATTAATGACTACTTGAATTTCTGGTTTCACTACTCCAGAAAGTCTGTGGACGTATTCCTTTTAGTCTTCTATGGTGCTTGGGTTGAGGAAGGTTGTTTGCAGTATCTCTTATTAATAGGCAGCTGTGACCCGTCATTGAAGTGTGAAGCTTAAGATAATTGGAGTTGATGAATTGTAGGAATGTCTAAATCGTTATGTAAGATGGTGTTTCTTACGTACCATGATGCATCTGAGATGATTCTTAGTATTCTGTTCTGGGCTGTCTGTATTCTTTTGACTTGAGATGCAGCCGCAGAACCCCATAATCCACAACCGTATAGCCATATTGGCCGTATTGTTGTAATGTACACACGAGTCTCTTTAATTTGATTAGTAGTGTTGAGTTTCCTGATAATAAAAATTTTAGTTGTTTCAATCTCTTCCTTACTTTTTGAATCACTAATAACATGTGTGGGGCCCATGTTAATTTAGTATCGAGTGTCAAGCAGAGGTATTGTACTTCAGTTCCATGTGGTATATTTTCACCAAATAGGGTAATAGGGTAGTTTGAAATGTTCCTCTAATACGTAAATTAATCTTTTTTTAACTTTCAAAGGGATAGCTTTACTCGCCACTTTTTGCAGGTGCACGTGTTCCTGAACTTTTGAGGCAGCTTCTCGGCATGAACCTTTGACTAGGATAACAACATCGTCTGCAAACAAAACAAAATATACAAATGCAAAATAGGGTGCGCAAAAATTTAAATGCAATAAAAAGCTTTAGATATCAATTGAATTAATGATAGATTAAAATATTGCAAAAACCCAGGACTACAACTAAGAGGAAAGCAGAAATAAGGAAGAAAATGCAACGATGTGCACTGCTCGGAGTCCGGTTAGTAAGAGAGCTAGCCTCCACTTCTTGGCCTCCACTCGTGGGTCGTCGTAGCGCAGCGCTGATGACGGTGATCGGAGAATCTGCGCTGTGGCGACCCCCAAGCAACTGTAGATGTTGATTTTTTAATGGCACAATATGCCGAAGGTCTTAGATTCCAGTGCATACACCTCCTAAAATAGATTAAGGAACCTCGGCATGTCTGCACCTTGAAAAATAGCAAAGAGAGTAGGAGACATCCCCAAATGTTAGCCCCGCTATCAATCTGGGGAGAAAACCTGCGAGAGATAGCTCCCACAGGTATTAGCTGCATAATTTCCCAACTAATAAGTTAATTAAGCACTAATACTTGCGTCTGTGATAGTATTGTGTTCCGTTTCAGTGCCTTCTGTCTCAAAACAAACTGGTTTTTGGAATAAAACTATAAACTTATTAAATGTGCTAATGTGATCGGTTTTCGCGAAATTATTGCCAATTTTTGCGTAATTTCAAATAAATGGCAGCTATTATGAATCCTACTTTAGTGTCCGCACCGGAGACGTATATCCGCTTTTCTTTTTACGTGACCTTTCCTTTTCGGACAAGTATTTACAACTCTCATTTGTATTGAAATGCGGCTTCTATCTTGGCCTCGAGCGTTACTTTCCTCTCCTTTTTTTCCCCAACGTTTGTTATCCGTCCACTTCCCCGAACTGGCCACGAAGGCCAACCGAGAGAGCGAGCGAGTGAGCGAGTCAATCCTGAGCGATCCCCACCCACGCAGTCGGCCGGCACTCCTCCTCTCTCCGGCGCGTCTTCCTGTGCGAAGCGATACACATCTCTGGCACGGACGCAAGTACACTCGCTGCTCATCCCAACGAGCCGGAGTTTGAGGCCGGATTACCGGAACACGGCAAATACAGAATAACGTGACGGGAACTGCAACTGGGTTCGTACAGTTAGTGGTCGTTGCCTTCGAAGTAATCGTTCTGCGTACGTTCCTACAACTGCGAGACATCCGATTTCGCTTGTACCTCTTCCACTGTTCAAACATGGGGCCCCTTTACCGCGTACTAGTTATAAATCAAGACATTGAGGTGGAGGTCCAATACAAAAATTTATTGAGTGATAACTTCTTATTCAGGCGTAATATTCATACATATATCATATCACTTCTTCCTAAACTATTTTATAATAATTAGCACCCTTTCTACCATACTTGCCACAGTTGTGAAGCCCTAATATGTTTCCCATCGGAGGCAAAACCGAAAAATGCAGCCCTCAACCATCAAAGAAACTTAAATAAAAAGAATTATAAAGGACCATGATAACTATAGCGTTGACGTTGAAAAGGAATTACATTAATAACTCACCCACAGATTGGTTTTATTCCATTTCAACATCGACCCGCTCTAACTGAAAAACACTGTATAATAATAATAATTTCAAAGCACATTTTACATACAATAAAAGTAAACAGAGTATTACGTAGTATGACACAATCCACCCAGAAATAAAGTCTTTTTTAATAAAAGTACTGAGATGTAGAATTTAAATGTAAACTTGAAATATTATTGTGTAATTTTTTTAATTGAATTGACGTATTAACACAGGTAGTAAATTTTCGAATTTATACCCGAAATGTAGAATTGCAAGAACACCTCTATTAATTATAATTATAAATATCGGCAGGAGTACATTTTAATGTGACAATGGTGAGTAAATATTCTGCATTAATGTATTCAATAAAATTTAAATAATTAGTTAATTTCTCAGATAACTCTATGGCGTTTTGATGTATGATCGTAGTATCACTTTTTTCCGTATTTATTTTAGTTATTGCAATGTATATCTTCGTTATCACTCTCTCTCTCACATTTTCAGATGTGGAAGAAACGGGCTTAAATTCTTTAAAAATTTCTCGCTGGTTTCATTTCATCCATTCCCTTACAAAATATCAAGCCAAAGTACAGGGCGAACGCCCGAAAAAGTAAAACCATTTAATTTAAAGACCAGAAACATATAGGAAGATATTGTAAAATTTGTCTGCGGCAGAAGTTGCACCAGTTTCTAACCGTTCTCCAAATTGAGATACAGACGCTTCACGAGGATTAATTGCCCACAGGGTTCTGGACAAGAACACGAGAAGGAAATCTTGATACTTCCCCTCGCAGCATTGTAATATATAGCACCAATTAATTCCGGGAGATAAACTTGTGGAACCTTGAAGACTTCGAATGACGACCTTATATCGCCATTGACGCAAAACGTACAAAAGAGAAACGTTTTATTTTTCGTCTGTGTGATAAAACTATTGGACGCTAAATTCTGGCGTCTTTATTCTTCGACTATGGTATGAATTATGTTGAAAAGCAATCTCTGCAGTTGAGAAATTATGATAAAATTTAATATGCCTAGTATGTCTAGCACTAAAGCATAAGAATACTTTAACAAAACATAGATAATTTATAAACTGCCTCAAAAAATCTCTATATTACTTATTTATTAATAATCTCTACCTAAATTCAAAATTTCAATAATTTACTTTGCTTAGACAACATTTGATCAGTTAATAACAATCTTTCTGGCTGATCTCATTACTGAACATTTTACTTTTTACCTGCGGTTATTTTTCTAACCTGTATTCAGATACCGTTTGCAATTAAATTTTGGTTTCCACTATTTATTTCACAATACTTTCACAGGAATTTCATTACGTAATACACATGTCGGCCTGCTTGTGTGTGGTTAATATTACACAAAAAGCCTTTCAAGTTAATTACAGTTTTCAAATCGATATTTTATTAACATGTGAAGTGGGCCAGGACACATTTTTAGCGAATAAAATATACTTGGCAACTATTAATAAATTTGTAACAGCCTAAGATCAGTTACAAGCTACTGTAACGAACAAGAATCAAGATTCAGAGTTGTTTTACTTTAAATATAAAATGCGCAAGGAGACATGGTCATAACTTGTCACCAAACCTGTCGTAAACGGGAAGATATTTGGGGAATTCAGAAGGGAAATTGCCTGTTTGTTAATCATCTGGAAAGGTTTATCAAGCAAGGTATTTTGTATAAAAACTTAGACGTTATATCGCCTGCCTTTATCTAAATAGTGTATTACAAGAGGAAACTTGAATTGAGTTTATTGACCTCAGCATTTGTTAGGAAAAGGTAGTATAAAAAAGGAAGGTTTAAAAGTCAACTTCAATTTATGGATGAATGAAGCTATCAAACAGTTCCCTTATTGATATTCTCTCCATAAACATAAAAAATTTAAAAGCAGATTCCCCTAAATAATGTATAAAATAAGTATATTGTCGGCGTCTTCGATTTTCTATTAAAATAATTATTTATTTAAAAAGCCTGCATACCAAATTCCTTGCTGAAATTGGCCTCTGACCCTATAACGGCAAATGGCTCAGGACCTTGAATAACAATGGGGGAAAATAAGTTCATCGTTAGAGTGAATATCTATCTTATCAATGACACCAACGACCAAAGACGTCATACTACAGGGATCGGGTTGCCCGTTAGTTATCCTTTTAAAGAACATGAGATCGTAATGCTTGCCATTTTCTATTGATAGTTTATTTCTATGTATTTAATTAAATTGCCTGAGATGGACAAGTCAGCAATCCACAATCCCACTCTAATTTATCTAAAATAAAGTTTAAGTTTATGACCATTTAATATCATTAAATTTGTATATTCGCAAGTACGCTATATAGTAAAAAAAACTTGTTTAGTAATGGATACTAATAAATAAAATTGAAGTCTCTGCCTGTCTGTCCGTATGTATATTTGCAACAGGCTCCGAAACGGTTCAACAGATTTTAATGATGATTTGAGGGTATAAAAACAGGAAATTTAATTTAAAAAATTGTGCACTTTTCATTTTGTTAATTATACTAATAAAATATAATATAAATAATAATTCTACGTGAAGATTTTTCCGCATACGTACGTTCGAATCTCCAAAAAGTTTAAGCAGGGTGCCTATTCTCATCTGTTTAAGCTCAGAAACGGCTCAACGGATTTCAATTAAAAATTTACTTAAATTTTCGTTTATATTTCATTTAGTTATATTGCAAAGATCAGAAGATATATATGTAAATATTTATAAAGCAATTGAATACCGCGCGAAAGGTGGCGTGAAAACCAACTGCGAGTTGTCCTATTAGGCGTTCCTATACCATTCCTCCCACTTACTGTATTAGTATAAACATAATTTTGACAGCACCAGAGAGAGAGGGAGGGCGCACATTCTCACTCCATCAATTATTGCAAACGTGTGAAATCGGGACGTGTTCAAAACGAGCTGCGAGTTATAGGGATTACTGTGAAGCGATCATAAATAAATGATACCGTAGTTTCATTTATTGGGAAAAATAAAAACAGCTATTTCCTTGCAAACGATGTCGCGTGCATAGCTAGTTCACAATAAATATTATTAATATAGACCATTCTTAACAGACATTAGTCGAACAACGATCCTTCTTCAAATGTTTATAACACCACATGTTAAAGGAACCGAAAAACGTTCTTCATCTAATTTTTCTAGAGTGTTCTGTGTTGGTCACCTCATCATTAAATAAAATACTATTTTTTATTAGTTCATTCAACTTTATGACTAATTGAATTTTATGAATGAATGTTAAAGAATCAGGAAGGTAAAAACTAGCCTCATACTCCAATTCATTTTCATAACGTTTGGGACTAAGCTCCGATTGAAACCTTTACTTCTCTTCTCGCATTAAAAAATTATAAATCCTTATAAATATAATGTTCTAATACAGTACAAATTCAGATATTTATATATTGAACATTTAAATTACTAATAACGGCGGAGACTAAACAGAACCCAAACCAGATAACTGAAACAAGATACCATATTCATATTGGGAAAAATTATTCAAATGGTTAAGAATTGTTTAAAAATTTATATTCTTTCTAATTTTATGTTTCATTTTATAAATTCATATTATCTATGTACTGTATTCTGTCTAGCGAACCACGTTGTCGTTATTTCCGTTTAGGAATCGGCAGTTAAATTAGTCAAACTTGACCAAGCGCGCTGAATTGATTGTTATTGACATGCGGAAGGTATAATTACAGGAAACAGCTTATAATTATCACCTTTTTTCTTCACGTTTGCATCACGACCGATTCCTAAGAGATTACGAAACTAGATTGATTGGTATCGCACTCGCATCTAATTTAACTTCATGATTCCCTCGTACATATTAACGAGCGCCAGGTTCGTGATTGAGGGTCTCAGCATGGAAAAAGGGCAACTTCGATTTAAAGGCGTACTAAAACACTGAAAGTTCCTTTTCTGGTACTGAAGTAAAAATATATTAATCATCAATCAATGTTTCGTCATTAGCTGTGCGCATTCTGTGTTTACTTAAACGTAAGAGCCAATGATTTTCAGAAAGGAAGTGTTATTAATCTAATCATAATTCTGTTATCCGTCGAAAACAATTCAAATGTATTTTTAAGTTTCTCCTTATGTAATCGTAAATACAAATTTGAAAATTCTGTCAAGTGATTCAAGTTGTTTCTGGGCTTATCCCGTTGAAAGGGACCGGTTAAGAAGACATGTCAAAGATTTATTTATGAAGAAGAAATCTAACAATTAAAAAGTTAAAATTATTTAATAATGCAAAAAATTAATTAACTAATTATAAAGTCTTTTTATTCTATGAATAAGCATCTACTTGAGCTCCACCTTAAGACGATGTTGGTGTTAGTTATGGAAACGAGCGCAGAGTCGTATTTACTCGAATGGGAATACAAACAGAGATTATATAGGAGTTAAAGAGAGTTAAAGCTTAAGGTTTGTGCGTGGCAGCGCTTTCACCCTCCTTCAGACAGTAGAAATTATCCTTTCTTCAGATTTATGGAGGGGGCTTTTACGAACAACGAATGTCATCCGTATCTAATTAAAGTATTTCCCTCCGTCAAGCCAGAAGCTTGGCGTGAAAAATTAGGAATGGATACTGTATTATACAAAAACATATGTGAAGACATCCGGCTACATAACGGCTGACAATTTTCTTATTGGCTGCAACTGTTCAAACACAAGCCAAGTAGTGATATTTGAAATTGCAGTCGATTGGACACTAAAAAAGGAAGGAAGAAGGTTTCTGGGCCAAGCGAACTGATAAAGGAAGAGATTATTGAGGTGGAGGACAGAAAATTGCGAGTAGCTGGCAAGAGATGATTAATTGATAACTGCTGTTGAGAGCTGTATCGATCTCTTTGAGTGCTTAGTCATGCAGTTTCTTTGGTAAAAGTCTTCACGATATTTTTGACCCAAGGCGAGATCAACCCCGATGCAGACAGCGAGGATCGACATAAGGTGTCTCCAAGTCAGAATGTCGAAGCAAGATGCTACCAGACAATGCAGCTGGAGTCCTCGTCAGTGTCATATAGCCAGCAGCTCTGTTTGCCGTAAATTACGTTGCTTTCCTTTGTTTCATCGCACAGGCGACCTTACTTTAATGTGTCTCATGTATATCATAAATTTATAATTGCTCTACCGTTCCATCAGTACATAAATATTCCATTTTTCTCCTTTTTATGTAATTTTTTATCTTCTAGATTTTCGAATTCATTTATTAAAATTAATGTCCACTTTCACTTAAATTCATTTGTTAACCTGACAAGTTATAATTTCACAATATTACATAATATCCTACTTAATTTTTTCCTCCCAAATAATTAATACAATTTAGGCCCAAAGTGAGGCTTAATTATTTAATCATAAATAAATAAAACAAAACCGCCATATATGCAACACAGGGTACCTAAATAAGGAATAAAACGAGTTGTGTGTGATGTATTAACGAAATTGGTTTTTTATTTGAAAGACCCATGTATGCCCTTTAAAATAACAAAATAATTTCCTTAATACGTCACACACAGTTTGTTTTATTCCAGCATCGATCCTCCCTTATTGAAAAAATGTATACATTACATTTCTCTAAGAGATGAATTTTTATAATAGGAGAAGCATATAAAACCAACAGAAATGATCCAGTAAATACTATTGTAAGATAGCACATTTTATCTCAAGAAGTAAGCGTCATTTGAATTTGGATTTAAATCCAATCAATAAAAATATATATAACTATGCTTATTTTAACAGCCCTACTTGTCCTCAAAGTAAATAACTTTTTTTCATTAAAATATATCTCATTGGAAATGACGTTCAGAAATAATGGGTTAATTTAGTTTTAACCAAAATACCACAATTCGTGAAATAACTACATGACAATACGTCGGGTAGTTTGAAAAGTGCGTGTAAGGTTACAGAGATGGCTCCACTGCAGCTTGCAGGGACACGCATACATATTTATCCTTGATGTTCCGTTGAATACAGTTGATTTGTTTATATCTAAAAACGTTTGGATACAGATCAAGACTCTTCATGTTAGGCATATTCCCAGACGACCCTTCTAACTCGAAATTTTTATTGTGTTTTTTCTATCAAAAATTAAGGAAAGTTAATTCATGCTTATAAAGAATTATTTAAATTATTTTTTTATTTCATTAGTACTAGAATAATGAAATATGACAAGTTAAAGAATTATTAGTTACATTACAAGAAGGACAGCAATTAAATTCATACGAGTTAAACGGAAAAGAGGTTGTAAATAAAAACGAGAAGGAAAATAACTATTACATAAATGTTTAAAAAAAATTAAATTTAAACGGGTTTTAATTTAACATTTTACTTTCCCTAATGTTTACTCATTATTCACTAATTTCAGACATAAATTCACAATTTTCACTCCTTGCAATAAAAAAAGAACAAGTATTACGAATAAGATTTTTAAAAATAAGTCTTCTTTATTCAATAATATTTGTCTTATTCGTTTTTTTCTTGCTCCAATTTATCTAAAAGTCTCCATAGTCCTTTCTGAAGTAACGTTTTCAGTTTACTTTCGAATCAATGTTTCTTGAGTTTTAAAATTAATTCGAACGAAATATATGCGTGCGTGTGTGTGTGTACTGTGCGACTGGTCGTCTAAGTAGAGAGACGTTCACTTCACTTTGTTTAAAGTGAGATTCAACTCCTCCAACTATTTCCTGCCACCGTATTCGTTCAAGACTTCACGAAGTTACTTTAGACTAGTTAAGACTAATCTAATTTTTTAAGATTTTGTTTTGATTCATCGCATTGTAGCTATTCTCGTCTATAAACCTGTATTATCCATCTACCAAAGTAGGTTAATTAAATGGATTAACCTACCTTCATGCCAACGTGTAAATGATATACTATACTTTATTTTTATATACAGACATCGATATTGTCCAAACTGAAAATCTGTAACATACATGTTTTATATGAATAATAATAATAATAAAAACCTGTAGACCTGTCGGTCGAATGGCTTGTGAATCATTTCGTATTGCGTGATGCGGCTTTCGAGTCGATCGTAAGGTTAACGTAGAGTCGCTCTGCGCTGTTATCAGTTTCCAAGCCGTCGTAAACCTGAAGGGATGTTTTCTACACCGCATTATTTTATGTCCTTTTATATTTTATTATCAGACATCATGATTTTCGACGCTAACGAGTTTTCCTCGAAAATGTGTTATGATTTTCTGAAATTTTCTTAATTAACACCGACGTGAACTTTTGTTTTCAATTAGCAATTGACATTGAGTCGCGGTATAAATGTATATATATAATATATAGTAACACGAAGTTACAGCTCCGTCCCTAATAGCAGCTAAGCCGCTCGATACTCGTTTGTCGGCGGCTTGTGTGAAAGAAGCCGACAGAGGAAGGCATTATTGAGAAAGCTCGCCACGAGCGCGGGAAATGGAAATCTTATATAGTCGTCGACGAACCATGAAGGAGTAAAGACGTTGTTGGTTCGCGAGATGTCGTGACCGTAAGTGTTTGTGTCGGGTCTCGAACGCGCTAACCGAATAAAGGTAGTGAGATGCCACCGAGGGTTAGTGATTTGTAATTTGATAGTTCATGGCGAGGTGTGATCAGATGTTAAAATTATATGTATGACCACTCTCTGAGGGATTTTGTTAATTTTATTGCTCGAATAAATGGACAGTTGTTATGAAAAAAGTATTTTTGTGATATTATTGGTAAAGTTAATATAAGTAAAAAAGTGTTTTAAGTAGGAGCTGAGCCCACGGAAGTAGCAGTGGTACCACCGGACTGTTACAATATATATTATATTATATTTTGTCACGCCATTTAAGCAGTCCTGACTTCTTAGTATTTCACGTTGTTGCTTCCCAGTCAGGCGATGACAATTACAGATGTACGTAAGCTGCTCTCTTTTCCTTGATCCAATCCAAATGAGGTAATTAAATTAATATTTTCACATATAAGGAATCTTGATATTCATGTACAATGCAATAATTATACGACGGATATTGTCAGATCAAAGAGGGTAATCTGAACCGTGTAAAAATATATACTGGTTTTAAATCATGCTACAAACACGACAATTTCTACGGCAAAAACTATTACTTTATTTTGTAATTCCTTATGAATTATAAGTATGGAATCGTTCCAAGTCACGGCTTATTATTTATACTTCAAAAGCTCAGCAGTGAGAATTATTGGCCTCTGTGGACTGGAATGCAAGTTGTAAACATTTTCTCCGAAAGTCTAGACTTTTAATCAAGCCTAGTACTTAAATTCTCGAAATATTACAGATCGGTACACATGAAGTATAGAAAAAAAAGTCTGCATGACACCAGAGGACTTTTATACACCAAAAGATTATAAAATTAAAATAGAATATATGCTCTTTAAGTGATTTGACCAAAGCAACAGAAAATAATTGTAAAACGTTCATAGTATTCATCTATAATAGGGCATTTTATTGACTGGAGTCCTATGTTAGTACTTTAACGGAATTCTATGATTGTTGGGTAATGACAAAGATATCTTTTAATTTTTTTATTTTCTGATAGTTTCATCATTTTTTAAATGTGGCATTGTTAATCTATCCAAGAGGTATTGAATTTGGCACTTTTAAAAAATAAAGCAATATGTCCATTAAGAGCGGCATCGTCTTGTGTCGTATCTTCAATGAGGGTAAGTCATCATTGAAAATTCTTATATCATCCTGTATATTGGTTCATATTTAGTTTTAATAAGAAATTCTTTATGAAGTTATATTTATTTATGTTGACGCATTCCATTTTCCCATTACAAGGCTAATAAAAAAAGGAATTAAATCTGAACTCAAATTTAAAAAAAACAGCTGCACACTCAGAATTATTTAAGTATGGATCAACAAATTGGAGCTGCCAGAGGTGGATAAAGTAACCTTGCTTAAAAGGCTCGTTGAATAATTAATTAAGTTTGTCCGATTTAATTAATTAGTTAAAAGCAACGCGTACTCGTTCAGAATCACGCGAGGTATGGAGTTTACTTTTAACATGCGTTACTGATTTCTGTTTAAGCACGAAACTACTCAATTTACATACATTTGGAAATAAACGATTCTTCAAATCGTACACCGTCAAGCTTTTGATAAATGATTCTTTAAGTCGTCGCAAATCTGTTTTCACATCATCCAGTAGCAGCCATACACAGAAAAAAAACACGATGAGAGGAAAAAAACGAGATTTACAGCTCTACTGCTGTGCAGACTTCCTGTTCTAAATGACAAGGCAAATATGAAAGGTTGGAAATAATGTTGGCCATCCAACTCCTCTCCCGCCACTCCTCTTTTTTCTTCTTGTTAAGTTAACCACTACTATGCTGCGTATTGGAGTGTTGGCACTTGGCCAAGCAAAAAAAAAACGTAAAACTTACTGCTGTGAAGTGCTGAGTAATAACAAAGGTGTACAGACCTCCCCAGGGTACGGCCTTGCCTTGCCATGTGAACGCAATGAGCGAAGACCATCAGTGAGCCTGAGCATCAGTGTCTCTGCAGCCACCGGACCACGCCTCAACGCTTAAGTGGTCCTTCTTCACATTACATTTTCCCAACATCGTTTTTGTAGGGTTTCGGTACATGTCAAGTACGTACTTTCACCTTATCTTTCTCTTGGAACTACTTAATTTAGATGTTGCGGGAAAAAATCCGTTACCAATCGACACAAATTATTTTTCTGAATAATCTACCCTCGTGAGGAAGGACGCACTTAGTGGTCGAATTGATATATCTACGGAGATAATTGAGATATCAACACCAAAATTTATCACAATGTTATTTAATATTTAGTAATTAATCACAAAAAGTTTGATAAGATTACAATAAACAAGCTTATCATTAAAAATATTTTAATAAAATATGTCATTTGCGTACCCTTTGCCTCCTATGAAGGTAAGAGTACGCACTATGGCGGTTAAGAATATCTATAGAGGTAATAAAGATATCAACACCAAAATGTATCACAATGTTATTTAATATTTAGTAATTAATCACAAAAAGTTTGATAATTTTACAATAAACAAGCTTATCATTAAAAGTATTTTAAGAAAATATGTCATTTGCGTACACTTTGTCTCCTATAAGGGTAAGAGTACGCATAGTGGGTGGTTAAGAGTATCTATAGAGGTAATAAAGATATCAACACCAAAATTTATCACAGTGTTATTTAATATTTATTAATTAATCACAAAACTTTTGATAAGGTTACAATAAACCACTTTCCATTAATTTTTTTTTAAAGAAAATATGTCATTTGCGTACACTTTGTCTCCTATAAGGGTAAGAGTACGCACAGTGGGTGGTTAAGAGTACGCACACAAATCGACGTATTCATCATCAGTAGATATTTCAGAGGCACTTGCGCTGGGTTGTGGGTCAAATTTAAAACTCCTGTCACCTTCTTTTGTGTATCGTTTAATGGCTTTATTTGATAACCTTTCATTCTTTGCCTTCCCTTTTATCTTTTTCATTTGTTCTTTTTCTTCTAATCCATTTTTAAACGGTGAAGAGTTTATTCTGACTTCTTTGAAAGTCTCTTCCTTAAATCTTCCTCTTCCTTGACTTTAGGAAACGGTAAAATGGAATGAATTACGGTAACGGGTTTCTTGGAATTTACGTTGCTAGGTTTCCTTGTTGTAAAACTATGACAACCTAGGTCGTTGAAACAACTAAAGTTTAATTCTTCAGTTTCTTACATTGAGCCGGAATATAATTTGTTGGTCCTTAGATCCATCTGAAACATGCTGTTCGGTTTTGAAGATGAGCTGGTACCTTATTTTGTATTTGGTAAAGCTAGAAGAGGTCAGATTGTTGTAAAAATAATAAAGGAACATAATTTCATTATTTGTAAAGTGAAAACAAGCATTAACAAAAGAACCGTGGAATAAAACGAGATAAAGTGGCCATTCAGGAACAGATATTGTTTGTGAGGCAAAGATTAGGCCTGTGCAGTGCTGCGTACACTTGGCTTCCCAAGCAGTTTCTCTTATAAATTCGTCACTTGACGCCTGCACCGTGCAGACACTAAACCCAAGCTGGCCTAAAATTATAGCTAAATAATTATTCTTTGTGACAAAATTTTAATTCAATTTTTATGCGTCTCTTAGGTTTTAACTCTAACTATTACATACAGAAATAACAAAAGTATATTTTACTTCGGGGGGAAAAAAGGCAGAAAATAGATGCGATTACGGCCAGCGTGTTATCCTGCACTTGTAGACACACTAAAATAGTACCAAAAAGTTTCCGTTAAGTGCTACCAATACTGTGACACTTCACTGCGTACTCTTATCCGACTGCGTACTTTTTACCACAATCTGAAATGAGTGAGTTAGTTGATTATTTAAATGAAAAGTTGGAACACTTCGCCTGCATCACCAGTGAATCCCTGTCCCAGAAATGTACATATTTTGATAAGGAAATTAAACGGAATAATAAATTAGAATGGAAGAGAAGACAAACTGTTAAACTTACCCTTGTTAATTTCTTACATAGCTTTATTTTAAATACAGTGACTACTAATACGGATGATTACATTATTTATAGAGAAATGAAACATTCATAAGACGTTGACGCTCTTCAATAAGATTTAGACAAGGTCATTGGAAAATAAAGTGTAATTAAATACATCAAACAGTAAGACTATTAGGTATGCAAAACAAAAAATTCTGAGGGAATAAATTACCAACTAGGGGCGAATTAATAGAAGTAGCCAAATAGCTGTATATAATTGGGCGCAACGTTTAGCAAACACATATCATGGGATAAACACGTAAATTCAGAGGCCAATAAGGGATGGAAAAATACTAAACTCTGTTCTAAGGGTTTTAAAGAAAGGCTTCAGGAGAACTAAGGCCGTTGTGTATAGAACTTTAGTGCGACCAATTCTATAGTATAGGACAGTATGTTGGGACCCGTAACTTATAGGACAGAGCACATTTAGGCGCTGGAAAAAATTCAGAAAAGGCATTAAAATTATCTAATTGACTTGGAGATGGTGAGGTAGAAACTTTGTCACGGAGATGGAAACGGTTTCGACTTTGTGCATTATTCAGAGCACACAACAACGAACTGACCTAGAGTAATATGAACGATTTTCTTTTAACTCCCATGATATGTTTCTAAAATGGATCACTCATGCAAGATTAGACAAAGGGAGGAGAGAACTGATCGAAGAAAATTTTCATTTCTAAATAGAACAATTCGGGACTGGAATAGTCTACTTGTTAAGTTGCTAGCTACAGGCCTGCCCAAAGAGCGTGAAACAATTCAAAACAAAGAGTAATTATTAATTATAGAGATTCATATAAGAATATTAATAAGGTTAGCATTAAGAAAATTGAAAGACGTGAAATGGAAAATGAAGTTATATTGATGATAATTTTCCTCTTGTTTTTATCAGTCACGTAATAAAAACTATTTCGTTTTTGATTTCCAAATTTTATTGGTATCTTTCGGCAATTGCCATTATCTTCTATAAAATACAAAATTTGAAACATTACAATTTTTAAATTATTTGTATATAAAATACATAAATATGAAACATTGTTTAGCTGCGTTTATTGTACATACCTTCCTATAGCCTGGAATTGCATACTTTTCCGTGAAGAAACTTAGAAATTTTGTTTCAAATTATAGGAAGGTATGTACAATAAACGCAACTAAACAATGTTTCATATTTATGTATTTTATATAAAAATAATATAAAAATTTTAATGTTTCAAATTTTGTGTTTTATAGATGATTATGGCAATTGCCGAAAGCTCCCAATAAAATTTGGAAATCAAAAATGAAATAGTTTTTATTACGTGACTGATAAAAAAACAAGGGAAAAATTATCTTCATTATTAAATTAACTATCAGTCTTTAAACAAGTAATTTAAAGTAATATTTTACATAATAAATGTAGGATTTTAGTAATTAGAGTGTAGTGAAATGAAAAGGAAATGGTGCAGAGAACAGGACACCCTAACTAGGTATAAAAATATATATTTAATTGGGGTAATGGAGCGGAATGTTTCTTGTTTATTTATATCTTATTTTATTTTTCCCTTATTTTCTTATATAGATTTTATACTTTAGTTTGTGTTGTTATTAATTTAATGTATCTTAAGGCTACGCCCATTGCAAATAAAAAATCAATCAATCAATTGATGTAGCTATGTAATGTTTCCACCGGGACATGCCAAGCCTATTGGATATATTAACGAGAATAATGAAAATTTTGCCATTTGCAGACAGAATAAAGAAAAATTTTAAAGTTCACAGTTTTTTCTGACATTGCGAACTTCATGAGACGCAATAAAAATTAAAAACTAACGAACGTCTATCAGATTAAAAATTTAATAGATTGTCAAATATTTCAGTACGATAAATTGAAATACCATTTTCTCACTTTATGTTTGAAATCAATAAAAAGACGGCCAAAAAGTCAGCAAATAGTTTAATTATAATTTAATTAATACAAATAAAACGTTTTATTCAATTTTGTGGGCTTCTTCGTGTAACTATGCACCAAAAAATTATAAAATTGAAATTAATCAGGACAAAAAGCTGTAAGCTGTAAAAAACAACTGAAAAGTCAATTCATCGCGTAAATTTATGGACTGACTGTTTTTCCTTGATTCACATGTTTGTGATTCGTTGAAATAATTGCACCACATTATCGATGAGCATTTACTTATTATTATTATTATTACTATACACTGAAGTTGAATGAGGTTTTAACTAGGATCACTATAGAAGTCCGTTCCTCATTTTTAAGCATTGGTTGTTGGATATATGTCATATTTTAATGATGTCCCCCCTTTTTGGTAAAAGTTTCAGTAACTTTCTGGACCATGCTGAAATGAAGGGCACCGAATCGGTTTCTGAGATGAACGTGGCGGTCATAAATTGTGTTTTGTAACCACAGGATCTGATTATAAATCGAATTCGAATTTCTGCGTCGCAGCTACATCTACAAAAGTAGGTTGATCTAATTCAAATGCATATTGTATCACTCAAAACGAAACTTTCCTTGTACTTATGTAATCGCTACTTTGAAGTGTTCGCGTAATAGCGAGGAATTAATTATGCTTTGGGCCGCTCGTATACGAATTTCATTCCCCATTTTTTATCACCTTCAGCCGTCGTCGCCCCGAGTGCTTCGAGTTCCAAGATATCTTTCATATTTAAATTACCCTGTTATGTAAGGTGACACTGTGTTACGATACAATTGTTTGTATCGACCCTAACATATGATATTAGTCAATACCTTGACCCGGGTGTTTTAATTTAACATCTTTTCCGAATTTCATTGCCACGATTCATAGTTAATTATTCTCCTGTAAGCATTTTTATTTCCTCTACAGAAATAATTCCAGAAGCACTATCGTTACGTTTACAATATATTATTTTCTTAGAAGCCTAGATTATTGGAATTCTTTAACCACAGTGATTTCATACAAATAAATATAATAATTTTGAACTAATAAACTTCAGCCGAATATTATGTACATAACTATTATTTTATATATTTATCTTATGAATGTGTTAATAATTTTCGGATTTAATATACCTAATTGAACCATTCCGCATACCACATGTCCAGTTGGTAAGAATGTTAGCAATTTCTTAGCTTATAAGATGCAATGTTTGTTGAAAGGTAGTTTAATAATCACTATTTGACCAGAATGGAATTCTGAGATCGTTTTATTCAACAGATATACCGTGAATATGACTTTGATCTTTGAACTAAAAAACAATTTCACGTTATTTATTAGTTACCATTATAAATTTATTGAGTGCTTACGTAACTGCATACAAATAAAAATAAAGGAATGAGTATATTATGGCATCATCAACATACAATTACAAATCTCTCTACTGAAGTAATTATGTTCTACAGACCTTCATTTAATATTCTTACAAGACTGTATAAATCAGGCTTTCACTACGAATCAGGAAGAGCTTAGCAATAAGAACGGGAAGATTATTGAGATGATTAGGTTTACTATATATTTTAATGGTGCAAATAAGAAATGTAAAAGATGGAAGAGGAAGCTGGGAGAGCTTTGAGTTTTATTTTGATTTAAATTTTTTTAAATTCAATCTCAATTGATTTAGGTGACGCCACACTATAAGAAAGGGAGCCTAATAATTGTAACAGAATAATTTTAGAAAATATGTTTATTAAAAATTGTAATATTTTTAATATTAAACTTGGCACTCAAATATATGTGATATAATATTTTAAGTTTCTCATTTTAAATCTTTGATTTTCTTTTCAGTCTGCGTATCATTTAATGGAAATGAATATTTAATAAGCAATGGCCTAGCTCAGGGTTAATTACTGTGGAGCAACAACGGATAGCAGTGATTTTCTTCATTCAGCAGGAACCTGTTTTAACCTTCTTTTGGCTCTCTCCTTCAGGTACTAGATGATTCCTTCATTCCAGAAAATTCATCACGATGGCAATCACATCCTCCCACAGGATCTTATGCGGCGGAGGAAACTGAGATTTCACACCTTTGAAATCGAGGACAAACCAGTTTTCCGTCTCGGCTGAGTAGTTCACGTCTCAGAAACGTTTTGGCTGGCATATCATAATTTTTATGTGGTTTTGGTTGTTGCTTTCATCTAACTATCGAAAGAGACCCACACTGGTCTTTTAATTTTTCATGCTTTTTCTTCTCTCCTTGATCTCCTACAAATTCCAACGCACAGTGCCTCTTTACCCTCTCCTACTTACCCTTTTTTCCTGCTTCCGAGTAAGACTGAATATTTCTCCGCCCTTTCAACTAACAGCCAATATCTCTGTTTCCCTTTCTCTTCGGGAAAAACGCCACCCCACGTGACATATCTTCACCAATCTTTATTAATTTTTTCGGAGCGTGCAATTTTGCACTTACGACGAAAGGGTCGGCTATGGTATAATTTCAGGGTTTATGTCCTTTGGTGACCAAACAGTTCAAATCTCCCGTACCTAGCAAGCAGACACGGTTTCCACGCAACCTTCGGGCGCCTTTTTTAATCCTGGGCTTTACATAATTTAATTCGTTATAAAATAGGAATTAAATTATGGAGAGGTCCTACTGTGCTACAGTGTGTAAATTGTATTATAGAAAGACTCAAGGACCTGTAGAAATTTTCAGTTACCTTTCTAAAAACAGAATTAGTTTATGTTTCTCATATATACGGCAATTTCCACCATTTTAACACTACTATTGTCTTACCAAACGTCTGATGTTTCTATGTAAGAATAGATGAGGTACATAATTCTACATTTTTGTGTGGCGAGATATTTATGTTTCTTTGCGGTAGTGTTTAAACGGAACACACTGCGTTACTGATCTATCAGATGAAAATTTCATATTTAATATAGTACTTTTCCCCTTTTGTATAGTTAAGTAACTGAACTTTTTTAAATTAATTTTTCTGTTGATACTGTTCTTTAGCTGTTCTATTTAATTTATAATTTATTTAATTATATTTTAAGAATATTCACATATAATAGACAGGAATTTTGTTACTTTTTCTATTACGCCCTGGCAGGATATCAAGGCTTATTGTTAAAGCCTAAAAATAGAGGAAAGTCTCGAATTTGACCTCGGAAAGACGATTGAAAAAGTTTTTGAAAATGAAATAGTAATGGGAGGTAAAATAAAAGGAATTTTTGCGTAGGTTGCCTTGAGATTGGACGGCTCAGTACATAACTGATAGTCTCAATGCCAAAAAGGTCCGTTGACCCCGGAACATCCAGAAAGCAAGGACGACGCGTCCGTCGCTTTGTTGGTGCGGGAGGAGAGTTTTAAGTATGAGCGGCGTGTTGTTATTATTTAGCGCAACTATACATGTTTTGACATGCGTCTTGTTTGAAGGCAACGTGACGGCAGGTGTGTCGTGTACAGAAGCGAACGTGATACAACGGTCCGGACCTATAAGGGCAACGCACGCCCTTGCTAAGGGACCGCGCGCGTATTCATTTCGAATATTTCGCGGCGAAGCAGGTCCGCCGTACGTGAGCGATTTTACAATGCGCACGGTAAATAAACAACGCACGCGATGCCGTGGCGAGCATCGGAATGGTCTCTTCCGATGGAGCTGCGCATAATTGTCGATAACTTTGCAGTCAGGCAGGACAAATCACTATCCCATATCCGAGGTCGCGGGATTGACATCTGTCCGGCATCTTCTGTCTTCTGTCGCGTTCAGGTCTCACGGGAAACAGCTGACTCGTCGCATCCTCATGACGAGTTATTGAAAAATCATTCCGTTTAGTATCTGCTAAAACAGCGACGTATCGAAAGTGATAACTCTCGTTGTCTTCATAAGAAAGTGTATCTTCATCATGCCAGATTGGGAATACTGAAAAGCCATATTAGATGACATAAAAACAAAAATTTTCGTTTGTAAAGAAATAAAATCACGACCAAATATATCAGCAAGCAAATTGAATTAATGCGGATACAACGTTTCATCCAATTTTGTGGTAAATATTTAAATGTACGAACTAATTACGTAAATGCATAATAAGCGTCGCGGGAGAAACTCCGCGACACCAAAATAACTCACAACATAATTAGTTTATCTATTTAAAAATTAACCAGTAGTAGTCCACACAGTTAGATGAAACGTCCTATCTATTTTAATTAAGTGTCGATTAAATTTGTTTACCGACATTATTGGCCGTGCTTTTATATATTTACTTAATTTCAGAAAAATTACTTTTGAATTTTTATTTGTATCGCAATGATCTTTTAATCTTGAACGGTTGGAGAAATTTGTACGCAAATTACTTATACTGGATGGGTAAAACGCTACTAAAACCTATAAAGAATTTAGGGAGATTTTCTACTTCTGACTTTCTTATTATCCCGGAAATAGATCTTTTAACTCTTTCAAGGTACTGGCAGAATTTCTGACTAAAATTTATAAATTAACCAACTTTTGGTTGTCATTTTTTAATTCTACTATTCTATTTAAAGTCAAATTTTGATCTTAAGATCGGATGTAGTTTATGATAAGTTCCACTTCAAAAGGTGATATTACTAATTGATTAGTGAAATTTAGCTTTAAAGTTCCTGGGTTCGAGTTCTTAGACCGGTTAACATTTTTCAATTCTCATCTTTCTTCTACATTTAGCTATACGCTCTTTACCTGCGCTTCATTAGAAACATTTCTACTTAGATTTATTTGACGTGCCTTGCCGCCATATTTGGACTTCACGAAATTAAAAAAACGACACATTTAAAGTTATAATTACGATAAGTACACAAAAATATATATCAAAAATATTTAAATATGAAAAGTATTGGATGCAAGTACATTGCATCGTAAATTCATTATTTAAATTTTTCTGGCAATTTTAATATTAATAAGCTTGCTTAAATTTTGTATCGAAATAAATTCAACAAATTTTCTGTCTAGACTGACATTAAGCTAATATAAAAACTTATGTAACTAATTTTAAAATTTAACCATTATTGTAAAAAAGATATTGTATAGAAATTGAAAGTAAAGTCAAATTTACTGTCCAAAAAATTGAGACATAAAAACAATCAGTCTTGAGAAAAGCATAATTAATTTAACTCCAGAACATACGTATTAATATTAATTGGTTCAAGCTTGTAATGATAATAATATTATAATTATCAAATTAATTTATACACTGAATTTTTCATTTAAGGCATGAGAAATATTTGCAGCAAAGGCTTCTGTTTTTTTGGACTGTAGATTTAGATTTGTCACACGTCGTTCATGAATTACGTTAATTAAAAATATGGTTGAGTAAGTTTTACCCGTTTATGTATTATTTTTTAATATTTTATATTGAACTTATTTACCATTATTTACTTTTGTACCTCATTCTTTTTTATCATTAATTTTCATAGCTTTATCATCTCATATGTTGTCTAATAAATGGAAGTGATTACGTTTCACGTCATTGTAAATTTTGACTAACTCAGTAGCATTTATTTAATATTATTTATGAATTATGGAGAATCATTTTAATTTATATTGAATGTAACTTACAAACTTTGTAGTTTCATCTCTGAAGTTGGAGTTTTATTCGTCTTCATTAAATTCAGATAACTTTAGTACTTTAGTATTGGTAGAACGAAACTTCGTTGTTTATATAAGATATTATGTATCTGTATAGAATTAAGTTGTAATATTTCAGTAAACTTTATTTTTATGTCTTAAACGGACGCTAATAATTACATTGTATTTTAGGAATGTCACATAATTTTCAAATCATTCGTTTGAAAGAGGTTTACCAAAGACATCTTAAGGAAAGTTGAAGCAGCAGTGCAAACTCTGAAGTCCATCTCGCAATATTAGCATAATCATCCGTTTCCTTGTGACCAGGAAAAGCCAGAGGCGGTAATGAAGTGCTAAACATTATTCCTGTCTTCATACGTTTCCCAATAGAACGTTGCATAACGTATGACTGGACGACAGCCTCCGCGTGTTTTGGCGAGAGAAACGTTTAGCAACATCTTAGTGAGAGAGAGACTGAGAGAACTCTCATCTCTCTCTCTCTTTCTCTGTTGCTGTCTGCTTCTGCTATCATCCGTTTACATGCCGCTTGCGAAAGGTTTTTTCCCGGCTAACAAATAGCCCCAGGCTGCGATAATAGCCACATCCTTTATTCGCCAAGGTGTAAAATGCGTATTCGTAACGGTAGCAATCAAACAGGTTTTATGATGCCCAAAGGTAATATATGTATAATTAGATCAAACACAACTATCGCCTTAACGTGCATTCAGCGTCTGAGGATTATTTCGACATCATCTGTCACATGTTTTACATATACAATTACAGAGATAAACCTGTAAAATGAAGTGTTAGTTATTCGTCCCTATAATTATTCGGAAAATTTACTTTCGATGCGCGTCGTTCATAACTTCGGCTTTGACGATCCATATAATAAATTGTTTAGCATTCCTTCTGTTTACGTTCTCAAGGTAAAGTGAAGGCACTGAGGTTTCTTTCCTTAACATTATCCCCAAGGCTTCTTTCTCTTTCTGGAATCGGATCTAATGGCCTTTAGACGCCAATTATGAACCACAATTTATCATCGTAAGAAGTTCCAATTATGTACAATTAGTATCGTGACTTCTGAAGTAATTTAAGTGTTGGGTATTTTCAGAATTTAATAAAGATTTACGTCACATTTCTTCCTCCTTAAGTATTAAAAATAATTTTGTAATGAATAAACGATAAGTCATAACAAGAAGAGAAGATTCAAATTCTACTCAGAATTCATCATTTTTATAATTTCTTTTGTCAATACTTATTTTAAGCTTTAAAGTTTATACTTTCTATTGTATACCTGATGAATTCGTATACTCATGACAAAGATTGTGTAGTTATAGTTTTTGTTAGGTTATTAAATAAAATATTTTCTGCAAGTTTTTTTAATTCGTAGATTTCTTCAATAGCTTCTTCCTCTGAGGCACTTGGGGGCATACAAACTTGTATTATTATCGTTGGCTGTGGTTTTGTGTCTAACTTTATGGTAATTAGCCTTTCAGTATATTGTTCATAATTGCTTATTCGTTGCCGCAGCCATTTATTAATAACAAGACCTACCCCTGCATTCCCTCTATTAGCATTATTATTATCTATTCGATATTCGCTTTTTCTACAATAATCCGATCAAATATTTTTTCTTCCTGCCATAAGTTCACTAATTCATATTATATCTAATATTAACCTTTGAATTTTGAAATTCTCTAATCTACCAACATGGCTTAAACTTGTGACATTCCACTCTCCCATTCGTAGCACGTCACTTCTGGTCTTTTTGATGACACTCTTCTGAGTAGTTACCTCCCGGAGATCCGAATGAGGATTATTTTACCTCCGAAATATTTTACCCCAGAGGCTGCCATCATATTTGTTATGCATTTAGCGTTACACGTCTAAGAAAAATTAAAAACACTATTAAAATTTTAGTCAGGTTATTTTATTAAATATTTTCTGCGACATTTATTTCTTCGTATTTCAAGTTACGTCCTCAGGTGAATTATGTATTCATTAGTCTTCAATATTAATCAGTTGGGCAGAAAAAGACCGAATAAGATATTAGAATAAGAGACAAGAGGGTCGTGTAAAATTAGCATTAGAAGAAAGTTATGTAAGAACAGAAGTGGGAGGAAAGTGATGAGAAAGGGACAATGTGGTATGTGATAGCTATGTAGAAATAAAGAGGCTTGCGCATAATAGTTTAGCATGGAGGGTTGCATCAGACCAGGCTTAGGACTGTATACAACAAAAACAACAACATACTTATTTACTTATTATAAAACTAAAATTAGTTATACAGTTATTATTCATAAAATAATTACTCATAGTCCTCTGTTAAACGTAACCGTTTCTTCTTTTACTTTTTGAAACTATTCGGTTTTGTAGAAGCCTACAACAAATTTTCTCAGTATTATCCAGGTTAATAGATGTTAACTAATGAAACGAAGACGTAACTGGATCCTATTTACTTGTTGCAGGTTTTTCTCTTAAATTATTTTATCGAATTTGAAAATTTTGTAAATTATTACACATATGACATAAAAATATATAAATATTATATTTATCTAAATTTCTCGTAACTCTGTTCCGTTGTTCAATTTGACAATAAAGTGTCTTTGTTCTGATTGATTAATCGGCTCTTTTTAGTAAACGAACCGTATTAAAATCCGAATTTCGAATCTATTTAAATACTTTTTAACATTATTGCTCTGACGTACGTGCTTAAATTTCAGCCCAGTTATGAAATTCTATGAAATCTCAGAAGTATATTTCCACGGTATTTATGATAAATAATAATAATTCAAATCCTTACCCGTGACTTTTCTGAAATGTCAGTTAATTGACCCCTCTATTTGAATTTGGTTTCATAATTTTTTCTGCTTACAGGTCATTATTGTTCTAAAAATAGAGAATTTCTCCCTAAATTTATTAATGTCTTGAATAATTTCATGGTAAAACTATTGGTGGTTCGGTCATTACTTTGTTTTTTCGATTAGTTCTCCTACAGAAATAAGTTTCTTATTTCTTGACCAAAATATGGTTAATTTCCATTTTCATATATATAATTTCCATTTTCATATATATAATTTCCATTTTCATATATATATATATGTATATATGGTTATATATATAAACATCTTTATATTTTATAAATACTTCTTTGAATTTCAAGTTACGTCCGTAGTTGAATTATCTATTCATTTACCTTCAGTATTTATCAGTCAAGCATAAAAATTCCGAATATGAATTCTGACTCAATTATTTCAATTGTCAATTTTTATGATTGTTTTGGAGAAAAGGATACTCAAAAACCTAGTCGTATGGCTGAAAATTTATTTTAAAATCCATATTTCATTCGACAACTAGTTGAGGGAATTTTTATGTGTATACTTTTGGTAAACCTGGTGGGAAATAGATACTTCAAAATAAATTATTTTTAAGGAATAAAGAGGCAAAGGACTAATGAAATTCTCAATATTTTAAGTTAATACTGGAAAGCGACCTGTGCTGCAAATTGAGTAAAAACATTGAGTATTTCATTTCTCAGTTTACTGTACGTAGACTTATGGATAGTAAACCGTGGTTGCTGTAATTGGAAAATGAGTTGCCGCTATGCTAAAAGGAACAACATAAACGCGAGAGGAAACCGGCCGCCATGACTTTATGCACAGGCCTTGTCATAATTTGGAAGAGCAATAAAATTATTTTAAACCTTCAACGTTATTTTTCTTTTAACGACCATAGCTTCGCAGAAACTGCTCCGGAGGTGGAGGGGATTATGGACCGTGCTCTTTTACTCATTGTTATACGTGACAAGAGTTGGACATTCGTGTATAACCTACTATGAAATGATGCACAGCGTCAGATCTAAAATACAAATCAGGAATTGCACTTTAAATTTCGCAATTCGTAGAAAAAATATGTTACTGTCGTGTCTCTTTATTTTTTTTATCAATTTTCTCATCAGACAGTTTCCACAATTATATTATTATAATAAATTTGCCTAATAAGTTGCCTTTTCTCATACACAGACATGTTTTAAATCACCTCCAAAGATATTTTTCAGCGTGATTTATTTTATACGGATGTTTTTCTTTTTTTTTGGAATTATCTGTCATTACCATTCTAACGACTAGTTCTGTCAAAATTAGCTCATTTTTAATCAAACCAGGTTCAAATTAAGATTTTTTACTGTTATTTGAAGAAGCTGGAGGATACGGGCAGGCACAAGTTAGACTATATAATGGTGAAATAGAGACATAGGAAAACGTACCGAGGAGATTTAAACTCCGACCGTAATTTGCTGATTATAAGATGCAAACTGCAAAGGAAAAAACTCAAGAGAGGGAATTAAAACATATTGATGGGTATTACAAAAACTGAAACAGCAGGAGGTGCTTCAGAATTTTAAACAAAATATCAAGAATAGATTAAGAGAGAAACAATATAGAAGAGAAACGGGCACTGTTAAAAGAAGAAATGACTAGAGCAGCCGACGGAAAAATATGAAGAATAGCTCAGGCCCATAGAAAAGCATGGATAACACAAGAAATAATAAAAATGATTGAAGAAGGGCGTAAATATAAAAAATAGTCAAAAGAGCAATAAACGACTGAATAATGAGATAGATAGGAAGTGCAAAGTAGCCAAAGAGGCTTATCTGCAAAAAATCAAAGAAACATTCGAAGAAAGAAAAATATTTTCAAGATCCTAAGGAGAACGGGAAGTCAATTCTAGAAAAAAATAATAATAAAACGCAGAAAGATGGAAGGAATATCTATAACAGCTGTATTATGGTGGAAATATAGATCAGTCAATAATAGAATAAGATGAGGAGGTAAATGATGAAGAGTTGGGGCCTTATATGGGTGCGAAACGTGGACGGTAGGAGTTGCAGAGTGGAAAAGAATAGCTTTTGAAATGTGGTGCTATAGGAGAACGCTGAAAATAAGATGGCTAGAATTACTAACGACGAAGTTCTAAGCAAAATAGGAAAGACTTTGGCCAAGATAAGGGATAGATTAATAAGCCACGTTTTAAGACATGAGGGTCTTGTAAAATTAGAATTAGAGGGAAATGTGTGTAGTACGAATAGAATAGGGAGGCCAAGGGTGGAATGTGCTAAGCATATTAGAAAGGATGTGTGATGTAGTAAGAATAGAAGAGGGAGGAAAAGGATGGAATATCCTAAGCATGTTGAGAAGGATGTGTGAAGTGGTAGTTATGTGGAAATAAAAAGGCTTACGTAAGATAGTTTAGCGTGGAGGGTTTTAGGACTGAATACTACAATATCAAACACTATTATTAGCCATAAAGCTCCTAATATATAATGAAAATTATATTTATTTCCTATAAGTGGTAATTTTTATTTACGGTGTTCGTATGATAGTATACATTATATATATATTAATTTAATATAGAATTTAGTATATAATCAGTTGATCGTAAGGCACATTCGGATAAATTCGAAACTTTGTTTTGTGTTTAAAGAATGCTGACAAAGCCGGATGTCGCTTTGATGTTTGGCCGATATGGTGATATATATTAGGATACTCGATATATGCGTCGGTCAGAGGAGCGTCACAGAGGACATCATTAGCAAGCGTCATCGGGTCAGAGGCTGGACTTCATTTGACATCCTGAACGACAATCATCAGCCGAGACTAACTCTCACGGTCACGAATTAGACCATAATGTCGTGATTTCTCAATTCTTCTCTTTCTGGCATCCAAAAATCCAAATTTCACCTCAATTTTAAAACTGCCATTTAAATGTCATTGGTCCGACTCAAGCCAAACTGGAACGATTGAAGTTGGCTACATAATCGACTAGACTATTTTTTTTTGCCACATAGTTCATATATAGTATGCCCGTCTTCCGCAGCGTCGATTCCGGGTAACTTAATTCTTCTGCCATTTTTATGAACCTGATACTGATTCCCCACTCAAGCTTCCCAAACGCAACTGTTTAACGTTCTATATTGTCACTGTACACGTCGGCTCCCTTTCTGTCATATTGCAGGAGGCATCACCAGGTCGATAGCCTTCCTGAACGGTCATGAGAAGAACTATGTAGTATCTTACTTCCAGGTACATAGAAACCATTTCAATCGATTGATAATATTTCACCACTGACCAGTTTCAACATCGCATTTCCAAATACTTCATTACGTTACTTATAGTGCTAAATAACTTCATAACAACGCGTAACGTTCGAGTTCTCTGTATGTTAATTATGTACGAAGGTTGTGGAGGTGCGCATCGTAGAATAAAATTGAAGCAACTGTATTTTTCGTGTCTTGTGATTTATTTATTCAACTAAGAAAAATTACGTCTGTTTTCTCATTATATGCAACGCCACAGAGCTGTACTGTACATTTTCTAAATTATTAAAGTGGATAATATTTTTGTTTTAATTTAATAATTTTGTTAAACTAAATTTTTCCGAGCCAGAAAAGGTAAGGGTTCGTTGCCTTTCAGGTAACGATCTAAGACCCGGCATGAAAACATCTATAGATGTGGCCTTATGAGAGATTAAGAAGCCGCGTTGGACTCACACAGGTGTTATAAATGTGGTGGATAAGCTTCTGTCCCAACATTTTGGCACGTCTGGTAATTTTCCCACGGACAGTGGAATGGTCTGGTGCGTGCGACTTTGGGTGAGGCTATGAACTCTAAAATTTAATATGGGTTCCTTCTGACAAAAATTTGAATCGGGAATGGAAATCGGAGGTTTCGAAGTTGGCGAAAAAGATTAAGAGAGTTAGTTGTTTAGGAGTCGTTGGAAAGGGTTGGAATTAGTTGTTGATGTTATCTGTGGAGATGTGGAGAAGGTGTTGAAGTTAAATGCGGAGAGATGAATATTTGTTGACGTTAGCTTCGAAAAGACGGAGAAGTTGTGGACGTTAACTGTGGAAAGATGAACAGCAGAGTTGTTAAAGAGTTGTCGAGAAGAGTAGTTGTGGCGTTGTTATCAAGTTGTTGCTAAGGAGGAGTTGTTGTTAAGTAATGGTTAATAAGATTTCAGACAGAGAGGACAGTATTTGATAATATTTCAGCCAGGGCAGCTGTCAAAGGAACGAGAAAAGGAAAGTGCTGAAAGAGATATAAATTTTGGAGCGAACTTGAAACATCTGGTAGGTATCCACTTCAATGACTTCAAAGGTTCTGGCCAGATCTATCTACGAGATTCGGGTGTCGGCTTTGGTAAAGTACAAATGAACCATAAAACCCACAAAACTGTCAGCTAAAGGCCACAACAGTCATTGCCACCATCATTTAGTGTTCGGAATGTAAAGACGAGGTATTAGGACCCACTATTTTTTCCCCTTGAGAAAAGGATTCAGTTTGTTTTGTCATTAATGAATTTTAACTGTGAATTCATTCCCAAATTGCATAATTTTTTAAAAAAAGAGCAGGGAGACAAGTCTTTCTATTTATTTTATTTATTGTTTTCTTTTGTTAAATATATTTTAAATTTTTAACATTCTTATTATTAAATTACCCTGCTCTGTTAATTTAAAGTAAAATCGAAACAACTCATAAAACGTTACAGAGTAAAGTTCTGAAAGAAAAGAACATTGCATTCTGCATTCTGAAGAGATAGTGTTTCGTCTTTTGCCCTAGTTAATATACATTACTGCTAAGCCGAAACATCGCGAAATGTGAAGTGATGGTCGCAACAAGATATTAATCCAAGACAGGTTGAGCGGTAGATGGCACGAACACTTGTTAGGTATTGAGGAGAGGCATCAGATGCTACGTACTGAGGAGAGGATGAAGTTGTTAGCTATGTAGAAGATGAGGTGGGTAGTTATCGTGACGAGGATGAGACTTGCTTGTGAAATTAGAGAAGTTAGACGTCAGCCGTAAGGGAGTTAGTTGTCGCTAGATGTAATATGTGAGCAGTTAGAGGTGAGATATTAGTTAAGAAAATTTAAAGGCCAATCAAAAGTTGAAACTTGATATAGACTTGGTAAGAGATGCGCTGGCTTCCAGTATATATTTATTCAGTCTTGTTTGAATGAACTAGTAATTTTGGCCAGGAAGTGTAACGTACAGATAAGGAACAGATGACACTCGTCAATTTTCATCGTGTGAAAGGTAAAGTTGTTAAAATTAAATTTAAATTATAATTAAGGACGACATAATTTTAATTTTTATTCCTATTTATTTGATCCCCGTAATTTTTAAGTCAGCCTCAGTAATATCCAAAGCTCCATTAAAAATATCTATTTATTATTTATTATTATTTTTATCAAGTTCGCATACGACCAAATAATTTTGCAAATACCATTATACAAACAATATATTTATAATTCTGTAATTTTTATTTGTAGAGATGATCATGGAAAGATTAATGATCAAAAGCAGTTATGTGAAATTTTTAACAGAATTAATAAACAAATACTATTCTTTGCAGTATTGAATATTATCGAGACATTTAAACGCATGAGGATCCAATACGCAAATTTGTATTCCTTTTACATACAACACCTTTGTGAAACCACGACGAAAAGATCTGTATTGCAAATTAAAAGATAATACAGAATCAAGTTTTCAAGTTACTGATGAATCAATAATACGGAAATACTACAAAATCATTTAAAATCCTTCATTCTAACAACCGAGAATCAGAACTCTTCTAAGTTATATATTGTACGATTAAGCACATTTTAAAATAAAAAGACTCAGAAAAGTTGAGAACAACATAAACGTTTCTCGAGATATTTGATCAATACAGCGATGCAAATTATTCCAAAATTTAGACAAAAGTTTATGTTCTCTTCTTTCTTCCCAGAAATAAATATAATACAAACTAAAACATTAATTATGCAAGGAATTGTTTATTGGGTTTAAAATGCGTAGTATTTGTGTCACATCCGGGATGAATTATTAATGAACCTTTATATGAAACAATAAAATTCAGTCGAGTTATTTTCAATTATAAAAAATTGCCGCATTAAAAATGAATTCTGATTATATATTTACAATATAAATATTAAATAATATTTTGAATAAAACTACATCATGTATACGTTGAGGGATTAGAGTGGTCTGAAAAATGGAAACAAAATAAATGCTAAAAGAATGTCGGGGTATTTATTTTGACGAGTTTCATAAATATAATGACTCTTATTGTAACAATTTATAACAGAAATAGAATATTATTAGTTTAATTTGAAAAAAGTGATTTATTTCACTTCGAAAGGTATGGAACCAAGCAGTGATTAGGTTTGACGTTGGGTTGTTCAATTTATAAATGAAAATTTATCATTTTCTTAATCTTTGTTTCGTACCCGATATTTTTTAACATGCTCACTTTTTCCAATTTGGAAAGTAAGATAATAGTGGAATTCCCTATTCTTATCAGTCACATCAAATTAATTAACCAAAACTATAGATAAATTTTGATTCCAAATTTATTCAATTTTCCAGGATCTTTCGACATTGCCATAGTCATCTACAAATTTAAATACTAGACCATTTAAACGCAAAACACAATATAGATTATGATAATGTTAAAATTATACATAAACAAAATAATGTAATTAAAAGATAAATTTTAGAATATATTTTTTTTTTCAAAAACGATAATAGTATGAATTTCAGAAAACAAAGTGATGAAATATCAAAACACTACGCCAGTAGTAGATCAAATTTATAGAGTTATAATTACAAAAATGTTGTTTTGGACTTACACGTGTCAAATATCGCTCTACAATATTCGACAAGTCGATTTGCATATTGCGATTAATACCGACACTTTAGGTGATTTAAATTTTGGGAATGGCTAAGTTTTAACAAAATATGGTCTCATTGGAAACAAACTTTTCATTGTAAATTTCGACAACTCATGTATGTTGCCGATTTTGCTTGGTTAGCGCAGGAGCGAAAAAGTTATTGAAATTATATATATATATATATTTAAAATTATATGATAAATGAGGGTATGCATAATATTTTAAGATTGAAATCACGAAGAAAAAACCAATTTTTTATATTCTATATATAAAAATACATATTTTTTGTTTCAAATAATTTGTATTTAAGTTTTTAGATGACCATGACAATGCCGAAAGCTGGAAAATTAAATGAATTTGGAATAAAAATTAATCTATACTTTTTGTTAATTAATTGATATGAATTATAAAAATTATCATACAAAGTCAAAAATCAGTCTTTTAAAAAAATTAAAAAATTCATTGAAGAAAGTAATCTATTGTATATTTCTACCCAAGCCCTCATTATCCCACCCAGGCCTTTAAAAATATTCTATTATTTTTATACTCTTCCTTACCACAAACTTTCCAGCTGTATCTTGCAGTCTTTGAGTTGTATTTATATATTAAATATATTTGTTAACAAATTAACTTTGAAAGATTATTGGATTAGAGAAGTCAAGCCTTAAATACGCATGATATATATATAATGTTAATAAATATCTAAATACCTGCTGATGAGTGTAATAACACTCCCTAAGTAATGTCATTATTAAAAACGGAACCAGTACAAAATTTCTTCTACTTATCTGTAGATCTCTTCGGATGCATCACTTTGTAGAATCTGATTCAACACGCTGATGCGCAAGAGATATACTGATAAGTAGAAGAAACGTTGTGCTGAATCTGTTTTTAATATCGTCTGTAGTTAGGTAATGTTATGGTAGATATATAATTAACTAGTTTACTGGTCGGCGTTGTTCGTGAACTTATTTATATTATCCCGGTGCACATGGAGTGCATTTGTTTACTTGTATATTTACCACGTCACGTCTCTTTAACCCGATGGAGTTTTTAATTAATCATAACATCATGATGATTCAGTACTTTAATCAAATCACTTTCCTGCTATATAAAATAAGCACGCTACATTTAAACTATCAGATAGATACAGTAAAAATATCCGCGGTAATTTAATGGAGTTAAAATTTTCCGGTTATATTAAAAGAGTCAATAAATCACGCGACGAAAACACCTGTACCATAATGAACTAAAGAATTCTCTCTTTATTTAATTCTCTCATTTTTCCCTATCAATTACAAGGTGTTTCTGAAGAGCAAGAAAATTCTTCCTACGCGTCAATTTACTTAAAACGCTAAATTCAAAATCCTACCCGCAAAGAAGATTGGAAGAAACTATGATTCCCTTCCTTAGACTCTTTACAGTCGCGAATGGCCGTAGCGATTATAAAAAAATAGGTAGATTTAAGATATAAAAAATCTAAAAAATAAGTAAATCCACCAACTCTTCAATACAAAAAACATTAATTACTTTTAATGACGCTATTTTTTTAAAGATCTGACTTTAAATTATATCCTCACATTTTACACGGCGTATGTAAAGTCTATTAAATCATTACGTTTTTCGTATCTAACCAAAAATTCAAATTACACACATAACCTAAGATTCTGAAGAATTATCTCTTAAATTATTCCCACAGTCTTCTCAATTGACAGAAAATCGCTTAAATTATAATGATTAAAAAATCTTACCTAAGGTTTTATCTTCTTTTTTTATATTTCCTTGAGTCCATGTTCTAAGATATAATGGGTAAATTCCAGTGTGAAATTTACCGTCGTTTAATAAATATGTCAAGTTAAAAGGCGGTTCCAATCCAAGTGGAAATATAATAACTAACGGATTTAAAAAAATTCTTTATAGTCTTTATCATCATCGTATTTTACAGGTCATAATTTATCAAATGTATACTTGGATATACAAATATATATATATATATATATATATGAAATTTGGGGAATTTCTCAGTATTCAGTGGTCGGTGATGACACAAACTTGCACATGCTGATACTTTCGAATATTTTTTATCCATAATTCCTTCTCGTGTGTTCTGGGGGGTTCACACTTTTCTCCTTCTGCGTCCGTCCAGTATTATTCTCGGTATTTTAAGAATATGTTTTTGTCCACGCTTTTAAATCTGTATAAGGAAAATGAAACAATTATACATAATTATTATTGCGATTTAATGCTGAATGCTAATGAAATCAGAAAAGGATCACTGTCATTTTATGTGGATTCAAGGCGGTTTTGCAAGTTTTTAACCCACGAGTGAGGTAGGAATAATTGTTCTATTTTATGACGCGGCTAGAAACAATAATAGGAAATTTCGTTATATCTCATTATTAAAACCGAAAGGACTGCCTCATTAATATTTCAAAGCACATTGTGATATTGACGTCAGTGCAAAATTATGCCAGCTTTTGTGCGGATCTTATGACTTCTCCGGAAGAGCAGACGAGCCGGCCGTCACTTTAAATTCCACTTTGTGCCCCTCCCATTCAGCTAGCGAAACTCGCCTAACGAAAGCAAGCAAAACAATTTGCAAGACAAAACAGGGCGTGAAGACTTTTTAAGGCTCCGCATTCTAGTTCCTCTTTTTTTTCCCCAGTCTCTGTCTCTCTCTCTCTTATCTGCTTGCGTCCGTGTTTCTCCTTCACCTTCACGGTCCGTCTCTTTCTGGAGCACTTTCCTTACCACTACAGCTGTTACTCCGTTCCGCTTCGGTCCTATTATCACAGTTAATTATTATACAGTTAGGCATTAGAATATAATGACGGGCACGCCGATGGCAGACACATTACACACGGGCATTTGAGCGGGCGGTCGCCATTCAATCCCCGGCTACAGTTATGCGCCGCATATCACACAATACCGAGCTTTGTCCTCGGTAACGGCCTCACATTTGCGCCGTATCGGAATGGCGGAAGATTCTTTCTGTTGCAGACGCCCATCCCGCTACAAGACGTACGTGGGCATTGTCCATTCGCGCTAATTTCTGAGTGCCACGGCGTTCTATGAAGCTGCCTCACGGTGGGAAAATGATTCTGCGGATTTACATCCATCAATAGCTTGGCCTGAAAATGATTCCAGAAGTCACGAAGAACCTAGTAAGGCACGTAAAGCGTAAATTCAAGACAGACTTTGACACGTAATCATTTTCCTCGGTCCTTTATCACGGCTCCCTTTCGGAGCAAAAAGGGAGACATTATAATTATATCCGGCTCATATAATAGAGCAAAACTACAAGCCTTTGTCGAAAATGGTCGGAGTTCCACAGTGTATTATTTTAGGTACTCTCTCATTAACGCATTAAACTCTTAATCTGATAGTACGAGTTTACTGACATGAACACTACATTAAAATGTTATATTTAAAAAATTTAAATTAAAAAAGGGAAAAAAATTAAATAAACACCAGTGGTGAAAAACAATATTTGTTCGCATGTATATAAAAAGAAATTGGTTACAAGCACTAGTCATTTGACGAACGTCACTAATGACGACCTGAATGACCATTCTAATGTGACGCTTTGGTTATGAGTCGACAAAATATCGAAAGCTTGTAAACAATAAATAATTAATTAATTAATTAAAGCCTTTATTCAGTCATTAATTTACTGCAAAATTAAAACAGTTTTGTTACTCAATTCAGTTTCTTACAACAGGAGCTTTCTGTTACATTATCACCATATTCAACGGAATCTCCTGTTGTAATAAACTTAATGAGCGGAAAATATCAATAAACAATCAAAAACTCGGCTCTATTATTAATTTTAATTTCACTCCACTTATGAATAAATATTCCTTTCGTCGTATAACACTTCACAGTAGCCCCGCCGTAAACTTAAAATTTTATTACAATCCTCGGCCACGATCCCACAGCTTACTGTCTCTCTCCCAACAACATTTTGCTCAATGCTTAAAGATTATAACTATAATCCGTCCGTTTTACTGGGGTATCATAATCACGACTCTTGAAATTTTATCTCATAGTGTTTGGTTTGGTGTCCGCTCTTCTACTGTTCGTCATCTTCACTGAACAAACCGAAAAATGGTCTCCTAGACATAAATTACGTCTCCCCATCGGTCCTTCGAATATCCCTCTACGTAGCAAAATACGCAACTTTGCCCGAACCTTAATTTCCAAAAATTATCTTTGGCCTTCTCAATTTTAGCTCATTACAAGCTCCTGTTGTAATAAACTGAATTAAGGGACAATTTTATATAATATTTATTATAACATTCTTAATTAAAATAGTGGTGTCTCCGAAAGTTCCTGTTTTAATAAAATAAATGGAGTGCCAAAAATGTTTTACTTTTGTAGTAAATTCAGGACTAAATAAAGGTATTAATTAATTCAATATTTGAAGAATACGTCCAGTATAAGGAAGTAATGAGAATGAATAATTATTTGAATTTAGAGTATTGTTGGTTTATATATGTGCTCAAAATTTGTAATCAATAAAAAGTGTCGCATTATAAAGCAGATAATTTTTAATGGAAAACAATTCAACGCGGATTAATATCTAATTCTAGAGGCGACTCATATCTTTAGATGCATACGCTAATCCACGCCGAAAGCCCGGAAATTTATATATTTACTTTGTAATTGAATAAAAAGTTCTAACCCGGGTCAAAATAGAATTTAAACCCGACGTATCGATTCATCTTTATCAAGTAAATGGCAAGAACGTTTTATTCAACAAATTCACTGGGGAAACCTATGATCTACTTTGCAATTGTTTCTCATAAAGGGCTCTCTCCTTCGAATGTAGAACTTTTTATCATTAATGTTAACCAATTTGTTCTTGTCACTGAGAAGTAAATAATATATCTCGACAGTTGCATAAATCTTTGTTAATTCTCAGAATAGTAAAACGTATTGTCCAGGTATGAATCACAATGTGTTATGCCATCATCAATAACGCTCAGCATTACAGGAAAAAGTTCACAAATCTCAAGCTGATCAGAGTCGAGTCTGTGGAACTTGCAATTGCTATGACCAAACTCAAATCTCCATGCAAGTTAGAATATAACTCATCCAAAACTATTATTTAAAATGTAATAAGAATACTTAAATTACGCCCTCATTCAAAAGATGTGGCGTGTTTACTCTCCGATTGACAAATTAAATATTGCAGCCATCTTGCTTTTATTCGTTGCTCAACAAGCGACAATTATTCCATTAATCCTTCACTCAATATAATGTTGTTTCATCTCTCTTAAAGCAAACATTTATATAATTCTTAGTGCCAACTGGCTAGATAAACCAGCGATAACAATGACTCGCGTCAGAAAATTTATCTCAGCATACAAAAACAATTTAGCAATTAATGCAGTTTGATTGATTACATTGCTAATAGAAATAGTATGGATAGTCCTGAATAATGACGTATATTACATATTATTATTATCAGATTTTTATGTACATAGTTTGTCTCTAAAAAGTAATTCTGACAACGAATTCTACAGTATGTCCAGCAACTCTGGCCGTCACTGGAAATGTTTTGCTAACCGTCTGATGAAGGGAGCGGTGCCTCTGAAAATTCAATAATTTCAAACCCTACATGGAGCCAGCCATCTGTTATCTTCAGGTAAGTCACCAGCTTTTATTCTCTCTTTCCTTACTCTCACTTCTGATTTATGGAGTTATATTATTTTAATAATCCCACAAGTAAAGAAAGTGTATTTCTAACCTGAGACTAGGATAATGTCTATGATTAAATATATGATTTCATTCAGATTTCTATTGGAGAAATTAGGTACTTCATTTTTCGTAATCATTGATAGCGTTTGTAATTAAAATCATGGATTCAAAACCAGATCCGTATCTTCTGTCAGATCTGTTAGAGATCTGTTCATTATCAAAGATCCTTTTGAATAGAAAACTAACGTGTCGATGTTGCGGCCCACACGAACAGGATAAGATCAAGAACAGCTGAAGGTAAGTCAATGAATTTTCATATTTCTTCCATGTTAAAGTACAGCATACGGAGTGGGGGATCTCAGAGGAGTGTCCAAAACTCGTTTCAGTTCCTGGCTACGGATAACGTCATTGTCTTTAGATTAATAATACTTTCTTCAGTAACATCATTGGCACTTATTCATGTAGTTTAATGCAATTAATAATCAGTTCGCCCAACTGGAAACCTCATATAGCAGAACGACAGTTTCTTTGAAGAATACAAAAGACTCATTATTACCTTTTTTTTAGATTTCCACGACCAGAATGTTCGCTCTGCAACACTCCGCTATCCATTCAACATGTCGTATTCGAGTGTAACAACCTCAACATCAGAACTAAAACTATTACTCCTTTCTCTAGATTAGACATATGCAACAACGCGGTGGAAATACCCAGCCTATTAGAATTCATTAAAGAAGCTCAACTGATCAAAGAAATTTAATAAACATAAAACGTAAAATCCAAAGCCATGTAAGTCGGGTCGCATCAATTGTTGATGCGACCATAAATAATCTAATAAAAATATGGCATTCTTTGGTTTCGTACTCTGTGTCACTTTTATTACGCTATATACCTAATCAAAAGTGTAAAATATGTTTAGTTTTTAATTTTATTACTGTATTTGAGCATAATTAAACATAACTACTTAACATGTATAATAATTGTGATACGTTTGAGCAATCTCAAAATAAATTAAATCTAAATAAATGTAAATTTAATAAATCAATCATCTGATAATTAAGAATATAAAATAAAAATTACAGATGATTTGTCAGTAAATAATTTTAATTAACATTTATTTAATATATATTTGTGACGTTTCGCCCATATTTGAGGACAATGTTAAATAATATGTGGATAATATATTTTTAAAAGCGTCGGGGACTGCGTCATGCGACGGATGCTAATTTTATGGTCTTTATTTAATAAACTTGTGTATGAAGAAATTGTAATTTTTCATTAAACATTTTTCTGACTATTAATGCTTGTCATTTTTGTAGTTCTTTCAAAACTAACTGACAGAGCTTCTATCAGTGGCTCGATTTCTGATCTTGAGAGATCATATCGAATTTAAAAAATAATTTCAAGCGTATAGCTGTCAACTAAAGGATGCGTGAATTTTCGACCATATTTTTAAATAATATCTTATTTACCTTTGATTTGAATTGACGGTCCACGCCTCTGAAGCGAAATGATAAAATAGTAGATATATAGTTCTTCGGGGGTCAAAGAAATATTTATCTACATGACGTTTCGATGGTCAGCTCTGCAATAGTTTTCAAGTGAAGTGCCGTCCTGTAGTTTTTGTGTCGCTTATATTCCTCATCGTAATGCGTGTCATCTCCATCAAATGATATCTTTTTGTTTTCCGTACTACAAATGAATCTTCTTTCACGAACATGCCGAAATTAACTTTTACGCATGTTGTTTCCTCAGACACTGCTCTCTCACCCCGACTTTCTCAGGACACCTCCCCGGACGAACTGTTCAAATACAATGCACTCCAGGCAATAAATAATGTTGTAAACGGTGACGTTTCCCGCCTACTCGGCCTCAACAAACCACCCTCGTTTTTCGTCCTGCTGTACGCAAATAACAAAAACTAAATTATTTTTGCTTTACCCGTTCAATGTAGGGGCCATGAGTCACCACACCACCATCGAATTGTCGTGGCTTAAGCTTTCTTTAACCCAAGGGCTATTTATCCGGTATACACACCGAGACAACCTATGATCTTTGATATTAAAATATTGTTAGTAATAAAGCTGAATAACAAAGTGATCGTAATTTTATAAATATCATAACGTGGCAATGTAGAATATATTAAATTAGTTCATCTTGTGTAAACTATTGTTCAGAAAATTCACTTTAAAGTAAAGGTGGAAATTAAATTAATTGTATTTTCATTGTTAAAAGGTTAATAATTTATAAAGACGAAGTGTAATACACATTAAAGATTTTTAATTTGGTCAAGCCTGAAAGCTAATGTTGGGACAATAATTATGGAAAAGCAGTATTGAAAGTATAAATTAATTTTGTAGATACCGAAGGAGAGAAAAATTATGTCTATATGCAATTTAAACTATTTTTACATTAATTTTAAGTAAGAGGTCATGCCATATATTTAGGCATAATATTCGTTAATCTGGTAACTTATTATCGGTTGGTTTTCAACACAGTTTATTTTATCACTTACATAAATATTTGTATGGACTCAACTGATTTGTTTCATATACTGAAATATCAAAAGTTACAGGCTGTTACGGTAAACGTAACGCTGTCGTGACAAATATCCACGTGACAAGTTCCGCACTCTTTACTCGTACCTCGGATTCTCGTAAAGCGAGTCAGGTTTCTCCCTATTTGTCCAGCTGTAGTGGATCCTGTCCCAATACCGAATATTTTCCAGGTTGACCTGGGTCAGAAACGGGACTGCCGGAACTCTGTTACGCCGGGGTTGTGTTTTAGTGATACATATAATTAGCCATAAAAGGGAGTAGCGAAACACACTGGCTGTGGGCACAGCCTCAGACAGTCTGCCACTGCCATCTAACTGTACCTTGTGTGCAAGACGCGACTCACTACTAGTATCCACACTACATCACTTCAATCTTCATGAATTACACATTAAATGTTAAGTAAGGTGAACAACAAATTAATTTTATACCCTAAGAACAGGATGTGGTCCAAACTAACCGACATCATTTCCTATCCGAATTCGTTTACTAATTTTTTTTCTCCCTTCGCAAGAAATTCACATCCAAAACATCACAATTTGAATACAATCTTCAACTTTGTCCTTAATTTATTAATTGTTGTTGTTTTCGTATTCAGTCCTAAGACTGGTATCACGCAACCCTCCATGCTAACCTATCTTGCGTAAACCTTTTCATTCATCATAACTAGCACAACCCACATCCTCTCTAATCTGCTAAACGTATTCTATCCTTGGCCTCCCTCTTCTGTTCTTACCACACACACTTCCCTCTAATGCTAATTTTACGAGACCCTCGTGCCTTAAAACGTAGCCTATTATTCCATCCCTTTTCTTGGCCAACGTCCTCCATATTGTTCGCTTTTCCCCTATTCTGTTTAGAACTTCTTCGTTATTTACTCTATCCACCCATCTGATTTTCAGAATTCGCCTACAGCACCACATTTCAAAGACTTCCATTCTTTTCTTTTCCGGTACTTCTCTCGTCCACGTTTCGGACCCATATAACGCCACGCTCCTTAACGAACTTTTATAGCAACGATTTCCTAATATTCACATTTACATACCCGTAAGTAAATTCCTCTTTTTCGCGAAAGCCTTCCTTGCCTGTGCTATCCTACTCTTTATGTCTACTATACTTCTACCATCCCTAGTTATTACGCTTCCCAAGTAGCAGAATTACTTAACTTCCGTCAAAATATCCCTTCTTAATCTAACAGCCTTTGTTATTCCACTGTTTCCCAAACTAAACTCAGTTACATTGGTTTTCCCTCTATTAATCCTCGTATTAATTTTTTTTCCAGGACTCCGTTCATGCCATTAAATATGGTTTCCAAGTCTTCTTCTGATTCTCCTAATACTACGATATCGTTGGCAAAGCGTAAGGTTTTTATTTCTTCTCCTAGCAGTACGATTCCTTTTCAATCTTCCATTTTAACATTCTTCATCTATATATAAGCTAAACAGCATGGGTAACAGACTGCATCCTTGTCTTACTCCTTTCTTGATTATGGCTTTCTTTTCTTGATCTTCTATTCTAATTACTGCTGCCTGTCTTCAATAGAGGTTATGTTTTATTCTCCTTCCTCGATATTTTATTCCAGTGCTCTTCAAAATCCTTAATAGTGTGTTCCAGTTCACATTACGAAACACTTTTTTCTAAATCTACAAATGCTATGAACGTAGGCCGGCTTTTTCTTATCCTGTCTTCTTAGTCGCAAAGGTAATATTGCTTCTCTTGTCCCTACATTCTTCCTAAAACCAAATTGATCGCCTCCTAACTCGCATTCTATTTGACTTTCAGTTCTCATATGTACTAATTCAGTTAATATTTTGCATTCTTGGGATACTAATATATCTGTTATAAACAATTAAAGTACACCTGATGCATTCTCAAAGTGGAGATGAACAGTGACATTATATGTGTATGTAATAATTACTCAATCAATTTCTCCTTGTATTTTGAACATTATCGAACTCTAGATATTTTATTATTTAATTTTTAACTTTTACAGACATAATTATATGTTTCTTTCACATAGAAAAATCTTTGTTGATGATTTATTCTTACCTCATGCCATCAGAAACTATTGCCGAGAACCCCTGATGGACAAAGAGTCGTAATAAAGACCTTGGAAAGATAAATCCCAGAGCGTAATCTACGAGTATTTTATCATACGTTTTACACTCCTCCCCATATGTCATAATTATTATTCAGAACAGTACTTTAGTACTTTATGAGTGTCAGACGTGGAGCACGCGTCGGTTAGTTTAAAGAATTTCACCGAAACGTTTGCCTGAATAACGGTAATGTGAGATCACTATGCGTGGCTGGATTCGAAGGAACCGATTTTAAAAATAAAACAATCCCTTAGACACGTCCACAGCAAGTAACAATAGTGTTTCAAAGTGAATAGAGCGCACAGTACACAATTCACTGCTTGCTAATTGGGTTTTAGTTTCATTACCCTGACAATTTGCTACTTTTTTTTAGCCTTTATATCACTCCTATTGGGACTATAATAGCGCCTTTCAAGGAATTAGGGAACCCTAAATCAAATTAAGACGAAATCTATTCGAGCACATAGGAAGAGTAAAGAAATAAGTTTAAAGCCGTCTTTCACAGTGTAAAGAATAGGATAGTATTAGTCATTGATTACAACTTGACAAGCAAATTAAGGAACAAATGTGTGACATTATCTCGTACGGAAACCGTATTATAATTATTGTTTCAATTCATTCCGCTGCAGTAAAGATTAATTAATTACAGTTCACCTTTTGAATGGAATCCGTTCCACCATTTATACACACTTTCCCCCCATCTTCAACACTTTCGCAACCTATTTTGAATAAATGAAACTTTCACATACAGTTTCAGACTATTTCTGACTTGATAACATTTTTGAATATTTTTAACGCGAGACGTTGTCAGTTTTTACCAATATTTTCTGTACGATATGAAAGGCTTTAAAATATTTTCAAAGTTGGTCCATATTTTCATTCGGTTTTTACTGAGATACTATACTGCTTTAAGTTTCATTCTAGTGGACAACAAATGTTAATATTTATAGAGCTCTTTTATCAGTTTCTAAATGATTATTTCAGTAAAGCCGAAACGGAAATTAGAGCTGTAATTTTTGTAGCAGTAAAATAAATTTAGGTAAATTCTGTCACGCAAAAAACGATTACATAGAGATGTAATTTTTTTGTAATAGTTATAACAATTATAATAAAAATCATTAATTATACACCAATTACGGTACCTCTTAATTGAAAATAAGACAGTAAATGTGCTTAATCAATTTAGGAAGTATCTTCAAAGCAACAGGCATTTAAGAAGAAAAACTATTAAATTAAACTATGAATGATAGTAATCATAATTTTTGGTTAATTTCACAATAAACAAATAAAGCGACCATAAGTCATAAAAAATTGATACATCAGTTTATAAAATATAATATCACAATGTTTGGTCTTAATTTAGAACCAATACAATGCCTAGTTAATAAATAGTAAGTTTGTAGGATTTATTTAATTTTATACTGCAAATTATATCAGAGAATGCTTATATACATATATTAATTTTTAGTTATTTAATATTTCAACAGAATTTTGATGTAGAAAAATTAAGGACGATACGTTATGAAGGTAATTTTTATGAATTTCTTTATGGCTAAATAATAAGACTTAAATTTCTAATTATATAATGAATTTTTTGCATATACATATACATACAGTAATTTCCGATATAGTATAATAGTATTTATCGATATCCTGCACTCCATATTGGCGCAAACATTAATTTTCTATGAATTCAATATAAGAGAAACGACTAAATGATATTATTAACCGCATGTGTTTCGATTCATACATTCATGTCTGGGTTATTAAATTTATTGTAAACAGTATATCAAAAATTAGTGTAGAATCGTGCTTAATTTTAGGATTGGAAACGGTGTAGAGTTGTGTGTATGTTCCTGCAAAGCTTTTGAACCGCTTGAACAAATTTCAACAAAACTTAGGTCAAGGTAGGGCTTAAGTTTTTAAAAAGTACTTGGACGCCCAAAGCACCGAAAGGGATCCGATATGGAACGTGAATATCAGAAAAGATAATCTAAAACAAATAATTTTGGTGTCGATTTTTTCAGTGAATCTTTGCGAATGCCACGTAGTCTCCCTGATTTTTTCAGGGTTCTTACATGCCGAGATACCTTCATCTATTTTAGAAGGTACATGTACTGAAGTCGAAGAACTTAAGCATACGGTAAGAGTTGTCCGCTGATCCTATTGTATCAGTCAGCCAACTACCTCCTAAAGCTGGTGGAGACACGGAGGAGAGAATGCTGCGACCCCACATCAAACGTCATTCGGAAGGGCGTGAGAATAGTACCCTAAAGCCCGACCTACAGGATGTAGGTTTTCTACGATTTTCCCTGCATCTGTTTGAGGTAAAACACCGGGTAGGATCCTTAAACTATAGCCCCGGGACCCTAGTTAACCTTTCCAATTCCTTTCCTGTGCTATTAAAGGGGAGTTTCCTGTTCCAGGATCTTCCTTATGTACCCTGTTAACCAAGAAACAAATATAAAATAGGGGGAATCAACATAACGCTAAGGTCCTCGAAAGTTTCATGAAGAAACAAACTCCAGTACTAATTTGGGTTAAATTGTTGTTGAAGTGAATTATAAATGTTTGCAGGAATTATGCTTTTAAATATCTGTAAATGAAATTAATCCGATTCTATAGTAATAAATCTCTGTCCAAGAGAAGATTAGAAATAGGCAACGACGTGTACGCAGTTAGGGTTAGACTATGAATAATGATAGTATTTATCTTATGTTATTTTGGTCTTATAATTGTTGGTTACTTGACGTCCTGTCTCCGAGGAGTAATGGAAATAATAATAAATCTATTGTCGTGTCTGCTATGTACAGTCTTACAATAACAGAAAGGTTACATTATTACATTCGTTTGATTTGAATAAGTAAGCGGAAATTACATTCTGTAAAAATTACATTTAATACAATTGCGTTTGTGAAATTTCATGTAAATCAACATACACAATAAAAATATTTTGATTTTCTATGAATATAAGCAAATAAATTACAGACGTATAAGTGAAATTTTTTGTTTATTTATTTTTTGAAAGAATGTTCTGTTTCGCTCTTCATCTCATCACAGTTAGAAGCTTTGATATTAATTGTGGTGGAATCACCTGGAACTCGCCGCTTAATGTTGATGGGTGGAATGGAATCCGATGCAGCATTACGAGTGTTTCACCTCACCTCTTGCTGTTGCTTCCTTATTATTTTAGAGAGGAAGTCATCATCCCTGCGTCCTTTTTGTCCGTTTTATCCTTAGCCCGTTAAATCGGCGGTCCGTTACATTGAGGCTGTGTTGTTGTCCAACTCTGCTTCTACCGGAAGTTCGTAAGCTTTTCTGGGTCTTATAATTGGGGGTTATAAACTGGGTATCTATCTCGTCCCATTAACATACAAACTCTGTTCGGAAAAACAGGAAAAATTATCGTACTATTACACAACTGTGTTTGGTAGGATCATTGGATCAGTTATGTTGGGCGACAGTGAAGGAACGGAATAATTTGGCAATTAGGACCCGGTAAACACTGATGAAACATGTTTCATCAGGATATGCACACTGATTCTTGGATCATTCGCACTCACTAATGCCATCATAATAGTAATGTATTGTGGAATATTTCCCTATCTTGATGCATTGGTCTCGCAGTGAATGGTAATTGCAAAAGAAAATTGAATTATTTTATTTTTCATTCAAAAAAAATTATGAAAGAATTTTAAAAGTGGAAATTACGATGAATGACGGATTTCCAGGTCAAGTCGTCGCTTTTGTTTAAAAGTTATACCCTGAACCTACGAAAAACAGGCAAATCATTAAACTATAGGGCAAAAACGAGTTCTGTTTCATGAAACACGTTTCTAACAAGTGTGCACGATCCTGTGTTATCTTATGTATCGATTTCCAGAAACATGTTTCCTCAGAGTGCAGCTCTCCTAAAACTGACGGACGCAGATAAATATGACTTAGTAATGTCGAAAGCTCCTGTGCATATTTTCAATCTCGATAATAGAATAAAATTTTTAAATTGTCACTGCTACAGTCAAGCCTCTGTTTTCGCTGACCTCGGTTCTCGTTGGTTTCAGTTTTGCCGATGGTTTCGAGAAATAAAATGCCTCAGATTTCGCTGGCTTCCTAACAATTCGTCAGCTACGGCGTATCCATTGTCCTACATTTTTTGTAACGTTTCATTTCCATTTTGAGCATCACCCAGCGCATTTGGTTAAAGAAATTGTTTTCTGGACTTTTCTGAGGAATTTTACTGATTTCGAGTGAATACTATGTAATTGACTATGTGCTGCTCATTCAGATATTGGTTAGCTGAGATTATCTTGCACAAAAGAAAATTTCCGAAAATCAGAAACATAACTAATTGCCGAAAAAGTCATTTAAAAATAAGAGAGCGGAAACAAGAATGCCATCAACGATCATCGACGTATTTTCAGTTGCGGCGAAAAAGGAAGTAATAAAGGTGATCAAGGAAGCAAAACGCGTGAATATGTTACCGAAACAAAGACAAACAATTGAAGTACTCAAACAGTTATTAATTTGAATCAATCAAAAGCAGATAACGAGGATTTATATTTTTGGGGCCATCATACAAGACAAGAGCCTATCTCACTAAAAAGTTTCCAAGGTCTCATGCTTATTTTGATTTTAAAGACAACAGAGGCTGATTCAGAACGTTTAAAAGGCGCACTGCGAGCAACCGAGAAGCAGCAACTTCGGACAAGACACGGGCCGAAAACTTTGTCAGTGAATTCAAAGGATCCTCCCCCCCCTCCAAAATATATTCAACTGTGACGAAAGTCGTATTTTACGGATGAAAATGCATTCCGAAGAGCATAAGTCTATGAAGGATAGGTTAACCCTTTTGTTTTGATGTAATGCTGGTGGTGATTTTAACATACTGCTCTCATATTCATATACAAAGAGAAAATAATATATATATATATATTAAATTTTTTGAGGTATATTTTGTTGGATATGTTGACCACATTTATAAATTCTAGTAGTCTTTTGATTGTTTCTTCCAAAGATGTGATGTCTTTTGGTCTATATGTTCCTACTATATTTCTTCTTTGAGAGTTGTAATTCGGGCAAATGATGTGGTCCATGGCTAGGTGTAACTTGCAAAAGTTACATTAGTGATGAGGTTCTCTGCAGATTTTGGTATTGTTGGCCCTTACCCTGAAAAGCACTTTTTGATTCTTTCTTGTGAGATCCTGGAGAAAGTGCTGATCTTGACGGTTATTCATGCGTAGGTGGAAGGGTTCTTTTTTAATTTGAGCTTCCAGTGGACCATGAGTTTCAGATTATGCATCTTCCATATGCGTAGCTTGTATCGTTGGATATTAAATTGCGGTTAGTTTAGCTTGATGGTCAGCCAACTCACTTCCTAAGATTTTTCTAACTGCAGGAATCCAGCATATGGTGATTCTTATTATTCTATTTAGAAATATTGTCTCTGATGTTATTTAGTTTATGCAGATAAGTCAGGTTTTCTTTTAACGCGTATGTAATATTTAATGAGTTGCATAGGGTGAACCTATTGGGAACCGGATTTACCAATTAATAGCGCGTAAATCTCGGCGTCCTTGTAGATTGCCTGAGTTTTTAATTATCCTTTAGTGAACATGGCACATCCACCTCCATTCGGAAAGATTGACGCGTCAGTCTTGGGTGATTGTAACGTTCGAGAAGATCATTAAATATTGAATTCCAATCGACACTTTAGATTTGTTTGTGTATTTGATTTGAGATGTGGATGTGACAGTTGGGTTTTCCATGTATCTTCAGGGAGGAGTTGATGAGGAGGTGTTTATGTCAGGTAGAGAGGGGAATGGGGAGAATTAAATAAGGAGACGTTATTTGAAGTGTTTTGGTTGGTCGTTTTATAGGATGTTAGGAGATGTTATTTTCCTTCCCTCCGAAGGAAAGTTGTTTAATCGACTTAATTGGGTTTATAGTGACAAATTAAAATCATAAAAAAATTATTAAACCAAACATAGCCATGTTACTCTTTTGACTTCATAATGCATTGTTTCAGCTATTCAGGTCTACGAAACTGTATCAGAGGTGACTGGAGTTGTAGTTTTAAGCTTTCCCCATTTCTAGCAGAAACTGTGCAACTCGGAGGATTCCTCTGGTTAGCAGAGGGAGCTTCTTACAGGCAATTCCAATGATCGGCCGCAACCCTGAGCGGAATGAGTTATGGTGTTACCGTGCGAGGGTTTGTTACGGGTAATTCCCATGAGCCCGGAGGCTTGAGTGTTATTCGCGAAGCGTCGTGCACGCCTCGGAACGCAGACTTGTTAAGCACGTGTAATACGAACGTGTCCATCGCCGTCTTCCGGGCTGCGCAGGAAGAGGCGTGCCGGGGTCGACATTCTCCGCAACCTTGGCCTCACCTTGGGCCTGAGCCTGAGCCTGGGCCTGGGCTTGGGGACTGGGCGGATCAGCCGAGCGCTCACTCATACCGATGTATACACACGCAACGCCTACATCACTACGTGATAACCGCCGATTCAGTTGGCAACCTTGCTCAGGAGTAAGCCTTGCACGCTTCAGTCGAGGAATGGGCGGAAAAGCTCCAGGAGAATTATTAGAAAGGTCAGCGTCCAATCAAGTCACCACGCAGACAAATCACTGTTTCCTCCTACGTTCTAGAGTAAACACCGTTCAGCAAAACCTAAGAAAAGAACAGAAAAATTTGGACAAACGTAACCCTAGCCATGAACAAAACTAACTAGAGAATCTGTTGGAGACTGGAAAACGAGATCAAAGCATTTGCGTTCTACTTAAGTCCTGCATGCGAAGCTAAGAGTGTAAGTCTTTCACTAACGAGAGGGGATCATAAACCGATAATTAATGCTATACCACAAAGAACGACTACACATAAAATACCGTATTATTAGAGATTAGAGCAGATTCCTACAGCACTCGTCTTGACCTTGATAGGGATGCATTGTTGAATATCTTTAAATACTTGAAAAAAAAATCTCAAAGAAAACTTTAAGCCTCCAAATTATGAACATACCAACATAACACAGCACCATTTAGAATTGAATCATATTATGGGCTTTGGAAACTCACCTTTATGACAATAAGTTTAATCACCTCTCTAATGTGGCCCATAAAAAACAATTTTAATTCCAAAAATTATTCATTAATTTATAGTGCAGAATTTCTGACGTATGTCACATTGCTTTTGTATCTCTGTAAAATATAAAGTACGGCCTTATTTGCAGAGAATTACTGACAAAATAAACAATAGCAAACTTTTATTCTTAATAAGATATTCCACAGTTCACGTGAATTCGCCGTTAGATAATGACATTAATTCGCGACGAAACGTCCGGCATTCTTAAATTTTCTTGCTCATAGTAAAAATACTATCGTAATTTGTGTTATTAATATCTACAGACTTAAACTCTATATTATTTATGATTTTGTTTCTCAAGATTACTCTTTAACCTCAAATTATCTGCATACAGGGAGGTTGAAACGGATCGAGTAAAAATTATTCTGTAATAATTCAGCATTTATAGAATTATAGCTTATACTCTATAAATATAATTGTTTTAACACAAAATATTTATTTTAATTATGAAAGTTCATGTTAACTATTTAGGTAATTGAATTGAAATTTGAACCTTATCCATGAATAAAATAATATTCACGTCAAAGGAAGTAGAAATGATTCAATTGAAGCTGTTTTTAACTAATTTAATTAAGGAACATCAGCTAACATAAAAAAATATTATCTATGTATCTATAGTATATTTCAGGTTTACTTTTTTATTTAGTTATTTCTTTATTTTATAATTGAATACATTAAAATGTAAGTTTCTTTTATTAACATATTTGTACGAAATAAATTTAAAACTGGAAAGTTTACTTTTTAATAAAATATTGTCACTTTAAAACTCTACTTGTTATTACAAATTTGTTCTACAGTAAAATTTTATTTACATCTTCCTTGTAACTTACTAAGTCCCAAATTTGAGAATTAAACGTCGAAGATGAATAAAACTTCTGAATTGTCTGTAAAATTGGCAATCAGATTTTTTCTTTCACAATTAAAACGCATTGAAATTTACAGGCTTTATAATATTAAATTAATTTATGACGAAGTAGTTACATCTGATATTTGAAGAACAAAAGTTTTAATTATATATATAGCAACAAAATAACTTTCGTATTGTTGCACAAGGGAGAGAGGCACCGCAAGGATCGTGAATGAAACGGCGTATCTTAAAAATATTATAACAAATAATGAAATTGGTGTCGATACCAAGTTTTGGGGGTCACTATGCCAGTTGAAATTGAGCCTACAATGTAACATATCAATCAATAACAGATTGGACTTTTTTATAAATGAGTAATAGCGTGTGTTTTCCTGAACATAAAATACTATGGACAATCCCGTACAATTACTTTGTCTATAAAAGTATGTCTGAAAATGTAAAAAAATAAATACAAAATTGTTTTTGAAAGCTCGTAAAACCCTTCTTCTAATTTTTTTAGTTAACAGGCTATATGATGGTGATCCTGAAACGGGTAATTTCCCCATAATAGCATAGGAAAGGAATTGAAGAGGGGAGATGTTGAAGGTACAGTCAGGTAGCCAAGGGTTGACTAGGATCCTAAAGACATGCAGGAAATCCCCTAGAAACCCTGAATCATGTAGGTCGGGCTATTGAATACTATCCTCACGCCCTTCCGAATGACAGAAGACGAGTTTTCTGTGGGGTCACCCCATTACCTTCTCCTTGTCTCCATATATTTTGGTGGCAGTTGGCCGACTGGTCCAATGGGATCAGCTGACAACTCTTACACAAGGTGCACGAACCAGCTGCAGGTCCCCGGTTCGTTTCCCAATCAGGTACATTACCTTCAGTTTCAAGACTTTCAAGGCTGAAATTTCTTTGAAAGCATTTATTCAGCTCTGTTGTTTACTTCAACATTCTATCTGCAACCAAACAAATTCAATTTTCTTGCAATAGTGTTGAATTGTGTTTTATATAATGAATTTTTTATCGTACAGTGTTAAAACTAACAAAATAAATTTGATAGTCAGTAAGTCAGTTGATTAATTATTTATATAGATGCTTAAAAACCTATAATGTTATCGCCGTCTTAGTAGTAGAGATTCACCCAAATCTACCACGAAATGATGACTTCGTATTTGAGTAGCCACTCTGTAGAGGTTAGGTAGCTTGTGGGGACGGCGCACATTATAAGAAAATGGAGAATGAACCAAGATTCGCGTCCGGAAATAGGAGTTGTCTAGGATTGACGATAGGATAGGATATAGGCGAGATTTTTTCGTGGCTTGAGTTCGGATTGGAGCTAAATCCAATCTTCAGAACAGACTTGACTACCAATGAAGTAGAAAGAAGATTTATTATTATTGCTCAGTCTTACAATAATAACAGAAGAAGATCGAGTAGATGAATTGATCAGTCCGATGTCTGAAGACTCAGTGCAATTCAAGAACTGCCCCTACGGGCTCATTAGCGCCGTTTTATACCGTCTTTTAACCTAGTTATAAGAAGGTCACAGAAAAGACTTACGCAGTATTGAATAACAATCCTGCGTCAGCGTCCTACCAGTTGCGAGCGTAATAGTCGTGTTTTAACTGAGGTAAGCTTGCTGTTTCCGTGTCCCAGTTATTACATTCATTGCTACATTACTAATCCATTACTTTTTATCTCTTATTTTGGAACTTGTTCAGGTGATAGAGATTAAAAAAACTAGAACATCCTACTTGTATTGTTAATTTAAATTTTTTTCTTTGGTATACGTTTGTATTAATCATTCTGTAGTGCCATAATTATAAAAATATTCTTTCATGGTAAAAGTTTTAAAGTAATTGTATATATTAGAAGTGTACATCCACGATTGTTTTTAATTTCAAGGTAAAGGTTTTAACGTATAGTATAAATTAGTAAAATGTGTACAGCACGATTGTTTTCAATTTCAATCCATGCATCCTGTAGATATTGGCCTATAGCCATGCCATTTTCATCAGGATGCAACTGTAAATTATACGTACATTTAGGTGTTACTTACTACCTATATTAAAATTTTTCTCATCCTAGTCATAGAAACGAATCCTGATCATTTGAAAAAAGAAATTATTTTATAATTTTGGCAGTATTCGGAATAATCTCATTAATACAAATTTTACGATAAAGGAGAAATTTCAACTTAAAATTATCAATTTAAGGTACAGATTTCCCATCTGAGATATCAGAGTCCTGAACCTGTACTTCAGTTTCATCAAATATATTGCTGAGAATTTCTTCCGTCCTAAAATAGAATGTGATCTTGGAAAATTGTTAATGAGCATAGACCCAGACTGTACTAGGGATGGTGAACTCTCGTACCTGGTAGAGAATCGAACAGGGTAGATCAGTGGTCCCTTGTTCGATTCTCGGTTCTGTCACCATTTAACCATCCTGATCCTTTAAGTCAGTTTCATCTGTCTGTAAACCTCGTCGTTTACTTTTTTCATTATTTTGACCTTAGTTAATCTAATGCTAACGAATTAACAAAAAAATTAAAGAGAATAGAGGACGTTAAGTAATATATTTTTGACATAACTAAGCAATAGGTTGGACATGATCAGACAACAATACAGCTTTGTAACCAAATTGGAAACAATAAATCAATAAAAATACGCCCAAATATGTCAGCAAATAAATTTAATGAGTATTTACTTAATATAAATACAACGTTTCATACCAATTCTTCAGGTAAATTTTTAATTGATGAATTTACGGTCTTAACCGTTGCAAGAGATTGTTCGCTACACCAAATTTCTCATAATGTAATCAGTTAATATGTTTAAAAATTTACCGGAAGAAGTCCACAAAGTTGCCGTAATTTTATTGATTTATTATTAAACTTAATGTAAAAAAATGTTATAATTCTGTGTGTATGGATGGTAAGATAAAAAAAATTCAGAACACGACCAGAAAATGTGGGTTTGTGGTACTAATTTAACTTCAAATTATGATTGCTCCAGAGAACGAAGATCTACAGGAATCTGTTGAAATAATTTTCTTCATACTCAAAAGGAAGTTGTAAATATGGTTCTAAGTATTAGACACGGCTAAAATATTTTTCTATCAAATTATAAGAAATTATATAAAAATATGCAGACATTTATGATAATTAACAGGTTTGAAGTTAATCTTTTTATGACAATACTTCAAGTCTCGTCAATTGATTTTGCATGTAAAAATCTCAATTATATAATAATATCATAATCTATATTGTGTTTTAAGTTTAAATGGTACAGTATTTAAATTTGTAGATGACTATGGCAATGCCGAAAGCTCCCGGAAATTTGAATTAATTTGGAATCAAAATTAATTTATAGTTTTGATAAAACATTGGGATTTCACCATAATCAAATAAAATAAAATTTTAATAAATAAACGACCGCCAATAAGTCAGCATATAAATGTATCACTATTTACTAAACAAACTTTTCGTCTTCTTTTTGAGACTTCCTTAGGCGTACTACAAACAATGAATTAAATATGGGTTGTAAGACACAATTTTTTAACTTATATATAAAAAAAGCATGGTTCAAAACTTACAAATTAAGCAATTCATCATATTTACTCCTTGACTCCCCCAAGCCGAAAATATTATTGAATGTGAAGGATTTAGTGGCGCTCATGGACCATCTCCAGTGACGGTTACGGTCGAAATGATGCAGTAACAATGAGTGCCTTCGGCAGTTAAATTTTAACAATGGAGATGACTAGTAAAAACTTTAAACTACTACAACAAAAGAGTGTCGTAAATTTGGTTCAAATTCTCATAATTCACGAGAAGTAATCATTTTCTTCGTCTAAAATTTGCAAATTTTTCCAATAGAAATTGTGATTATTAATATGTATGAGTTTGGACACAATTGTGTACTCTTTTGAATGTAAATGTGATGAACTGCCAAATTTGTATTTTTGAATCATTTTTTTAAATATATAATTTTAACAATTGTGACATATAACCCATATTTAATTTCTTGTATTATTATGTTTGTAGTACGCCGGAGGATGTCTCAAAAAGGAGACGAAACGTCGTTTTTGAATAAATAGTGATATATTTATATGCTGAATTATTGGCCACATTCCTATCTATTGTAAATTTTAAAGTCAGGAAATTATGTTGTGAAATAAATTCCAGTCATTTTAAAATAAAATAAAAATTATAAATTCCTTGAAGAAATTATGTCAATTATATTTTCAATCTAAATAAAAATACTTCGTAGCTAAGGTAGAGGGTTATTCATTGCTCAACGTCGGTTGGACGTGGGTGCGTTCAGCCGTTCGTCTGTCGACGTGGCCGGAACACGAACGCACTCTGTTAGCCGGACATCCGGCGAAGCGTTCAGTTGTAGCTGGGAGGTCTGCCGGAACGCTCGCCCGTAGCCGTCGTCGTGGTCGTCACCGTCGTCGCCGCCGTCGTCTTCCCACAGGCAAGGGGAATGGAGAACGACACGGAGTTCGTCTGCTCTTTCATTGAACTGTATAAGCAGCATCCCTGTCTGTGGAAAGTTAACGACGACAATTACAAGGACAAGTTGTCGAGAGATGAAGCCTACGGCGAATTATTGGACTTGTATAAAGAAGTGAACCCAATGGCCACGGTAAAAACGGTGAAGAAGAAGATTAATAATTTGCGAAGTTCATTCCTTAAAGAAGTGAAAAAGGTGAACATGTCTTTGAATGATACCGGTGCTGCTGAAATTTACACGCCATCCCTTTGGTACTATGACATGCTCGAATTTTTATTCGACCAGAAACGAACGAGGAAAAAGATTGCGCCAGATGATGTCTTCAAGTCTATTTCGGTAAGTGCCTTTTTTCCCTTTTTATAATAATTATTTTATAATTATATATTTGTGAACACATCAGTAAATTACTCCTAACTGTGACTCAGAGTATCAAATACTGCATAAATTTAGAGAAAGTAGCTAGTGATTTAAATAGTCATTCATATAACATAACTATAGCATCATAGAGGTGAATGTTTAATTTATATCTCTGTAGTTAGTAGAAAATGGGAGGTTAGGACGGGTGGAGTAAGCCGTCGAAACGTTTTCCTGGCAACTGTTTATTCCCGTGTACTTGCTTTATAATCTGTTGTGCAACCATTTATTATTTAGCTCAAATATGTTCTTGAAGTGTCAATGGGAAAGTTACGCCATTCAAAACTTATTTTAATCGGCATAATCCACCTGGCCCGGTTGTGAATCATTGTCGAAGTTTACATTGTTATAGCACTGCACAGACAGATGGTTATTGTTATCCACCATAGCATAGCTTGTAGGATCGTCCGATCGGATAATCTTTAAGAATGTAAATGGTCTTTCTCGCCCTTCACAGTCAAACCTGAAGTTGGAGGAAATGTTCTCGGATTTCCACCCAGGTAACCCAGCGATTATTGCGCGGCATATCGTCGACCATTTTAGATAACAACGTTGTGGATTGTCGTCGAAACGTCGTGCGATAGTCGTTGTTTCACCCAAGTGGAAACCCAAGAATGTTTTCTTAAGCAGATACCCTGAGATAGTGTTCTGTTTAATAATCCTCACGTTGCTTCGTGTTAGTTAGTCATTCCGTTTGTTGTATTTTCCTTTTCATTTCGAATATGACTCACAGAATCCGTTCCACGAAGCTAAACTTCGGTTTACCTGGTCGATTTCTTCCCTATACGGTTTCAACAGTCGTCCTAATTACCATTCTGTTACTTCCTGGTATGTATTTGTCTCCGGAGTGAGTTTGGTTCCGAAATACTTCCTTGTTAGTCATCCTGTCTCCGTCATCTTCCTGAAGCACCAGGTCTCTTCCTTTCCTGTTTCAGAATCGTCCAAGATTCCCATCCATGTAACGCAACTCTCAAAACATAAACCTTCATGTTTCCCATGTTGTTATTGATTTGATTAAGAAAATTATTCACTAGATTGAAATCGTTGATTGACTGTTGTCCCCTTCTTCAGTCGTTCTCTGTTGCCTTACTTTCTACTTAAGTAAGTTTTTTCAGTTTTGCAAGCTGTTGCTACTCCAATTTGACACGGTGCAGCACACGGCTGACAGCGCGTTTTGTCCAATAATGAGAGTTGAGTATTTTCATCTTCGAAACAGGCTTCAGAGCCAGTGTTATTCTCCTTAATCTAAAACCAACCGCGCAGCAACTTTATCCTCGGCTATTCCCTTGTTATTCTTAAATATAATTTGATAGCCATGTGCTCTGTATTATTTTTTCCATTTTGTTGACGTCTGCGCTTACACCAGGACGCAATTCACTTTTACTTAGCTTTTTTGATGAATTCTGCATTAATATAGTGGATTCCCAGATGCTGTCTTTTTTCTAGTATAACATCCCATTCTGATGCCGTGATCATTCTCATCCCTTTCGTTTTAAGGCAATTTTGTTTTTTCCACACTTGTTCTTGATATCTTTTTTGGCGTCACAATAGAATTACGAGATACCTTTACAGTCTCATGTATACTGTCCATTCTCAAACGTTCAATAGCATTTCCCACTTCATTACAGAATCTTCAAAATCTCATCTCCAGCTTGTTTCTGTGTAAATCACATTTCTCAGCCTTATACTAGTGTATCCCTGATCAACAGAAACAGCACACTCTCATCTGTAACTCTCTCTTCTTTCATCAACAACTTTCCCAACAAAATACTCTTTGTCTGTGTGCATTGCTTCATTTATTTACTGCGTTTATGTGATTTCTGCAACGGCAATAAGTCCAAACGCAACTAAGGAAACGTAAAATCAGGAAGTAATTCTGGCTCATGACTGTATGAGATATTTCTTAAATAACTTAAAGGTAACTAAATTATTATAGTCTGCTTTTATTATGTTATGTTGCTATTCGTAGATCAGACGCCAGTATTCAATATCAACTACTCTCGATTTCACACATATAACAACTTATGAAAATTGTGTTTACATTTTTTGTAACTGTACAAAAAGTGACACTGTTAGTTCTTCATCTTTCATCAGCTTGCCATCGATCGACCACAACAGCTTAAAAAATTTCATCAATTTCTTTGGTAATTCAGTATGGTTGCTCAAAAAGGACACGCTGTCAAATCAAATCGATACATAAATATTCACGGAGTTTGTTTTCTTTCCAGATATCTGAAGACGAAATGAATTCCTTACTTCAAGCACGACCACCATCGGCAGAGCCAACGCCTTCAGCACCACCATCGTCAAGAAAGCGGAACTTGACTCCAACCCCTCGTTCCACCAAAAAAACGATTAACGAAGTGAATGTAACATCGACGCGAGATCAATTAATTTTCGATGAAAGTCACCTACCAGAAAATACAACCGACGAGTTCGACGGTATAGGAATAAACGTTTCGTGTAAACTGCGACGCATGGATGAAGAACAAAGGATGTACGCGGAGTTGCTAATAAATAAAGTGTTGTTCAGTGGCATAAAAGGAAGATTACGTGAAGAGACTGACATCACAGGTCTTTCGCTCTTACGACATTCTAACCCTCCTCTGGTTTCTAAAATAGAATACGATCAGGATTTTGTGTGAAGAGGTTGACTGTGGCGTCATCTCTCTCCTTACATTAAGTCGAATAAATGCAAATACAAATAGGTTGAACAACTAACGCTGGTAAAAAGACTGGAGTATGAACAATTTTATGCAAATTACCAAAGCTGTTTTTATGTTTTATTTTTTGTTTACGAGAAAAAACTGTTTTTGTTTTTCTGTTGTTTTGACTTTATTACACCATTAACTGTATATAATAAATGTATATTTAATATAATAAGACTCAAAAAATTATTTACCTTAAAATACAAATTATTTAGTCTTTTGGTGTTACTGCCTAGTGTTTGTAGTTCACTATTCACAATTTGATTTTTTAAATGAAAGACTGTGAAATTTGTTAAATATTATTGGCTCCAGCCTGTACGTATTCGTTGTTGAACATTACATTTTATGAACTTATCTTCCAAAACTGAAAACGATCTTCTAAGACTCAGCTAACATCTCTCACCTTGCAGTTCTGGTATCTCGACTACGCTGAGTTCTCCTGTAAATTAATCTTCTCTCCGCCTTAACTCCCAACTTCTTTCTCTCCACGATTCTTGACAATTAACATCTTCAAATCTCAGAGTGCAGTAGTATGCACGTTCTCCCTCCAGAAAATAACGCCAGGGTTCAAAAGTGCTTTATCATTGAAAAAAGAAACTATAAACATTATGCACTTTTATTAAGATAAAAATAATAATAGTTACGAAAAATTGTTTTACTGACAATAGAAAATTATATTTTTAATGAGTTAACTAAATCGAATTTATGATAACTAACACTTACTGTATTCATAGGTAATTTAAAAGTACATTAAAGCAATATACAAAACGAGTTAAGTAGTATACGTAGTCTAAATTCAAATTGAAAAATGACTATAAACGTCTTAAAGATATAATTTATTATGCAATTCACGTTTTACGCTCAATATGGCTGACAGGGTTTATGAATATTCTTTTTGTTTCTAATATAGGAACAAATTGGTCCAATTTTACGGGAAGTATAAGAACGTCTACTGAACCTCCATTCTTTGTTAAAAGTAAATAAACTCCACCTATTTCCTACCCCAGTTCTAAAATATCAATGTCTGATGAATCAGCAAGTGAAAGATGTTTTACAATAACTTTATTTGCTCTCTAACGCAGGTATTTTGCCGCCGTAGGCAGTCGCCTTTCGTCTAGGCCCTACTTCCTCTTCACATCACACAATAATTTTGACAAAAATAAATTATTTTTACGATAATAAACCAGCACAACTGCGTCCATTTGTATGTTACCGTGTGGAACAATATGAAAGCAGCAAAACAAAAAGTAATAAGTTGGCAGAATGCCAGAAAAATTGACGTGAGTAAACTTTATTCAGAGCTGCTAGCAACAATCATGTAACAGAAAAACTATCGTGATCAATAATGGATTTGTGCATCGAAAGCTGGACTTTAAGATTAATTATAATGCAGAAAAATTCTTCGTTTCGCTATATATATGGAGAGGACTGAATGGTAGAAACCCACGGTTGGTTGTAACGCCATGAGACGAAGAACTATACCGATGTTAAGAAATCAATTTGATGCGAGTCCTCTCATTGATGACTAATGGCTATTCTGTGCAAATGTATATTATGTAAGTGTGGTAAATAGACATAACGCATTCCGGTCACCAATATATTTATTGCGGAGGAACATTTACATTTTGGATGATAAGATCGATGTGTAATCCAGTCGTTCTAAATTCCATTCATGTATGTTATGTGATCAGAAACGGATTCCAACTTGATGATCCCCCAATGTATTTGCAATGTGTGGGGCTTTATAAGTCAGGATATTCTATGTCTGTGACAAAAAATGTTGGGCATAGTTCAGTAGTAGCCTATATGGTTACTTAAATAATAATATTATAAGTAAAATTATTTTTTACTGACATAATAAAGATGAGGTTGATTAATTATAGAACGCACATTATGTTAAATAAATGTGTAGAGAGTATGTTAGTTAATCCCTTAATGAGAAGCAGTTGGATAAATAACATATAATAATTGTTCGCTTTCAGAGAGCCTTGGCCCCCATCAGTCGTCTAGGTTAATCGCAAATCCGGCCCTGGATGTGATTCTCCGGGATATATTTCTGGAACGACTTCAAGGAGAACCTTTTAAACACCTTACCCTCGGTTTCTCGTAGACAAATTGGCCGATAACGAAGCTCTGCGTCGGAATGTCCCCCGTCGGAAGAAATGGTAACCTTTGCTGATGCCAACTCTGAAGAATCACTCTTAACCCCGGACATTCACCGCAAGTTTGGACGCAATCAGGTCCGGAACGAAGGCTAATGTAGTTTGTAGTGGACAACGATACCAGAATGTGAGCAGATACGTAACGACCGTGATTTGAACGTCCGTCAGATTATATTAATGGACGCATATTATGCAGGTATGCAATAATTACTTCATTGCCGCCGCCACCTCCCTATTATCATAATTTTGTGAAAGAGAATCGGTTTATAAAATAACATGAGCAGAGAATAATTCAGAAATTTCTTATTTGAAGCTTAAATGACCAACGGTAAATTTTTCCGAAGTAGATTCCTTTGCAACAGTTCTTAGATTCAATTCTTCTAAATTATTATGGTACTGCTAAATTTAGTTTTGTATGTAAAATTAAGTGCTTATAAAGTTCTAGACGGTTCACGGAACCTGAACTGGAAGTACTATTGTGACGCTTTGGCCTACCATTTATGGCCAAAAAAAGTGTTTATGTATGTATCTACAATTTAATCTACAAATGGGAAGATGCCCGGTGGCAGATACAGAGAACTTTAACAATAATAAATAATCTGAGCATAAAAATTAATCAGTATTTATTCCAAAATGACGTTTCATCTCCTTTTCGAGATTTCCTCAGGCGTACTACAAACGTAATAATACAAGAAATTTAATATGCGTTCTATGTTACAATTTAACAGGTTACAATTACATATTTAATTTCTTTGAATATTATGATTGTACGCCTGAGGAAATCTCAAACATGAGACTAAACGTCGTTTTTGAATAAATAGTGATAAATTTATATGCTTATTTATTGATCGTCTTTTTATTTATTGTATATTTTAAAGTCAGATAACTATGTTGTAAACAATACTCTGGTCGCAAGAAACACATTTAACTTATAATTAGCTATATAATAGTATTACTTCAATGTACACCTAATAAATAAGTATCTATGGAATCATATTATTAGAAGATAAATTTTAAAAAATGAATAATATTGTTTTTGCCTGGAAGAAAAACGCTGGAAATATTTTTCACTTTAGTATATTGTTAGATATTCTCGAAGCACTGATCACTTCACTGTAATACACTACACTAAACTTAGATTAAGGCTAAATTTTCTTTCGGTTAGAGGAAGTTCGCCATACACTCCTGCAGGTAAATGGTTCCAGTCATTAATTGTCCTATTAAGGAATGAGTATTTTCAAACGTCTGTTATTTTTGTCTCTCTTATAATTTAAACCCGTACCGAGTCGATTCTTTCATTCTATCTCGGATTCCCTGCCAAGGTTTTTGACCTGCAATGTCTTGGTAGAAAATGTGTAACCCAGCCCTTTCTCTTCTTGTTTGTAGCGCATCCCAACGTAGTGGCTTTACCTTTTCGTTTTCATGGCCACGTCCTATTTGTACGTATTTTGCGGCCCTTTTTTGCCCTCTTTCTAATGATTCTATTTGACTTATCCTGTGCAGATGCTGCACCATCTTCCGTAAGTGGGCGTACTATTGACAAATATGTCATTTCCTTAGATTTCGCATTCCCATTCTTGTGTGTCCTGAAAAAGAACTAAAATTTTAGGAGCCACGTGTTAGTGGTAAGAATCTGATCAACGTGAACGAGGTTCAGTACGCACTATAGGCGACGTCTACGAGTACCAATTGATTATGTGTAAACCACCATCAATTTTCTTCTTCCCACCCTCCGCAGGAGCCAATAGATTGAGTCAAGGAACGGTGGAAAAATAACTGAGTAAATTCGTAAATCTAAAATTGTATCAAGATGGCTCAATCCTCTCAAGGATGAGCCTGTCGTAAATATCAATGAGGTTCCTTGTTAATGTTCATTTTAAGAAACAAGTTTTTTTAACTAAATCACAGTCATCAAAATTTATTTAATCAGACACTTTCTGCTATTTTGCCATAATAATCTGAAAAAAGGATGTACATATGTTATAGACAATGAAAAGACAAATTAATACTCCAATTCAAAGACAATATTTTAAACTATACGTTCGTATATACGAAATGTGCTCCGGTTTCACGGTTAGACGACTTCTTGTGTGTAACAACGTATTGTGATGTGTATAAGTTGTTCAGATGAAAGTTTTATATCAAAGTTGTTGAAGAATTGCAGACGGTATAGTTAAAAATATTCATTTTGAATTGTAGTATTAACTTGCCTTCTAATTGTGATCATATATTTTTATTTCATATGTACATCATTTTCTCAGAAGTTTATGGCAAAGTAGCCGAAAGCTTCTGACTAAATAAATGAATAGTTTATCGGACATAGAATTAATATTAAATGAGCTATAACAGCCTCTTTGTCAAATTTAATTTATTTAAATACTGAACTATATTACGTTTCGTCTCTCATTTGAGACTTCTTCGGGTATATAAATGTAACTGTTGGACCTCACTCCATGCCGCAATGTATTCCTTATAAATTTCATTTCGGCCGAAGGAGTCATGGAGTGAGGTCAATCAACAGATAAATTTTTATACCTGAAGATGTCTCAAGTCAGAGACGAAACGTAGTATAGTTTATTATTTAAATAAAATAAAAAACTGAAAAAGCGGCATTTACAGCTCATTCTGATTAAAAAAAATTCGTGGCTGTGATTTGGTTGAAATTATTTTGTTTATTATTATTTGAATATTAACAGTTTCAATTTAATTAAATTTGTTAATTTTATGTTTTAGTGTATATTTTATTTTCAAAGACTGGTATATCAAAGCTGTGGAAGCTATTTTTACTAGTTTTCTTTTCGTTTAATTCAAGTAATTGGAACAAGTGTGCATTTCTCTGCGTCTTACATTCATTCACACACGGATCCAAATGTGTTCCAATTATAAAAAAGTGTCCTACGTTACACGTACATATTAAATCTAGCAGATTTAACGTATATCAAAAATAAAACCGTTTCATAACCTTTAAGAGCCAGTGTAATGAATGAACCTCTGCAGAGGAACGGAGGCTAAAATTACAGGGTCAGAGATTTCTAATAATTTTAGTTTGGGGAGTCTAGGAAATTGTAAGAGTTCATAGGAGACGTTGACATTTTATAGTAACTGTTATTATTCAAATTGTAGAAACCACTTATACTTAAAATCGGGATTAGGGGCTTTAGGCTACATAGCCCTGTCAACGAAAAGAAGATAATGATAAAACATAAAAAGGTCACAAATAAACTGCAGATAACTAGGAAACGTACCTGTGGGTGTTTTAATATTCGTTAAAGTAGCGAAGTAGGAAATTTGTAAAACTGTCATTAATTAACAGAAAGTAGGAAAACAGCAATATTCCACCAAATCAGAATGAATGATATGGTCTAAAGTAATAAAATTTAGATAGTACAATTTGAAAGTATTTTATTTGCTTACTTTTGAGTTTTATCATTATTTTAATTTGATAATGAATACATAGGCAAAATTTTCTAACAAATATCACTATTTCAATTATCATTGGTTTCTCCTATTTGATTGATATACGAACACTTTCCAGTTTGAATATAAAAAATGTCGTTATTTTGATTTGGTATTGGCAACGTTTGTCCCAAGCGTCGTCATACATTAAATTAATGGAATTACAAACTTGTAACAGGAGTATCAAATCACTGTGAAATTGATGTTAATAGTTTACGGAATGTTTTCAGTACCGTTCATTTTTCTTTCAAAGACACCATGTAATAAACATTAACAACTTATTAATGAGGAATATGTAATAGGCCAGCCTGAAGCGGAGACGCCCAAGACTTTGTACCACATGTTCCTGTTCTCGGAATTTTAGGAGTTTGTTTCAATGCATGCTTGTCATAGAAGGGACAACAGCACGTTTCATGAAAACTATTAGTCATTCGTGACAGAAACGTGAGGCTAATTAATTATATTCAACCGAAGGCGGCAACGCAACTTGTACGGTACGTGGGCCACGGCCGGGGAAACTCATACACAAGTAGTTGGTACAACACCCGCGGCTTGCTAATTCATGACGACAGACGAAAGACGCGTTGTTAATTTTTAGCAATGCGACCGGCAAAGGACGAGGTCTGTCTCACATACTGGCTATTAGACTTGCATACCAAAGTAGTTCCCCGTCACCGTCACCCGTCCGCGCCGGAAGGACCTTGCCTTTTTAATGAACACAACTAGCACAAAGTCCTTTCAGTACAAAGCGACGTTTCGAATACAGTAACAGTGGTCATTATTTACACACATTCTAATTTCTTACATACATATTAAGGCACAAGAAAATTCAATAAGAGAATATTCAATTCTGAGACGTCGTTTCGTAGGACCAACGATCTTAATTTTTATACATAACTCAAATTGTGTATAAACTTTTTATTGGATTTCTTGAATCATGGAGTATTGGAGAATCAGGTACATAAGTTGAGTTACAATCTTTTACGAGCATTATATCTCTGGATTCTAAGTTTTTGAACTTAACATATTCTTCATTACTCGCCTGTGCTGGTGCATCGAATAATCGAAGGATATTTGGAGTCCTACTACCTTATGTTTAGTTACTATAGCCATAGGTCTTCCTAATCATCCATAAATTTTACCTGGAACGTGCTCATTCCAAAACAAATTAAATCTTTAACTTTAGGGCTATAGTTAAAAATTTAAGTTATTAATTAGATTAATTAATTTTATATTATAAAAAATGATATAATTTATTTATGTATATATATATATATATAAAATTAAGTGTTTTAATAAATTTATTTTGAATTGTTTATATATAAATAATTTTTTTAAATTAAATAATTTGTTATTATAAGGTTATATTAATTATTAGGACAAATGATTTGTGAGAAGTTAATATTTATTCTTATTTATTTAATGGTTTATAAATTTGGTTAGATTAGATTATTTAACGCACTTTTGCAAATAGAGTCCTTTTCTATAAAAGTTCCTTTCTTCATTGTTCGTTTCCCCTAATTTTCCTTGATACCGTTATTAATATTTATACTGGAAAAGTTAATTAAGTATAAAGAAATATTATGACCATTCAGGATACTTTGCGACTTCTACGAAAAAGGAAGAATACCAGAAGATTAGAGTAAAACCTAAGAAGACTGTGACTGATAGATGCGAACAGCACAGGACAATTTAATTAAGTATCTCATGCATGCAAAATACTAACGAAAATAGTGTGTAGGAGGGTGAAACGACAAATAGAATACGAGTTAGGAGAAGATTCGTTTAGTTTTAGGAAGAATGTAGGGACAAGAGAAGCAATATTAACTTTGCGTCTAATTTTAGAAGACAGGATAAGAAAAAAAACAGAACTACATTCATATCAATTTTAGATTTAGAAAAAACCTTTGATAATGTGAAGTGGAACACATATTTCCTGATATGATAAAGAAAGTTAAAACGGAATATGGAAAGGGAATCACTCGGCAAGGAGAAAAAAACCTACGCTTTGCCGATGATATTGTAGTATTAGGGGAGTCAGAAGAAGACTTAGAAACGATAATAAATGACATAAACGTGGTCCAGGATAAAGAGTTCATTATAAGGATTAATAAAGGGACAAAACAATGTAACAGTGAATAGTATTGGAAACAGTAAAATAACAAAGGATGTTAGATTGGGAAGGGATATTCTGAGGGAAGACAACAACATATTTTGTATTGTTACCCATCATTCACGTAGAAAATATTGGCACATTACGGGTGAAAGTAGCGTTTCTATCGGAACAAAATATAAATATAGGCATAAATATTAAAGGCCTCACTTGCAAAACAAGCAATAGCATAGAAGTAAAGAGAATTTATTCAAAACAAAGCTCATTGTCAATATTGTTTTTACTTAACTTCTGAGAAAGGTTGCAACCTCAGTTAGGATCTGTCCTCCACGAGCTCAGGTTATTTTTTCTGAAAAGATTATTTAGCAGTCTGTCATTTTTCCTTGACGTCTGTCACTGTAGTTTAGCGAATGTTTGCAAATATCGCTCTTACGAGTTGTCCGTAATCTGTGCTGACGTGGTCCATTATAAAGTATTAGAGTGATATTCGATACAAGGTCCCCCGGGGCTTCTTTGTGCGGCTACTGAACTCGGCGAATGCAAACAACACTCCTCTAAATGCAGAGTTTTGTTGATCATCAGTAAGCTTTTAACCCGACCCTTAATATCGCGCTAAGTGCTTCGCGGAAACAAGAGGGACGCGATCGATGAGCAGTATTGGAAAAAGATTAATCGGAGCGCGGACCACACCAACGTTACAATGTAGACAGAGTGCGAAGAAAGTACGACACGCGCCTGTAATGATCCATGGAAATGTGTGGACACAAACAATACATAGACTTCAATAGAAAACGCGATAACATCTACAATTACTCCAAAAAATTATTTCCTGTAATCATGCGTAAGATTTTCAGCTACTTAGATCACATAACTTTTCATATATTGCTGATTTTTGACCCAAATACAACGGAATATTCAGTCAATAAAGCACCAATCAAAAACTCCCTTTATCAAATCAAAGGTATTACGTAGCAGCAAGAAGAAACAAAACGCTCCGCCTAGAAGAAAATAATCAGGGATACAGTATCACGATACACCTTTTACGAATAATTCTTATTAATAAATATAAGTTCCATGTAAATAAATCACTATGGTGACTGTTTGTCCACCCCTTAAATGTCATAACTACTTTTCTACTTTTTCAAAGTGGAACATACACTGTCGAATTTAAATTCGATGGTGGGTGTTTGGAGGAATAAGAAAATTACTGCTTTGTGGGTTGGGTTTAGTAATTAAATATAAGAAAATTATCTTTAAAATTGGATTTTCTTGACAGTAGTACTTACCTCTGGTATGAGGTATTACTAATATAAGATTCCTAAATGATCTATTTACAGAGGAAAACTAAAATAATTTAAATTATTATCTACTGATCTTTTGTAATATAATTAATTTCATGTATCTACCTCAACGGCGTCCACATGACGACTGAAACCAGTCGCAATCGTATAAACAATTAATAGAAAAAAAATAGTGCATTGGCTGTTATTTCTTTAAACTTTGTTTAATTTTACATAATTTATTAAACTTGAAAAAAAATACTGTTCATAATCATTCAAGTAATAAATTATTTTTAAACTATAGATACAATACTATAGCCTTTATTAAAAACATTAAGAGCTTCCTCATTAAAATTATTTTCCAGCTCAGAAATAATTCTGTTCGTTATAAATTCTAGTTAAATTTCAGAGTAATTATTGTTTAAATGAGTTGAAACAGCCTTTGTTGTTAGTATATTTCCTTTTATTAAAAATGGCGACGTTTCATCTCAATTTTTTAGACTTCCTCTGACATATATTTATCAACATTTAGTAATTCATGGACTCTTTCACACTCGGCTGTGGGAGGTATAGAATTAAAACCATGAATTGCTAAATTTGGTTAAATATTTGCCTGAGGAAGCCTAAGTATAGAGAGACAAAACGTTGTAAATTTTGATATATGCATATAATTACTTCCTGACAATTAAGGCTGTTTCAATTCATTTAATTATGTAATTTTCAGATAAACTAATTCTTTAAATATTGTTTAATTATTTATTGAAGAACTTCAGACTTTAATTTTCTCAACTACACATCTATGATTTTTATCAATCATAAATTACTGCGATGTAAACTAATTTTTCATGTTCCCACTAGGAGATTAGTTTCAGGTATTCACAAAACAACCACGGAATGTGCAGTCTTCTTATACTTCTTTATTTTTCTAAGATATTTAGTTTCAATTTTAATCTTTTTCGCAATAAAATTTAATTCAACCAGAGGAATTAAGTCTACATGCAGATTTTGAAATACATCAAGGATCTTTCATGAAAATCTTTTTGACCATATTATTGGGATGGTTAATGAAAAGTAGTTTTAAATTAATAATTTTATGCCCAGATGATATTTTTCGGGCGTTATAATTCCTGATAGGGAGAAGAACGTAATGGTGGGCCAGTCATCACAACATATTGACATGATAATATAGATAGAGGGAGTAGTGATGGACCGAAGTAGATAACATATTAGTCTGTTCCTTAACTAAAGCTATTAAATGCTTGTGTTCAGTTTCCCATTATTGAAAATTTCAATTTAGTTGGCCTATTGTACGAAAGCATTATAAAACAGTAGTTGTAACATTATTGAGTAAATTAAAATGTGACGACACTTCACGATTAAAATGTAGTGGCTTTAGAAGAAACAGAACTACGGGTTAAAGTGCAAATCATGAAGGCGGGGACAGACACGCTGAATGAATATTTAGGCAATGAACTGGTTGAGAGGAACCGGTTGTGAGGTTACATATTCAACACATAACTAATTATAGCTGTTCTCCTATCAATACTTACAGGACCCGAGTATAGCAACTTATTTCCTCTGACACATTAATAGCGCTTTAACAGTTGTTCTAAGGTGAGAAACGTGTACCTCACAAATGGTAGATCAATACATCTGAATGCGCGTGTGTGCAATCATCGTGGTTCACGCATTTGCCAGGACCATCTCAAACCAACACTTTTACGAATCATTAAAATATTATCAGACATCAGAATTCAGAGTACTTAGGTTTATGAAATTAATTCTATAACAATTTGGTCCCTCACACTATTCTGTCTTCACCCATAAATAATAAATAATTTAATCCACTTAAATACCATTCAACTGCTTCCAAGTCCTCTTCAATCTTCCCACATCGAATAACTTGTTATTCCTCTGAATAATCTTTAACGTTTTGACTCATCACTGACATTGACAATATTTATTTTCCGAAATACGCAAAACTGGAGACATTAGCCTGCGATGCAAAATCTGGTATTTTATATAAGGATTTCAATTGGGAAGGTTAGAAAAGCAAAAACATGTAAGGGTACAGAACCGTGAAATTTCTCCGTGTCTTACCCATGGTGCCTAAAATTGAATTTTGGAAAAAGAAAGCTAAACCCTGTCGGGATATGAACACGAATTGAGGTGTGTTTTCGCTTTTTCCATTTTTCAAATAAGGATACAGAGTAAGACCGGAGGCTCTAGAAGTGGAAATAAGCTACAAGTTATACAACGAATGTGGAGGTAAATGTCTTAAAATTCCCACTCGGTATCTCACACCTCCATAATCAGGAAACTTCAGTATAGAAAGAACCGAGTCATTTAATTTCAACCTAAAACAGGTTCTTCTTTTAAAAATTAAATACTTTATTTGTAGAAAGAATCGAGTCATTTAATTTCAACCTAAAACAGGTTTTTCTTTTAAAAATCAAAGACTTTATTTGTTGAATAGCTGACTATGGAGTCGCGATTAATAATATGTTGTTCCTCTGGGATTGAGATCTTGGATTGGTCTATGTTATTTAGTGTCGAAGAATTTTGGCCATAACCGACACCAAATTACTCGCAATGTAATTAGTTCATCCATTTAAAAAATTACCTGAAGAAGAAACGTTGTATTTATATGCAATTAAATTTATTTTCTGGCTTATATCTCCGTTCATTTATTTTGTCTTTGGATTTATAAGCTTTATTACCAGAAGACTAGAATAATTATCACAAAATTTTTAATGCCCGGACTTCAGAAAATATTTTGATGAATTTCATGGGAACTAAGGTAAGTTCAATCAACTCAAGTACTTATTCCCTAGAGCTTGTAACTAATTGGACGTTTGAGCCTTTTACGCAAAAAATATTTTAAGTAATTAGAAAACTTTATACAAAACGACCTCTACATTGTATTCTCGCTTTATTTCGCATATGTTTGTTTCATATACTGTAATGTTTTGTAAATTTAAGATTAATATTAATAATATTAGTTGAAAGTTTCTCAAGTTTATGTCGGACGAACACGTACGAATAAAGTGTGAATACAATATTTGGGATTATTGTGATTATTTATTTCTAATTACTCCGATTAAATAGTCCTTGCACCAACATATTTCGCTGTAATGTATGAAGTAGAATTGCGCGGATAAGGGTCTGAAGCCGGCTTTCCTCGGAGCCCTCCCTTCACAATAGCATAAACGAACTTTTACGGGCAATAGGAATCATCCGTCCCTAATTTGAGAAGGTTTTGCTATTGGCAAGACGGAATCAACGATTACCTAATTAGAAACACATATGCAATGACATCTGTTTTTCAAACGGCACCACAAAATTTTCCTATAGGCTGCAATGATGCAAATATTTGAAAGTGCAGCCGATTGCCTACTGGAAATGAGGATGAGGAAGAAAATTCGGGGCATCTGCGAGGTTACGTGGAGAGATGTTTTGAGGCAGAGTGATCACAAAAGTGCGAGCTGCTGTTGAAAGGTGGGTTGAGCTCTTGAAACCTCAGAAGATGTTAACTTTTTGGTTGGTGTTTCCACTATTTTGGCCAAGACGTCTGATATACAGCCAGATCATCCTCGATGCAGTCAATCACAGGCGCCTCAAAATCGGCAATCCGAAGCAGATCGAAGCAAAATGCCACAAGAGAATCCAGCTTCAGTCTTCTACAGTATCGTTGATATTTAATTGTTCACATTGCCAGGCCTATTTACCATAAAAAACGTTGCTTCCTTTGGTTTACCCCACAGGTGACCTGATTATAACGAGTTTCATATAAATTATAAAATTATTATTGCTCTATCGTTTCCTGTAAATCATAAATTTGTTATATTGTTTGTTTTTCTTCTAGGTTGTACGAGTTTCGTTTATAAAATTTTGTTCTTATAAAATAAATGGCCACTTTGATTTGCATATATTATTTTTTTCTCCTTCAAATTTAATTTTTCTCAATATGTAAATATAATAACTTTAATTAATAATACAGTAAGCAATTGCCGTTCAACTGTGGAAATTAATTAAATAAATCATAATTATAATAAACGCTTTCCATCCTATTTATATTATATCGCTTTCGTCCATATTCTGGGCGTCATGCAGAATTAGATAAGAACATAATCTCTGCGATTGAGGCTTGCAAGCAAGAATGTGGTTATATATTTATTATCGCACACTACAGACAAACAATACTAACATCGTTGCCCAATTTCCGTTGGAGATTTGTCGTCTATCTTCTGATGTAATAAACACATAAAAAGACCTTATCACACTTCTGAAGCAGATACGGGCGTATGTTGGTAAACTTGGGCGCGATTGCATGTCCCTAACAATATTTGATCAATAATTGATAATAATGAAAACGGACAGCTTAATACACGCGTATCTTAATCTGTAATACGGATATTTTTTCTATAAATTTTCTGTACGTAAATATTGGACTTATCTTTGCAGATCTGTCCAACCGTTAATGAGTAGTCATTATGAGCCACACGAGTATTCAGATTATGAAATTACACTTCACATTCAACGATTACAAATTACAATGAAAATAAGTATTAATATCTTCGGTATCAAAATTTCACTACAGGTTATTGTAACAGAATACCAATGCATCTTTACAATGCCTGCACCTCGTCCAAAACATTTATTATAATATTCTACATACTTTAGTAATTTTAGTGCCAACATTTAAACCGAGAAGTAAAAAAGACAAGTCAGTAAAAGTATAATAATAAGTAACTCAAAGTTTCGTCCCTTTTTTTATTTCTATAGAAGCGATAAATTACGGGGTGATGAATCCTACAAGCTTTAAATATTTTCAAAAACCTTTATCATACATCACGAGTTTTATATTTCTCTGAGCCATACTTATCTGCTTCATTACGTTAAGATTTTTACATTATTTCATGTCTGTTGTCATCAGTCTGCAGCAATCCTCTGACAATGAATGTGGCTCAACTCGTTTAATTTTACAATAATTTTGGTATCGAGGAATATAATTTATTTCAATAATGTTCTGTAATTTGAATAAATAATTAATAAAAATTCGGAGAGTAAATTATGTGCAATATTTCAATATATAATAAAACAATAATTTAATTTGTGGAGAAATGTATCCTAAAATGATTAATATTTTCTTGAAATAGAAAATATAACAAGGAATAATTTACAATTATGGATACCGAAGTTGTTATTTTATACTTATAGAATTTATCAATACATAATTTGTTACATTGGAAATAGTTCCAAAAGGGAACGAAACGTTGCCTTGTATTTTATTAAATTTGTAGAGTCGGAATATAACGTAAAGAATAATTAATGAAATAAAGGGGAATTTATTAAATAACAGCTAAAAATTATTTAATAATTTCGGAAGTATGGCGAAGCAATCTGATCTCTAAAATCTCATGTTAAACCGTGGTTGATTCCGTCCCTAGACGGCCAGGATTGGGAAACCTGATAGCGTACCATGTTTAAATGTAGTTGGATTCTCTGTAGGACGCTCTCCTCAGCGTCGCAGATTGACCTCCTTCAACATCCGGGACCAGACATCGCCTCCCTTACCCTTCAAGTTCCAAGAGAAGAATGATAATTCACATAGGCTCACCGCTGTGTACAGAAGAGTCGAAAAATCAACCTTCAAGTTCTATTTTCGTTAGACCACAAAATCCCATTGGTTGAGGAAACTAAGTTTTATTTAAATATTTCGGAGTTTCCCTGCTTCTCGATTCCTATGCTAGCGTGATTACAGAAATTCCGCGGGTCATATCCCGAAATTCCATCCCTGGGAATTAGTGACAGCATAAGATCTCGACATGGCGTGGCTTATTCCAGTCCTCAATCCTGGCTAACTTACATTAAGAATTTAATAAATATCAAATATCGTGCTACAAATTGTTTCTCATTTGCTTACAGTCTTATTTATTTGATGACATGTTTTTTAAATGCACCTATAAATAAGTTTACGGATCTATAAACTTTTAATCTCATGGGTTACAACAATATATATATATATATTTAAAAAACTTGTGACCAATAACACAAATCGTATTTGCAAAAAATTTCATTTTAATTAAAAACAGAATTTTGGTTTTTAAAACTTTTTATATAGTGACACAACGAAACAATTGTTTAAATTAGTAATACGATCACAAAATATATGATTTATTTAAATTCAATTTTTTTAAAAATGCCAGACAGTACCTTAATAATAATAAAAATGTAGTATAATTATGAAAAGTCATATAAATTTTTCAATCCATTTATATTAATCATTTTAACATATTTCTGCTAATGGTTAAAAGTTATCAGACACGTTGTCAAAACTTTTTCATTTCTCTGATGGTAGTAGACTAAGATATTGTTTTTAAGGATTATTTCAGACGTTTTATTGCTTCTAAGAAATTAATTTGTCAAAAGATTATGCGAGTTTGTTCGCAGGAAACAGCGGAGGTCTCGCAGTGTAAGTTTACAATGTCGTTTCCTAACTTGCTGAAAATAGGAACTTAAGCCCGGACGGAGAATTCCGACCGCCATGCCAAGTTGGCCGAAAATCTCTAAATCAGTTCCAACTTTACGTCATATTACGTATGGGAGTGACGGCGCCGCTTGGAACAGGGATCGTTGCAGGTCCGTTGTTGACGTGAGAACTGCGTCAACATGTCAACAAGTCATAACGTGATTAGCGCTGCGGACAGCCAAATAAATTGTGCAAACAATTTATTATTGGAGTTCTTTCCTAAAGCATAGATTGCTTCCGCTGCGAAAATTGTTTCTAGGGCCCTGGATCAATGTGGATTAAATAAATGCAGGCGGGTTGGAAATGATTGTTATTCTATACTGTCGTATAACCGGAACTACGATCACACCTGATTTGATTTGATTTAGAATGGTTTCTAAAATTATAATTTTCTTGATAATTTACATTTTGAGCCCTCATTTATGGGTATCAAAATTTCTTATTAATTGACCTCAAATGTGTGTTCACTCAGTTGAGAAGTACCAGTTTTAGCTCATTAGACATTGCAAGGGGCAGTTTAATATTTCAATGTACTTATATTTTATCCACAATAAAAAGTTGAATGAGTATTCTAGAATGCAAGTGAAAGAATATTAATTAATGTATAGAACAAAATACGAATTTGTTAATATTTTTATTTTAATACTCAAAACTGTGCCCTACCATAATGTATGTTTCATATTGACTAAATCGTAGAGACAGGGTCAAATTTTCAGATTATTTCCTTTTTTGAAATCGTGTTGAATGTTGTTATAAAGTATTTCTTTTCTACAGTACTAATCATCCGTCCCGTGAAAATTATTTTATCTGGTAATGTTTCCTGTTATTTTAATTCGATGATTAAAATCACCACTGGAGCTACCCTGTTTGACAATTAATTTAAACCTGACGTTTACTAAGATTATCTTTAATAGCTCTGAACCGGCCTCTGTGGTCTAGTGACTAGCGTCACTGCCTCGTACTACACATGTCCCAGGTACGATTCCTGTCAAGGGCTTCGTTGTTTGTGTTTCCAAATCGAGTAACCCTTAAAAGGAAGATAAGATCCACAAAAATAGTAAAGGAACAGATAAGGACATAAGCCGTTGATGCGACTTAAAACAAATAGTAATGAACATCATTTTAGTATTGTATGCGTAGAAATAACTAAGCATATTTATTTTATCTCGCTGTGCGATAGTTCTAAATTGTATATATTTCTCTTTTTAATAAAACAATTACTGATAAATATATGACATACTTTAATTTTACAATAAATAAATTGGTCATTATTCAGAAAAGTTTAATTTAGCAATTTTTCGATTTTCTGAGGCACCTATTTGCAAATATTCTGCCTCCAAAATTTATTGTTTTCTGAGAATTTACTAGTGGCGTAATACTTATTAAATTACATTTTATCCGGTTGTTGTTATATGAAGCTATTTTTGTGGAGTTTTAAATAGCTATTAGTAGAATACTTATAATTATTTGACTGTGTATTATTAACGAATAGTTTTCCACTTATATGTTGTCACGAAATTCATAAACTCGGACTGGTCTGATGATTACGTTTAAGTAAATATTTGTAAAATGAAATTAACAGATAGTCTAATGAAAATACTATGAATGAGACATGGTAAATATATATTTTTGGATTGTTTGCTTTATATTCTGAGTAGGATTTCTGAGGAAGTGTGAGGTTTTAAAAGCACGGAAAGTTCCATAAACCTTCGGATGATTCGGAGAGTTGACACCGCGGTGAATTCTCAGACCTCTTGACAAAGGCCCGGAAGAAGACTTCGGGAAGTGTCTCGCAATTTGTGAAATAATTTAGGTGTTAAAATTCATGAGTACTTTCAGCCCGACCTACCGATGTAGGATTTCTAGGGTTTTCCCTGCATCTCTTTAGGTGAAACACCGGGTAGGATCCTTAACCCAGGGGCCCTAGTCAACCCTTGGCTACCTTCCATCCCCTTTTTCAATTCCCTTCCTATTCCATTAAAGTTGAATTTCCTGTTTCAGAATCACCCTCTGCAGCCTGACAACAACAAAAAAGAAAACCGAACTGCAATGAAACATTATAAATTCGTGAAACTGTACCATCAGTTCAAACATGACGTTAATTTTACAAGGGTAAGATGTTATGTTAACAAAAGTCCTTCAACTGTCAGAAAAACGTCACAAACGCTCTATAGCCTAGTACAATCGCTGAAGGAGCTCAAGATATCCTAAAAAAACGTTTCCAATTAAACTATTGAAGAAAGAAAATAACGTGTCCCCGGTACATCAAACACATTCTCATTAATATCCCCTAAGAGGGTAATTAGCATCTTGACTCTTTTGCAATTTTGTAATTTTTTATTACATTAGCAATTACGCAGAGAAAAATATATGTGTAAATATAAAGCTAACAAATAAAAAAAATGAATTTACTCTACCTCATTAATCGTTATTTCCAAGCAGTGAAGTGAATATGGAAATAAACTACGAGTCCCTAGGCTTACAAGTTAGATTAAACATTAAAAAAATTACTTTAAACATACAAATTATACAACTTTCAATTCTATTGTAACTGAGACATAAAATAAACTTCTATCTGTACATTTCTTTTTTACTGATGCACACAATTATTAGTTATTGGATACACACGTCAACCCGTAAGGAATCGATTGAAGCATCTTGGTAGGCGGGACAGTTTTGTAAAATTTATAATTAATGCAACTCTAAGTCATTTAAGTCTATTTTATTTCATATTTATTAATTTGTATTGCATATTTAATAGATGATAACGGTTTTTGAATAAATATTTATTAATACGTAATTAGCATGAACGTTGTGTTAACAATTCCAATATAACAATTCTTACCCGAGAATACAGTAAAGAGGAATTCTTTGGTTACGTGAGAGGATGCAATGGAATAAGAACTAAAAGATTATCCATTCAGCTATGATAAAGGAATTATAGCAATAAAGCATCGACCCACATATAAAGGCATTGTTCAGTCCATTTTTAATAAATTTTGTATTTTTAACGTCATACATAAAATAAATGCTTACCTTAATTCCTTAATTTTTAAATTATTACTAATCATAGTAATAATAAAGAAATTTATCATGAAGTCACGAAAGTTGTTACTTTATTTGAATAATATCAATTGCCCCACAAAATGTATGAATTGGAATTGTTTAGAAAAAATTCGGATATCTCCCCCCCGCCCTGAATTTGCCACTGCGTAAACAAAATGACTCGTTAATGAAATAAAAGGACTGAAATACCCTATTGGCATTAGTAAAAGAGATAAGTTGTTGTATTTTTCAGTCCTTAGACTGGTATGACGCAACTCTCCATGATAACCTATTCTGTGCAAGCGTTTTCATTTTTTTACATAACTAGCACATCCCACATCTTCAGCTTAGCGTATACCACCCTTGGCCTCCCTCTTTTCCTTTAACCCCGCACACTTGCTTCTAATGCTAATTTTACAAGACCATCATGTCTGAAAACGTGTCACTCCATCCCTTCTCTTGGTCAAAGTCCTCCATATTCTCTCTTCTCCTTTTCTACTTAGAACTTCCTGGTTAGTTATGAATTTAAATTTATCTTGGGATAGTTAAAAATAATAATATAATATATACGGCCTTTGTGTATGTCAGCCTAATGACGAGGTACGTTTCTGGAAAGAGTGAGATTTTGGTTCCGGCTACATGCGTGAGCGACCCTCACGATTCCAATAAAAGAACCAGAATCGTGTGACGTCCGGGTATCTCGCCTTGCCAACAAATGGAACCTCAAAGAACCGAGAAATTGCTTCTCCCCACGTACACACTGGGCACGATAAAATTTCCAGATCGGATAACACATACGTTACCATAGAATAAGATGCATCCTGCAAGACACTCGGAGATAAACGTACCAATTAACCACATTCCTCGTCCATGGATATGATTTTTCCTTGTTTTATTTTTATAACAATCACGGCGATTCCGAAAATTTCACTCGTTTGTTCCATTTTAGCTAAAACGCAAGTCGACACACTCGTTAATTGTCTGAACTGTAATGTAATATAACATTTTTATGCACTTCCTAATTATTGTGTAAGACAAAATGTAGTTCACGAACAATAAACGTTGTTATTAAACTCAATAGTTCTGAATAAACTAACCGTTATTGATCGTGAACTACATTTTGTCTTACACAGTACATAGGAAGGGCATAAATTTTTTGGGGGTTAACGGGTTACATGAGGGTGATCCTGAAATAGGCAACTCCGCTTTAATAGCATAAGAAATTAATTTAAAAGGGGGGGGATGCGTTTTTTTTTTGGTTTTCTTCAGGTTTAGACTCAACTGAAAATTTTCATAGTTTAACTGCGAGAAATAATGTGGGGTGTTTCGCTGTTGTTTATTGTCTTTCTCATGTGTGATAGTTTAAAAAGCTTTGCCTTATTGTAATAACACGTTATTTTTCTTTTGAATCACAACCGAAATGTTGTTTTTATTTTAAACTGTACTGTTTGAAGAAACTGTCACTTATTAGACCTAAACTACATTTTGTTAAAATTGAAATCGGAACAACAAAGGGCGCATGAAAATATTTCCTAACTTCTCGAATCGAAATCACTCAACTTTGTTGTTGACATTTGATACCAACGTTTCGTTGTCCATTTAAGGATGTAATTATGGTATTCTTTGTTGATTTTTTTCACTTTTACGCTCGGTTATTATATTTTCAACTTTTCGAAGGAACTGTCTGCGCCAATAGAAACGAGATAAACTATAGTTTTTAGACAGTAAGTATAAATAAATAAAACTAGACAATAAAATTTAAAAAATTGGATATTTAATATAATAAAATTCGTAATTGTAACTTTATCATTTTAATTATAAATGAGACCCAAATTAATTTTCCAAAAAAAATCATCTCCATGTTGTAGAAGTTAAAATTGGATTCAAAGAAAGGAAAGAAATTAAATTCACATAAATAAAAGAAATTCACATGGAAAAATCATTAGAAATTTTAATTTTGGACTCCTTTATAATTTATGTATTACATCTTTAGGTTCGAAAGTAGAGGTGAAACATTGTATTTATTTCTTTGGTAATTTCATCAGATTTATTTTCTCGAGTTTGATTTATTAAATATAGCATTTTTTGATTCTATTGGTCTATATAATTAATTTAGAACCAAGTAAAGCTGTAGGGTTTTTAAATAAAAATAGATTTGGTAATGATTTTTCTAAAAGCAAAAGTTTGATATTTACTATTTATTTTTTAAAATGTCGTCTTGAGTAAGTCTAATTATTTAGATATACATGTATCTAAACAAGGGGAAACCTAGGTAATGACTGAAGGAGATCCGGCAGAATTTGTCAGTCTGGCAGTTGTCTCAGCGCTAATGTTCCAGATGGGTTGAAGAGGACTTAAAAAGCCAGAGGGTACACAGGCGTTGTTCAGATACCGAGGTCGTGTGTATATTTTTCAAGACGATTTCAAGCAAACCTAACCATTAAAAGTTAACTAACGACTTTACTTTAATAATAAAAATATTTTCTACAAAAATTGGTGAATTTCAAAACATGGTTTTCCCATACTGATCGTAGGAACAGATAAACGATAGAGAACAGGACGATGTTAGGGACTTTTTAAAAAATTAACAGAATAAAATACTATTGCAATGTGACGAAGTCAATACAGATGGAGGAAGAGCATATTCCTACATATAAATCTATAAAGGAATGTATTTGATATAATTTTGATAAGTCTTATACTTTTAACTTGTAAAATTGAGGTGCATGACGGGATTTCCACTACAAGAGGACTAAAGGTGAGTAAATTTCGATCGAGGGATTGTAGGATCAAGGTCGATATTACCAATCCTCCAAACCATTCGGTTTGACAATTTGTTTCAGAAGAAAGTGAGTTCGTAAATTTGGTTTATAAATGAGATGACAATTGGAATTAATATTTAATAGCTGTAAGAAACAGTTGGGTAAATTTTATTGTATTGTATTTGCTAATAATCTACAATTGGGCGCAAGCCCGGTGGCAGATACATAATTATAAACTAAAGAAAGATAAACATGTTCTGTGGATGCTCTGAAAGAGAAAAGAGAAACACTTCACTTCACCTTAGTTTTTTATATTCGGAAACACATTTATATTAAAAAATATCCACTTCACTTCACACGTTTTTTCAGATTTGACCTAAATTTATTTTCTTGAAGAGGATTTCCTCCAAACACCCCCACAGGTAAATTATTCCAGTCGTTGATAGTCCTATTTAGGAATGAGAATTTTCCAACATCTGTTTTTTGTTTTCTATATTTCACTTTGAATTGGTGATTCCATCTACCTATATAACTGGGCTTTTGCATTTTGTAGCTAATTCCAATCCATGGTTTTTGCCCCGTATAAGCTTTGAATAGCAAATGCAGTCTTTCTTTCTCCCTCCTTTCTGACAATACCTCCCAACCTAGCTGTTTTACTTTTTCCTTCCTATGACCTGGCCCTACTTGCACAAAATTAGCAGCCCTTTTCTGAACTTTCTCTAATGATTCTATTTGATTAATTCTATAAGGATCCCAACAAGCCGCCCCATATTCCAAAATTGGTCTAACTAGAGATAAGTATGCCACCTCCTTTGTTTTTGAACTTCCCTTTTTTAAGTTCCTCATAATGAAATGTAAGGAATTCCACGCTTTTCGGGCCGTGAAATTCACTTGTTCCTCCCACCCAAGTCTGTTATTGAAATATATCCCCAGATATTTGCAGCTCGTTACCCTTGGAATTAGTTCCCCACCTACTTTATATTCTGTCACATTTAACAAGGTGCGTTTAGTAAACGAGATTGAGCTGCTTTTCTTTCCATTAATTTTCATTTTATTTTCCAGAGCCCAGCTATTAACTTTATCTAGTAATAAGTAGTGGTGAAAAGAATTCTGTTGACGAAGTAGACAAAGTGACACACCACAAAATAGTTGAAATGATGTGTGTGTAATTTAAAGGTTCACAGAAAATATATATTCCAATTGAACAGATGGCACCGAGGGAACACAGAAGGGTTGTTCCAAATTCGTGATGAGAGGATGATACACTTAATGGAAAGCTCCTTAACAACAGAACTTTAAAGCTGAATTTGAAGTTGACATCACATGAAGAAATCAGTTCTTCACATGGTGACTTAGACGAAGTGGCCATGGGGAGAGGAAAAGGGAAGCTACGAGTTTTGTATTCCAGATTGGTGGAGACATTTTCTCGCCGCTGAGTACTTCTCAGAACCATTTGTTCCTTCCCGATCTTCCTCGAAGCAAACAGGATGCCCTGGGTCGACCTTCCTCAAATGTTTCCAGAAAGGGAAGCACGGAGCTGGCGTGAAGCAAGCTGCGACTGTACGTACCGTCCGAGGAATGCGAGATGTGGCAACCGGGCGACCTGCCGGGAGGAAGGAAGGAAGATGAGGCGCTGGTGACCTTGTGGAAACAAGCTAATCAAGACCGCGCGCGGCCTGGGAGCTCTAAAGTTGGAGCGTCTCCCTATCCCTCGGGATTCCTTCGGCTGGGGTCCTGCCAGTGCGCCGCGCCAACAGGTGCGCTCCCATCACTCTCGCTCATCAGCATCCCTGCTATATATACATATACCAACCCCATTTCAATTAGGTAGTCTCCCTCACATATGTATTTATCATCCAATCTCTCCCCACCGTTTGGCCCACTTTCCTACTGTATTCCCAAAGCACAAGTCTCAATTATTAAATGACAGCCGTATAAGTTGCTTATGATATGATGGATCACCCATTCACCTTCTCTTTTCTTGGAAACGCGTCCAGATCACTCATTTCTGATTTCGCTCATCCGAACCTCCATTGAAGAACCTTCATCTATTATTGTCTACGTGATTTTCTAAATACAGTTACGTGATTAAATCAATCCTTTTTTTTTTGCACAGGCTCATGATCCGAACACCAATAGTGGGAGTCTATTTATATTTCTTCCAAGTACCTCCTGGCGCCAACAATACTAAAAGCAATAGATTAGCTCAGCCCGCAGCCAACAGACGTGTGGCCATTTTGCGTCGCAGATGCCCGACAACAACCCTTCAACGCAAAGAAGCCGTTCTGGATGGGGAATTCACTGGTAGTACTGTGTATTGGTCTTCATCTGGTTCGTGCTGTATAATTTTACGAAAATAATAGCATTCAAATTAATCCTTCATTACATACATATAATTTCCCATTAATTCATTTTCCCTCACGAAAATGTGAGCAGAAAGTGCAAAACGTTGATGAAACCTAGCAATAACGAATGAAGTAGAAGTTTGACTTAGTACTTGGAGTCGTTATCTTTATTAAATTAAAAATTGTACAGAATTGAACGTCTGTGGTGACAATCTGTTTTGATTCGACCGCCGACGCGTAATGTGTTTTACTTATATATTTTTAATCAAATGACAGGCTTAATATTCAAATACTGTCGCATTTGAAGCGGCTGATTAAATATTAAATTATTATTGAGAATATTTAATGATTTTAAGAAAGTTTTGAATTTTTTCAAGTAAAAATAAATTCGTTTATTTGTAGGAATATTACAGTTCCTAAAACTACTAATATTAAATAACTGAACTGAATACTACCCAATACGTGCATAATAAGCGTGCATGTTGTTTAAAAGCAGTCTCAATCGAAGTAAACTCAATTGAACAAAAGTAGGGGAAGTCGGGGCGGAACGGGACACTTATTGTTTAACAATTTTTTGTAAAATTATAGGAAAAGAAAAATTACTTCAATAATATATAAAAAATTAGTTTATTCTATTACTTACTTAATCTAATATCAATATAGCTTAAAAATAACAAATTTAGATTTTTATAAATTTTGGTGTCCATCCTCCTGGCACGGACAGACTTCAGGAGGTGGATCACCAACTATTAAAAGTCGGTATCTCCACACGAAAAAAAGAACTGGTAGCAAAATCTATAATACGAAAGATCGGCAGTTGAAAAAGTCAAATGTATTTTAAATTTGACGGATCTGAGATAACTGATTTTTAAAAGAACTTATTAAATGTCTGGTAGCAAAACCAAAACGTATATGTAGTATGTTTTACGTATTGGGAAACTGGATTATAAATATAATTGATATTAAAAAAATCATAGTTATGTATCTTTAATTGTGTCACGTTGCACTCTAAACTGCTGAAATTAATATACTGTTGGAAAACAAATGGAAGTAGGTTTACAATAATTATAATTGCAGAGGCGACTGTCAGCAGCAATTACACTTGGAGGATCAAGAAAATATAAGGTGCAGTTCGTTGAATTGTACAGAGTAACGGGTAGTGCATCACTTGAGAGAAAGTGGAAAACTTTTATGGAAACATCATGTGTAGAGTAATAGAAATAATATATATCAGAAGTCATGAAGAAATAAAATGGATATGAAGTTAAAGATTTGGACAAGACAATTAACGAGGCGAAACGATGGTTCATGTTTCGTATTCCTGCTCCATTCTTTATATCCCCTTATTTTCCCAATTGATACTCAGGGATACAGATTATGAAATATTTAAGCGAAAAAGTGGGACTGTAGTGATTCGTTACAGAAAACTGAACAGGTAATAGTTCAAAAATTGAAAAAGCTGACAGTGACCCAATTTTTCACAAAAACCGGTTTTACTGAGTATTAGTGACAAAAAATGAGATATTTTATAAATGGACCAAAATTAGACTGTTCTTATAGTAAAAAAATTTTTTTTTCATCATTCTTCATTCATGTTACGATTGCCAGTAATTGGACCATGAAATCCAAGTTTCCCCAAACAAACCGTTGTTTACACTTTTCAATTCGATTAATATTGCTTTATAATGCCATTGGCAGGTTCTTTTTTTCATAGTGAATGTAACAACTTCATCCGGCGATGCAAAATGTCCTATACAAGCAAGAACCATTAATCACTAAAGCACGAGTCGTGACTGAGTGTTTGCTTGGATCTGATAACTCTGATGGATGCCCCGACTCACCACTACTAGATGTCACTACTAGATACAGGATTGTTCAAACGCGAAGCCGGGTAACATCTCCCAAAGTCAAACCGACATCAATGTCCCTATCGGATGACTACGTGTAGAATACAGTTACCAATAAAGGTAATTCAAAAGGCAAGTTTCACAAACTGAATGTTACACCGACGCATTTAAAAACAGCTAAACGATTAACAACAAACTTAAAGTATCCATAATTAGATTCACATAGCAATCTTTAACTACTCACTGTACACTGAAAGTACACATAACAAATTTTAATAAATAATTACATTGAATAACTACAATACAATAATTCCACCTGTATCGAATGATCTGATTGACAAACAGATCGTTAGTAAAGTGCTTTCTTAATCCTTAACGGTCGGATCAGACAACTGTACTTTTCCGCCGCGGTCGTATGTCACGGGAGAGGTGACAAGTTGGATCCTGTCGTAACTCGCTGTCTGCGTGATTGCCTTGCCAGTTAACCATCAAGACATGGGCAATTATTATCTCTAGTGCCCTTTGTTGTCAATTTTTATTGTATTAAACCTAAAAATTGAGCAAAACTTTTATAAATTTCTATAGTGATAGTCGAAGTGAATGATTCGAAAACAATAGTCAAGTTATTTTTCTTCTACGGGTAGCAGGATCTTTCGTTTTATAGCCGAACAAAATGCCATTTATACCTGTTCTAATGAAGAAGATAATATTGATGTCAGACGACGATTGGATTGAAATCGACAGCGATGATGACGGTGGCCCTCTCTAGTAGGATTCCTTTAACAAACACCAACCGCCAAAATTATGGAAGTGTTCATCAAACCATGATGTTCACATATTATCTTTGTGAAATGCTGTTACATAATTATCAAATAACCATGGTTAGAGTTGACCGAGCAGATCAATTTGGATCATGTATTGTTCTTTACGCAAATCATTAAAATGACGTTGAAAACTTTTTTTTCCATGGAGAATGGACGAACCTCCATGAATTCTTATACTGACTACTACAAGCTGATTTAAGCGTACGTACACTAAAGAAATGTCTCACATAACATTTATTCGGAAATGAGCTGTCACTAAATTAGGGAAATTACATGAAAATGAAACTGGACAACGTGGAACGCCATCAACCGGAGACAATGAGGTGAAATAGATGGAAAAATACGTATCCTGCAAACAGATGCAAAGGAAAATGACTGATAGGTATTGTCCAGTCGTAAGTTCACTGGAAGAAGGAAAAAATAGCAACTTTGCTGTAAATTTTCTAACTGAAACCATTCCTTTACGTTTGAGATTATTAAAAAATAGCATACATGAGAAACTTATAAACAATATTTTGTAATAGATCTTCAAAAATAAAATAATCTCTAACACATGTTACTATTTTAATACTGAAAATATTTAGGTTTTTATACGAAATCAACCAAGAGATTAAATTAGATTCTATTTTTTTAAAGACATTACGCCATGATTACTTACACAATATTTTAGAATGAATAATTACCATATACTTGTCGACCTCTGATATTGTAATGGTTAGCATCGCTGTCTCGCTCCTGGGTTCGTATCCTGGCATGGACCTGTCGTTATTTTGATTAAATAACCATACTCTGATGACCCTACACAGTCCCCAATGGCTTGTGGAGCGAGTTTAAATAAAGAGTTGAAAAATATATACGTAACTTAACAGAAGCAAGAAGTTTTCCAAGTTACGTTCATGTGAGCCAATATTTTGTAATTTAGTTTTTGTCCACTTATGGGCTAATCATGAATAAAAATTTAGCGTCCGATAACGGTGATAAACGCACAACGTCCTCAAATTTAAAAGTAGAAAGCCATTGTGCTTACGCCGAACTGTCAATTATGAAACAAATATAAAAATTACACATTTAATTTTAATATAACATGCTTTGTCTGTACGCCACAGAAATGTAATTATTTAGTGTGATAAACTGTGATACAGGGTTTCAGAAAGAATTACTAACTACTGGACGAATCTTTAATGACTCAGCTGATAATTGTTGACACAAGCGTTCAGAGAGGGCCTAACCTTGTCTTCAAGCACCTGCGCGGCGTTCGTTTACGTCTGTCTCTGTAAACTCAGACTAATTATGGTTATGGGAACTCCTGTCACACATGCGGTGAAGCAACATTTTATTATTTTATGCCAATTGAGTAGGTAAGAGTAGCAACCTTAGTTAACAATCCGATGATAACAAGGAAACAGAAGTTTACTTGTGCTATCGATTCTTTAATTCATAGCCGTTAATAATTGTTGCGTTTCATAAGTATAAGAATTGAAAATAATTATGTATGAATATATTGGCATCGTGTAATTATATTTAATATCATTTATAATTATTTCTAGAATGTATGGATTTATATTTATTTATTGGTACCACTAATCCTCTATTCAGGAAATAGGACAAGTCAAAAATATACATAGTTAACAAGAACTTATGTAAAATACATAATCTTGAAAATAATACATAAATGAAACAAATGTATTAAGAAACAGTAAACAACGACCTCACATATACCCAAGATCAAGACCAATAGAACATATAATAATAATTATACGGATATAAATTGTTTAAGTATATAAAAGCTTGATATTTATATATAAACGCGGAAAGATGAAACGGGTAGTTATTATGTAACTACATAGAAACAAACTCCATAAAAATAAAAATAAAACATAAATATCGAGGAATGAATAAACATATAATACAAACTTACACTTATACCACAGTAAAAAAAGGAAAATTATTTTATGTTGAAACCTGTTTAAATGTGCTGATGCGCTGTTTGTTATTTTGATTGCTAAAAACATATTGATGGTTCAGAGATTGTTATGTAACATTGATATAACATATATATAACCACCATAATTTCATAATTATAAAATATGGCAGGTTAACATATGTAAATAAATCTACTTAAAATCCTAAATATTATTTTATTGACAATCATATGGTTTACATAAATAGAGAGAATCAATTTTATAAAAATTATACTACTTGAAATATTTTCGTCTTCTATATATGATATGCATATAAATTACTAATGTCGCTTAATGATATAAATAAATCAATTTAAAAAATTGATATCATTAAATTTATATAATGCTGAATTGAATTAATTACAATTTTAATTTGGCATTGTATAGCAGTGCTGAATAAAATTGGTCCAAGTGTGAATATAATTGCTTCAAATCTTTCACTCTGACAAAAACACATAACTTAATTTTCAATATGTTTTCTACTTTCATTTTACCCGTAATTTAGCAACTAATTCTATTCATCATAGAGATTTTAATAAAATAATAGACTGTTCATAAATGGAATTGATACGAATTTCTTAATTGCATATATTTAAGAATAAATTAATGATTATATATTTGACATTTAAAAGGGATTTAGCTAGTATTCAATAATTAAATAAATAATAAATAGGGAACATAAAACTTGATTATTTTGAAGGCGCAGATATTTTTACATTTTCCAAGTCTCGTATAGTCAGCCATGACGATGCTTTATCCGAGTGTAGCTTAAAGCAAGCAACATAAAATACACACGCATGAAGCTCTGAAAGTCACAGCCGAGGGGAATTTCAACTTAAGTGACATTAACCCAGATAAGACTGGAGTCAGAGAGACGTACGGACAATAAGAGTAAACGTACGAGTCGTTATCTTTGCTGACCTGGATTCGAACCCGGCGTCTGACCACTATACCACCGCGACGATCATATCGTGCAATATATCAACACTTAAACCAGTATTTCCAGTTACAAATTGTAACTCCTCAGCCTCATAGTTTCGCTATATAATCTAGTATTTTAGCGTCAGTACCTTTTCTGGCTAAACGTCAGGTACGTGGCAGTAATTACGCTAATTTTCTGCCGTAAGTACTATTTTAAAACCCGCAAATGTCGTCGTCAAGTTTTGCTGTATAACTTTCAAGGCGATGTGATGTTTATCTCCTCTTCTGCAACGACGCTAATGTCCAAACTCACGCATATATATGATAAACTGAAATCTGGTGCAATTAGTCATCAAACGCAGAAGAAAAATAAGGAATACATTCCTCGTCAAAATAGTTAAGCACCCCTCCAGGATGCAACCAGCAACACGTCTTGGGATCAGTCGGGTAAATCCGAATTTTGCCGGTTATGGAAGGAAGTTGCCATTTAAATTACTAGAATCTAATGTGTACTGAACTTTTGCAATAGTTTCCCAATTCTAACATTCACTTGCCTGCCTTATTCTATTTTGGAAGACATGCATCATAAATACCATGAAAATTAAAAATTTAACTTCCAAATTGAAGTCTGTAGCAGAACGCCGATTTCATAGTTTATAACTGACCAATTTATTAGGTGTAATTAATATTTTTTCAACTGCTGAAACCAGCCACTTGTTCACATTCACACCGCGAAACTAATTTTCGCTCCAAATTATTTTCCGAAACAAATTCAATACAAATGTGTTGTAAAAATAACGGAAATTATAGTTTACTTTATATTGTATACTGTTATTGTAAATTGTACATATAAAAATTAAATGGCCATGTTACAGATAATTTAAAAAGTTATGCTGGAGTACAACGACGTTTCGTTTATTAAATTGGGACTTAATCAGATAAAAAGATGTGCGTAAACAAATATCTTCAGATTAAAAAAAAAGAACAGAAAATAATAGTTTACTTCATATCATTATTTTAAATTGTATAAATAAAATTAAAGGGCCATGTTACAGACAATTTAAAAAGTTTTTCTGGAGTACAATGACGTTTTCTTTGCAAAGTTGGGACTTAATCAGGTAAAAAGGGCGTAAAAATATCTTCATATATTAACTATATATATAAAAAGAAAAATATACATTACAATATTTCGTTAAAACATAAATCATTAAAATTTACATTATTGAATGAATTAATGTCATTAAAACATATAAATATTGAAAATTGACATGCTACAGTGTAGTTAAAAAACGAAGAAATTTGATTCCTCTTTACCCGATTAAGTTCCAAATTTATTGACGAAAGTAGTTCTTTAAATTGTATCGAAAATGGTCATTTAATTTATCTTTGTAACGGAGTTTTTAAGTTACTTGTTTATCGTAGACAAAACAAAATCGCTTATGTAGCAACGAAAGTATTTACAAAATAAGACTTAATTATTATAACTGGACAAAAAAGGACCGCAATTAGCCACTGATGTGGATTCCTAGTAAGTCATAATTCATTTTAACTCGGAGCTTCATTACGCCAACTTGGAGTGAAAAAACTATTCCGAACACATTGGCGCATGGAAATGTAATTTGATCAGCTGAGGGTATTTTTTACATCAAGAAACAGGTATGTAAAGGTTTGAGGTATAATAAGTACAGGGTGTGTTGAAAACATCTTGTCGCTGTCGATATAAGTAAATGAAAAACAGAGGAAATGCTTTCAAATGAAACTCAGCCATGAAAAGTATGAAACGGACTAAAGAATCAGGAAGGGGAAATTCCCAATCGAACCGCGAATCGAACCCAGGTCTTAGTATGTGATTGCTCTATCACTTGACCTATCCGAGTCTACTATTTGCTAGGTGCGAGGATTACCCGTTAATAATCTCAACTCCACAATAGCCTACTACCGTACACGAATTAGTACCATGTGGATAATTTTGAATAAGTTGGATAAATTTGATAACAATTCACCCTTTCAGCAATGGTCCTCCCCTTAACCTCTAAACTTCTCATACGACTTGCTGATTCTCACAAGCTCTAAATTAATGGATGGAACGAAGAAAAAAATATTAATTTTTTTCCTGGAATAGCAGAATAACATTTTCCTCATTTTGATGAAAGCTGCGTTGACTGTGTGAGGATTAAAAAGAAATATTCACTGTTTCAGAAAAGTTCCTAGTTTAGGTTAATTCCCGACCAGGAAGAGGAAGCACTTATCCAGCCAGAGCTGTACGGGCCCCGTTACAACAACACGCGGTTGTGACTTCCGAAGAAGCTGCCCAGAAACCATATTTGCGTAGCGGAATGCGGTGGACGCTCCACGCAGGACGCAAAGAAAAGAAATGAAAAAGAGAGCGAGAAGGAGAGAGAGAAAAAAAAGAAGAAGGAAGGAGCCTCGGAGGAGGAAGCGGCGCTGCTTCTCGCTCGAGTGCCGATATTTTACACGACCGCGGCCATATTTCGGCCACCCCAGGACAGAACAATTACACGGAAGGATCACCACTAATTAGCCCGTTCATCAAAGACAACTTACTTTTTACCGGATTCATAAATACGAAATTTAAATACAATAAACTCTTCGACAATGAGGTTGACTGGAACGTCATAAAAGCTTACTCATCCTCTCGACTCCCAAAGGCTTCACTCTTTAATAAGCGACTTTCGATTATGAGAAAGCATGTTCGGTCGTCCTACGTCTACTAATCTTCAAAACCTACAGCTTGTTTTCCCCTCTTACGTTGGCAACAATTAACCCCATTCTAAACTTAGACAACACTCTCACATCCATAACTAAATAAAACTACTGAAAATAGAATTTTTTTTTAAAAAAATCCATAATTAACAATTTTATTATTTCTAATGTGGTCCGACTTTATTTTTAAAAAAATTTCTGTGTAATTTTTTGTCACATTAAATTTTTTATTTAAATTGAGATTGTGTAATTTATTAATGCTTTTCTATTTATTTAATCTGTATCATACAAGAGAAGCGATACATTAACAGTCCACGTTTTGAGACATAAGGGTCTTGTAAAATTAGCATTAGATGGAAGTGTGTGTGTGGTAATAACAGAAAAGGAAGGCAAGGGTGGAATGCGCTAAGTAGATTAGAGAGATGGTGGGATGCTGTAGTTTTGCGGAAATGAAAAGGCTTGCGCAAGATAGGTTAGCATGGACGGTTGCATCAGACTAGTCTTAGGATTGAATACCACAACAACAACAACAAGAGCACAATGGTGTGTGTGGGGGGGAGTTGGTCCACCTTGAAAATAAAGGTATCCATAGAGAATAAGCCCTTACTCGATTTTCCAGTTGAGTACAGTCTTTGCTATAGACTGAAAACCACCTTAAAAGAAAAAACCTTCAAAAAGTGGAGAACAGGGAGGTTTTTGAATTTTTCACTTTTTTCACATGCACATAGTATTCTTGTTACTAAAGATTATTTAATTTAATTCTTTTATCTGTGATTAATGTCGTTATCAAATGAATAATATTTTATTTGCTTTTACAAATGAGGAATTACTAATTAAACATTCACCTGACGTGAAAAACGAAACTAATTTCCGTATACGTAGTGTCAACAATCCAAAGAAGTTTATTATTTCTTAGTAAAATAGCTCTACGCCAACGATAGGATAATTACGACGCGAAACGTTTGTAATTTAAATAATATATAGTATTATAGATCTTGACGAAGGGCGACCCACATTCACTTTGAACTTCTAGATGCGCGTATGTCACACGAAAACTTTTATGTAAATGTTTTAACTTTCTGCACACATATTTGTTTCTTTCTTTCGCCATGGCTCTACAGCCCATTGAGGGCCTGGGCCTACCGAGTCGACTGCGGACTGTCATCTTGCATTACACATTCCGAGTTTGTTGTGACACGTGGTAAGCGTATCGACTCTGCAAATATATAACCACAGTATATTTAAAAAAAATTTAAAGTTCATGGGCAGTTTCGGGCCTTGAGATACAGGTATGCAAATTCGGGCCATTATTTTGGATGCCTATAGCTGTGACATCATATTGATGCACTTACAAAGTATTTAAGATATATTGAATACCCCCTACAACGTTCCATGCGAATTTTCCTTTGTTATTTACAGTGCTGACGCCTGCCGCTTTTCCTTTCACAGATTCAACTGCGGGAATCTTGCACCTTTCAATGCCAACTTTAACCCTGGGGAAACTGATAAAAGTCATATGATAAGTTGAGATGAGTAAGGCGGATCGTCTAACACTGGGATGTTGTACGTGGCCTGAAACGTCTTAACAGTGCACGATGAGCCGGTGCGTTGTATTGATCGAGAAACCATAACTTTTTCATCCACAATTCAGGTCGTTTTATGCTCACTCTTCCGCGGACTTGAGCAGGAACCTCAGGGAAGTAATAGTTTGATATTGTGGAATGAGATTACACCCATTTTTGACATGGACCCGGGAGCGCAGCATCTTCAAAGTCTTCTCGGCTATCTTGGAAACGCTCGAAGCCCTTGAAGACTCGAGCACGTAATAAAAAAAATTCTTTGTCATACTCTGTTCTTGAATTCAGATAAGTTTAAGTAACGCTTGAGTAACCTTGACTATGAAAGCCAAAAATATTCCCACTACAGTAATACAATGAATTACTTCAGATGATGCATGTTGAAGGTCAGAATTAGACTCAACCCCGGACGCGACACACAATACTCGATTATTTTCACGTTATTTTTATGTATTGCATTTCCACCTTCACCTCTGTGAATGGATCGCTCTGATGGAGAATGGGGTTCAAATTATACACAAACAACGCCGAGAAAATAACTGCCAATCTCAATAACACACAAAAATATTTATTTTTTTCCAAATATCGGTAATTTATACAGTTTAGAATTTAGTAGTGTCTTACCCCGACAGTGCATGTTTTCGGGTCACAAGGATCACGTGTACAAAATTGGTTCAAAATAATTCGTTGCTCATTTTTACATTAGTCTTTTTTGGCAAGACATAACAGCAGATCCTTATACAAACGGAGACCACGGCAAAACTGATTTCTTTACAGACACTGGAGGCACTTCATTCGAAACGAAGGCGTCATTCTACCCAGATGTCTGTCATTGGCGTTTGACGTATGGGGAAGCACCAGTCTCGTCTTATAGTCCACCTCGTATATTATAATTCTTATTGAAGAGGATAATTACTATCATGCATTTGTAAACATACTTATACGCGTAAAGTGATGATTCATTTAGAAAGCGGTTGACCTACGTCCAAGAAGGGAACTTAATTACGCTCCTTTCATTTCAAGCTCTTTTACGTACTAAAAACTATTCGCACTCTGACAACTGTACAAAATATGGTGTTCCCCAGCCTAATACAACTTTTGTAACGAAATTTACGCTTTAATGGCAACCAAATACTTCAAAATCCACGTTTAACATTTATGAAGTGAAAAAAGACGTACTGATTTACTTAGAAAAATTAGTTAAGGTGACTTTTGATAACGTGCCTTTAGAATGAGGAATTGTAATAGTTATTAAGACAACTATTTCTATATTGTGTGGTGTGCGTTTACACCCACAACCAAAAGTGAGACAATTATCCCGGTTATAATGTTTATTGTGCTTTATTTAATTTAAGTGTATATATGTATATGTCGTATTTGCTTACTAAGCCAACGGCAGAGCAATAATAAACGCGATTGGCCAATTTAACATCCATTTAAGATGAAGCATGTAGCTAGACGAGAGTCGTGAATCTTGTATCATTACTGCCATTGACTCAAATAGTTTGAAGACAAGATTGACAGAGCAGCCACTGATGGTCCATAAACTGGCTATCTGCCTGAGTTTGACACTTGTAAAAAAGAGGTGTAAAACAAGAGCAACTATACGTGTAACTCCGTGAACACTATGAAAATGTATCCCTTGCGACAATAACAGGAAAGGACAGAATATGGAATTTGACATCAAATCGACGGAGTTTTAGCGCTTGACGTTAGGAGGAAATGATAAAATACGTCATGCTAGCTACCCTTTTTTACGCCCACAGATTCCGAGTCACTTTTGTCGTGAAAGGTCGCAGCCTGGACAGTTAACCTGCATCGCCGTGTAACGGCTTTGATTCACAATGTCACCAAAATAAATAAAAAAAGGATTACTCCCACTTTTCTGGCAAAGACATATTTTTAACCCCGGCAGTAAATATATTAAATATATGGAGCTGCGGAGAAGTGGAGATTTTTGCGACATTAAGACAGTCACATATGTTTTGGACTGTCATGTTTTTTTCGGACATAAATTTCATTCTTACATTCATTTCGTTGTTATTTTGCTGAATCTGCAATATCGCTAGTTTCGTACAAGTGCTTCAAGACTTTTATTTTTAAAATTGGAGTTATCATTGTGGCAATGATTTTGAGGATTCCCTTCACCTATAAGTAGCCGATTGCATACGATCCAGACTTTAATGATAAGTAACTGTTTCCGGCAACTGCGATTGCCTCAGGACCCACGATCAACACCAAAATCCCTAACACCCTGATTTACAAGATGAGCGCTGATGTACAAAGATTCGAGTTCATCGCCCTGGTTATTCAAAATTCAATGCCAACTTTTGTTTTATCCCCATTAAGTCCCTAGTGAAGAATTATTGCTCTCCGTTAAGTTGAAAAGAAGCCGGTCCATTTTTTATTAATTTAGATTCATTATTATTCAGTCCATTAGTCCTCGGTTGAGGAAATAGGATACGTCAAATATAATATTACAAGAAATATACAAAATTTTACAACTAAAAATTGAATGACAAAAAGAGTAAAGATAAAATTCATCTTCAATTTTCAGGCGACGGAGGAAGTAGCAGAAGATCGTGCGTAGGTTCCCGTCAAACATGAAAAAGAAAGTAAGTCAGCAGTTAAATTATAGTAGAGTATAGTTCTAAAATAAAAGTAGAATTTGATAGGACACCAGCAAACTCTTTTAGTCCTTACTATCTACGAACTCTTTGAGTGAATAATACGCTCCATTCATCAACAGAGATTTACAACTCTGTATAAATAATTTTTGAACCTTTAAAGCTTTTATTTCTTCCGGGAGACTATTGTATATATACCGTAATAGTGAAAGCTTGTTTCAAAAAGACTTAGACGATGTTTTTCAACACGGAGCTGAGAGCGATTTCTTGTGTTATACGAATGGCTTGAACCGTTTACAGCATATAGATTGATGTTGCTCTATACAAATTTTAAAATTTCTAGAATATACGCACAAGATAAAGTTAAAATTCCAAGTTTGCAAAACAAAGGTTTGCAAGTGGTATTCCATTACTATTCGTACGGCCCACTTTTGTAGTTTAAAAATGTGAATTGCGTGATGCGCATGACCCCAGTTTGCAATACCGTAACACATGACAGAATGAAAATATGCATGGTACATCATTTTTGATGTAGCTATGTCGGCTTCCCGACTCGTAATGCAAAGCAAATTTTGCTGAGTTTTCCCGATAGTTTTTTAATGTGGTGACTCCATTTCAGATTATTGTCAATCAGCAGACCAAGAAAAGGCGCGTGCTCTGAAATGTTTTCCAAGTTAGAAGATAAACTGTTTGTGTTTGCTGTGAAGTTAACGATTTTGGTTTTCTCTAGGTTAAGAGAAAATTTGTTTGCATTGAACCAAAGATTGAGACGGCACATCGCAGTATCAACTTTCTCGCATAAAGTTTGCGAGTCGCTGTCCGTGATAACCAAATTTGTGTCGTCACCGTAGAGGACTGATTTTAAGGGATCTAAATAATTAGGTAAATTAATTATTATTAGTTTTTTATTTTAGTGACAGATATCTGTTAAAGAATAATTTAATTGAATTAAATAGTTTTTCCTTTTGAACAATTTTTAAAATTAATTATTAATATTAATGGTATTATTCCTCACACCACAACTGAAAAATCTCATGTTTGGTTTACATCACTGTAGATGGGTCAAGAGAAAGCCAAACATTACATATGTCAACGATTGCTCTTCCTCAAAAGAGGTGAAAAAAAAAGTACGATGTGGAGCAGATTTCTATTAAGAAACATGAAAGACGCAATTAATACGGCATATACTTACAAAGGAGAACCTCTATACATGGCTGATATACCAGATAATGAAGTTGATGCACTTCATGAACGGTTAGTGGGACAGTTAATTGCGCTTTCAGCTTTCCTTCTGCCCACCACTCTTGTGTGTCGTTCGCCAATTTTACTCCACTCCTTGCTGTTCTAGGTTAATCTGTTCCGGATCAACAGTTTAACAACCTTACTCCACCCAAGAAATGACCTCCGAGACACTTTATTGTGGAATTTCATCGCTAACAAATACTAAAAGTTCGAATTTTTAATTCTCCTAAAATAAACACGATAGAGAATTAGCTGTGTAGAAATTATAATCACAATAATTGGTTCGGATGCTCAGTTAACGTTTATATGAAACAGAGACATATATTTTTTATAATTAGCAAAAACTTTTTATTGATCATTATGTTATTGATTATCAATACAACTTTGAAATAAATATACTTTTATACGTTTAATTTTAATATTACTGAATCCAAGTAATACAACTTACATTTTCCCGAATTTAAACAGTTTAATATATACCATAAATAATGCTAATACCGCAGCGCAAAGTACGTTTAATTTTTAAGCTTAGTTATCATTTGAATTTACACTTGTGAATAGGTTGTAAATAATGTCATAGCTAGTTATTTTTTGCTCACTGCCGATATAGCTCTCGGGTTTCAGTCTGGTTCAAGGAATTTAAAGCACGGCGCCTTCGACAGGTGCGGAAGCCAGAAAATTCTTTCAGGAACTGATACGACGTGAGACGCTTTGTTTATTTATATTTCGCTGTCGCCCTCATTTTAGGAATATAAGCTGTTGTGAATTTCAAGTTCACATCATTATAATAGTATTAACGTTTAGTACAGATTATTTTCTATTTCTTACATAATTATATTACGATATCATTAATAATTAATATTAATTTTATTAATATCAATCAGATGACCCGCTTTCACAGACAATTAAGAAGTGTTATTCATCTACTACTTTTTGTCCTCAATTTTGGTACTACTTGGGGTTCAAAGTGATAAATTTCTTCATTTTTCATTACAGACAAAAATTGTCAAAATATTAGACATTTAAAGAGACTATGTCTTTCAAAGATGAATTATTTAAATTTTCAACCACCAACTGATTTTGTTAAAATATATAAATAACACTAACTTACATTTTTGGATCTAAGTAAATATATATAAATCTTGATAATAATTAGAGGCTTAGGTATTAAATTTTTCGGCATTTCCCAAACCATTGACAGCGGAATTGTATTTTACGAATACTAAGTAATAATATATCGTAAAGCGACAACCTTGGCACTGAGAAGAAAAATAACTTAAGAAACACAACATTAAATAACTCCTTAATGTAAACAATAAAATATAAACATATTTTAAATAGAACTTTGACAGTTTAACGATATATTTTGCCAATCATAAAATAATTATAAACTAAAATTTTGATAATTGGTTCAAAATTTCGTAACAAAATAATTTTATAATTTTTATGCATCAAAATAATTGATCATAAATCTAACTCAACTTTAAGAGACCTTTATGTGGACTTAGTATGTTTACAGATGTTTTATTAAGTAATATTTCTGATAAATTACGTTTGCAGAAAGTTTATTCAAAACTTAAAAATTCAGCATTTTCTCAGTCAAAGATATAATTGATTCAATTTATTGTAACAGCTGATTGATTTACGGTTTATGAGTGTTTTTGTGTTTTTAAAAATTATTTTTAGAGTATTACCTAACATTTTCCACAATAGTGTTGACCACAATGAGTTTTATGTTAACATTATTTACTTTTCCTTTATAATTCTGTTTTTTTAAACGTCGTAGTAGACTAAAACCATTGATTTATCAGTAAAAGTAGTTTTTTTAAATTATCTTCATATTATTTTTTGTTAAAAATAGACGTTAGTTAAAATATTATTATCCTTCTGATCGTACGTGGCGTAGTACCTATAATATTTATAGAAACTGTCATTAATCCAAATGTAATGTAATTATTCGCAGCATAAAATATTAATGTGCTGCCTTTCATCAAACTTCTGACTTGAAACTAGTCCGGATATTGGGACATGTTCGACCAAAACCAGAGTTGGTCAACACAGGAGGGCAATGGTCAAGATAACTGGATCGAGAACGTAGAAGAAGTTATGGTTCATTCCCGCAAATAGTTTCACTACCAGAAATTGAGTAAAAAATTGAAATGGCACGGAGTATTTTTTTTTCAGGATGGAGTTTTTTCTTAGTTTGAACGATACTGGTTAAATGTATGCTTCAAGCGTCTCACCATTGGGCTGCTTTAATAAATTAATCCATGCAGTTTTCCTTCATTGCCTCGTGTCACTATTCTTGTTTATGATGGAGTGGATATCTTTAACAACCTTACAGGTCATTACTGATATCACCTTATGTCTTTTCCATCAGTCCTCATTTCACATACATCCATTTTATCGTCTACAAGGTACCTTAAATAATTTTTACTTCACTTTATTTTTTTTTCACAGTTTTAAATAGAGTCCTGTAATTTTCTGAATAACATGTCAGAGCTGTAAATTTAGATTCCTGCTTCGTAGCTCATTGTTTTAAAAAGTCTGCTGTTTCCGGTCCAAAGTCCACACACAAAGAAATAATTCTGCTAATTTTGTGCTGTCAGCTGATTATTTTGTTACGTTTCGTTTATTTCATCTTCCTAGTGGTATTTAGTTTCTGTATTTTTTTACTTCCTCGGAAATTGGAGATAACATAGATATGTGGTCTACGAATCGGTTCGTAGAATTGGTGGCGAAATGAAGTGAGAGGCAGATAGAAAGAGTTGTAAGAGGAGTATCTCCCCGAGACGAAGCACCGATGTGTAATTTGCCGCCCCCAATGGCAGATCGTCGCCCCCGGAAGGTCGTGGAGCCGCCCCTTTTCTTATTTCCCCAGCAGCGAGTCGCAGATGGCAGGTGTCCCCTGGGTGCGAGCCAGGAATGTGGGCGCCCGACACCAGAGGACAATGTACCCTCCCCTCCACTCCATTCCACTCCACTCCACGGCCCTCCGTCTCAGGTTGCTACTGCAAGTTGGGCGCGGTTGCCATCTACTATGCAGATTCGGTGGCTCCTGGGGCGAGCAGCTGCACGAAAGACCCCCACACCTCCTCCTCCTCCTCCTTACACGACAATTACACTCTTGAAACTGTCCGCATCAATATTACGCGTTGCTGATCGATTCGAGTTAAGGGACCTGTGATCACTGCTTACAGACAATCAACATCCGGTCTAGAAATTAAAATTATGAACTTAAACACGGCAACTGACTGTAAACTACAAACATTCAACAACTAGTTTCAAAGGCCTGAGTGGATCACGAACATCTAGTTAATACATTCAAGGCAAGTACAGTATTCAAACACAGTTCTCATGACTAAATTTCGAGATCATACCAGTTACTACCGGAACGTGTGTCTAACGAACAGGTATTTTAAAGAAGAAATATGTTGATATTGGACTGAGGTATTGGTTTACATTAAACAACCCCGGAAGAAGAGATCTGATCCCGTCAGACGAAACACGGAGATGGAATTTCCTGTGTAGATTCTTGACTTCTACTCTCAGAAATCCATGACGCAGCACTTCCCTTTGTTTACGTCGACACTAGCCAGAAACTATGTTATAAATGGGTCTCAAGCAAGTTTTCCAAATAAATATGGTAATGGTTTTTAAAGTTTCCTTTTGCGAGTTCCGGGAACTGACCCGGCTTGGCTTTTCCGTAGTCAAAACCACGACTCGTCCACCGAACCTCACATGGACATTCATAACCGGGAATCCACGATCGTAAAACACTTTAATGGAGCCGTAACCGTGTGTCGTGAATTGCCTGAACAGAGAACGTCATTAACGGCCATGAACTTGAACAATTTCCAAACGAGGAAGAGAGTAAAAATGACGCTGCAGATTTCACCGACAAATACTGCATTAAAATCATGTTTATACTATAGCTCAAAGTAAATAAGGAAATGTGCCACTGAATGATTTTGAACTATTACTCTCTGCTCTGAGTCATATAATTTTTCATTTAACTGTCATGACCATAAGAACAAAAAAAGAAGATTTAGCCTTTTTTATTATAGTTGTGGAATAATAATGTTGGAAGAAAATGAAGGTAAGATAACAAAAGTAATATAAACGCAGTCGGTATAATTAATTATATATTTTTTCCCTGTTTTTGCTGCCTAGTTCCATTTTGGGTTGATGCGTAATACGTTTACATCAATATCCGAAGTAACAGACACTGCTACACATACACGATGGTTTGTCATGATAATGGTAACTGAACATTAAAACTAATGTGAGGATAGTATCAGCTCTGGAACAGCATTCCATGATAAGTCAAGTTTTAAATGAAACGGAAACTCAATAAAAATTCATTCTTTGGTTGAAATTAATCTATATTGGAATTTTTGAAGGGCTCGTGTTAAGTAAATATAAAAACATATTTATGTTTTTCTTCCCAACTTTTTCTGACGATTAGTTATAATGTTTTAATCAGCGGCCAACTGTCAAAGAAGAAGATGTTATCTACAAAAATTGGTGATTTGGTCACGGAAGTATTTAATGAGAACAGCTCCCATAAATTTTGGCCTGAACTACTGGTGGAAAGGGAAAAAAAGAATCTGAATTACTCATCGTAGTGAACAGCCGGGACGAGTAGAAGTGATCTAGAAGACGAGAGGCTACCACCCAGTCTGATGGAATGAGTCAACAGACCCGGCAGACCGGTTCCATCATCGCCGTCCGGCTGCGGTCGGGTAATTTTCAACGCAAAAAAGTGCCACGGGCAAGCGCTAAGACAAGAGATACGCTACGAATTTACTTTTAATTATCGTTTGCATTAATGATTTTGCACCTTCATTCCTGATACGAGACGCGCTCGTCTTGGAAAGTGGTTCAAGAGGAGGAACAATTACCTATTTACAAAATTAACTCTTGCTCTCGAGACTGTGTCAGTATCGCACGACTTTCACTTGAATCATCTCTGCGGAAAGTCCGCTAAAACTGCATAACTGGCGCCCATGACTTGAGCGGAATTCATTGAAACAATTACAATAAAACGCAGATAATTTGCTCTGAAATCAACAGGTGTACAACGGAAAGCTACTCAAGGTTGAAACTATTCCTTAACTTTCTCGAATAATAATGTTTGTTTCAATTAGAAAAACAATACAAACATCAGTCACTCTTAAAGAATGGGTTTAGATTCACGTATGTATTTAAATATTATTTTATGATTTGAAACAGAATTTTTTTTTGGATAAAATAATAAATCAACTTATACGTATTTTGGTCTTCATGATGTTCGTAATCTGTTACAGTGATAACAAAAAATTAAAAAACCAAAGATGAAATATTGCCAAAGACCAAAGGCAATAATCACTATTTACTAAAATAATTTTGTGCACTAAGAGTTGTAATGTGAGTCTGTACATTTTCAAATACAAACATTATATTTGTTTATAATTATTATGATGCAATGCATATTTTTAATCATTTATATTATTACTATTATATTTTATTATTTACTTTAATATGATTCTTTGTTTACAGGGCTATCAGTTGAAAACTTGTGAGGAGAATTATTGTTCTGTATGAGATTTAATAATTTTAAGTCCATATTGTGTAAGTAGTATAGTTGCGACGTAGAAGACATCATTTCAAGGTCACGGTTTAAATATAGCTATATTACCTTAATCTTAAACCGTTTAATTTTTAAATCAGCTCTAAATATTTTGATTAAGAATAACAAAACTTACCATACTCTATTTGTAGTTAAATAAATAAGTTGACTATTGCATCTAGGTGTAAGTGCCATTTCCCACCTAATGTTGAATAAATACTCGTGGAAAACTAAGTACAAGCGTCACCATTTCCACTGTTGAAGCCACAGATAAATAGTTACAATAAATTAAGTGAATGTTTGCGGGTATTGACGGAATATATTGATAACATCATGTGCAAATATTAATTCTGTTACTTATTGCTCACGTATATTTGTTGGTTCCACCATTTGTACAATGATTTATTTCTTACTTGCATAGAGATTTTCCCTATATAATTGTGTTATTACATGATTTTAATATGTCCCCAACCGAGAAGTTATAAAATTAATAATAAATATAAACCTAATAATTAAAATACGGAATTAAGTAATGGTATCAACGCGTATTTCATTTAGTCAGGAATAATAATAGAGATTAAAAATAAATGACGAAAAAAAAGTCTCCTGAAATATGATAGAATTGTATTTGGTATTTTCTGAGAAGTAATGACCGTATTTTTTTAATCACTGATTATAAAAGGAAAAACTGGATATAACGAACCGCAGTTATTACGAGCAAAGTCGATTAGTGTATGATAGTTATTAATATAAAATATAATTTTTTACGTATTTCGTTATTTGACAAAGTCAAATTTTAATTGCCTAAGTCTACAGTTGCTTCGAATTTACGTATGACAACAATCCGCTAGCACGTTCTGCAACATCAAATATGAATATTAATTAAGAACATCCAGGAAAATAGGACTACGTGTCTAAAATTTTTGAAGATCGATTAGCGAATGAAACTTTATACTCTATAAAATTCTAAAAAAAGTTTTAGGTTTGTGTAGTTGTTTATTTTAATGTAGCAGCATCCTTATTTTCCCTCTGGACTTATTTGCAGCAGGGTAAGGTGCGGGACGGGACAGGAAGTGAGAGAATTCGGACTCACATTGATTTGACCCGCGTCAGAACGTGCACACAATGTGCATCAGTTTAGAGCTGGGGCCAATCCAGCTGTGCGGGCTCCAAATTGGCCGATGAGTTGTCAATTTGGCAGCAGGTCAACTGCTCTCGGAAGTGCTTTCCTACACTCACGAGGAGTTATTCGTCACACGCAATCCGGAACAATGTCATCCTCGACATTAATATCACAAAATAGGATCTACAAACCGAATTTAGACTGGGATCAAGCAAGGAAATAAAATAATAATAAAGAGTGGTGACGGAAAACTATGTAACTTGAGAAAATTAAGGAGCAGAAAAATATGTAGTGGTTTTAAGTAAATAGTCTTTTCGTCTCCAGGAAAAATTACTGTAAGGAGAGATTATTTGAAATTCTAAATTAAAAAAACACAATAAGGCACGTCGTTGCAGCCCACAAAGTAGCTTCAATGATCTTGGGAAGGCAAGGAACTGACATTGCTGAAAATTAAACTGCAGAATGTTGACACTAGTCTGTTTCTCAGATCTGTTCCCTTCATTGTATAACTACAGTAAAAGGTTTATACATTAAACAGCATCCTAAAATGTTGGTTGATGCATCTAAAATTTGTTGAGGAAACTTTATGTGTAACATAAAATTATACTTATAAATAAATAATTTTGACGTAGCTCGTAATTTTTTACAATAGTTTGTAATATACTGTAATAAATAATAAATACGCGTGTTGAAAATGTAAATTAATTACGTGTTTCCTGGCTTTTCTGGGGGTCGCAGAGCGCATTACTAGGAACAAAAGACCTACCCTTCCTTTTGAATGCGAGAGAAGCCCGTTGAGAAGGATCAGCCGTAGAAAATTTGGGATGCTACTGGAAGTGGCCGTAGCTAATTAGAAGAACTGCTGGAAAAACTGAAGGTCCGTGAAAAATTTAGAATGTTACAGAAGGATGCGTAACACATGAAATGTTTAGGCCATGCAAAATGAAATTTTCCTATTGGCTGCAATTGTCGAGCTGCAAGCCAATAGAAGACTTTGGTGGACAAAATATGATTGGTGGCTGAAGAAAGTGTAGCTTCCGACCGAGGTTACGAGGGAAGAGAAGTTTGAAGAAGCAGTAGATTTTGTCGGGACACCGGTGAAATAATTTGTCGGCAGACTGGAGAAAGAAGTTGTTGGGTGACCGGAGAGATACTTTGTTGGCAGACCGGAGAATGAAGTTGTTGGGAGATATGAAAAGGTCGGCCAAAAATAATCGGGGACTAACTGGTAGCCGCCTGGAAGGAGAATAAGGGACCCAGCCCAGACGGAGATGATCTTGTCGCAGCCACCAGTCAACCATCAAACAACGAAGTAGAAAGAAGCAGATGTATTTTCCGTATCGTAGCTAATTTTGATTTATAAAGACTTCACATTTACCAGGCCTATTGCCATAAGGGAAACAAATTAAGCTTCTTAGTTCACCCCACTGTGAAAAATTGAGATTAAAGTCTAATGCTAAATCAATTGTCTTTTTCATTTTTATGTTATCTAAAAAATTGTAAATATCTTTGATTCTTATTAAGATTAAATTTATAATTTTTAACGCAAAAGTTTCTTTATTTCCTTTTGATATTCCCATTAAATTAATATATCATATTTATCTTATAAATTAATACGTTAAATTCAAATAACCCCACCCAATAAATAAGCATTACAATACATAGATAAAGGAGGTGGTAATGGGTTTATTAATTTATTAAATATAAAATTAAGCTATTATTTAACTTTCAAAAATTATAATGTGATGGGAACCATAATAAATGAATTTATGAATTCAAGCAGATATCCATCTATGAGAACAAAATATAATAAATGAAATTAAACAAAAATTTATATGAAAATGTAGAACAATGGTGAATTTATAACTCACTTGAAACTCATTAAAATCAGAAGTAACGTAATTTATGGTTAATAGGTCTGGCCAAGTGATCTCTTTGAAGACAAAGTCAACGATACCGTCAAATACTGCAGCTGCCTTCTCTTGGGCTGACGATCCGCTGGCGCCTGTCGATGACTGAATCGGATGATCTCGTTGTATGGCGGACGCCTCGTGCCCATGATAGTAGAAACTCGTACTAAAATTCAGCCTCAAGTTACTACACCAAGCCCACCACAGTGGCTCTTAGTTTAATTATGTATTGCCCGCCGCTCGCAATTTTGTGTTCTCCGCCTCAATAATCACTCCCCTCGTAACTACGCTTGACCCAATCGGTTGCAATTTCAAATAACATCCTCGGTCTTGTAATTGAACAATTGCAGCTAATAAGAAAATTGTCAAAAGCGGAAGTGGACATATGTTTTATATTAGTTCAGTGAAATAGCCATTCCTAATTTTTCACGCCAACCTTCCGACTTGACGATTTGAATTAGATACGGATGGCACTCATCGTTCGTAAAAAGCTCTTTTCAAAAATCTGAACAAAGGGTCATTTCCATTTAACGTTTCACGTGAAATAAGCAAATGTCTATGTTTCTTTCTGTTAGTTAATTACTATTCTGAAAAACGTGGCACCAATACAGAGTTAGGAAGCGGTTACAATAAAGTGCTCTTTAGTAGACATAAAGCTGCGTGAAAGTTATCACAAAAAAAATCTATTATTAAGAAACCTGGAGTGGATGATGTCGTCAATTATAGCGGAGAGGAAGAACTCGTCAGCTAAGTTTTGATAATAGACAGTTGTTATTCATGACTAAGAGAAGTCAGTGAAAATCTGAGAATTGGTAGAGAATTTTGTGAAGTGAGAAGTCAGAAAAGGAAGAATCTAGTTGAAATATACGAGAGATGATAATCAAGAAAATCTAGTCTTCGGCGATAGGAACATCCAGTCTGGTGAAAAACAGCGATCACTTTTGGATCATACAGCAAAGGCACGACTGTCTGTTAAATATTCTAGAATGAAACTATTAACACGAAGGCTATGAAACTAAAATTAATTTTTGAAGAATGTGATTGAGTTCATTGTCTAAACAATTGATAGAGAAAGCTCGAACCAGACTGGGTAAGCAGAGGTCCTGAGCTATAATCCTGGTTCGGTGAGTTTTTTCAGCTAGTCGATTCCAGTTAATTGGGAAAGTTTTATAAGCAAGCATTGCTAAATGGTCTGTTCATGATGGAATTGCTTTGTAATTACAATGATAAGGATATTTTTCCTTCAATTATTGCTAATTTATAAATATTACGAAATTTATCTTCTAACTTTCAGTGAAGGATTTAAGATGAACACGACATGAAGGATCATTCATTTTAGTATTTGTCATTTCTTCTATTACTATGATAAAATAATTGAGTAAATCGACTAAAACAACAATGATTGGAGTATGAGATTGAGCGGTGAGGAAGGTGATAATGAACGACAGAATGAAAGATTGACACAAAACTTTATATTGTGGGGGGGGGGGGTAATTACATTTATTAAATTAAAGGTATATTCCTACTTCATACAGAAATTCCGTAACGTAGTATTCGTGGTGGATCCCCGAATAAAAATATTTTCATTATTTTTATAAATAGTTACTATATCTGAACATATTTGAAATTATTTACTGATTTACGACACAAAATACTATTTTTTAAATAAATTTTAATATTTACGTCTTTTTTATTAATAAGATAAATTTATCGACTGTCTTCAATGTTTCAAACATCCTAATGTATATTATAATTGAAAAACATTTTTATTAATTAATAATTATAGCCATCCTGATGAGAGAATGTAGGGATTCGTTGAATATTATTGCTTCATAATTTTTTTTATTATAGTAAAGTCCCCAAAAAAGGTCATTAAATTTATCTTACAACATTTTTCAAAATTGTTAAATGATAATTGCAATGGAGGCGGGGTTTTTTTGTAATACAAGTTTCCGGTTATGGATGTGATAATGTTGAGCGGTTGAGTTATTTTGGCAACAGGAAAGTGGATCCCTTTATTTCTCAACCGATACGGCCCTGTTATCATAAGAATGTACTACACCTGCTTACTTCAGCATTTTAGAAAGGTACCTTGATAAGCCGATGACAAATAGTTGTTGGCTTGCGTTTAATTGATTCACACCTGAAACAGCTTTGTCATTATCGGTCTAATTTTCACCGACAAACTTGTATTTTGCGTTACTGTACTAATTTTAAAATTCATGGAAACAGAAATCATTCTTTGGAGGAAATTTTTAAACGGCAGTTTTAGACTACAGGATCTCAGTGTTGAGCACCCAGTAATTAGTTCCGCGAAAGCTACGTGTGACTACAATCACACTATTTGTGGGTAAATTGTTAACAACCTGAGTGAAGTGAACGCAACGGAAACGTCAGTCACCGTTGACTATCTTGACTGGCATCACAAGGACGAAAATGCACGGCAATACATTCCTTTACATCCTTAGTTTCAGCATTCGTTTCCCTTCGTCGACCTTACAGTACAGTGTTGCTAAAATAGGATCACACCTTTACAACTTCTAACTTAATGTGTTCAAAGTGACTTTCTCAGCTGCAAATCCGTAATGCCAAAAATAACTGAAAATAACGCCTGCATAAAAATTATTCTATTTCTAACACAAAATCTGTAGTGGTTTCATAAATCATATCCCCCCAAAAAAGGAATTTTCGGCATGAAATTATCAAGGCCAGTAGAAAATTCAGTCATTTTAATCTTCGTAATTCAGGTAATTTCTTTAACGACAAATTTCGTATTTTATTTTGAAACTTTTCCATTGAAATAATAAATTAAAATAACAATTTGGCTGTGTAGTCACTGTTTCTGTATTGTTCGTTGTTGCGGTATTCAGTCCTCTGATGCAACTCTTCATGCAAACTTATCTAGCGCAAACCTTTTCATTCCCTCTTACCTACCACATCCCACATCTTCCCTAATCTGCTTAATGTATTCCGTCCTTGGCCTCTCTCTTCTGTTCTTACCCCACACACTTCCCTCTAATACTAACTTTACAAGACCGTCATGTTTCAAAAAATGACCTATTTATCTATCCCTTCTCTTGCTAAACGTCTTCCACGTTGTTCTCTCTCCCCCTATTTTGCTTAGAATTTCGTCGTTAGTGATTCTATTCTGCCATCTCATTTGCAATATTCTCCTATAGCACCACATTTCAAAGGTTTCTATTATTTTCTTTGCTGCAACTCTTATCGTCGACGTTTCGCACCCATATTACGCCACTTTTAGCTAGGATATACTAATATTCACACTTATATTAATCGCAAGTAAATTCCTCTTTTTTGCGAAAATCTTTCTTGGCTGTGCTACCCTAACTATTTATGTCTAATGTACTTCTACCATCCTTAGTTATTACGACCCCCACGTAGGAGAATCCTTAATTTCATTATAATAGCCCTTTCCAAGTTAATAACCTTTGTTATTCCACTGTTTCCTATACTACACTCCTTTACCTTTGTTTTCCCTTTATTAATCTCCATGTTGATCTCTTTCTCCAGGACCACGTTATTGGCGTTTATTATGGTTTCCAAGTCTTCTTCTGACTCCCCTAATACTAAAATATCATCGGCAAACCGTAGGGTTATTTTTTTTCTCCATAAACGTGAAAAACATTGTATACATGAGATAAATAGGAAATTAAACGTAAAACATAATATTGTTTTCAAAATTTAGTAAACTTTATTATTAAGTACTGGGTGCCCGGCGTTGTCTGAGATTATATTTAAATATTAGCCGGCTTAAGTATGTAATCTCTTTGTCAACACATGATTAAATCATCAGCGGAAGCGTCAATATATTTTTTTGAAAATATACATTTAGCATAAGATCTGAAGGAATGTTAATTTTGATACAACCAGCGCGATGACTCAGAGTATCTTAATCCAGTAAACAAATATACGGCTATCTTAAATAATTACAGTAACTTTGAAAGATCTGAGAAATTGTTTGTGTGCGGTCCTGACCATTATTTGAATAAAATCTGAGTTGCACTTATTTCATTATTTCAGGATTAACAGGAGTCGTGAGAATGATGTTGCAATACTTGCGTACCTTGTGTCGTAGAATCTACTCACAAGACGAGAAAAATATTCCGAAACTTTGTGCGAATCGATTCGTTGAACAGTTTTTGTAACTTTTTTGGGTGAGGCACCTCTTTTAGTATAAATTGAGAGAATATTTAAAATATCGACAAAAACCTTCTCACTATAACCCAGCAAACTTTCGTGGTGATTAAATGAGCGGAAAAGGAATGCATTATGGATGAACATACAAACAAACATGCTTTCTTATTTATTAATATAGATAGTCTGAAGTTCCTCATCTTTTTTGTATTAGAGTAAAAACTCTAATTCTTCTAACACTTTTGTTCCTCGTAAAAGGTTTAGATAATTCCAGCAACACTTCACTTAAAATAATCCAAAATATTTTAAAGTCAATTTGATTTGTTGCAATAATTTATCGTACCGTTTGTATTGTTAGACTCTGCAACTCCTGAGTGTACTACTATAAACCCTCTGAGTATTTTAATATATTTTTATACAATCTGAAATATTCTTAGAACGTAGTTCCCACCTTATCATAATTTAAAAATTTGACTTGGGTATTAATTTAAATATGACTTGATCGCTAAAACATCAAAGTTCAAGATAAGTTTTTAACGTTTCATTTGTTTACAATTCTACTCTGAAACGATATTTATAATATATTGTGTTTGCTATTTCGTAATAGGAGTCATTTAAGTTTAAAATTTCAGTGTCTTGCTCGTCGCTCCCACGGGAAGTTCTTTGGCGATGACGCAAAGCTTTGCCCTGTCAGTAGCGAGCTTCCACGAACTCAGGACCCTATCTTTCCTGTCCACGTGGCTGTGCTGGCTTTTCCGGGCTGCTTTCCGCATTCCTTTCTTACAACAATGGCTTTCCTTGTTGGTTAAGATAATAAACTGTCTGAAAATTAAAATATAATACTGCTCAATTGCTTGATTAAATCAAATAGAAGATAAATCAAGAGGGAGGGAGATGTATATATTACAGGCTGTGTTACTGCCGCGGAATAACAATTATTGACCTACAGATAGTAAATTGATGAAATGATAGTGTGATGAATACTACATCGATGTTTTGGATAGTAAAACAAACTCTATTCGTATTCAGGAGTGAAGAAGCATTAATAGACACAGTGCAATGAGAACAAATAAAGAAAACAACGAGTAAATTGAGTAATTCCGTCAGTAACAAATTTGTTTGACGCAAAAACATGATGATGACGATAAGAGGGAACAAAACACGCAGTGCTTTATAATTTACTTCAATTAAATATTTGTTTCAGAAAACAAAGTTGTTACATTATTTACATCTGTAACAAGTTACGTAACAAATAATTCTGAAGCTGATTTATCTAATGACCACGCTTAGTATCAGTAGAGTAGTGTGAAGGACAGACACGCAAAAAAAGGAATATAGAAAGTAAAATGCGTGTGTTAAAAATATATCCTATTTAGAATTAAGAAACACAAAGGCACTGTCAACACAGCAAGTCTCATTCCTTTTCTCGCCATCAATAAAACACGTTTATCATACTTTTGCTACATATTTCTACTTACACCTCCTTCCCACTAAAGAAAATTTTTTCAACAGTGTCATCACACCAATTATCAACAGATTTAAAATACAAACAAAATTATCAGTTCCAACACAAAAGAAAACCTTTAGTTTCAGTCACAATATTGTATTGTGATCTTTTGATCTGTTCCAGATCATATTCGTTGGTCTGTAATTACATTCAATTTATCTTTATAACAATATGAGCAAGTTATTTAAAAAAAATTAATTTAATTAATACATTACTAATATATAATTACCAATATTTTCAAAATAATATTTATTCCTAATAAATTTATTAAAAAACTTTGGTTTTATAGTCTCTATAAACTAAAAATAGGCCTAAATAATAGTAAATTAAATGACGATAGAATTAGTAATGTACCCAACACATCTAACTGAAGTAATATAGTTGATAAAAATTATAATAAATAAAAAGACGGCCAATAAATCAGAATAAAATTTTATCATGTGATTACATGTGAGGAATCACATGTACATTCAAATAATCTTTTCAGTTGAAGTTGTCAAGAAGTAAGTATGACCAACTGCTAAGTTTTACGCCTGACGAAGTCTCAAAAACAAGACGAAACGTAATAAATAGTGATAAATTTATATGCTGACTTATTGACCGTCTTTTTATTAATTGTAAATTTTAAAGTCAGAAAACTATGTTGATAAAAATTATATTAATAGATATTATAAAATACTTCATATATAATAAAACATTAGACACAAAAACAGACGAGACAATTGATGTGAATAGAATCAATCAACGTCAGTACGTAGGATTAACCTATATGATGAAGGTATTAAAATACTGTAACATACAAGGAAACAATCAAACCATTTTAATAACCAAACGTAAGGATACAATTGGTATTAACAGACGTTGGAAAATACTCATTCCTAAATAGAACAATTAATGACTGGAACAATCTGCCTGCAGGAGTGTCTGGGGAACTTCCACTAACAGAAAGAAAATTTAGACTTAATCTAAGTGTAGTGTAGTGATCAGTGCTGCGAAACATCTAAAAAATATACTACAGCGAAATATATTTACAGTGTTTTTTTTCAGGTAATATCATTATTATCCTTTTTAAGAATTCATCTTCTAATAATATGATTCCACACTAATTTATTTTTATTGAATATAATTATGCATTCAATTATATGTTAAATATTTATTTGCCACCGGGCATCTGCCCATTTGTAGATTTAATAAATACATATATACAAATAATGTGGTATATAAAATAACATATCAAAACTGTAATAGATACTATATGGGATATACTGATAAGTTAATTAAAAGTAAAATGTACAAGCACAAATTATCAATTAAGCCTTATCGGATCATGTAAAAGTTGAGCATCATTATTTTTTTTTCGATAAAGTTGAAGACTTATACCAAACTAATTGTAGAAGAAAACTTAGACTGGTTGAGGGTAATTTTATGTGCATGAAAATAAACAATTCTGTAAATCACAGAAACGAAGGAATTGAAATGGAGTCATATTATAGTGATACATTGACAAATTTTAAAATAAACTATCCCAAATGATCGAAATTATGCTAATGAAAAATAAAATATTGTAAAGTCTTGTATCGATTCAATTTAATAAATCGAACCAAAACGTGGGCATTGGTATCATTGAGGTTGTTTTGACTGTAATACGACGACACGAGTGTACGAACATCTCGAGGAATGTTTTAGACAGTTAATAGAAGGATTATAAGGCACAAGAGGACGTAACTCAGTACGAGTTGAGGAAAATAAATTGTAATATTGTATTGTATTGATTAAGTTATTTAAAATTGTTTTTTCTTAATTTGTTCATGGTGGTAAATTGAATGTAAATGTAATTACAGATTATGATCTGACCGAGATCGAAAGTTACGAATAAAGTATTATGACTAAATGTAAATGTTTTTTTATTGGAACTAAAAATAATATAACTACAGTCAGCGAGTAGAATGAAACAAAATTGTTATGAAGAGAAGGTAGTTGACGTTTAGACTCAGAAAAATTGAAAATAATGTCGGAAGTTGGACATGATAGTAATTCAACGGATCTCAGGGAAGGTGTCCCTACTCTTCCAAAACTCAAAACTGAAAGGGTAAGGATACTGAAAACATGAACAAGGTTTCTTAAATTAGGCGTTAAACATGGTTTGAATCGTGCAACCAGTTTCACTCGAGACGCAGATCGGTCGCTCTGGTAGAATGACACTTAGTCGCTTAAAGAAGAAGACGGCGGTTTTCGTGGTGAGCTGTTGCTGTTGCTGTTGCGAAACCGGATGCCTTTGCGGTTTTTCAGAATCAATAGACATATCAATTCTCCATCTTCAGGTTAATGGGAAACATCTGTCACTGAAAGTAAATGTATCAAAAACTTAGTGAGCCAGGCTTATTGCTCAAGTATGACTGACATTTTTATTAGATTAATTATAACAATTAACTCGATTTTCAATGCGTACTCCAAGAAGAGATGTAAGAAAAATAAAAATTTATTAAACAGAAATATAATTTTTAGCTAGAAAAAGTGCTGAGCAAATTCAATGTGAAGGGATGAATTTTATAGCTGTACGTTCTATAATGAATTTAAATAAACTATTATTCATAAGATATACGTTCAAATAAGTTTGATTTGTCTATAAATTTTATTTCATCCTATGTTTTACAAAGAGCTGTCTAAATTTGTCTCTGGTACACGATATGAGTTAACGATGGAATCGTTAACGTTTTTATTAATAGGAAACTGACATTCACAACTTTGGAAAAATCTGGGGGTCATTCCAATGAGTGATTTTAACAGCTTGGAAGAGAATTTTGTTCGTATTACAAAAGCAGCTGCTAAACGAAGTTTAGTTTTTATATTAAATTCCCAAACTTTATTACCGAGAAGGCGGAAAAATGGCAAGATTTGGTATATCTTTGTCGACTTCCTAGAACTCTTGAAATAGAATTAAATGAAATCCAAAAAAGTAAGAAAAACGTTTTAAGAAAATGGCATGAAGTAACTTAACATTTTCTCTTATTTTAAGAGCTAATGATTCTACTCTTCTACCACCCATACGCAGCGTAGAGAGTATTGTAACTGAAAATAAAAGTTTTATGGAACTAACAATAATAACTTTAGTTATTACAGCCTATTACAACCCGTTATATCCATAAGTTAATCGCCATTAGATAATTTACCGTTTTACTGATACAGCCAAAATGTAACAATGTAAAAATTTACAAAGTCTTGCGGATGGAACAATGAGTTACAAACAATGCGCCAAAACAATGTAATAATGCTAATCTTTATTCTTTCAATAATACGTACCCCTAAAAAATATTTGATGTCTGAAGGTAACTTAAACATTAGGATGTATAATATTTAATTACGAATATTGCAAATAAAAATTTATATATAGAGGTCCATCTGAGTGCATTAAGAAGTTATAAGGAAATATAATGATATAGACATTATTCTAGAGATGATGTTGATAAAGCGAGGGATAATTGCTGCAGAGTTACCGGAAATTAACTAATCATCGTCTACCTTTTTTGGTAAATATATGAAATTCGGCAATGACGTGGAAGTGTTTTGAATATTCAATATTTAAATTAATCTAACATTTATAAATTAAAAAATAAACATATACCAAGTCATTGAGTAATATTCTCTGCCATTTTTCAACATATTAGATACAACGATTCCTTCATGATTATTTAACATCACCAGAAAAAAGATACTCAATTAAACTTCGTCTGGTATTCACATTTTTGAATGGATGCAAATACATATTATTTAATTAAAAAAGAGTGATTTAAATATGCATTCTGGCCTGCGATTAATTACGGACTTAATTAAACTTTTTTATTTATTATTTTTTTATTGATAATAATTTACTTGACCTGTTTTCTAGATTCAATAACAGGTCTGTTTAACAATATTTTTCTTTTGTTGGTACATTTTTTAACATAGATATAAATATGTATGAATACAATAATAAAGTATATGCGTATATTTAAATTTGTTTTAGCATGTAAGATCATCATCTTTTTTTGGGGGGTAACAGGCTACATGAGGGTGATCCTGAAACAGGCAACTCCCCTTTAATAGCATAGGAAGGGAATTGAAAAGGGGGGATGCGGAAGGTAGAGCAAGGTAGCCAAGGGCCCCCGGGCTATGGTTTAAGGATCCTACCCGGTGTTTCACCTAAAGAGATGCAGGGAAAACCCTAGGGTACTATTCTCACGCCCTTCCGAATGACGGGAGACGAGTTTGCTGTGGGGACGCAGCATTCCCTACTCCGTGTCTCCACCAATTTCAGGAGGCAATTGGCCGATCAGCGGACAACTCTTGCCACATGCCCAAGGTGTTACACCAGTTTTATTATTATATTATTTTCGTGGAGAGACTGAAGGAGAGAATTCTTAATTTCTTTGTCTCCCCATCCTTTCCACCTTTATACATTTTGTTTGTGAAACAACTCCGGTTTTCCGGTTACGACCCACGTTTCCGGATCTCCGTGACGCGTTGGTCGAGTAGTTGTAGGTTCAAACTTTTTTACTAATTTTATACTCTAATTATTTATGACTGTATTTGTATTAGCAGAGTTATGTAATTTGTTTAAGATAATTACGTGAATAATCTTACTATTACTATAATTTATATTCTATTTTATGTTATGATGTCCATATTTTGGTCCTTATACTCATCCGGTTCCTGGATTTGAAAGTCTGGTATTAATTAAATAGTAATAAATTTATATACTGACTTATTGGCCATGTTTTTATTTATTGAAAATAAAAAAATAAGTTAATTAAAGAATAGGTGTCCATAAAAGTAAATTTTGCATCCTAGATTGCGACCAATATCGATTTTAATTAGATTTTATGCATTTCCGCCCATTAAAAAATTAATATCAGAGAAAGTTTAATTAGTAGTCTTTATTTATAGTCACATCAACTGCAAAGTCATTAGCGACTGTATGGTTTCTCAAACAACACATACACCCAAGCCCATACCAGGAATCGAACCCGGGACCTCTGTGGTGCGAGTCAGTCACGCTAGCCCAAGTAGTCTTTGTTGAATGAAGTCCCAGAACTGTGGAGGAATCGTCGTATCATATTAAAAAATCTGACATATTGGCTTTGTTGATGTTTATTTGATATTTCGAATGAATGAGATGTGTGGAACAGGTTTCAGAGAAATACTTTATAAGTGGAGTTGAGGAACAACCGTCTGAGCAAATTGGTCAGTCGACCTTCCCACAGAGCGTCCAGACACTGGGGAAACTTACAACAACATAACAAACGGTGATGTGTAACTTCACGTAATTTGCATATAGACCTGATGTGTTTGTGACGTTGAGATCGCAACAATCGTCTTGAAACCTCTGGACCTTGGGTTTTGAAGGTCGGACCGTCGGGCTCAGCTGCTGAGGATTGCAACAGAAGGGAAAACCTCATGCAATAATGCGCTAATTATGCCGGCTGTTGTCGGTGCCCGCCAAACTTTAGCAAGAAACGGTGATTTACGTTGACACCCGTCGCGAGGTTCTTCCCTCCGAAGGATTTTTCAGGAGGAAGCGCTCGCTGCTGTAAGAGCCGTTGAGACGATTTATTGCTTTCGGCAAACAAGACCGGTTTCTCCGACTATTTCTGTGAAACCTCGACGGTGTTTTTGCAGATGCAAAATACTTCCGAGAACGAGTTTAGTGCGTCTCGGCGTCTGTCTCTGCAATACCTTGTTTGTTCGCAGACTAACGAATTTTATAGAGTCTGCTGCTAGCTTTCAGTCAGTAGAAGACCAAACAGTCTGTCGGATACTGACCGAAAAGGAAAAGGACATAGAGCCAGAGTCAAATCACACGCAAGTTTGATTACAAGCTCCAGGATAATTTCCCAAATAGAAAATTTTCAGAGTTCATAATTATTGATATGCTCAAGATCTGAGAGCTGGACTGCATAAATTTCGGCTCAGGTTCCAGTCCCATACATCACAACTATTTTTTCTGCAGTCCACTCGGTAGGCCGAGGCCCTCAATAGGCTGTAGGGCGAAAAAAGAAAAAGAAGATTTACTTATCTAAAAAAAACACTGATCACCCCTGAGTTGTTGCGAAAAAGACTGGTTTTAAGTGTTAAATAGGGAAGTTAAACTTGGAGATAATTCGCAGAGAAGATGAAAAGAGAAAAATCAGATCACAGCATAGGAACGTTAAACCCGCGTCACGTAAGTCTGCAGACGCTCTGCGCAGACCTGTTCTTGAGAATTTTTTCTTAATGTACTACCTCCAATTAAAAATGTGTAAAAATTTTTTCGGTTAACATTGTTTGCATCAATTTAGTCATTTTAACGGAATTATTGTATTTTACATTCAAAAAACAAATAAATAATTCAAAAAATGGAATTAAATTTCCGTCATTAGACATAATTAGCCACGAGTCACCGATTGGTTGTTTGCCAAACGCTGAGGATTGAAACAAAATAACGTAGCTTTTGTCAGTAAAGAACCAGTTCCAAACTTTTCGCACCGAAACCTTCATTTAAAAATTAAATCTATAGTTCTTTTCAAATGGTATATTATATAATCTTGTGCGACATTATCACATTTTTGTCCACGAATCTGTGGACTCGTTATAATATATTATTGGCTTGTCACTTGTCTATTTCTCTGATCTCATTCGCCGGAAGCCAGAACGACTCCCATTTAAAAAAAATTGTGAATAGTTGGACGGTACAGGAAGAAAACATTTTTTTTTTCATAAATTTGCATTAACGCAAAATTTTAAGAAAAATTCAGGACTGAAATACATTCGATTAACAATCTGAATTCTAATTAATTTAATAAAGATCTGTATAGTGTTTAAAACGTAGTTTTTGGTATTAAGAAACATCGAAATATAAGAAAAAATAGAATTGTTTAAAAATGACATGCGAATAAAACCTACAATTTTTAAACCTAAAATTCCGAACAGCACAATGGTCAACCTGAAATATGGAATTACACTGAGAGAAAAATTTCATTCAATAATAATAATTGTAATGTTACTTTGCAATAAGATTGCTAACAATTATAATATATATATAAAAACAATTATATGAAAAGTAATAATACAGACTTCTTACGCAGAAGTGCAATAGTCCACAAAAATAATAGGAACAATTAGCGTCCTTGAATATAATACATATGAAGAATTAACGACCCTTATAACACACTTATACATGAAATTAAAAAAAATTGAACATAAAATAGACGTTTTGACCATCCATTGTGATACTTGAAAATATAATATATAAACTAGACGTTTCAACCATCCTTTGTGGTCCTTGACAATATAATATGGATAGTCAATACATCTACTTTACTTTACTTAACGTATTCCATCATTTATCTCCTTCGTCTGTTCTTACCCCAAAAACTTCCCTCTAATGCTAATTTTACAAGCCCCCTCGCGTCTTAAAACGTGGTCTATTAACCTATTCCTTTTCTTGGTAAAGGTCCTCCATATTGTTCGCTCTTTTCCTATTCTGCTTAGACTTTCCTCATGTGTGATTCTTTCCATTTATCTTATTTGCAGCATTGTCCTATAGCACCAAATGTCATAGGCGTCTATTCTTAAATAAATATGTATTAATGCGTAACCATGATAAACGATCAGGAAAATAAAGCAGAAATGAAGAAAGGATTAAGACAAGGATGCAGTCCCTCGCCCATGCTTTCTAACTTATATATAATGGATATGGAAAGGGAATCTAACTACAAGGAAAAGAAAGAAAAACCCTTAAGTTTGCTGATAATATTGTGGTATTAGGGGAGTCATAAAAAAACTTACAAACCATAATAAATGGAACGAACGTGGTCCTGGAGAAATAGTTCAAAATGAGGATTAATAGAGTGAAGACCAAGCTAATGGAGTGTAGTATGGGAAGCAGTGTAATAAAGAAGGGAAGATTTGGAATAAATATTTTGAAGAAAGTTAAGAAATTCTTCTACTTAGGCAGCATAATAACTGGATATGGTAGAAATGTAGTAAACATAAAAATGGAAAAAACACAATCAAGACAGTCTTTCGCAAAAAACAGAGGCAGTCAGATACGGCTACTATAAGTCAGAATAATAGGAAGTCATTGCTAAAGTTTTCGTAAGGAGTGTTGAGATATATTGGTGGACGGTAGGAGTTGCAGAAAGGAAATGAACAGAAGCCTTTAAAATGTGGTAATATAGGAGAATGCTGAAAAGCAGTTGGATGGATAGAGTTACTAATGAGGACGTTATAAGCAGAATATGGGAAGAGAGAACAATTCGACCATGAGAAGGGATAGATTAATAGGTCACGTTTTGTAAATTAAGCATTAGAGGGAAGTGTGTTAGGGGTAAGAACAGAAGAGGAAGTCCAAGTGTAGAATACGCTAAGTGGATTAGGGAGGATGTGTGATGTGACAGTTATGAGGGTTGCATCAGGCCAGTCTAAGGACTGAATACCACTACAACAACTTACTGTTACAATAAATAATTAACGTTTTGGATAAACCAAGAACTGTTAATTAAATCAATACACCGGGAAAGCCCTATGTTATGTTATGTTGATTGCAAGTCGTCCATCTTACAAGCTATTGTAATAATTAGACCAGTGAAAATATGGACGAGAATGGTTAACTTCGGTTTTAAAGTTTTCAAGAAAGTATACATTTCATATGGGACCCATTTGGGATAAAATATGAGCAGAATGAAACATAATCAGTCTAAATAAATTTAAATATAAGTTTTAAAAGTAATTTATACTGGAACAATAACTAGACTGTAACATTGTGAGGCAACCAGTCAGTATATTTATTTAAGATGTCATTACTTGGAGCAGATTACTTATGTTCTTATTTCCGCTTACAGGTGAAGATTTTTGCAGGTGCCGTTGTTCCCTGGCAAGATGGCGTCTTTTTTCGCGAGGACCTGTCGTGATGTCCCAGCGGAAGGGGCGCCCGTATTTTTCCCGGAAAGGCTACGCCTACTGGAAGACTTGTCTGCCAGCCATTGTTCCAGCATACAGCGATTACATGGCAAGAGAAACGTGGCTCTAATGACCGCGGAGAGGGGTTCACGCCCCAGGGTTGCCTCAATACCGTTTTTCGGAGTCAACTACGAGCGTCCTCAACTCTAATTAGCTCGTGGAGGGAAAAACAAACGCCAACACGACTAGAATTGCACACACGGATAATCAGCACGCTGAAGAACGTTGTTCGTTGAACTCGTTGATATTCAGATAGGCATTTATTTACATATAACGAAAGGAGTTGTAATTGGCGTGCTGTGACGAAGTAACTCGTACCACGCATTATCCATTCATGTATATAAATAGACGTGCCATCATAACCAGTCTGTGCTAACCCGTCAACTTTTTCTTTCCAGTGGAAATGAAACTAACATTTCGCTCGAGTTACACTTCCGATTCAGTGCAAAAACTACTTAAATTATTATAATAATTGTGTAATAGGGAAAATTCCTTAAATCGGAAATTTAATTTACTTAAGTAAATATGAGGGAATCTAAAAATTTATCAAAAAGAATAAAAAATCAATTAGAACCGTTCCCTAAATTCGGGTCGCACAAGATAATTACAAAATTACTACACTACCTGGAATATTTCACAAATGAAAAATAAAATCCCTAGTACAGAAACAAACTTAGATAATTAAGGGGAAAATATCAGAAATTTGATTATTTTTAGGAATATCAAAGGAGAGGATCCTCGAAATGATATCACATTATTAGTCGCGCATGTAACAGATAATATTTTTTAGTATCCAATGGAGGAAAAATATAGAACCCTATTTCAGTAGTTTTCAAGTAAAATGTTTTTAATAATTTTAAAGTATGCTCTGAAACTAATAAAAATGATTTAAGAATTTCTGAATAGTTTCTATCTACTTACAATTTAAATAGTATGTTTGCAATTCTTGGGGGGAAAAAAGTCTTTTACTGCTTGAAATTGCCTTGACCTAAAAGCTTGTGACGGAAATTTTAAGGTACTTGGTTAATTATTTTAATCACCTACTATAATTAAATTATATAATAAATATGGCTGAAGAAAATAGTCACAATTATAATTTAATAACAAGACAGTTCTACGTATTACAAAATTATTATTTTCGCGAATAACTCGTAAAATGTAAATTTAATATATTTGTAGGTTCTGTAATTACAAATACCGTGAAATTATGTATGTAAAGTACATGTACAACTTTCGTCCGGTTCTTAAGGCTATATTAATTTAAAAAAAGAATTTATTTTAACAAATCTATGTAACATAAAAAATTATTATTGAAAAAAGTGAAGTTAACTTGGATTATTTCTATCCGAATAATTGTAAGAAATTAAATTAAGAAGATTGAAATGAAACGTGATCGATATGCTAACCAAATTTTAAACTATTTAAATAATTCATGGGCCAATAAGCAAGATAATACTGAATAGTTCTGAGTATTAATTTTGATTCCTGAATTAAATATAAAATTAAAATAAACTCAATTATTATGTGGAACGTACATACAAACACACTACGGAATTTCAGCTTGTTTTACATATAAACAATGAATTTCGTTTGTGTTGAAATACACCTGCAACAAGTTGACAAAGAAATGGCACAATATATGGAAAACTTTAAAATCCAGTGATCTCCACAAAAACGGCAGGACTTCTAAAATCTAAGTAACAAGACAGATATTGGAAGGAAGGAACAGGTTGCCATCACCAGAATATGAACTGGACACGGCAAATTACGTCACACTTATCTACTGGATAGATCCATTCCACCGTCTTGTGATCTGTGTGATTCTGCCTTAAATATAGACCATATCATCAATCAATGACCCAAACACCAACACAGACAAAAATAGCTACAGAGCAAAAACTGCTAATCTATTTTGGACTCCCATGAGTACCAAAAAGACAATTAAATTTTGTAAGGACAGGAATATTTTTGATTTAAATTAAATGTATTGTATTCTGTGTTCTCTTTTGTAAAAATTTAAAAACCAAATGTAAAGAAGATAAATAATTAGTTAGTGGTAACGAGCAGAAAAATGACCAGGCAGTCGATGTGACCATTATAAATAAATATAAAAAAATTAATTTCGTTTATAAGAAGAAGGTAGTTGATCCATCTATTTGTTCTGTTTGGCGCGAAATAACTTGTAAAATTAATGTACGTTTTATTTAAGTAATAATATATATATTTCAAGTATTTAAAAAATATACAATAATGTTTATCTCTCGGGTGCGGCGCACACTCTGCGCCGTATGAATACGACGCGTTGGGCCACTCACAGTTAATTCTATTCAGCTTAAGATATTGCATAATAAATTAATGTCACTTTTGAAATTGAGAGATGCTTAATATTTAAAACTTATTAAATTAGTGTATTAAGAAGGTATGGATCTTTAGTACAGTACTGATCATTTAGAGTCTATGGGGAATTAACTTGTCAGCTCTATTATTTGTTCAAAGCGTCAACTTCTTTATAGTCCTTGTCTACTCCTAACAGCTGTCATCTTTTTCTGTGTGCTTCTGAAACCTTCAATTTTTCCCCTCTAATAAAGATAACGTAACGCCCAGAAAGCACTTATTTCTCTGGAGTCGTAAAATTTTAAAGCCAAATAATACCTGTTGCGTCCATTAATGACAAATACATTAATACTATTTATCCAAGTCTATATTAAGCATAATTATGAAAATTCCACGTTGATATCTCAATCTTGTTACATCGGAGCACGATTTTTACAAGCGTAATATTTGATATCAATTTATGAAATCACAGGTTTCCTGAGAACGAATCCGGGAGATACTTGATTGTAAACGATCGCCTTATTGAAGCAACGTAATAGTCGGTGCCTCGCCGCCTAATGAGTCTGCTAATGGGCTGCAGAGGCTATTAGGCTAATGTTGGCCAGAGGCTAGGGAATCGATGGAGCGTCGCCGACAGCTACGCCCTCAGGAAACACCGGAAGACGATTCGCTACACTTCCCTTCACGAAGAAAAAAAAGACACTTAATAATACTTCATCGTCATGGAAATGTAGTCAGGTAATATGTAGATTTACGTCGAGCATTATAGTGATTCTGAAATCACACTGCAATTAATTGCATATTAATAACTATTATTAGCCTACCCAGAGATAGAAGATTGGTTCGTAGTCTCACCTTATATCTTCAACTCAGAATTCGGCTTTGCAACTTCGTAAGGTGCGAGGGAAGCCGCAGAGGAATTTAAATTAACAACACTAAACAAGAAAAAAATTAACAGGAAATAGAGAACGTACGTTGCTATTAATTATCATTACAATATAAACGTGAACCTGATTAATTCGTAAAATATTTATATAATTATTTAATTTTCTCTTCACGCTTGAAAACAAAACAAAACGATTCATCACTCACTTCGGGACTTCCGCAAGTGACAAACATTAAAAATATAAAGTCGCTAATGACTTTTTTGTTTATGCGACTATAAATAAAGTAATAAAAAATATATATAAAACATCTAAGTTTTTTAATTTGAGAATAAGTTTCTTCTTTGATGCGAATTTTTATTTATGAGATTAAGTGGAATATCGAAATTATGAATTAATTTTTTACAGTCAGTACTGATGTACATATTTGTAGGAGCCCAAAGAAATTACTTCTTTTTTTTCAAAGCAAAAAAAATATATATTTACACCAGCCCTGAGCATAATTTTTTACACCTTTGACACTCCACTGAATCTCAATACCAAATTTACATCAAAGAAAAATTTCATTCTCAAAATTAGCAAATTAACATATTTTCTAGATTTAATATGCATCACTTTAAGAAGTCTCAAAGTAAGGGCACAAGCATTTTCATTTGTTTTCAAATATTAAAAGATAAACAAGTAGCAAATTAAATAATTATTTTCCAACACTATGGATATAATAATTCGATTTATTATTTAAAATAATATTGATACTGAAATTTAAATTGTATGTGTTGTTTTCGTCATATCATTGCAGGAATAACTTTTTGTAGAAATAAAATGTTGAATATATGAAGTAAATATAATTGTAACAGCTAAAAGTTTCTACTTTTGCAGGGAACAGCATAGGCTATAAAGTTTACAAAATGTCAAGATATAAAATCGCTTCTCTGTTGATCAATAAAAGCCAAACTTCTACATTACTGACCGATCAAAACACCATTCAAATACCACCACGTAACCCTTTAATCAGTGTAATTTAATGCATAATTTTCAGGATTATTTTTGTCTTTTACTCATCTAACATCTTAATTTTTAACAATATCCAAAGAAAAATATTTCAAATATTATATTTTTTTATTTACGTCTTTCAATTTTTGCTTCTATATTGGACAAGATAATTGTTTTGCTCATTACATTTGTGTAATGGATGCAAAGCAATGGAAACAAATTGTCTTACTGAGAAATGACAAAGTCTTAACGTTCAGAATAATCTTCTTCGTTAAGTTTTATGTTGCTTAAACGGATTGCAATGAAGTATAAGGATGGCATTAAACAAGTAATTATGTACAATCAAGAGTCCCAATTATCGTTTGAGACCCGAAAGCCTTATTAACTGAAGTATTACACTGTAGCTCATTGTCTACTGTCCATTCCAGTTACCGACTAGGTCAACGCAAACAGAAAAAGTACTCTGAATATCTCATTACTAAGTCTTCGGAAAATAATTACTTAATTTGATCTGAGCTGGGATGTTAAAGAGAGAAACTGAAGAATTAATTTAATTTTTATTAAATCCACCAAGCACCAATCAGACGACGCCACACCGACTTGTAGATTTAAAAATGGCATTACTTATCAATACATCTTGTCATCAAGTAATCATTAACCGAATATGACTTTTGTGGGCAACGAAGATAACAGACAATCACTACATACTGTATTATATACACTGATTAATTGATAATGCAAAGTAACTGAGCAATTTATTGATTGTCATCTTTCCTTAGATTATTCATGTATATACAATGTGTTTTCCATCTCGTCTAATAGGAATTGATGAATAAATCAGGTTATGAAAATTTTGGCATTAGTGTTTCCACCAGGACCGTATTAGTGTGCCCAATCATATGCTCGAGTTCCTTAAAATAAATACACAATATGCACGGCGTACCAATGCAACATATGAAATTAAAATTAATTTAAGGAAAATCGAAATTTACAAAAGAATTGAGCAATAAAAATTATTAACAAAATTAAACAAGTCGATATGAATTTCTCACTTTTATAGTCGAGGCTGGTAAAAACGATTTAATATCAAAATATTAATATTTGCTTAGAGTTTTCAACCGCATCGATGATGGGGGATGAGGATGATAACTCTTGGAATATGATGGCTTATAAATTTCTTGAGCATCGATTGAAACATTTCTACTTCCTTTGATTTAAACTTAATCTATTGAACAAGAATGAAGAACACTAGAAATGAAAACAATAAATCTACATTACTGTTTTTAATGAACGTAAGCTTTCCCGGTGAATTATAAATGATTTTTGGTTTATCCACCCAATTAATTGTTAATTTATACCCAACTTTTCTGTGATATAAACAACAGCCGTTAGAGGTGAAATATCAAGTAAAATTAATGTTATTATGGCGTAAACGGATTTTACAGAAACTTTATCTTATAAACAAAATGAAATTGTCTGTGAACGGGCCAACGCGTCGCTGCGATGAGACATAAATATTTTTGAATATTCTTTAGGTATTGGAAATATATTGTTACACAAATAAAGCGTTCAATAACTTTACAAGTTATTTCGCACTAAACAGACCAAATAGGTGCATCAACTATCGTATTCTTATAAATGAAATTCCTTATTTAAATGGAAAATGAGCTCAAATTTTGTACGTTTGTGTATATGTATGTTCCGCATACAAATATAAACACGTGGTGCAATTTCAACCAAATTTTTGACACTGTTGTTTGCGACTAGGAAATCATCACTGTAAGACACGGTTACTGCCACGGAGAAAGCGGAAATTTTTAAATATGCAAAATCGGCTGATATTTCCGCCCACTAAATACTTTTAGAATCAATTACTTCTACGGTGTTTCCCATTTTGTATCAACCCCTACCGTATATAACTTGCTACAGGATACATTATTCCTTTACGTAGCCTGTGTATGCGTTTATGCGTGCTGCGGCGGCGACGACGATGTTCGCGAAAAGCAAAAAGTATCAAAACTTAAATAAAATGTTGGTTATATTTAAGCATTAATTTCCCGAACTTCGCCAGGCGACCTGGATGATAAACTGTAGGATATATTGAATTTTATAACAACTGATTCACATGATGAATTAAGTATTACTATTATATTGCTAATACGAAACATTCTGAAATCTATTAAAATTTTATTTTTAGTGACTTAGTTCTCGAATGATAGGTTCTTTATTTGCATGCTCAGGAAAATTTTCTTTTATTAATAGGTAAAAATTTCAGACTTTATTTTTTATTTACAACAATTTCCAAAGACGTAAAACACGTTTCGGTACTTATTTGTACCTTCTTCAGGTTATTATTCTGTGGAGAAACATCAATAAATCACGTGTTAACATGAAAACTCCGAATAATTTACATATTTTGTAGTACTAATATATAACTTAAAAAAAGAGGTGTCATCCTGAAAGTCAGTCCCAAATCATCATGTTGCCTCTGAGGTCACCACAGCTCAATTAGAAACACTCCTACACTTATTTATTTAGGGCGAACGTCTTGTTGGTTTCCCAATCCCTTTTACGGCTTCCTTTAAGCACCATTCTTACGAAGGTAGTCCTTGAGGGATTAATCATCTGCAAGTAAACAAAGAGAATTTTACTATTATGTATTTAAAAATATATTTTAAGCATATTTTATTCAAAAATTAAGAAAGCGTCATATGAATTTAACATATGAAGTTGTGACTACTCTCTAATCCTCGAACTGAAGCTCTATAATGGCTTAACGACACGCAGGAACTTCCGTTCCGATTACGAAAACGAGAATGCATCACTCATACTGTCTTCCTCAATCAAGTCTGACGATGGCTCTTGCTAATACTGCACTCACAGGAAATGTCTCATCTCGTTCCGATTTTTTCTCAGTAACACGTAAATTAAACCAGCCCGGAGAGTGTGTGACCTCAATGATTAAAAACGAGAGAGTCCTGCCTGCTGCCTGTGGTCACGAGAGAAGCGGCTACCGTCATTTCACAGCCGACCGCTCACACGGAACAGGTGACGATTTTTTCAAATGTTTTTCAGCGCCTCGTTTTTCACATTTCGAAGGAGGGCGGATGTGGCCTATTAAATGGCGTTGGCGTGCGGCTCGGGAGAAAACCAATAACCAAACCTCGGTTATTATTGCGCCAGCTAAATTGTGGACGCAAATTACAAGCATAATAGGTTTCTCTGCAGAAAATCACTTGTTCCCCAACAATGACATAATTGAAAAGTGGTATTTAATTTCACACTCTTAAAGGCAACACTAAAATTCAATGCTAATGGCAAACACCCCCAATACGAACACAAATGTATATGTTAGAGGCGGGGAACATTTTTGCCAATATATATATATATATATATATATATATACATTAAATGATTTATTTTTATTTCACATTCAAAAGTTTCAATGAAATAAATCTTTGATTTCATATAAGGATAATAACTGTTTATAAAAACTCCATATTAAAATAAAGTTTCAAACAAAAATGTAGCAAAAGTATTTTTTAACCAATTTATTACGTAAATGAAATATAATATAAAAATAATAATATTCCGTTAGAAGTGATAATAATACTAGTATAATTAAATAATATTAAAAATACAGAAGCAATATGAAAAATACTTTTAAATCGTATGGAAAAGCTAAATTAGTGAGATCTTTGCATTTGTTTTACATCAACACTCGTAACGCGCAGCCTAAATTAATTCTCTAAATCAGCATATAAAATTTTCGTTCTTAAACTAGTTTCAATTTTTGTCGTGAAAGAAAATGTTAACAGGCTGCATTATGTACTGCAAAAGCAGGGAAGTAAACGGCGTGTATTTCTTCTCCTAATCATACCTTTTTAGATTCAAAAAGGGTTGTGAGATGTTATCTTCCCTAACTCAAAAACCGCATTTGTAATTCCGTATCTTACTTGGAAGGTGCTAAATTGCTGGCATTTATTTGTAATCAGTCAGATACTTCTCTGAAGTTTTCGAAAATGTCCACTCCCAGTTCTTCCACGGATTATCGACGAAAACCGAGGTTTCACCGTACTAACTTTCATGAAGGCCACACCGGCCACATGTTCCCCACTTGTAGTATGCGGTGTATCAAAAAGACTTCACAGCTTGCATAAGGAAGGGAAGTCACGTTGACCCACAATAAATACATATACGAGGGCTACTTTCAATATACTTAAATATCAATCATTACCTTACACATCACTCTACTTATAGACATAGTCACCGCCGTTGTTCAGGCGCTTATTGCAACCGAAAACCCGAGTTTTGTAAGCCTTCGTCAAAAATGGTGCACAGTTACTCATAAAGATCATTTTCACAACCTTTTTTAAACTGTCCAAACCACTTCACCACCATTCCATCACTCATTATTGCTTCCACATATATCCACAAAATTTCCGATTTATGCTTGCTGGCGTAACAATACTTGCATTCAAGAAGCAAATTCACTGACCATCTGTCGTTTAATAATTTTATCATTTAGAAATACTAACAAAAGCAAGACGATGCTTTGTGGTGGAGTAATGTGAATAACGGCGGTGACTGATCATTAAATATCGGGAAAAATTATTTTTAAAAATATGTCTGTAAATATTTTAAAAACAACCCTCATATACGTGAAAAGAAACTACCACGTACATAGAAAGATTTCTGCGTCACATTTCGGTTTAAGCTTGGATTTATATACATATAGCATCTTTTTCATAAAAATTACAAAAATTTTATAATTATTTATTAATAATTATGCTATTAATATTCTGATAATTTAATTATAAGAACATTCTATATAGTTTTTGTAGTAAAATTACCTTAACGAAGTCCCAAATATACCGACGAAACGTCGATTAACTAAATAAAAGATTTATCTGTACCTGCTCCTAAATTAATTTCATTGGAAAAACTGACGTTAGTTGATTTACTATATATTATAAGTTTGCAATGACCTTTCTGAAGCACCGTGTACCTACATACCGACTGAAGACTGTTTCCTACTTTACTTACAATAAAAATAAAAATTAATGCCCCTTTTTTGTGTGCAACAAGCCATACATCTTCTGTTTGCCTGACTCGTGCTTCAGTAATTATCGCATATTAACGGAAAAATCTAAGAACAAAGCAATTTATGCATCCAAATTATAATTGATATAGTGACTGGAGTTTACGTAGTACATTTTCTTTGTCATCAGGGATAATTTTGATTTAATTTCGTAGTAATATGAGAGATTAGGATGACGAATCCGATAAACAGAAGAGGAAGATAAGTATCAAAAGAGTGCATGAATTTCAAAAGCAGTATGATAACAAAAGAACTTCAGTCTCAAAAAGATATTGAAGGTATTCTGTCGTCCTCTGATGACGAGAAATGACTCATTTCATCAGAAATGTAGGTCAATTTTAGATTAAATTCAGTGATACTGAAACTGTAATTCGTCTTTCTAACTTTATCATCTATAATTCTTCTCATTAGGCTTCGAATTCTTTTTACTATTATATTGTAGGATGGCCACACACACTAGCACAGTGACCCTATCGTCGTTTAAGTACTGATTGCGCCCTCTCCCGCTCGCAGTCCCCGTTAGACAACACTGAACGCGTTGTTTTATATGTCATTGTCGTCCTCTGACGCATTGTCACCCGAAGATGGTCGTTCTCTGACGCGATTCCACAACAGCAAAACCAAATAAATATACGAGACATAAGTTAACTACTATCTACTATAGTTTAAACTTGCGGAACGCAATATAGGAAAACTCCTAAACACCCTAAGATTCTTTTCGAGCGAATTATTAACTGAACACGATACTGTAGAAATCATTATTAGGCGTTACACTTATTAAAACTTTTATAAATCTTAAGCCACTTAGGGTGGCAGTTCTTGTAACATTTGGAGATTTCCCTTAGCGCTCATTTAATTCATTCAGAGGCAGGGGAACTTAATTTAGCGAAGCTTTAAATAAGGAATGCCTCGAGGAATTATCCAGTAATCCCCTTTTACAGCAGCTACTAATAGTCCAGAGAAAGCCGTGGCTCGTATTACAATGGGGTAATGAAGACCGCACCGTCGTTAAGTTTGCGTGCGTGAGATTAAAGGCGGGCTGCTGCTTGCTGCATCTGCACCAGCGTCTTTGTGCAATATGATACAGCTGTTCTCAAACACTGAGACTCATAAACCAGTCCCATCACATGACCGCAAAAATCCTTTCCCCTGACGAAAATGAAAATTAAACCTTAACTAGCATTCCAGACAGAGTGGACAAGAAATGTTTCAAGTAAACCTGACAATGTTCGTATGATCAGCAGCACAGATTACTTTTTAGTGAATGAGTGATTTATCATAAGTTGTGTTTGAGGTAGATGAGTGATGGGGTAGAACAGATGGTTGTTATGTTGTATGTGTCTGTATTTCGTCACGTCAGTGTGGTAAATAACATCGGAGGTCTTTCTCGGCCTGACACTTCTCACGAAGTTTGAAGTACAAAAATTATCTCATACTAAAACGTTAAAAGTATTTTTCTTTGCTGTAGTATATTGCGAAATTTTCCACAATGCGGCACAGAAACGATCAGTATATACGTCCCCTACTAAAAAGGAGAATGTGACGTTAGATTACACATAAATACTGTATACTTTTTCAATTAAAAACTATTCGACTTCCAGGTCTTTAAATTGGTATCGCTTTTCGTATTATCTTCGACAAATATTGAAGTATAATCGTAACAGCAATTATGATTAATTATGTAGGTAACTAGGTTGGTGACCGGCGTTTCCCGGGTATTTATTTGTATTAGCCCGGTACAGTATTTAATTCTACACTACGACTCTTTGCGGACAAGTGATTTAACCGGCATCGAGCGAGTTATTTCTTTTTAATATTTACCTTTCCAGCCAACCTATACTGCCTGAATGTTTATTTCAGCATAACCGGCATGATGACATAAATCTGATACATTTAATAATCACGATACATTAAAACAATCTAAAGCATCCCGATGCATCGAGAGTGGAAATATCCTCGGTACTTAAATGGAGTTAAATAATTCCGTTGATCCGTGACATATTTCATGTTAAAAGGTGGATGTACATAAAATGGGAATATAAAAACTAACATATTTAAGAAGTCTTTAGTTATTTTTAATCATCCTCCCAAGTGTTCCTGGTTTTTGTATTACATATTACATAATTGATCAAATGTGAACGTAGCACAACATAAACGAATAGCGGCCATATTGCCCGCTATTAAACATGGACGATTTCCTTGTATTCTGCGTGTTTAAATGTTCGGTGACGTTGTAATGTAAGTATGCTGATGCAGTCCATTTTTTTACAAGGGAATTCTCAACTCTCTCCCACGCTCTACGATTTTGAGAATACGTGCAACAAGATTTTTAAATTTATTATTCATAAACAATATAGTCAATATCGACTGATAAAATATTGAATCTACAATAACTTACAAAATTTTAACATTAAATTATTTAAATACATTTATAACTTTAAATTTATGTATTCAGTCGTAAAATATAAAATTATATACTAAAATTTAATTATGTATTACAATTTGGGGTTGAATTTAGTTTCTTTCAGAAACTTGATTCAATTTTATTGGGCATTTCCCACTTGCACAATGACATTGATGTCGTTTCGTTTTAGAGTTTCTTTTCTGCCGTCATCAAATTTCAGACAGATCTTTAACGGGTGTTGAACGGTTATCTGGATGTTGCACTGGTTACATATCAGTGGGGGAGGGGCGGAGGGTTCTCTTGTTACAAGATTTTGTTTAAAATTGTCCATGGATTTTATACTTAAATCGCATTAGTTATATAAATGGTGGAATTTAAATTCCAAAAGCTTCGGAAGCATATTCAATAAAGTTATAATAGTCATATGTTCTACAAAAATTAAAGTTGAAAATGGAGGTTTAAATAGGTTTAAATTCTCGAAATCATCAAAAGTAAACTTTCGTTTCGTGAATTTCCCTCACACTTCTCTGGTATAGTTTAGAAACAGAAAACACACTTTTCGAGTCACCGAGGAACTTTTAGGACAGCCACAAAAGAAACAATTCAAATGCTGTAATCCTTGATGAGTTAAGTATGAGAACTTCTGTGCCATTGTAGCATGCGTCGTTCCTTAAAGCTGCGTTTTAACAATAGAAGACATTTTCGCTAAGTACTTCCCTTTCTCGATTTTCTTTTATCTCACATGCCTCGACCAGTCTAACAAAACTAAAAGTTGTAGACATAATCATGAAGCCTTAAAATAGTCCTGAGGATTCCAGAAGTAAAAATACGTCAACAGGTTAGGTTAGAAAAACATCTGTGTGAATTTTGCAAATTCATTTATTACGATTTGATATTATTACGATCTTGAGATATTTCAGTGGAGTAGTGAAACTGTTTTAACTACTCTCATATTTATTCCAAGGCGAATGCAGAAATACATCCGTGTCTTACATACGCTTGATAAGACCACATGGTAATAAATTTAATATTATGAGGCATTAAATATTTCACGAGCCATTGTTTAACAAGTCCAGCTGCTGTTTTCGCTGAAAATGCGCTAAACGATGGAATTAGTTGGAGCTCACGTGATCCTGACGATAGTTTTCCTCGTTTGTTATTACGATGGTCTAATAAAGTGTATTAGCACTCGCTGGTCCTTGAGCGTCCAGCGCCGTGTGGTCTCATTGGTATTCCCACAGCATCCGCCACTATTCTTGGTTCATTCTAAACAAATGACCCATCTCCGTCCGGTGGCTTGCTTCATGAGTCCTTGTTTAGTTAACTTCCGTTCCGAATACGCAACTGCTTGGCGAAGAAAAGGCACGCCGCCAGACTTCCTTTATCAAGAATCGCCTAGTCACACTCGGCATCGTTATGCTCGAATCCTCATTACCACCTTTCAATCACACGCAACACCGACAGGAAATTTTGCTAATTTCGACAATTCAATTTTGAAAAAATAAAAAGCAAGCTTGTAGCTTACTTTAATGATCCATTTGAAATTTCATTAGATAGGTAGAAACCGTCAATTTCCACATGAACTCAAACGAGGAACGAGAATTGACAATATTATCTTCCAAAACATTTTGCTTCAACTCGTAAATAAATTACTATAGGGCCTAGCACTGTTTATCCGAAGACGGCCATTTCTGAGTTTAAACATCAAAGGGTTTTCAAAACCTACGAAACAGTCACAATAAGATGAATATTGAAAATTTAAACTTTATTTTGTGGAACTAACTCTTAAACACCAATAATTATTGAATAACTTCACAAGTTAATAATTTCTATTCAGTTATTAATTTTAATAACATAATAATAATTCCTGTTTCAGGAAGGGATATTTTGACGTAAAGTAATTAAGAAGTAGAAACGTTTCTCGGGTTTCCAACCGAGTAATCTCAGCACACAGTGACGTTTCGACAGATAGCTGAAGTGGAAGCCTGGAAGATGACGGAGTTGCTTATCTGTCGAAACGTCGCTGTGTGCAGAGATTACCCGGTTGGAAACCCGAGAAACGTTTCTACATATTCTTCACCGGGAAAGCCTTCGTTCTTTAATTAAATCGCTGAAGGTAAAAAAGCCAGACTGAGATGGGCAGGACACTTGGAAAGCATGCCACAACATACAGTGGCAAGTAAAGTTTACACACAAAGGCCAGAAGGGCGTCGGACCCAGGAAGAGATGAATAGAAGATATTTAAAGAGACCTACGAAAGTTAGTTGTGAGACGATGTCTACGTAGCGCCCAGGATCGAAGGGCGTGGTGAAGCAAGCCCGAACTCTACAAAGGTGGTAGTGCTCATGAGTAGTAGTAGAATAAGTCTGAATATTAGGAAATCGTTTCTAAAAACGTTCGTGTGGAGCAAGGCGTTATATGGGTGCGAAACGTGGACGGTAGGAGTTGCAAAAAGGAAAAAAATTGAAGCTTTTGAAATATGGTGCTATAGGAGAATGTTGAAAATCAGTTGGGTGGATAGAATCACTAACGAGGAAGTTATAAACAGAATAGGGGAAGAGAAATGAGAACGAAACTTAGTATAGTTTATTACTTAAATATAATAAACCTGACACTGTTGTTGCTATAACTCATTTACATTAAGTTTATTAAAAACTTAATAATGATAACCGGAAAACACTTTTGCTAATGTGAACTAGAATACACTGTGAAGGATTTTGAAGAGGACAGGAATAAAATATCGAGAAATAGGCTTATTTATAATCTCTGCAGAAGGCAGGCAGCTATAATTAGAATTGCATATTAAGAAAAGAAAGCAGAAATTAAAAAAGGAGTAAGACAGTCTGTCGCCCATGCTGTTTATTTTATATATAGAACAGCCGATGAAAAATATAAAACTGGAATATGGAAAAGGAATCATACTACAAGGAGAAGAAATAGAGACCCTGAGGTTTGGTGTTGTTATTGTAATATTAGGGGAGTCAGAAGAAGACTTGGAAACCATAATAAATGGCAACAATGTGGTCCAGGAGAAAGCGTACAGTATGAGGATTAATAGGGGCAAAACCAAGGTAATGGAGTGTTGCATGGGAAACAGTGGAATAACAAAGGGTGTTAGATTAGGGTTAAAATGTTAGCGAATCATTGCTAAAAATGTTCTTATAGAGTGTGGCGTTATATAGGTGCGAAACGTGAACGGTAGGAGTTCCAAAAACGAAAAGAAATGTTATGCATTAGAGAGAAGTGTGTGGGGCAATAAGAGAAGAGGGAGGAAAGGATGGAATGCGCTAAGCATACAGAGAAGATAAGGGATGTGCTAGTTATACGGAAAAGAAATGGCTTGTGCAAGATAGGTTAGCATGGAGGATTGCATCAGACCAGTCTTAGGACTGAAACCACAACAACATTCATTTGAATTTAAGGTAATATAATTTTTAAATGTTTTACAAAAAATGATGGACACAAGATGTCGTTGATAAAACCAATAACCATAAATAAGTATACTTTAACGAACTAAATTTAGCAGATGATATACCAGTGTCATACGACATAGCTCACGAATTGAACTTACTCCTGCAGGTATTACTTCACAGAGGGAGGATTCCGGCTAAATTTTCGGGATACCTAGTTCTCTTACAAATTTTGTGCCCAGGCACCTTCATCTCTTTCTGGAGGTGTATGCGCAGAGATTGACGACCTTTGACATGCGGTTAGAGTATTCCGCTGATCCCATTGGATCAGTCGACCAACTGATTCGTAAACATGGGAAAATACGGAGAATAAAATGCTGCGACCCCACAAAAAAATCTCGTCTATCGTCATTCGGAAGAGCGTGAGAATAGTAACCAAAAACCCGACCTATCTGATGCAGGTTTTCTAGGGTATCCCCTGCACCTCATTTAAGTGAATCATCAGGTAGGATCCATAAAATATAGCCCGAGGACGCTACTCAACCCTTGGGTACCTTTACCTTCCACTCACCCTCCCTCTTTTCAATTCCCTTCTTATGCTATGAAAATGTAGTTGACTGTTTTAGGATCACCCTCACGTAGCCCGTTACGCAAAGAGAAAAATATCACTTTTCTTATCGGAATTTTCGGGCTGTAAAGTGAAACACGATTATATTCAACTGTTCATCCAGATCAACCGAGACAATCACGTATTGTCACATATCCACGTGGAGGACTACACGGAGAATAATTCCTGGGTTAATTATGTTTTCTGTCTAGCCCTGAAGATTTTTCATTTTCTCTGAGTTTTCCATTCCGTAAAAATTCTTTTTTGAGATTTTAGGACGTTTTCTGACCCATAGACCAAGCGGAAATTCTTATAGTAACCAATAAAAACGACAATTCTTTGTTTATTCGAATGGTTATAAGGACTTAATTCCTCTCACATACAACCAAAAATGTTGAGGTAGAGGAAAAACTTTGTACTACTATCTTAATCAAAAATTCCTGTAATAATGAAGAGATGAATAAAGCAGATCAGTTAAAATCTGACTGGTTATAATAAATTATTTATAGATTAGTAATCTGGCCTCCGTCAGTTGTTTCGTGGGATTACAGTATAGTAGTTTGTGTTAAGAAGAGTTGAGTATTGTTCGCAGGACCACACAAAGTCAGTAGGATGGCTGGCGAACGAAATATTCATTATGGTGAGACGTAAGAATGCAAGGTGGCGTCACGTTTGTTAAATGAACAGGGCAGGTCGTAAGGTTCTCGGAAGCGCAGCCCCTGGGAGATAATTAGGAGGCGGGACATATTCGCGCCGTGAGCGGTTCATTATGCGTTATTGTTTTGGAGGGCATGGCCGCACCGTTACGAGGATCGGTACAACACGTGTGTCTGGCTGGTGAAGAGGGAAGAGGGAAGAGGGAAGAGAGCAGAGCTCGCTGACCGCGAACAGGAAGCCAGGTGGACAAGAAATCACGCCCGAAGCGGCGGAACTGATGCCCTTCGCGGCTCACAGCCTCCGAGGGCCTCCCATCAGCATCAGCACTTCATTCTACCACCAAACTATCAAAACAGCGTCACCATTGACAGGGTGATACCAGTTACGTAAAAATCATTGTTGAAATATCAAGCTTTTTTAAGTGGAACTGTTATTTATTACTCTATCTATAAGGTCTTAAACTATGGCATTCTGATTAAATATATAGTTTTAATTATTTATAATGGGTGGCATATATTTGTGGACGTAAGATTCACTCGAGAGAGAGAGAGGTGGGGGGGGGTGGGGGGTATGTTGATTACGTATTATGGACTTAAGAGTTGTGTACCTCATTGTTGGAGAGTAATGCATAACTCTAAGAAGAACAGCCTTAACAACATTATAGGAAAAGCCCATAGAAACTTAAATAAAGTTCATGTCAGTGGATTCAATAAATGCTGGTTTTACTTTTAAGATCTTATTTTAAGTATTTTCTCAGAGTTTCACTATAATCAGTCACCACCTTGAATTTTTTAGTCTTTTCAATGTATGGTTTTTTATTATTGTTACGTCTTTTTTAAATTTATTTTTAATTTTATAGATATATTAAATAATTTTCTATATTGGGTGGGCGTCAATAAAACCCAACTTTGATATTTAAAAGAATTTTATTATTAACAAACGTAAAAGACTCAACAAATTACAATATTTAGAAATTAATTAATTTTATTTGCCCAGCTGAATCCTAAGCAAAGAAATAACATACGTTACTCAGGGCTGTATGACGTGTTCATACGCATAGCAGAGCGAGATTTTATAGACTGTTGTTTCTTACTTTGCATTCATCCCTCCTAGTTTCCTGGTTGACCGGCAATCCTGGGTTCAACCGAAAGACAGCTTCCAGGCCTCTGATGTGCTTCCTGGTTTCCAGTTTTGTTTTCTAGTGACACTTGAGCCAGGTCGCCTCTCCTCTCTGACTCCCTGAAGTCGGCCAGTCCGACTTTCCGTTTCACTAGCTCCTCTCTGACCTTTTACCTCCAACTCTCTTTTTCGAATCATCTTATCGAGGTCCTCTCCACCTAGGAATCACATCATTGGTCTCCCCGCTTTTTCTCGCTTCTCCGGGTCCTCCAATAGGGTTGGCGTCCCTACCTTTCCTCACCAAAAATTAAATTTTTTGGAAGGACCACACCAAGCCACCTACTGGGTCAACCAGTTTGCACATCTTGGCAGATCTGGGTTTTTTGCCGAACCGCAAAAATCCTTGTAGACTTCTCAGGCGCCTTTCAGGCTTCAAGTTTGTGATTCTGTTTGTTTGCTGGATTCACCCCGGAAGGGCGCCCCTTACCAATTATCTGTGGATCCGTTCTATATTAAAACTTCCTCCATAATATTACAAATTAATTTAGACAAATAAAATAAAATATGCGGCAAAAAATTATACGCGTCACACTATTTAAAATAGTTTCCATCTCATATACCGATTGAGAAGAAAATTGGTTCATGAGATTTTCTCTTTTACCATTTATATTTATCTACTAATGTCTTGTTTTGTTTGAATGGATGGCTTGATTTTGCAATGGATTAGTTAATCAGGACAGTTAATCTGATATTGACCTATGGGAGTGTGCTGGCTGGCATGTGCAAATCAGTCATGAAACAGAGAACGCAATTAAGAACCCTCAGGGCCACAGTTGACGCTCCGTGGTAAGTGGGTAAACAAAGATCAAGATTTTGGAATATCAAACATGAAGAATATAATTCAAGAGTTAAGAAACAAACACTAGGATAGACTAGTAATCCCCTCATACAACCACTGCTGGAACATAAAAACAACGGAAATGAAGCTTGTCAATTAACGTGAAAGTGTGGTAACGGGTGTCTCATCATTCAACAGGGCGAAGACAAAAAGTTTTATCACAGAACTTGTTTCTGTTTGTTATTTAAACAAATATACTGACATTACGATCTAACAACATAATTAGTAACGAGGATGTCAAGTTTCACAGTTCTCAGTACGGCGCCCCTCAGTTAAAACTATCTCTTCTGGAACTGTCTACAACTGTCTCCGGCGTCGACTCTATAACAGCTCAAATGACACACTCAGACCAACCTAATAAATAATAATAATATGGAAAAGGATATAATTAATTTTTACAATAATTGAATCTAATCTAAATATCTGTGCAGAGCAAACAATATAACCATTCAAGCAAATTTTGTATTAAGATGGCGGATAGTTTAATATACCCAAAATCCTCCAGCTTTATACAACAACAACGTAGACGCCATTGTTGCGTTGTGAAAAACGAAATGAACAATTGTGGTAGAAACAATATTAAAATTTAGAATTGGTTTCGTTCCTGCTTCCTTGTAATTTTACAAGCCTAGATAATAAATTATTGCTTTCTGCACGTCTTACAATATATTTATTATATTACGCTGCGTGGAAAAATATTAATTATCTGTCATGGGGGTTATTTATGATCGGAAACATATTTTTACATTTTCTTGAAATTTCCATTTAAATTATTTTTATTTATTTACGGATTGAATAATACAGAAATACTTTTATATTTTGATTTATGTTTGGTTTAAGTTGAAAGGCACTTTGTTAAATGTATTCTTAGTGATATATTGAGTAATCGTGTGGTATATTGCGCATGTTGGGACTTCCATGTGTGGAACACGCGGCGGGAACGGAACCTTGGCCTCTCCAACACCCGAGCCGCTGTGCTAATAAAAGAAAAACGTATCAGCGATCGTCGTCCGTTATTCCGCAGGCTGGCCACGCTTCCGGGAGTGAAGTACATTGGCGGGACACTCCAATACATAGCAGCTGTGTGCCTCTACCCATGGAAATAATTTCACATTACCCAATTACTAGCGATTAAACAATACCCACAAAGAGTAATGTTCCATATTCAATTAAAAACCAATAAAATTATACTCTAATGTATGACTTTGTTTTCTCTCATTTAGGTACGAGAATTACTAATTTGGGTATTACTTTTGAAGGAAACGATCTCGTCTTTCCACTCGGCTACAACAGTAATTGAACCGTGACGTTTAATTAGTGTTGTAGCCGAGTGGAAATCCGAGAACCTTTTCCTTCCACAGCTTTACCCGGAAAGTCTTCCTTCGATGTTTAGTGTCTTTCATCTATTAAATTTTCTAACTCACAGTTACTAGTTACCAGTCTTTGAGACGAGAAGGAAAACTACTGTTTTAATCGTTAAGATTATCTTGGCACTTCGATTTGTCTACAGTGTATGAATGCATTCCTATATCCCTTTGTTTCAGTGTCAAGCTACTTTTTTTTGGCTTTTTCCAACAGAAATGTTCAAATTTTTCATTTCAATGTCTGAACTAATTCTAAGTTGATCAATTTTAACGTTTCAGAAAATTTACATTAATATTATTTTTATTTATTTACTGATGCAATAAACAACTACAGAACTTTTTTTACAAAATTCAAGAATTTCTTTTTCTTTAAAGAAATATATGTTTAGTATGAGTTATTTTAACACTTTTGCTACTCTTGACGATAAAAATTAAACTTATCTACCAATAGCATTCCCCATACAAGACAAGTAAATTCCGCAAATTTTTAAAATTTAATTAATCTGACAATTATAAAATAAACAGTAACAATCAATAAGTCTGAGTTTTACTTATTATTTTACACTTCATATGCAAACATTTCAACCACAATGAAATATCACATCAACTTCTACAGCCGCTAAGGTAGAATTTCCTTTATTAGTCACCGCATTAGATACAAACGTTTCGTCTATAAATTTGGGACTTCTTCGCGTGAAAAATACGCAATATGACTTAGACTGCAATCGTCATTGTCGCAGTCGAAGAAGCAAAATATTCTCCTTTTGACCCTCTAATGAGTAATATGTATTTTCATCTATTTAACATTTGAAGACATGAAAATTTTTTGTGTACGTTTTTACCTGAAGACGTTCCAAAAATTTGGACGAAACGACTGTATGTCATGTGCAAAATAATATAAAAATAATATGATTGTCTGTCGTTAATTTGTTTTAAACATTTAAAAAATGGACGTTGATGGATTCTAAATTACTAACCACTTCAAAGGAAACCCTTTGTGAAGTTCCTTTATTATTATTTATTTATTTAGCACGTCAACTATTGATGGTCATTAGCAATTTCCTACAATTTGTTGAACTCATTTTCTTTATGGGTGTTTCATAATTCACACACACACACATCCTTACGCTAGAGTCCTCTGTGGTGCGAGGCAGCAACGTTAATCGGACAGTTAAAGCCAGATTTCGAAACGTTCTCTATGTTTCCTCAATATAGTGGATGACCTTATAGCAATTCTAAAAACCTTATCACGTCTAAGGCCTCCTACTACTGTGAGGAAACATAAAGAGCGTTCCCAAATCTGGTTTTAACTTTCCACTTTAGAGAACTGCAGAATTAACGTCACGAGAGAAGTCTCGGGTTCGAGTGAGAGTGAATTGTAAAATTCATATAAAGGAAAGAAGTTTCCAAAATTGCAGGAAATTGTTAATAACCATCAACGACATAACAATTTATATCAATTATTATTATTAACAAGTTTGAAAAATAGC